>CM065459.1:25791019-27103257 GCA_032872475.1 Leptopilina myrica (nomen nudum) | reverse complement strand
AGTTGACAAATGCCGTTTAGTATTATTATATAATATAATTCAACCACGTGGTCTAACAATAATTGTTGTTCAGTTAAAACATCAGTTACTAGTTCACTTGAAAGATATGGGAAGATGTTAAAATATTGGAAAATAAATAATTTGTAATTCAAGATTTTCATATTATTGTTGGACACTTCATATTATCATATACGGGATATTGTCTGTGATTTACAATATTAGTAAGTATATTATCATACACTGATTATATATATGAATAAAAATATATATTTGAAAATGTTTTTAACTCATTAACTATTATTATATTAAGTCACATATATATTTTTATTTAACTTTGAACCTATAAATACAGAACTTTAGATTTATATAATACAATTACATTATACAAAAAATAGTTAAAAATGGAAGGCGATAATGGAAGGAACGAACTATTTGATTAAAAAAAGGAAACAAATGAACAAAATGATTCTTGACGTAGATTATAACCCACTTTGTGTAACTACAAGTACTAGAAATCGATGGAAGAAAAAACTTAAGAAATTTCAAACGAATGTACGAAATAACGGTAAGTATCACAATTAAAATTATTATTTCATTTTTTGTAATGTTGCTGACAATTATATAAACTCTGAATAAAATTTTAAATATTTAAATTGTCAAAAACTTTTTATTTGCAAAATAAAAATTAATTTCTTTTTTCAATTAATTAATTTTCCGAATCGATCTTAATTTTTTGAAAATAAAGTATTAGTTTTCACTCAAAAAAATTTAAATATTAGGTTATTATTGAAACATTGTTTTTCAAATTTGAAATTTTTTCAGATTCATTTACAACAAGAAGCGATAAAGTACCTGTAGTAGAGCAACAGAAAGCTCCTATTTCAAAAATAAACGTTATTGAAGAATCAACTTCTTCTTCTGTGAGTTCTGCTTCATTATTAAAAGACGGGGAAATTAACACCAACTTAAAAGATGATGTACGAAAACATGTCCACAATGCGGAAAAACACACTCCTCTATCACAAATTGATTTTAACCTTTCTTCTGAATTAGATGGTAATAGTGAACATAAAGATTGCATGAATTCGGAGCAACCATTGATTGACTTTAGGTCATCTGCTGATACAGATACTGATAGTGAGGATTGTTCGGTAAAAAATTCAGAGCAATCAGAAAAAATTTTTTAAAACAACTCGGTGGACAAAATTAAACCTATGAGTCATGTTATTATGTTTCCCGAGTCGCAGTTGACTACCCGAGATGTGTCATTAATGATAATGGCATACAGCATTCGTTTTCATTTAACTTATGAGGCCAGAGATGCTTTGTTTGAGATGAGCAAACTCTTCGCTGGACCAACGTTCAAAAATTGGAAAACTAGTAAATATATTATTAATAAATTATATGACCCTCCTGACGAAGTAATAATAATTTAACCACACAATCTACAAATTATGTAATTGCTGTTGATTTGAAATATCAATTACACAGGCCGACAAGATTTACATTCCAAGAATCAGACAATACTTTTTCGAAGGATTTCGACGTGCTGAATCCCAATCCGACCTCAAAATGGACCCATCACGTCAGGTTTTCGAGATATTTTAACCTAAAAGTGCAAAAAACCTGTTTTTAGTTATATTTGATGTCATGTAACATCAAGAGATAATTTTTTTCTCTTAAAGGTCAATTTTGCTACTAAAAGTGCTACTCTTCCCCTTTAATATTCATTTAAGAATTTTAAAAAATCTTCATTTTTCTCTGAGTATTCGTGCATTGAATTTTCTAAGTTTGGCGAATTCTTCGAAAACCAAGTAGAAATAGACAAAACTTCGTTAATAAAGCAGAATTTAACTACAAACATATAAATTTTAAATAGTTTTGAAGATTTTCAATATAACTGAATACGAATTCGATATCAGATTGACAGGTTCAAAAATGGCATATTTTAGGGAAATACAATCAATTTTAAATAAATCGTCTGCCATATTGTATACACCATTTTGAATTTTGTAAAACTGATATTGAATTTGTATTCAGTTATATCGAAAATCCTTAGAACTATTAAAAATTTAGATATTTGTAGTTAAATTCTGCTTTATTATCAAAGTTTCTTTGTTTATACTTGGTTTTCGAAGAATTCGCCAAACTTAGAAAATTCAATGAACGATTACTCAGAGAAAAATGAAGATTTTTAAAAAATTTTAAATGGATATTAAAGGGGAAGAGTAGCACTTTTAGTAGCAAAATTGACCTTTGAGAGAAAAAAATTATCTCTTGATGTTACATGACATCAAATATAACTAAAAACAGGTTTTTTGCACATTTAGGTTTAAATATCTCGAAAACCTGACGTGATGGGTCCCTTTTAAGGTTGGATTCGGATTCAGCACGTCGAAATCCTTCGGAAAAGTATTGTCTGATTCTTAGAAAGTAAATTGAATCAAATTTTGTTGGCCTGTGTTATCAGTTCTTCTCAAAGACAAAGAAATCAAACGCTCTTTACTTAATAGTATTAATGATATTTGAAACGTAAGAGAAATAATTTTAATTATATACGGGATGTACATGACACTCTTTTATACAAAAAGACTAAAAAGCAGTACTCGCACGTATCCCACTTAGTGACATACAATTTTTCCACCGATGGTGCACAAATTTGTAATAGTGAAATTAAATCATTCTGGCCCATACAAATTATTCTAAACGAGCTGCCTCCGAAATTGCGTTTTAAATATCCTCTGTTAGCTGGAGTTAGTATTGACACTAAAAAGCCTTCACCTGAGTTCAGGAATGCTTATATGAAACACTTTGTTAGGCACGACCAGTTTTGCAAAACCGCTTTCAGTATAGTGGTTACTACGGATGCAGTATGATATCCAATGAGAGATGAGGATATTGTTTTAAGAACAGATGAAAGTCACAGGAAAGATGTCGAATATAAAAAAAAGTATCCACTACAAGAATCAAACGGAGTAAAAGGATATTCAGTTTTCTTAACATTTTAAACATTTGACATGGTCTGGGAATTTCCAATTGATTATTTGCATGCTGATTTAATAGGTGTTGTGAAATACGTATGGAAAATTATGATTGACGCAAAAGTCATAGCAAAAAATCAAATTGCAAAGATAAATGAGAGACTTTTAAACATGACTCCACCTCACGAAATTCACCGTCTGCCAAGAACATTGAAAAAAAATCAATGTGGAAAGGTTCTGAATGGCGATCGTGGTTACTACTCTATTCCGTCGTGTGTCTAAAAGGATTAGTAGAAGAGGAAATATTGGTGCATTATTAGCTACTTGTGGACAGTATCTTCATTTTGCTTCAAGAATCAATTTCCAAAGAGAACCTTGAAATATGTGATGAGAAATTAGTTACTTTCGTTGCACAGTATCAAGAAATGTACGGAATTGAATTAATGACCTTTAATATTCACAGCTTATTACACTTAGTAAAATATGTTTGTAGATCAGGACCATTATGGGCCTCTTCCACTTTTTGCTTTGAAAGTGCCATTTTTTACCTACAGCAAGCAATCACTGGCCCAAAAGGAAGATACGACCAAATAGAAAAAAGAACTTTACAAAGGCTTACATTTAATGAAACTTGTCGTAAGCTTGCGACAACAGAAGCCTGTAAATCCTATTGCGAGAAGTTGTTCAGTCATCCAGAGAATAAGAATGTCATCCGGACAACAGATAATGTTACTCTTATCGGACTTATTGAAAGTAGTGATAACAAACATCAGTCATACGATCGTTGTATATTTAAATCATCAGTGTTTCATAGTATAAAATACAGAAGACCTACAAAAACAAATGATACTATGGTTGCACTGATAACTAAAGAAATAGGGGAAATTCAACAATTTAAAGTAAAAGAAGATATAACTTATGTTACATTAAAATTATTTGCAGAGACAGATGATCATCTTTTAACAGTTCGTCATATAAAAAAGGTAATTCCTACCGATAAATTTATTGAAATTCCAATAACATTAATTCATGAAAAGCTAATATTCATGACCCCGGAAAAGAATTCTTTTTACGTTTCTAGGCTGCCCAATAACATTAAAATTCAATAAAATTGTTCAATTTTAGAAAAAAATGTATGAAATTTGTTAAATTTTAGAAAACTGATTTATGTAAATGTAGACAGTGTGAATTGTAAATTTTCAACAAATTTATTAAAGAAATTGACGAAATAAATTCTTTTATTATTTTGCCGCTTTTTGTTTTATTCAAGTTCATGAATCATGCGGAGTAATACTATTTTTACTTAAATTATAAAAATTAAATTATGTAAAACTTTAAAAATAAATTTTTTTAAAGAAAATAATTTATATAATTCTCTACAGAAAAAATAATTTTGTATTGTAAATATAGGGATTTCAATTTCAAGTATGAGAACAGCATTTAAATTGTTTTAGTGATAGTTAAGAACTATAATTACTATAAAAAAATTAGAGTTAATAATTATTTGATTTATGTATAAATTAATACAGTTTAGAAAATGTTTCAAGATTTTTATATAACTAAAGATCATGTTTGATAAAAAAATATGATTAAGAAAGATTGGTTTCTTCTTCGATTGAAACAGGTAAAAAAATTATAGATTAAGATAAAAATAAAATGATTCGTATGGATGTGAAATATAATGAATAAATTTAAGGATTACAATAGATTAACAAAGAAAAACCCAGAATAAATTTGGATGAAAATGTTAAGATAAATAGTAATTGATTAAATTTTGAATTCAGAATGTCTTAATAAGGATTGAATAGATAGTGTTATGATTGGTTTGGATAACATTCTTGAGATTTATTTGCATACAAATTTATGTGGATGAAAAAAGGATACATATGGATTGTCATAAATAACTATAGAATAAAACAGGAATGACACGAATAAAATAAGATAGAAATAATCTATCTTTATTAATCTTTTGGATTAAAAAATATTAAATTGGATAGATTTTTTATCCATATACTTCCAACAGGGTGGTGACGGATTACTCCTTCTCCGAGTAAAAATCTCTACGAAATAGTAATAATTGCTCTGATTCGTAATAATAATTGCTTCGCTCAGAGTATTAATTGCTCTGAACATTTTAAATATTACTAGGCGTTTAATAAAATTTAGATTACTTGAAGTAAATTATACTTTTTCAAAAAAGTAAAAAGTCTTTGAAAAAAAGCAAAAGTTACTATTTCTCGAGCAGTTTCGAAATTACTACTTTCAAGTAATAATTTTTCATCGAAAATAGTATAATTATTACTATTTATTTTTCTCCGTGCAGCAAACTTGCGGCAAATACTAAAATGTCCGTTTGGTGGCAAGTTTGCAGAGCAAATTTGCATGGCAAAGTAAATGTTAAATGCATGCGCGGTAGTTTTCTATGACATATAGAGCTGCGCACTACACGGAAAAACGTTTTTCAAGAGTCATTACTAAACTTATTCATGAACTCAGGATATGGAAATAATACAAGAAATGCTAGAAAACCATAGTTTGAAACATTATTTTAAGCTGTTCGGGGATAACTGTAGTAAATTTCTGGACTACTTGTTGAATTTTCTTGAAAAAGTCCTGAACTGGTTTAAGAATAGAAAAATGTAAAATTAGCGAAAAAAATTTGCCCGCGTGAGTAGTCGAACTTGAGACCTCGAGACTCAAGATCGGAGCCTTATGACACTCGGCTGCAGGGACGCGTTACGATACTTTAGTTTTAAAGCGTTTAAAGCCAAGTATCGCTGTACACCTATTGGTTGCGCTACGTCTTCTTTCTTAAATAGTTCTAGACTTTTTCAGCGCGCAGTGACTGAAGAACTCAGTCGCAGCGTCAAGAACAATTATTTCATGCCATTAGAAAAACACCTGAAAATTCTTTAATGAATATTGAGCTTTTCCAAAAGAAGTTCTAAATTTTTCCCATATCCTGAGTTCTTGAATAAATTTAGTAATGACTCTTGAAAAAAGTTTTTCCGTGTACATTAATGACACCTTCCCTACTAGGAAAGGCAACGTTTATCAACATTTTTACAATATTATCTGCAAGTTTGCCACGCAAGTTTTCTGTAAATTTGCTCTGCAAACTTGCCACCAAACAGACATTTTGTTATTTGCCGCAAGTGTGCTGCAAATTTGCCAGGTAAGTTTTCGAATTTGGCTTTGGTAACTTGTCGCAAATTTGCAGAAAATTATTGTGCTATGTGGGTAAATGTTGTATGTTCTCAAATCCTAATCACTGAACTATATTTTCTAATATATGTATAACAACATTTTTTCATTTTTTTATTAAAACAGGCGACTTTTTTGTAGCCTGATTCATTAAAATCTTCAAGTCAATAGTTAAAATCAATCAAGTTAACATTTTGTCAATAAAGTACAAAATAAAATAAATAGAACACAAAAAATAAAATATTTAAATTTTCTTTCAAATATCAAATAAAAACAAAACCGATTTGGTTTTAATTACCAAAAATTTCTAAGTCAAAACAACGAATATTTTTTTACATTAACATATTAACGTTTTTAATGATTATACACAATATGAAACGCATTTTTAACAGAAATGTTTTGACATTCTGTTATGAAATATAAATATTAATTTCTAAATATTTATGATTTATTATCATATAAATATTGTTGATATTAATGTTAAACTATTTATTTATTTGCAATAGTGTACTATCAATATATGCTTTATTGAATCAGTAAAACTAACTCAGTTGTTATTGTTATCTTACGTTGTTGCATAATTTTATAATTTGTTGAATAAAAAGAAACATTAAAAAAACATAGTGGTTAGGGCGTTAGTCTCGTAGTCCGTAGTCTGTAGATCGTAGGTTCGAGTCTTGCGTACGTTAGATTTGATTTATTTTGTAGGTTTGCTTTTATTCCGGTTTTTCTGTTTTGTATAGATATAAGTATGCAATTTAATGATTATATACACAGTTAAATAATTAAATAACAAGTATTCAATTAAAAAATTTTGTTTTATTTACATATAAAGGGATATATATCAGTCTCTATAAATATATACTAACATTATTTATGAATTAGCTATTGATCAGGATTAAATTTAAAAGTGAAAATCGTTAAATAATAATGTTATTTATTAATAATTGAACTAATTATAAAAATTATCAAAAATTATATCTTAAATATGCTGTGATCAGTTTTTCCAGGGTTTTAGGAAAAGAAAGAATTTTGTAAGTAAGGGTCAAGCAGTATGTAACAACGTTCTAGGAACACATACTTTCCCACTTTTCCCATCTATGATTTGTCGCTAACCAGGGGTTGCAGGTGAATATCAGGATTAACTTGCAATACAAATAAACTCTGCTTTCATCCTATTACATCCTTAAAACCCCTTAATTTTAAGAATGTAAGCAGGTTTAAAATTTCGACTCGGGTTGCATAAAATGTAAAAAAGAGTTAAAAGATTTATTAAAAGCTTGTAAAAATAATAACTTTGAAATAGCGGCATTGGTGGCAGCGTATTTTGAGAAAAAAAAAGAATATAAAAATTTACAAAGAAGTAAAAAAGAATCCTATAAAAACCGAATACTAAGTGACATAACTCTTGCAAGAGATTCATCCACCTTTTGAAACGGGTGGATGTCTCTTCAGAGGTCCTAACTTGTAGTAATCCGCGGCTAGATGCAGAAATAACATATCTCGAAATTAAATGGAGTTTAAAAAAATGCAAAGACGGTAAGTCCCCGGGTCCGGATGGAATTCCCTATGAATTTTTAAAAAATCTCCTGGATGTTTGTATTGGTTATCTAGTTAGTTTATTTAATAAAATATTGGAAAAAGAAGATATACCGATCACGTGGGGTGATACTTTTCTTAGAATGATTTACAAAAAGGAAGACAAAACGGACCCGGCGAATTATCGTCCCATCGCGTTAATGAATTGCATTTCAAAAGTATTCACGCAAATACTCGCGGAACGATTTGGGGGGTGGTTGGAGGAGAGTGACCTCTTGCCAGAGTGGCAGGCGGGCTTCAGAAAAAATAGAAGTTGTCTTGATAATATATTTTCGCTTAATGCGTTAATACAGTCCCGCCTGTCACTCGATAAGGGGAAACTTTTTGTCCTTTTTGTGGATTTCCGTGGTGCATTTCCCTCGGTGACCCATGACCTACTCTGGGAAAAATTATATAGAATGGGAACCGGTAGTAAATTAATTAATATACTGAAAAACCTATATGATAAAGCCAATGTAGCAGTAAAAAATCCGCGAGGTATATCAAAAAAATAAACGTAACAAGAGGAGTCTTACAGGGGGAGGTCTTGAGCCCGCTACTGTTTGCAGCTTTCATTGCTGATTTTGAACAATTTTTAAAAGAGGATTGTTATTTTTAAAAAAGGAGGTCACGCGCATAACCATAAGTATGGTCGATTTTTATACGATTATAAACAAGAGGTTGAGATGGTCTCTAGCTATGAATATCTAGGCGTGTTTTTTTCGAACTCTGGAACTTTCATGAATGCCACCAACTCCGCTCTCAGTAAAGGAAACTTGGCTGTGGGAGCGACGGTATCGCTGGTTAACAGATTAAATTTAAAAGTCTGGGATCCAGTAAACAAACTCTTCACAAGCTTAGTCAAAAGTACTGCATTATATGCAATACAGGTTTGGGGCTTAAGATACCAGGAAGAAATCGAAAAGATACAAACGTCTTTTTATAAAAAACTATTATCATTACCGATGAACACTGCGGGTTACGCGTTGAGACATGAGCTGGGATTACCAAAGTTATCTGTTGCTATTTTTAAGGTAACGCTGAATATGATTGAAAGGATTCTTTTAATGAGCGATGACCGTTATCCAAAGCTTTGTTTCCTACGTTTAAAAAGTTTGGCTCAAAATAAAAAAACCTTAAGAAAATTCAATTGGTGTGAACAAGTGAGAGATTGGTTCAAACTTATAGGGGAGGAACCTGAATGGGAATCTCTTACGATAGTTAATCTACAATTAAAAAAATGTATGTGGATAGAAAAATATGAGAATTTATTATTCACAGAAGATTTGAATAGAATTTGTAAGTCTGAATCACTGCGAATTCTGCCACAACTAACCCTCTGTAAAGGCCCGCAAAAATATTTACAATTAAAAATATCTATAGACTTTATTAAATTATTAGCTCAAATCCGGCTTTTAAATAAATTTCGTTTAAAAATAACAATTAATAAAAACACATATGGGTTGGAAGTGTCGGGATTCTGCAGTGATTGCGCTATCGAAACCGAAGATATGTTTTACCATATTGTAATGGAATGCCCTCATTATTTAGAAGAGAGAATCAAATATATAAATTCTTCACCAATTGAAGAGAACATTAGGGACGCTTTTTTAAATATATTAGAATCTCCGCAGATTAACACTGTAAAAAATGTATATATTTTTATGAAAACTATTTTAGAAAAAAAGAAAAAACATGTAATTTAGATTTTAAAATATTAACCTACGACAACCTCTTTGTATTGGCTAATAAGCCATAGAACAAATAAATTATTATTACAAAAGAATCGTGATTTAAAGATTGGTATGTTTTGGGCCATGCGCATACAGCTGCACCGTTAATTGAGCCTTCCAATTCTATAACTCGCCCGACGCTCGGAGACACGCGCTAATGCCAGTCGGGTAGCAGTGAGCGCCTCTGGGCCTATCACTGCTACCCGACTGGTATTAGCGCGTGTCTCCGAGCGTCGGGCGAGTTATAGAATTGGAAGGCTCAATTCCCGACGGTAGTGTACATTAACATAAAATAAATAATTTAAATAAGACAGTCTTGTATCGTTAGAATTATATATTTAAAATCACATAATATTTTATTTCTAATTATTTAAATTTGTATTTTTATTAATTTATAATTTTTTATGTTTATTTTTTGTAAAAGAAAATATATCACCAAATAAACAAAAATTATAAATAAAATATAAAATAAATAATTTAAATAAAAAACATCTGTATACAAATGACAATTCGGAACTTTTCGGCCCTGCATTTCATGTCACTCACACAATCACAACTCTCACTGATATAATCTAGTAATTGTTAATAAAGATTATAAATAATAACTTAATTATTCTAATTAGAAAAACATTTACGAAAATTGTAATATAATTGTAAAGTAAAACTTTTAAAAGTGCATTTTCAAAAATAGTAATATTTTGAATACATAATTGTTTTAAAAAGAATGTTCTCTAAAAATTTGAAGCAAATTTGTGGCTGTCGTTATCAACAATCAAAGTGATATGAGAAGCTACGATTGTAAATTGTGAAAAGCTTTTGTAACAGATGAGATCAACAAGTTTAGTGTGAAACTAAGGTAAGAATCTTGAACTTGTGACATTGACTCGAGTTAACAACAATGTGTCTTATTGAAAAATGAATAATTTTTCTTCTTCTATAAAATTACAAAAGTATTTAATGTTTACGGAAAAAATTAACATTTTTTATTTGCTTACATTTTTTTGTATTTTCTTTCCTCGACAGTCATACAACTATTATTCATTATTTATCAACAATTAGAATATCTCAAACTAGATGCATACATTTTCAACAATAATTTCTAAACAATTTTTAACCATCACTAAGAAAAATTTATTTGATTTAACCCATTAGCCAGTGAGAAAAAAATATTAATACTGTTGGAAAACAAGTATCTAAATATTGTTTCTAATGTTAACTTTTACGAATGTCATACATTTTAGGACATAATCTAATAGTGTGCTAGTGCCAATCTAACAGACGTATTTGCAATTACTTAGCTATCGAATAGATTGTCTAAATGGTCCATTGTACTTCTCATATCTTGATAGTGCGTGCGGACCAACAAGATCTATTCGAAGTTCTAGACAGCGATTAGACCTCTACTAAGCATTTAAGATGTCGAATAGACCACTCATTTTTTGCTAATGATTAATACAATTGAGCCTTCCAATTCTATAACTCGCCCGACGCTCGGAGACACGCGCTAATACCAGTCGGGTAGCAGTGATAGGCCCAGAGGCGCTCACTGCTACCCGACTGGCATTAGCGCGTGTCTCCGAGCGTCGGGCGAGTTATAGAATTGGAAGGCTCAATTTTGCGCGGTAGACGTCTAATAGACAACAATGTCTACGTCTATATAGATCTCGGTTTAGATTCCACATAGATGTTTTTGACATCGAATAAACATCGATTAGACCTTTCATTTCAGATTGGGATAAGGCGCAAATGTACAATTTTTTGGCACAAAGTTTGACACTGTATTTTATCATTAAAACTCTATAGAAGAAATTATACAATAGTTGTTTCTTATTGGTCAAAAACAATGACGGTTTTTTGTTAAACGAGACAAAGAATTAAAATAATAAATTTTTTCAGTGTAATCATTTCCGCTATATTTTACATGAAATTTACATATAAATACATAAAGTAAGAAAAACTGCAGTCCACTAGACCAAGAATTTTGAAAACTAAAGAAGGGGGTACACACTTTCTAAAAAATTTTTTTGTTTTTCTAAAAAAAAAATCTTAGATTTAAAGTTTTAGACCATTTTTATGGACTCCAGAGCTCCCGCCCATTTTAATGATCTTTTGACTTGTCACTATTATATATCTGTTATATTTAAATTCAAATTAATCTTTTTTGTTCGAATTTTCTATTAAATAGGGGAGAGTGGGACAAAATGTGGTATCTTTTTGTAATTGGCTGTTTACAGAGAACCAAACGAATAAATCGATTTGACTAATTGTAAGCATTAGAATCAAATTTCAATTTCAATATCAAATTTATAGTAAAAAGTTATAATTGTTTGAACAAAAAAAATGCCGTTTTTCAAGTGTTTTTTTTCTTTAAAATCAGATTATTTAATCGAAATCGGTTTAGAAAAAATCCGGGATGTGAAAATATCGCGTCCAAAATAATAGGACTATCAAATAGGCATGATGCCGAAATTTTTTTTTTCAAATTTCAAAATGGCGCTTCAAAAATGGCCGCCAAAATATTCAAATTTGGAAAAATATTTTTCAAAAATGCTAAAATTATTTTTTAAAATTTTTTATGCTTCATTTAAATAAAATAATGTTGCTTCAACAAAAAAATTGTTATCTGATGTTAATTAACAATATTATAAACAATTTTTATAAACAATTTGCAAAACATGAAATGTATTCGTAGGGGAAAAAATGATTTTTTAATTACTTTACGCTCTCTTGTAATCCGAATGTTGCTTAATCCGTGCCTACAGAGAGTTAAAGTTTAAATGGGGTTTAACATAGGTTGAGTGCATTTCTTCAGACCTTATATTGTAATTTTTAATATTATTGACCATTTGGTTTAAAACTCTGCATGCTTACAGTTTAGGATGTACTAAAACCGAGTCTGTAGTCAAAAATAAATTTTTACAGGTGACAGCTGTCAAATATGCTGTCAAATTTTTTACAATAAAGTTAGTTTGAATATTTTTTAGTATATTTTAGACAACTGATGTCAATCTAAGTTATCAGTCTTTTTGACAGTTGATAAAATAAAGGTAAAATTTATAAAAAAAATTACCAATTTTTAAGGCTGACAGTTTCTTTGACAACTGTCAAAAAGACATGTTGCTACTTAGTTTGATCTTAGTTGTTCAGAAAATACTTAAATTTATATTTAAATGAATGTAAAGTACTGAAATAAAGTACTTGAATACTCATTGTTAAAAGTTTGACAGCTATTTTGGATTACAGACTCGGTTTTAGTACATCCTTAAACTGTAAGCATACCGAGTTTTAAACCAAAAAATCAATAAAATCAATAATTGAAATATGAAGTCTGAAGAAATGCACTAAACCTATGTTAAACCCCATTTAAACTTTAACTCTCTACAGGCACAAGTTAAACTTCATTAAAGGAGCGGTCCTTGTGCACAACTCACTTTTATCACAATTGGAATTTTAATTCAAATTCTGGACGGCGACCTAAGAAATTCCAACTTTTTTAAAATATGAAACAACCTAATGAGCATAAAGAGTGGTCTGCGTGAATAAAAATCTTTTATGACTAATTAACCTAAAATGCCTGTGCAATTAACTAACTATTAGAGTCAATAAACTTGCCCTTAACCTGATAAAATTTTTCGCGAGGTTGTTATAAGCTTTCATCAAGATTACGTGCTCTCTGAGGAAAGCATTATAATCGAATAAACATTGTTATTTATAATATTGTTCAATTATCCAATAAAATGGAAAGAATATATGCTTCCTGTGCCGGTGCATGCTAAGTTACCCTGTATAATCCAGGTGGGCAATAAAGTGTCCACTATTGTCCTAGGGTAATAATGAACACTTTATTGACCAGCTGGATTATAAGGGGATCTTAGTATGCACTGGTATACTCCAATCTAATTGGTTTTATGTTTTTGACGAGACTAAAATTTGAAAAATTAAAACAACCTAAAAATGTTTTTTAACACTTGTAGGTAAATTGTTTATTTGTAAATTAAAAAAAAATTTGGTACACCATACGAAAGAGCAGGTTTTGGTCAATAAGAAATGACTAATGCAGAATTTTTTCTATAGAGCAGTAATGTTAAAATATATTGTCAAACTATGTGACAAATAATTACATTTATGTGTGTAATGTACATTTGTGTGTTAATGTTAATTTATATTCAAATCTAATAAATTTAATTTCTAATGTTATATTTTCAAAAAATTGATTATTAAACACATGCAAAAAATAAATATAATAACATAAGATAAAGAATTTTTGTATCTCTGAATCGGAAAGAATTTCCAGTTTCTAAAAATAAAATCGGTATTCAAATTTTCAAATTGATGAACCTTAGGAAACATTTTATGTATACACTATTTTAAAATTCGTCGTATTCATAAAAGATTTAGCGAGAATGTCGATTTTCTTTCTTGTCTCTAGTTTTGCAAGATTCTTCATTTGAAATATACTTTCCGAAATGAATTCTCTATAGCTATATATTCCGAAAATAGAATTATTCAGAGTGCGGGTTTCACTGATTGAAAAACCGCCGTGTCTATTTTTATAACATAAGAGAGAAAGCAAACGGCGTTTATCTTTCAGATGAAAATTTGACCGAAAATCTTATGCAGCATCTCAGGTTTAAATTAAAATATATTGATGATTCAGGAAAATGGAAATTCAGGTTTTAGTAAAATTTCAACTTACAACTTTTAAATTAAAAATTTTAATTTTTAACTTCAACTTCAAACTTCATAATTTCTAATTGAATTTTTTTTTAATTAAAAAATTTATTTTTGTATTACATTTTTAAATGCAAATACATATTTAATTTAAGATTATTATTTTTCCGTTTCAGAATTACAAATTACAATTTTAAAATTTAAATAAAAATTTTTTTTCTTATATTTCAAATTACAAAAAATTTTCAAATTGTAATTTCATATCTCAATTTAAAATGTTTATTTCTACATTTTAATGTATATAAATATATTTAAAAAATTTTAATTTATATATATATGCATATGTATGTGTTGTGTATTTATGTTTGTGAATATACATGTGTATGTAAATAATAATTTTTTTTTCTTTTTATAAATTATTTACGTTTGTATTGAAATATTTGTTATTCAACATTTATATTTGTTCATAAATTAAGATTGAATTATTTTAAATATTGATATTTTATTTTTACCTACTTGTCGTTAATTTTAAAGAATTAATTATCTAATTATAAAATAAAAAAGATGGCAATGAATGAAAGTTTTAGTTTTATTTCGACTTTTAAGATATGTAAAAAATTTTTGAATATACAAAATAATTTTTTTTAACTGTCGGTTATATTTTATTAATATAAACTGATTTAGAACATGTGCAGTACAGGAATCTAAAAATAAACGTTCATTTTAAAAGAAAAACTTAATTTGTTTATAAAAATTTTTTTTTACATTTCTTAAAAGTCGAAATAAATCTAAAACTTTCATTTTTAGACACATTTTTCCTAAACTCAATATTTTCGGACTTATAAGCAACTGAATATAGGTCTACAATTGAGACTCCCAATTCAAGAACCGGTCGGACGCTAGGACGACACGCGCTAGTACCAGTCGGGTAGCAGTGAGTGGCCCAGGAGCGGGACTCTGAGTTAGCGCCACTATAATAGCGCTCACTATAATAGTTCCATAGTGCTCACTATAATAGCGCCACTATATTAGCACGCACTATAATAGCGCCACTATAATAGCGCTCACTATAATAGTGCCATAGTGCTCATTATAATAGCGCCACTATAATAGCACGCACTATAATAGTGCCACTATAATAGTGCCATAGCGCCACTACTTAAATATAGGTAGGGGAGGGTAGGCTACATTGAACCGGGTATTTTCTAAAGTCCAAGAACTAATTAAATTTTACAAATTTTGATCAGGTTTTTGTATCAACATTAAGCTGAAGTACTCCTTTAGTTAATATACACGTTACAAACACAAATTATTATGATTAAATAATTAAATTTAATTTTTTTCTAACAAGTTACACTTTTCTTATTTTGAAGAATCTGTGTCTACATTGAACCACCTTTAATAAAACACTTCAATTTACTTCAAAAATAATATTTCCACTTACACATTGTAAAAAATATTATTTTTCACTCAAAAAAATAAAAAATTGTTGTTAAAGAGTTATTATTTGTTAATATAGGAGATTAATATATTTTGATGTCAGGTTAGGTAGGTAAAGTGACAGTTTGAGTTTATCTCGTTCACAATTGTGATGAAAGCATGTCTTCTAGTATTTTTCTCACTAATTAGTAGAGCAGACAACTTTACCACACTTAAAATTGAAAATTCTTTGCTTTTTCGGGTGGTTCAATGATGCCGCACTCACTGCATTCACATGACATTCACAACAAAAATTGTTTATAATAAATTTATGTAAGGCTTAAAATTCTTTATCACATCGGAATATTGAAGTTGACACCCTAAGCGACGTAAATCACAAGTTTACTAATTTTTAAAACTTCCTATTTGAATAAAAAAAATTCATTATATTTCCACAAAATTTTTTGTTTTGTACGTGAAAAACAGTTTTTTTCGTTTTTCTTTGTAAATAATAAACCTACGTGCTCGAAATTTTTGGACGTAGTCGCTTTCGGTAATACTAATTTATATATTAAATAAGAAAAAATTCCACTCAGTCATTTCTTAGAAAATTAAAGTGGTTCACTGTTGACGCTGGTTCAATGTAGCCTACTCTCCCCTATATAATTTTATTATTATACATTATTATAATAATTTAATTTTCATTATTAATTTTATAAAATATTTTATTTATATTTTCTAGAAAAACATTTTTTTCTTTAAATTACTATTAAGATAAAAATTATTACTTCAAAAACTATCATAAAATTATAACCATAAATTATTTTATGACTAATTTAATAAGCATTCAACTATTTTAAAGAAAATTGACACATTTCTATTCCAACATTCAATTATTATTTTCATAAATAACAAACTTGAAGAATTTCAATTATTTTTAATTGATTAATAAAATTTCAATCAAATTCATCGAGAAATGTCATTATTCTTGAAATCTTTATTAAAATTTATTGATAAAATTATTTATAATAATAAAATTTTAAAGACGCTATTATAGTGAGCACTATTAGAGTGGCGCTATGGCACTATTATAGTGAGCACTATTATAGTAGCGCTATGGCACTATTATAGTGGCGCTATGGCACTATTATAGTGAGCGCTATTATAGAGGCGCTATTATAGTGCGTGCTATTATAGTGGCGCTATTATAGTGAGCACTATGGCACTATTATAGTGAGCGATATTATAGTGGCGCTATGGCACTATTATAGTGAGCGCTATTATAGTGGCACTATTATAGTGAGCGCTATTATAGTGGCGCTATTATAGTGAGCACTATTATAGTGGCGCTGTGGCACTATTGTAGTGCGTGCTCTTATAGTGGCACTATTATAGTGAGCACTATTATAGTGGCGCTGTGGCACTATTCTAGTAAGCGCTATTATATTGAGCACTATTATTTTGGCGCTATGGCACTATTATAGTGGCGCTATTATAGTAAGCACTATTATAGTGGTGCTATGGCACTATTATAGTGGCGCTGTGGCACTATTGTAGTGCGTGCTCTTATAGTGGCACTATTATAGTGAGCACTATTATAGTGGCGCTGTGGCACTATTCTAGTAAGCGCTATTATATTGAGCACTATTATTTTGGCGCTATGGCACTATTATAGTGGCGCTATTATAGTAAGCACTATTATAGTGGTGCTATGGCACTATTATAGTGAGCGCTATTATAGTGGCGCTATGGCATTATTATAGTAAACGCTATTATAGTGGCGCTATTATAGTGAACGATATTATAGTGCGTGCTATTATAGTGGCGCTATTATAGTGCGTGCTATTATAGTGCGTGCTATTATAGTGGCGCTAACTCAGAATCCCGCTCCAGAGGAGCTCACTGCTTACTGACTGCCAGTTGCGCATGTCGTCCGAGCGTCCGACCGGTTCTTGAATTTATGTTATGAAAAATAATAAATGTTATTAATTAAATGTTAAATTAAAATGCTATTAATAAATGTTATTAAAAGCCGAGTAATATTTATAACGTCTCGAGCAATTAATATTTTGAGCGAAGCAACTTTTATTATATATCAGAGCAATTATTACTACTTTGTATAGATTTTTAGTTTTTACTTAAAAAAGCAAACGCTATGAAACAAAATATCAGTTACACGCATATATCCCTTTCCCATATATATAAACGTAACATTACAGTAATATTATAGTCATATTAAATATCTGCCTGATGGGTAAGATTATCCATTAATATTACTGTATCATGACAGTAACATTATACTTTATTATTACACGCTTATGAAAAAATTGCTAAACAGTTCTTAAGAAGCACGTAAGGTTATAGTGACATCACTGCAATATTAAACTGGAGATTTGTAATCTCCACTGTAATATTACAGTGATACTAGGATATCAAAATTTCCGCCTGAAGGTAGTATCACACTGTACTATTAAGGTAATATTACATGAAAATATTAAGGTAATATCACCTCACAATGTTAAGGTAGGTAATATTACACTTCGATCTTAACGTAATGTTAATATAATATACAGATAAAATTAGAATAATTTTATATTTTAGAAATAAAACATTTCACCAAGTCTGCACTCGAACCTTGAACCTTGTGTTCAGTAAGTTCAAGTAAGATTGGCTCACTTGTAAGACTCTTGTTTGATGTACACAAGGTTCAGAGTTCGAGTCCAGCTTGGTGAAATGTTATTTTCTAAATTATAAAATTATTCTGATTTTATTTTAAGAGAAAAACGTAAAACTATCTCCAGGCGGACATTTTGATATCCCAGTAAGATCACTGTAATATTGCAGTGGAGATTACGAATCTCCAGTGTAATATTACAGCGATGTCACTATAAGCTTACGTGCTGCTTGGGAATTTTGTTTCTAATGATAAAATATGAATAAAATTCTTGTTTATTCATTAAATATACACTTTGAAGTTATTTTTATTTACTTTACATGCTTGAGTTATAGTACTGGAATGTTAAATTAATTTTGCTTTAGAAAATTTACTGTAAGATTACTGTAATTTTTTACTAAAATATTACAATAATATTACTGTAATAATAATAATAAGGTACAGTATATTTAATTTAAAATTATTTATTTTAATTATTAAATAATTAGATTATTATTCTTACATTTCTTATTCTTATTTTGTACAAAATAAAAAAAATTATTTCAATAAATAGGGGAGACCGGGGCTAAACCGGACGGATTTGGTCTTTGACCAGAAAACTCTTATAAAAACATACTTTTTGCTAAAGTGTAATATACCGTTTTGAAGCTTGTACTTTCACCTTCAAATCGCACTTGTTCGATTTAAAAAAAGTACAATAGCTTTAAAGATATATTGCTTCGAAGGTGACTACCTCAAAAACGAAAATCCGAAAATTGGTGGGGCTAAACCGGACACCCCATGGGACTAAATCGGCCACGGCCAATTAATTAAAGAATGAGATACAAATTTTATTTTTTTTTTGTAAAAAAGTCAAATCAATTCTTCTTTTATTTATTTGTAGATAGTTCTATACAAAGAATATAATATAATATGTAAAATCGGTAATAATTATAATATAAAATGAATTACAGTTTTCAGGCTTGTCTGTTTGTAGCAACTCACTTGCGAATTCGAGTTTTAAAATGTTTTAATGTTTTCCATTAAATTTTTTTTCTACTAAACTCAGTACATCTTGAGCTAAAAGAAAAATGGCCGTATGATATTTGCACTTTAATTTTAACGATAAAAACCCAAAAAAATGAAGAAAATTTTTTTTTACTTTTACCCCAAGAAATGACATTTTTACATATTAACGGCAACTATTATTACAAGAAAGTTGACACGTCCCTAAAACCTCATGCAGCATATGCATCACGAAATTGCGCGTTCATAGGTTATTTACACGATTTGAAATTCTTCACGGTTTCGGAAATATTTGACTTGTCCGGTTTAGCCCCGTGACCGGTTTAGCCCCGGTCTCCCCTATTATAAATAATTTAATGTAAAACCAAAATTGCACATTTTAAAATATATAACTTTGGGAGTATTATCATTAATGATTATTATAATTATATATAACCTTAATATATAACGATCGCTACAATTTAAAATTTAATATTTCTACAAGTAATATTTTTTTACATACTGAATGTAAAAAGTAATACAAAATTTAATGAAAATTACAATGACGATATAAAAATTAAAATTCTTAATGCAATTTTTAAAAGTGAATACTGTAATAATTACTATTAGTATTTTTCACTACAAAAAATATATAATATTATTCTATATACAGTAGGATCTTTGAATAGTGAAGTCGTTGGGAATATTATGCACTGTTGGAAGAGTGCATAAACCAAAATATCTCAGGTCCGTGTATTATATTTGACGTCACAGATTACCTTTCCCTTTGCCTCCCGGAACGCCTCGTCTTCTTAACTCACTAATGACTGCACTATTCAGAACTGCACTATTGGAAGATCCTACTGTTTATATATATATATATATATATATATATGTATATAATAATTAATTATTATATAATAAATTTTGTGTATTGATTTAATAAATGTCAGAATTCGTGAAATTTTCCCTAAAACAAAAAAGTATATTTTTTTATATCGAAATGCTGAAAAAACATTTCTATTTAACTTTAGAAATGTGTTTACCAAAAAACAGAAATAAAAATATTTTTTTATAAAAGTTATGTTAAATTGAATTTTTTGCAAGTTTTTAAACAAAATTTTATTTCTCCTAAATGAATGAACCGATTTAAATGAATCAAGCAAGCATAAAAAGGAGAGAAAATAATTATACTGTCGTTTAGAATTAGAGACTTCTTTAAGAGTTTATTTTTGAATAATTATTCAATAAATTTTTTATATAAAAATAATTTTTTTAATGTTCTGCGACTTTTAAATTTTTTTTTAAATTCCAACATAAAATTAAAACTTTAAGAAATCAAAGTTCTTTGAGAACATTTATGAGCAACAATTTTTAAAAAGTTACAATCAAAATTATTATAGAGCAGAGATGCGAGTTTGATGTTTTTCTCAATTAAAACATTGTTTGCATCTACGAAATAAACAAAAGGTAAAAATACTGTCGTGTTAACATTTATATAACCATAAAATTAATCAAAAACTAAGTATAGTCTTGTTGCACTATACATTTTGATTTATAATAGTTTTAATTATGTTACAATTTTTTTCAAATTTTTCAAAGGCACAGACAATTAAAAAAAATTTGTTTATATCAAATGTGTTAAATAATTATTTTAAAAAACTCTTTAAAAAGTCTCTACTTCTGAACGAAAGTATATCTTAGCCCCTTAATATTCAATCTTGATTTATTTCAATCGGTTTATTCATTTAGAAGAAATAAAATTTTATTTAAAAAGTATATGTGTGAGTATACATGTGTATGTATTGAGTGGATATGTGTGCGTATACATGTGTGTGTATTGTGTGAGTATACATTAGGGTGGTTCTTATTTTGGCGATGTTTTCAACTCTTCAGTCTCACCCCAAAAAATTAATCAAGGTATAAAAAAAAATTTTCCTGAAAGTTTGAAGCAAATCGAGCAATATTAACACGTGCCTCTAGTCCCATATGTGGCCACAAAAAGTTGTGCCACCTTTACGTCTGTGGCCATATATATGTCCATCTCGAAAATAAAATACTAAACATAATTCGCTTTGAATAACCAATTGCATACTAAGGTTTTTGGGATCCCTGAATCCGAATTTCAAATCAGATTTTCAAAATTCAAAATGGTGGACCTAAAATGGCGACTATGAAGATTTAAAAATTTATCAAATACGCTTGAAACTCGTTACTTGGGGGTTTTCGGGGTCGCTGATTACGAATATGATGTCAGATTTACAAAATTAAAATGGTGAATCCAATATGGTGGATAATTTCAAGATTCATGCAATTTGATAGAATTTTAGGTCCGCCGTTTTGGATTTCAAAATCTGACATCGGATTCGTAATCAGCGACCCCAAAAACCCCCGAGTAACAAGTTTTAAACAAATCCGTTGCACTGAGAAAACTGGAGTATTGGACTAAACATCTGGAGGGACAAATCGTTAATATTTGAGAGTTAGCTATTGGATAACAATCTCAATATTCAAATACACCATTGACAGATATTCGTGCCATTTCTCTTGGAGGGAAATTGAGTTTATAACAGAGGGTCAAATTAACCATATTGAGAAATCCCTTCCTTATCCGGCGCGAAATGAATAAATATGGCAACCTAACCCCTAAATTAAATACATAAAATGTCAGAAAAATAATTTCGCGCGCATCAGATCGTACACATTTTCTGCGCAACTTTTAACCCTCAGATGTACTGGGCGAAAATATACAAGTAGATTTCCATTATCAATTCAAAATTTATTTTAGAAAGACTATTTAACTCTCTTTATAAGCAAACAAACAAACACTTTTTGAACCTCTGAATTTGACTCTCCAGATTTCTCAGTGTGGATTTTTTATTTTCTCGACCGCCATATTGGATCCGTCATTGTGAATTTTGAAAATCTGGTTAAAGTGGGAAAAAAAAATTAACATAACCTCACTTTTTAAATAATTTATAATGTTGATATTACACTAAACATTTGCGAACATGTTTTTAATATGAATCACCTTAAGAGAACATTTTATTCAACCTTTTAAAAAGTAAAATTAACATGTTAGACATTTTCACTGTGATAGCGACATATTCATTAAGCTCGTAAATGAAGCAAATATTTTTAAAAAAATTTGGAATAATTGGAAGTTTTACCTTTAATCATGTACTAAAAGATCCCGAAGTTTGAAAATTTAATAAAAAAATTTGTAAGCTACAAAAAATGTTGAGTGATTTCCACGAAAAATTACATGTATTTCCCATTTAAAATTTCAATCGTCTAGAGGCACGTGTTAATATTGCTCGATTTGCTTCAAACTTTCAGGAAATTTTTTTTATACCTTGATTAATTTTTTGGGGTGAGACTGAAGAGTTGGAAACCTTGCCAAAATAAGAACCACCAATACATACATGTGTATGTATTGTTTGTATATGTGTGCGTATACATGTGTATGTATTGTGTGTATATTAGAGCTGTGCAAATTTCAAAAGTTTGATTCTCTCCATAAGAACTAACATGAGTTCGGTTCAGTTCCAATTTCGAACCCATGTGAAATTCGAGTTTTTGCACACCTCTACTGTACACTGAAAAAAAGTGCTGTTGAATCAAATAACTCTATGCTATTGAATTTCCCGTTATTGATTCAATAACACACT
Organism: Leptopilina myrica (nomen nudum); assembly: GCA_032872475.1. Classification (NCBI taxonomy): domain Eukaryota; kingdom Metazoa; phylum Arthropoda; class Insecta; order Hymenoptera; family Figitidae; genus Leptopilina; species Leptopilina myrica (nomen nudum). The sequence goes on along the minus strand of CM065459.1, from coordinate 27,080,342 downwards.
TATTAATCGAACAGCATATTGCTTAAAACGAAAAAATTAAACTGTTTAAATTAAAAGTACGGTATTGTTAAATTAATGATATTCTACACTGAAAAAAAGTGCTGTTGAATCAAATAGCTCCATGCTATTGAATTTCCCGTTATTGATTCAATAACACATTTATTAATCGAACAGCATATTGCTTAAAACGAAAAAATGAAACTGTTTAAATTAAAAGTACGGTACTGTTAAATTAATTATATTCTACAAATTGTTTCTATAGTTCATCTATATATAGCAACAGAATAATTTATTGCTTCTTTGACATTATTCATTTGAAGCATCTAATAGATAAATTTGAAGAAAATGCATGTAAATTTGAATCAAATGAAAAGTTGTTTGCTCCAAAGAATCGCGCTATTGAAAATGAAAGCATATGCTTTCGTTTCAATGAGTGGTGCTATAGCGGACTGCCTATAGCATATGCTATAAAAATAAGGACACTATGTATTTGATACATTGACAGGAGCTAAATTTATTGAAATACTAATCCACACTTATTTATATGTTTATTAAACCTGTCGTTTTTGAGATTCTTATATAAAAAACTATTATTTAAATTGTTTTAAAGAATTAAGGACTAGTTAAATATAAATTCCCTATATAAATTCCCTTATTTACGAGAAAAATCTCGCGCACGGTATTTAACTACAAAGTAACTGCTCAATGTAAGAAGCGAATGTATTACATTGCAGCGCGGCAGTTCTCGTCCATCACGAAAGTCAAGCACGTTTGGTCGCGGTTACTACATGGATGGGTGACCGATTGGGAACAGCGTATTTTTCAGACTCAAAAAATATAAAGTGTGTTTCAATGTGTATGTATGTGTGTTTATCGTTGGAAAAAATGAAAAAAAATAATAAAGATATGTATGTCAGTGTGTAAAATTGAAAAAAAGATGTATATAAGAAGTGTTGTGTTAAAGGTGTGAGAATTAATTATAGTATATAAAAAATATGTGAACAAAAATTTCATTTTTGCAATTTATCGTTCGTATATCTTTAACTACATAAAAGAATTGACTTAACAGTATGGTGTTATTCAATCGATAGCAACAACTAAAAAAATTAAAAGTACAAATTTTTGAATCATAAAAATGATGCTTTTAAATTGAAAAACTATAGTCATTGACTCAAAAGCATATACTGTTAAATAAAAAAATTTTGATCGTTGATTCAAAAGGAATACCTTCAAATTAACATAGTATGCTGTCAATTTGAGAAATATGCTTTTGTTTCAATGAAAGTGATACTATCGAATCATTAGAATCGGTGCATTCAAAACAACAGCATATACGTTTGGCAGCCCGTTATGACACTATTCAATGAATCAAACTCATATGTCATTGATTCAACAGCATTTTTTTCTCCGTGTACATATTGTTTCTATAGTTCATCTATATATAGCAACAGAATAATTTATTGCTTCTTTGACATTATTCATTTGAAGCATCTAATAGATAAATTTGAAGAAAATGCGTGTAAATTTGAATCAAATGAAAAGTTGTTTGCTCCAAAGAAGCGCGCTTTTGAAAATGAAAGCATATGCTTTCGTTTCAATGAGTGGTGCTATAGCGGACTGCCTATAGCATATGCTATAAAAATAAGGACACTATGTGTTTGAGACATTGACAGGTGCTAAATTTATTGAAATACTTATCCACACATATTTATATGTCGTTTTTGAAATTCTTATATAAAAAACTATTATTTAAATTGTTTTAAAGAATTAAGGACTAGTTAAATATCAATTCCCTATATAAATTCCCTTATTCACGAGAAAAATCTCGCGCACGGTAATTAACTACAAAGTAACTGCTCAATGTCAGAAGCGAATGTATTACATTGCAGCGCGGCAGTTCTCGTCTATCACGAAAGTTAAGCAGCTTTGGTCGCGGTTACTACATGGATGGGTGACCGATTGGGAACAGCGTATTTTTCAGACTCAAAAAAATATAAAGTGTGTTTGAATGTGTATGTATGTGTGTTTGTCGTTGGAAAAAATGAAAAAATAATAAAGATGTGTATGTTAGTGTGTAAAATTGAAAAAAGATGTATATAAAAAGTGCTGTGTTAAAGGTGTGAAAATTAATTATAGTATATATAAAATATGTGAACAAAAATTTTATTTTTTCAATTTATCGTTGGTGTATATCTTTCACCACATTAAAGAATTGACTTAACAGTATGGTGTTATTCAATCGATAGCAACAACTGAAAAAATTAAAAGTACAAATTTTAGATTCATAAAAATGATGCTTTTAAATTTAAAAACTGTAGTCATTGACTCAAAAGCATATACTGTTAAATTAAAAAATTTTGATCTCCGTGTATATATGTTGCCGAACGACGAATCCGACGAAACGACTAGGAAACATTTTAATATTATAGAGATAGAGAAGAGAAAAAGATTGATTTATATTATATATTGACAATATACATGAACAATAAGAAGTGTAAAAATATATTTTTTTTAAATTTAATTATTATTAAAAAATTATTATTTCACGGAGAATAAAATGCTGTCCCATGTGGAAGGGTTTCCGGAAATTTTCCGCAAATTTTTTTTTGTACGGAAATTTTCCGGAAATTTATTTTTTTGGTACAGAAATCTTCCGGAAATTTTTTTTTTTACGGAAATCTTTCAGAAATTTATATTTTTTGTGGAAATCATCCGGAAATCTCCGGAACATTTAAGGCAATTTATTATTTTATGGAAATTTATTTTTTCTATGGTAATCTGCTGGAAAATTTCCGGAAATTTTTTTTTTACGGAAATCTTTCGGAAATTTATATTTTTTGTGGAAATTATCCGGAAATCTTCCGGAAATTTTTTTTTTACGGAAATCTTTTGGAAATTTATATTTTTTGTGAAAATTATCCGTAAATCTTCCGGAAATTTATTTTTTTTACGGAAATCTTTCAGAAATTTAGTTTTTTTGCGGAAATCTTCCGGAAAATTTCCGTAAAATAAATATATTTCCGGAAATTTTCGGAAGATTTCCGTAAATTTTTTTTTGTACAGAAATTATTCGGAAATCTTCCGGAAATTGATTTTTTTTGTACGGAAATCTTTTGGAAATTTATCTTTTTTGTACGGAAATCTTCCGGAAATTTATTTTTTTGTACAGAAATCTTCCGAAAAATTTCAGGAAATTTTTTTTTTACGGAAATCTTTCAGAAATTTATATTTTTTGTGGAAATCATCCGGAACATTTCCGTCAATTTATTATTTTATGGAAATTTATTTTTTCTATGGAAATCTTCCGGAAGATTTTTTTTACAGAAATCTTTCGGAAATTTATATTTTTTGTGGAAATTATCCGTAAATCTTCCGGAAATTTATTTTTTTACGGAAATCTTTCAGAAATTTAGTTTTTTTGCGGAAATCTTCCGGAATATTTCCGTAAAAAAAATATATTTCCGGAAATTTTCGGAAGATTTCCGTAAAAACAATATATTTTCGGAAATTTTCCGGAAGATTTCCGCAAAAAACTAAATTTCTGAAAGATTTCCGTAAAAAAAATAAATTTCCGGAAGATTTCCATAAAAAAATAAATAGTATCACTTTCATTGAAACAAAAGCATATTTCTCAAATTGACAGCATACTATGTTAATTTAAAGGTATTCCTTTTGAATCAACGATCAAAATTTTTTAATTTAACAGTATATGCTTTTGAGTCAATGACTATAGTTTTTAAATTTAAAAGCATCATTTTTATGAATCAAAAATTTGTACTTTTAATTTTTTCATTTGTTGCTATCGATTGAATAACACCATACTGTTAAGTCAATTCTTTAATGTGGTGAAAGATATACACCAACGATAAATTGCAAAAATGAAATTTTTGTTCACATATTTTTTATATACTATAATTAATTCTCACACCTTTAACACAACACTTTTTATATACATCTTTTTTCAATTTTACACACTAACATACACATCTTTATTATTTTTTCATTTTTTCCAACGACAAACACACATACATACACATTCAAACACACTTTATATTTTTTTGAGTCTGAAAAATACGCTGTTCCCAATCGGTCACCCATCCATGTAGTAACCGTGACCAAAGCTGCTTAACTTTCGTGATAGACGAGAACTGCCGCGCTGCAATGTAATACATTCGCTTCTGACATTGAGCAGTTACTTTGTAGTTAAATACCGTGCGCGAGATTTTTCTCATGAATAAGGGAATTTATATAGGAAATTGATATTTAACTAGTCCTTAATTCTTTAAAACAATTTAAATAATAATTGAAGAAAGTGAATTTATCATTCGGTAGTATTAATATTAAAGGTGGAAGAATTTATCAATTATCCGAATCAAAATCTCTCGAAAATAAATTTCTTGAGTAAGCAGTAGATTTCGTTATGAAAATACAATATTTTTCATATGTATCGACAGCACAGCCGTCCTAATACAGAAACCTGCTTTTTCTGAAAATTATTTTTTCGAAATTATTTAATAATTTCAAAATTATCAAAGAACTCAGAAAAAATTGGTTAGCATGGTGGGATAATAGTTTTTTATATAAGAATTTCAAAAACGACATATAAATATGTGTGGATAAGTATTTCAATAAATTTAGCACCTGTCAATGTCTCAAACACATAGTGTCCTTATTTTTATAGCATATGCTATAGGCAGTCCGCTATAGCACCACTCATTGAAACGAAAGCATATGCTTTCATTTTCAATAGCGCGATTCTTTGGAGCAAACAACTTTTCATTTGATTCAAATTTACACGCATTTTCTTCAAATTTATCTATTAGATGCTTTAAATGAATAATGTCAAAGAAGCAATAAATTATTCTGTTGCTATATATAGATGAACTATAGAAACAATATGTAGAATATCATTAATTTAACAATACCGTACTTTTAATTTAAACAGTTTCATTTTTTCGTTTTAAGCAATATGCTGTTCGATTAATAAGTGTGTTATTGAATCAATAACGGGAAATTCAATAGCATGGGGCTATTTGATTCAACAGCACTTTTTTAGTGTATAATTAATATTAATAAATTAATTCAATTAATTTATTCATTTTGCCTAATATTGGGTTTAAAGAATATCATTAGACTGTGTTTTAGCCTGAGTCAATTTCAATATTTTTTTACATGTTATACATTTTTATACCCTCGAGTAACAACTTTCAACGAAATCTGATAAATTAAAAAAATTTTTGTCCACCATATTGGATCCGACATTTTGAATTTCTAAAAATTAACATCAGATTCGGTATCAGCGATCCCAAAAACCCCTGAGTAACAACTTTCAACGAAATCTGATGAATTAAAAAAAAATTTTGTCCGACATATTGGATCCGCCATTTTGAATTTCTGAAAATTAACATCAGATTCGTCATCAGCGACCCCGAAAACCTCTTAAGTAACAAATTTCAAGTAAATCAGATGCATTTAAAAAAATTTTATCTAGCATATTGGATCCGCCATATTTATTTTCTGAAAACCAATATCAAATTACCGTTGTTGCTTATGAAATATAAAGTATGTATCCTAATGCTAATTTTACCGCCAATACATAGGTGATTTTCTTATTTGCACAGAGAAAAATGGAAAAATGATTTATGCAGTCAGTGTATTACTCCTCTACTAGTCACTTTTACTTGCGTGCTACGCGCGCCCTCTTTTTTCTGCTATTCAATATGAAAATATTTTAACATTAAAAAAGTTTCTAGCATTATTCTAAAGATAAACACATATTTATTAAAAGAATTTTATCTGAAACGATTAAATTTTGTTTTAAATTTTGTATTCCTAAATTGCACCAATTTTTTAGCAATCTTGAAACATGCTTATATAATCTTAAGTATAAAATTGCCTCAAGCTTCAAATGTTTAAATTATTCAATTTTTTATCATTTTTATTTGTAAAAAATATCAAGAAATTTTTAATTATTAAAAAATTATGATTAACAAATAGAAAAAAAACTTACTTTATGCATAATTTTTATTTCTCAATAATAATATTGTTCATCAACTCATTCTTTTCTTTTAGGAAGTAATTTGCATAATTTGTACACTAAAAATAATTTAATTGAAACAAATAAAAATTTATTTACTCAATTAAATAGTTTAATTGTCCATTATGCAATAAATATTTATTTTAACCAAGTAAATATTTATTAGATCTGAGTATTTTATTTGACGGTATAAAAAAAATATTTATTTGCATCAATAAAATAATTTTTTTAAGAAACTAAATCTTTATTTGTATCAAATATCCAATTATTTAGCACAATTAATGCATTTAATTAAGACTAATATTTCTTTAATTGAATTAAATAATTAATTTTTTTGCTTAGGGAATTTGGGAAATCTGCATACAGATACCTTGGATTCCTCATTCCAAGGTTATGTGGGGTTGGTAAAATAAAAAAATATAAAATAAAGACAAATTATAAAATTGTTTAGCAAGCTAGCGACTTACTGACAGCCCCGACCCACTAAAACCCGTAACCTTTCTTTTGAAGCCCTTCACCCACCCTCGGAACTGTCGCAAGACTGTAGCCTTCGAGGTTGGCGCTCCAACTCTGTCGCTGGTGCAATGTTAAAGAGTAATTGAGGAGCCGAGAAGAAGAACTCGCCGAGCGCGGGAACGTATACTCTATTGGGGAATCCACACTTCGATCTAAGAAGCAGTGAGCGACTCTGGGCCTGTCTCTGCTAGCCGACTGGTATTAACGCATGCGTTGGAGTGCTCGGCGAGTTCTTCTTACTGACTCATCAATTGTATTAACCCATTTAGTCCCAAATGTCCGTATTTCTTAGCACAAGTTCGAGCTTTCCGTTCTACGAGCTACAATTTTCAAACAAAATCGGGAGATAGGTTTTTTTAATGGTTTGAGTGTCCTCTTTCAGAATCTAAAAAGAAATTTCAATTTCAAATTTATAGTAAAATGTTATAATTCGCAGAAATTTTTTTTAAAATTACATTACGCTCTCTTGTAATCAAAATGTTGCTAATGTTTTAAATTTTAATGTAAATTTATTTAACAGTATTTAAAAATATTATAAACAATTTTCATAGAAAAAGAAGTTTTGAGTGGAAAGAATTTTTTTTCACATTTTGCTTGGTTTGACATTAGAATAAATTTTAGAGAGACAAACCTTTGTTTATAATTGTTTAACATTTTTTTAACAATATTATAAACAATTTTTACAAAAAACTATGTTCAGAGTGGAAAAAAATCTCCTTTTCTTCGACACTAACTTATTTTAACATTACAATTTCTAATAAAAATTCACTGTAGCTTTTTCTGGTTCTGAGATATGGAAGCAACGTTAGATATTACATTTATTGCGTTTTAAGTAAAATTGTTAATTTCAAATCAGTATAATTTTGATTACATTTTAACAGGTTAAAAATTTCAAATAGTAAATTTGAAATTGTTCAATTATTTTAATGAAATATGAGAAAAAACCAAGAAATAAATTTATGTTTAATAATTTTTGACACTCTCACCTTCTTGTTCAAACTTTAAAACTTAGTACTTTAATAAATAAAATCATCGTAAACAAATTGGCTGCCTTTATTCCCGTGTTACTTACGATATTTTTTATTCCTAATGCACAAAAGTGTCGATTTCAGATAGCAGACGACAGGGAGTAAAAGTCATTCACTTGTTCGACTTATATGAAAATGGCGGCCGTTGTCTCCCTTGGGCAAAAATAACGCATGGGATTTTTATTACTTTAAGAAGATAGAAAACAGATGATAGAATTAATTAAAGAAAGAGGACTATAATAAGAATGGTATTTAGTTACATTCAGCGATAGTTTCAAACAGTTATACAAATTAACAAATAATGATGGTGGTCATTTTCTTCACTAATAACCCTTCGTGATTTCTATTAGCAGTCCAAAAATTCACATATTCTATTTGCATGATAATAAATTTATGCTAATAAATATTATTTTTAGCTTTTTTAAACATTTGTATATAATCCATTTGGTTGTTGAATCTTATTAAAAGAAAAATAATTTTTAAAATTAAAACATATTTTTTTATATTACATATGTATACCGAAAAAAGTTTAGTTGTCATAAATTTTATGTTACAAAATTTTTTTCTTTCCTTTGAAAATAGATGAACTTACATTTTGACCGGTACTGTAAATATTTCACATTGAAAAGTCCGATAAACATAATGATAGCAAATTAAACTTAATTAAAATTGAAGGGCCGGATGCATCAACTGCCGCTACGCGCTATTACACTAAATAATACCTGCCAGGTAGCAGTGAGAGGCCCAGAAGCGCTCACTGCTCACTGACTGGTATGGTCCTTTACGGCGGCGCGTAGCGGCAGGTGTTATATCCGGCTCCTTAATTATTCAAAAATTTCACTATAAACATAATTTTTTATATACATATTACTTCTAGTATCTCCTAAATATATTTTTACGGATTCAAATGAACGTACCCTCGATAATGCAACATACATCTGACCGTGATTAAATACATCTCTTCTTAAATCTATATATATTCTGTTAAATGTTTGTCCTTGAGACTTGTTAATGGTCATTGCAAAAGCTAATTTTATAGGAAATTGTCTTCTTTTAAAAGTAAACGGATATAAATTTTCACAATATAAAGTTACTCTATGTAAAAAGACAATATTTCCACTCTTATCTCCCGTTAATATTTGACATTTAATAACATTATGTGATAAATCTAACACAATTAACCTTGTTCCGTTACATAATCCTTCATTAATACTAAAATTTCTAATAAGCATTACAACGGAATTAATTCTTAAATGTAATTCATAAGGTGGTAAAGAAGGTGGAGAGAGAGTATTTAAATATTCTGGTAATAAAGTTTCAGAAAATTTTCCATTATCACAATTTTCAGTAGAATCAATACTTTTATATATTTGTTCACCTTTACTGTCTAAGAGACGCACCACTCTCTTATTAATATCATCAACGTCAACGTTTCTCGGTGCTAAAATTGCACACTCTGACAACTCCTGAAATTTATTCTGTTGTATGAACTGACAATACATTTCTTCTGCAATGTCTACATTCCCTTTTTGAATAATATGTTCTGGTAATATAACATTATCATCTGCATCATTTAATTCACAATTGCCTACTTTAAGTAAAAAATCTACAAATTCCGTTTCTTGCGGTAAGGCTCTCATATTATCTGTTAATGTGTATTTTTTGAAATATTTCCATAGTTTACTATTTTTTATTGATAAATTAACTATTTCTGATCTAGTACCCCGTTCTTTAATTGGTAAAGTTTGTCGAAAATCTCCGCCTAGAATTACAATTTACCACCAAAAGGTTCATTGGAATTCATTATATCTCTTAATAGATAATCCATAATTTCTAAAGCATATTTTGGAGCCATTGGTGCTTCATCCCAAATAAAGACATCTATATTTTATAAAAAAAGGCCTTCTTTAGATTGAACTTTAATGTTTGAAGATGAATCACTGTATAATGGAACGGGTAAACCTAAAACTTTATGAACAGTTTTTCCATTAGGAAGCAGAGTCGCAGCTATACCTGTAAATCCCATGTTGCAAACATTTATCCCTTTACTTCTTAACAAATGCCATAGCGTAATGTATAAAAATGTTTTTCCAGATCCTCCACAACCATCAACATATAAACACTTAGAACTATCAAAAGAAGAATCCTTTAGGGCATCAAGTACATAATCAACTACAGGTTTTTGTTTTACATTTAATTTAGCATAATTCTGTTCTCCTATGTTAATATGTTCTGCAATACTTTTATCATTAACTTGTTGAGTAAGAATTTCATCTTGTATATCTAACAATCCCTGAAAGTCAGTTAAATTATATCCTTCGTTAAATAACATTGTTTTAATATTTCTATAAGCCCTTTGTTCAGCATCAATGTCGTTAGTTTTTGAATAATCTTCTGACATTTGACCCTTAAATTGTTCCCAAAGTTTATCCGGTTGTACAGGATGACAATGAATTAAAATTCTTATAAATAATTGGCGAAGTGAATGAGGCATCATCCATAATGCAGCTTCTTCCATTGTTCTAATCCACTCACTATCATTTTCTACAAGTCCTAATGCCAAACAAGCAGATGTAAAAGATTCATGAACAACTCCATTAACTGTTCTCAAACTTTCAAAAGAAGTTGCTCCTTTTACTGTAAGCAATAATAGTCTAAGATTAAATAACTCTAATTGATTTAGATTAACTGAATACATTCTTCCCAAAACTTTTTCTTTACGAATTCTTTGTTTCCATTCAAGAAATTTTGTTACCCATGTATAATGCTCTGGTATTTCTGAATAATAATACTTTTGAGCATTACTATCCCGTTGGTTAAGTTTAATGTAATCCAGAAGTTTTGTATTTTTATTTAAATCGAAAATTACTATTTTTTTCTCAAATCAAGTGTTTGTAAACACAAAGTATTTTGCATATTATAAGGGTCAGAATTTCCCAAACGGATCACCTAAACTAACAAATTTTCTTTTTGAACCAAAATATATTCTTTTACTCTCAATATGATTAAGAAGAATCCCTTAAAATATGAAGTCAAAAAAAATTTTTTTGTAAAAGTTATTAACAATTGAAATTTTTAGTAGTGCTAAATTAAAAAAATTTTTTCTCGAGTTCCAGTTGACGGATTTAAAAAACAAAATAGGGGTTTTTTTCGTCTTAAATAGCACTATTTGAATATATTTTTTGTTTATAAATTTTTTTATTTTTTATAAATTTTTATTTTATTTGTTTATAAAATGTTAATAAACAAATGTGTTCTTCACGTCCTAATAAAAAAATTTAAATTGTATTATATTCCTGAAATCTCTCCGATTCCAAAACCGTTTAGAAAAAAAATGAGCCTCAATTAGAAAAAAAGTTATTTATTAAAAACTGCAGCGGTAGAAGGATTTTCATGACGTTGAACTTGCGTTGCGCGGCGCAAGCATGACCGTTTACATCTGTGAGCACTGGTTCTCGCTACAAGTTTGCACAAATTTTAATGGTAATATCTAGTTAACAGTAACAAAATATAAACAAAGTAAATTTTTCATTTTTTAATAAATTATTAATAATTAAAAATTTATTTACTTTTCATTCTCAAATAGTTTATTGTAATAGTTATAATTTACATAATAAATTTACAATAATTCTTATTATAATCTTTGGACTTAAAAGTTCATTAATTATTAAATAATTTAATTAATTAATAATATGTTTCTTTATTTATTATTTTTGTGCCGACGTAGAAGTAGAAATAATATTTATCACATATATTTTTATATACTACTTTTTTTGTTTTTGTGACGGCGATGGAAATTGATGTTTTTTTTAACCACTTCACTGGCAGGGCGTTCCAAATGGCGTTCCACGCGCCGAGGCCCAGACTGGCAAAGACACCGAAATGGCGTTCCTAAAAAAAACTCTTTTTTTAAAGAGTGTACACTACATTTAACTGTTGTAAATCAATATTTCTATAGTTTAGACATCAAGGAACAAGATTATCACAACAAAAATTTTAGTTTTTGTGATTTTCAACGTTTTTCCGAACGTTCAAATCGGCTATTTTTAATAATTTTCAACAAATGGCGTTCCACTTTTTTTCAATTTTTACACTATAAAACTTGTATTTTTATTAAAAAAAGATATTTATATTAAAATATTATAATATAATAATATAATTATTAATAATATATATATAAATATAACATATATAAATAACTATTATTTATTATTATGAATGGTAATATTATACGTATATGTCTTTGCCAGTCTGGGCCTCGGCGCGTGGAACGCCATTTGGAACGCCCTGCCAGTGAAGTGGTTAATGGAAAACAAATAAATATTGAGAGTATGTCAGTTTTCACTTTCGTGTGCAATTTCTTATACAATTTTAGTCGTTAAGAAGTTTAAAAAAATTTAAAGCGAACGGTGAAATTCAATTCATTTGAAATTTTTTAAACTTATTTAATGGTAATTTTATAAAAAATGGAAAAAAAGAATCTTCAGATTCCGAACTGTCGACCGAATTAGTTTTAAATTTTGGAGACACAGAGACGTTAGATTCTTCCACTGGTTCCAAAGGATTTCCTCTCTCAATGGAGATTCTGCACGTATTACATACATATTTCCCAATTAAATTGGAAAACGCCGAACTCCAATTTTTAGTTATTAGTTTAAGACTTTTATATACACAAAAATGTTTTTTTCCCACAAGGATTGCAGCACCTATTAGGACGCACCATTTTTTATAAAATTACCATTAAATAAGTTTAAAAAATTTCAAATGAATTGAATTTCACCGTTCGCTTTGAATTTTTTTAAACTTCTTAACGACTAAAATTGTATAAGAAATTGCACTCGAAAGTATAAACTGACATACTCTCAATATTTATTTGTTTTCCATTTAAAAAACATCAATTTCCATTGCAGTCACAAAAACAAAAAAAGTAGTATATAAAAATATATGTGATAAATATTATTTCTACTTCTACGTCGGCACAAAAATAATAAATAAAGAAACATATTATTAATTAATTAATGAACTTTTAAGTCCAAAGATTCACTGAAAAAAAGTTCTGGTTGGAATTACCAGAAATCCCAGTTTTAACTAGAATTTCGTGTTAAATATACCCTAACCAGACCTTTTCTGGTTAGGGTAACCAGAATTCTAGTTAATATAACCAGAATTCTGGTTGTTTTAACTAGAATATCGTGTTAAAATACCCTAACCAGAATTTTTTTTCAGTGTTATAATAAGAATTATTGTGAATTTATTATGTAAATTATAACTATTATAATAAACTATTTGAGAATGAAAAGTAAATAAATTTTTAATTATTAATAATTTATTAAAAAATGAAAAATTTACTTTGTTTATATTTTGTTACTGTTAACTAGATATTACCATTAAAATTTGTGCAAACTTGTAGCGAGAACCAGTGCTCACAGATGTAAACGGTCATGCTTGCGCCGCGCAACGCAAGTTCAACGTCATGAAAATCCTTCTACCGCTGCAGTTTTTAATAAATAACTTTTTTTCTAATTGAGGCTCATTTTTTTTCTAAACGGTTTTGGAATCGGAGAGATTTCAGGAATATAATACAATTTAAATTTTTTTATTAGGACGTGAAGAACACATTTGTTTATTAACATTTTATAAACAAATAAAATGAAAATTTATAAAAAATAAAAAAATTTATAAACAAAAAATATATTCAAATAGTGCTATTTAAGACGAAAAAAACCCCTATTTTGTTTTTTAAATCCGTCAACTGGAACTCGAGAAAAAAATTTTTTAATATAGCACTACTAAAAATTTCAATTGTTAATAACTTTTACAAAAAAAATTTTTTTTGACTTCATATTTTAAGGGATTCTTCTTAATCATATTGAGAGTAAAAGAATATATTTTGGTTCAAAAAGAAAATTTGTCAGTTTAGGTGATCCGTTTGGGAAATTCTGATCCATATATAAATCTATTATATAAATAATAAATATGTGTTACAGTAAGGTCTCGCAAAGTGTTACTCTTAGTAAGTGTTAAGTGTCGTCGTTCGAGTCGCGACAAGTATCACTTTCCCCACTTTTTTTACCCTCTCCAGTCACGACACTTAGCGAGACCTGGGGGTCGATTACGTAATTTCACTTTTACTTTTACATTCACTTTCACACTCACATATTTTCACTTTAATTTTTACACTCACAGATTTTCACTTTCACACTCATAGGTTTTCACTTTTGCTTTTACTTTCACACTCACATATTTTCATTTTCACTTTCACACTCATAGGTTTTCACTTTTACTTTCACACTTACAGATTTTCACTTTTACTTTCACAGATTTTCACTTTTACTTTCACTTTTACTTTCCTATTCACAGATTTTTACTTTCACATTTACGTTCACTTTTACTTTTACTTTCAATTTCACTTTCACTTCAACACTCACAGATTTTTTACTTTTACTTTAACACACAGATTTTCACTTTTACTTTACCTTCTACAAATTTTCACTTACACATTCACAGATTCTCACTTTAACTTTTATATTCTTCAAACAGCATTAAGAACAAAAAACAAAATTTGTCGATAAGGGGGTGTAACACCTTTGAGGTGTCTTTTTAACCTGTTTTTCATAAATTTTTTTAAGACATAGGAAGAAAATAAACAAAACTTGATTTCGAGCGCTTTTCTTATTAACTTTTTAAATTTACCAAAATATATTTGTACTTAAAAAAGTTTCAATTTGTTGTCTATAGAGAGCGCCAAAGTTGGTCTCGTTTTTCTGCAGAGCAAATCGGTTGACAAGATTCTGGCTAGACCGTTTAATCTAAATCAGAAATTTAAAATTTTCCTGAATCTGTGAAAGATTTAGCTTTAGAGTACGTAGGATATTTCGTTTCAAACGTTTTTCAAAAAATTTATTGCTAAAAAAGAAAACCAAAAAAAATCCACTACGTACTCTAAAGCATTAGTAAATGCTTTAGGCATCTTTGATGCCTGCACGATATAAGAATCTTTCTACATTAATGTTTCCTTCATTTCCATTCTTCCGAGCAATTTAAAGCTGTTTTCAATACTGTTGAGCAGTATTCTTAAAAAAAATAGTGGCCGCATTGCCAAAAATCAAATAAGGCGAGAGACTCACTTTTTGTTCGACTGTTGACTGTGGCAATTGTTGTTGAATGTGATCGTCGTATCTTTTGTATAAATTTGAATAAGTGTGCAAGGATATATTGTGATCGTCGAAAGAGTCGATATTCGACAGACAAAAGTAAGTGATAAGTGTTCTCTTTTGAATAAATCTCATTACCTGAAAGTCGCTTGGTTTTATTTTTTTATTGGTTTGTGGATTCACCGACGTTTTCCTCTCTGTGATCTTTTGCTCATTCGTAATAAATTTTACTTGATCTTTGTTAATTTGAGAAAATTAACTGGCGTCCGCGTATTTTCATATATATTTATTTTGTCAATCTAGAGCCCCGGCAGCTTTGAATCCGGCCGCGCCGGGTGTAGGAAAGTTAATGGTATATTTCACGTTTTATTTAACCTAAAAAATATTTCCGTTTCATTTGGCGCTCAACGTGGGGCCCACGTTGGATTTAGATTTTTTTATATAGAAATTTGCCAATAATTTTGAACATTTTAAGTAAAAATAGAGACCTTGTATATTAAATCGAAAATAATTTTGTAAGTTTTATATTTTGTTCTTCGAACAGTAAGTTAAGGTAAAGAGCGATCTGTTTGTTAACATACCATTGTGTGTGTAATCTTGTGAAGTGTTCATGTTCAAACTTGCTTGCTAAGCGACACTGGGAATTTCGGCGATTTTATTTTAATATTATTTTGTCGACGATTAATCTGAGATTGATTATATACCTATGTTTTTTTTCTCTTTGAACTTTGTGTATAATTAAGTAATATTGAGCCACAGAATTGAAATTTTTTTTGTAAATTATCTGACAATTGGATCTGAAATTTTGTTTTATTTCGAAATTTTGAAACTTTGACGAGGATTTTGATTTTTTTTCTAAGAAAACAATTGATGTAAATAATTTTGCTCATCAAATTTTCATAAAATATTTTACGTTTAAACACGAATTTTAGTAAAATTTTAGTTAGTAGAACACAGAGTCATATTTTATTTTTTGACAAGATCTCGCTCTGTCGGAAATATATTTAGTGTTTGTTATATAATTCGTTTAAAATTTTTGTTTTTCATTTAACTTTCGGTGATTTTGAGTCAGCATTGGCGACTTTTATATTATTGAAATAATTGGTCAATTATAGACCTTGCTCTTGTTGACAGAGTTGTTTAGTTCACCAATTAATTTTATTGTTGAAAATTTGTTGTATTTTTGCAAAGTTTATTAAGTTGATGATGGCTCGAGGCATGTCAAAATGAAAATAATATTTTGGACACGCAAGATTATTTGACTGTGCCAAATGCGGGAAACTTAACGGATACGAACGCTGAAAATTTGAGAACATTATCGCGTAATAGTACCGGAAGTTTTCGCAGTTTTGCAATGGGATCTGCGATCTGAAGGGGATAAAGTAAAAACGGTACCCCCCCCCTCTTTTCATTACATCTGCTATGCATCGTCGAATGGACTCGTTGGAAGAGGCGGTGATTGCATTCACAACTTAATGTAGTGAGGTTCTCAATATTGTAAGCTCTCGGGGTAATTTACGTTCCGAATGGGGAGAAGCGCGAATAACAGAACAATCTTTTTCATCCGATGAAGAATTAGACAATATTAATTCGCCTAAAAATATACAACCGTCAATTAACCCTCGAGCTTCGACTGATCATGCTCGAAATGAACAATTATTTCAGGATCGCGATGGTTTAAATTCGGGTCGACAAGCCGAGCAATTCGGAAATGATTCAAGACGCTTGCGTTTCGAAAGTACTCCTAGATTCTCAAATGAGAATTCTCGATCTATCAATGATGGAATAGGGGGCGCTGGGAACTTGCGTGAGAACATAGAACCGAATGATAATAACTTAACGCTTCGCTTGTTCAAGGTAATGATTAGTAAACCGTTAGCAGACGGAACTTTTACCGACGAAGACATTTTCGTAACGGAAGATCAGTATCATCAAATGTTCGATCCCTTACGGCAGAATGTCAGTCATAAAAATAACGATAGTAATGTGAACCGCGATTTGGGTGTTCCACGGAATGATTTTGGTATTCCTGATTTGTCAGGACCGAATATTTGAAGAACAGGTTCATTATTTTCATGGAACGATAGCGACTTTAGTGAGGACGAACAGGTTGGGCAAAATCATTTAATGTCCTTGGATCAAAATAGACTTGGGTGTTATTCTTCGAAAAGATCACAGAATAGATTAATTCCTATGTATTATTCAGCCTCTACGGAGAATTTAAATTCTATCCAGATCGGGCGAATAGTAAATTTTTGGAAAATAGCCTTCCCTAAATCTGAAAAAGATCCAGAACAATTTCTTCTCATTCTTAAGGACTATCTAAGTACGAGTGGTATAGATAAAAATTTATTTGTCCCATGACTTTCAAAAATATTCGAAGGACCATATAGATCTTGGTATTTGGTAAATAAAAAGAATTGGCGAACATGGAAAGATTTTGCGCTCGCATTTCGCTTTGAATGGGGCGTTAAAAAGGACGACGCCGACCTTCTTCTCGAAGTTCGTGATCTAAAGGTAGAAGGAGCGGAAAGCCTAGCAGAATTCGCATGTAGAGCTCGTTTAGTATTTGAAAGAATGCAATACCCTCGGTTAACATTTGAAATTTTGAATTTGCCATTGAAGAATTATCAGGAATTTCTACATTATGTCAATGAACGTATGTATATTTTCAATCGTTCATATGATATTCAGAAATCAAGACTAAAGCCTAGAACAGATTTGTGTGTTATAGATCAAGTTAACTTGGATGATGACTACTCAGATTCTTTTGAAAATCATTCTGATTCTGATCAGGAAGTTAGCCTAAAAGCTTTACAGAACCGCGAGTCTAAACGTTTTAGGAATGGACCCAAATCTCGAAATGATCAATCTTCTAATAAACAGAGATTAAATCAAAATCTTAGGGACTTTGATAGATCTATTAGTCAGTCAAAAACGGAAACCAATTCGGAATTATCACCGAACAAGGCAGCAGATAGGTATTATTCGAAATTTGATAAAAAGAGATTCTTTTGTCAAAATTGTGGTCAAAGTGGCCACACAGTTCCCTATTGTAAATCAAAACCACAGCTTGTTTGTTGTCTCTGTCGTCAAATAGGTCACTCTAACACTGATTGTCCCAATAAACAGGAAAACGAGAAAAGCCCTCAGTAATTGATCCTCCGGTTATTGAATTAAAGGGCAGATTAGAGGAAGAAGAAAAACTTAATTCTTCATCTAATATAGGTCAAACTAAAGATTTAGATAAAACGTCGTTTTTCGTCGAGTGTAGGGCAAATTAAAGATTTGGACTTAACCGTTTCCCACCTTGAAAATCCACCTCAAGAGTTTGTGAGACTTAGTCTGTTTTCCTATGATTATATTTGTTCTTCGGACTCTGAAGATGAGTTTCATGATCTAGTTTGTGACGAATTAGAAAAAGAAATAGAAAATCTCGTTAGTTTATCAACAATTAGTAGTGATCAGTCAAGAGAGTTCATCTCAGAAAATAAAGTTGATCATGAATTGTTAAAGACATGGATACCTTTAGGATTACCATCTCACGCGATACATCGTCTCGTTAATAGTCGAATTTATTGTCCAAATGAATCACTTACAGAACCGAGAAAAACTGTTAAGAGTTCCAATAGAAATTTCAATCTTCGGAGAGAAAATATCAGGCATTATTGACAGTGGTAGAGAGAGATCATTTTTGAGCAAAACATCTTATGAACGCGTTAAAGGTTATCAGTAACAGGATCTTTTCCCTGATTCTACTTCTAAGGGAGGAGTTCGGTTGGTTGATAGATCGGTGGTTAAAACAAAAGGCGGAACTTCATTTGTGATTGATATAGGTGATGTTTATGGATCTCAGTGGTTTAGTATCTTGCCCGGGTTATCGAACGATTTGATTCTTGGAATGGACTTTTGGTTGCATTTCAAAGTCAAACTCGATCCTTTTGACAGGAGCTAGACCTTAGAAGGCAGTAAACATGCGTATTTATTATTGCAACGTCATTCAGGTTTTAATCTTCTCAGAGTCTTTCGACTGATCAAGAACAAATATTAAAACAATTTCTCGATGAGGAGTTTTTCAAATTTGCCAAAGAAAGCACAGGTTTGACTGACCTAGTTGAACACGTGATCGAATTGGAAGATACTATTCCACATCGTCAAAAACCCTACCGTCGAAGTGAGATCGTTAGGAAATATTTAGAGAGGGAAGTTGATCGTTTGTTGGGAAAAGGGTATATAAGATGGAGTGATAGCGATTGGGCTTTTTCACCAGTTGTTGCTCCAAAAGCAAATGGTGGATTGAGGTTTTGTATTAATTATAAACCCCTTAATCGAAAAACTAAAAAACCAGCTTATCCTTTGCATAATATGAGGTCAATTCTTTCGCAATTACATCAGGCAAAATTCATTTTTACGATCGATATGAGTGCAGCTTTCCACCAGATCCCAATGGCCCCAGATAGTTGTAAATACACTGCTTTTGTCGTTAAGGGGAAGGGATTATTATAGTGGACGAGAATGCCTTATGGTCTCAGAGGAGCTCCATCAACTTTTTAAAAATTGATGGATATTTTAAAAGGACTTTCGTGATCTTCTTGTTGAAAAGAATTTACCAAATAAATGGGTTGATCAGGTATTTACCTATTTTGATGATTGGGTTATTGTTAGTGAGACATTCGAAGATCATCTCGAAATATTGTCTCTAGTCTTTATTGTCTTTTGTGAGGCGAAATTGCTGATCAATAGAGAAAAAAGTAGTTTTGCTTGTCGAGAGGTAAAGTTTCTCGGGTATATTGTTGATGAATTGGGAATAAGACCCAATCCTGAAAAAATAAAGCCGATTATTGATTTCCCGTTTCCTACAGACAGGACAAAGTTTCGTCAATTTAATGAATTTGTTAACTGGTACCATCTACATCTTAATATTGTTGCTAGAATACAAGGTCCGGTGAACAAGCTAACTAGTGTAAAAGTGCCATGGAAGTGGACGGAGGTTGAACAAAAATCTTTCAAGGAAATAAAGAAAGCTCTCATCAATGCTTCTCGTCTTTACTTTCTCACATGCATGTTATCTATGTTTGACAGACTCTCCCCGAAACTTCCGGAATATGAAGAAATTAATTTCGCACATAGGAATTTATTACCTCGTCTTCATTTGACGATTCCTCGAGCGTCAATAAGAAACTTTGCACAATTTGAACAGATGGCTGTTGCAACGGAAAAGTCATTCAGAGTAGCTAAGTCATATCGTCCCCCGCCAAGACCCGAAGGATCATTGTTACCCGATTTAGCATACCGTGGTTCGGTGAACAGGTCAGTTCCAAGAAGAAAGGAAAATCTAAATCTTATAGATGTAAAAGATGGAGAAATAGAAACCCAGGAAGAAGATATTATTGACGACCTACTATTAATGAATCAATCGTCGAATAGAGAAAATAAGAAACCAAACGAGAAACTCCAAAAAGGAAAAGAAAAATCAACAATATCAAAATCAACTCAAAATAAAAATAGCTCTCACAACAATAACGACAATAAAGACTTACCAAGAGATTCGACTAATACTATTTGTTGGAATTGTGACAAGATAGGTCATCGTCATAATGATTGTCAAGAACCCAAGGTAATATTTTGCTATGGTTGTGGTCAAAAGGATGTCACCAAACCCCGATGCCCTAATTGTTCGGGAAAAGCGGATCAGAGACGTTAAAACGGGTCCGAGCGACTCTGCATACATCCGTGAGACCCCTACCTTCTAACGAACTTTCAATACACAAATCTACTCCCGCTTTACCAGTGACTGTAACTAAAACTCCGACAGTCCAACAGTCAACAAAAATTCACTCAAAAAGAGTTGAAATTGAATGTAAGAATTTAGAGACAGATATTTCGAAAATTAGAGGTGTATATAGTCCGCAAGAACTCGATGTGTTTATCTTTTGTGAAATGGGGAATTATTATATAGATAAGGAAGACTTATATAAAATTGCCGGTAATGAGAAATTTGTCGTGAAGAATGAAAATTTACAGTTAGTTTCAGAAGAAACAAATAAAAACGATCTTCATATTCTGTCGAGAAATGATAATGTGACAAAAATAGTGACCCAATCCCATGACGAAGCTAATCCTGTTCCATTAATTGACAATAAAATAGAAAATAGTCCAGAAAACTCATCCGAAAATTGTTTTAATTATTCCGACTTATGTTACCCTCCCCCTCTAGCATCACACTCAGAACCTCTTTTATACGTCACAGTAACAATAGAAAATCATGCGGTAAAAGCTTTAGTAGATTGCGGAGCTACAAGGTCATTCATAGGCCCCCTTTGTTATTAATTTAGTAAAAGAATTAAATATCCCCATAAGTGAGACAAAAGGTTCTGTCAAATTAGCAAATGGTCAATTGTTAACCGTCTCCAAGGAGGTTATGTTACCTGTCGAACTTGAAGGACGTAGTAAAATCCTGAAAATGCGAGTCCTTGACTCACTAACAGAACCTCTAATGTTAGGATTAGATTTCTTGAAATACTACAAGATCCAAGCAGATTTCGCAGCTCGTACTTGGCTGTTTAAAAATAAATTCAAGAATGTCTTTGAATTCGAGAGTCAACAAGTGACTCCTGAGACTTGTGCTGGTTTAATGGAATTAGACACCGATCAAAGGAACAGATTAGAAAAATTTTTAAGAGAATGCCTACCCGAAATACCCGACAAACCCGGGTTAACAAATTTAACACAACATGTTATCGATGTTGGAGATAACATACCGGTGAAACAACGATGTTATGTCGTTTCTCCGAAAGTAATGGAAGCTACTATTCAAGAATTGGAACAAATGTTGGCCGACGATATTATAGAACGTTCCGATAGTGATTGGAGTAACACCATAGTCATGGTTAAAAAGCCAAATGGAGAGTATCGGTTTAGCTTGGATTTCCGAAAACTTAACCCATTAAGGACCAAACGGACGAAATATTAGTGTTGAATTCGAGGAATTTTCTTTATATGAAAAGGATCCTTAAAAAAACTAATATATACCATAGCTAATGTAAAATTTATCGCTCTTTCAGATTCCGTTGTCAAAATTTGTTTATAACAATTATGAAAAAAGTTATGATTAATTTATAAAAAAACACTATTTTTCGAGAAAAAAATTCATTTAATGGATATTTTCACACAGAAAAATTAAGGATATTGTCTCGAGAGCTCAAAATAACGCGTCCATGGACCCTCAGCTACAAAAAGTATCAAAAAATAAATTTTAATTCCAAGATGGTGGTCGACAAAATGGCGGCTAAACCTCGAAAAATGGTCCACAAAAGTCCCAACGTGTTAAATAAATGAAAACTCAAATGCACATGCATGAAAATTAATTTGGTAGAGTTTTTCTGATCGCTGATTACAAATATAATTAGAATTTTAAAATATAATTGTAATTTTAAAAAATTCAAAATGGCGGATCCAATATGGCGAACGAATTTTTCAAAAATTTTGCTGAATTCACGTGAAACTTGTTACTCGGGGGTTTTTGGGGTCGCTGATTACGAATCTGATGTCAGTTCCACAAAATTCAAATTGGCGGATCCAATATGGCGGATGAATTTTTAAAAAATAACTGAATTCACTTGAAACTTGTTACTCAGGGGTTTTCGGGTTCGCTGATTACGAATATAAAGTTAGTTTTTTAAAATTCCAAATGGTAAATCCAATATGGCGGACGAATAATGAAACATTTTCCTGAATTGGGTTGAAACTTGTTACTCAGGGGTTTTCGGGGTCGCTGATTACGAATATAAAGTTAGTTTTTTAAAATTCCAAATGGTAGATCCAATATGGCGGACGAATAATGAAACATTTTCCTGAATTGGGTTGAAACTTGTTACCCAGGGGTTTTTGGGGTCGCTGATTACGAATATAAAATTAGTTTTCTAAAAATGCAAAATGGTGGATCCAATATGGCGGATGAATTTACAAATTTATTGTCTATTTTTTAGTAGCAAGTTATTCTTTTTTTAAAATGTTTTTGTCCCTTAGCCGTCGATAGTCTCGCCGTTGCCCGACTCTTACCGCGAGGAGGTGGACATGTTGAACAGTCTTCATTTTTTTTTAATTTTTGTAATTTCGACGGCTAAGGGACAAAAACATTTTAAAACAAGTTGTTCATTTCATGACCATTTAGCTTACTCAATATATATTATTATATATAATTTTAAAAGTTAAATAATTATAATAGTTTATTAAATATAATTAATAAACCGAGTAAAGTACCCTAAATAAATATTAATTATTCAATTTTTTATTATAGAATAATTATTTTAAAAAGATATGATAAAATGTCAAAACATACAAAATTTTAATTTTTTGTCAAAAATTAAAATATTTATTAATTCTATAAATTTTGATAAAATATATATACTTTATATACATGAATCGATTCGTTTTTATGTCAGGAATGCAATTTTGACAAGAATTATTAAAAATTTTAATATAGAAAAAAGTTATTTCAAAAAACCAAAAAATTAATTTTTTCAAAAATTAAAAAAATGTTAAAAACAATTTTTTTAAAGATATTTTTGAAAATCCTTCTGTCTGATTCTTGGTATTCATGACCGTAATACACCTACAAAATCTTATCAAAATTCATCAAGATGTGCAAGAGAAAATTTGTCCACAAGAATCGGTGACATACACACACACACGCACACACACACATATACATACACACACATCCATACACACATACATCCGGACATTTGTTCCTCTCGACGAATTATATATACTACACTTGAAAATTTGTAAAAATAATTGATTTTAAAAAATTCGGAAATCGACATCACTATAAGGCTTCCTTTATGAGGAAGCAAAAAGAATAACTTGCTACTTAAAAATAGTTGAATAATTGAATTTTAGAAAACTAATTTTATATTCGTAATCAGCGACCCCGAAAACCCCTGAGTAACAAGTTTCAACCCAATTCAGGAAAATGTTTCATTATTCGTCCGCCATATTGGATTTACCATTTGGAATTTTAAAAAACTAACTTTATATTCGTAATCAGCGACCCCGAAAACCCCTGAGTAACAAGTTTCAAGTGAATTCAGTTATTTTTTAAAAATTCATCCGCCATATTGGATCCGCCAATTTGAATTTTGTGGAACTGACATCAGATTCGTAATCAGCGACCCCAAAAACCCCCGAGTAACAAGTTTCACGTGAATTCAGCAAAATTTTTGAAAAATTCGTTCGCCATATTGGATCCGCCATTTTGAATTTTTTAAAATTACAATTATATTTTAAAATTCTAATTATATTTGTAATCAGCGATCAGAAAAACTCTACCAAATTAATTTTCATACATGTGCATTTGAGTTTTCATTTATTTAACACGTTGGGACTTTTGTGGACCATTTTTCGAGGTTTAGCCGCCATTTTGTCGACCACCATCTGGGAATTAAAATTTATTTTTTGATACTTTTTGTAGCTGAGGGTCCATGGACGCGTTATTTTGAGCTCTCGAGACAATATCCTTAATTTTTCTGTGTGAAAATATCCATTAAATGAATTTTTTTCTCGAAAAATAGTGTTTTTTTATAAATTAATCATAACTTTTTTCATAATTGTTATAAACAAATTTTGACAACGGAATCTGAAAGAGCGATAAATTTTACATTAGCTATGGTATATATTAGTTTTTTTAAGGATCCTTTTCATATAAAGAAAATTCCTCGAATTCAACACTAATATTTCGTCTGTTTGGTCCTTAATGGGTTAATACCCTTACTAGAAAAGTTGCTTATCCACTTCCTCAAATGGATCTCATCTTAAGTAAACTACGTAAGGCACGATATATATCAAAAATTGATCTACACAAAGGATTTTGGCAAATACCACTCTCTGCAGATAGTAAAAGGAAAACAGCTTTTGCTATCCCAGGACGAGGTTTATTTCACTTTAAAAGAATGCCGTTTGTAATGACTAACGCGCCAGCTACCTTCCAACGCTTGATTGAACGTCTGATTGGACCAGAATTAGACCCGTATTGCTTCGCATATCTAGATGATATAATCATAGTGACCGAGTCATTCGAAGAACACTTAAAGTGGCTATCAGTTGTCCTAGATAGATTAAAAACTGCTGATTTAAAAATTAACCCCAATAAATGTGAATTTGTTGTACCACAGGTACAATATCTTGGATTTATAGTAAATGAAAAAGGTTTGCTAGTAGACCCTGATAAAATTGCTCCTATCCAAAGTTACCCAACCCCAACAAATGTTAAGGAACTACGCCGCTTTCTTCGTATGTCCAGCTGGCATCGCCGTTTTATCCCTCATTATGCGACTCTATCGTCACCTTTAAACAAATTATTAAGTAAGAAACAACGCTGGCATTGGACTAAACCTCAACAAGATGCGGTTGGGCAATTGCGAAACTATCTGACTAAAGCTCCTGTCCTAGCCAGACCGAATTTTCAATATCCTTTCGAATTACAGACGGATGCGAGTGATGTTGGCCTAGGAGTAGTCTTAACCCAGAAAATCGACCAAATAGAATATGTCATATCGTACGCCAGTAGAACCCTGACTTCAGCTGAACGTTTCTATACTACAACAGAAAAGGAGTGTCTTGCGGTGATATGGGGAATACAAAAATTCAGAGCTTATCTTGAGGGATATCATTTTAAAGTGATTACAGATCACAGTAGTCTTCGGTGGCTTCATAGTTTACATAATCCTACCGGTCGATTAGCCAGATGGGCACTGTCCTTATTGGAATACGATTTCGAAATTATACATCGTAAGGGAGCGTTACATCATGTACCTGACGCCCTCTCCCGAATCCCAGTGACCCACAATGACCAAAACCTCAACAATACTCATGAAAACCTCTATACTGTAGACGAAACCGACAATTCTTGGTATACTCGTCGTTATCTCTCAGTATCAGAATTCCCAAGTCGATTCCCAAATTGGCGTATTACAGACGGAAAATTATATTATAATAGACCCGACCCTATCATTTCCACTTTTACAGAAGACTTGAATGCTTGGAAACTTGTCCCTTCCGAACGAGAGAGAGGAGAGATATTGCTAGAAGCACATAACGAACCACAAGCTGGTCATCTAGGTACCCAAAAGACCTATATGAGAGTTGCTCACAGATATTATTGGCCTGGTTGTTATCGTGAAATAGCGAAATTCGTACGTAATTGCGAAAAATGTCAAACTTGTAAAGTCAGTCAATCTGTGCCTGCTGGTTTAATGGGTCAAAGAGTAGTAGAGTCACCTTGGGTTGTAGTAGCAGCCGATATTATGGGACCATTTCCACCCAGTCGATCAAATTTTAAATATGCCCTAGTTATGCAGGATGTTTTTAGTAAAATGATAGAAGTAAAGGCATTAAGAAACGCTACAGGAAAATTAATTACAGATGCGTTTAGAGAGTTAATCTTAAATCGTTGGGACGCTCCCCAAGTATTGTTAACAGATAATGGAACAGAGTTTATCAATAACATTTTTGACTCGCTTTGTACTGAATATTCAATTTATCACTCAACAACCCCTCCCTATCACCCACAATCAAATCCTGTCGAAAGAGTAAACAGAGTCCTCAAAACAATGATCATCTCCTTCATCGATAAAGACCATAAAAACTGGGATAAATACCTAGGAGAATTTAGATTCGCTTATAACACAGCATACCACGACACGTTAAAAATGTCCCCAGCTTTCCTGAACCATGGCCATGACCTAAAACCCATTAATGAACTGAGAAGTAAAACCAATAATTGTCCTAACTTTGAAACTCAAAACCCTGATCTTTGCAAGGAAAGAATGAACAAATTACAAATAATGAAAGATTGGGTAATAGAAAATTCCGATAAAGCCTTTCAAAAACAGTCCCAATATTACAATCAACACCACCGTCCCGTAAAATATTTAATTGGAGATCTAGTTCTCAGCCGATGTAGAACCTTGTCCTCAAAATTTAAGAATGTTACCTCAAAACTTAATCCCAAATATGTTGGCCCACATAAAGTTTCAAGAGTTATTTCCCCTACCGTAGTTGAACTTAGTGACCTGTTCTGTAATATAATTGGAAAATCTCATGTCCAAGACATCAAACCGTATTTAAAGACTGACTGAATTCCTTTTTTTTAGAGAGAGAAGAAATTGATCTTCGATTATTGATTTTCCTTCATTTCGGGATGGAACAAAGCGCCACTGTTCACGAAATCAGTAAGGATTCTGATTTCGAGATTATCGACGAACCCCAAGATAAAGAGTCAGAACCTCCACCTAATACAAACGAGTCCTCGCGCGAAGAATCGGAAGATGAAACGGAGTCACCATCTACCCCAGAAATGCCAGAGGAACTGCTAGAAGATGAATACTTCAGTAAACTGCATAAATTCTTCGCCGATCAAAAGAATGTCATTCAGACACTCACACAACGTCTTCTTGATGCACAAGCTGATCTAGATTCCTTTCCTGATCAAATGCGCCTCGCCCGAAAAATTGTTCGAGAACAAGAAGAGCAGAATAAAAACCTAATGTTGAGAGTTTCCGCTCTAGAACAAGAATTAAGACAATATCGTGCACCCCTTCCATCAGATGAGACATGGACCGAAGAGGACGAAAGACGAAATTCGATACGCCCTAGCTGGAAATATTTAAAACCAATGCGAAATGCACTCAATAATGTAGAAATCTTTTTCCGGGACTCACCTACGCCGTAACTACAGCACTTACAGTCGAGCGAGAGTTATACCTCCAAAATAACACAAAATTCGTCCAAGAAACAACAGAAGTCCACCGGTCCCTCCTCAAACAACCGAGATGGAAGAAGAAACAGTTACCCGAGAAAACCCCATACCATCAGATGTTCTTAATGCGTCGTGACAAACTAGAGGATTATCTCCAGTTTTACAAATTACTGTTTCCGACGATGAATTGACCGAGGACACGACTCCCTCCAACAATCCAATTGATTCTTTCGACGTCAATCCTGAATCAATCAGACCTGAATTAGAATCTACAAATGAACCTTCATTCAGAATATCATACGGATCTAATGTCACTATCGATTCCCATCCCATCTTAAAAGAAAATTTTGTTTCTACCAGACCTTCGAAATCAAAAACTCACAAAGAAAAATTGAAAACCACGCAAAACTCGTCTCACATTCGTTCATCCCGTTCGCCAGAACCACAACCCTCTACATCGTACGCTCAACCTCGATCTCATCGTTTCCCATCACCAGTCGAATATTTCCGCCCCTCACGTAACCGATCACCTATACGACGTAGATCGAACGCGTCAGCCCGCTCTCGATCAAAGAACTTATCACGTTCAAAATCACCAAATTATTCAAAAGGTCAATCCAAATCAAGAAGTCGACGATCCACCAGTAATTCATCGTCCGAATATTCTTGTCAATCACACAGCGATAGTGATTCACATAGCCAAGATTTATGTTCCCCCTGTCATGAAACCTGCCGAAAACGTATTCGTCATCGTGATAAACATCACTCCAATTGTAGTCGAAGCCATCAGAAATCACGTACGGAGCGTAATTATGGTCGCTCTTCTGATGATAGAGCTCACTATAAATCAAATAAGTCCCGAAATGAATCCCATACAAAACATACCCGTTCTCGTTCTTCTTGCAATCTTTCTCGCTCTGAACGTTGTCATCGCTCTCCGAGTTACCCCCGCTTTTCTCGTCGCCATCCTTCAAGTCATACTCGACTACCTCATGTAAACAATTCACCTCGTCGCAACCATTCATCGAATCAGATACCATCATTACTGAATCTTGCGATAGAAAAACCTGACGAAATTCCAAGAGACTTATTGGAATGGTTACGCCGTGATTGTCGTCGAGGCTGTTGGAAATGCGGTGAACTGAACCATAAGTATAAAAACTGCCCGTACGAAATCCAAATACACAAAATCCAAATACGCGAGAACTTCTGCAAGCGCTGTAGAGAGTCCGGAGACGAGGATGATTTCTGTCGCAACTGCTACCTCACTTATTTAATGAATAAATGAGTCAAAATGAAACAACGACGTCACGTAATGTTTATATTATTATTAGCCTTAACATTAAGAAAGTGCCTACTTTATTAAAAACTACAAAAAAAGAGAGTCGATACACATTTAGTTAAAAGAATTAAGGAAGGCTCATTATTATATATGTTTAGTTAATCTACGTTTTTCTTTTCATTCAAAGTTTATTTAGTTAAGATTATTTGTAATGATATTACAAAAAAAAAGAATTTATTTTTTTGATTAATACTAAGTAGGAAGTTATTTGTTAATAAAACTTGTTACAAGTTGAGAACTTGTATGATCCTAGTGTGATACAAAGGGAAACAAATCAGTATTGTTAAGAAATCTCTTGTGATTATTACTGAATAATAAACGACTATTGGTACTTAAAGATATTAGTTTAATATTTTATTCTCCTGTTCTTTTATTTTATAATTGCTGTTGAAAACCAATGGGGAGATTTATGGTATTTCAGAAAATTAACCTTATAAGATAAAAATTCGTTCACTACTGTTTATGTTGATCGCTTCTGAGAGTTTCGACGAACTGATTTTTGGCTTGCCTTTGCAAGAGGCCGGCTACTGCCCGTTTTAGGAAAGGAGTGTTGTGACGTTGCACATTTTTTTGTTTTTGTTTGTTTTATAAATAAATAAATAGTCGCCGGTGATCGCCGCAACTCTCAGATCGAGGTCATTGTTTATAAATAAATTTTATATTTATTTTTTATGCACTGAGCCATTCAAATGGAGGAAGATTTCCCGCCTGTCGTCTATCGCCCATGTGAACTTAGTCACGCCTAGTGACTTCCGCTTGCCTGCTACGAGAAAAGTCAAAACACTTCCACTGGAGAAAAAAACCCCAAATCTTAATCGTGACCTATTTTATACCCAACCCGTAAACTGTCACCTTGTTAATTAATTTCCCAATAATTAAAAATTGTCCCAAAAATCTAATAATTATCGAATATAGACAATAAAGAAAAATCTATGGGAGAATCTTTTCGTCAATCACCTATCGTGATAGGAGGCAACCTGTTGTTCAACCCCGGATTAATCTCGCAGAATATTTGGCCTTGGTTTCTACCTTTTAAGCTCGAATATTCCTGAACCAAGTTGAGTGGTATATCTTGAAGGTTGACAACAAAAAGGATTCGGGTTAATAATTATTGCACAGGAAGCCGAAAACTGAATGGAAAAATAGTGAAAAGTCCTTTTTATATCGGTAACTACGCTCCTGGCTGTAACTTTGCTTTTACTCGCGGTGAGAAGTGGGGGAAAAGTGGGAGAAAGGCACGCTACGCAGCAGGGAGGAAGCCAACTCTCGCTCTCTTTGCGTCCAGCGGTCACCGGCGACGGAAACAAACTTCCAGTGTTTCTCCAAATAGTTTTCTTTTCTCTCTGTGTTAATTCCCGTTCTTCGGCTCTTCTTTAGAGAAGTTCTTCACCTTCTACAAGATTATGTGAGTAGCGTCACAACACAAAATATGTAAAAAAATTAATTTAATGAGTTTTTGGTCAGTCGGCAACCACGTTTTCGGGTGCAAGTTAAAATTCCCTTTTTTTATTCTTATGTTATTTCTTGTTATAGAGTAATTAAAACTGAAAATAAGTTTTTCTTTCCTTTTTCTGTCAAATATTGTTTATATTAGTAAATTGTATTAAATTCACATTTTTGATATTGCACTCGGAATCGTATAGTCGGAATTGAGCCTTCCAATTCTATAACTCGCCCGACGCTCGGAGACACGCGCTAATGCCAGTCGGGTAGCAGTGAGCGCCTCTGGGCCTATCACTGCTACCCGACTGGTATTAGCGCGTGTCTCCGAGCGTCGGGCGAGTTATAGAATTGGAAGGCTCAATTCTCAGATTTGATAGTTACAAGTTTCTACGATGTAACCTTTTTTTTGTGAAACGTTACCAAACCCTAATTAAAGTGATAGAGACCTCCTTTTAATTAAAAAGTTACCAAACTCATAAATTAGAATAAAAACCCCCTTTTTTTGTTTAACTAGAATAAAACCCTAACTACTCTACAAAATGTTACCAAATTCCCTGATCGAAATAAAACCCTATATTGAGTGAATTACGCTACCTATCTATTGTATTTCGTTTAGTAGAATTTTGTATGTAAAACTGACCATTTAGCGTTAAGAATTTTGTTACTTCGATCTGAGAGATATTCGCAAAGAGCAATTCGTCGAAATATGAAAGGAGGAGCTAAAATTGTGTAAATAGCTTCCCCCTTTTCTAACATTAATTGTAAAGTTTCCTTCGAGTTTTATTTGAATAAATCAAGAGTAAATTTTTATATTTCACATCTTGAGAGTATAATTTCTTCGAACCCTGACCCTCTACTCCTTAGTCATGCGACTGAGTTACCGGCCATTTTCCTTTTTAGTTTCCTATATTTCTCGACAATAATTTCTTTTCGCGTATTTTGTGGGACTTCGTCACTAAATTTTGTTGTTAAAATGGTATTCGCTGTGGAATTAACCTGGTGGTCTTGTTTCCTCAGGCTTACGCATTTCTTTAAAATCCAAAAATTTTCTTTGTAAACTGTCCCAAGAAAGGACTGGCGCTCAACACTATACTATTATTATATTGTCGAGAAGAAATTGGAATACTATTTCCTTTCTCTAAATTGTTTGGGCTTCAAGACTTTGGCATAAGATTATCATTTATTTGAAATTTTTGTGTTTGTTTATTTTTAACTATTGTTTATTTAAATTTTTGTGTTAATTTAATTTTTTTTGATCCTAGTCAGTTTATAAGAAAATTCAAGATTTAAAAATTACTAAAAAAGCCCGTTACAATATATATATATATATATATATATATATAGTCATTTGGGGTAAATTTAAACAGTAGATGTCTTAGCTAAATTTACAAATTTAAAAATAAGTACAACGTCAATATTTTTACCTCAGCTCACCTACAAGATGTTCTGGGTATTGCTAATATTTTATTTTGAGAATTGGCAATGCTATAGTGTAAGTTATCTTTTAATCTAAAAAAGATTGAAAATCAAAGTTTTACAGTTTTAGTATTTCATCTTGCATTTGCATAAAAAGAAATTAAAAAATCAAACAAAAATTTTTCATTCTTCCTTATTAATGACTTACCAAAAGTTGACTTTGAATTTCGTCAATTTAGTTAATAAATAACACAGGTCAACAAAAAAAGGCTTACATTTTTATGAGATATGATAGTGGTGTCCGAAGTATTTTTTGACGCTGAACACGATCCCGGGTCAAAAAATTGGCCATTACGTCAGGATTTTGAGGAAAGTGGGGGTAAAAACCACAAACAACGTGTTTTAAGCGTTTTCAAATATTTTTTTCTCCTTAACCTGACGTGCCAGAAACTAAAATTGAAGCTTAAATTGTCCACTACAAGACCCATATCCGTAAAACCAAAAAAAATTAAAAAATTTTTTAAAACATTAGGTTGAAGTTACCAAAAATGTGTATTTTTGGGTTGCTTTAATGGATTTTTAAAAATTGTCTTGGATTTGTTTGAAAATTGTTACTCGGGGATTTTTGGGGTCGGTGATTACGAATCCGATAATAGTTTTCAAAAATTAAAAATGACGGATCCAAGATGGTGGATGTAAAAATTTATAATTGATCGGATTCGCATGAAAATTGTTACTCGGGGTTTTTTGGATCCGGCATTTTTAATTTTTGAAAACTAATATCGGATTCGTAATCACCGACCCCAAAAACCTCCGAGTAACAATTTTCAAACGAATGAAAGACAATTTTTAAAAATCCATTAAAGCAACCCAAAAATACACATTTTTGGTAACTTCAACCTAATTTTTTGAAAAAATTTTAATTTTTTTTTGTTTTACGGATATGGGTCTTGTAGTGGACAATTCAAGCTTCAATTTAAGTCTATGTAGAAGTTTCTGGCACGTCAGGTTTAGGAGAAAAAAATATTGAAAACGCTCAAAAACACGTTTTTTGGGTCTTTACCCCGACATTTATCAAAATCCTGACGTGATGGCCAATTTTTGGATCCGGGATCGTGTTCCGCGTCAAAAAATACTTCGGAAACCACTATCATATCTCATAAAAAAGTAAGTCGTTTTTGTTGACCTGTGTAATTATGTGTTTACATTTACCCCGAGAATTCGAAAACTCGGGGTAAATGTAAACGGAACTTGAACTACATTTTAAAAGGAAATAATTGAATAAATTTGCTTTTATTTTACAATTTCATTACTTTGGCAATGTAAAATTACGTAGAAAAGAAAATTAAGCCTTCTTTCATACCTCCTTCGAGTAGCCAGATTGAAGAAAATTTGATCAATTTTTAACATTATTTTATGTTTAACTGACACATTGGATCCACCATTTTGAAATTTAAAAATTCGATTTTAGATTCTTATACAGCAACCTTAAATACTTTTTTTTACCAAGTTGAATGAAAGTCTATTAAAATTTGTTAAAGTTATTCAAGTTTTTACATTACTAATTTTGTAATGGTTGATTGATTATTTTATATGATACATTATCAGTCAACTGGTTGATTTACTATACATCTACGAAGAATTTTTTTAGTTTTTCCGTCCCTTAAAACAGTAGTATACTTGAAATAATTTGTTTGTTTCTGGAATATATCTGGAAAACCGGAAAATAATAGGGAATTTATATTATGACCAATAAAAATAATATTTAGTTACAATTAATTGTTTCAGTAGGAAAATACTATTATTTGAATAAGGGACTGACATTTTGTTATCAAATCAGTTTTTCTTACTATTTCAAATGCAGACAAACATATTTGTTAATTTGTGCGAAATAATATAATAAAACTTTTTTTTATTTAATAAGATAATTACTGGTTTAGCTTATTCCTAGTTTTTGTCGGTCACATTAAATTCCAGGATATTTCCCGTTTTTCTTGGCTGGTAGATACCCTGTTATTATAACTTTTGTCTTTACATTGTTCAAAACATCTTTAAAAGTAAAACCTAGAAATAAAATAAAAACTTTTTAACATCTAAGTTTTTACCCAGTAGCATAGTGCTTGAATTGTATTACATGCGACTTACAATTCTTGACATCCTGTAATACACTGTAAAAAATTTAGGGAGTTAACGGACTCAGGAGTTAAATTTTTCGAGTTAAAAATCAATTTCAAAAGAAAGTTAATTTCTAACTCCCTTCATTAAACACCCGCGCGAGTTATTTTTTCCATGGGGAGTTAGCATTTGGGTGTTAAATTTTAACTCCTTTTATTTAACTCCCAAATGGGTGCGACTTTTATAGAATCCCCTGGGGAATTAAAATTTAACTCCCTTTTTTTACAGTGTACCATTTTAATAACAAAAAACTCCATTTTCAACATTTCTAAAATTCTTGCAATTAAATAATATTAAGTAAATTGGATGAATAAATAATTTTGAATTGTATTATTTTGACGTTAAAATCTTAAAGATCACAAAAATACTACTGACTTAAGTTAAATAGTAATTAGTATCAATTATATTTTTCTTTATTTTTCGACATCACAACCATTTTAAAACAGATATGTTAAAGGCTTTCCATTAAAAATGTAAAATTTGGAATCGATTGTTTAAAAATATTTTGATATTTATATCTTAGTTATAGGATAGTATTTTTTGAAAAATTATTCTGAAATGTGCTTAAATAACATGTAATACTCAAGTATAGAAAGTTTAAAAGCAATCCATAAAAAATGTAAAATTTTGAATTTTTTGATTTAAAAAAAAATTGAATATCTCCCTTTCTAATTAATATTTTTTAAATCTGTAACTTGATAAACCTTCCTTGGGTTAATATCTAACAATGTGCCAAATTTACTTTAAATCGGTAAACGCGTTTTTGTCTGATTGGGGTACAAAATTTTTGTGACATACATACACACATTAAAAATTTTAAGAATATTTCTGGAATCCTTGATGTCAATAACAACTATTTATGCTAAAATTTTGAAGTTTTCAGCAATTTACAGACAGACGTCTGATTCTATTAATAAGGTTATTTAATTTAATAAATTATGCACCATTTTAAAGGTAAAAATTTCCTTTCGAACCATCGGTCAAAGAATAAATTCTATTGAAAACTGTCTAAGTTACAATCGATCGAAATCTAAATTTCAAGTAAATTTTGATGATTTTTAGACCTTTGTCTAACTTCAGCTACTTTTTTCGAAGCCAAACAAAAGAGAAAGAACAACTTTTAAATTTTTTATTAATAGTTTATTTAATCACAAAAATTTTAAGCCCTTTTAGACTTTGATTGGATGAAAAATTTTTTTGTTTTGCAAATAAAAAAAATTGGACAAGTGCGAGTTGTACTCGCACTGCAATGGCGGGTTCCATACACAAATATTATAGCAATATTTGCAACTTTTATCAATCACTGAGGGCTCAAAAGATGCGTTTAAAAAAACTCTACAAAATTAGAGAAAAACATTCATTGGTGTCCTAACATTTTTGTAAAGTTATGGGCAAAAAACTTTTTTTTGAAAAATTAAAAATCAAAAAAATATATAGTTAAACTTTATTAATCTGTCTTAAAGTACTCTCATTTTTGTCCGCAGATTTTGGCATCACAATACTTCCTCTATATGAGGAAGCAAATGTAAATGAAAATCAAATGATTTTAAATGTATTAAAATTATTTGATAAAAAAGATAACTAAAAAAATTAAAGTATTCTATATCTATAATATTGTAAACAATAATAAGTAGAGGAACAAAATTTTTAAAATTAGTTTCTGTTTTTTTAATTCTACCTATTATCGATAAATATTGCAAGTTGTAATATTTATTTACGGAACCCGCTATTGCAGTGCGAGTACAACTCGCACTTTTACAATTTTTTTTTATTTTTAGTTACAAAATTAAAGGGAGAAAACAATCTCATTTATTCTCTTAAAATTTTACTCTTCTTTAAAATATTTAATGCCAACTGTTTAAACTAAAAAAATGAAAATAAAATTTAAAAAAAAATTTTTTTTTAAAAAGTTTCTTAAATAATTTTTTGTCGTCAAACTGTTAAATGCACAAATTTTTCACTAAAAGCAAGTAATTCAGGAATGGAAACATAGTTTTGGAAAATATTCTTTTTTAAAAATGACTGAACAGCTCATAAAATTTACACACAAAACACAAACAGATTTTATGTAAAGAGACTGTGCATCCGCAAAATTTAGAAAATAATACTTTGTTGGTGGTGCTAGTCGCCGAGCTCAGCGTCCCGTTTCCTCACACACCACTTCATCAACAAACTAGTTCATTACAGTAACGTCCATTACAGCAAGAGTTCAGTGTAGCATACATAGTTATATAGTCAAGATTAGATCGACCATATAAGTCCTATATAGAATACATTTAAACCTAATAGATTAGAGCGCACAGATACGTCTATTTGTGGCAATCACTGAACTCAAGAGTGACCAGAAATTTTTTTACACGAGAAACAGACAATTTCCAAAAGGTACTCCATTATGCCTCACTCTCACCCTAAATGTTAAATATTGGGAAAAATCGATTTAATCTTATGTCTAATTGTTTTCAGTTGTAGTGAATCGACAG
Source organism: Leptopilina myrica (nomen nudum) (assembly GCA_032872475.1). NCBI lineage: Eukaryota > Metazoa > Arthropoda > Insecta > Hymenoptera > Figitidae > Leptopilina > Leptopilina myrica (nomen nudum). Next base: position 27,043,991 of record CM065459.1, on the reverse strand, counting down.
AAATTGCAAGCGAACAATTCAAATGAATCAAAGGAGGAGACAAAAGCGAGCACTTTGCCAAGACGTCGTGGAGAAGTTAGTCCAGATATTTCGACATCGAGAAACAGCAGTCCAAGAGCTTCAACGCCCAGCCTTGATAGTGCAGTTGGATCGGCTGAAGGTCTTGGTGTACCTCAAATTGGTCTCAGTGAACTTCAACCGAGAAGTGATAGCTCGGACAGTCTCGCAACTTCAAGCGCCTTAACAAGTCCCGAACCGCAAGTTCACGAAATTCCCGAACCACGCATCGAGTTAGTGCAACCTGAAGTGAACAACGAATTCCCATCAACTATAGATGGACATTTCGAAACACAAATTTCTGATTCTTTACTTAAAGGTTTGTAATGACCCTCAAGTTGGCAAAGACACTCATTATATTGAAAACTACTTTTTTGGTTCTTCAGAGATAAAAATATAACCAATTGTAATTCTTTTATTCATCCTGAGAGTTGAAAATATGTCCAGGAAGTAAGTTATGTAATTGCACTTTACTTCCACATTACTCTCCCTTCACTTTGAGTTCACTTTTACTACATTTTCACTTCACTTTCAGGTTTTACTTTTAGCTTTTTAGCTTTTACTTTATTTTCTCTGTTCTTTCACTTTCACTTTATTTTCACTCCACTTTTACTTTATAATCACACCGATTTCACTTAATTTTATTTCCGTTGCATTTAATTTTTACTTAAGTAAAAATTAAATAAAAAGGAAGTGTAAGTGAAATTAAATCGCGTAGTCTAGGGCTTTCTAATTTCTGTATTAAGAAAATACTTGAACAAATTCTTCCGCGCTAAGCGCGCCTGTTTCAATGGCATGGCTTAAAAGTAAATAGATACATGATTATAATATTACAATTAATCAACAATTGCTTTTAAAAAAATCCAAAATTTTTTAGTTTTATTAGTATTTTTTTTAAATAAATCGAAATAGGGGTAGTTTTTGGGGTGGACGGTTGGTCCTAAAATATTAGTAAGGGTATGTTTAATAGTCCCAATAACGTTTAATGAATTTTTAAATAAAAATTTTCCATTTTTCTATATTTTGTGCAATACAATTGGTTACCTTCTATTTAAGGGTTATTTTTACCCCTAAAAACCATAAACAACTTGATTTCGAAAAACGGCCAGACTGGGGTATCTTCTTTTAGCTCTGAGAGTTTCCGAAAATCGTTGGTTCGTTCATGGGTGCAAAATCGTGTCGGACGGTGTTATAGGAAAGTCAATTTTATTATTTACTAACTCTTTTTAAATGTACAATAATGAATTTTTCCTTAAATCATAAAACAGAATGATCAATACTGTTTCTTAAAATAAATATAGAGATATAAGTTAAACAAATTCTATTTAAAATGTTACATATTTGTGTCAAATTATGAATTTAAGCATTATATTAATTAAAATAGGGTCAGATGGGGTAAATCCGGACAAAACACCTATTTTTCACAAATGACGTAAGTTTTTTTATAAAAAAGGCAATACTTCCGTTTTATACTGCATTAATTTCTTTCTTGAGTTCCCTAGATTAATTTTTATATTACTTATAAAATTTTATATTTAATTTTTTACATTTTACTGTTCGAATTTATCCCAAGATTTAGAAATTTTTTTTATAAATTTGGAGTAAATCCGGACAGCTTAGTTTCTAAGAAAGGTTTAAAACAAAGTTATCTTAAGTATACTACTCTATTAAGTGATAGAACAACTTGAAAAAAATTCATAGTAGATGTATAAAAGTTGAATCAGTTAAGTGCTGTAGTATCATAAAAGTTAATAAATTAACCATTCAAAAATTAATAATCAAAAACATAAATAGCTTTAACAAATTTTACTGGATTTTATTAAAACTTGATAAAGAAAATTTTTTGGGATCATTGAATACGAATTCAAAGACAGATTTTGAAAATTTAAAATGCCGGATCCAATATGCCGGACTTTTTTAAAAATTAATCGAATTACACTACTTACACTACTTTTTAAAATGTAATAGAAGCTCTGTCCGGATTTACCCCAAGTTTTTAAATTATCCTGTTGACAATTGTCGAGATAAAATCATGGAAGTAGTCAGAATCTCTTCTAAGGGATCTGAGCTTGAAATATTGACGTCGAACTGAATTTTTAATTTGTGAATTAATTTAAATAATATTTCTGGCACAATAAGTCAGTTTTGTTTAAATATAACAATACATGTTAAGGCCCTTATTTTTGCCAATTTACGGAAATTATACCAGTTATTGTACAAAAAAAATTAACGAAAAGGTTATATATAATATATATAAAAACGGCTCGGCAAGTTATGGGCTATAAATTTTTTACACATTATTTAGGATGCAAATAACCCAACCCAGGCAGAAATCAACGACCGGCTTGGTACCGGGCCGGTACCAAGGGCGGACTTGCCGGTGCCGACGTGAGCCCGGCATTACCGCCGGCCCGGAACCGGTCCAGTTAACAATGATAACCCGGGAAATATCCGCCCCGGTGCCGGTAAACCACCGGCTCGATACCGGGCGGTAGTAAAAAAAATTATTAATTATTATTATTATTATACATTTTTACATATATTAAACGTTAAACAATATTATTTATAAATTAATTTAATTGTAAACACTAAATAGAATGCTGAAACATATGAATTATTATTAATTATTAACGAAAAATCTGAAGACATTAGGAATTAAACTCAGAACCCTCGGGCTGCAAAGTCGACGCCGCATCCGCTAACCTAAACCTGCTTATGAGAAGTAAATTGAAAGTTTATATATGAAGTGTGACACCAGGACTAATTATAAAATGTTCAAAATTAATAGAAAAAACCTTTTCTAAAAGACAGTTTGAATAATGTAATGTCAAAGTTAATAATTATAATAACATTTGTTAATGTCATTATACGTTGGAACTAAGGCTAAAGAAAAACCGCTGGCATGGTACCGGTTTTATAGAAAAAACTTGCAGAAACTTAGTATAATGAAATTAATATAATACCTTGTTAGATTATCAAAATTTTATAACAATAAATCAGATAAAACCTGACCAAAATTTTTATAAACGAACAAAGTTATTATAAGGTTTCTAGTAATTCAGCAGTAACGAATTTCCGGATTTTTGAGTGATTTTCCCGGACAATTTAAAGCTAAATTAATAGAGTTTAATGAAATGTAATTTTTCCAACTATATAAGAAAAGATTTTAAAAAACATTTGATTTCGAGAGATTTGATTTTCTTATTCTTCCGAATGGTGTAAAAAAATTGCAAAAAATTAAATATTTAGACTTTTTAAGACACAAAAATATTATGCCAGCAAAAGTCCATCGACGGTGTAAAAACTGCATCGAATACCGGAACCGGGCCGGTGCCGGGCCGGTGCCGGGCCGGTACTAATTTTGATGCCGGCAAAAGTCCATCGCCGGTGTAAAAACGGTATCAAATAGTGGTACCAGGCCGGTGCCGAGCCGGTACTAATTTTGATGCCGGCAAAAATTCATCGACGGTGTAAAAACTGCATCGAATGCCGGAACCGGGCCGGTGCCGGGCCGGTACTAATCACCACATTAAAGAATTGACTTAACAGTATGGTGTTATTCAATCGATAGCAACAACTGAAAAAATTAAAAGTACAAATTTTTGATTCATAAAAATGATGCTTTTAAATCTAAAAACTATAGTCATTGACTCAAAAGCATATACTGTTAAATAAAAAAATTTTGATCGTTGATTCAAAAGGAATACCTTCAAATTAACATAGTATGCTGTCAATTTGAGAAATATGCTTTTGTTTCAATGAAAGTGATACTATCGAATCATTAGAATCGGTGCTTTCAAAACAACAGCATATACGTTTGGCAGTCCGTTATAACACTATTCAATGAATCAAACTCATATGTCGTTGATTTAACAGCATTTTTTTCTCCGTGTATTTATATAACGTTTAGAACAATTTAATTCTGTTGATTTATTTTACAATAGAAGACGCAGAGAATTCTCTATAACCTTAAATATCAATCAGCTGTGAAAGATAAAAATTCTTAAAATGTAAAAATGCACTTATTTCCCCCGTTTGGCGGCGCTGTTATCAGTGAACATGAGGCTATTACTTTTCGCGTGCCTGTCGATTTTACTGGAGAGAAGTACAGTCAATATCAGGCAAGTTTTCCATTGGAGATATGTCTCCTTATACACCTTCATGATGGAAATATAAGAAGACTATATTACTATTTAAAACGGTATTTGAACACGAGCATTTGAATTCTTTGACGCCGAACTAGCGTTCTCTTTTTCATAATATGTATCTTAACCCATTAACGCCCAAATGACCACAATTTTAACTTAAATTTCAACACACGATTTAAAGTATTTTCAGGTAATGAATTATAGCAGCAATGAGGTATAAGGGGTTTTGGGGGTCACGCTTCAAGATTCTGAGGTCAAAATAGCAAATCGATCAACACAAAATCCAATATGGCGGATTTTTTGAAAAAACACCCAAACAAATCACTGCTTTTTTTAAATATTTTTTTTAGAACTAAATTTTTTTTTAAACCTTTCTAAAGTATGCTATTGGTAGGCAAAATAGTTGTTCTTTCAAAATGTAAAATAGAAAAACTTTGATTTAAAAATGGCGGAATCAAAAGTTGGAAAAAGTGAATGCATTATAGTAAAAAAATAAAATTTTACATCAATATTCAAAAAGTATCCAAATTTAATTCCAAATATATACTCGGGGGTTTTCGGGTCGATGATCACGAATCCCATGTCAGTTTTTCAAAATTTTAAATGGCGGATCCAGTGTGGCGGACATTTTTTGAAAAATATCTTGGATTCACTTGAAACTTGACACTCGGGAGTTTTGAGGGTCGCTGATAACAAATTCGATGTCAGTTTTTTTAAAATTTACAATGGCGCATTTAATATGGCGGACGCTTTTTTTTTTAATTTCGTTATATTTTAATGGCGTTTCCAACTTTTACCACATGGAGGTGTACGAACCGAAGAGTCTTATTTTTTTTTTAATTTGAAAAATATTTTTTAATTTTCAATTTTATAATATTTTTTGTAAGAAATTTAAAACATCTTTTGCAAAAATATTTGCTAAACATTGCTGAATTTTCTGACTCTCAGCGGATAATTGCCATCTCTATCCTATTGTTTTTCTACACAAAACATAACTTATAGTTCTACACTGGTATCAAGCATACAATATTATTTTGTTTTGAACAGTATCGATATTCATTTGTTTTTTACAACCATTCAAATAGTCAGAAACACTGCTTTAATTCAATCTCTATCCTATTGTTTTTCTACACAAAACATAACTTATAGTTTTTCACTAGTCTCAATCATACACGGAGAAAAATTTTCAGTTAAAATTACTATTAAAAATAGAAGCTGAAACTATTTCACATAGTATTTTCGTGACACATCGAGATAATCGTAAAGTGAAATATCTTATTTAGTATTTTGTACTATGGTATCAAAGTATTTGATATTATCAATTATATTAGTTCCAACTATGTAAACATTTTTTGGAACTTGGTTACATAGTAGAGGTTACTTTTCCGCCTAGAAAGTATAACAATTTCAAATACTTGAGCCTACTATGACAGAAAGGCTAGCGCGCTATGCCTCATGGTAAACTCCACTATTTTAAATGAACGACTGCGTGATGAACCACATGTTTAACTTCACTATGAGAGAAAGACTAGCGCGCTATGCCTCATGGTAATCTCCACTATTTTAAATGAATGACTGCACTATGAACCACATAGTAAACTCCACTATTTTAATAGTTCAAGACGCTACTACTAAATGACTTTAAACATAATGTAAAATTGAGCGGCTGGATTCCATAAGGGCATGTCAATTTTTCTCGGCCGAAATCGAAGTCTTCCTGGAAACTCAAAATTTAACTTCTGAATTTAAATGTTTAAGATATATAAAATATAAGGAGATATATAATTTAAACATTTAAATTCAGAAGTTGAATTTTGAGTGTCCAAGGGTCTTCGATTTCGGCCGAGAAAAATTTTACATGCGCTTATGGAATCCAGTCGCTCAATTGTCTTAAGGTTATGTAAACAAAAGTTTTAATAAATTAAAAGTAGAATTTTTAATTAAATCATTAATAATTTTTATTAAATCGAAAATAAATATACATTGCAAAAGTTTAAAATAATGAATACACTTAATTATAAATGGTTTCAATTCGTAGGCTTGCGATTATAATTACACAATTTCAATTTGCTCATTTTTTTTTTAGAAAAAACCGGACGTTATCTTAAAAATTAAATCCATTTTTTTGCAATGTATTTAAAACCATTGGCCATGGTACCTCTCCTCGTCTACAACGACGTAAAAACTTTCCAATTCGTCGATCTATGGTCCCATAAAAACCATAAGGGGTTGTAGGCGCAGTTTTTTTTAGGTACAATTCTTCTTGTTTTTCTTGTATTTTTCTGTCTACATCTTAAGTATTCTGCAAAAAACGATTATTAATTAGTTACCTCATTGCTTAGAAAAAATTAAAATTGATTTTTTATGATAAGTAATTATTGTATTTGATATTTTTAATTATCTTACCATGGAAGATGAAACTTTGTCCAATCTCTGCAGCAGAAAATTTCACATTTCTTGCCTTCCTTTTAACAGATTTAGTTTAGTTCTTCGCTTTTTGTTTGTTGATCTGTACTTCATCTGTGTTGGTGTGATCATGGTTGACAGAAGGTGTAAAATCACTGCATCTTGAGCGTCTGTAAAATTAATTAAAGCCATCATTTATTAAATAAAATGTGCTGTTAACCACTTTTTTACATTTAATTAATAGTACAAAAGACTTTTAATTTATTATTAGAACTAAAAAATAACAATACATTTTGTTTGTCATTTTTAAAGGAAAAAAATAACAAATTCTTTACGTCAGGTATATTTAGTTCGAAAATGATACAGGCTCAATCGGTGTTAACTCAAATTATTTAGGAACTAATTTAAAAATTGGTGAATAGCAACATTCAACTATTCTGTTTATAGAAAATTAAATTAATCAAAATTGTTAAAACTTTATTATAGAAACTATGTATTATTAAAATATGTATCATAATAAAATTAAATATTCATGAATATACATATTCAAATATCTTATACTACAAACATTAATTAAATATTAACTAAATGAATAGTACAATAATTTTAAATATTTACCTTAAATTCCATAGCGCTTTTAGTATTTCAGGACATTTTTGGCGTCATGACGCCAACACTCAACAATACACTATGTTCATTTATTAATCAAAAAGTACTCAAAGCAACGTTTTTTCGCGGAAAGTTTAATCACTAAAACACACATTTATTCCACTTTTTTAGACATGTTTAATTAAATTTAAATAAAGAAAATTGTAATTTAAAATAATTTGAAGAATAACGTCTTTAAGTTTGGAGTTTTCATAGACGACTGAATGTATACAGTACACGTTGGAATGCAGAAAGTCTATTTTTAAAACTAAAAACGATGAGAATGGCCCTTTCTATTACAAAAAATAATGCACTGTGTTGTGAACACATGTAATTTTCACAGTGTGAAATGGTAATATCTACCACATAAAAAAAGAATTTCAGTTATTTATTGAATCAGTGCGTTAACTAGCTTTAGTAGGTCTTAGACCCTTGCGCTATGAGTGGACCGAACTATTTCACATAGTAAAAAGATCTTTTACTATGTGAAATAGTTCGCTCCACTCATAGCGCAAAGGTCTTGTAGCTATTATATTCAGAGGTTAAGGGGCTATTTTTCTCCTTGATTTCTTTACTATGTGAAATAGCAAACACTCCTACAACACATAGAACTTACTGCTATTATAAAACACGTTTTCAGTTATTTCTAAACGCATAAAATAATATGCATTAATGATATACAATACTTTTTAAAGAAGAGTTTTTGTTATGTAAGATACTATTTTGAATTACTAGCATCATAATTGTCGTATTGAAAATAATATTTTCTCCTTTTCTTAAATTGTATATGATGTATTTCAAAAAATATTCCATACTTTGTATACTTTAGTAAAAAATACTTTAAAGCATTAACTGAAATAACTACACACTTTGCAAAACAGCTAATGCGTCATAGTCAAAAAAACTATGTAAAATAATTCAAGATACCATTTTCAAAAAATGGTAATTTCTACTATGTACAAATAGCACTATTTATCATGAAATAGTACTTAATATTAGCAATGGTAGTTTTTCTAATTATATCTCATAACGATTCGATATTTTACTATGTGAAATAGTGTTTTTAACTTGGTTTTCAAAAACCATTTCTCTGCGTGTACAGTACTTGTTTTGAACAGTATCGATAAATGTAAAGTTTAGATGTATAAAGTTTAGGTAATTTAAAATTCCAAAAAATTAAAGAAATAAAAAATTTCAAAAATTGAAAATTACAAAAAAAATAATAATAAGACTCTTCGGTTCGTCCAACTCCACGTGGTAATAGTTGAAAACGCCATTAAAATAGCGGCTAAGCGACGGCATTAAATTTGCTGATAGTAAAAAGTTTCAAGCGAATCCAAGAAATTTTTCAAAAAAAGTCCGTTATATTAGATGCGCCATTGTAAATTTAAAAAACTGACATCGAATTTGTTATCAGCGACCCTCAAAACTCCCGAGTGTCAAGTTTCAAGCGAATCCAACAAATTTTTCAAAAAATGTCCGCCATATTGGATCCGCCATTTTGAATTTTGAAAAACCGTCATTGGATTCGTCATGTGCGACCTCGAAAACCCCCAAACGGTAATTTTCAAGAGAATCCAAAAAAATTTTTCAAAAAAATGTCCGCCACATTGGATCCGCCATTTTGAATTTTGAAAAACTGACATATGATTCGTGATCATCGACCCGAAAACCCCCGAGTATATATTTGGAATTAAATTTGGATACTTTTTGAATATTGATGTAAAATTTTATTTTTTTACTATAATGCATTCACTTTTTCCAACTTTTGATTCCGCCATTTTTAAATCAAAGTTTTTCTATTTTACATTTTGAAAGAACAACTATTTTGCCTACCAATAGCATACTTTAGAAAGGTTTAAAAAAATTTTAGTTCTAAAAAAAATATTTAAAAAATCAGTGATTTGTTTGGGTGTTTTTTCAAAAAATCCGCCATATTGGATTTTGTGTTGATCGATTTGCTATTTTGACCTCAGAATCTTGAAGCGCGACCCCCAAAACCCCTTATACCTCATTGCTGCTATAATTCATTACCTGAAAATACTTTAAATCGTGTGTTGAAATTTAAGTTAAAATTGTGGTCATTTGGGCGTTAATGTGTTAAGGTTGCTTCTCCTGTTTTGACTACTTTAAAACAAATTATGAAGAAATTATAAAAAATTTAAACGAAGGTAGAGCCTAATTTTTTTAACCACTTCACTGGCAGGGCGTTACAAATGGCCATTTGTTGAAAATTATTAAAAATAGACGATTTGAACGTTCGGACTTCGGAAAAACGTTGAAAATTCCAAAAACTAACATTTATATTGTGATAATCTTGTTTCCTGATGTCTAAACTATAGAAATATTGCTTTACAATAGTTAAATGTGATGTACACTCTTTAAAAAAAGAAACGCCAGGAACGCCATTTCGGTTTATTTGCCAGTCTGGGCTTCGGCGCTTGGCACGCCATTTGGAACGCCCTTACAGTAAAGTGGTTAAACCAGTTTTCTTTTTAAATAAAATAGTATTTGAAAAACCGTTTTCTAAAAGCTCGTATTCAAAAACCGGTTTAAAAATCCGGGTATTTAAAAAAAACCAGTATTAACCCATTAACGCCTGAAACCTCTGAAATTTTTTGTTTTTAAGATATAATTTTATATACAGAAAATGCTCCATGAAAATAACTGAGCCGTTTATTTTTGATTTCGGGGTCGCTCTACAAGATTCCGTGCTCAGATTCTAAATTCATCAAATAGAAAATAAAATGTGTCAAATTTTGTGCATCAAATTGCAAAAAAAACAGAACATTTTTTTAAAAAGAATTATTTCTTACTGAAAACATTTTTTTTTGATACATACAAATGTCACAAGTTTATTAAACTTTCAGAATATGCAACAGCAGAAATAAAAAATAAAATGGCGGTTTCGAAAATGAGCTAATTTGAGAAAAAATTAATCAATTCTTTTCATGGTGTATCGATTCAGATTATAGGGCTCTTTCTACCGTCTTTTGGCTCTCCATATCCTCATTCCTGAGTGCTTTATTGGCTCGGATCTTTTCAAGGGCCACCGACGTCAAGCGCTCTTGCAGGCGTAGGAACCTATCCATTTCGAATTACGCCAACTGACTCTTATATACCTCCTCACTTTTCCCAGGGCGTTGGTCTGCTGGCAAACGATACGGCACTACCACCTCGGCTCCATCGGGTCGTTGATTTGGTTTGGGCTTCTCTAACTCGGCTTCCAAGGTACTCAAGTCTGCCCATTTCGTGATTGGTACTATTGGTGTTGTTCCCCCACCCACAGAAGCTTCTTCCTCTTCAACTACTGGACGTCTCCAACTTTCCGCTGGTTCTCTGGCCTGTGTTTCTCTGGCTACAGGTCGGGTTCTTAACGACTCTGGTAGTACCCTCTCCGTGTTTGGGAACGAGAGGTATGATATGAACTATCATGTCCTTTGGTTTTATTCTCACGACTTTTCTCTCATTTTCGAAATCTCTTCGTCAACTCTTCACTGACTTAGGGTGTCTGCCGTAGTTCAGGAACGCCGGCAAAGTTTTCGTTGCCGTTTGTGTTACTGTGTTGCATCGCTTGACTTCTATCCACCTTGAGAACAAGTCTTGAAACACAACCAAATACTTGTAATTGTTCTTACTCGGCGGTAACTCCATAGTATCGGTTGCTACCACGGCCCACGGTCTTTCTTCAATTCTCTGGCCCATTAGTCCGACTTGTCCGTCTTATGATACCTTATGTAGTTGGCATTGGTGACAATGCGTCACATACTTATGCACATCGTTCCAAATACCTGGCTAATAGTACTCTCGTGCTATCAGATCTTAAGTTTTCTCAATACCCAAGTGTCCGGCTGATGCTTGGGCGTGTTCATCTTCCATCACTCTCGCTCTGTACTCTTCTGGCACTATCAATTTCCAGCCATCCTCGTCTCCTGTAATCGGCAATAAAAGTGGGTCGCTTCGATGTCTGTAGAGATTTTCATTCTCTACAATCCACCCAGGGAACCCCTCAATGTATGGCCTGAACTTCTTGATTGACCACAATAGTGACAAACACTCCTTTTCTGTCACTCTGTAGATTCTCTCGGGCTCGGTCAAGACTCGGCTGATGTACACTATCGCATGTTCTCCGTTCTCAAACTCTTGCGCCAGTACGGCTCCGAACGCGTAGTTGCTGGCGTCACACTGGATTGTGAACTTTTTCGTGAAGTCAGGTCGGGCTAAGACCGGTGCAGATGTCAACTTTTGTTTAAGTTGTTCAAAAGCTTCTTGTTGCTCGTCCTCCCATTTCCATGTTCGGCCTTTGTGTAGCAATTTCAACAATGGTATCTTGATGTCACTAGCCATGTTGACTTGGGCCCAAGGTAATGCTGCCAAATTACACAAACTAGGGATCATCGAGTCGTCTGCTAGCTGTTGGAGAAGCGCACCAGTAATAACGAAAGGAGGGGAAAATGACTTCAGACAGTGCAATGACTATAGAGATGTCAACAAAGTAACAATAAAAGATTGTTACCCACTGCAATCTATCGAATACCACCCTACCATCCCTAAGAAACGTCTCAGCTGTCTCACGTTCTTCGCCTCTAGATAGTTCCGTACTGGCTCTGTCTTGTGTGGGTCTGGCCTCAGACCTTCTCGCCCAACAAGTATCCGAGGTAAATGACCTCCGAACACTCAAATTCACACTTCTCTGGGTTTACAATTAGTTTTGCCTCGTTTTGTTTCCGCAGGACAGTTTCGAGCCACTTGACATGTTCCTCGAATAAATCCGTGACTACGATGATGTCGTCCAGGTACCCGAAGACATACGGCTCTACTTTCGATCCCAATAATGAGTCGATCATTCGCTGGAACGTCATCGGCGCATTCATAAGTACAAAAGGCATTCGGCGATATTGCCATAATCCTGACCCAGGTAAGGCAAAAGCAGTATATTTCTTGCTCTCTTCGGCCATTGGTATTTGGTGGTAGGTCAGTTTGAGATCAACTTTCGACAGGTATCTGGCTTTCTGGAGCTTATCCAGAATATAATCGATAGATTGCAGTGGCTAACAATCTTTTATTGTTACTTTGTTGACATCTCTGTAGTCATTGCACTGTCTGAAGTCATTTTCCCCATCTTTCGTGATTACTAGCGCACTTCTCCAACGGCTAGCAGACGCCTCGATGATCCCTAGTTTGTGTAATTTGGCAGCATTATCTTGGGCCCAAGTCAACATGGCTGGTGACATCCGTCTAATGGCGTGTTGTACTGGCGTTTTATCGGTAACAAGTATGTGATGTTTCGTCAAGTCCGTCATTCTGTGTTCTTCCGATTCTGGTAGTACCCATTTGTCCACTAGGGATTGGATAATGTCCTTTTGTTAGTCATCGAGTGCAGAAGTACCGGCACACTCGGCAAATATCAATTGTTCTCCCTCTTCTCTTTTTCTCGGTCCAACCTAATCCTTCTCTCAGTCTCACATCCATATTCCAGGCCTTACAGAAGTCGATGCCCAAGTTGATGTCTTGTGTAAAAGTCGTCGCCCCCAACGATAAAATATTTATTCAAATCTCCCTGCAATATAATGTTAACTCAAAAATTCGTGCTATACAATTGTTTTTAAAAATTTCATGCAATATGACTGTAAGTCATTTGTCAGTGCAATATAATGATAACTTAAATTGCAAACTATAAAATCTCAATTTATTCACCAGTGCAATATAATGATTGTATAAATAATTTTTTTAATTCAAATATTTATTTCTAACCTTTTCACTAAAATAGAATAAAGAAAAAAATTTTTCGGTGTTTTAAATAAAAAATGTACTAATTAAATTTTTATTACTTGCAATTAATAGTTTTTATATTAAAAACTAGTAAAGTAAAAGAATTATTTATTATTGAAATATAAATGTTACTGAAAATATATGTTCCTTTTGGTACACATATTTTTAATATACTCATCTGTTAAGAAATTTTGAAAGGTGTATTTTAATAGTCCTTTTCGTAAATTGAATATAATTTTCTATTTTACAGAAGTTAAAACTCACTGTCTAAAGACTGAAGAGCTATGTAGGTGTTTACCAAGATGCAAAATGTTTCATCCGAAAATCCAAATTTTTAAAATGATTTCAAGCAGAATTTGTTGATAGTAAAATCGTATTATCTAAAAATATTTTTTTTCTGAATAAATATTTAATTAAAAATAATGTATTTAACATTTTTTTATATTTAAATACATATTTAATTCATTAAATTCTTTTTTTTTAATAATTATTACAAAATTTTTGAAAATCATAACCAAAAATTATTATATTTTTTGAAACGATTTGATTATAAAATTATTATATTTTTTGTTTGATACACCATAATATTTTTTCTTTAATCTCTTCTAGTGTAAAAGTTAGAAATAAACATTTGAATTAAAAACATTATTTAAACAATCATTATATTGCGCTGGTGCATGAATTAAGACTTTATAGTCTGCAACTTGAGTTAACATTATATTGCACTGACAAATGACTTACAGTCATATTGCATGAAATTTTGAAAAACAATTGTATAGCACGAACTTATGAGTTAACATTATATTGCACGGAGATTTGAATAAACATTTTATCGACGGGAGGCGTCAAAGTGTTCATCACTTTGACTCCAAAACGTTGCGCCTGTCCGTCTGCTACTATGTTAAGGTCAACAATTCCGACTGCTTCAGTAGTACCTTCTGTCGCGCTCCTTACCATTGTACCACACGGTTGGATTCGGCTCTTGTAGGGTTCTTCCCCTCTGGTGGTAATTACTGAAATCATCGCACCAGGATCGAAAAGTGCTTCGTAATAGCGGTCGCCGATCCACATGTCGAAGAAATATCTATTCTCCGTCCTAGATCCATCGATGTCCTCTCCATCATTTAGGTTAGGGTCAGCTGTGACTCTCACAGCCTCTCCCCTCTCCTGGACTATAGGTAGCGAGATCACATCCGTACCTTTAGTCCCACACTCTTCAGCCCTTTTTTCTATCTTTCTCTGGTGAAGTGAGTTCTCCTCGCATAGCCGCTGTTGGTTATTCGCTGACATGAATTTGAACGCCTTCTCTTCAGTTAAGTCGTCCCTACTTATGACTGGCTCTTAAATTTCCCTAACTTTGCTCTCTCTCTCTCAGATTCTAACTCACGCTCCATTTTTACCCAACTACAACTGGGCGTAAATGTATCTACACGCTTGTTCTTTGTTTCTACTTTACTCGGCTCAAAGCTCTCGGCTCTCCTATCTACGTCACACGACTCTCCTCTCTACGTCACACGGCTCAACAGTATTCCTTACTGCCCGGTTGGGTTGGAGGGGGGTACAGGGCTGTGTTGCGCCCCCATACACCGTTTTCCAAAGCGGCTCTGACGGCTTCACAATTCGGACAAGTCAAGAAGTTGCATCCTGGCCTTTTACATATCGACTCTTTCTCCATGGCTGCGAGTTTTTCACTTGTGCCGTGCCTCTGGCTGCTCTTCTTTTCCTTCACGGCTCTAGTGGAAAGCGCATCCTTTCTTTTGGTGGAGGGGGTATATTTGTCGTCTAACTCTTTCGTTCTCTCGTTTCCCTAATTGGCGTCTCAGTAGGCTCGTCACTACTTGTCCTACTTGCATAGGGTTATTTGTTTCCCATGCTTGGCTAACGCGTAGAATTTTAAAATTTTTCTTTTTCTGGCATACTAGTGACTCAACTCTCCCTCTATCTCTTCTTCTCGTTCTCTCTCTCTTTCTCCGTGTACCCGTTATTAATACTACTACTGAGCCTTTTTTCCTGGCGCGCGCAAACTTTCTCTTGGCTGCTAAAATTTAAATATCCTGGCGCGTCGTTTCTCTTGACCGTCCGACGCACTATTTACAGTCACGTGACTAATTTCAATTTTGTTTCCGGTCTAACATGTGCTTAAAAAAATAATTTTGGCATAAGCATTATAAGTCTCACAAGAAAAGAAAATTTTAATTTAATGACAAAGGCACTCTACACTTTTATTTTACGCACAATTATGTAATATTCTACGCATAAAATTTATGAGTATTTACATGTGGCAGGGGCAAAAGTAATTAAAAAATTTTTAATTTTCTGATAAAATCTGGCTGGCTCTGGCAATTTAAAAATTTCGGCTTCTGGATATTGAATTCTGAACTCTCGGCTGTTGACAATAAATTTGTCGGCTTTGGCAAAATGAAGTTCAGAATTCTGGCAAAATTTTATAACACAATTGCAAATAAATAATTTATAGTCTGCCATCTATCACTTTCTCTTGTGAGCTAGCCGCGCGACCTACTTTCGCTACAACTAGTGGGTCAACCGGCGGCACTGGCTTTCCTAAATTACCATGATAATTGTTATATCAATTCGGGGCTTTTCCGGCGGATGACGCGACGATTCAGAATTTTTGACAGAAATAAATTAAATAAAAATTCACATCGTCACAGCTCTTACCAACTTCAGTTGCAGTTGATAGATTTTAACAGTAAGGGAGACCATGACGTAATGGATCACTTTTCACTTTTTGTTGCTTAACTTCGTCATTCTTGCTTAAATAAAAATTTCATCATTTGGAAAACTTAGCCTAACATCTCAGCTTTCAATTAAAAAAATTGGACAAGTGCGAGTTGAACTCGCACTGCAATGGCGAGTTTCGTACACAAATATTAAAACAATACTTGCAACATTCATCAATAAATGGTAGAATTAAAATAAACAATTAAAAAAATATATTAAAATCATGTGATAAAAAAAATAATTAAAAAAAATTAAAAATACCATTTTAAGTTAATTATATCAAATAATGTAAAAATTAGAAGAAGAAAAATTTTTTACTTAAAAAAATTTATTTTTTAATCTTTTAAAATATTTTTTTGTGTTCAGACTGTAAAAATATACTAATAAACCCATTTTCAGTTAATTAGATCAAATAATGTGGAAATTAGAAAAAAACAATTTTTTCAAAAAATTTTTAGTTTTTCCTTGACATCACTGTGGCCTTTATTACATAGCAAGTTTTCTATATTTTTCCTGTAATATTTGCGTTAAAATACACCAGTATGCCAAATTTTAGCCCTTCATGTTAAATAGTTTAGAAGTTAAGGGGGGGAATGATAACTTTTTGTTCATTTTTGGCCAAAAATCTTTTTTATTTTCTTGAATAACGGTACACCGAAGGTGTACGGAACCCTAAAAAGTACGCCCTAATCTCACTTATACTTTTTTTCTAGAACAATGTTTTTGGAGATTATTTTATTAATATTTTAAATATAATAGGTTTTTCTTCATAGATTAAGCAAAGTGATCCATTACGCTCCGGAGGTGTTTGTTGAAAATTTTGTTATTTTTTATCAATACCGTAAGTATTAAACAAAAATTACACAGCGACACAAAAAAAAAATTTTTTCTGGCCCGGAGGTCACATTATGTGCACTATACGTTTTTGGGGTCGCTGAAACTGAATCCGTGGTCCATTTTACCCCATCACGTCAGGATTCAAAATGGCGGTCCAATATGGCGGACGAAAATTTAATTTTCATGAAAAATTGTATATAGGGGTTTTCGGGGTCGCTGAATCTAAATTCGATGCTGATTTTAATCCATTATGTCAAGATTTTGATATAACCTCAAAAAGTGACTTCTTAACCATAAACAAATTTAAAAATCAGGTCTAATGTTTAGGGTATAATTCCTACATGTTTTTGAGGTTGCAGAATTATGTTTTTAGGATTTCTGAATCTGAAACCAATTATTCGTTCTCTTTTTTCGAACTATAACGAGTTCTTTTGTGTTCAAATGATCTGTGTAATGGATTTCGTTTTCGTTTTAAATCGTTATCTTCTGTGTCTCTTTTTAACATCCAACAGAAGTCAGCCATCATGTTTTCGTCCCATCTTCCTTGGTAACGAGTTTCCATAACCTTTATATCCTGATGGAACCGTTCGCCCTGCTCCTCGCTAAAGTCGCCAAGATTGTCAGGAAATTTTTCAAGATGGGAGTGTAAAAAATGTAATTTTAAATTCATAAGACATCCTAGCTTCTGAAAGTCTCTAATCATTTTGTTTACGATTTCTTTGTAATTCGAACATTTAGTATTTCCTAAAAAGTTCTGAGCCACTGCTTTAAAACTAAGCCAGGCATTTTTTTCCAATGTAGTCATTGTATTAACAAAGGCTGTATCTTTGAACAAAGTCCTGATTTGCGGTCCATCGAATATTCCTTCCTTCAATTTAGCCTCAGATAGTTTTGGAAATTTTTTGACTAGGTATTCGAAACATTTGCCAGTTTTATCAACAGCTTTTACATACTGTTTCATTAGTCCGAGTTTTATATGAAGAGGAGATGGGAGAATTTTTGAAGGATTCACTAAATACTCATAACGAATGTTGAATGCACCTGGTTTAAACGAGGATCTTTTTGGCCATTCCTTTTTTTTATAATGATTCGCCCTATCCCTACTGTCCCACATACACAAGTAGCAAGGATATTTTGTGAATCCAGACTGTTGCCCAAGCAAAATTGTTATCATTTTTAAGTCTCCACAAATCTGCCATTGATGAAGATCGTAATTTATTTTTTGTAAAAGGACTCCCATATTCTCGTATTTTTCTTGCATGACTGTAGAGTGGGCTAAAGGAATCGGGGCAAATACATTAGTATTATGAAGTAAAACAGCTTTTATACTTCGCTTCGACGAATCTATAAAAAGCCGCCAATCTTTGGCATCATAACAATTCGCTTTTAAGCTGTTGATAAGACCTTTAACATCAGTGCAATATACTAGCGATGAATCTGCATCTTTTATGAAATATTTGCGGAATTCTGATTCTCTGTTTCGGTAAATAGATACTTTCGTCTTTGGCTGTAAAAGATTTTTTCTCTTTAAAAATGCAGCTAAGTACTCGGAACCGTCTTTAGGTAAACCTAAATTTCGTACAAGGTCATTTAATTCAAGTTGCGATACCAAGGATGGAATAGATGACTTTTCAGTGTTTGACAACCATTCATCATCACTGTGAATCTCACAATCATTTGATGATTCTTCATCAATTTCCATTGATTCACATTCAGGTACGCAATCGATTTTTTTATTATCTTGGACAAGAAAAATGGGGGCAGTTACTGAGACAACACTGATGTACACAATTTTGTTTTTATTTTTAGAGTTGAAACCTTTATCTTGATTGCAGCAAAAAAACAGTCTTTTTTACAGCCAGGACGTCTCCAAATTGTTGGAGAAGAGTACTTGATATGCTGTGTATTTTTATTTTTTTCCAAAGATTCAACATCTTTCTGCAACAATTGCAGATAATATTGGGAACCCAGTTTATTTTTTCAGGGTTATCCATTTCCAAATTGAAAATTTCTTTGTAAATTTTACGAATTTCATCATCAACGCTTTTCCGCAAAGAACTGACTTCGAATTTCGAGCAAATGTAACAAAAGACGTTACGATCTGAATCACAGTTATGTAACTGTGAGACGAGATTGTCCTTTTTTCTTGTAGCATTAAACTCCACATTAGCCAAGTCACCAACCAATGTAGAGCTGCGGTCGTATGATGACGACGCCTGCGGGCCCGCTTTCTCACCCTGACCAGCCGCCGATTCTGGGAATCCGAATCCCTGTCTCGTAATACGTTTTCCACCTGTACCTGCCATGACGGCATCAAGCCGTAATCCAGGGACTTAGCCAGATAACGGAATTACTCCGTTGCCCGCCGTCACCGCGTGGAGGTGCCCTGGATGCAGATACAGGCAAGATCTGATGCAGAAATATTGGTTACTCGAGTAACCATTATTTATTGGTTTAAATGCTAAAACAGCATTTAATTATTCCCTGTTAACTGAAAAGCATCAAATTGCAACGAATTGATCTCAAAAAGTAGATCAAATCAGAATTTGATCTCAATTTTTGGATAATTTTGATCAAATTGGGGATCATTTTGACTTTTTTAGGAAAACAGTGCTTGCATCATTGAACTAAAAAGGTGTTTTAATAATATATCAAATTCCTAATCAACGACACAAAGTTTCACAAAAATACATCAAATTTTACAATTTTAGCCATATTGGATCCGCCATTTTGAATTTATAAAGTCTAACATCAGATTCGTAATCAGCGACCCCGAAAACCCCTATATACCATTTTTCATGAAAATTCTTCAAACTAAAAATTTTTCAATCCATTATATTGGATCCGCCATTTTGAATTTTGAAAATCTAATATCAAATTCGTAATCAGCGACCCCAAAAACCCTTAAACACCAAGTTTCATGAAAAACCATCAAATTTTAAATTTTCGTCCGCCATATTGGACCGCCATTTTGAATCCTGACGTGATGGGGTAAAATGGACCACGGATTCAGTTTCAGCGACCCCAAAAACGTATAGTGCACATAATGTGACCTCCGGGCCAGAAAAAAAAATTTTTTTTGTGTGGCTGTGATTATCAATTGTTCTTTAAGAACAAATGTTTAAAGCTCTAAAACCTGATACACAAAAATTTTTACAAGTAATTTTAAAATAGACGTAACAAAAAAAAAAGCTTTCACAAATTTACTTTCAAGCGTCAAAACCACTTTTTCTACCATATTTTTAACAATAATAAATTAATAACAATGAAACGTGGTTCAAAGTTACAGTATGCCAAGTATATTATTTTGATTAAAAACCGAAATTACTCTGATTTACCACTTTTGAATAAATTGAAGTGATCCATTACGCCCCGATCTCCCCTATTTATCATCTAAGGATATTTCCGTGTAAAATTCATGAAATTTTTTTTTAAATATAATAATATGGAAATAATATTATAGTTTGCAAATCAGAAAAAATTTTTACTAACTCCAAATAGATTGGTAACAGTTTAATTTTTTTTAATTCGTGGAATACTCTACAAAAATGTACAATATGGAATATTTGCAGAAATTCCGTAAAGGATTTTTTTACGGAAATCCGTATGAAATTTCCGTAGAACAGTTTCCGTAGAATGGTTGAATAAGAAATACAAATTAAAGTAAAAATTTTAGCTTTGAAATTTATTAGAGTAAAAGATTCTTAGTTTTAAATAATATTAATTTATTAAAATGAAGAATAATAATAAATATAATAAATTAACAGAATAATTTTAAAAATTAACTAGGGGGGTTCCACCCTCCTGCGCGCCAATCACCTATATAAATTTTATATTTACTTGTATTTATGGATAATATAAAGATGGTAAAATGCGATCTTATGATATTAGCCAATCTGAAATTTTAAATCTTTGTCATCAATTTTGTAGTAACATAACAGCCTACATGTAAAAAATTTGACTTTGGCATAGGCTTTGACGTCCTATTTGGCGCTCCTATTTGACAGGGCAAGCTCTGACCTGTAGGTAAAACACAGATCAAATTTTTACGTAATGTGATGTCCCACATTAAGGCCTCTTTTAAAACCCGTAGCTCAAAAAACATGGATTATGACATAATGTAAGGGCCCACACGGGGACCACTTCTTGACATATAGGTCAAATTAAACATGCATTTTGACGTAATGTAAGGGCCCATATAAAAACCACTTTTTTAACCTATAGGTCAAATTAGACATAGATTTTGACGCAATGTGAGGCCGTTATTTATCCTCTTTTTGACCTATAGGTCAAATTAGACATAGATTTTGACGTAATGTGAGGACGTTATTTATCATCTTTTTGACCTATAAGTCAAAAAGTAGGTCAAATTAGACGAAGATTTTGACGTAATGTAGGGCCGTTATTGCACCTTTTTTTACCTGTCGGTCAAAAAATAGGCCAAATTGGACGTAAGTTTTGACAGCACCTTGGGAATGAGCCGGAAAGGGAATCAGCGGTGGCGGCGAAATGATTTTATATTAATAGGGATAGATAGATAATAATTTCGCCCGGTTTGCCGTATGGTAGTTCTGCCACTGGGTGTACTAACCAAATTCAACACTTCAATTTACCGTTTTAATAAAGAAAATACAAATTTATATTCATTTGTAAAAATATGAAACTCGAAAAAAGTACACAATTCGGTCTTTTACTGCTGTTTTTTCGCGGTTCCTATTTTTACAAATGAATATAAATTTTAATTTTCTTTATGAAAATAGTAAATTGAAGTGTTGAATTTGGTTAATACACCCAGCATAGCTGAAAGCATGTGAAATTAACTGCGTTTCAGAGTAAAACAAAATGTGCATTTTCGCATGGTCTTGTCAATGCGTCCTTGGCTGCTTGGCACAGTTTGCGCGTACGCAGAAAGCAATCGTCTTACGTCGCGAAAAGTTTAGGTTCGTTCCAGAATGGACTCGATGCAAACGCAGAGGCAACGCGTTCCCATTTGATTAGCATTGGGACGCGTCGCGTCTTCGTTGCGTTTTGGTTCATTCTGGAACGAGCCTTAAGTGTTTGACTATATCCACCACACGGACGTTGCAGAAATTTTTACCCTTTCTCCTTGCAATTTCAAAGATATGATTTTAGTGCTTGGTTTGTTTACATTTTGCAACTTGGCCATTTTCTTTGAATATATAACATTATTAGTTGGAAAATGAATATCAATACAGACTCAGGGACAAGGGGTAAAAAAACATGTTGACATTCAAAAATAAAATCCGATATTTCAATTTTAATATGAAAGACATTTATTTGGTTGCAATTGTGCTAATTATTTTATTTTTTCTGCCAACTTTTTTTATACAAATTTTCAAACTATAATTTAACTATATAAAAAAAATAATTTTTTGAATCTATAGTGTAATTTAGATCAATTTATTCAATTTATTGAGAGAAAAATGGCCGCACAATATTAGTATTGGAGATCTTAGAGTGACATGCTGCTAAATCATCTGAAAATGTAAATATAATGCCAAAAACCCTCCGAACAAACATCTTCAGTAGCAAAGTTCCAATGGAATATTCTCACAGTACTTTGATGGAATATTTATGCAATATTTCAAAGGAACTTTCCAAAAGTGGGACAATTTTATTCCCCTAAAATGTGGATTGAAAACTCTAATAATGTGGAAAGGAATATTAAAAAAATATTTTATAAATATATAATATATTATAAAAATTAAAATTTTATTATTCATATTGAATCAGCCATTTTTAATTTTTTGAATTCTACAAGAGGAAAAAATAAATTTTTATAGAGATGAGACTGGAACCGCACGAAGTAATAGTGACACCGCCGGCAGAGGAGCCAAGGCTGAGTCAGGCCAGTGAAGGAAGTGAGGCTCCAAGTGAAGCTGCTTCTGAGACCTCTTCGCCTTCAGGCAAAGTCAGAAAATATCGCGGAGACACGAGTAAAAGAAGAAAAGGAGTCTACATAACTCAGTGGCCAGAACCATCAGACATCGATCGGAGCAAACTGGTGTCTCAGAGTAGCGAAGAAAAAGATGATCCCCCAGCAACGCCTAGTGATCTCTCCGATTGTGAGGGACAAGTTCCTAGAAGGTGAGCAAAACGATCAAATCTTCAGAGTTATTTTCTTATTCTATGTTTCTTTAAACTTTTATTTTATTTTCCAAAACAAAAATTAGAGAACTAAAGTTTTTGTTACTGACGCAAAATAGAAATGATAGGATCCTAAAGTTGTCTATAACAATTTCTTTTTCCACAGAATTATTTTTTAGTTTTAGGTTGAATTAATGTTTTGAAATGTTTTAACATAAATGAAGCAGTGAAATTAGTGATATTTTAATATCCTGAAATTACACAAAGTAATATTCAAAGCTGATAGTCGACACCAATTTTATGGTTTTTAAGTATCAAAATCCTGCTAAATTTGAAAAAGGGGAATAATTTTACTAGAGATTATACTTATATGCCACTAAATAACAAATTTGGAAATGTTTTGTCTTTTAGATACAGTAAGAGGCCGTTAAGAGGACCTTATGGCCAAATGCTAGAGGCAGAAATGGCAAAGCCACGAACAACAGATATGAGTCTAGAAGAAGGTCTACATCCAAGAAGAAAAGTCTCAGCGAATTTGTCCTTTAATTCGAATACAAATAGCAATTCTGGGCCACCTACGCCTTGCCATCACAGAACAACATCGAGTCCTAGTAAACTGGAAGGATTACCTGGACCAAGTCCGGAACTTTTAGCAGAACTTCTTCGAGGTTCCTCGGAAAGAATTGCTCTAGCTCCGGCTCAACTGAATGTAAGTTATTCTTTAAATATTAAATAAAAAGAAAAAAACCAAAGAAACCGAAGAAGTCTGTACCTAAAAAACAAATAAAGTAATTTTAATGTTTACTAAGTAAAATTTAAACTGATCGGAATTTCTGTAGTTAGCGATCGAGCTTAGCATCTAAAATGTGAATGTTCATCCACAAATGCCAATAAAAAATTTCGTGTATGTATGTATGTATGGGCAATTCCACGTGAGATTTTAGTCGACCTCTTAAAATCGGCCAAAAATATTTTTTTTCTATTTTGTATCGAAAAAAAACAGATACGTATTTTTTTATTTTTGTTTAATTGTCAAAATTTTTGAGTTATGAATTTTCGAAATTTTGCATTTTTAATCATTGCTTATAAGTCCGAAAATATTGAGTTTAGAAAAAAGTTGTCAAAGAACGAAAGTTTTAGTTTTCTTTCGACTTTTAGGAAATGAAAACAAAAAATTTTTTTTTTCATTTTTTATTAAAAAAATAAAAAAAATTTATAAACAAATTAATTTTTTTTAACTTTGGGTATGATAAATTTTTAATTTTCTTTTTTTAAAACATACCTGTAAATGATAAGAAGGTTTTGCAAAAAGTTTCAGTGTGGGCCTTACAAGTTTAATGGGTTAAAAAAAATAAGGTAATTGTTTACTTATGCGGCTTTTTCCAATTTTGCAAATTTTTTGTTAATTCTTTTTGGAAAAGCTTTCATTTAGCTAGAAAATGAAAAATTCGTTGGGGGAGGACGAAAAAGTTCATAACCGGAAGTCAGGGATGGGAAACAAAATTAAAATTTTCGTTTTTTGCATATAACTTGGTCAAAACTAATAATATCAAAAAATTTCCTTCATAAGAGTTGTAGCTCTCATAAAAACACACATTTTATGTATATTATGATTTTTCCATAAATTGCATATTATGCAAGCAAAATGAAAAAAACTGAAAATAACCTTAATTCGTTATGCATAAGCGTATAAACTGCAGAGATGAGTAACATACATGGAAAATGTTGCCAAGGTTCTATACTGTAGGTTTCTTAGTACTAGTAGAATATACCTAACATAGATCCGACCCCCCTCCAAAGTGTATTTATAAAAAAAACTATTTTTAAGGTCCCTCTATAGAAGACAACATAGTAGAGGGTGCAGCCCACCGCACCTAATTCATGTTTATAATGTAAAAAAGGAGTCAAATTTAGGTCCTAGTTAATACTAGAAGGCACCTAACTTAGAACCAGAACCCCTACCAACATGTCTTTTAAAAAAGCCCTTTTTAAGGTCCGTTGACAAAGTACAGCACGGAGGCGGGCGCAGCCCGCCGCATCTACTTTTATTCTAGGTTTATAATATAGACAGGTAGTCAAATTTAGATCTCAGTTAGTACGAAAAGATACCCAACTTGGACCAGACCCCCCTCCAACGTGTCTTTTAAAAAGCCTTTTTTAATGTTCCTCGACAAAACACCACCTGGGTTTTGAGCCTTTAAAAAGGCTGAATGATAAAGGTTTTCGAGTTTTTAGCTTTTAAAAAGGCTAATTGACAAAGGTTTTCTTGTTTTTAGCCTTTATAAAGGCTGATTGATAAAGGTTTTCTAGTTTGTAGCCTTTAAAAAGGCTGATTGATAAAGGTTTTTTAGTTTTTAGCCTTTAAAAAGGTTGATTGATAAAGGTTTTCTAGTTTGTAGCCTTTAAAAAGGCTGATTGAAAAAGGTTTTTTAGTTTTTAGCCTTTAAAAAGGCTGACTGATGAAGGTTTTTTAGTTTTTAGCCTTTAAAAAGGCTGATTGATGAAGGTTTGCTTGTTTTTAGCCTTTAAAAAGGCTGATTGATAAAGGTTTTTTAGTTTTTAGCCTTTAAAAAGGCTGATTGATGAAGGTTTGCTTGTTTTTAGCCTTTAAAAAGGCTGATTGATGAAGGTCTTCATGTTTTTAGCCTCTAAAGAGGCTGATTGATGAAGGTTAATGAGCTGGTAGCCTTTAAAAAGGCTGATTGTTAAGACGATTTCATTTTCTATTCTCCAATTGATGAGTAATTTTTTACTGCTCTTTTGCACTTTCATTCGGGTTTTTTTCAAATTGAATAACCTCAAAGATTTTATGAAAGCGCTCAGTAAAATCTTTAAATTTTCGTTTGAATAGATATTCTGCTATATAACCATCCATATGGTCTTCTCTCCGGCCATAGGCAGGAATCGCTGCCCTTGTGTCACGCCATGTCCTTTCGATATGTTGTGTATGGGCTCCTGTGTCTGGATCTACAAAGTTGTAGGTGTGGTTTACTGTCAAATGTTCGAAACCATTTTCAGTAAGGCAATTGTACGCCTTCCAACAGTCCGACATTATTATGGTCCCTGGAGCAATTTTTTCAGTAATTACAGACAGAAGTGTCTTACTGCTTCTGTCTGCAACAGGGACAATAAAAATGTCTCTTGTTTCCCTGCAGAAACCACCAAACAACCAGACACCCTCAATGAAGCGACCTCGATGATATTTTCTTTTGCCAAATTTTGCCTCATCGATTTCTACAATTTTATCAGGGCCGCCTAATTTATCTGTGGAATTATTTATACACCACAGAAAAATTGCTTCCCTGATAAAATTCGACCAATCAACATAAGTTTTGGAACTTATACTGAGCTCTTTCATCAGGATAGCCTCCCGTGGTGGTGGTAAAAACACGTACCACGCAATAAATTTACACGCCACATCAAGAGCGAGAGCACATCTCTCGAACCAAGTCCCAGTTTTTAATGCTAATTTAAAATTGCATTTTACTACAAATGTCTTTTTCCCTTTTTGTTTTTTATTTGATTTTTGGCATCTCCAAAATAAATCATTTTTATTAAAAACTGCAAGATTTTGACACGTCGGACAAACTACATTTTTTCTAATAATATTGTGATCCTCCAAGAATTTTAGCAATGAATCTTTATTATCTAAAATTTTCAAGAATTCAAAGCATGTAAAATTACAACCTTTACAATCCATGGTTGATAAAATAATGAAAGTACTGAATTCATACACTGAGCAGCAACAAGGATGGGTTTGTTAGTTGTCATAAACAGGGATGAGTCGCAACAGCTAAACTCAAAGTAAATACATTAAGGTGCATCTACAATAATGAAAATTCTGAATTCATACACAGAGCAGCACATACATCTGGAAGGGTCCATTTACTAACAGTCATAGAAAGGGATTCAAGTTGACTTTCTAGTTGGTACTAGAAGGTACCGAACCCAGACCGACCCCCCTCCAACGTGTCTTTAAAGAAAATGCCTTTTTAAGGTGCCTAGAGAAGATGGCACTCGGAGGCGGGCGAAGCCCGCCGCACCTTTTTCTTTCCCAATTTTTAATGTAGAATGGAGTCAAATTGACATTCTGGTTAATACTAGAAGGTACCAAACCCAGACCTGATATCCAACCTTCTAGTATCAATCAGAATGTTAATTTGACTCCATTCTACATTAAAAATGTGAAAGGAAAAAGATGCGGCGGGCTTCGCCCGCCTCCGAGTGGCATGTTCTCTGGGCACCTTAAAAAGGCATTTTCTTTAAAGACACGTTGGAGGGGGGTCTGTCTGGGTTGGGTACCTTCTAGTACCAACTAGAAAGTCAACTTGACTCCCTTTCTATGACTGTTAGTAAATGGACCCTACCAGATGTACATCAGGTATATCAGGTCTGGGTTTGGTACCTTCTAGTATCAACCAGAATGTCAATTTGACTCCATTCTACATTAAAAATTGGGAAAGAAAAAGGTGCGGCGGGCTTCGCCCGCCTCCGAGTGCCATCTTCTCTAGGCACCTTAAAAAGGCATTTTCTTTAAAGACACGTTGGAGGGGGGTCGGTCTGGGTTCGGTACCTTCTAGTACCAACTAAAAAGTCAACTTGACTCCCTTTCTATGACTGTTAGTAAATGGACCCTACCAGTTGTATGTGAATTTTCTGTATTATGCGTTTTTATGGTTATTTTCAGTTTTTTGCATTTTTCTCGAAAAATACTCAATTTACGGGCAAAATGTATAAAACATAAAAGTAGTATTTTATCAAGATCTACAACTTTTGTGTAAAACATTTTTTGAAATTTTTAATATTTACCGAGAAAAATAACAAAAATGAAATTTTTTTTTGTTTCCCAATCCTGGTATTATTTTAGACTAACTTTTTCATGCTCCCCCACCGGATTCTTTAATAACAAGACAAATGAAAGCTTTTCCAAAAAAAATTATCCATTTATCTTCAAAATTCGCAAAAGTCACGATTCTGCATAATTACCTTAAGGTTTTTTTAATTTTTGAAATTTCTCAAAAAATACTCAATTAAAAAAAAAATTTGTAGAATAAAAAAGATGTATTTTAACATGGTCTACAACTCTTATGAAGGAAATTTTTTGATATTATTAGTTTTGACCAAGTTATATGCAAAAAACGAAAATTTTAATTTTGTTTCCCATCCCTGACTTCCGGTTATGAACTTTTTCGTCCTCCCCCAACGAATTTTTCATTTTCTAGCTAAATGAAAGCTTTTCCAAAAAGAATTAACAAAAAATTTGCAAAATTGGAAAAAGCCGCATAAGTAAACAATTACCTTATTTTTTTTAACCCATTAAACTTGTAAGGCCCACACTGAAACTTTTTGCAAAACCTTCTTATCATTTACAGGTATGTTTTAAAAAAAGAAAATTAAAAATTTATCATACCCAAAGTTAAAAAAATTAATTTGTTTATAAATTTTTTTTATTTTTTTAATAAAAAATGAAAAAAAAAATTTTTTGTTTTCATTTCCTAAAAGTCGAAAGAAACTTTCGTTTTTTGACAACTTTTTTCTAAACTCAATATTTTCGGACTTATAAGCAACTGAATATAGGTCTATGATTAAAAATGCAAAATTTCGAAAATTCATAACTCAAAAATTTTGACAATTAAACAAAAATAAAAAAATACGTATCTGTTTTTTTCGATACAGAATAGAAAAAAAATATTTTTGGCCGATTTTAAGAGGTCGACTAAAATCTCACGTGGAATTGCCCGTATGTATGTATGTGTGTGTATGTATGTCACAGAATCTTTTTCGCGAATCTCTTATAAACGGCTAAACCGTTTGAAACCAAATTTGGCAGAATGTTTGACCTTGGGCCAAGAAAGGTTTATAAATTTACAGATTTGGAAAATATTAATTAGAATGGGAGATATTCAATTTTTTCAAAAAAATAAAAAATTTTCAAATTTTACATTTTTTTTAAAATACTTTTAAACTTTGTATAATTCAGTATAACATGTTATTTAGTCACATTCTAAAATAAATTTGCAAAAAAATAACTAAGATGTAAGTATAAACGTGATTAAAAAAAATCGCAAATATCCAAATTTTATATTTTCTAATTAACTGCTTTTAAACTATCTATATTTAAGTATTACATGTTATTTAGTCACATTTTAGAATAATTTTGCAAAAAATAGTGTCCTAGAACTAATATTTAAGTAGGGGAGACTGGGGCGAATAGTTAAATTTTGCATAAATGATTTTTTTGGCAATATAATCCGCTTAGATGCAAATATTTGTATATCAATATTGTAGGGCAACTTGTCCTCTACAACTTTCAATAAAAAAGTTCCTGATATTTTTGCATAAAATACATGTTTTGTCCTTTTTGAAAAGTTATTTTCTATTTTTAGCCTACTAAAACTATTTTCTGATAGGTGATAAGTATTAGATAAGTTAAAGTATACGTAAACAAGTAATTTAGTAAATAAAAGATCTTTGTTTATTTAAAAAAATCTTTAGAATAGTTGTAAAGTTAAAAAATTGAAATTTCAAAAAAAAATAATTTTTTTTGTTTATTACATGTGAACGGTCTTCTTTTTTGACAGACTACTTGCCCAATGTTAAATAAATAATTTTTAAACAAATAAATCCAAAAAAAAAGAAAAATAAAAACAAAAATTTTTAATACATGTAAAAATACATTTAACTTTTCGCCCCAGGGTGCGTTTTTGGCTTTAACAACAAATATAAAAAATCTGACTAAAGGTATTTAGCAAATACCTTTAGGTATCTCTTCAGGGAACCCAAATAATGAAGTAAAAAAATCGCGGTGAGGATAAATGCAAAAAATATACTTAAAAGTTGATAGTTTCTTTTTCGAAAAAATTTTCAAAAGTAGGTTGAAAAAAAACTTAATATAGACACCACAAAAATTAACAGAATTGCACACAACTCCGGACATTTATTTAGGGTGATAATACCCTTCTATAATTAAAATTACAATGCTCTAACTATTCCCGTTCGAAAGATAATTAATTTTAAGGGTTTTGGCAGTTTAACTTTTCGCCCCAGTCTCCCCTATAAAAATGTTTTTAAAAATTGCAAATTTTCAGAGTTTACATTTTTTAATGAATTGCTTTTAAACTCTGTATAATTGAATAATACATGTTATTAACTCACATTTTAGCATAATTTTACACAAAGATAGTATGACTAAGATGTAAGTATAAAAATATTTTCAATATCAAAAGATCGAAAAAATTATAATTGTTATTAATTACTATCAAACTGAATTTAGTAGTATTTTTGGGGTTTTTGAATAAGATTGAGACGAAAAAATAATGCAATACGTAATTATTTATCCAATTCATTTAATATTCTTTAATTGAAAGAACTTCAGAAACTTTAAAAATGGAGATCTTTTATGATTTTATTTTCATCATAAACGGGCTCTAGACCTTTATGTACAATTTTGTACTTAACAAAAAACATAATACTTATTAAAACTAAATTAACAACAGAAAACAAATCCAGGGCGTTATTATATAGCAATTCATTAAAAAATGTAAACTTTGAAAATTTGCAATTTTTAAAAACATTTTTATACTTAAATATTAGTTCTAGGACACTATTTTTTGTAAAATTATTCTAAAATGTGACTAAATAACATGTACATGTACATACATACATACACACTGTAAAAGATTTAGGGAGTAAACGGACTCGGGAGTTGGGAGTTAAATTTTTTTAGTTAAAAATCAACTTCAAAAGAGAGTTAATTTTTAACTCCCTTCATTCAACACCCGCGCGCGTTATTTTTTCCATGTGGAGTTAGCATTTGGGTGTTAAATTTTAACTCCCTTTATTTAACTCCCCTGGCATTAATTCCCCAATGGGTGCGACTTGTATAGCATCCCCTGGGGAG
The DNA here is from genome assembly GCA_032872475.1 of Leptopilina myrica (nomen nudum). Lineage (NCBI taxonomy): Eukaryota > Metazoa > Arthropoda > Insecta > Hymenoptera > Figitidae > Leptopilina > Leptopilina myrica (nomen nudum). The sequence continues at coordinate 27,013,373 of CM065459.1, read as the reverse complement.
TTAAAATTTAACTCCCTTTTGTTACAGTGCACGAAATTTTTTATTGGCATTTTTGGAATCCTGGATGCTCAAAACGAATAATTATGTGTGAAATTTTAAGTTCTGAGCAATGTACAGACAAAAGTCTCATCTTATATATATATATATATATATATATATATATAGATTGTTGCTATCCTATGCAAGAAATTTTAACTTATGTTTGCTACGATACTGTTCCTTAACAACTATTGCTAGGCCACCAATTTTTAACAATGGTGTTAAAATGATAGCACTTAGCAACCGTTGCTAGGCAATAAAACTGACCCTTAGCAACCGTTGCTATACGATAATGCCCCCTTAGCAACCGTTGCTATACGATAATGCCCCCTTAGCAACCGTTGCTATACGATAATGCCCCCTTAGCAACCATTGCTAGGCAACAAAAATTTCCTTTAGCAACCGTTGCTATGCAATACTGACCCTTAGCAACCATTCCTAGGCAATACTGGCCCTCAGCAACCGCTGCTAGGCAACCATAAAAAGCGTTACGCATGAGGTGTGTATGACATTTTTATTATAGGATAAACGATTGTTTTCAATAAAATTTTGTCATTTAATATTATTTTATTGCTGATTTTATTCAAAAATTAGATTGTCCTATTAATAAATTCATAAAAATATATTTCTTTCCAAAATACGGACTCTCACCCGATTGGTTGAAATGATAACCAAGAATTAAATTTTTAGAATTCTTACTACTTGAGTAGATAAACTATACATGAATTTACAAATTCTAAACAATGTGCTAAAACTCGAAAAATGGTCCACAAAAGTCCCAACGTGTTAAATAAATGAAAACTCAAATGCACATGCATGAAAATTAATTTGGTAGAGTTTTTCTGATCGCTGATTACAAATATAATTAGAATTTTAAAATATAATTGTAATTTTAAAAAATTCAAAATGGCGGATCTAATATGGCGAACGAATTTTTCAAAAATTTTGCTGAATTCACGTGAAACTTGTTACTCGGGGGTTTTTGGGGTCGCTGATTACGAATCCGATGTCAGTTCCACAAAATTCAAAATGGCGGATCCAATATGGCGGATGAATTTTTAAAGAATAACTGAATTCACTTGAAACTTGTTACTCAGGGGTTTTCGGGGTCGCTGAATACGAATATAAAGTTAGTTTTTTAAAATTCCAAATGGTAGATCCAATATGGCGGACGAATAATGAAACATTTTCCTGAATTGGGTTGAAACTTGTTACCCAGGGGTTTTTGGGGTCGCTGATTACGAATATAAAATTAGTTTTCTAAAATTCAACTATTCAACTATTTTTTAGTAGCAAGTTATTCTTTTTGCTTCCTCATAAAGGAAGCCTTATAGTGATGTCGATTTCCGAATTTTTTAAAATCAATTATTTTTACAAATTTTCAAGTGTAGTATATATAATTCGTCGAGAGGAACAAATGTCCGGATGTATGTGTGTATGTATATGTGTGTATGTGTGTGTGTGTGTGTATGTCACCGATTCTTGTGGACAAATTTTCTCTTGCACATCTTGATGGATTTTGATAAGATTTTGTAGGTGTATTACGGTCATAAATACCAAGAATCAGACAAAAGGATTTTCATAAATACCTTAAAAAAAAATTTTTTTCAACATTTTTTTAATTTTTGAAAAAATTAATTTTTTGGTTTTTTGAAATAACTTTTTTCTATATTAAATTTTTTAATAATTCTTGTCAAAATTACATTCCTGACATAAAAACGAATCGATTCATGTATATAAAGTTTATATTTCATCAAAATTTATAGAATTAATAAATATTTTAATTTTTGACAAAAAATTAAAATTTTGTATTTTTTGACATTTTATTATAACTTTTTAAAATAATTATTCTATAATAAAAAATTGAATAATTAATATTTATTCAGGGTACTTTACCCGGTTTATTAATTATATTTAATAAACTATTATAATTATTTAACTTTTAAAATTATATATAATAATATATATTGAGGAAGCTAAATGGTCATGAAATGAACAATTTGTTTTAAAATGTTTTTGTCCCTTAGCCTTTGAAATTGCAAAAATTAAAAAAAAATGAAGACTGTTCAACATGTCCACCTCCTCGCGGTAAGAGTCGGGCAACGGCGAGACTATCGACGGCTAAGGGACAAAAACATTTTAAAAAAAGAATAACTTGCTACTAAAAAATAGACAATAAATTTGTAAATTCATCCGCCATATTGGATCCACCATTTTGCATTTTTAGAAAACTAATTTTATATTCGTAATCAGCGACCCCAAAAACCCCTGGGTAACAAGTTTCAACCCAATTCAGGAAAATGTTTCATTATTCGTCCGCCATATTGGATCTACCATTTGGAATTTTAAAAAACTAACTTTATATTCGTAATCAGCGACCCCGAAAACCCCTGAGTAACAAGTTTCAAGTGAATTCAGTTATTCTTTAAAAATTCATCCGCCATATTGGATCCGCCATTTTGAATTTTGTGGAACTGACATCGGATTCGTAATCAGCGACCCCAAAAACCCCCGAGTAACAAGTTTCACGTGAATTCAGCAAAATTTTTGAAAAATTCGTTCGCCATATTGGATCCGCCATTTTGAATTTTTTAAAATTACAATTATATTTTAAAATTCTAATTATAATTGTAATCAGCGATCAGAAAAACTATACCAAATTAATTTTCATGCATGTGCATTTGAGTTTTCATTTATTTAACACGTTGGGACTTTTGTGGACCATTTTTCGCGGTTATGCAACGTTCGAATGCAACGTTTGAGCAGCCTAGATGCTCTAGGATGCATAGTGGGGGACATCATCAGTCGCTCGCGCTAAAGTTGAATTCAAACTTTCAAAAAAAAATGATCAAAATTCATCAATTTGTTTGAATGTTATGACAACTTTTACGAATTTGAAAGTTTGAATTCAACTTTAGCGCGAGCGACTGATGATGTCCCCCACTATGCATCCTAGAGCATCTAGGCTGCTCAAACGTTGCATTCGAACGTTGCATACTTTTGAAAAATATTTTTACGAACAAGAAGTGCATAGATGTTTAGATTGATTTTTTTATAATTAGTATGACTAATCAACTAAACAAATATAATAAAAAAAATAAAAAATATTAATAATTAAAGGCTCAGGAATTTTTTGAAAAAAAAAATTATCCTATCCCCCTTTTGACCTAGATCAAAAATTTTTTTTTGCAAAATTTGCAGAAAAGAATAAGTAATCAAATGGCGTTTATGCCAAATTGTTAAAGTAAAAATTGTTGATGTAGTGTTCATTTGTTTATAAGCCAAAAATTTCTCCCCCCAAAAACTAGTTTTTTTGTAAAAATTCAATTTGTTACAAATTGTGATTGATAGATTGGCATTTCATGAAGAGAACCCAACAAAAAAATTGATTTTCATCCGGCCAAAAATGTAGAAATTCCATTTTAAAAATCCATGTTTTTAGTTAACAAATGGAATTTCTGATAAACAATTTATCGAATCGGATTCAAATTTGGCACATGTCTTAAGGGTCTTGAGAGGTATATTTTTGTAGAATATAAAAAGAATTTGTTAACTTTTGTTCATGTTATTAAACAAATAAGAAAGTGCCATTTTTAGTGGTTTAAATTCATTTGCAAGTAAACAAATGGACCAATTTTAACATATGACCCATCATTTTAAAGGTATTTTCGTGCTCTATAACTTTTATTAACAACTTTTTCCCCTATAATTTGATGGGAAAGAACGGTCATCAAAAAACTGTTTTTCGGCACCTTCAAAATTGTTTATAACGCGCAGCATGAGAAATCTCGAGTGGGAAACATATACATATTCATACAACCACCCCACACTATATGAATCCACAATCAGACTTCAGGTATCAATTTTGGCAAAAAATGACTACTTTTTTCACAGGGCGACTGGACTAATATTATTATGTATTATATGAAATGATCTGAAATTGCGATATTAATTGTTTTAACCCATTAAGGACCAAACGGACGAAATATTAGTGTTGAATTCGAGGAGTTTTCTTTATATGAAAAGGATCCTTAAAAAAACTAATATATACCATAGCTAATGTAAAATTTATCACTCTTTCAGATTCCGTTGTCAAAAATTTGTTTATAACAATTATGAAAAAAGTTTTAAACGGATAAAAAAATTCAAAAATTATTCGCCATATTGAATTCGTTATTTTTAATTTTGAAAAACTGACATCGGATTCGTCATCAGCTACCCCGAAAAGCCCCGAGAGACAAGTTTCAAGCGAATAAAAATAATTTCAAAAATTGTCGGCCATATTGGATCCGCCATTTTGAATTTTAAAAAACTGACATCGGATTCGTCATCAGCTACCCCGAAAATCCCCGAGTGACTAGTTTCAAGCAAATTAAAAAAATTATCAAAAAATTTCAAAAATTATCGGCCATTTTGAATTTTGAAAAAATGACATCGGATTCATCATTAGCAACCCCAAAAACCTCCGAGTGACAAGTTTCAAACAAATAAAAATTTTTTTAAAACAAAATGCTATCTCTCCTAAATGAATGAACCGATTTAAGTGTAACAAGCGGAAATATAAAAGGGATAACATATACTATCGTTTAGAATTATAAATTTTTAAAAAAGTTTATTTTTTAATAATAATTATTTAATAAATTTTGTATAAACAATTTTTTTTAATGTTCTTCGCCTTTTAGAGATTAAAAAAAATATTTACATACACTTAAAACTATAAGAAATTAAAATCCATTGAAAAAATGTATGAATGACAATTATTTTAAAAGTTACAATGGATATTATATTAGCGCGGTGTAGTGCATCAACACTGAAGTTAGTTTTTGATAATTTTTATAGTTGTATAAGTGAATAAAAATGTTAATTCGACAGTGTTTTGTTCATTTCATAGTATTTCATAGTAATGCAGGCATTATTTAATTTAAAAATTTATTAATTTATTTAGGTTATATTAATTAAAATAAATAATAATAAAATAATTAAATTGTTGGATTTAAAGGTTCGCGGTATACTATACTCGTTTTGACTCTAGCAGTTATGAGTTAACACTATAGTTGTATGCGCACGCTCTTCCTCTCTCTCTCTCTTGTGCTGAAGCCTTTTTCGACCGTGTACTTCTCTATCAATTCGCGAAGGATATAAACGACATTTTTCTATACGTATTTAGTGTGTTTTATTGACTAAAACCCATCCTAATCAAGCGCATGTTAACCGGTTATGGCCCCGGCAACAATTCAACTGCGCTGGGATTAGTCAGGGAAACATATTCTGAAAATTAACTTCGTCGCGTTCGGTGTGCTTGCAAAGCGTCTTGCTTGTCGCGCGGAAACCATAGTAGTGTGTGCCCAGAAGAATAACAAGTTAACTACGACGATCGGAAATAAAGTGCTTTTGGATTTAAACGACCGTTTAAAATGTCGACGATAACGAAAAAGATAATCTATAGATGCCGACGAGCTCTGGAGATGGAAGACGAAGATGTCGAGGTTCAAGTAAAAATAAACGATTATAAACTCACAATAACTTTTGCCGGTGGTGAAACGATCAGTCTCAGTAAGTAAATCACATTTTCTACGACAGTGAAATTTAATTAACGAATGTGGAAATAAAGTCTAAACCAGGAAGCGACGACACCAAAAACATTTCAGGAAAAGCCTCAGGTGAATCTGTGGCCACGGATCCATCCTGCGACAATTCCACAGAACCAGAGGGACCGAATTTAACGGAAAATGAAGTTTTGTCAAATATTAACGACTATATCAATGAAGTCACTAAAACTTCAAGTAATTAATATCGGTCCAGAAAACAACAACGAATCTGTTCCAGCTTTTTCCAACGTAGACAAAAACATCGATTCATCTGGTCCAAATAACTCTAACATTACTTCAAATGACAGTTTTTTTTATAAAGACAGAAACGATACGACTATAGATAAAGAGAAAAATATTACCGACAGTTCTAAACAACTGACCTTCATTAAAAATCAAATTGATGACAGTAACGACAGACGACAGTTTGTTAATAATGATTCTTTAATTCTAAACGACAGTAATGTTAATAAAAGTGATTAGATTAATATTGATATGAAAATTGACGACAGTAAGGGAAATCTTAAAAACGACAGTTTGACAAATTTAGACGATGAAGGTGCAGTAGGTTACACCGCAAGTTATAAACGACAATTGTGTAAGGACGGGACTTCAGACACGAGACAATTAGAGTTAACATTCTTAGAAAATCGAGTCGATTCAAAACTTGTTCAAATTAAAAAAATTATGGACATTTCTCTCAAGTTTAAATTTCAAACGAATAGAGGTAAAACGTTTTTCAAATCATTTTAACAAACTAATAGTAACAATAAATATCCTTACAAAAAGTACAATGACAGTCAATCTCAGAAACGACTAAATAACAAAAAGAACAGTTCACAATCTGACCAAAAACAGTCATGAACAGGTACGAGTGACACACCTAAACTTGGCTTCACAGAAGTTCTGCAAAATCAATCAGGTACGTCAAATAAAAATGTTTTTCAAAATACATCCTTGTCTGTGTCAATCACTATTTCTTCCTTTAACGAGAAAACGATATCGCCGGTATATCTTTATAGTCGTACGAAACCGAATAAACTTGAAAAGAAAAATCACAATTACCGTCAACAGGGGTAATTATGGAACAAAAAACGCGATTCTTTGAGTTTCTTCTTTACTAAAAATCTAAAGTGAACAAAAAAATTTTATTAACTGTTCAAATAAATTGTGAACATTTTTCTAAAGATTTCCTTCAAGTTCCATTAAAAAAAATTTTTTTGACGGAGTTATTTAAACATAAATATTGCTCTATAATTGCCTTGCATTTGGGGTAATTGTAGAACAAATTATTATAATTCATTATAAAAGCAAGTATAACAAATTTTCTTTGTGTGTATATTAAGAAAACTTTATTTAGTACTGCAGAGTAAAATAATAATAGATAATAATAGTAAATTAAACGCGAATTTAATTCCAAGAAATTAGTAGATTTTTACACTTTCTTGAAATAACCTTTCCACTTTTTCGATGTTTAATAATTATCTTCTCGTTGCCAATAACAATAAAAATATAAACATCTGTGTAACTTTGTAGGCAATATATTAAACTATTATTTACAACAAGAACCAAATTAAAATAATTTACCACAAACATTTTACAAAAAATGTATTACGCGTTCCATATTTACCTCTGATGTTCCATAATTACCCCTGTTGACGGTATGTCTCTTTTATTGTAGATACGGGTGCGACAGAACACATGACAAATTCAAAAAACATTTTCGACAGGTTAAATAAAAGTAAATTTAATATTATTAAATGCGCTAACAAAGATAGTAAAGCCGACATAATTGCAGAAGGTACCGGTAATGTCAATTTAATTTCAAACAATAACAAATCGTTTCAACTAACTAATGTGATCTACACAGATTTCGTTTCTGAAAATCTGCTCTCACTTCGACAACTGGCCGAGACAGGATATTCGACCCGTTTAAACGATAAAGAAGTTAATATTTTTAACTTCGAATCGAAAGATTTGCTGGCGACCGGTGTTTATGAGAAACCGTATTGGTTTCTTGAATTTAAAATTGATAGGGAGAGTTTAGACGAAAATTCAATTACTTCAGACGCAACCATTTTTGATAAGACTGTAATTGCATGCATCCCTTGGCTATTTAAGAAAATTACAATCATTGTGGAAAGAGAATAAAGACCTTCAGTCAGTAGTTTTTGATGACAGTATTCTCGATTGTGAGATATGCGCTCTCACAAAGTTTAAAAAATTACCTTTCCAAAACCAACGAAACAGAGCCACACGACCGTTACAAATAATACACTCTGATGTGATGGGCAAAATTTCACCACCTACACATCCTTATGATTATCGATACATTGTTGTTTTCATAGACGATTTTTCACGACTGGCTTTAGCTTATCCCATGAAAACGAAAGACGAGACCGGATTATGTTTAGAAAAATTCATTAAGAGTGCTCGAAACTTACTCGGTAGTAACAAAAAAATCTGCTATTTGCGATCGAATCAGGGAACCGAATTTATGGGAGGTGATACAAACGAAGTGTTGGTTCGCGACAATATAGAACGACAGTGTGCTGATCCTGATACTCCTCAGCACAATGGAGTTACGGAACGTTTTAACCAAACGATTCAAAAGAAAATTAGATCGATAATGTTTGATTCAAAACTTCCACCAAATATGTGGGACTTAGCATTAGGGACGGCAATTTACGTTTACAATAGAACTCCACACAAATCCATAGACTTTGAAACTCCTTTAACTAAATTTGCGCCAAATTTTCACTTTGATTTAAATCAAATAAAACGTTTCGGCTGTTTAGCTTATTGGTCAATAACGAGAAAACCTTATTCTAAATTCTCGGCAAGAGCAGTACGAGGCGATCTTGTAGGTTACACGACATCTGGTTACATTTTTCTCAATCCAGAGTCCGGAAAATTATTTGAATCACGAAATTTTCGTTTTAACGAAAAAATTGTTTTCGGTGACAAATATGACAGAAACTCGATTCAAAATTGTCTCCTTTCCGAAGGAACATTATAGATTCGAATTGGGTTTTCAAACAAAAGTACGACAGCCCTGGTAATAACAAGTATAAAGCTAGATTAGTAATTCGAGGCTTTAAAGATACAAACTCCTACGACTTGAAAGAAACCTATGCACCAGTTTCTAGATTGATTTTAGTTCGGATCTTGCGATAATTAACTATAACGATTTAGAAGCATGTCAATTAGACGTTAAGGGCCGATTTCACCATGGAGAATTAATATTGTGATTAAATAATTAGGATTATATTTTAAACGACGATTAACAGTTACTACTATTCCACCACCTTTAATTAATGTAATATTTCTTGATTAAACAATCTAAATTATAAGAATGCGTTCCACCATAATTCTAGTGGTGATTAAAGGAGAGTAATCACCGTTTAACTTAATTGCCTAAATTTGACCGTTTAATAAGTTAATGAGCGATTAATACAAAGATATTGACATGGAAATTATAACCTTCAAATCGAAATGGTTTGTAATCATTAGAAATGGCCGAATTTTACGATTAAATTTTGTCATCATTTTCGATGTAGATTTTGTTGTGCGCTTCCGTTTAACACAGCCCATAGGTTCTCTTGAGTTGAAAGTGTGTTGAATGTTGACTGAAAACTGAAGGGGCGCTGGATGTCATCTAGGCCAAAATTAAAAATAATGCATAGGAAATTTTTCAAAACATATTCTCCTGGATTGAAGGACTACTTGTATACATATATTCTGATTTTACGTTAGGCTGTACAATTTGTAGCAATTTTTGAAACCATTATATTAATGAGAAGCATTGTATAATTCCACTTTTTTACAATAATAGAGTTTTTAACATAACCTCCAAATACATTACTGAACTCATTGCGCAGACTCGGGGTAGTCGATTCTTGACTTCGATATAATTTTCGAGTCCTAGCAGTGAGTTTTTTAATATATTTGTAGGTTATGTTTAAAAAATATTATTTTGAATTTCAGCCTAGAGCACATCCAGCGCCCCTACAGATTTTTATTTTTATATTTTTACAAAAACCACGCGATTTCACCAATGATACAACTTCTTCTAGCATGAATATTTTTAATAGCCAATCACAATTGGTCTCAGTAGAAATATATGGGTTCTTGAGAATTAAGTACATGGGATTATGTAAACAGTGATTAAAAATTTGTTATCAAATTTCGTGGAACGGAATGAAAATTACTTTTATTTTGATTGTCGATTAAAAGATAAACATAATTATTTAACCACAACTTTTTCCGAGTTTGTAAAATCTGATTGGATATTCAACACACTCTTGAATTTTTTTTCTCTCTCTCTCTCCTACTTTTACTTTTTGGGGCGTTCCATGGCTCGTTCACTGACAAAATTTTGATTTTACTTATATTTTATAATTTGATAGTGGTTAGGGTCCTAATAAGTGCCAAAATTATTATACGTGTAAAAACTTTTTTTCGTGTATTTACATGTGTCCAAATCTACATGTATAATTACTCGTGTTTATTTTCAATAGGTGTCAGTTAAAAATATTGCGTGTAATTTTAACACCACATATGGCGTTAAAATAATATTTTTTCTGTTAAATCGCTGTTTAAGTTCTTAAACGAGTCAAATTTGGATAATTAGGTTAATCGGTGATTACTTTCCATTAATCATCATTTCGATTATGGTGGAACGCATTCTGATGGTTAAGATACTTTAATCACGAATTATTACACTAATTACAGGTGGTGAAATCGGCCCTAAATCTGCTTTCTTAAACGGAATTTTGCAAGACGAAATTTATATGGAAATTCCAGACGGTGTAGAAATTCCTAAAAGCTCACGACAGGTCAAAGTTTGCAAACTTCACAAACCGATTACGGTTTACGAGTCAATCCAAAACAGTGGAACAAAGAAATCTCTGAAGTTGCTCTTTCTTTAGGCTTGGTCAATGAAGATTACGAGCCTTGTTTATTCACTTGGCGTTCGGGCAGTTCAAGAGTCTTGCTATTGGTTTATGTAGACGATATTTTATTAGCCATCAACGACAATAATAAGATGTTAGATATAAAACACAGACTAATGACCTCTTTCGAAATGACCGACTTAGGCGAACCGAAACACTATTTAGGCACGGATATTCGAAGACAAAGAAATCTAAAAACAATGGCAGTTACTCAGGAAATTTACATTGAGAAAATTTTATCAAAATTTGGATTTGAGAATGAATTTCCAAAAAATACACCAATGACGATACGACAGGTTGCTAATCGAGAACGCAGGGAACGAGAAGAAAAAGACAGTTACAATATTTGTGAAAAACCTCTTGACATTCCATATAGAGAAACGATTGGTAGTCTCCTATATTTATCTGGTGCTACTCGTCCAGATATAGCTTATGCGGTAAATGTCCTTAGTAGACATCAAATTAAACCAACCGAAAACGAATGGAAAATGGTTAAAAGAGTTTTCCAATACTTGAAAGGAACGAAAGATTTAAGTTTTGAATTTATGGGCAAACAAAACGATTTAGTAGCATATTCAGATGCGAGTTTTGCGGATTGCAAAGATTTTATGTCGACGTGCGGTTTTCTAATACGACTGTTTGGGGACACTATTGCTTGGCGAGGAAATAAACAAACTCATGTTGCTCTATCAACCTGCGAAGCAGAATTTGTTGCTGTGAATCAAACATGTCAGAAAATAATTGAAACAAAAAAATCTCTAAGGAGAATTTGCAAAGAAAGCTTTCTACCTGCGATTTTGAAATGTGATAATAAAGCTGCGACTATTTGTACAAAGACTAACGGTGGAAATAGGTTAAGACATATGACGGATGTTCATCAAGACTACGTCAAAAAATGTGTTAAATACGACCGTGTTACAATTGAATGGGTTTCAACTAAGAAACAATTGGCTAATATTATGACGAAGCCTCTTTCTTTCGAAGTTCACGCTAAATTACGAGACAAAATTCTTAACAACGACAGTTTCTAATTTTACGAATTTTTTTTCTTCACACGACAATTTATTAAGCATTGTTAATTAAACGTAACGCAATGTAGGTTTCTTTTAATAATAAATCTTCCTTTTGAATTAGTTTACAGTGAAAGCGATTAAAGGATTGGATGTATTCGAATAGATTGACGACTGAAACCATTGAGACTGATAACAGTGTCATTATTTGATTTGAAGCACATACGACTTATTTCAAGAATATCAGGATTCGAAGAGAAATGTGATCCTACGAAACAAGAATTATTTGATATTGTATTTTTATATAACGTTTAAGTAAATTTTTTTTAGTTTTCAATAAATAATACTAGATTTAAGAGTCCATCTCGAGAGGGAGTGTTGGATTTAAAGGTTCGCGGTATACTATACTCGATTTGAACTTAGCAGTTATGAGTCCACACTATAGTTGTATGCGCACGCATTTCCTCTCTCTCTTGTGCTGAAGCCTTTTTCGACCGTGTACTTATCTATCAATTCTCGAAGGATATAAACGACAGTTTTTCATACGTATTTAGTGTGTTTTATTGACTAAAACCCATCCCAAACAAGCGCTTGCCAACATAAATAAAAAATAATAAAATGGTGGATTATTAATTGATTGATTAATTTATTGATTATTAATAAAAGAATATTTAAATTAATTAATTGAAAACAATAATTTTTTTGTGAAGTAATAATACTGAATATTTAAAAGAATTATATTATCATTAACAAATTTATTTCTATAAATTAATTAAAATAAATTATTTATTAAGATTTTTTTAATTTCATTTAATATTATTTTTAGACTTTTATTTACTGCGCCATTTATTTTTATCAACAACACTCAAATTTCACTTTACCGACATTTCTAATTTCAAGAGCACGCATGACATTCCACACTCAGATGCATTAATACTGTCCTTCCGGTTTAAAGAGGTTTTGAAAAGTCGTGTCATTTCTATAAAATATTATTAGTTCGTGACATACGAATGTTATCATATGTCATGAACTGAAAACATTTTGACAGAAATCATACGACTTTGCAAAATACCGTCAAACCAGAAGGACAGCATTAATGCATCTGAGAGTACATATCTTATTTAAAGTAATAGATACTTATCAGTAACAGTATCGAATACCGTTCCTTTAGTGGACAGTTGTTCTTTGTGTTTATATACAAAATCCACTATTCAGACAGAACAATAATTAAATCTAGAATTAAATCGTTTTTTACAACAGCCACTAACTCCAAGAACTATCAATCCTTTGACCTACTGAGAAGAATTAAAATACAGATACCCTTTATATAGACGATTGAAGCTAGCAGTTGCACTCAGCACCCTCTCACAGATTTTTTTAAGTAAATTTGAAATAAAAAAAATTTAAGGGGTAAGAAAACTAAACAATTTTAGAGAATTGTAGTTTATACATCAGTGATTAATTTTTCAAAATGACACAAACAAAACTATAGAGTAATCATTTCCTAAGTATTTTTGGTCGCTGAAACCAAATTTGGGGTCAGAATTCCCAAGTTAGTTCATGTTTCTTTTTAAAAATTACTTTTTTGGTGCATTTTGTAAGAAAATAAAACAACCTAAGCTTGTTTTCAAATTATACCCATGAATTACAATTAAGAAGTTAAATTTACAAACCAATTAAATGGATTCTTTAAATTCTTTTTATCGACTCTTAATATATATTTCAACTGATAATACATGATTGTATGTTTATTTTTTCAGAAATAAAAAGACCGAATTTAATTAATTAAATCAATTGGAAATTGGTAAGTATTATATTACTTTTTAATAATTATTTATTAATTCCATTCTTTACATAAACAAATTATTCATTATTTAATTTATAGTGTAAAAGATTTTTAATAACTATTTTTATTTAAAATAAGTGAATTATTTTTCCAAAATAAAGTACCAAAATACAAAAACAGTTAATTGATAAATAAAAAATGATGGTAAGTATATATAATGAAATAAATTAATAATAATGCATATTTTAATATTATTAACATTTTAATAAAATAAAATGAAAAAAAAGTTTATAAAAAAATTACAAATTTTAAATTTACAAAAAATAAAAATTTCTCAATAATTGATTAGCAATTAAATACATTTGTTAATACCAAAAAATGTAAATAAATATTCTGATAAACATTTTTTAAACTTTGCATTTTTAATTATAAAATTTAAAACGTCAATTTAAATAAAAATAATTATAAAATATCTTTTATACTATACAATAAATAATGAATAATTTGTTTATGTAAAGAATGGAATTAATAAATAATTATTAAAATTTAATATAATACTTACCAATATCCAATTGATTTAATTAATTAAATTCGCTCTTTTTATTTCTGAAAAAAGAAATCTACAATCATGTATTATCAGTTGAAATACATATTAAGAGTCGATAAAAAGAATTACTCTTTATCATACTCATAACTTTTACCGACATAATTTATAAGTATAGCAGTAAACTGTCAGTAGAAAACTGACACTTCCGAAAAATTTGCTTTTTTCATTATTATAAGTGTTTTTATAACTAGTTTTTATGTGTTTATCAATAATTTTAACGTCCCTTGATGTTTCCTCAATAATTATGTAGTGTTTCTCCTGTTTTAATCGCGCAATAAGTTTTGGATTATTGGACAATAATGCATTGACTCATTGAACAGCCACCTTAATTGTCCAAATGCTGCGTTGGACAATTGAGTAGACGGCTTGTTCAATAAGCTAATGCATTGTGTCCAATATGCCTCTTTTTACTGGGTTTCATCAGATTCGCCTGTAATTGGGTACACGTCAGATTTTTAGAATTCATAATAGAAGACATACTATAGTAGATTGAACTATTTTAAACAGATAGGATTCGCTTGTACTTTAGTTAAAGAAACCAATATTTCGGAAATATAGATAGTCAATGTTTTAGAAATTAAACTGTTCTATTATATTAGATAATTCTTTCAGACTGTTTTGATTATGTTTCAATATAAATCGTTGACATTTTAACTCACGTGGTGACAACATTTTTACTACTACTATTTTTTTAATGCAAAACCCTCGTTTGGCAACCACTGGCAGCACTCAAAAATGGCCGATTCCCTACAGTCCGACCAACCGATGCGCAAAATATTTTGCTCACAGTGTAGCTGTGGGAAAAATATTTTGCGCAGCGTTTGTTCGCACTGTAAGGGGATCGGACATTTTGAACTACTGCAAGTGCTTACCAAACGAGGTTATGCCTGCACTTATAAAGAAAAATATTGTTCGACACACGGTGCCGCGTAAGCGTATGCCCATTACTCGTGTAATGACCAGGCTTCGCATCGCATTGAGTTCTCGCCACGCCATTACACTCGCAATATGCAAAACGCTCATTTGGCACCTTGTATCGAAATATACTATTTCGTATCTAGGGCGCACAATTATGAATTTCTAATTGTTCTTAATTATTAATTTTTCAAACCTCCGAGTACAGGGCATACGTAGTGACTTTACGAAACCGGTCGGTCTTTCGACAAGAAAAAGAAAAATAAACTTTAAACAATTTTCTCCACTGATCCGAATTTTGTAATAGTCTCCGTGGACATCGGAGTAAGTTTGTATTTTATTTTACGTCCGGACGAATTTATTTGTGTAAACACAAAAATAATTCGGGTCCTTGGTACCGGACGGGAACGTTATAGGTTATGAAATTTCTTTTACTCACAATCAGATAACAGA
This sequence comes from Leptopilina myrica (nomen nudum), assembly GCA_032872475.1. Classification (NCBI taxonomy): domain Eukaryota; kingdom Metazoa; phylum Arthropoda; class Insecta; order Hymenoptera; family Figitidae; genus Leptopilina; species Leptopilina myrica (nomen nudum). The sequence goes on along the minus strand of CM065459.1, from coordinate 26,998,020 downwards.
GTTCTAGCCTCTGTGTTTGCGGAAACCGTACTGAACAATTTGGATGGCTATTAATGCTTTTTTTATAGATTGATTGAATTTTAATTAGGTGGGAAAATATTGCAATAAAAGATAGTGGGAACAGGGCGTTTGACCTGTTGCCATGCCAAAATTGCCGAACTTGCATTTTATGGAATCGGATTCCTTTTTCTTTCATTCTTAGAAAAAAAGGCAGGATTTGCAGGCTAGGTTGGTGCAGGGAGGCAAGGAAAAGTAATTTATATGAAAAAATTAAAATCTAAAACTTTCCTATCCATGTGGATAATGTACGATAAATATATATATATACTTTTAATATGACCGGGACATCATCTATCATGTACTCAAAAATTCGAAAAATTAAATGATGCATTTAAAATTAAGAAAAAGAAATACGATTATAATCGTATTCGCCATTAGTGGGACAAAAAAAGCTATAGGACAGAAAGAGTACACTATATTCTGTAAGAACATAACGCCTGATAGAAAACGCTTCAATGTTATACGCAATCTTCTTTCTCTCTCGCACAAAGTCAAGGGGAGCGTGGAGAGCGCAGGGAGCCTTCACTCAACGCGTTGAGTAAAGCCTCTTGTCTATTCTTCGTATATATCTCCCTATATTAGAAAAATATATCGTTGTCGCCGCTGTTTCAAGATTTTCTGATATACAGGTCAAGAGTTGACCTGTAGTTTCGCCCCTCAAAATTCAGGTCGATTTTATAGGCAGTTTTGACCTAAACGTCAAAATTTGACAAACAATTCCCGCTACCCTCAAATTTAGGTCAATTTTGAGGGTAGTTTTGACCTAGACGTCAAAATTTGACAAACAATTTTCGCTTCCTTCAAAGTTTAGGTCAATTTTAAGGGCAGTTTTGATATACGGGTCAATTTACTTATTACTATGTATTCATATTAAGAAAACATGATTTGAAAATTTAAATTAAAATAAATATAAGAAATAGTTAGGGGGTTGGCGCGCAGAGAGGCGATGTCCCCCTAGTATATATATATATATATATATATATATATATATGAGCGATTCCATGTCAAGTGATCAAGGTGGAGAAAAATTTTTCTCCAATCGTAGCAAAACTACTCTTTTTTCAATGTTTAAACATTCTAGTCCCACTTTATCATTTATATGTCCTTTTAGGAAAAAACCTCAGCTTTCGTTAAAAAAAATCGTATCCATCTCCCTCAAAAATTGAAATTTATTTTTAATTTTGATTTTTTGGGGTCAAAATTTTTTTTTCTCAAAATGCTTATTTCCAATCGAAAGAGGATGAAAAAACCTTTCCAAACTGTACTTTGTCAAATTTGTATGTTTAATTGTTTAAGAGTAAAAATTTTTTGAAATAAACATTACACAAAAAGACCCCTTGATCACTTGACGTGGAAGGCCCCATATATATATATATATATATATATATATATATATATATATATATATATATATAGATTAGGGTGGCCGTTAAAAACGACATTTTGGACTTTTGTCCATTTCCGGGTCTCATTTTGTCAAAAATTGAAAAAAAAATTAGATACGTATTTTTTAATTTTTTTAAAAATTAATATTTAGCGGTGCCTTTACAAATGTTCAAAGAAGAATATAAAAATTTTTAGGAAAGAAAATTTGTTAAGTTAACTTTTTTTACAGGACCTAAAAGTTGACCAATAAAAACCGAAATAGGTTATTATTAGCAAAAAATATTAATTTAAAAAAAACGAGAAATTTAAACTGCTAATCAAGGTTTCTATTGTTTTTAAGGTCGCTGATTACAAAACTGAAGTCATATTTCAAAATGGTGGATCCAATATGGCGGTTATGAAAATTTTAAAATTTATCAATTTCTAGGAAACTTTGTATCAAGGGGTTTTGGGGGTCTCTGATTACAAATCTGAAGTCAGATTTCAAAAATTCAAAATGGCGGATCCAACATGGCAGCCATGAAATATTTTTAATTAATTAATTTCTAGAAAACTTCGTATCATGCGGTTTTGAGGGTCTTTGATTACAAATCTGAAGTCAGATTTCATGCAAATTTTAAAATTAATTAATTTTTATGAAACACAATTTTTATTGGATCCGCCATTTTAAATTTTTAAAATCTGACTTCAGTTTTGTACTCAGCGACCTCAAAAACAATAGAAACCATGAATAGCAGTTTAAGTTTCTCGTTTTTTTAGTATTAATATTTTTGCTAATAATAACCTATTTTGGTTTTTATTGGTCAACTTTTGGATCCTGTAAAAAATAGTTAACTTAACAAATGTCAGTTGTTATAAATTTTATATTATTCTTTAAACATTTATGAAGAGAAACAGAGTAGTCCGGTCAAAATATATTATTTTTAACGATTTTACAGAAAATGTAACAAAAAAAGTTTTTTTCCCATGCAAAATACATGCAAAATTTCACCAGCAGACAGGCACCACTAAATATTAATTTAAAAAAAAATACGTATCTATTTTTTTCAATTTGTGACCAAATCTATCAAAAGATAGTGAGTTTTTCGAAGTGAAAGTAAATTAAAATATGTGAATTTTTTTCAATTATAGAAAATTAATTTTTGTTTGATTCAAAGTAATATATTTTTTTATGTAAGTGATTATATAAGTAACTAAAAATATAAAGATTATCGTTTTTTATGTAAGTAAAAGATGTATCGAGCTTCTATGTAAGTAATGTTTTTAATATTAAAATGTTTTCTTCAAATTTATTTGAAATTTAAGTTGTTTTTGAATAAAGATTTTTTTTCTGTTTATTTATTTTATTAAATTATTAATAAAATAATGCTATTCATAAGGAATAGATATTAAAATGCAATTTTTTTTAAATACTAAATTTATATCATATGTAAGGTGTAAGCAATAGTTTCTTATCAAATCAATTTAAATTTTTTAATTTGACTTGATAATAATCTATTGCTTACACCTTACATATGATATATTCAGCCACAAGTCTAAACTAAAAAACTACATCTAATTATAATTACTATATTTTTAATTTTGTTTAAATAGTAAAAAGTTAACTTTTTCTGTTGATTTTGTTATTAAATTATGATTTAAAAAAGTTATTCGTTAGGAATAGGTGTTAAAATGCAACTGTTATAAAAAATTAATTTTTTGTTTTCGTTTAAAAATTAAAAAGTTGTCTCCACATAGTAAATTCAGTTTTTTTCTATTTATAGATAGAAAAATTCTCTTTTCTTGCAGTATTTATTTTGTTTCTATCATAAAAAATTGTCTATAGATATATTGCATAAAAGTGATTTACATAATGTAATTTGAAGTTGTATAAATTTGGAAATGATTGTTGAATGATGAAAACTGGAAATAAGAAATATAAATTGGAAATAGATATTGAAATTCGATACAAGGGAATTAAAAATAAAGAAAAACGGCAGAATTGGAAATAATTTTAGTTGGAAATGGAAATTTTAAATTAAATTGTACTAAATGCTTTATTTTTTTTTAATAAAGGAGACGTCATTTATTTAAAAGTAATTTTCACTATATTGGTCAACATTACGAAGTAGAACCATGGCTAATAAAAAAGAAATAATTAATTTAAGTGATGAAAGTTATGATATAGTAGATAATAAAAATGCAATGTTGAATAACACTCATATGCATGAATTTCAAAAGCTTTTAGAAAGACAATTAAATTTGTTTTATAACATGCAAAGCACTTTATGTTTACAAGCGCTTGATCTGATTGTTCCAATCGAAAAAAATAAGAGGCATATTTATATACTTTTTAGTAGTTCTTTTAAATCTGGTCACTGGATTTGCACTTATTATGATGGAACAAGACTTTATATTTTTGACAGTCTAAACAAAGGCTCTTTAAATAAGGATCAAATGAACTATCTAGTTAGATTATATCCATTTGAACCACCCGTTGTATTTTCAAAAGTTCAAAAAATTAAAAAAAACCATAATAAAATTATTGCTCAAGAAAGACGCAACAAGATAGTGCTATACTTAAATCCAATAGTAAAATTAAATAAATATTTTATTCAGATAAAGTAGACGATTCAACAAATGTAATTTCTAATGAATAGCAAAAATAAAATGAAATAAAATCTTTGTTTGATGATGAAAATTTTTTCAGTCAAGTTAATGATTTCAATGATGATAACATAAATGAATCTGTTAATAAAAAAGAACCAGCTAGAATACAAAAAAATATAGAAAAAACAATAAAAAAAGAAAATGAAATAAGCTCTTTGTTTGATAATTCGAAAAATGTTAATTCTAATGAATTAAAAAAAGAAAAGAAAATAAGCTCTTAGTTTGATGACTCTAAAAATGTTAATTCATATCAATCTATTGATTTAATATATACATTTAGTTTATAAAAATCAATTGTTTCTCTGCCAAGTATATCAAATGACAAAATTATTTATGAATCAAATTCTAATAAAAAATATCTGGGAATAATGAATTATTATTGTAATAATTGTCAAGCAAAGCATTTTACAGATGAAAGAGTCAGTGGCAAAAAAGACACTTTTTATTATTGATGTGGTCATAGTGGTATTATATTGCCTTCTGTGCAATATCCAGAAGACTTAACAATATTGCTAGAAGGACTTTATACAAAATCAGGTCATTTTAAAAAGAATATAAGATTGAATAACAATTCTTTTTCTTTTGCATCTTTAAATACTAACGTAATTAATTTTAATAACAGAAGAAGAGGACCATTTTGTTACAAAATTCAAGTCCTAATTTAGTACCAAATTAATAGTGCTTTATATTCTGATAAAGGTAAATAACCAATCACTGAGAAAACTGGAGAGTCAAATTCAGAGGTTCAAAAACTGTATATTTGCTTTGCTTATGAAGAGAGTTAAATAGTCCTTCTAAAATATATTTTGAATTAATAATGGAAATCTACTTGTATATTCTCTTCCATTACATCTGAGGGTTAAAAGTTGCGCAGAAAATGTGTACGTTCTGATGCGCGCGAAATCTGCCTGTTTAACATTAGGATTCATAGAAGATGATGGTGAGTGGATTAGGACAATGGAAGAAGCTACCTTATGGATGATGCCTCATTCACTTCGACAATTATTTATAAGAATTCTAATTCATTGTCATCTTGTACATCCGAAAAAACTTTGGGAAAAATTTAAGAGTCCAATGCCAGAAGACTATTCAAAACTTGACAATATTGATGCTGCAAAAACAGCTTATAATATATAAAATTAATGTAATTAAATGAAGGATATTGTCTAACTGATTTTCAGGGATTATTAGACATTCATGAAGATTTATCTGCGCAGGTTGATGATGTAAATATTTTTGAACATATCAAGATAGGAGAGCAAAATTAAAAAAAATTAAATGTTGAACAAAAGAATATAGTTGATTATATACTTGAAGTCATAAAAGATTCTTCTTTTAGTAGTTCTAAATGCCTATATATTAATGGTTGTGGAGGATCTGGAAAAACAAAATTTTTGCAACATGGCTTTTACAGATATAGCTGCCACTCTGCTTCCTAACGGGAAAACTGTTTATAAATTTCTAGGCTTACCTGTTCCACTGTACAGTGATTCATTTTCAAATATTAAAGTTCAGTCAAAAATAGCACTTTTTTAAATACTGATTTTTCTATTTGGGATAAAGCACCAATGCCTCTAAAATATGCCTTAAAAGTTATGGAACATATTATTCAACAAGGCAATATAGATATTGTTGAAGAAATGTATGATCATTTAATACAACAGAATAAATTTAAGAAGTTGTCGAGGTGTGCAATTTTAGCACCTAGAAACGTTGATGTTTTGCTAAAAAATTTAATATTTTACACTTAAGTAAGTTATTTCTCAGTATCACAAAAACATAATTAAATATGAAAATAAATATAATAAACGTCTAATAAAACTAATAAGGACAAAATACAAAAAAAAATTTTTACGTATAATATGTAACATGTAACAAATAATCGTAGCATGAACATTTGCAATTATTTGATTGGCTGAGTTGTTTTGAAAAAATATCGAGGATCTTAATATAACCTTGAAGAAACACTAACCTTTTTTATGAACGTTTAATAAAAAATAAATAGATATTACTTAAGTGCCTTCCTTTGATAAATTTTCTATTCAGCGTTTCCTTTTTTTCGCTTTTTATTTTATTTTCTTTGATTTTCTTTCATTTTGTCACTTTTTATTATATTTTTGATTACTTCGTGACTCGCTTCGTGATAAATAACATGGAACAAATAAATACGAAACTGCAGATTGATTAGAAAACGATTGATTTGAGTAATTAAATAATTAAATAAGAATTAGAATAAATAAAAACATATGCACTCTTTTATAATTATAATAGATGGTATAGACTATTTCATTCATAATAGTAGTTAAAGTTAAAAATCACAAAATAGGCGCGCGTGGCGCGCAAAAATTGGTTCTAGTTCCTATTAATATAAAACTTGCGTAATTATTTTTGACATATATAGGTAAAAAAGAGGCCCAATAACGGCCTCACATTACGTCAAAATCTACGTCTAATTTGACCTACTTTTGACCTCTGGGTAAAAATATGCAATTACGTCATTTAAAAGTCTGTAATTGACATCTTATAGTCATTTTTCTCTGTGCAGTTGACTATATGATTTTTAAGGTCTAATGAGAAAAAGTGTTCGAACAACTCGGTCGGAGTACTACTCAATATTTTAGACTTTTGTATTTGACTTAGCATGATCTTGTTTTCAAGAGATCGATTACATCGTTATTACATGTCCTATGTCAAACGACAAATTTTATACTTTCTGGCCGTTATGTTACCACAAAATTGATGATATCTTTATATTATCCATAGAAGTAAATATAAAATTTAAATGGGGGGTTTGCGCGCGAAGGGCGCAGGGGGTAACCTCCAATATATCTATCTATCCTTATTAATATAAAATCATTTCGCCGCCGCCGCTGATTGAGTCATTTCCCTTTTCGACTCTTTCCAAGAGGCCGTCAAAACTTATGTCTAATTTGACTTATTTTTTTACCTATAGGTCAAAAAGAGGATAAATAACGGCCTCACATTACGTCAAAATCTATGTCTAATTTCACATGTTTTTTGACTTATAGGTTAAAAAGCAGTTTCCATGTGGGTCCTTTCATTACGTAAAAATCCATGTTTAATTTGACCTATTTTTTACCTTTATGTCAAAAAGTGGTCCGTGTGTGGGCTCTTACATTATGTCAAAATCCATGTTTAATTTACCTATTTTTTGAACTGCGACTTTTAAAAGGGGCCTTAATGTGGATCATCACATTACGTAAAAATTTGATCTGTGTTTTACCTACAGGTCAGAGCTTGCCGCTTCAAATAGGACGTCAAAGCCTATGCCAAAGACAAATTTTTTACTTGCAGGCTGTTATGTTACTACAAAATTGATGACAAAGATTTAAAATTTCAGATTGGCTTATATGATAAGATTGTTTTTTACCATCTTTATATTATCCATAAATAGAAGTAAATATAAAATTTATACAGGGTTTAGAGCGCTCCGGTGAGTAGAAAACTCTTTTTTCAATGTTTAAATATTCTAGTCCCACTTTTTTATTTATATATCCTTTTAGTAAAAAACCTCAGCTTTCGTTTAAAAATAAATAAAATCGTATCTCTCCCCTAAAAATTAAAATTTAATTTTGATTTTTTTTAGTCAAAATTTTTTTTTCAAAATGCTTATTTGCAATTGAAAGAGCATGAAAAAACCTTTCCAAAATGTACGTTGTCAAATTTGTATGTTTAATTCTTTAAAAGTAAAAAAATTATTAAAATAAACATTACACCAAAAGACTCTTGATCACTTGACGTGGAATCGCTCCTATGTGTGTGACGTTTCTTCCAGGGTGAAAGGGACATTATAGCTGTTTTTGAAAGAACTAAAATTGGGAGTATAAATAAATAAAATGACTAATTTTATTAGAAACTATTAATATTCAATTCATTATTATGTGCAACATTTTCAGAAAAGTATGCTTTTGATGTTAAATAATTATTAACAAATTTTTAATTAAGCTAAAACTATTCTAAACATAACCTAAAATTTTAAGCAGCGAAGGTCCCTTTTACCGTGGAACGTCACATTTGTCGGTTGTGTTCTAAATTTAAAGAAATGAATGTTTAATGTACTGGTAAGAGTACGAGCTTTGTGACGTTGGCCACCTGGTGGGCGATGCCGGAACTCACATCTGCGTCAATGCGAATCACGTGTGCTTTGTCTCTTTCAGCCCGTATAACTGTCATTCAATAAAGTCTTTATTCAACTTTTATACAATGATATTATACTACTCTCCATTATTAGATCACATTATACATTCTGACAATGCTTTTCAAGATATTCAGTAATGTATAACTTCAGATGTATATAATATTGACAAGTTCGCGGAATAATATTGGTCTTCAAGTATTTATAATATACTAGAGAAATATTCTTCGCTCGGTTGACATTTTACATATTTATTTCTACTTACATATATATATATATATATATTATTTCACATTATTAGTATATAATATTTTAATTTTTATTATTTATTTAATAGCATCATTAATGTGTTAATATATACTTTTAAGTAGTAAATGTACATTAATATGAATTTTCTACAAAACTCTTTTTCTTTAAAAATACTCAATTTATGAAAAAATTGTACTAAACATAAAATGTGTATCTTAACAAGATCTACAACTTTTATGTAGAACATTTTTCGAAATTTTTAAAATTTACAGAGTAAATCGTCAAAAACCAAAAAAAATGTTGTTTCCCAGCCCTGGCATTCTGTAAGTAACTTTTTCATCCTGCCTCACCGAATTCTTCAATAACTAGCTAAATGAGAGACATTCCAAAAGAAATTAATCATTTATCTCCACCCTTGGACCCGACCCCCCCCCTAACGTTAAGACTCAGGGTACTGACTATAAAAATGTAACGTTCCGTACTGACATGGGTTAGCGTAACCCAGCAACTTTGATTGCCTGTAGCTTGGGCTGTAATTGATGAATTTAAACTCTTTTTTTTTAATCTGATTAAAATTTCCCCAGGAATACGCCGGATTTATCGGATTGGTGATATATTTTTTTTAAATATAAAAGTTATTGTTCAAAATACAAATGGTGTTCAAAAAATTTTCAGGAAAAAAAATATTTTTTTTCAAAGCTTCTATTTGTATGAAAAAAAAGTTAAAATCATTTTATATAGGTGTTTTGGAAAGGTGAAAAGTTGATCTTTAAGATAGCGTTAGCGGTTTTTAATTAATTTAAAAAAGTATATTTTTTTGATTTAAAAATGCTCTATGTTTGAAATAATAAAAATGTCAATAAATTCATTAAAAACATCTTGAAATTTCTTTTTTATAATGCAGGAAATATTTATTACAGACAAATTTAATAATTATCACAAAGAAACACCAGAAATCGCTCAAAAATATTTTTATTTTTCCATTGACATGAAAATCTCAGAAGTATATAAAAATTCAATTATACTTTGCGCATTCATGATCATGTAGGTCAACACCACCCATAAACTGATTGTAAATCGTAAACGCTCTTGGAAATTTCAGTTCTTTTTTCATTTTGACCCTTACCCGACGTTCTACTATTCCTAAAGGTGTAGCACCAACTGCACTGGATGAAATAGAAACTGGATTGGAGTCCATAATTGTGATAAAATTTACCCCACTTTGTTTATCACATTTGACTTCAAACTTCCCTCTTTCATCTTTATCCGTAACTGCATTTTTGACTTCTACTCTGTTTGCTCTGACTATGCCAGTAGCAACAAGTCCATATTTTTTTTAATGAACAAGCAAATCCGGGCAAGTGAAATGATTGTCAAAATAAATATGCAAATTGTCTCGATTACGTAAAGATACAGTAGAAAAAACTACTTGTAACATTGCTAACTTTTTAGTTTTATTATTACTTTTTCCGCAGTATACGTCAAAATCAAAAAGGAAACCGTTAGCACTACAGAGATCCCATAATTTTATACCGAACCTTATTGGTTTTTTCTTTATAAATTGCTTTAATACTGACCTTTCATAAAATTTAAGCATCATCTCATCAATGGATAGTGCAGTTGAAAATATCCTAAATTGAATAAGATTTTTTCTAAAAATGTTTATAAGTGTTCTCACAAGCCAGACTCTGTCAGCATCATTTTTATCATCTGATTGATGGAATTTTATTTTTGATTTAATCGTTTTAAAATTTAAACGAGACATTGAAGAAGATACTGGTTCAACTTTTAAATGTGGATCTCGGGACCAATAATCTCTTTGCGATAATCTTTTATTATACATTGTAAATATTATAAAACCCACAAAAACATTTAAGTCTGTAATTGACATCTTATATCCCTTTTTCTATGTGCAGTTGACTATATGATTTTTAGGTCTAATGAGTAAAAGTGGTTGAACAACTCGGTCGGAGTACTACTCAATATTTTAGATTTTTGTATTTGACTTAGCATGATCTTGTTTTCAAAAGATCGATCGTGCTTACATTCACTAGAAGTCCAATTATACACGTAGTCATTTTTAAATTTTTTTAGCGAATAATTATAATTTAAAAAAACGTTGTCGTACGATTGAAGCTTTAATACGGAATCAAAATCGTCATCTGCTTCTGAAAAATTATTCTCAGACTCACAATCTGATTCATCATCTGAATCAGATTCCCCAGAATCATTAGCAGATGAAACTATGTTGGCATTGATGTATTCATCACACTCTTCATATTCGATAGAGTCAGGTAATAAAAATTTTGTTCCGCTTCGCCGTGTTTTGGAAGAAATCATTTTTTCGGATATTGTATCTGACCTCCTTTTAGGTGGCATTGTACAATAATTTATATATAATAATATATGTATATATAAATATTATGCATGTACAATATTTTATAATAAAAAATATATGTATACTAGCTGTCGTAACCGTCTTCGACGGGCGTTAGGTCTTTTTATCTGTACATTGCATATAATTTGTAAATTTTAATTATAATTAAGTTATTGATTGATATTTAGCCAATTCCATTGAAACTTGAATCAAAAAATTGTATCATATATTAAAAATATAAATTAACAAATGTTTAAAAATAAATATTTCAATGACTTTGTTTCCAAGATGCACCACGGGGAGGTAAACAATCATGCATCTCAAAAAAAAATTTTTTAATTCTCAATTCTTTAAAATTCAAAATAGTGAAAAAATCGTATTTAAAAATTAAAGGTAAAACAGTATATTTATAAAAATTCAACAAAATGACAAATTTTCAGTAAAATGATTTTTATTATTAATAATTTACTAATATTAAAAATAATTATAAAAGGAAATTAATTGTTTTGCTTTTCTTTATTCTCATTTTCTTCATTTCTTAATTTTTCATTTTTGTTAATTATAACCCTAAATTTTGCCGCATTATCGCATTCCCATTCAATTTTATGCTTTCCTACTTGTATATCCTTAAAATTCATTTTTAAATCATAGGCTTCCATAAATTGTTCTTCAGTTATTTCGTCTATTAAAAAATTACATAAGTAAAATTGATAAAAACCGTATTAAAAGATTATTCATAAAATGTGATTAATGTTTATACCGTATATTGTAATGGAACCCATAATTTCAATTTCTTTCGTCAAATCCTATTAAAAATCAAAATATTATAAATTTAATAATGAGAATTATTCAATAACATTTATTACAGTTTCAATCAGTACGTTTATTTTTCAAAAAATACAAACATTTAAAAATAATAAAGATTATAACAGTACCTAACTATTATCATTTTTATTATAATAATAATAATTATTATTTTACTTTTTTCATAAAGAAAAAGAAAATAATTAAATTCGAAAAGTCGTAAAATTAAAAATATAACTGAAAGATGAACATTCACAAATCATGGTAATAATAATGATTGTAATAAAAAAGATTTATAAAAAAAAATTATTGAAAAATGATTTAATTTAAGAAATGACAGAAATATAAATCTGAAAAATGAGCATTAAAAAATAAATATGATTATGATAATCAAATAAATAATATTTGTCGATATTGTGGCATTAGGTCCACAATATATATTGGTTAACCACAATATTTATTAGTTAATTTTTGAAAAGAAAATGAGAACAGAAATAAAGAAGAAGATAAGAAATGATAATTTTAAAAAATAACAATGATTTTAATGTTCGTAGCAATAAACTATTATTATTATTATTGTTTGTTATCATTATTATTATTATATTTTTTAACAATTTATTTACGAAAAAGACATTGAAATTTAAAAATACACAAAAAATATCACATAAATAAATATTAAGATTATTTGTTTAGGAAAAGAATAAAATAATTAAACATACCTTTTTTATTTTTCTAAAATATTTTTTTGTTTTTATTTATATACGTTCTATTTGTATATTATTATTATTTTTTATTTTTTATTATTATATATTTTCTCAGTTTCTCCTGTATTTTTTTCTTTATTAGTGACAATGTTATCAATATTGTCAAAATTTTTGGAATGATGTATAATAACAAACATTCTATTGTTTTATTGTTCCTACTTCAGCACATTGCATTGTTTCTATTTTTTATCTTCTAATTTAATATTTTATTTATTTTTTATTTAATATTGATTGAAAATAGAAATAAAATTTTTAATTCAAAATTACATATAACAATTCAATTCAAAATAAAATTAAACAATTACATATTATTTATCAAAAAAATTAATTAAAATTTTTTTTCGAAAATTAAAAAAATTAATTAAAAATTTACATTTATTATTTTCTTTATTTTATTGCAAAAAGGAATTGTATTTATCTAAAAAAAAATTAACTACAAATAGTATTGCATCAATCCGTCAAAAATTACAAAATATTAATTTTTTTTATTTTTAATATTTTTTGAAAAAGTCATAGCTTTTGTTCAGTTTAATATTTTTCAATCGGATATGGCTATAAATTTAAGTTAGACTGATACCTAAGAGCCTGTAAAGTTTCGTTTTAATCGGTCAAGTAGTCTTTGTGTTTATCCCGGACAAAATATTGCGTACAAACATACATACATACATACACACAGACATACATACATAATTTTTTTATTGTCATTTTTGGAAATCTTACTACTCAAATAGATAAACTAAACATGAATTTTCAAATTCTATGCAATGTACAGACAAAAGTCTGATCTTATTTATAAAGATGTATGTATAATGCATTTGCAGATGTGGATAGTAATGTATTAGTATCAAAACATTAGTACCAATGTATTAGAGTCAATGAATTAGTATTAATATAAAAGTATCAATGTATTAAAGTCAATGAATTAGTATCAATTTATAAGTATCAATGCATTATTATCAATGTATTAGAGTTAATAAATTAGTATCAATGTATTGACAATTTTTGTTCGGATGATACAGTCTGCAATAACAAATGCTTCAATATTGTACAACCTTGCCACAAACACAAGGTTATATTTTTTAGAAATTTACAAAATTTATTTAAAAACCATTGAAAATAAAAAAAAACTTAAAAATTAAGTTTTAAATTTGTCGTCCGCCATATTGGATCCGCCATTTTGAATTTTGAAAATCTGACTTCAGATTCGTTATGAGCGACCCCAAAAACCTAAAAGTAACAAGTTTCAAGCGAATTCAACAACTTTAGAAAATTTTATCCATCCTGTGATAAATTTTGAAAGAAAATTTATTTTCAGGCGCCATTTTGAATTAGAAAAAACAAAAAAACTTAATACGCAAACATTTGGTCGTTAAAGCGTTAAATGTTCTTAAACTTTGGAGAAAGTTACTCCTTTTACTGTAAGCAACAATAATGTAAGGTGAAATAACTCTCATTGGCATGGATTGACCCATTAACGCCTGAATGCACTAAATATTTAGTCTGACTTCATACTTATATATTTTCTAATAAAAATGTTATTTTCTCTTTTACGAATTATTTTTTTTGCATTAAAGTGTCCTATATCCGAATATGATATTAGAAAATTAATAAAAAATTGTGTTATTATGTTATAGGTTATGTTCTTACAGAAAATTTTTTTTCGATATATTTCTTTCACTAATAATTGTATGTAATTTCAGTTTTAAAATTATCTGATGATGCCGGTCGTCGACAGGCAAAAGCTAATAAATAATTATCAAATTATATAAATGGATTTTTTAAAACAAAATAAGATCTCACTAAAATTAATAATCCAAACAAAATAACATCGTAATATATAATTAATAAAAAATTGTTTAACAATATTTTTTTCTTTAAACGTAGATGCAAAACCCTCGTTCGGCAACCACTGACAGCACTCCAAAATGGCCGATTCCCTTACAGTCCGACCAACCGATGCGCAAAACATTTTGCTCACAGTGTAGCGGTGGGCAAAATATTTTGCGCATCGTTTGTTCGCTCTGTAAGGCGATCGGACATTTTGAACTACTGCAAGTGCTTACTAAACGAGGTTATGCCTGCACTTATAAAGAAAAATATTGTTCGATACACGGTGCCGCGTGAGCATACGCCCATTTGGCACCTTGTATCGAAATATACTATTTGCATGTCATTAAAAAATTGCACGATTTTTTAAGGTTTTGATTACAAATTCTTAAATTTTATAGTCAAAAATTTTTTTTGACAGCTAACAGTACCGCAAATCGTGCACCTGATTGTTATACTTTCAAAAAATATATTGACTTTTTGAATTTAAACATTTTATTTTTCAAAATGGCGCCTAAAAACTCAAAAAATTTGAAATTTAATGCTCGATGTACATTTTTTTAAAACTTTGGCTTGAAAATGTTTACTCGGGGGTTTTGGGGGTCGCTGATTACGAATCTGATATTCATTTTCCAAAATTCAAAATGGCGGATCCAATATGGCGGACGAAAATTTCAAAAATTGGTTGAATTCTCTTACAAATCCATACTCGGGCATTTTTTGGGTCGCTGATTTCGAATCTGATATTAATTTTCCAAAATTCAAAATGGTGGATCCAATATGGCGGACAAAAATTTTTAAATTTGGTTGGATTTTTTTAAAAATCCTTACTCTAGGATTTTTCAGGGTCACTGATTATGAATAGGATTTTAGTTTTTTGAAAATTATGATGGCGGATCTAATATTATGCAATTATTATGCTAATAATAATTATTACATTATATTATATTTAATGAAATATTTATAAAAAAATTTTATAAAAAATAATGGAAAAATTATAGAAGTGAATGTAATAATAATAAAAATTAATAATTATTAATTAATAACAAGAATTTATTTATATAAATAACGACAAATAAATTGTTTGATATTAATTAAATTTTTTTGCACTCTTTAACATGTAAAGTTTTTATCATTTTGAAAAATTCGAGCGTATTTTGTTATAATTCTCTTTTTGTCCGCCAGGTGGTAGAGTTGTATTTCTCCCGCTAAAAAAACCAAGACGCTCGATGGAAATATATCCTCATCAATTAAGTTTGAAGAAGCTGAGGATCATTTTGACGCAATTTTTATTCCAGACTCAGATGATTTCAATGAATCTGAAAATGAATTCAGTGAAGAAGGCGGCTTAAGTGATACTGTTGTGAAGATGACATACCAATTCCAAAAGAATCTTATTTCCAAAAATACGAAAATTATTCTGTTTCACAAAAGAAACTTGAAATTAATCATGTTTATGATAGCGATAAGGGTGAAAAAAATATAAGAAAAAATTGATTTAAAACTTATTGATTTATAATATAAAAAAAAATTAAATAATTTTTTTTTAAATTTAAAAAAAATTCAAATAAAAAAAATAAGATTCTCCTTGTCCATCTACCTCCACGTGGTGAGAATTGGGAACATCAGTTTACGACCTGATGGCTAAAGATGTTCAAAATAATTAAAAAACCGTCAGTAAAACTCTTGAGTAAGGATTTTAAAAAAAATCCGACTGAATTTTGAAAATTTTGTCTACCATATTACATCCGCTATTTTGAATTTAGGAAAACTAATATCAGATTGGTGATCAGCGACCCCAAAAAACCCCGAGTACGGATTTGTAAGAGAATCCAACCAATTTTTAAAATTTTTGTCCGCCATTTTGAATTTTGGAAAATAAATATCAGATTCATAATCTGCGACTCTGAAAACCCCCGAGTAAACATTTTTGAGCCAAAGCTTAAAAAATGTATATCGAGCATCAAATTTCAAATTTTCAAATTTTTTTTGAGTTTTTAGGCGCCATTTTGAAAAATAAAACGTTTAAATTCAAAAACCCAATATATTTTTTGAAAGTATAACAATCGAGTGCACGATTTTTGGTAAAATTAGCTGTCAAAAAAAAATTTTGACTTAAAAATTTAAAATTTGTAATAAAAAACCTTTAAAAAATAGTGCAATTTTTTAATTATATGCAAAAAAATATTGTTAAACAAAAAAAAATATTTGTCAAAGAGAAAATATTAAGTTTATTAGAAAATATTTAAGTTTGAAGTCAGACTAAAAATTCAGTGCATTCAGGCGTTAATGGGTTAACTGAATACATTCTTCCAAATACTTTTTCTTTACGAATTATTTTATTCCATTAAAGAGATTTCGTTACCCATGGAAAATGTTCTGGTATTTCTGAATAATAATAATAATAATAATCAAGTGAAACATTGTTATTATCTTTCCCTTTACGAATAATAACATTCTGTTCATTTGGTAAATGTATGGGTATATATGGCTCCTTTCTCCAATGATTTATTTATAATTCTTCAAACTGCCTCAACAGGACCTACATATCTGTTCTCTCCATAATGATTAATTTCATTGTCATGAACAGTCACCTCACCATTGAAATTTGCAATAATAATTGATGCAGCATCATGACTCTTAAATATATATTTATATAAATATTTAACAGATTTGATACTTGAAACTATTTCCACTTTTATATGACAATTAAATAATTCTGAATGTATAGGACAATATGGAACCATCAATTAAACACCAATCTCCACAGATCCATGAATGTTATTTTGCATTATTATTTTATTAAAAGAAGGATTGCTATTTTCATCAAGAATTTCAGCAGAAGTATAACGATTAACACTATCAACTGTTAATAATTCATAATTTTCTTTCAATATAACTAATAAATCAATATGTAGCAATCCTCGCTTTTGAAACTTATTAACATAAACATAAGGCTTCACTTCTCCAAATAACTTGTTGTCAACAATAACTGTTAAAAGATGTTTGACCTTCAAGGCAAAAACTCTAGTTACTGTTTCAGGTTTATCAGAAGCAGTTTGATGAGGCAATAAATTTTCTTGTATTTCTTACCAATTTGGATCTAATAGCTATTTTGTATTTACAATAGGCAGACCGAGAAATAGTATGGTTTCTACTTCTAAAAGCACTATTACTACGAATCATATTTGTATTATAACCTTTATTTTCGAGTGAATAAAATATGGAATAAGTCCACAGTTCGACATTCGGATCTAAATTACTCACTGATTTTAATTCCTTTGAAGACTTATTATAAACCGTTACATAAGATTCTGGTATATCTCCTTTAGAATTTGTATTAAAAATAGCAGCAATTTAATTCAATCTTTATATAAGATTACATACGTTACATAAGATTGTCGTATTTCTCCTTCAGAATTTGTATTAAAAATAGCAGCAATTTCATTAAAACTTTGAAAATTGTATCTATTTTTGTCAAATTCTTTTTTTAACGTAAGCAACAATTGTAAGTCAGGAATTTTTTCTTTTTTTGTCTTGCTAATTCAGTTTCTATTTTAATTATTTCTGACATCATCATAAAAGATTTTGTGAATGAACTAGAAGTTCTCATAATATTTTCTATAGTTTGTAAAAGTTCTTCATCCAAATTTTCGTTAGTTTTTAATCTATAATGAATCGCTTCTTTAGGATCGTAAATATACAATTGACCAAAACATGGGTCTTTACCTTTATCAGAATATAAAGCACTATTAATTTGGTACTAAATTAGAACTTGAATTTTGTAACAAAATGGTCCTCTTCTTCTGTTATTAAAATTAATTACGTTAGTATTTAAAGATGCAAAAGAAAAAGAATTGTTATACAATCTTATATTCTTTTTAAAATGACCTGATTTTGTATAATGTCCTTCTAGCAATATTGTTAAGTCTTCTGGATATTGCACAGAAGGCAATATAATACCACTATGACCACATCAATAATAAAAAGTTTTTTTTGTCACTGACTCTTTCATCTGTAAAATAATTTGCTTGACAATTATTACAATAATAATTCATTATTCCCAGATATTTTTCATTAGAATTTGATTCATAAATAATTTTGTCATTTGATATACTTGGCAGAGGAACAATTGATTTTTGTAAACTAAATGTGTATATTAAATCAATACATTGATTAGAGTTAACATTTTTGGAGTCATAAAAAAGAGCTTATTGGCTCTTTTTTATTTTTACAGACGCAACATCTACTTCGTCGGAATAATTAATAATATTAATTTTTCATTTCACTTTTTGTTTGGCACGATAATTTCTTTGATTTTACACAGCACTTTTTCGGACAGTTTTAAATAAAGAATTTGTTTCGTTTACACTGTCATGTACATTCGTTATTAAAGGAATAGAAGCAAAGATATTTTCTAAATTAACAGATTCATTCATGTTATCATCATTTGAATCATTAACTTGACTGAACAAATTTTTATCATCAAACAAAGATTTTATTTCATTTCCTTTTTGCAATTCATTAGAAATTACATTTCGTCGGTTGGGTGCAGAAAGGTGCCAATTCAGACTTGTCGTGAAAAACGTGCCGTTTCAAAAAACACGTAAGAAACCTGCCACTTCAGCTACGATTTGGAAAACATGCCAACTCAGAATTGACGTTCATTTTTTTCATTTTAGGTACAAGAAAGAAGTTGTCCATCAAATAATAAATAATCAACCAATTAATTCAATAAATCAGTAAAAATATTCCCTTGTCAAAAAAAAATCATCCAAAATGCAACTAAAAAAATTATTTTTGTACAACTTTATAATCTTTGCTTCAAATTTTTCTGTACTGCCAAATGTCAACCTAAAATAAAAAAAATTAACGTCAATTCTGAGTTGGCATGTTTTCCAAATCGCAGCTGAAGTGGCAGGTTTCTCACTTGTTTTTTGAAACGGCACGTTTTCACGACTAGTCTGAATTAGCACCTTTCTGCACCCAACCGACGATTTGTTGAATCATTAAATAAAGAGCTTATTTCCTTTTCTTTTTTCTTTGTATTTATTCTGCTTGGCTCTTTTTAGGGTTTCGTGGCCAAGGGACAAGACCCTTATAGCGAGACTTTGGTGTCCGTCCGTAGTTTTTGGGAACGTTGCCATAATAACCGTTTCCATAGCAACTATTGCTATGTTAATGTTTGTCATAATAGCCGTTGCTATGTTAATGTCTGCTATAACAACCATTACTATGGTAATAGTGGTTTTTTTATTCATTCATTACACAGGCCGACTCTGATTTTGGTGCGGTAAATGTCAAAGATGTTTCCGATAGGTTTTTTCACTCTGATTAAGAACCCATAAATGAAAATTAGCCATCAGCTCTAGTTTTTAAGAAAACCGGGGTTAAAAGGTCGAAAAATAGCATTTTTGGCAAAGTTTGAGCACCTCTAGTGACGAAATGAAAGGTCGCAGAAACTTCTACTTGGGCTCAAATTAAAGCTTAACCTTTCATCAACAATCCCTGAAAATACCATTCCTGCACAATAACCTCAAATTTAATGGTAGTCAAATTTTAAAAGCCAAAAACTAATTTTTGTAAATTTTGAGCACCTCTAGCGACGAAACGAAAGCTTGTAGAAACTTCTACTGGGGCTCAAATTAAAGCTTAACCTTACATCAACAATCTCTGAAAATCCTTTTCCTGCATGATAATCTCAAAGTCAGTGGTAGTCAAATTTTAAAAGCAGTTTTTGGCTTCTAAAATTTGACTACCATTGACTTTGAGGTTATTGTGCAATATAGTGAAAATTACTTTTAAATAAATAACGTCTATTTTATTTTAAAAAAGATGAAGCATTTAGTACAATTTAATTCAAAATTTCAATTTCTAACTAAAATTATTTCCAATTCTGCCTTTTTGCTTTATTTTCAATTCCCTTGTATCCAATTTTAATATCTGTTTCCATTTCTAATTTTTATTTCCAATTTTAATCATTCAACAATCAACAATAATATATGTATATATATATGAGGCATTCTTTGCAACGTTACCCCCTGCCCGCCAAAAATGGTCTATGTTTAAATAATCAGTCATATGCTTAAAAGTTAGTTAAAAAGAAATGCTTTTAAATGCCAAGTGGTAGTTTTTAAAAATTCAAAACGGCGGACCCAATATGGTGGACGACATATCTAAAATGCATGCGATTTTAATGAAACTTGTTATTATACCTAAGGAAGATAGAAAGAAGATTTTACATAAAGTTCACGATGAAACAACAGCTGGACATCTTGGTGTTGCTAAAACACTAGCTAGCCTCGGAGAATTGTTCTTTTGGCCCAGAATGCTACGTGAAGGCGCGGAATATGTGAGAAATTGTAAAAATTATCAATTTAACAAAAGCTCACAACAAGCGGCAGTAAATCTTATGCATGCCACATTAGTAGAAAAGCCCTGGGAAATGATTTCTATCGACTTCATTGGACCGCTACCGAGAACAACTTCAGGAAATTCAAGTTTGTGTGTAGTTCAAGATCGTTTTACAAAATGGATTGAATTAAAACCATTACGTAAAGCGACGTCAATGTTAGTTATTTCAACATTGAAAGAAATTTTTTATCGTTTCGGATGCCCTCAGAAAATTGTCTCAGACAATGGTAGACAATTTATAAGTAAAGAATTTAAATCATTCTCAGAAGATTTCGGTATTCAACATCGGCTTACACCGCCCTATTCCCCGCATTGCAATCCAGTAGAACGAGTCAACAAAGTAGTCAAAACCATTATTCGACAATACTTGGATAGCAAGAAAACGGACCGGAACCGCCATCTACCAGAACTTCAGTTCGCGTACAACACCGCTAAGCACTCATCGACCGGCTTCATACCTGCCTACCTTACCGCCGGCCGTGAATTTCTCCCGCCTGGTTTTCAAGAGACGCGTCTGAATTTGAATTCGAATACTGCTTCCGAAACAAGGATAAAAAATTACAAAATGCATTGGAGTTAGTTAGAATTAATCTTGCCAAAAATTTTAACACACACGAAAATATTATAACCTTCGAAAACGTGAATAGAAACCAAATGTTGGAGATAAAGTGCTGAAAAGAAATGTTCATTTATCGAAAAAAAATAGAAAAGAAAAATGCTAAATTGTTGGCAAAAATTTAGTGGACCTTTTACAATCAAGAAAAAAATTTCTCCGGTTATTTTTGATGTTATAAATGACCAGGGGAAAATTTTTCGTCATGTCCATTTGAAAAACCTGAAAAATTTTGTCAATGACCAATAATATTTATTCCCTCCAAAATAGTGAAGTCAAAGACCTTTTGAGAAGAATATAAAATCTTGTTTCCGAGAAATACCTCTTTAGTTCCTCAAAATTCACCCGCTATGGTATCAGCAAAACTAATCGCGCAACGCGTACGGCAAGACATTCGTGAGCAAGCTATCGATTGCGCTAACTTGAATTTGTCGATCCCGGAATTTGATTTACTATATCAAAATTTTTTTGCAGAAAATATGTCTACTTCTACAGCTAAGGACGAAATTAATGTGTCACTGCAACCTTTTTTAAGACGAAATACGTCCTTAACTAAAGTTTGTACCGAAAATGCAAAACCGCCGCTTCGACAGCTCGCGAAAAAGGACGCCAAAACTTTCTTGCGGTAAAGATTTCGAATCGACTTTAATCGGCATCTGCAAGGAAGAGGAGATAAGAATGTTAAAAGAAAAATTAGATCGCGTGAATTCAAAAATTTTAAAATCGGACTTACCAGTGGTGAAACTTAACCGCGTTATCCCACCCAAGAAACAAGACATTAAAAAAGTTGTGAAACGGCCACGTTCGAAGGTGATGAAGTCACAATTGTCGGCAATGACAATTCTCGCGAAAAATAAAATAAAAAAGCAGATGGAAAGCTCGAAACTAAGCAAGCAGGCGAATCCATCTGCTTCAACTCGCGATAAATCGCGTAAATCTAGTGCAGCGATATCGTCACAAAAGAATAATAAATTATTTAGCGCTGTAAAAGTGCCTCAAATAATTTCTGAGGAAATTGTTTGCACTCCTGTTAAAATTGTCGCGCAACCCAGGGTTAAAAAGGACGACTGTCCTAATTCTTCCGAAGAACTATTTAAGAATCTCGAAGATACTATTAACGAAGTTGACGTAAATAATAATGTTGAGGTCAACGTAAACTCGGCTGAAAATCCAATTCCTTTGGTTAAGGAATTGGCACACCTTCCATTTAACATCATTAAATTGCCTTTCGGTCCGTGGATCCAAGTACCAATTAGTACTGCTCGATATCGCCTGCCAGTTGGAGGAGAAAAATTCCTTTTGAGGATGGAGAGAACAACAGGAGTTGGTCCGAGGCTTGCTCCGAGGCAGATCGACAGCAACTCTCTCTTCTCTTTCTCCTTTTCACCTTTACGATCTAACGCCGAGGTTGAGGTACGACTCTCCCAAGAAATGAGATCTTTCTTTCTTACCTGGTGCAAGCCGGCGGTAACTCAGGTACAGCGGGGGCTGCTTGCTTGTACTTCACAGAAGGAGCTGTACTCAAGACTCAGGTACAACTGGGCAGTAGTAACACCCTTCGCCTCTCCGTTTCTCTCTCTCTCCCTCTCTCTTTTCACCTGTCATTGCTCTGGTCTAAGCAGGGGTTTCTACCCTTAAACTTTCCCCCTCTCTCTCTCTCTTATATGCCACTCTATATCGTGTCGGGCATGAATACCGTTAGAATCGTGGTATCTAGTTTCTTTCGATATTGCTATATCGACCTAGCGTGCGCGACCCCTAGTTATCGTCCGTACCGATATTTAGGTGTTGTTTCTAGAGCCTACCCTTGCGTATAATGAGCGTCGGTCTCGGGTAGAAAATTATTATCGCTTATGGGGAAATAACCTTTCTTAATTTTACAGCGTGGCCACAGGAGAGTATGTTTTAACTAATTTTTAAGCCTATGACTGATTATTTAAACATAGACTATTTTTGGCGAGCAGGGGGGTAACCTTGACAAAGAATGCCTCATATATATATATGGGGCGTTCCAGGCCAAATCGGACAGTGTTTGACTTTTGCATCTCAGATTTTTTTTCAAATAATTTTTTTCTTTTAGTGCTCATTGAAATAAGCTACCATGATTTTTTTCAATTTTTTTCATCAAGCCATTAAAGAGATACAGGTTTTTGAAAAATCACGTTTTTTACGAAAAAGTTTTTTTGAAATGGTTATATATAACTGGTATTGTCGGTAATCTTCTCTTGCCAAAACTTTACCGACAGCAGATTATCTAATATTCACGGTCGGTAAAGTAGAAGGTATTTATCATGATTTAAAGAACATCATATCTGTAAATTATTTCATATGTTGTTAGTAGTGTCATAGTTTTATGCCATGGCAAGTTTTGGTATTTACAATTTGTGCTGCAATCCGTTAAAATTAGAAAAGCACAAAGTTAAAAATTGATTGCGACGTGCTGCAATTAATCATCAAAATTTGTATAATTTAAGCAATTCTGATTATCTATGCACTTCGTGTAGAAAATCTTTGGATGCAAAAAAATAATCCTGATTCTCTTGTTGTCGTCGATAACGAAAGTAACGAATCTTAAAAAAATGACAAGATTGTTTGTATTAATTAGTCAATATCAAATTCTCCATCTGGTACAATTAGGCAAATTATATTATTTTTTAGCTGTAAGATAAAGACACCAATTTTGGAACGATTTCATAATTTTTTCACTATTATAAAACAAAATTTTTCATTATTCTGCATTATTCTTACACTATAGGAAATGTGGTTTTATAATTATTTACTTAATTAGAATTTGTTCTTTGTATTTAATATTTTATAGTTAATATTCATATCTCTACCAAAATTATACATATTAACAGTCTTAATTATAAAAAAATGACCATAAAAATTTAATTAGCTTAAAAAGCGTCCCATATTTGGTAGAAACGTATCAATTTTTATTTTGTTTTTCAGAAGGAATAGAACAACTTAGTCAAAAAGCATTTACTTCAAAAGGTTAGCCTTTCTCAACAAAGCGTAGGGACAGTTTTGCCTATTGTGATCAATGCAATTGGATTATTAACCAAAAATAGGACGCTTTTTAAGCTAATTAAATTTTTATGAATAATTGAAGCACGTCGCAATCCATTTTTAACTTTGTGCTTTTCTAATTTAACGGATTGCAGCACAAATTGTAAATACCAAAACTTGCCATGGCATAAAACTATGACACTACTAACAACATATGAAATTATTTACAGATATGATGTTCTTTAAATCATTATAAATACCTTCTACTTTACCGACCGTGAATATTAAATAATCTGCTGTCGGTAAAGTTTTGGCAAGAGAAGATTACCGACAGTACCCGTTTTCACTGCGTTTATAATAATTAAAAAATTCGAAATAAATAGATCCCATCGTTTGCCCACAATCAGGCAACGCCTAAAAGTTGTAAATTTGGTCCTAGTTTCTTACAAAAAATTTTGAAAAAAATCGATCGATACATACATTCTTAAAAATAAAATTTTATTTTAAAAATTAAAATTTTTTTTCGTAAATTTAAAAAAAAAAGTTTTTTTATATTTTTATCAAAAACTACGTGTAAAAACAAAAATTTTCATATATAGAACATCAAATTTTGTCAATTTTTGACCGAGTTATAACCATTTCAAAAAAACTTTTTCGTAAAAAACGTGATTTTTCAAAAGCCTGTATCTCTTTAATGGCTTAATGAAAAATTTGAAAAAAATCATGGTAGCTTATTTCAATGAGCACTAAAAGAAAAAAATTATTTGAAAAAAATCTGAGATGCAACAGTCAAACACTGTCCGATTTGGCGTGGAACGCCCCATATATATATATATATATATATATATATATGAGGCATTCCATTTCAAAACGACCCCCTTTATAAACAATTGCTATTGTAAGGCAATTTTCAAATAATTATTTCTCCTATGTATTGGATTCAAACTTTATTTACTATTAGTGTTTTCAAAAGAAAAATTTCTTAACTTTACAATAGTATAAATTTCTTTTTAAAAAATAATATTCTTTATCAAAAAAATTAAGTTTGAAAGATAACCTTTTAAATATCTCAAAACACGTTATATCCGATTTTCTTGAAAGTTATGTCAAAATAAAGCTTAAATATTCTAGTTTCACTTTCTGCCAACATTATAATGGACAAATCAGGGGATTTTATAAAATTAATTTATTTCTATATGAATTTCAAAGGTTATAATGTATTGACTGAGCGGAATTTGTTTTTTTTAAGTTTTGAACAGTTTAACCTCTGATATCTTTGTACAATTTAATTAATTTCTTAAATTCCCCTGAATTGTCCATTATAATGTTGGCAGGAAATAAAACTAGAATATTTAAGCTTTATTTTGACATAACTTTCAAGAAAATCGGATATAACGTGTTTTGAGATATTTAAAAGGTTATCTTTCAAACTTAATTTTTTGATAAAGAATATTATTTTTTAAAAAGAAATTTATACTATTGTAAAGTTAAGAAATTTTTCTTTTGAAAACACTAATAGTAAATAAAGTTTGAATCCAATACATAGGAGAAAAAATTATTTGAAAATTGCCTTACAGTAGCAATTGTTTATAAAGGGGGTCGTTTTGAAATGGAATGCCTCATATATATATATATATATATATTATTGTACGTGCATGTACAGTAGACTGCCCACTGGTTAAAAGAAACCCTTTGAACAATAGGTCAGGTATTCGAGCAGACCTTTCGCTTCTCTTTATATATATATATTTTTTTTTATACTCCTGCCCTATTGGCCTTACGCACTTCGACAAGAGTCCCCGAGAAATACTTTTTTTGGATTAAGCATAACCATTCTACAAAAGTTTCTAAATATTAACCTAATTTACGTCTACAGCCGGCTCTATTAGAAGTACTCGCATTCGCCAGGACCACCTGTTAATTAGGTTTTCTCGCCAGAGGAGAGGGAAACTTTAGAAAACCTCTCTTGGGTACAACCGGTTTATCGACAGTCAAGTTCTAATGGTGTGTACCGGACAATAATCGACAGTGCATATCATTATACCTTGACGTCAAACCTCCCGCTTGAAAAATCACGAAAGTAGTGAGAAAAACACCGGGCTATAGCGGGCACCAAGGCGGTCACCTATCCAAGTACTAACTGCAGTGAATGTTGCTTAACCTCGGTGATCGCTAGCCACAGAGTCTCACCACTGTGGTTTACCATCGGTTTATATATATATATATATATATATATATATATATATATATATTTCTAATAACTTTCTGTCTTCTTCTTTCTAAATAAATTACATAAATCCGTCCCTGTTTATAACGCAGAAAATCTAACGCTATTGCCTTCTTCCTCTTTCGAAGTTAAATAATATTAGACTGTCTGTCTATACCTAATTTGCATATTTACTCGTTTCATGGAAGGATAGATGTGACATTTCACTATAAAAGGGGCTTTTGCTGCAAAAGACAAATTTTACAGGCAATACATATAAAGTAGAGCCAATCTGATTAGTTTAAATATTCTATTAAAATTCAGCCCCACTACTCTCTTCACATTGATAGTTGTCCGTGTTACACGAAGCCGACGAATTGCACGTGCATGTCCAGTGTAGTAGTATTGGATTGTAGAAGGGCTGCTTTTCTGAATAACCACGTATGGACACTCAACAAGATCATTTTTACACATTAATAACAAAAAACCTGTAAGTAAAAATTAATTTTTACTTTTGTATATGAAAGAACAACTCAAAAAATATAGAATGATATACATAACTCAAAATTAATTTTTCTACAATTAAGGTCTCTTTCACCGTAGAACGTCACATATGTAGTAGGCGATATAAAAATCAAGCCATTAGCTAAAAGTCTATTCTATTTCCTAATAGCCGACCAATAGATCAAAGCATAGGCCAGTAGACGAATAACTTGCTGGATGGCTACTTGCCTGACCATTTTTAGGCCATTAAAAAATAATGTACATGTGGAAAAAAAATTAGGTTTTCGCTCAAAACGTAATGAAGATCAGTTCTAATTATTTCCACTATATTTTCCCTGTAATCTACACGTAAAAATTCAAAAGTGTTTCAATTTTCAGCTTTCTAGGTAAAAAACAGTGGGCGCTAGAGTGAAATACACGCTTTTTGACGAAATTTTTAAAAACTGAGTTTTTCGCTGAAAAAAATATGAAGATCAAATCCCATCATGTTCGCTATATTTTTCCTTAAATCTACACACGAAAACACATAAAATAAGCAAAACTGCAGTCCAATAGGCCAAGAATTTTTTTCGAATTATTAATTAATAAAAATTAATGAATTAATTAATTACGACTTTTTAGAAAATTGTTTAAAAACAATTGTAAAAGAAAGAGGCCTTTTTCCAATTGTTTTTAAAATTTCATAATCATTGGTGGTTGAAGTAGAGGAGACCGGGACGTAATGGATCATTTTTCACTTTTTGTTGGAAGTAAAGGAATAGAAATCCTATCTGTTTAAATATTTTTTTTGTCTCTGAGATATAAAGAGATAAAGTTAGTCTATCCCCACTTTATATCTGCAATAACTTTTTATCTCTCCTCCTGTATAAATCTTTTTCAGTAACCTTTATTTCATCTCTTTTAATACTTTAAATATCCACACCTATCTCTTTCTATCTCTAATTCCATCTAAGAATATACTTATCTCTTTTAATAATCTTGTTTCTATCCCAGGCTATCCCTTTTTTCCATCAATCTCTTTTTATCTTCCCTTTTTATTTAATGTCTTTTAAAAAACCCTTATTTTATCGCCTTTTATCCTCTTACTATTCACTTCATTTCCTTTCTATCCCTATTTAATTCTATATCCATTTTTATTACAACTATCGCTTATCTTCTCTTTTTCTCAATCTTTTTGAATAACAGTTATCTTACTATCTTCTTCAATACTTCTTCTATCTACTTTCCTCCTTTCTGTCGCTGCTTTAATCTATTTAATCTTTTAACTTGAATCCAAGAACACACTGATCCCTGCTTATGACCTTCATTTATCCCAGGCTTTTCCTTTTTTAATCCTGTCAATCGCTTTTTATCTCATATTTTTTCTCAATCTCTTCTAATAACCCTTATTTCATCCTTTTACTATTTACTTTATTCTCTTTCTATTCTCATTTGAATCTTAGTATTTACATTTTTCCTTATCTTCATAAATAACAATTAAAGTTGTAATACTTCATAAAGAGTTTATTATTGTTATTAATATTGGTTTATTAATTCTTTATATAATAAAAAAGATAAGAATTTTGCAGCAAAGAGGTTCTATTGTATATTTATAACAAAGAATATTGAAAGTAGAACTTATTTAATTTTAACTTTAAACTTTTTCATGCAATTTTTAAATTTTAAAAAGTTGTAGCGAAATACAAAATCCATTCACTTCAAAAATCTATTCTCTAATTATTTTTTTTTATAAAGGGTTATCATTGGTTATCATTTTATTTATATTTTAAATATAATAGGTGTTTCTTAATAAAATATGCGAGCCAATAATCCCCGGCCAAAGTGATCCATTACGCACCGGAAGTTTTTGTTAAAAAGTTTGTTATTTTTTATCTGTGCCGTAAGTAGGGGAGACTGGGGCAAAAAGTTAAATTTTGCATAAATGATTTTTTTTTGCAATATAATCCGCTTAGATGCAAATATTTGTATATCAATATTGTAGGGCAACTTGTCCTCTACAACTTTCAATAAAAAAGTTCCTGATATTTTGGCATAAAATACATGTTTTGTCCTTTTTTGAAAATTTTGTTTTTTTAACTTTTCGCCCCATGATGGGGCGAAAAGTTAAATTCTATTTTTAGCCTACTAAAACTATTTTCTGATAGGTGATAAGTATTAGATAAGTTAAAGTATAAGTAAACAAGTAATTTAGTAAATAAAAGATCTTTGTTTATTTAACAAAATCTTTAGAACAGTTGTAAAGTTAAAAAATTGAAATTTCAAAAAAAAAAATTTTTTTTGTTTATTTCATGTGAACGGTCTTCTTTTTTGACAGACTACTTGCCCAATGTTAAATAAATAATTTTTAAACAAATAAACCCAAAAAACGAGAAATAAAAAAAATTTAAATACATCTAAAAATACATTTAACTTTTCGCCCCAGGGTACGTTTTTGGCTTTAACAACAAATATAAAAAATCTGACTAAAGATATTTAGCAAATACCTTTAGGTATCTCTTCAGGGGACCCAAATAATGAAGTAAAAAAATCGCGGTGAGGATAAATGCAAAAAATATACTTAAAAGTTGATATTTTCTTTTTTGAAAAAATTTTCAAAAGTAGGTTGAAAAAAAACTTTCAATATAGACACCACAAAAATTAACAGAATTGCACACAACTCCGTACATTTATTTAGGGTAATAATACCCTTCTATAATTAAAATTACAATGCTCTAACTATTCCCGTTCGAAAGATAATGAATTTTAACGGTTTTGGCAGTTTAACTTTTCGCCCCAGTCTCTCCTACTAAACAAAAATTGTCAATTGTTCTTTAACCCTCCTACGCATACGCTTCCACCCACAAAGTCGCTTGCAAATGCATACATTTTTCAGAACGTAGGATTTGCACGGCGATCGGTATCTAGGGGTTTTCGGGGTCACTGATGACGAATCCGGGGTCAGAATTTCAAAATTCAAAATGGCGGACCCAATATAGCGGACAATTTTAACAATTCAAAAAAATTCTAATCGTTCCGTCTATCGCTATTTAGGGGTTCTTGAGGTCGCTGATTACAAATATAAAGTCTAAAATTTCAAAATTCCAAAATGGCGGAACCAATATAGCGGACGACAATTTTGAAGAAGTTTTCAAATCGACCCATCTATCGATATCTAGTGGTTTTTGAGGTCACTGATTAGAAATATAAAGTCAAAAATTATATCAAAATTCATACACAATTTTTAATTATTATTTTATATTGTTAATCAAAGACTACAATATGAATAAATTTTTCAATAAGAAAATTTTATTAAAACTGTTTTTTGACATATAGAATTGGCCATTTAGATTTTTTAAATTTAGCCTCCATATTTGAAATCAGCGACTAAAAAACCCTTAAGATACACATTTTATGTTACATGCATTTTTTTCATAAATTGAGTATTTTTCGAGAAAAACACAAAAAAGCGGAAAATAACTATAGAAACGTTTTAATGCAGAAGGGAGTCAAATTAACTTCCTAGATGGTACTAGAAGGTATCGAACTTAGACCAGAGCCCCCTCCAACGTTTAAAAAAGGCGTTTTGAAGGTGCATCCACAACACATCGCTCAAAGGCGGGCGAAGCCCGCCGCACCTGATTTCCTTTACCGTTTAATGCAGAAGGGAGTCAAATTAAGTTCCTAGTTTGTACTAGAAGGTATCTAACTTAGACCAGAGCCCCCTCTAACGTTTAAAAAAAGGTGTCTTGAAGGTGCATCCACAACACATCGCTCAAAGGCGGGCGAAGCCCGCCGCACCTGATTTCCTTTAACGTTTTAATGCAGAAAGGGAGTCAAATCCGTTGGAGAGGGGTCTGGACTAAGTTAGACATCTTGTAGTACCAACTAGAAAGTTAATTTGACTCCCTTCTGAATTAAACGTAGAAGGAAATTAGGTGCGGCGGGCTTCACACGCCTTTGAGTGATGTGTTGTGGATGCACCTTCAAGACGCCTTTTTTAAACGTTGGAGGAGGCTCTGGTCTAAGTTAGATACCTTCTAGTACAAACTAGAAACTTAATTTGACTCCCTTCTGCATTAAACGTTAAAGGAACTCAGGTGCGGAGGGCTTCGCCCGCCTTTGAGCAATGTGTTGTGGATGCACCTTCAAAACGCCTTTTTTTAAACGTTGGAGGGGGGTCTGGTCTAAGTTGGATACCTTCTAGTAACTTTTTCATCTTCCCCACCGGATTCTTAAATTACTAGCCAAATAAAAGACATTCCAAAAAAATTAACCAAAAATCTTTAAAATTGGGAAAAGTCCTTCTTCTGCATAATTACCTTTTTTTAAAAGTCCACTTTTAAAAAATATAATTGTCCGACATGTTAGATTCGCCATTTTGAATTTTTGAATTTTGACGTTAAATTCGTAATCAGCGCACCCAGAAACCCTTTGATAGACAATTTTTGGAAAATTCGATAAACAAACAATAATTTATAAAACAGAAATTTTTCACTTTTTTTAAAACATTTTATATGCAATATTTATTGTTAAGTAAGTAATATATAGTGTGCTAAATAATTCAATTAGCTTCGTTTGTTTATTGAAAGCAATTTGCAACTTGTCCGATGTCTTAATATTTATTATAACAAAAGTTTTTAACAAAAATGTTTGGACGAGTATAATCGTCCTCATGCATATGGTAACGGTTCAATTTGGACGAGTATACTCGGCTTTATGCGCAGGAGGGTTAAGAACATATGTTTAAATTTCAAAACCTGATATACAAAAAATGTTTACAAGTAATTTTGAAAAAGATATAACAAAAAATCAAAGACTTCAAAAATTTACTCTCAAACGTCCAAATCACTTCTACCATATTTTTAACAATAATAAATGAATAACAATGAAACTTGGTACAAACTTACAGTATGCCAAGTACATTATTTTGATCAAAAACCGAAATTACTCTGATTTACCACATTTGAATAAATTCAAATGATCCATTATACTGCAAAAACTGGTATCTCACTCGTGTCTTAAAATGAGTTTCTTTAAGTGTTTAATCCATTGAGATATAAAATGTTTCTTATTTTGAGACATTTAATTTCACCTCGTGTCTCATCTTAAGACATTAAAAGTAACTTAATGGGTATAAGACACGTAAAACATATTCTTACCTTGAGACAGCTATTCGAAATACACAACGTGTCTGAAAATGCAGTGCTAAATGTGTGAGACATTTGTAATGTCTTAAAATGAGACACATATCTGTTTCAAATATGTGGACTAAGATATCTTATGTGTTTCAAATATAGGGACATAACGTCTCAAAATGAGACACTTTATTTTGCAGTGTATGCCCCTGATCTATTACGCCCCGGTCTTCCCGACTCATGCACAGTACTAAATCGTGTAAAAGTATTAGCTCGATCTAACAACTTGTAATTTTGATATTGGTATATTTGAGAAAATTTGCCCATGTACATTATTTTTTTATTGGCCTAAAAAATGTCAGGCTAGTAGCCATCCAGTAATTTATTCGTCTACTGGCGTATGCTTTGGTCTATTGGCCGGCTATTTCTGAACGGAGGCACCCCATCTCACTATTTTTGGCTTCATGAAAAAATTATTTATTATATGTCAAATGAAAGCTAAGAATAACCCTTTTAAATACAAAGAAGTAAATTATTTTCCTCTGCTACTTACCTAACAACGCTGCTCCCCCATTCTTGAGATTCGAAAAAGCTATGCATTTATAGTGTTGCCTCAAGGTAAATTGTTGATAAAAAGATTCTCCAATGATTCTAAAGGCAGAATATTAACGGAATAAAAAAAATTTTAATCTCTTGAAGAGCTCTTTTATTAGTAATCTTAAAACGTTTATAATTACTAAAATTTCTACAAATCAAATAGTTCAAAATTTTTAGTCTACCATATTGGATCCACGATTTTAAGCTTTAAAAAACTAATATTATAATCATAATCGGCGAACCCCAAAAACCCCTGCATAATAAATTTCCAGGGTATCTAAACATTTTTTCAATTCTTCGTCCGACATATTGGATCTGCCATTTTTAATTTTAATAAACTCACATCAAATTATTTATCAGTGACCCCAAAAACCCCAGAGTAACAAGTTTCAAGCAAATCGAAAGAATTTTCAATTTTTTTAGTCGCCATATTGGATCCGCCATCTTTATTTTTGATAACACCTCGACTTTCGAAAGTACTCAACCTAAACAATGTTTAAGCATTAAAATATGTTTTTTAATTGGGTATATCTTGTATCTCTAAATAGAAATACAATGTTAATTTTTACTTTTTTTGAAGAAACTATCTTTTTAGAAAGTTATTATCATTTGTTTAAAAACAGCTATTTTTAAATAATTATTATTTTGAAAATGGTTCATTTTTTTTGAAAAAGTTTAACACAAAAAAATTTCATTTCTGTATGTAGATTTAAGAAAAATATTTAAAAAAATTTTTATCAAATTTTTTTTACTATGTTTATAAGGTTGATTTAAATTAAAAATATGTATAAGGTAAAAATTTGTTAAATAAAACTTTTTATATTTTTTCGTAAATCTACATATAGAAATGAACATTTTTGTCTGAAACTTTTTTTTTGATAATTTCATTATAAAGTCCACACTTTTAATTATTAATACACGAACATATTTTTTTTGTTGACATATATATGGGACGTTTCACGTCAAGTGGACAATTGCTCTGCCCAAAAATCTAAGCAATAGAAATCGACTTATTATGGATTAAAAAATTCATAGGCTCATATTCTTTCGATTAAAAAGTGGCGAATTCAAAAATTCAATATGGCGTACCCTCCACGCCATTTTTTGCATAAATTTTCCCATACTCAAAAAACAATTGTGTTAAATAATATTTGAAAATAATTGCAATTTACCAAAACATGAATGAATATTAAGTATTAGGGGTCGCTGATTACGAATATGAAGTTAAATTTTCAAAATTCAAAATGGCGGATCCAATATGGCGGACAAAAAAATTTAATATTTGATAAATTCGCTTGAAACTCGTTACTCGGAGGTTTTTGGGGTCGCTGATTACGAATATGAAGTTAAATTTTCAAAATTCAAAATGGCGGATCCAATATGGCGGACAAAAAAAATTTAATATTTGATAAATTCGCTTGAAACTCGTTACTCGGAGGTTTTTGGGGTCGCTGATTACGAAAATGATATTAAATTTTCAAAATTCAAAATGGCGGATCCAATATGGCGGACAAAAAAATTTAAAATGTCTAAATTCGCTTGAAACTCGTTACTCGGGGGTTTTTGGGGTCGCTGATTACAAATATGATGTTTAATTTTCAAATTTCAAAATGGTGGATCCAATATGGCGGACAAAAAATTAAAAATGTCTAAATTCGCTTGAAACTCGTTACTCGGGGGTTTTTGGGGTCGCTGATTACGAATATGATATTAAATTTTAATAATTCAAAAAAGCGCATCTAATATGACGGCCAAAAATATTTAAAGCTACACGCGCTAGCTTGCAATAGAAGATTTTCTTTAGCACCTCCATTCACAAAGATTCAAAGTTCACACTCTTTTAAAGTGACAGAAGAGAGAAAATTGGAAATATACAGGTACTCAAGTGCACCTGAACCACTTTCAATTTTGCAATATTCGTAAACTTGCGAAATTTAAATGTTATTTAATCCTTTTTTGTTATTTTGATTGTCATATTCAACTTTTTGTACCAAAAACCCCCGAATAACACAAATCAAGCGAATTTAGCTATTTTTAAATATTTTTGTCCGTCATATTTGATGCGCTATTTTGAATTCTTAAAATTTAACATCATATTCGTAATCAGCGACTCCAAAAACCCCCGAGTAACGAGTTTCAAGCGAATTTAGACATTTAAAATTTTTTTGTCCGCCATATTGGATCCGCCATTTTGAAATTTGAAAATGTAACATCATATTCGTAATTAGCGACTCCAAAAACCCCCGAGTAACGAGTTTCAAGCGAATTTAGACATTTAAAATTTTTTTTGTCCGCCATATTGGATCCGCCATTTTGAAATTTGAAAATGTAACATCATATTCGTAATTAGCGACCCCAAAAACCCTCGAGTAACGAGTTTCAAGCGAATTCATCAAATATTAAATTTTTTGTCCGCCATATTGGATCCGCCATTTTGAATTTTGAAAATTTAACTTCATATTCGTAATCAGCGAACCGAAAAACCCCCGAGTAACGAGTTTCAAGCGAATTTATCAATTATTAAATTTTTGTCCGCCATATTGGATCCGCCATTTTGAATTTTGAAAATTTAACTTCATATTCGTAATCAGCGACCCCTAATACATAATATCCATTCATGTTTTAATTTAATTTTTAAAAAAATTTTTAAATACAAAATGGCGGATCCAGTATGGTGAACTATTTTTTTAAAAATGACCCAATTTACTCGAAACTTGTTACTACACGGAAAAAATTAGTCGCTAAAGTTTTCCGCTACCACTCGAAGACTCTAGGATTTGAAAAAATACTTTATAAACTTATAGAAATACTCTATGATTTTAGCAGAAATTCTCTAAAAAAAGTCGAGGACTTTTTATAAACCTAGTAGCGGAAAAAAAGTCGTGGAATTATTGTAACACTTTGATAGAAAGTTTCGTCGACGAGTCGAGGAAAACGGTGCGCAGAAAAGATGCGCATACCCTCAAGCGATAAGCGCGACCTGCAGTCATTTTAACACCGTTCATTTACAAATTCTTGTGTACAGTGTTTGTGAATTATATTGGAGGATTAAAATCTTTTTGTAAGTATATATAAAATATAAATATTCTGTAGTAGAGGAATCTGAATGTGAATTATAATTCATGCTTCCCTATGACTAAATGAATTTTTTATCACTGTATGTGTAACAATATATTTCACGAGATGTATATCGCAATTAGTAGGGCGAGAAGAAACAATTTTTGATCGAGATGTATACCGCAATTAGTAGGGCGAGAAGAAACAATTTTTGATTATAATCAACTGCAAGAGGGCGAAGAATATATCTTACACGAACTGTCATCCATTCCAAGGACGAAGGAGAGCAATCAAATTGACGAAATTACTGACAATAACAGCGACAGCATTAATCAGAGTCTTCATAAAAATAAAGAACAGGGTGCACATCCTGAAACGAGTGTTCAACCGGGTAGCAATTTTTCCTTTTCGGTGAGATTCTTTATATATAATATTTTATAAATTTAATAATAGTAAATAATAAATTGCATTACTGTTTACTTGATTATTAATTGACATAATTAAATGTTAATAGTAATTAATGTAATATTAGTATTATTAATATAATAAATTAATAATCAGTTAAACTCAATCAATACCAGTAGTTGATAATCAGCTAAAATATTAATTTTGTCAAATAACAATAACAATCGTCATAATTTTTAAGGATTTACAAAAATTCATTTCAAACGATGCTGATGTAAAATTAGTTTGCCTCAGTTTCAAAAATAATGGATACCTAACGGAAAAAGGTAAAAAAATATTAGTTAAAAAATTCATTGAAAAAAAGAAGGAAGATTTTCTGAAAGAGTAAAAATTTTTTTTACTTATTTATTTTATTATTACATTACTCAAGTAGTGTCTATTAAATTTTGTTCTAAAAATCCTATTTGGGAATATTTTACGATTCATAACAGTAATAATAAAAGTATTAAATAAATATTCCCTGCTTTATTTCGTGTTTAGAATATTTTCCGAATTTTTTTGTTTTTGAACACTGTCAAAATTTAGTGATTATTAATGATATTTTATATTTTTGATAATTGAAAAATATTTTATTTTTAGAAGATGTCACACAAAAGTTAAAATACTTAGAAACACACTCTGCGGATGTCGAGAAATTAAAATCTTATTGGGTTGATACGTATCACCAAAGAAAAAGTATTTTACAAGTAGGAGAGAAAAGTGTAAACGATTATTTACAGGAATTCAAAGGATTAAGAAAAAATATAGGCCAAGAACTGGTAAGAATTAAAAAAAACCATATCGTCAATGTTTTGAAAACTTCAAAAGTGAAAAAAGAAGATAAAATATATTTGGACTTAATTCCAACACTGCAAAATGGTATATATGTATTTATTTTTAAATTAATATTGTGAAACAATGGAAATTATAACCAATAATTTTATAATGTGATGTTTTTACAGCTGATCAAGATGTATTAATATTTTATTTATTAATACATCTTTTTTCGATTTGCACACCACGAAAAAGAAAACGATCTAACCCAACTGTAGAATCGAACGAGTCGGTTGACAATAATGTTCCAACAAATACTACAAAAGGAAACGAAAGACAAGAGTCTTATATGCTTATAATTCCAGTAAGCTTTTTTGAAATGAATTAATTATAATTTAAATATTATTATCAGAGATTACAGTGATTTTTTTATATAATTTATTGATTTTAATATATAAGAAATAAAATTTCAGAAAATAATGACTAAAAATAACTTGGGTCTTGGAAAAATTTTCTTAAAAAATAGTAAAATTTAATATATGAAATTTTTAGTTTCAGAAATACTTTTATATTTTTTAAAGACAATTTTGAAAAAAATTTTTTTTAAATTTACTTGAAAAATACGACCAAAAATTTAATCAAAAATAATTTTTAATATCTAATTATAATATTCGAGAAAAATTTGAATAATTTTTATACAAAAAAGTTAACATTTAAAATTCTTATAAGTAAAAGATATTTTATATTTCTTATCTATTATGGAAAAATTTCTAAATTGAAAGACTCTTAGAAATAATGTAGAAGGATTTTTAAGTTTTAATGAATTAAAATTTATTATTATAAAAATACATTTTTTTACAGATTGCTAACGAGGCCGATGCTGCATTGGATAATTTGAAGACCAAGTTTTATGCACAAAAATCGACAATACAACCATTAATAGTAGTTGTGGGTTCAATTATAAATACCAAACAATTTTACGTGGTCATCAATAATTTATGGTACGAAACAGAATCTTTTTTAAAGGCAATTGACTTAACATTCAAAGCCTTTTTTGTGTTGGATTGTTGCTACCCAGATAATTCAAAAAATTTGTGGATGTTTGTACAACGTGCCATTTATGACATAAAACTCCTCGGCGATAAAGTCTCCATTAAAGTGAGAACACTTGAAAAACAAATCGAAAATATTTTGAAGAAGAATAATTGAATATATCTGACATTAAAATTCAATATGGTTTCGAAAATGTATCAGTGTTTCGACTGTAAATTAATTTTTTCAACGAATAGTACATTAGTTCTTCATGTAAAGTTAACGCACATGACGTCACCTTATTTTCAATGCTCAAAAACCGGATACTCAAAAAAGTTTCTTCTATTTGACTCATATAAAAAACACGTATTATCTGAACGTTGTCGTCAACTTGAATCTGAAACTGATAATAGTCATGAATTTATACAGGAATCGGTTCCATTTGATCTAAAAGATTCATCAATATCTGATCAGATATTGTGTACTGATTCTGATAGTTCTTCAGATGAAACTGAAGAATTCGAGGAAAATGTATTGGAAAATGTAGACCTTGACAAGAAAACGAATTTTTCGAATGTAGAATCTTTAAGTTAAGTTTGCGAAGAATCCTGTTCATTTGTAGCAAATTTATACAAACACCCCGATGTTTCAAGAAAAAGAGTTGACAATATTATAAGAGATGTTTCAACTTTATCTGATCATTATATTCAGGCTATCCAAAGACAAATACAAAAGTCTCTCTCGGAAGCCATAAAGGAATAGGAAAATGCGGTGCTGTATATCTAACTGTACCAACTCTTCCTCCCGCAATGCAATCGAAATTAAATAATATCTTTCTTTTCGTTTTATTCAATACTAAAGATAGAGTAAAATTCACGAATAAAATTGTTTTTACCAAACCCATTGAAGAGCTTCAGTTTCTCGAGAATACAGGAATCGAAGTTACCGTTGAAAACATAACAAGGCGAATTTATTTTATAGTAGCCTTAATTGAAGGTGACAATTTATGCCTGAGTTCAATTTTAGGTTTAGTGGAGTCTTTTTCTGCTAATTATTTTTGTAGACTTTGTTTAACACCACTGAAAGAAATTAATACAGTTTTCAATGAACGTGACTGCATCCTTCGAAATCGACAAAACTACGAAAATCTCTCTTCAGAAGCCATTTCATCTTCAGGTATAAAAGAGGACTGTGTATTTCACGAGTTAGGTAGTTTTCATTTAACAGAAAACCCAGCTGTTGATCCACTTCATGATTTTCCAGATGGTATCTTGCGATATGATATTTCGATGGTTTTAAATCAATTAATCCACGTAGAAGAACTTTTCGATTTGAATGATTTAAATTTGAGATTGTCTGGTTATGCGTACGGCGAAAACGATAATATTAACAAGCCAATGGCTATTTCGGAAAAGCATATTAAACAAAAGTATATGCTGATGTCTGCATCGGAAATGATGAATCTATTTCGAAGTTTATTCTTAATTATAGGGCCTTTTGTTCCGAAGAATAATCGTTATTGGCAGTTGTTAAAAAAATTAAAAATTATTGTCGAGATTGTATTTAGTAAAATCATTCATAGCGAAACACATAAACTCCTCGACAATGAAGTAACAGAATATTTGATCTTACGTCAAGAACTATTTCCGAACACGATGAAACCGAAACACCATCTTCTCGTTCATTATAGTCCTATAATGAAAAAAATTGGGCTTCTTTCTAGAATAAGTTGCGATATCTTTGAGCGGAAAAATAGAGAAGGTAAAGTCACTTCTCATGTTTCGATTTGCCGAAAAAATGTTTGCCGCACAATAGCTATAAAGCACCAGTTGACTCTCAATTCAAGATTCTTGGCTCAAGAGGGTGTGTGTGAGGTTTTCACAACAGGTCCGCCTAAATATACTGATGTTTATAGCTTGCCTGAATATCAAGAATATTGTAATTTAGTATTTTCATTCACGAAAACTGATATTCTGGAAACTAAGTGGGTATTAAATCTGGGCAGTAAAATAAAATTCGAGTCAATTATTATAATTCCTGGCGAAAATGGAGAAATGTTTTTTCAGGTTCACACGATATTTGTCCACGAAAAAAGTTTTAAAATGATTTGTAAGCAATTACTCGATTGTGTCTTCGACGAGCACTTACAATCATACAAAATTCTTAATAATGAATGTTATAAGTTTTGTATTCTAGGTCAAAAAGATTATTACATATTTTATATTAAGAATTTTTAGAATTATTTATTTTAATTTATTATTGATTATTATAACAATATATAATATAATAAATCATATTATTCAAAATATTTATAAACTAATAACATAGTAATATAAAATATAATTATTAATCGTTAAATAAGTTTTTACAATAATGAACAGAAAATAATTGAGGGGCTGGATGCTATAATGTGTTACGCGCCATTCACTTAACATGGCGCGTAACACATTATAGCATCCAGCCCCTCAATTATATTGGCTTAATTAATATTTTAATTAAATATTATCATTTTTCTATTCATCTAATAAATTAAAAATAATTGCACGGAGAAAAAAATGCTGTTGAATCAATGACATATGAGTTTGATTCATTGAATAGTGTCATAACGGACTGCCAAACGTATATGCTGTTGTTTTGAAAGCACCGATTCTAATGATTCGATAGTATCACTTTCATTGAAACAAAAGCATATTTCTCAAATTGACAGCATACTATGTTAATTTAAAGTTATCCCTTTTGAATCAACGATCAAAATTTTTTAATTTAACAGTATATGCTTTTGAGTCAATGACTATAGTTTTTAAATTTAAAAGCATCATTTTTATGAATCTAAAATTTGTAATTTTAATTTTTCAGTTGTTGCTATCGATTGAATAACACCATACTGTTAAGTCAATTCTTTAATGTGGTGAAAGATATACACCAACGATAAATTGAA
Source organism: Leptopilina myrica (nomen nudum) (assembly GCA_032872475.1). Lineage (NCBI taxonomy): Eukaryota > Metazoa > Arthropoda > Insecta > Hymenoptera > Figitidae > Leptopilina > Leptopilina myrica (nomen nudum). The sequence continues at coordinate 26,957,046 of CM065459.1, read as the reverse complement.
AAAATGAAATTTTTGTTCACATATTTTATATATACTATAATTAATTCTCACACCTTTAACACAACACTTTTTATATACATATTTTTTCAATTTTACACACTAACATACACATCTTTATTATTTTTTCATTTTTTCCAACGACAAACACACATACATACACATTCAAACACACTTTATATTTTTTTGAGTCTGAAAAATACGCTGTTCCCAATCGGTCACCCATCCATGTAGTAACCGCGACCAAAGCTGCTTAACTTCCGTGATAGACGAGAACTGCCGCGCTGCAATGTAATACATTCGCTTCTGACATTGAGTAGTTACTTTGTAGTTAAATACCGTGCACGAGATTTTTCTCGTGAATAATGGAATTTATATAGGGAATTTATAGTTAACTAGTCCTTAATTCTTTAAAACAATTTAAATAATAGTTTTTTATATAATAATTTCAAAAACGACATATAAATATGTGTGGATAAGTATTTCAATAAATTTAGCACCTGTCAATGTCTCAAACACATAGTGTCCTTATTTTTATAGCATATGCTATAGGCAGTCCGCTATAGCACCACTCATTGAAACGAAAGCATATGCTTTCATTTTCAAAAACGCGCTTCTTTGGAGCAAACAACTTTTCATTTGATTCAAATTTACACGCATTTTCTTCAAATTTATCTATTAGATGCTTCAAATGAATAATGTCAAAGAAGCAATAAATTACTCTGTTGCTATATATATATAGATGAACTATAGAAACAATTTGTAGAATATCATTAATTTAACAGTACTGTACTTTTAATTTAAACAGTTTCATTTTTTTGTTTTAAGCAATATGCTGTTCGATTAATAAATGTGTTATTGAATCAATAACGGGAAATTCAATAGCATGGAGCTATTTGATTCAACAGCACTTTTTTTACAGTGTGGGGTCACTGATTAGAAATATTATCTTAATATTCAAATATACAAAATAGCAGATTATTTATTTAAATGGCCCAATTTACTCGAGTACCCACAAAAAGATGTTGTTTTTTTTACCCATATCGATGAAATAACATGAAACACTCTTAAAATGCCACTACCATGGCATGTCACCTACCCAGTTTTTATAACTTTCCATTTGCTTTTAAAAAACAATTATTGAAACAGAAGAAATATGATAGTATAATTATGAATATGATTACAGTCACTGCATTTATAAGTATTATTTTATATTATGTTGTTTATTTTTTGTTTATAAAACCTCTTTAAACTTTTTCCCTAAATTTTTGACATTTTTACAATTAGGGGAGACTGGGGTAAACCCGCTCACTAGCGATTTGACGCTACAAACTTAACTTAAGATGGAGATATTTGTACTGTGAATAGTACTTAACATACAACTAATGTTAACGAACTTTTGTTTAGTTTTATGAATTTATCATAGAATCAGAGACGGTCAATTGTTTTTAGAAGTGCAAAAAAGAAAAAAAGATCTTTGGATTTTTAAGTTTTTCGATTATTATTTTTGAGACTTAATTTGTTCGACAAATTTTTTTGATGCTATTGGATGTCCTTTTTCGAAACATATATGTATTTTTGTTTGATTTCAAAAAGATTTATTTAAATTTATTCTGAAATGTGAAAAACACATTCGGGGTATAGTCGCTCACATGAAGTCGGGGTAAAGCCGCTCACTTATTAAATTTGTGTAGGAAGCCGAATCAGTATTAACAGTATTTGCGTTTTTTAGCGATCTTAAAATTTGTAATATTAAAAATATTTATTAAAAGAGAAATTATATTCATTTCCTAACAATGTTATTGAATTATTGGACAATTAGTTGAATATTTAACATTTTGAATGTCCCGCATTTCGCGATTTGTATGATGGCGCCGAACTATCAATATTTGTTGGCAACATTGAGCGGAATCATGTCTATATTAGTCATTATTAGTGATTGATTATTATTAGGTTATAAAAGTTATAACAAACAACGTAAACAAATAATCAAAATTTGTCGCTGTCTTTTTCGGCTAAAAAACATAAATCTAGTTTGTTGTCTTCGTTCAGTTCACGTTTTATCATTGGTTATTTTTAAATTTTTAATTTATTTTGTTATATATTATCAATAACAAAATCTATAATTTGTTACATCTAAAAATGTATCTACATTTTAATTTTTTCTTAATAAAATATTATTTAAATTCACAGTTGCAATTCATCAAACCTATACTTACTATTTAATAAACCAATATTTATTGTTTATAGAACTCATAATTGGGCCATTTAAATAAATAATCTGCTATTTTGTATTTTTTAATATCGAGTTAATATTTCTAATCAGCGACCCCAAAAACCCCCGAGTAACAAGATTCGAGTAAATTGAGCCATTTAAACAAAAAATTGTTTACTTTATTTGGTCCGGCATTTTGTATTTTTGAATATTGAGTTCACATTTCTAATCAGCGACCTCAAAAACCCTCGAGTAACAAGTTTCGAGTAAATTGGGCCTCTTAAACAAAAAATAGTCTGCCATATTGGGCCCGTTATTTTGTATTTTTGTAAATTGGGTCATTTAAAAAAATAGTCTTCCGTATTGGATCCACTATTTTTTATTTCTAAAAATTTTGAAAAATGTCAACATATTGATTTTTTAAACCACCAACATTGTTGGTGATCCGTGAAATGCCAGTTGGAAAATTTTTTTTCTTCTTAACCACTTCACTGGTAGGGAGTTCCAAATGGCGTTCCACGCGCCGAGGCCTAGACTGGCAAAAACATATACGTATAATATTACCATTCATAATATTGAAAAATAGTTATTTATATATATATATTATTTAATAGTTATATTATTATATTATAATATTATATACACTGAAAAAAAAGTGCTGTTGAATCAAATTGCTCCATGCTATTGAATTTCCCGTTATTGATTCAATAACACATTTATTAATCGAACAGCATATTGCTTAAAACGAAAAAATGAAACTGTTTAAATTAAAAGTACAGTACTGTTAAATTAATGATATTCTACAAATTGTTTCTATAGTTCATCTATATATAGCAACAGAGTAATTTATTGCTTCTTTGACATTATTCATTTGAAGCATCTAATAGATAAATTTGAAGAAAATGCGTGTAAATTTGAATCAAATGAAAAGTTGTTTACTCCAAAGAAGCGCGCTTTTGAAAATGAAAGCATATGCTTTCGTTTCAATGAGTGGTGCTATAGCGGACTGCCTATAGCATATGCTATAAAAATAAGGACACTATGTGTTTGAGACATTGACAGGTGCTAAATTTATTGAAATACTTATCCACACATATTTATATGTCGTTTTTGAAATTATTATATAAAAAACTATTATTTAAATTGTTTTAAAGAATTAAGGACTAGTTAACTATAAATTCCCTATATAAATTCCATTATTCACGAGAAAAATCTCGTGCACGGTATTTAACTACAAAGTAACTACTCAATGTCAGAAGCGAATGTATTACATTGCAGCGCGGCAGTTCTCGTCTATCACGGAAGTTAAGCAGCTTTGGTCGCGGTTACTACATGGATGGGTGACCGATTGGGAACAGCGTATTTTTCAGACTCAAAAAAATATAAAGTGTGTTTGAATGTGTATGTATGTGTGTTTGTCGTTGGAAAAAATGAAAAAATAATAAAGATGTGTATGTTAGTGTGTAAAATTGAAAAAAGATGTATGTAAAAAGTGTTGTGTTAAAGGTGTGAGAATTAATTATAGTATATATAAAATATGTGAACAAAAATTTCATTTTTTCAATTTATCGTTGGTGTATATCTTTCACCACATTAAAGAATTGACTTAACAGTATGGTGTTATTCAATCGATAGCAACAACTGAAAAAATTAAAAGTACAAATTTTTGATTCATAAAAATGATGCTTTTAAATTTAAAAACTATAGTCATTGACTCAAAAGCATATACTGTTAAATTAAAAAATTTTGATCGTTGATTCAAAAGGGATAACTTTAAATTGAAAAAAGTATAACGCCATTTGTTGAAAATTATTAAAAATAGACGATTTGAACGTTCGGAAAAACGTTGAAAATCCCAAAAACTAAAATTTTTATTATGATAATCTTGTTCCCTGATGTCTTAACTTTAGTAATATTGCTTTACTATAGTTAAGGTATATGTCGCGCGACTGTCACTCTCAAAAGATTGTATCTGTTGACTGTACATATGAAACCATTATTATGAATGCGAGTTTCCGAAAAATTTTTGCGGACGTACAGTTTGACACACAGATGTTCTCAAATTATATTCATAACCTCTTGCATGAAAAACGATCGTGGCAACGTCGCAACTTTGGCGTATGGCCGTCTTTAAAATTTCGCGACAAAAGTAGCAAACAAGCTGTAGTATTTAACAAGCGCTATTGCCACGTTTACGAATTCACCTGTCATTTACAATAAATGTTAAAATAATTTTTCAAGTTTGATTTTAAATATCTTTTAAACGAGATGGTGAAAAATTTTCATTTTTTTTATAAAAGTTCATTTTGGTTCAATAAATAAAACTTTACTTTTTCTAAAAAATCTGAAGATTAGTATAAGTGCAAAAATTAAAAATCTGTGGTTTTCATATGGTTTTCCTATACCGTACATGTTAAAAATCGAAACTTTGATTTCATTTTTTGAGACTTATAGATGGTCAATTTTATTTTAATAGGCCTTATTTTGTAGATAAATATCCAAAGAATAATTATGTAAAAATTTAAAAAAAAACTGACGAAAACGAATCCACGCGATAAATACCTTAAATGTGGTGTACACTCTTTAAAAAAAGAGTTTTTTAGGAACGTCATTTCGGTGTTTTTGCCAGTCTGGGCCTCGGCGCGCGGGACGCCATTTTGAACGCCCTGCCAGTGAAGTGGTTAAATGATGTTTGAATTAGACATTTTCTACTTTTCAGACATATAATGTGTCATAATTTGTCCGCCATTTTGAATTTTTAAAAAGGCTAGATGTTAATTGATAGAGTACTTCAATACAAACATTTTAAGACCTTACACGTTATAATTGAGCCCATAGAACTAAACACAGAGATTTGATCCAGTTGACATGGAACGTCTCATATATATATATATATATATAATACTTTTTCCATAAAAGCAACAAAGTGTTAAATTACGCGCCGGCGTTCCGATGCTGCGCCTTTTCCTTCTCTTTTCCACTTAAAGGCATCGATCAACCGCTTGTATCTAGTCGTTGCATTGGGAGGAATAGTATCTGGGATGTAATGCCTGTTGCTGCACGCTTCATCCCCGACCGCGCTTTCTTACGGTATTATTGAAATACAAAAAACTAATTTTTATAAATAATACCAAATTTTTCTCTATAAATTAAAATTTTGAATTTTTTATTATTTTTATTCGATTTATGAAATAGAGACAGAGAACAATTTTTTTAAAAATAATTTTCAGATATTACAATTTTTAATAGATAAAAAAGTATTTTTTATTTTTGCAGCATTTAAATGCTCTTGAATCTCTTGCGTCAATAACGACAGAACACGTGTTTGGTTGTGGAATAAACGATGCTGTGGAAAATGTGATATTTTAATTTAACAAATAAATATAAATAATAAACATAACAAATATAAAAAATAGACTGCAAATAAATGTACGTAATAAACAGTAGATGAGTATATAAATAATGTATTGTAAATAAATATAAGTAATAAAAAGTAAAATAAATATAAATAATAAATAGTAGATAAATATAAATAATAAACTGTAAACAGATATAAGTAATAAACAGTAAATAAGTATAGTAAAATAATGTATTTAATTTAAATAACCGATTAATTGACTTCAATAGATATTATTATTTAATTCAATTAAATATTTAATTGATATAATTGTCAATATTAATCTGTTATGTAAATCAAATCATTTTTTAGTGTAAAAATAATAAACAGTAATAATAATAATAAATAATAATAGATGACAGGTAAATATATTTAAATAATTAACAGTAAATAAATATAAATAATAAAAATAAAGTACTTAGCAATAATCAAAGTATTAAAAATGTAAACAATTTTTTCGAATTTCATTCCATCTTATTAAACAAATAGAAGACCAAAAATAAATCTTTGACATGAAAAAAAGTTGTCACTTTAAGTCAGTATGTAAAAAATTGTAATTTAACAAAACGCTAAGCACTGGTTTTATGAATTTAGAAAATGTAAATATAATGGTAATCACCTGCAAACGAATTTTAAAAATTTTGAAGCACTTCTCGTTTTAAATGTTTGCGTTTGCGTAAAGGTTAAAGTAGAGGCAGACAATGTAAATATTGTCTACTCTGATAATGTAAGCTTTAAAACCTTTTAACTTCTACAAAAAACAAAATTTTCAAATTTTTCGAAATGTTTTAAACCCAGCCGTTTTTTAATACTAATAATAATAATGAATAATTTATTGTTCTATATGAATGTTTTTTAACTTCAGATGAATTTATATATTTAAAATATAAAAAAAATAATATGAATGATTGAATACAAAAAGAAGTGTGTCGAGTAAAAAAAATTATGAAATCGTTAATAATTGCGCATTGAAAATTTCAACTGTATTTAATAAAACAGTGAATAAAAAACAATTGTAAATTTTTTTTATAAAAAATAAGTATGAGTGTTGAAGAAAGACTCTGTAGTCAATCTTCAGAAGGAAGTGATGATGGTGATTGTTTCTTAAAATTAGTGGTGGGTAAATAATTTATAACATCATTTCAGGGGTTGCATACCTTTTTGAAACTCAAAAAATTGAAAAAAATTTTATTGCTTATTTTAAGAGTATATATTTTCAAGAATGTTTTCCAAAATTTTTATTGAAATCGGTGCATTAGAAACAAAGTTATTGATATTTTTAGCGCGGTACTCCTCAGAGGTCAGAGCTGAACTTGAAAGTTTAAACGTTATTATCTCTGAATCGTATTTTTTTATAACTTCTGTTACTGTGTGCATGATTTCTCCAAAACCGCTGAAGCCATCAGCTTGAAATTTACAGGGTTTCTTTAAAGATATAATAGCTAGTTCGTGAACGAAGGAATTTTAATTTGTACCACAATTTATATCTTTTCCGGCCAAAAAACCAGTTTTTAAAAACCTAAAAATTCGAATTTTCGTGAAAATCATTTGCCATTTCTAGGAATTTTTTTTTTTAAACCCTTCGTTCACGAACAAGATTACATAGTAAACTAACAAATTTTACTTTGTTTTTGATTTGAGTTGTTTCCGTTTTTAAGCCACCTTAAAGAAAAAGTATTTTGATAAAATACCTACAGTTCCTACAAATATTAATATTTTTTTAGTTTTAAAGTGGTTAAAATTTCATGACAATATGCACTATCTGGTACAATGTACATTATTTTAATAAAGTTTTACTTTAAAAAAATTATGAAAATTACTTTTTTTGTGGTCGAAAAGGTATGTAACCCCTTAAAAACTTATTTATTTCTTATTATACAGAAAAAATTTAGATTCTTGTTTTAAAGTATTATTTAATATAATTCAATTGTTTTTTACAATTAGGGGAGACTGGGTGCAAAAAAGAAAAAATGATCTTCGGATTTTTAAGTTTTTCAATTATTATTTTTGAGACTTAATTTGTTCGACAAATTTTTTTTGATGCTATTGGATGCCCTTTTTCGAACTTTATATGTAGTTTTGTTTGATTTCAAAAAGATTTATTTTGTAAAAAGGTTAATTCTAAGACTTGAAGTTGCTTTGACCCTAAAATAACAATGCTTGTTGTTCATTTCAAGCAATACATATTAACCTTTTTACATAGAAAATTTTTATGTTGTAAGTGAAACAAAAAGTGTAATTTTTTTGGAGAAAAAAATGTTTGAAATCAATTTTCGTCCACAAATAATAAAATTTTTAGTTTATTTTTGTCGTTAGAACGTGCAGAATCGAAATATTTATATTTGTGGTAAGTACCAACACCTAATATTTAATAGTTTTTGAATAATAACGTCTTTTAAAAAGTTGAAAAATTTAAGGTTACGAAATCACACCGTGAACCACCTACTTTTGATAATTAATATTATTTAACGAAATAAAATTAGTACCATTATATTATGGTTAATGAACTCAGCAAGTCATCGAGTTTTACATATGAGGCATTCCATGTTAAGTGATCCAGGAGGAGAAATATTTTTCTCCAATCGTAGCAAAACTTGGGGCTTTTGTAGTACTAATAGATAGTAATTTTTCGTGAAAATATTTTTTACCTAGTCCAATATTTTCCGAGGGGGAGGAGGTTAAATTTTTGGGTTTTTTAGTACAATGCTTATTTCGATAATTTGTACTCTTAAACTATTAAACATAAAAATTTGGCAATTTACATTTTGGAAAGGTTTTTTCATGCTCTTTCGATTGAAAATAAGCATTTAAAAAAAAAAATTTTTTGACTTAAAAAAATCAAAATTAAGAATAAATTTTAATTTTTTAGAAAAAAGGTCCCATTTTTTTTAAACAAAAGCTGAGGTTTTTTCCTAAAAGGACATATAAATAAAAAAGTGGGACAAGAATGTTTAAACATCGAAAAAAAATGGGACCTTTTTTCCAAAAAATAAAAATTTAATTTTTATTTTTTTTAGTCAAAATTTTTTTTTTTAAAATGTTTATTTTCAATCGAAAGAGCACGAAAAAACCTTTCCAAAATGTACCTTGGAATTATTGGACAATTAGTTGAATATTTAACATTTTAAATGTCCCGCATTTCGCGATTTGTATGATGGCGCCGAACTATCAATATTTGTTGGCAACATTGAGCGGAATCAATCAATGCAAACAAATAATCAAAATTTGTCGCTGTCTTTTTCGGCTAAAAAAACATAAATCTAGTTTGTTGTCTTCGTTCACTTCACGTTTTATCATTGTTTATTTTTAAATTTAAAATTAAAAATTTTATTTGTTATATTTTATCAATAATAAAATCTATATTGATACGTCCAAAATTGTATCTACATTTTAATTTTCTCTTAATAAAATATTATTTAAATTCACAGTTGCAATTCATCAAACCTATACTTACTATTGAATAAACCAATATTTATTGTTTATAGAACTCATAATTTATCATTAACACCTTGGCTGTCAAAATATTTCCACTGTTCTGGCCAAAAGTGTGTTGTAAATTTTTATTTTTTTATTTTTATGAAACTTGGTATCCTAAGGTTTTAGGGATCGCTGATTACGAATACAAGGTCGGTTTTTTAAAATTCAAAATGGCGGATCCAATATGGCGGACAATTTTTTTAAACTGATTGGATTCGCTTGAAAATGGTTACTCGGAGGTTTACGGGGTCGCTGAACACGAATCTGGCGTTAGTTTTCCAAAATTCAAAATGTCGGATTAAATATGGCGGACAATATTTTGAAAAATTGATCCAATTTGCCTGAAAATCTTTACTCGGGGTGTTTTCGGGGTTACTGATTACGAATCCGCGGTCCGTTTTTCAAAATTCAAAATGGCGGTTCAAAATTACTAAAAATAGGCGGATTGGCTAGAAATAATATAATTTAAATTTTAATTAAAATTGATACTCTATTTATTGGGTATGAGCTTAATTTTCAATTTTGATAATGTAAATTGAAATTTTTAATCAGAAAGGCTAAAAACTGATGAGCAGTGAGTTCCAAGCAAATCTATACAATTTTGCTCCATTATTCTATCACATTGAAGTCGCCATTTTGAATTTTGAAAAACGAACCTCGGATTCGTAATCAGTAACCCCGAAAACACCCCGAGTAGAGATTTTCAGGCAAATCGGATCCATTTTTGAGAATGATGTCGGCCATATTGGATCCGACATTTTGAATTTTGAAAAACTAACGCCGGAGTCGTGTTCAGCGACCCCAAAAACCCCCGAGTAACCAGTTTCAGCGATTTTTAAGCAGTTTTAAACAATCTTTATTAAGTTGCGCATATATGCGTCAAGAGCACTTTTGGCCGCGCATATATGCGTCCGCAATAGTCAAGGGGTTAATAAATCATACTGAAGACGGAAGTAAGGAGAAATTTAATATATACAAAATAAAACTGTCGGGATTACCTTAAATTCTTAAAAAAATCAAGTGATCGAGTTAACCCCGAGGGGTGAGCGGGTTTACCCTGGAAAAATATGATTTTGAAATTTGGTATATGTGTATTAAAAATTTTCCCTAAGTAAAACTAAAACAGATAAATCAAAAATTCTTTTTTATTTTGTTAATAGAAATCATAAGCTTTTAAGTTATATAAATTAACTTTGATTTAGAGAATAATTTCCTAGGTTTTTACCGTTCTGAAAAAAGTGAGCGGGTTACCCCAGTCTTCCCTAATAATAATTTTTACTTTGAATAATTTTAATTGTTATTTTGTATCTTTTTTGCCCTAATTGAACATTTTTTGTTCATATTGTTAATTACCTGTGTAATTTATTTAAAAACCAACAAGAAAGAAAAGTATTGACAAAAATACAATGAGTATAGTTTTAAATTGTAAACCTTACTTTTAAGAATAACGATTACTGGTGTTATTATCTGGTAATTCGATCTTGAATGGTGTTGAGGGCTAGTTGCATAGGGGCCTTAAACAGTTGTCCTTAATATTCGGATATTAATCCTCTTGTTTACATTAATGAGATAGTATGTTGTATTTTGGTAATATTTGAATTTTTCCAGACGGATGTCGTCTCTTGAACAAATTCTGATGGTTCGAAATTTAGAATGTGTAGTTTTAATATAAGATAGACACTTGAATTTTTTTTTAAAATTATTATTTTAAAAAATAGTAAAAATTACTTTTGGGGAAATAATTCACTTCTAACCGTAGTACATTTACAATTTTTAAACCTTTATATTTTTTAAAGTAGTCTCGGGACCAAAACAAAAATTTTTGAGTATATAGATTTCGTTGTTATTTAGAAGTTGTGAAAGTGCCAAATTTTTTTAATTTTTCTTTAACAGAGTTATTAAGTTGTGAAGTACGCAACAATTCAGAAATCACTTTTAAACGAAGCACTTTCAAAATAATACTTGCGGATTAACTGCTGTTCACTTTTTAGAATATACTTGGAGTTCACTCGATGATGACTGTGTTCCAAAAAATTACTCTCTTTCTTAAAGATGTTATGAGGTTGGTTTCCAAATTATTACTCTCTATTTTAATCGGAGATGTTCACACTTTTTATATAAAAATTTCCTCATTACTCTAATACTCATCGCTACTGGCATCGTCTCGACCTTAATAGAGTTCATTGCGCAGGGTATTACTTCGACCTTCATAGAGTTGAAGTCGCAAAGTTTGTCTTGGATCCTAAGGAGTAATGCGTGTCCATAATAATAATCTGTATCTTCTATCTTGAATTTCCCGTAATCGTTAGTCTTTCCACATTCTTTTGAAATACTATTCTTTCCTGGATTTGTAATAATAAACACATAATATAATTACAATATTCTTTAGAAAATATACTGCATATGATACAAATTTAAAACGCACGTAACATAACAATTATAATATTTGTAGAAAAATATACTGAATAATATATAATGCAAATTTTAAACATACAGAAAATAAGAATTAAAAGTACTGCATATAATATCATGATAAAATACATTATTTAAATAAAAGATGTATGCATTATCGATTAAATACAATATATGGAAATAATTACATACGTGAAAATATATAGTTAAATTAAGAATATTAATAAGAAGTTACGGACGTAACAATATTAACCGCAGACATCAAACTTCTAACAATATAAAATTTTTGAAATAAGTCTTTTTTGAAAATTTATTGAAAAATGTAGAAGTAACTTTAAAACTATCAGTTTTAACTTTATAGAGCATCAAAAATCGCTTCGATTGACTTATTTTTAACCTAATATGATCGTATATTTCGAAATTATTGGTAGTTTAAAAACCAAAAATTGTGGAAAATGATATTTTCTCAACTTTTTTGTTTGAAAACTTTACTATATATAAAAAAGTTATTCATATATTTTAATTATTTTCTTTATGAAAAAGCAAAGTGTTAATGAAATGAGCACTAATTTAAATTAATTAAATTTTTTAAACTTAAGGTTTAAAAATGTTAATTTTAAATTTTCAAAACAATTTATTTAATTTTTCCATTAACATTTTTTTAAACGTTTAATTCAACTTCTTAAGCTGTTAAATTTAGATATCAATTTAAAATTTTTAAAATGTTAATTTCACATTTTTAATTTAAAAGTTTCAAAATGATTTATGGGTCAAAATTTCTCAGAAATATCAATGTTGGTCGGGGGTCTTTCAATTTTTTTGAAAATGGGTATATCTTTAGTGTTAGAAAAGATGTGATTGTAGGTCAAAGGGTTTTCAAAATTTTTTAAAATTGTTAGAGTTACGGTGCTTTTAATTTTTAGGTTAGAGTTTCTTTGAAATGCGATATTTTTGACAAATTTTAATGAATCTTTTTCATTTTTTCAGGATGATCTTAAGATTTATAACCGTTTAAAATAAAAATTTTAATTTTAAAAATTTCAAAAAATTTGCCCGGAAAAAAGTCAAAATTTTTTTTTGAAATTAGTTTTACACTTATTTGGCCATGACCTAGCTTAATAAAACCACAATTTTTAGATTCCTTATAATTTCCCGCGTTTTTTCATTTTAAAAAATTGATGGAGGGTCTAAAACTATGGAAGTTATTTACATTTTAGTCCGACGGTGCACATATGAGATGTGCTCACTATAAGTCACGCGGTCCTCGCGCACAAACCTATTTAAGGTTTATTGAATATCTACTACTTTAGAGTCAGTTGAAGCAGAATATTCTTTACAAATAATTTTTGATTTTATTTAAAAATGTAAGTTAAAAGTCCTTTAAATGTTAGAAAATTGATTCCTTGTAATTCTTTTACAACGATTTTACGGTTTTTAAAAGTTTTGGAAAAAAATTAATGATATTTAAATAGATGCGTCAAACCATTATATTTCGAATAAAGTCGATGCGGCCTAATTTAAAGAAAAAATTGATACTTTTAGAATTAAATCTGTATGATCTCTGAATAAGGAAATGAAAATAATTATATTTAAATATTTATTACTTTTCTTTAAATATGAGTGTAAAGTGGAGAAGGTGAGAAAAAATGGCACTTTTTTAGCAATTAGAAAATATTTAAAAAAGTATTGATAAATTCTTAAAAGTGCAAAAAGATTTATTGATTCATGTTTAAAATTAGTTGAATAATTATTCTTTAATAATAAAACTAGTAAAAATATAAAAATATTAGATAAAAAAGGTTTTTAAAGTCAATCTACCAAATAACCTAATTTTGACGTTTTTATCAATTAATTACGAGAAGGTGGAATTATTGAATTAAATAAAAACTTACCGAATATAGATTATTTTTTATGAATTTTCGGAATTTCTTATCACTTTTTTAATTTTTCCATTAAATATACAATAAATATTGAGTTGAGAGTACGCAATTTCTGAATTGTTGCGTACTATACAACTTAATAACTCTGTTAAAGAAAAACAAAAAAATTTGTCTTTTTCACAAATTCTAAATAACAACGAAATCTATACACTTAAAAAGTTTCGTTTTGGACCTGGGACTACTTTAAAAAATATAAAGGTTTAAAAATTGCTCACTTTTTCAGGTTAAAACTATTTATTTTCTTAAATTTGAAGTTGGTTTATTGTTGTTAATCACGTTCCGATCATAGTGTTTAAATTAACATCCAACTTTAATTTTAAGAAAATAAATAGTTTTAACCGGAAAAAGTGTGCAATATTTAAACCTTTATATTTTTTAAAGTACTCTCGGGACAAAAACAAAAACTTTTGAGTATATAGTTTTCGTTGTTATTTAGAAGTTGTGAAAGTGCCAAATTTTTTTAATTTTTCTTTAACAGAGTTATTAAGTTGTAAAGTACGCAACAATTCAGAAATCGCGTACTTTCAACTCAATATTTCTTGTATATTTAAAGGAAAAATTAAAAAGTGGTAAGAAATTCTGACAGTTTATAAAAAATACTCTGTATTCGGTGAGTTTTTATTTAATTCAATAATTCCACCTTCTCGTAACTAATTGATAAAAACGTCAAAATTAGGTTATTTGGTAGATCGACTTTAAAAACCTTTTTTATCTATTATTTTTATATTTTTACTAGTTTTATTATTAAAGAATAATTATTCAACTAATTTTAAACATGAATCAATAAATCTTTTTGCACTTTTAAGAATTTATCAATACTTTTTTAAATATTTTCTAATTGCTAAAAAAGTGCCATTTTTTCTCACCTTCTCCACTTTACACTCATATTTAAAGAAAAGTAATAAATATTTAAATATAATTATTTTCATTTCCTTATTCAGAGATCATACAGATTTAATTCTAAAAGTATCAATTTTTTCTTTAAATTAGGCCGCATCGACTTTATTCGAAATATAATGGTTTGACGCATCTTTTTAAATATCATTAATAAAGCTCTTGACACATGACGTTCGTGAAGTAATTCCCTAATTAGCTTAACAAATGTCTTAATAATTTTTATTTCCGAAGAATCAAAAACAGCATACCAACCATTCTCTAGATCGGAAACCGAATATATATCCGGAAACGCAGCTGCACACAAATGTTCACAGGCGGGGCAATTAAAAATAATATGTAAAAGACTTTCACTCTCTTGACGACAAAAGGGGCAGTAAACCTCTCTAGCAAACTTATAAGTAAACTTTCCAAAATTCACTCTGCAGACGTGTTGATTTAAAAGTCTTTTTTGAGCGAAGACTCTCTTCGTATGTAGCGAAAATCGAGAAACTAAGTATTTCTGAGGACCCTGAACCACCGAAAGATGTGGATAAATTAAGAGACTTTTGGATTTCGAATATTTCTCTAAATCCAAATACCTCAATCTCCGCTCATACTCCACAAGAATTAAATCTCTATTTCTTACCACGGAGTCCAGAGGTGAGGCCCACCAATCAGCAATCAACTCGCTTAAACCAAAAGAATTCGTAAAGTGAAGTAGCCAGTTAGCTCGGCATTTTGGGCTCCTGATCGTCAGTCCCTCAAAACACTGTCTGGGGTACCTTGAAAAGTCCATTTTAGAAATTTTATATATCCAGTTCAGTGTATTCGAGAGGACCCCACGAGACAATCGAAGGGAGCCCGTCTCCCATCTCACCGCGTAGTTTGGAGTATTATTTGGCAGGGAGAGAAGTCTCTTGAAAAAAGCAAGCTGAACTCTCTCGATTTCATCCAAAAAACATAGTCCCCACACCTGCACCCCGTAGTATAGTATGCTCACTGAGAGACTCTGAAATAGTTTTTGATAGGAGGTCCAAGAGTCAGCCCCTGTAGAGTAAATTATATTCATAATTCCTCCAATCGCCAAATATGCTGAATCAATTGCCCCACTTGCCGCCAGAAGAAATGAACCCGAGCTTGAGAAAGGAATACCCAAATAAGTGTACTGTTTTACAACTTCAATACTTTCTGATCCAAAATTAAATGATTTAAATTTGTTTGCAGATGCGTTTCCAGATCTGGTAAAGATAACAATCTTGGTTTTTTCCGCATTAACAAAAAGACAATTTTCTTGACAATATTGGTACAAAGCTTCTAGTTTTCTTTTAACTTCGAGGGGAGAATCCGAAAGAAAAACAAAGTCGTCAGCATAGCCCAAATCCATTATCTCACACTCACTGGTAACAGATAGACCTCTACAATTATTACTAATCCTCTAGGTCACTAATAAAAAGATTGAATAAGTAGGGACTTAATACTTCGCCTTGTAACACACCAATTGAGACCTTTACATATTCTGTGTGACCCTCAACAGTCCTAATACAGGTGTAAGCAAATGCATAAAAACTTTTAACAATTCTAATTATTCTGGAGCTTACACCCAATTTATGTCATTTTATCCATAGAAGGTCGTGATTAACTGATGGAAAAGCTCCTTTAAAATCGATGAAAGTAGCATAAGCTACTGTCTTAGGTTTACTTAAGTGTAATTGAATAGCTGTATGTAACGAAAAAAGGTTATCAAAAAAAATCCACTCTAAAGTAGTAGATATTCAATAAACCTTAAATAGGTTTGTGCGCGAGGACCGCGTGACTTATAGTGAGCACATCTCATATGTGCACCGTCGGACTAAAATGTAAATAACTTCCATAGTTTTAGACCCTCCATCAATTTTTTAAAATGAAAAAACGCGGGAAATTATAAGGAATCTAAAAATTGTGGTTTTATTAAGCTAGGTCATGGCCAAATAAGTGTAAAACTAATTTCAAAAAAAAATTTTGACTTTTTTCCGGGCAAATTTTTTGAAATTTTTAAAATTAAAATTTTTATTTTAAACGGTTATAAATCTTAAGATCATCCTGAAAAAATGAAAAAGATTCATTAAAATTTGTCAAAAATATCGCATTTTAAAGAAACTCTAACCTAAAAATTAAAAGCACCGTAACTCTAACAATTTTAAAAAATTTTGAAAACCCTTTGACCTACAATCACATCTTTTCTAACACTAAAGATATACCCATTTTCAAAAAAATCGAAAGACCCCCGACCAACATTAATATTTCTGAGAAATTTTGACCCTTATTTAAATTTTTAATTTAAAATTTTCTAAATGTTTAAGGCATTTTTTCTATGTGGCGGTTTGAAAAGATCGATTTTTTGCATATTTCGAAAGTACAATATCTTAGAAATATCGTGTAAAAATTTCAGACAGATATTTAAAAAACTAACAAAGCTAAAGCGCGTAGACTTAAACACTGCACGGGCTCAAGCCACAGTCATCAAAACTTTAAACGGGTTTTTCTCAAAACCACTTTTTTCTAACTGGTGGCAAGGATTACGTAAAATCTATTTAACCAATCGGTCTGCAATTTGGAGGAAGTATTCTATTCATGAGTGGCTATCGTGTGAACTTTGGTCATAATTTTACATAAACATTTTTCAATTTTTTTAAAACAATTACTTACAAAAAACAAGCGATTTAAAAAATTTTTAACTCCTGTACCGATAAAAAACACAAGTTAGACTACCGGTCAAAATTGAGGCTCTGGATCTTAAAAGAGGATATGCGCGAACACGCGCCCAGTCAGTTGGCTCCTGAAGATAAAATTTTGAAGTTGTTTAAAATTAATTTTAATGTATTGTTTCTTGTACAGAATTTCAAAGCGCATCTTTTTTCTCTTAAAATTGTATTCTATAATTTTTCGTTTTCACGTAAATTGCAAAAAACGTGATTTTTTAAGTTAACCCCTTGAGTGTCACTGACGCCTATAGGCGTCATGAAAAAAACATGGCCAGGGGTGTCACTGACGCCTTTGACCAAAATAATATTTCTACTGTACAAATCCACCTGAAGAGTGTTACTCCGGGGTTTTCGAGGTCGCTGATTCCGAATCCGGTGTTAGTTTTTCAAAATTTAAGATAGCGGACTTTTTTTTATTAAATATTATCAGATTTGCTTACAACTCATTACTCGGGGGTTTTTGAGGTCACTGATTACGAATTTGAAGTCAGATTTCAGAAATTCAAAATGGCAGATCCAATATGGCGGACTTTTTTTTATTAAATTTTATCGGATTCGCTCAAAACAGGCAACTCGAGGGTTTTAGGGTCTCTGATTACGAATCCAATGTTAACTTTTTAAAATTCAAAATGGCGGATCTAATATGACGGAATTTTTTATTAAATTTTATCGAATTTGCTTGAAACTCATTACTTGGTGGTTTCTCGAGGTCGCTAATTACGAATCTGATGTTCGTTTTTTAAAATTCAAGATGTCGGATCCAATATAGCTAACCTTTTTTATTAAATTTTATCAGATTTGTTTACAAGTCATTACTCGGGGGTTTTCGGGGTCGCTGATTATGAATTCGGTATTAGTTTTTCAAAATTCGATACTTATTATATTTTTGGTTTTTCATGTTTAAAACTTTTTAAAATTAAACTAAAAAAAAAATAAAAATATTCTTTAATTCCCAGACATTAGCTGAAAAGAGCAAGATTCTTAATTTTCAAAAATTAAGCCATATTGGATCTGTCATTTTAAATTTTGGAAAACTGATACCGGATTCGTAATCAGCGACCCTAAAAACCCCCGAGTTGTCTGTTTTGAGCAAATCCAATAAAATTTAATTAAAAAAAATCCGCCATATTGAATCCGCCATTTTGAATTTTAGAAAATTAACATTGGATTCATAAACAGCGAACTCAAAAACCCCTTAGTTGCCTGTTTTGAGTGAATCCGATACAATTTAATAAAAAAATTGGATTTTAATTTTATTTAAAAAATCGGATCCGCCATATTGGATCCGCCATTTTGAATTTTAGAAAATTAGCATTGGATTCGTCATCAGCGACCCCGAAAACCCCCGAGTTACTTGTTTTGAATAAATTTATCAAGTTTTTAAAATCTTCAATTTTCCTGACGCACGTGGTTAATTTCTTGTATTTTGGCATGACACTCAAGGGGTTAAGAAAATTGAAAGAAATTTTGATTTCAACTCGTGACTACTTCGTTAAATATTAATATTTTTTCACAAATTTACATCCAATATTCTTCAAACTATTCTAAAAGTGATACAATGGTTGAAAATTTTTAAAAAATTATATGTCTAAGTAAATAATTATTTAAATAATTTTGTCAAAAAAATGATTCTCACATTTTTAATTGAAAAAGTTGAGTTGAAGACAAAATTTCATTAAAATTTCATAACTGAAAAAATCACGTTTTTTGAAATTTACGTGAAAACGAAAAATTATAGAATAAAATTTTAAGAAAAAAAAAAAAATATATATATATATATATAAATATATTTGATATACTAATAGATAATGATTTAGGCAAGATGTAGTTAAATTTTTACAGGTTCAACATTTTTAATGCCATAAACACTTCGAAGATTTTTACCCACATTTTGCATTCGACAACGATTTTCGTAAACATTTTGGTTACTTTTTTACCCTTCCAATAATAAGTTTTACACTTTTTTCAGCACTATTTTCTAAATTTTCCGACATGATATCACATTACCGTATTTACAAAACAAACAATTGCTGACGACACGAAACGGAAAAGAGGAAGCATAAATCCAACGTTGCCAATCGTTGCGCTCGTACTACGTGATTCAAATGAAAATTTAAATGGACATTGCTTTTACTAATCACGTAAAGAGGGAGAGAGAGAGAACCTCCTTAAGATTTTAATTTTTGTTCAAAAATTTAAAAATAAAATTTAAAAAAACTGGACAAGGCGAGTTGCACTTGCACTTGTTTTTAGTTTTTTTATGAAAAAATATTAAATAAACTATAAAAATGATATATAAAACCATAATTAAAGTCAAAAAATTGCTTTAAATCTCCACATGGCAATAAAATGAACAGTTTCGGAACTGGAACCAGTTCCGAAACATGAAATTGAGAAATTTTAAGTTGACATATCCTTTGGGGATCGTTTTCAACATTCTAAATATATTTTTTACATTCGTTATTTATAACATTTGTCAATATATGTACAAAGATAGCCACGGTAATATCAAAATTTTATTATTAAACTATTTTTTTTAAATTTAGAAGTGCTAGTGAATTTCACTCTATGTTTATTCTATAAAAAATAGACCTATACCTTTAAAAAAATGTATTTAACAATTAACTTCACTTCATATAAAAACAATAGGAAATAATAAGTGTGATGTGAATTAAATAGAATAGAATAGCTACTGTAAAAAATCAATAAAATATTTAGGTAAATGGTTCAAAATGTCCTGTGAATAATAGAATGACACTTGAAAATGAGGAAAGGAACCATGAAATTAAAATAAAATTTCATATTGTGCATTTATGCATAACATTAGATATTTTATTTATTAAGAATGAAATCAAAAATTTTTAAATTAAAACAAAAAAAAGATTATCGAAAAATTTTTTTCCTCTTTTTTCGTTAGAAATAAAGTTTTTGACTCCTCCCCAGCTGAAAAAGTTCTATAGAATTTCACTAGAATCATTCTATAGAATTTCTACGTGAATTCTACTAAATTTTAGTGGTTTTTAATTAGAAGAAATATAAATTTCGTAAAATAATTTTTTTAACATTATAGTTATGAATGGTTACGAAGTTCAATGAATTTTATATATTTAAAGGATATAAACAATTATTTTGGCCTAAAATTTGTTGAAATATATTATTTTACAAATTTAAAGTTTTTCTAATTAAAAATCACTAAAATTTAATAGTATTTATGTAGAAATTCTATAGAATCATTCTAGTGAAATTCTATAGAATATTCACTAGAATTCATATAGAACGATTCTATAGAACTTTTTCAGGTGGGTCATTAAGTCAAAAAATGAATTTCTGTTGCAAGTACGCTTAGTAATTGCAATATTTTGGGCGGTTCAACCCTTACGACACCGCCTGGCTCAACGCTAACTCACGCGCCGTTTTAGGACATACCACACAGAATACAAACGCGTCACACAAAACCCCAAATTTCTTTTCACATTTTCGTATAACATCTTAATAAACAATTTTAATAAATTTTAATAAATTTAATTTTAATAAATTACTTGTTTGTATACATGACTGAAACTTATGTGAAAAGTTGACTGGCATTAGTAGCAAGAATTTAAGTACAAAAACAGATGGCGCTAGTGTGATAAAAAAATGAACGCGATGGCTCAACCCTAACACCTGTCCAACCCTAACAGCACTCCCCTATGTTTTTGGTGAATCATAGCAAATCTGTTAAGATTTACCCCAACTGACCCTAACAAGTTTTACGTAAATTGGGTCATTTTTAAAAAAATAGTCCACCATATTGGATCCACCATTTTGTATTTCTAAAAATTTTGAAAAATGTCAACATATTTTGATTTTTTAAACCTCCAACATTGTTGGTGGTCCGTCTAACGCCAATTGGAACGTTTTTTTTCTTTTTAAATGATGTTTCAATTAAACATTTTCTACTTTTCAGTCATATAGTGTGTCATAACTTATCCGACATTTTTGATTTTTAAAAAGGCCAGATCGTAATCGATAGAGTACTTGAATACTAACATTTTAAGACCTTATACGTTATAATCGAACATCCCAATTCTATAACTCGATCTGCGCGTGAACGTATGCGCTAATACCACCCAGTAAAAAAAAGTATTCAGAATAGAAAAAAGTATTGGTGGTGACGTTCGGTGAATGCGTTTTCGCGACAAAACCGTATTGGTGGGTTACGGTGAATACATTTTGCTCACCGTGAATACTTTTTGTTTTAAACTCTCGATTTAAAGATTCCTAAGCAAAGTTGAGAATTTATATGAAGAGCGTGAGTAACGTGATGTATAAAAATGGCTATTGCGAGAAGGAAATAAGAAATTTTTAGTAAAAACGAAAAATTAAATGTGAAAGAAAAAATGTCAAATGTTGATCGATTACCATATGCTTTACTATGCCTACAATGCATGACAGATTAAAAGGAGCATGACGTTACCGGCAGAAAGTTATTAGGAAAGGCGGAAAATTTTGAATTTTTAATGAATTTTTATTCATTAATTATAATTAATAATCAGGATTGTGCACGTAATATACCTGAGGTAAGTTACATAGGTTTTCTACGTATGTTACATACGTAATATACCTCTTTGGTTTTCTACAAAATGTATTATGGGGCGTTCCATAGCTGGAAGAACTTTTGAATCTCAGATTTTGTTTATACTTGGTTAATTTGTTGTGTTCAGGGTGTTTTTAAAGTACACTTAAGGATTTTGCAAAATTTTAATTATTTTGCAAGATTTTGTTAATTAAACTTTTTGGTCACATTTTTTTCAGAAATTTTTATCTTGTAAACTATTGGCCCTAGAAAAAAATGTTTTAGACAAAAATTGAAAAGAATGTATTGAATTTTAATAATATTTTATTAAAAAATAATTTTTTTACTTTTTCGACTAATTTGTTTAAACAATTATTTTTTAAAGTTGTTTTTTTTCATGAAGGGAATAACCAATTTTTGTAAAAAAATATTTTTATTAAACCTTGGAATGTCCTTAAAAAGTACCCTAATTTATGAAAATGTGTTTTTTGATATTTTCGAGAAATTAATTTTTGAATTTTTTATTGCTCGTTTCGGGCCATACGGCTTGCGTCACCTTTTTTTCAAAATACTAAAAAACACATCTTCACAAATTAGGGTACTCTTTAAGGACATTCCAAGCTTTAATAAAAATATTTTTTTTATTAAATTTGGTTAATCCCTTCATGAAAAAAAACAACTTAAAAAAATAATTATTTAAACAAATTTTTCGAAAAGTTTTAAAAATTATTTTTTAATAAAATATTATTAAAACTCAATACATTCTCTTCCATTTTTGTCTAGAACATTTTTTTCTAGGACCAATAGTTTACAAGATAAAAATTTCTGAAAAAAGGTGACGCAAGCCGTATGGCCCGAAACGAGCAATAAAAAATTCAAAAATTAATTTCTCGAAAATAACAACAAAAAAAACATCTTCACAAATTGGGGTACTTTTGAAGGACATTCCAAGGTTTAATAACAATATTTTTTTTACAAAAATTGGTTATTCCCTTAATGAAAAAAAACAAGTTTAAAAAATAATTGTTTAAACAAATTAGTCGAAAAATTAAAAAAATTATTTTTTAATAAAATATTATTAAAATTCAATACATTCTCTTTAATTTTTGTCTAAAACATTTTTTTATAGGACCAATAGTTTACAAGATAAAAATTTCTGAAAAAAATGTGACCAAAAAGTTTAATTAACAATATCTTGCAAAATAATTAAAATTTTGCAAAATCCTTGAGTATACTTTAAAAGCACCCTAAACACAACAAATTTACCAAGTATAAACAAAATTGGAGATTCAAAAGTTCTTCCAGCTATGGAACGCCCCTTATACATATAGCACGGGTGTGAGATTTAGCTATATATCCTTAAATAGTCACGTGTTCGTATCCTTAGGTCACATTTGTTGTTATAGGAAATCTTTTTGACTTATTTTGTAAATAATTGTGTCCATTTTTGTCACTATGAATCGTGGTGGTCGACTGAAACATAATTCGTTGAAAGAATTATGTTTCGAATTACAAAAATTGGAAAACGGAAAAAATGTGGCCTTATGCTTGCTTTGCAACAAAAATTTGAAAAACACTTTTATTTTGTTCGTTATTGCAAATATTCCTTTAACAAATAAACAGTAATTATTCTTTATTTAACACAAAGGGGAATTCAGGATGAAAATATTAATTTGAAATAAAAATGTTTATAAAAAAGATTATAAATTATTTATTCTTACCTATGTCCTAACAGACGTTTGCATCGAATATTTTTCAAAATATTGTTGCAGTGCAAACATTTTGCAACATTTGATTTATTTTGATTTGATTCATCTACTATTGTCAAACGATCAAATTGCAATTTATCATAAGGGATATATGGATGAGTTGTGGATTTCAATTTTGTTGTCATTTTTTACAAATAGTTTATAATCTGAACTTTTAATTTCAACTCACAAATCAATAAATATGAATGAATGAATGAATCAATCAATATCAATGAATTAAATATCAGATTTGAGTTTTTGACCGTTATTACAATCGTAATTTGAAAAAGTGAGGTTATGTATAGATGTAAGATGTCGGTATGTAATATACATAGTTTTCTACGTTTTCTACAGTACATCACGTCGAAAATGTATTATACGTCGAAAACCGCCAGTGACGCGTCACTGCACAACCCTGTTAATAATTATAATTAATGAATAACTAAATATTATTTGCGTTCACTTGAATTTCTTTTCAATTTCAAAATTTTCCGCCTTTCCTAGTAACTTTCTGCCGGTAACGTCATGCTCCCTTTAATCTGTTATGCACTGTAGGCATAGTAAAGCATATGGTAATCGATCAACATTTGACATTTTTTCTTTCACATTTAATTTTTCGTTTCTTTCCTCTTTGAATCTGAAAGTATCCGGACATTTTAGAAAATGTATGTACGTGACATTAAACGTTTTATAAAATCTTTTTTATGTTGACTTTCTGTGAATATTAAATAGATTTTTCAACTTATTTCTATTACATGGTCTATTTTCATTGTTGTAAATAAAATTTGATGTTAGTTTATTAAGTGTAATAATTAAAATATAAAATATTTTTGCACATGTCTAGCCCAGTAAAAAAAAGTATTCAGAATAGAAAAAAAGTATTGGTGGTGACGTTCGGTGAATGCGTTTTCGCGACAAAACCGTATTAGTGGGTTACGGTGAATACATTTTGCTCACCGTGAATACTTTTTGTTTTAAACTCTCGATTTAAAGATTCCTAAGCAAAGTTGAGAATTTATATGAAGAGCGTGAGTAACGTGATATAATTGAATAATAGATTTCTTGTAGAATTTTCTAATAATACATTTCGTGTATAATACGTTCATTCAAAATTTTAACAATTAATTTGACTAGATTTCTTGCTACACCAGTATTCTCCGAAGACATAACATCAATCCAAAACTCACATGAGTGCATTTCTCTATTTTTGTTCGGGAAATAAAGTTCGCAGATATGGTCACACGCTGGGCAATTTGTAAGAAGATGGTATAGAGAGTCGAATTCTCTTTTACAAAATGAACAGTAATTATTTTTCTTGAAGCAGTACACAAAATTTTCGGTTATTATTCTACATACATAAGAGTTAATTAATCTTATTTGAGCCATTGTTCTTTTGAAAGTTAGTGGAGATCTACCCCTTAAATACGGTTGCGTGTTTGGAGGAATAGGAAGGCAGGAGTAAATGCAGAGGGAACTCGATGCTGCGCATCGTGACTCGTCCAAGGATCTCAGGCGTCTACCGTATCTCTCCAAGATTGCACTCTCGGATGTCTCAATGTTATCCAGGGAGAGGTCCGACCATATATTATTTAAATCATTATCTTCAAAGAAAACCCTCAGTTGCGTAAACCAGTTAAAATCACAAAAATTATTATTCAATGATAAAGTCCTGAGTCTTTCAAAACATTTTCTAGGATATCTGGAAGACTCCATTCTTGAAATTTTTTGAATCCAGCTCAATATTAAAGAAAGTACCCTATAACCCAAATGAACAGCACCCGTTTCAACTCTAACATCATAATCGGGCGTGTTTAACGGTAAAAGTAAGAGTTTTTTGTAAAACATCAATTGAACTTTTTCCAACTGGTCTAAATGTAGGATTCCCCATACCTGGACCCCATAAAACAATCTGCTCACCGCTAAGCTTTGAAACAGTTTAGTGTATGCGTTCCAAGAGTCCATACCCAATGAGAGAATAGATTTCAGGATTCCCCCAACCACCATCCTCGCGCTACTAATTGATTTAGAGGCCTCTGAACTGAAAAAGCAAGAGTTTGAAAATATAACACCTAAATAAGTGTACTGCTTCATTACCTCTATACGCTCCTCACCATATTTAAAAGAACAATACCTTTTTGCGTCCGACCTCCCAGACTTTGTGAAAATGACTATTTTAGTTTTTTGTGTTCACCACTAGTTCATTTTCCTCGCAATACAAACGCAAAGTTTCTAATTTTTTACTCAATTCTAGTGGTGAATCAGCAAGAATTACGTAGTCATCTGCATATCCTAACATCATGATTTCTGCAAGATAATCAATCGAAATTCCCCTACAGCCCTTTTTATAAAAATACTCTTCCATATCGCTAATAAAAAGTAGAAAAAGAAGCAGGCTTAGAATTTCACCTTGCAGAACTCCTTGCGTAACCTTGACAAATTTTGTAGCCCCCCTAACAGTCTTAATTCGTGTGTGAGCCTGGGAATATAAACTTATTATTATTTTTATTAATTTCTGGCTCAGACCAAGCTTAGACAATTTCCTCCATAGAAGTGAGTGTGACACCGATGGGAAAGCTCCCTTAAAGTCGATGAAGATTGCATAGAGAACTGCTTTAGGTTTATATAAATGGATCTGAATAACCGATAAGAGAGTAAAGATATTGTCTAGACAACTTCTCCCTCTCCTAAAACCCGCTTGCGATTCCGGGATCAAGTTTAATTTATTAGACCATTCCACCATGCGGGCATATATTATTTGTGTAAACAATTTCGCTATATTATTAACTAGTGTTATTTGTCTATAATTTTCGGGATTTGTTTCCGCTCCTTTTTTATATAACATTACAGCAGACATTTCCCCCCAGTTTTTTTGGAATTGTTTCATTTACTAATACAGAATTGAAAAGGTGGAAAATATACAAAATCCAATTTTGCGGAAGACTTTTGTAGAACTCATTTCCAATCCCATCCACTCCGGGGGCCTTCCCTTTTTTACTTTGTGCTATACATTTCATTACCTCCTTAAACGTAATTTCTGAATCTAAAAGCAAATTAAAAGGTCCTCCTCTGAATTCAGGCATAACATCAGCCCTCGGCGTCACAGGATAGCAGGAATGCAGATATTCCGTCCATGTTGCAACACCAACTTGCGCCCCTGCTTACAACGACTACCCCTTGACAAATTAACTATTTTCCAAAACTCTGCCGAATTTCTGCAATTAGCAACTTTATTAATGCGCAAATCTCTATATGTACGTTTTTTACTTTTCAAAATAGAGCGGTTATTTCTCTTTTATTTCAAAAAATTTAATTTAGATTCTTTACTAAAGTTATCTGCTTTTGCTCTTTTTAACTTCAAAAAAACACGTCGTTTTGCATCCCTGCAATCCCGATCGAACCATGGCTTATTATTGCTTATCAATCTATCATGTCTGGGAGGGCGCGTCATTCCTAAATTTTTTGCCACATTCTTTATGGTCGAAGTAAGTGTTGAATTCAATTCATCAACATCTCCATTCAAGTGTGACACTTCCCCACTCCATTCCATTGCGTGGGTGAAAGCTTCCGCCCTGAAAATATCAAAACGTAGACCATCGTCCCCATCCGGTTGATATACCCCAGAATAGTGATCGGCAAACAACACCGTGACCGAAAGATGATCGGAGAGAGTGGGGAGTTGCAAAACCTGAAGGTCACAAAACAAGGACAAACCTTCATCACATGAACACCAGACTTGATCAATCACACTATGGCCCTGAGCTCCCGTGAAAGTAAAATTGGCAGGAGTATCACTCGGAGATCGTCCATTTAACAATACAAAATTAGAACTTTCCATAAATTCGACCAAAGTTCGACCTCTAGAATTAGTAGTCTTGTCTCTGGATATTCTTTCCGCTGTAAAAATACTATTAATATTCAAAATATCCGACTTCAATTGGTTTAAATTGGCTAGTCTAGCATTAAAGTCTCCCCCTACCACCCACGGAAGCCCAGGGTACCTACTACAAATATGATTAAAAGATACATTTATTTCATCCAAAAATTCCACTATGTCAACATCTGATGGAACATACATTACACTAAGAATAAAGCAATTAAAATTTGATTTTACTTTCATAAAAATGAAGTTATTATTAATCTTTAAAATATCAGTCTCGTAAACCTTTGAACTCATAGCTACCAAGAGGCCACCCTTTGCTCTGCCAAAATAGTTAACCTTGATGGCTGGTGACACGATGGAGACCAACCCGGAACGTTTAACTTCAATTCTGCGTTCGTTGACCAAGTCTCACAAACACACAGAATGTCATGTTCTCCAAGAGTCTCATGCAAGTCCGTGATATTTCCAAATCCATGCAGGTTCCAGAAGACGATCCTAGCATGCTCACAAGTTGTCGCGCCATAGGGTTTTGCTATTCCTCGTAGGACAGTTTTCTAGAGGATGTGTTGTGGTTCATAGCCGAATTGTCCTTTGCTGAATTCGGCGTATTAAAAAAATTGTCCAAGGTCTTAGAAGTACATGGATCCCCGGCTTCCGTGAGTGAAGGACGCCCTTTTTTCTTTTTACTAGTTTGCTCTGATAATTTTGTGCTCAGATCTGAGGTTGGTGGGGTCAAATGTTGATCGATTACCATATGCTTTACTATGCCTACAATGCATGACAGATTAAAGGGACCATGACGTTACCGGCAGAAAGTTATTAGGAAAGGCGGAAAATTTTTAATTTTTAATGAATTTTTATTCATTAATTATAATTAATAATTATAATTAATAATTATAATTAATTAATTAATTATAATTAATTAATAACTAAATATTATTTGCGTTCACTTGGATTTCTTTTCAATTTCAAAATTTTTCGCCTTTCCTAGTAACTTTCTGCCGGTAACGTCATGCTCCCTTTAATCTGTCATGCATTGTAGGCATAGTAAAGCATATAGTAATCGATCAACATTTGACATTTTTTTTCACATTTAATTTTTCGTTTTTACTCAAAATTTCTTATTTCTTTCTCGCAATAGCCATTTTTATAAATCACGTTACTCACGCTCTTCATATATATTCTCAACTTTGCTTAGGAATCTTTAAATCGAGAGTTTAAAACAAAAAGTATTCACGGTGAGCAAAATGTATTCACCGTAACCCACCAATACGGTTTTGTCGCGAAAACGCATTCACCAATACTTTTTTTCTATTCTGAATACTTTTTTTACTGGGGGGGTTACCCGACAAATCGTTAAAGGTTAGAATTTTAATACTCATATTTTTCTTTATTTTTTTCCTAAAAGGTTTGATTATTTTACAAATGAATTTATGCTATAGGTTCAAAGAAGCATTCTGTTTGATATAAAAAAATTTAATTAACACTCCAAAAACAAGTTGTTCATTTCATGACCATTTAGCTTCCTCAATATATATTATTATATATAATTTTAAAAGATAAATAATTATAATAGTTTATTAAATACAATTAATAAACCAGGTAAAGTACCCTGAATAAATATTAATTATTCAATTTTTTTTATTATAGAATAATTATTTTAAAGTGTTATGATAAAATGTCAAAAAATACAAAATTTTAATTTTTTGTGAAAAATTAAAATATTTATTAATTCTATAAATTTTGATAAAATATATACTTTATATACATGAATCGATTCGTTTTTATGTCAGGAATGCAATTTTTACAAGAATTATTAAAAAATTTAATATAGAAAAAAGATATTTCAAAAAACCAAAAAGTTAATTTTTTCAAAAATTAAAAAAATTTTGAAAAAAATTTTTTTTTTATATATTTTTGAAAATCCTTCAGTCTGATTCTTAGTATTCATGACCGCAATACACCTACAAAATCTTATCAAAATCCATCAAGATGTGCAAGAGAAAATTTGTCCACAAGAATCGGTGACATACACACACACATACACACATACACACACACATACATCTGGACATTTGTTCCTCTCGACGAATTATATATACTACACTTGAAAATTTGTAAAAATAATTGATTTTAAAAAATTCGGAAATCGACATCACTATAAGGCTTCCTTTATGAGGAAGCAATATATACACAAATTATGTATCAAAAAGCTTAAGTGTCCGGGGCTACCCGAATCTCCCCTACCTTAGTTCCAAACTTTTGCGAAATTTCATTTTATACACATTTTTTACTGAGAAAACTGGATAGTCAAACTTAGAAGGTTAGGTTTTGTGTGTTAAGCCTGGTTCTCTGGATAGTTAACTTTTCCCTCCAAGTTAGTCAAATTGATCATCAGAGTGTCAATTTAACCCTCCGAGATGGTTACAAACAACTTCACTTCAAATATAGTCTGTTTTTCCCTCCAGGTACTTAGTTGAATACCTACTCCATTGTTCTCTGTATAAATTATCTTTCTAAATACACATTTTATAATATAATAATAATATTAATAATAATATAATATAAATACTGTGGTTAAAATAGTATAGTTTTATAGTATTATTACATTATTATAATACATAATATTATAGTATTATATACTAAAATACTATAGTTAAAAAAATACTATGGTTGGTACATCCATTTTCTATGGATGCTGTGACCATAAAAATGGATGGGTCATTAGAAAAATGGATGTGGTAACCATATAAAATGGATATCCCACACAGAAAAAAATTGGACTCATTTTTGTTGCAACTCATATTGTGTCTATGTTAAATGACATAGAACGTGGCGCCATCTATGAGGTTCATTTTTGTTGCAGCTCATAATGAGTCACTTTTCTGACTCATTTTGAGTTCAGTTTTTTTCTGTGCATATTTATCCACATAAATGGTTGTTCTAGCTATTTCTTTTCTCCATATACTTCAAATTGTTTTAACACAAAATAGTTTATTATAAAAAAGGAAGATTTATTATATGAATAATAATATTTGTTTCTTCTTGTTACAGGATACAAGAACGCACGTGGTCGTTGAACTTTATGATACTGAAAGATCTTATGTGGAAGCTCTACAAATACTAGTCAATGTAAGTTTATTTCATAACTCTCGATATTCATATAAAACATAAAAAAAAATTAATTAACTGTTCATTTATATGCTAATAAATAATTTATTATTAACTGTATTAATGTCTGCTAGAAATCATACCCCGTGTAGAAATTACCCTACTAGGGCCATAATATGGTATGAAACACCGCGCCCGATCCGGCCTTGTCGTTACGGACGAATATAATAACGCTCCGATTAAATTCTAATAAGGAAATTTTGACATTTCTCGAGTATCTATACGATCGGGTTTCATTAACTTACAATTTATTTGCATTGGGGTTGTTGCCTGCTTACAATCACTCATACCGAAACGCTCAAGTAATTTCTCTGATTTAAATATACTCGATTTTCTTCGTCGCGCGTAAATTTGATGTCTAAGCAATAGTTCACTTTTCCTGAGTCCTTCATTTCGAAAACGTAGGATAATTCACGTTTCACATTACACAACCAATTTCTATCGTTGGTGGCGAGAATCATATCATCAACGTAAACTGCAATTATCATAATCTTACCGTTTCTGTGAGAAATAAATAGACATGGGTCCTGGAGCATTTGGGAAAAATCTAAACTTTTTATTTTTTTCACTAATTTTTGTGCCACCGAACCCCAGATTGTCGTAGACCGTATAGTGATTTTTTAGCACACACACATACGATCCTTATCGAAAATAAGATCGTTGTACCAACGTAGATTTTTTCGTTTGCGACCATTTTTTGTAACACTTTACGTAACTGCCCAGAACTTCCATGTATACGTCTTTTTCCAGCTCGCCATGGAGGTAGGCGGCGACCACGTCCACCTGGTGCATCTCCAATCCTAGTTCCGCTGAGATTGCAGCTAAAATCATTATTGATTTCACTACAGGGGAGTAGGTTTCGTAGAAATCTTCTCCAGGGCGTTGTGCGCATCCTTTGGCTACTAATATCACTTTTATTTTTTCTTAATTTTCAATTTTCCTAATAGTGAATGTAAATCGGCTTCCGATTACTTTTCTATTTTTCGGACGATTTACAATTTCCCAGGTATTGCTCCCTCGACCTCTTTTTTATGTGTCGGCCAAGTTTTCCCATGATAAGGTTGTTCCTCTTTTTCTTATTTTTCGTAAATCGTTTATTGTCTTTTTATTCGGTTCGGGATCTCTCACTTTTCAGCTGTGTTGTCTTTCTCGTCGAAAATTTCTTCATATTCTTGTCGAAACACGGGCTCGCTCATGAACTTGACGTCGCAACTTATCACCAATTTTCTTGATGTAGGGATATGTACTCGGTATGCTTTCGAGTTCGAATCATAACCCATAAAAATTCCCTCTTCCGCTCGCGATTAAAATTTCCCTCATTGGGAGTCTTGTCCTTGACAAATATTTTACTGCTAAACGCTTGCATATAGAGTATCGTTGGAGTTTTTCCCGTTGACTCGGAATAAGGTATTTTTCCGCACAAAGTCTTTTCGGGCATCGGTTACGGGTAGAGCAAGCTGTATTTACCGCCTCTGCCCAGAATTGTGGGGAAAATTTTTTGGCGCATCATGCATCGAGCCATTTCTACAAGAGCTCGATTTTTTCTCTCGGATACACCATTTTACTGTGGTGTATATGGTGCCGATAATCTTCTGGCGATCCCGCACTTTTTTAAATAATCATCAAACTCTTTGTATATATACCTCAGTGTGCACGATTTCCAACAATTCCTCGGTGCGTTCTACACTTGTTTTCGGAAATGGTTTACACGATAGCTGTTCTCGCGCACACACTTCGCATTCAGGCAACTTTTTGTTGCCCTTTAATTTTAACCCGAACACTAATTTATTTTTTGCCATCAATTTCCGATCACTTTCGTTTACATGACCCAGTCTCACGTGCCACTTGTCGATTTCGCTTTTATAGCGTTTCGTTTCAACGTTGTTCACTTTGTCTTGACACTTATTAACGTAGTATAAGTTCCCGATTCGGTTCGCGCGTAACTGCAGTATGTTTTCGTCATTCACTACAATCGCGTCATTTTTTCGAAATAGCCCATTGCAACCGTAATCAACCACTTTGGATACCGATATTAGGTTTGACACGTAAGAGACGTTTTCGAAATTTATTTCTCGTTCTCCTTTTCCGATATCAACATTGACGTACACGTTTCCTGTTCCGGTTATTTGAGTACACTAGTTGTTGGCTAGTGTCAGTTCGCTGTTCACATGATTAAAGTCTTGGAACATACTCTTGTCGTTATACATATGCCCCGAACTTCCACTATCAATGCACCACGAAGGCCGTTTATTTTGGATGATCATGGCTTTTTCATTCGAATTGAACAGAACCTGTTAGAATTTTTGATCACGTGTTGATGATGATTCTTGATCATTCTCTTCAGTTTGTCGCGCACTTTGTTTTTGTTTTCAATCGATTTTTGACCTACAGTTTCTAGCGATATGTCCCTTACGACCACATCGAAAGCACTGTATATCTTTCCATTTTTTATAATCTTCACTCTTGTCGTTTTTGTTGGTATCCTTGTTGACAGCTGATTGCGGACGCTGGAATTTCTTCAATGTAGAGATTTTATTTTATCTCAAATTTCCTTTGAGGTAGACAATCCATCTGACGCTAAAAATTCGCTTGGGCTTACAATTAGCAAGATGTCTGATTCGGCTTTCCCGTCCACCTTGATCCATTTTTCAAGTAATTCTGGGGATGTGTTTAGAGGCCGTTCCTTGTCTCCATTGATGTATTCCCATAAATCATTCTTTTTCAGAATGGCACGCATGTGGATCTTCCACGTGTTATAAATATCGCCGTTTACACACCACGTGTTGACTCTCTACTCCGAGAAAAGGTTAATTACTGTTTCACCTGGGCCCATAACCTGTTGGGATTTGAAGGAAATAAATATAGTTTATTTTTCTATTAGGTGAAGTAAACTTTAATTATATCTAATATATATATATATACTAGGGGGGCTCTGCCCCCCTGCGCGCTTTGCGCGCCAACCCCCTATTTTTATATTTACATCTATTTATAGATAATATAAATATTGTAAAATGCGATCTTATGATATTAGCCATTCTGAAATTTTTAATATTTGTCATCAATTTTAAAGTAACATAACCGCCTGCAAGTAAAAAAATTGTCCATGGCATAGACTTTGACGTCTTATTTAACGCGCCTATTTGAGGGGGCAAGCTCTGACCTGTAGGTAAAACACAGATCAAATTTTGACGTAATGTGATGGCCCACATTAAGGTTTCTTTTAAAACCCGTAGCTCAAAAAATAGGTAAAATTAAACATGTATTTTGACATAATGTAAAGACCTACACAGAGACCACTTTTTGACATATAGGTAAAAAAAGATCAAATAAAACATGGATTTTGATGTAATGTGAGGCCGTTATTTATTCTCTTTTTGACCTATAGGTAAAAAATAGGTCAATTTTGACATAAGTTTTGACGGCCTTTACTATAGGGAGCCCTTAGAAATCCTGACTCTGCGGCGGCGAAATGTTTTTATATAATAACTAACGATTTCCCCCTTATTCTGATATTTATTTTAATTTTTATTTTCAAATCATGTTCTTTTAATATGAATGCATAGTAATAAGGTAGAGTAAATTATATCAGGCGATACTAAAAGAAAGCACTTAAAAAGAATTCTACTTTACGGACATGATTATAATCTTATGGTGCACTTATAGATACTTCTTTATACCTAAAGGTAAAAAAATTGGTTAAATTTGGCGTAGATTTTGCAGTATCATCAAAGGCATTAATACAACCATTTTTACTTGCAGCTTTAACAATAAATCAAATCTGACATAAATTTTGACATAAATTAAGGGCCATTATATGAACGTTTATGACATGTATGTAAAAGAAGAATGTAAAATTACATGTAGATTTCGACGTAATGTAACAGACGTTTGTGAGCCTCTTTTTACCCGTAGGTCAAAACTGCCCTAAAATTGTCCTAAATTTTCAGGGTAGCAGAAATTATTTAACACTTTTTGACTTTTAGGTCAAACTTCCCTAAAATTGACCTAAATTTAGAGGGTAGCGGAAATTTTTTGTCAAATTTTGACGTCTAGGTCAAAACTGCCCTCAAAATTTACCTAAATTTTGATGATAGCAGAAATTGTTTGTCAAATTTTGACGTTTAGGTCAATACCGCCCTCAAAATTGACCTAAATTTTGAGGGTAGCGAAAATAGTTAAATTTTGACGTCTAGGTCAAAAATGCC
Organism: Leptopilina myrica (nomen nudum); assembly: GCA_032872475.1. Classification (NCBI taxonomy): domain Eukaryota; kingdom Metazoa; phylum Arthropoda; class Insecta; order Hymenoptera; family Figitidae; genus Leptopilina; species Leptopilina myrica (nomen nudum). The sequence continues at coordinate 26,922,432 of CM065459.1, read as the reverse complement.
CTCAAAATTGACCTAAATTTTAAGGGTTGCAGGAATTGTCAAATTTTGACGTCTAGGTCAAAATTGACCTAATTTTTGAGGGTTGCGGGAATTGTTTATCAAATTTTGACGTTTAGGTCAAAACTGCCCTCAAAATTGACCTAAATTTTTAGGGTAGCGGAAATTGTTTGTCAAATTTTGACGTTTAGGTCAATACTGCCATCAAAATTGACCTAAATTGTGAGAGTAGCGGGAATTGTCTGCCAAATTTTGACGTTTAGGTCAAACTGTCCTCAAAATCGACCTAAATTTTGAGGGTAGCGAAATTAGTTAAATTTTGACGTCTTGGTCAAAAATGCCCTCAAAATTGACCTAAATTTTGAGGGTAGCGGGAAAGGGAAATGACTTAATCAGCGGCAGCGAAATGATTTTATATTAATAGGGATAGATATGGGACGTTTCACGTCAACCGGCCCAAAGCTCTGCCCAAAATTGTAAGCAACTAAAATAAACAAACAATATGTCAAAATGTTCGTAAACTAATGCCCTATAAATTGCAAAGTGGCAGAACCCAAAATTCAAAATGGCTTCCTTACTGCCTCACCTGAAAGACACCAAAATTCAAAAAAAGAAAATATAATTATCAATTACTCTCAAAAAACGGTACAAAAATGATTAGTCATGGCATATTTTAATGTTTTCGGGGTCGCTGATGACGAATCTGGTGTCAGATTTTCCAAATTCAAACTGGCGGATCCAATATGTTTTACCAACAGGTCAGAGCTTGCCCCCTCAAATAGGAGCGCCACATAGGACGTCAAAGCCTATGTCAAAAATATATTTTTTTACGTGCAGGATGTTATTTTACTTCAAAATTGATGACAAAGATTAAAAATTTAAGAATGGCTAATATCATAAATTAAAATTTTGCTCTTACAAATCAATTTATTAAAAATTCTATAGAAATATTTTTTAACAATAAAATAATTAAATGAATCATTTCCAGAAATTTTATTAAAATTATACTAAAAATAGTTTAATATATGGTTTAGAATAACTCAAAACAGATGATGACTGTTGTTACCAAAAAGTCCGAGAAAAATTTTGTTTTAATTCTCGTAAAGTAAAAAAAACCCCTGTAATTTAAGAACAAAAAAAAATTTTTTGTTAATGTTATTAACAATTTAGTTTTTTGTAGTTTCAATATGCTAAAAATAACATAAAGGGGTTTCTTCGTCATAAAACAAAGTATTTTAAAAAAAATTTTTGGTTTTAAAAAATGTATTTTTAATAGTTTTTATATAATTCTTTTAACAGTGTAATTTTATTATGAATTTTGTGGATTATATTAGTGTCTAAATTTAATTAAAAAACTCACGAAACAAATAAAACTAACCAATTATTGGAGCAACAAAGTCAATCATCTTTAAAGAATAAAAACTTTAATATTTTAAACAATTAATTTGGCGCAACTTGAATTCTTCCTTTTGAGTATAAAAATAAAGTAAGTTTAATAAGGAAACCATATAATTTAAAAACAAAATAAGTTGAAAAATCGAATTTCAAAAGTCGCATTTTCAGAAGAATCACCTAATATAATGACATTGTAAATATTGTTATTTTATTATATTGTTGAATTATATTGTAATATTATTATATTTTAACCAAAATTATATATAAATAAATAAATAAAATATTGTTTCGACAATTTTGAATTCAGGTCCTTCTGGTTACTATACGATTTACTACAGTATTAAGTAATTACTATACACTTTGACGTCAAGCTACAAGTCAGTTCTGTAATCGCTTACCATTCGAACCTTAATAAGAACAGAACTTAAATTCGGAAGCAAAATACAGTAGGCTTCGTGACATGTTGCAGATGATGCGACTTGTAATTTAAGCAGATCTATTTTGAAAAGTGGTAGAACTGCTTTGTAGCTGTAAAAAAGTGGTCTAAAATGGTTGTTTCGTCCGAGGAGTGCAGAAAAGTTTTGTAACCGCTATAAATAAAATTTTCTCCTTGCATTATATGTTAATTATAGATAATTATGATTAAAACAAAAAGATTATTCTACATTATAAGAATATTATTCTCATAATGAAAAGATTAATTTAAATTTTAGAATAATGTTCTAAAATAGTCCTTTTATCTTAATCCTTTTGAAAATAATAGAAAATACTCTCCGATTAAGAGTAATATTCTTGATTTAAGTATAAAATTTAAGAAGAATTTTCCTCTTAATCTAAGAATATTTTTATGAGTGCATTAAGATGCTTTAAAAATAATAAAGGAGTTAATTATAACGGACAACAATATTCTCTTGGTTTATGAAGATTATATGTATACGTATCATATAAAAGAAGAGTGAAATAAATTCTTTTACCGTTGATTAACTCGTCGATTTTCCAAGGCACATTACCTGTCGGCTGCGACTAATATTGGCACATCTTGTTGGGTTTGCACAGGTGCATACTGTTATTTAAAACATTTGTCAGTAAAATAATAAATCTATTATTTTTACTTACTCTGAATTACACAAATAAATTTTTTTTTATAAAATAATACTTGATTTTGTTCTCGATTATATTTTTAATGTCTTATTTTATATTTTTTATAAAACGTCTTTAAACTCTCAAATTTTTAAGCAAATTTAGTTAAAAATATTACCTTTTAAACTTGAAACTTTTATTTTGTAAATTTCTCGATTTAAAAAAACTGAGGGTGATGGAGCAATTCTGACTTTAGATTAGTTTTCAGTGGGCAAAAATACTATAAGATATGTATGTCTGGTTAAAAAAAGATTACTTTTTTTGTGTGCCTGTGTTATGTTCATCTGCTGTAAATAATTTAATTTGTTTATATAATTTATGTCGTTTATAATATATTTAAAAAAGCTAAGGTGAAATATGTACTTACATTCCTTTGCATTTGCAAAATAATTATTCAATTCTTGTGTAAATTTATGTCTATTTACTTTATGCTTCTTCATGAGGAAACTTTGCATTCGTGACGATTTTCAATTTTTCAAAACAACCCAGGCGCGAAGTGACGCCGAGTTCAGCCTTTATAAAGATTGACTGAGCATTGGTCAATATTCGTTGAGCCTTAGTGAGACAGCGAGAGCAGGACTGATCGAAGCTTTAATGTAACACCGATTCCAGACTGCAGCGCGAGCCTTGATTGAGCATTGGACACCAAGGCTCAATCAATGCTGCGGAAGCCTAATGCAGGACTGAACAAGACTGCTTTCACTGTTCCCAAATTTAAGCGTCTCTCGCGTTCCTTATATATAATATGAATATATTCATTCTTAATAATAATAATAATAATAATAAATGTCACCATTATTATTTTTATCCATATTGTATGTGTGTATAACTTTTTAATGACAATAAGTTACTTCTATTATAATTATATATTATTTCCACATAAATAATATATTATTACTAACAATAAATTTCATTTGAAATAGGAATTTAAAAAAATAATTTTAGTAAAAAAAGACAATTTTTCTGTTAATTAGTACATTTTTTTCTTGATTTTTTAACAGACTTTTAATATTATTTACAAACATGTTCACATTTTTTATTCACAACACAACACACAATTTTATTATTTTATATATCGCTTAGAAACGAAATCGGAAAAATATTCGCTCGCATGTGGGATCAAGAACACCCCGACGCATACCCGAACACCCCAATAAACCCACCTTTTTAAACCGCACGGCCAACGAAGGTTGGAAGGGGTCCTGCTTAATCAAGTATAGCATTGCAAGACCATAGTAACTCAACATTGATTCAGCATGGGACACCAATGTTTGTTCCAAGCTCGATTCAAGACTAAGTCAATCTTCGTGAGTGAAAATACAATATACACTTTCTTTATTACCGTGTGCACTGAACAGTATTAAATTTTTAATATTTATAAATTATTATTTAATATTACAATATTAATTTTTGCATTAATGCAAAAATTATACACTAAATAATTATTAATATGTATTTACCATTGGTATCTTAATATTATAATTATAGTATTATTATTTTAAATAATAATAATTAATAATAATTATTATTATTATATTATATTATTATATAATTATTATAGCATTTATTAATAATAACAATATTTTTTAAATAATATAAAAAGTTATCTAAATTAATAAATAGTTATTAAATATTAAATAATTATTTATTAATATCTATTAATATTAATTATTAATTTAGATAATTTTTTATGTTATTTAAAAATGATTTATGAACAATATATTGTTCAGTGCAAACGGTAATATATAAACTGAATATTGTATCATAATTGATTCAAGCCTTGATTCAAGCTTGAATAAAGATTGGATATTCAAGCTTCACACACGAAGATTGATCGAGTCTTTAATCTAGCATGGGACGAACATTGGTCTCGAATGTTGAACCAACATTGAGTGACAGTGTTTTAAAGACTGCTTCAACTCTGGATTACCCATGCTGGGCGTTCAAGGCTCAGTCAAGCTTCAACCCATCGTCAGCATTGGTCTTTCGCGCCTGGGAAGGTTATGTGGACTCATTTTCATCTAGAACATATGTACACTGGAGCCCCGCTCGTGTAAACGGCTCGGGAGAGTGTTTACACGAGCGGGATACAAATGTTGAGGCATTATTTGCTAACACTAATTCTCATAAGTTCTTTTATGTGCATGAGACTGGGGTAAACCCGCTCACTAACGATTTGACGCTATAAACTTAACTTAAGATCGAGATATTTGTACTGTGAATAGTACTTAACATACAACTAATGTTAACAAACTTTCGTTTATTTAATGAATTCGTCATAAATTCAGAGACGGTCAATTGTTTTCGGAAGTGCAAAAAAGAAAAAATGATCTTCGGATTTTTAAGTTTTTTGATTATTATTTTTGAGACTCAATTTGTTCGACAAATTTTTGTTATGCTATTGGATGTCCTTTTTCGAAACATATATGCAGTTTTGTTTGATTTCAAAAAGATTTATTTAAATTTATTTTGAAATGTGAGAAACACATTCGGGGTAAAGTCGCTCACATGAAGTCGGTGTAAAGCCGCTCACTTATTAAATTTGTGTAGGAAGCCGAATCAGTATTAACAGTATTTGCGTTTTTTTCGATCTTAAAATTTTTAATATTAAAAATATTTATTAAATGATAAATAATATTCATTTCCTAACAATGTTATTGAATTATTGGGTAATTATTTGAATATTTGACATTTTGAGTGTCCCGCATTTCGCGATTTGTGGCGATTTTTTTTAATAGATGGCGACGAACTATCAATATTTCTTGTCATTATTAGTGATTATTAGGTTATAACGGTTATAACAAACAACGCAAACAAATAATCAAAATTTGTCGCTGTCTTTTTCGGCTAAAAAAACATAAATCTAGTTTGTTGTCTTCGTTCACTTCACGTTTTATCATTGTTTATTTTTAAATTTAAAATTTTATTTGTTATATTTTATCAATAATAAAATCTATAACTTGATACATCCAAAATTGTATCTACATTTTAATTTTCTCTTAATATAATATTATTTAAATTCACAGTTGCAATTCATCAAACCTATACTTACTATTGAATAAACCAATATTTATTGTTTATAGAACTCATAATTTATCATTAATAAATCATACTGACGACGAAAATAAGAAGAAATTTAATATATACAAAATATAACTGTCGGGATTACCTTAAATTCTTAAAAAAATCAAGTGATCGGGTTTACCCCGAGGGGTTAGCGGATTTACCCTAGAAAATTGTGATTTTGAAATTTGGTGTATGTGTATTAAAAATTTTCCCTAAATAAAACTAAAACAGATAAATCAAAAATTCTTTTTTATTTTGTTATTAGAAATTATAAGCTTTCAAATTATTTAAATTAACTTGGATTTAGAGAATAATTTCCTAGGTTTTTACCGTTCTGAAAAAAAGTGAGCGGGTTTACCCCAGTCTCTCCTAAACATTATCAGTTAAACAATCCGAAAAATGGAAAAAAAATATTTAGTGAAATTTAAATATTATAAATGGAAACAAAATAGATAAAGTTGTCTTGGGTTTATCTCAAGAAAAAATTATAAACCTGTGTTTCAATGAAGTAGGTGACTTTTAATTTAAAAAGTATAAAAATATAAATAAACTGCAGCGCTCTATGCCTTTCCCCTCTCGCCTCTACACTACCTCCTCGTCAAACTTTGTAAACACAGTCACAGCAGCGGGATTGACACGAGCGAGGCTTTAGTGCATATTCAATTCTGAGCAAATGTCCAGATGTATGTGTGTATGTACGTGACAAAATATCTCGAACAAACTTTAATGGATTGTCCTGAAATTTTGCTAGTTTATTGCAGTCATTAATACCTAAAATCTGACACAAGGATTTCTGAATATATCTACAAAATTTTTTTCATTCAATTTTTTCAAAGTTTGAATTTTTTTTGAATTTTTTGAAATAACTTTTTTATCTACTAATATTTTTGTTAATTCTGGTCAAAATTACATTCCTGACAAGAAAATAAATCCATTTATGTATATAAAGTATACATTTCATCAAAATGTATACAAAATAGTGAAAATTTTGTATTTTTAAAAATTGTTAAAATTTTACTTTAAAATAATTACTAATCAATAAAGATTGAGAAATTGGTGTAAATTATAATAAGGAAGCTAAATGTTTGTGGAATAAACAACTTTTGTTGAACTTTATACATATACATTTATAATTTTAAGAGACTTCGCCGGCATAAAGAACAAAAATGATTACACATTTTCACACTATGCTTATCGCTAACAGAAGCATAATGCTAGCATGTGAAGTAGCTGGCCCACATATCATAACGCACTTCTAATGCACTGAACGACTATATTCATCGCATTTAATGGAATTTGCGGCTGTCAATTTCCTTGGCAGAAAGATTAGATAGATGAGACAGTAGTTCACATCATTGTCAGATGGTAGAGCCTCCTTGACATAAAGGTGCCCACAATCGGGAATGACAGTCATTTTTTAAAAAGACAAACACTTTTTGTGATGCAGGATTTTGGTTAAAGGGTCAAAATTTCTCAGAAATATCAGTGTTGGTCGGGGGTCTTTCAATTTTTTTGAAAATAGGTATATCTTTAGTGTTAGAAAAGATGTGATTGTAGGTCAAAGGGTTTTCAAAAATTTTTTAAATTGTTAGAGTTACGGTGCTTTTAATTTTTAGGTTAGATCGAGTTTCTTTGAAATGCGATATTTTTGACAATTTTTAATGAATCTTTTTCATTTTTTCAGGATGATCTTAAGATTTATAACCGTTTAAAATAAAAATTTTAATTTTAAAAATTTCAAAAAATTTGCCCGGAAAAAAGTCAAAATTTTTTTTTGAAATTAGTTTTACACTTATTTGGCCATGACCTAGCTTAATAAAACCACAATTTTTAGATTCCTTATAATTTCCCGCGTTTTTTCATTTTAAAAAATTGATGGAGGGTCTAAAACTATGGAAGTTATTTACATTTTAGTCCGACGGTGCACATATGAGATGTGCTCACTATAAGTCACGCGGTCCTCGCGCACAAACCTATTTAAGGTTTATTGAATATCTACTACTTTAGAGTCAGTTGAAGCAGAATATTCTTTACAAATAATTTTTGATTTTATTTAAAAATGTAAGTTAAAAGTCCTTTAAATGTTAGAAAATTGATTCCTTGTAATTCTTTTACAACGATTCTACGGTTTTTAAAAGTTTTGAATAAAAATTAATGATATTTAAAAAGATGGGTCAAACCATTATATTTCGAATAAAGTCGTTGCGGCCTCATTTAAAAAAAATTGATACTTTTAGAATTGAATCTGTATGATCTCTGAATAACGAAATGAAAATAATTATATTTAAATATTTATTACTTTTCTTTAAATATGAGTGTAAAGTGGAGAAGGTGAGAAAAAATGGCACTTTTTTAGCAATTAAAAAATATTTAAAAAAGTATTTTTTTTTATTCTTTAATAATAAAACTAGTAAAAATATAAAAATAATAGATAAAAAAGGTTTTTAAAGTCGATCTACCAAATAACCTAATTTTGACGTTTTTATCAATTAATTACGAGAAGGTGGAATTATTGAATTAAATAAAAACTCACCGAATATAGAGTATTTTTTATGAACTTTCAGAATTTCATATCACTTTTTTAATTTTTCCTTTAAATATACAAGAAGAGTGTATAGATTTCGTTGTTATTTAAAAGTTGTGAAAGTGCCAAATTTTTTTTAATTTTTCTTTAACAGAGTTATTAAGTTGTAAAGTACGCAACAATTCAGAAATCGCGTACTTTTAACTCAATATTTTTTGTATAAAAATTTTCTAACATTTAAAGGATGTTAATCAAAAATTATTTGTAAAGAATATTCTGCTTCAACTGACTCTAAAGTAGTAGATATTCAATAAACCTTAAATAGGTTTGTGCGCGTGGACCGCGTGACGTATAGTGAGCACATCTCATATGTGCACCGTCGGACTAAAATGTAAATAACTTCCATAGTTTTAGACCCTCCATCAATTTTTTAAAATGAAAAAACGCGGGAAATCATAAGGAATCTAAAAATTGTGGTTTTATTAAGCTAGGTCATGGCCAAATAAGTGTAAAACTAATTTCAAAAAAATTTTGACTTTTTTCCGGGCAAATTTTTTGAAATTTTTAAAATTAAAATTTTTATTTTAAACGGTTATAAATCTTAAGATCAACCTGAAAAAATGAAAAAGATTCATTAAAAATTGTCAAAAATATCGCATTTCAAAGAAACTCTAACCTAAAAATTAAAAGCACCGTAACTCTAACAATTTTAAAAAATTTTGAAAACCCTTTGACCTACAATCAAATCTTTTCTAACACTAAAGATATACCTATTTTCAAAAAAATCGAAAGACCCCCGACCAACATTGATATTTCTGAGAAATTTTGACCCTAAACACAAAGGTAAATCACAAAATATAATGACAACACTGCAAAAGAAAAATTAAACCCTTTTTCTGAACGAATCTACACCCATATGTTGCTCTTCGAAAACAATACAAAATTACTTATTATTTATTTATGGCAAATTTTCTTTATTATGCTCACAGCTATTACACAAATGCATATATTTGTTTTGTTATCAATACGAAAAGTCCGGATTGTTAACGGACACGACTTGCAATACTTACAATTAGATTAGTAAAGTCTGCTTGCCGTCAAAGTTTACGTAGGGGTGCCCACAACAGGCACACATCCCCTAATGTAATGAGAGAAAAAATATCGAAATTAAAAAAAAATTTAAGTTATTAAAAAAATTAAAAAATAGCTAAAAATTTTTTTTTACTTTTTGAGAATTCTTTTGTTAAATGTTAAAAACTGAATTTTATAGCAACAAATTGATTCTTTCATACTTTGATATAAACAAATAAATATAAGTAGAAGAAAATTCAAAATGAGCATCGAGGAATCAATAAAGAATTTAGAATTGAAGATTTTAAAAAATGTAGTCTAATTTGACTGAAAATTGAACCCCTTGATGCAAGAACCAGACATAGACCATTGAGATTAAATGGGCTGCGTCTGGTTCTTGCATCAAGGGGTTCAATTGTGACAAACTATCTAACAAGATTTTATGAGTTTTCTTTTAAAAGGTAATAATTTTTAACTAAATTTGCTTAAAAATTTGAGAGTTTAAAGACTTTTTATAAAAAATATAAAATAAGACATTAAAAATATAATCGAGAACAGAATCAAGTATTATTTTATGAAAAAATAATTTATTTGTGGAATTCAGAGTAAGTAAAAATAATAGATTTATTATTTTACTGACAAATGTTTTAAATAACAGTATGCACCTGTGCAAACCCACCAAGATGTGCCAATATTAGTCGCAGCCGACAGGTAATGTGCCTTGGAAAATCGATGAGTTAATCAACGGTAAAAGAATTTATTTCACTCTTCTTTTATATGATACGTATACATATAATCTTCATAAACCAAGAGAATATTATTGTCCGTTATAATTAACTCCTTTATTATTTTTAAAGCATCTTAATGCACTCATAAAAATATTCTTAGATTAAGAGGAAAATTCTTCTTAAATTTTATACTTAAATCAAGAATATTACTCTTAATCGGAGAGTATTTTCTATTATTTTCAAAAGGATTAAGATAAAAGGACTATTTTAGAACATTATTCTAAAATTTAAATTAATCTTTTCATTATGAGAATAATATTCTTATAATGTAGAATAATCTTTTTGTTTTAATCATAATTATCTATAATTAACATATAATGCAAGGAGAAAATATTATTTGTAGCGGTTACAAAACTTTTCTGCACTCCTCGGACGGACTTGTAGCTTGACGTCAAAGTGTATAGTAATTATGTAATACTGTAGTAAATCGTATAGTAACCAGAAGGACCTGAATTCCAAATTGTCGAAACAATATTTTAACTGAAAATGACTGCAAAATAATTACAAACACCTTTGAAAATATTATTTCGAAGAGCATTATCATGTATTTAAAATAATAAATGAAAATTGCTTTGAATGTGTAGAATTAAATTTAAAAAATGTTTAAGTTGACGAAATTTTTTATTTGACTAACTTACAGTTCTGCGCCCCCTAGAGAAAAAAGAAAAATTGTTTTGTATTGCCAACATTCCCCTGAATAATAAACCGTTTCGAAAAAAATAAACGTCAATTACAAAAAAAGTTATTAAATAATAACAGTGGCAGTGCAAACCGATTTATGGCTCGCAAGCATGGCTTTCATTGACGCTGTGTTTACTGGCGCTGCGCTACAAGTTGGTATAAATTCCAACAGTCTCAATATTTAAAAAAAGAGTAATACAGTTGGAATTGTTAGTATGTTTATATACAATTTTGGTTAAAATATAATAATATTACAATATAATTCCACAATATAATAAAATAACAATATTTACAATGTTATTATATTACGTGATTCTTCTGAAAATGCCACTTTTGAAATTCGATTTTTCAACTTATTTTGTTTTTAAATTATATGGTTTCCTTATTAACCCATTGAGTCCCAAACGTCCGTATTTCTTTGTACAATTTTGAGCTTTCCGTTCTACGAGTTACGAATTTGAAAAAAATCGGGACATAGGTTTTTTTTATATTTGTGTGTCCTCTTTTAGAATCTGAAAGAAAATTTCAATTTCAATTTAATCTTAAAAAGTTGTAATTGTTTAAACAAAAAAAGCAGTTTTTTAAAGTGTTTTTTGTCATTAAAATTAGATTATTTACTCGAATTCGGTTGGGGAAAATCCGGGACAAGAAAATATCCCGTCCAAAATGTTGGGACTATCAAATAGGCATAATGCCGAAATTTTTTTTTCTAATTTCAAAATGGAGCTGCCAAAATGGCCGCCAAAATATTGAAATTTGGAAAAATAATGTTAAAAAATATTAACATTATTTTTTTTAACTTTTATGCTTTATTTAAATAAAAAAATGTTGTTTCAACAAAAAATATTGTTATCTGATATTATTTAACAATAATTTAAACATTTTTTATAAACAATTTAAAATCTGTGGGCCAAAGTGGTATCAATTCTTTTGTTTTCATCAATTCTCATTTCTTTTTGCAATAAAAATGAATAATAAAAGTTAATCACTTAATTCAAAATTTTTTACAAGGTTTAAGAATATTATAAATATTATAATAAAATTTATATACATTGTTCACAAATTTATATAAGCATTAGATAATTTAGTTTCCTGTTTAATGACAAAAGAAAGCTAGTGGGATAGAAAAGAAGTTATTTTCCACTCTGAAAATATTTTTTTAATAACAATTTTTTATAAAAATTGTTTATAACATTTTTAAATATTGTTAAATAATGTTAAATGAAAGTTTAAACCTTTAGCAACATTTTGATTACAAGAGAACGTAATATAATCAAAACATAAATTTTTTCTAGGATTCTATTTCATGGTTTGTAAATTGTTTATAACATTCTTAAACATTGTAAAAAAGTTTAATTTAAGTTATTAACTTTTATTATTCATTTTTACTGCAAAAAGAAATGAGAATTGATGAAAACAAAAGAATTTATACCACTTTGGCCCACAGATTTTAAATTGTTTATAAAAAATGTTTAAATTATTGTTAAATAATATCAGATAACAATATTTTTTGTTGAAACAACATTTTTTCATTTAAATAAAGCATAAAAGTTAAAAAAACAATCTAAACAATCTAAACAATCTAATTTTAATGACAAAAAACACTTAAAAAACTGCTTTTTTTGTTTAAACAATTACAACTTTTTAAGATTAAATTGAAATTGAAATTTTCTTTCAGATTCTAAAAGAGGACACTCAAATCTAAAAAAAACCTATGTCCCGATTTTTTCCAAATTCGTAACTCGTAGAACGGAAAGCTCAAACTTGTACAAAGAAATACGGACGTTTGGGACTAAATGGGTTAAACTTACTTTATTTTTATACTCAAAAGGAATAATTCAAGTTGCGCAAAATTAATTGTTAAAAATATTAAAGTTTTTATTCTTTAAAGAAGATTGACTTTGTTGCTCCAATAATTGGTTAGTTTTATTTGTTTCCTGAGTTTTTTAATTAAATTTAGACACTAATATAATTCACATAATTCATAATAAAATTGCACTGTTAAAAAAATTATATAAAAACTATTAAAAATACATTTTTTAAAACCAAAATGTTTTTTTTAAATACTTTGTTTTATGACGAAGAAACCCCTTTATATTATTTTTAATTTGAGTAAAATAATAAATAATAACACAGATCAAATAAATATTAATAGAAAACATAAAATAAATAAAAACAATATACAACAGATAATAAATACAGTAAATTAAATTAAATTTCAATCGAGACTGACCATCAATGAAGGCACAATTTAAGCGTTTTTCTCCCATGTTTTAAAAACCTTTCGGACGTTAAAGACTTACTATAAAATTTTTTTATATTTAAACTACAAAAAACTAAATTGTTAATAACATTAACAGAAATTTTTTTTTGTTTTTAAATTACAGGGGTTTTTTTACCCTACGAGAACTAAAACATAATTATTCTCGGACTTTTTGGTAACAACAGTCATCATCTGTTTTGAGTTATTCTAAACCATATATTAAACTATTTTCAGTATAATTTTAATAAAATTTCTCGAAATGATTCATTTAATTATTTTATTGTTAAAAAATATTTCTAAAGAATTTTTCATAAATTGATTTGTAAGAGCAAAATTCTAATTACAATTATTAAGAACGGTTACCTTCCATTGAAAGAATTTAATTACGTTATTTGCTCTGGTTACGTAACATACGTAACTTACTTGAATTATGTAAATTACTATTCAAATACTTTTGTTTTTAGATTATTTAAGAACTAAAACGAAAGTAATTTTCTATTCAGTTTCGTTTCAAAAGCAGTTTATGCTATAAATGAAATTATTAATTATTAGTTAATTAGTACAAATAAGTTAAAAACAACTAACTATTAATGTCAAATTTTTTTTTACTACGGGGCATTTAAAAAAGTATTTCAATCCTGAAAACTAAGAATTCAGGCAAGTCAAGGAAGTTTTACCGAACTATTCCTGATAACTAACACTCGAGTCAAGTCCAGAAAGTTTTACAGAACTGTTCCTGAAACGTTAGTGACCATCAAGGAGGTATTCTAAAAAAAGTTAAAATTATATATAATTTTTATTAAACGTTCAGTTTCAATTTTGTTTTAACTTTTACAGTACTAGTTTGTAAGGAATAAAGATATGACATTAAATTTTGAATATTATTCCTGAAAAAATAATTTAAAAATTATTAAAAATTACTTTTATGCCACTATATCCCAACTTTACTGAAAAATTCAATAAAATATAAGGAACAAATTTTCTCCGTTTAATATTCCTTCATATCACATTGATTTTCTACGGTGGCCCGACCATAACGACATTTTTTAAATGTTTATAACATTTCCAATTTTTGTTCAGACATTATCTGATGCACAGAAGAAACATTCCACTTTAAAAGGTCTTTCTAATCATATGTCAGAAAACGTGAAATTCGGCCTAGAACGGAAGTTATGGGCACAAGTCAAAAAGTAGCCCGACCGAAGTGACTCTCTCCTATATTAAATTTAAATATATATTTAAATAAATATTATAAATTAACAGGCCAACAAAATTTGATTTAATTTAGTTTCCAAGAATCAGACAATACTTTTCCGAAGGATTTTGACGTGCTGAATCCGAATCCGACCTCAAAAGGGACCCATCACGTCAGGTTTTCGAGATATTTATTTTAACATCAAGAAATAATTTTTTTCTCTAAAAGGTCAATATTGAACCTTAAAGTGCTACTGTTCCCCTTTAATATCCATTTTGAAAATTTTAAAAATCTTCTATTGTCAATAGTTCTGAGAATTTTCGATATAACTGAATACGAATTCAATATAATATTCAGAAAATTCAAAATGGCGTATACAATATGGAAGACGATTTATTTAAAATCGAAAATGAAGATTTCTTAAAATTTCAAAATGGATATTAAAGGGGGAAGAGTAGAACTTTTAGTAGCAAGAATGACCTTTAAGAGAAAAAAATTATCTCTTGATGTTACATGACATCAAATATAACTAAAAATTTTCAAACATAAATAGTCCAGTCGCCCTGTGTTTTTTCGTGCCAAAATTGATACCTAAAGTCTGATTGTGGATTCATATAGTGTGGGATGGTAGTATGAAGATGTATATGTTTCCCACTCGTGATTTTTTAAGCTGCGCGTTATAAACAATTGAGGAGCCGGGAAGAAGAACTCGCCGAGCGCGTGAACGTATTCTCTAACATCAGTCGAGGAACAGTGAGCGCCTCTGGGCCTCTCACTGCTACCCGACTGGTATTAACGCATGTGTTGGAGCGCTCGGCGAGTTCTTCTTCCCGGCTCCTCAATTTTGAAGGTGCCAAAAACAGTTTTTTGATGACCGTTCTTTCCCATCAAATTATAGGGAAAAAAGTTATAAATGAAAGTTATAGAGCTCGAAACACCTTTAAAATGATGGGTAATATGTTAAAATTGGTCCATTTGTTTACTTGCAAATGAATTTAAACCACTAAAAATGTCACTTTCTTATTTGTTTAATAACTTGAACAAAAGTTAACAAATTCTTTCGATATTATCCAAAAATGTACCTCTCAAGACCCTCAAGATGTGTGCCAAATCTGAATACGATTCGATAAATAGTTTATGAGAAATTCCATTTGTTAACTAAAAACATGATTTTTTAAAATGGAATTTCTACATTTTTGGCCGGATGAAAATTAATTTTTTTTGTTGGGTTCTCTTCATGAAATGCCAATCTATCAATAACAATTTGCAGCGAATTGAATTTTTACAAGAAAACTGGGTTTTAGGGGGGGGGGGGAGAAATTTTGGCTTATAAACAAATGAACATTACATCAACAATTTTTTTTAATAATTTGGCATAAACGCCATTTGATTACTTATTCTTTCCTGCAAATTTTGCAAAAAAAAATTTTTATCTAGGTCAAAAGTAGGGGAAGATAATTTTTTTTTCAAAAAATTCCTGAGCCTTTAATTATTAATATTTATTATTTTTGTTATTATATTTGTTTACTTGATTAGTCATATTAATTATAAGAAAATCAATCTAAACATCTATGCACTTCTTGTTCGTAAAAATATTATTCAAAAGTATGCAACGTTTGAGCAGCCTAGCTGCTCTAGGATGCATAGTGGGGGACATCATCAGTCGCTCGCGCTAAAGTTGAATTCAAACTTACAAAGATCCCCGCACCGCATACATGGGAATTTGGGGTCCGGTGAAATTTCTTGTAACTTTGTAGTTTTGTAGTTTTTGACCTCCTGAACAAAAAATGTTAATGGTAAAATTCAAAAAAATGGACAGATTTTTTGTTATTTAAGGTCAAAGTTTAAACAAATACATCGTGGAAATTGAAAAGTTGAAACATTCTAGAATGATTAAATATTAAATAAATGAATAGACTTCTCTGAACTCGACATTTGGGGTTAATTATTTTATTTATTGTACATTTGATATTATTTTTAAGAAATTCAAAATGGCGAATCCAAGATGGCGGACAACTATTCGAAAAAATACTTTAATTCGCTTGAAAATCGTTACTTGGGGGTTTTTTAGTGTTGCTGATTGTGAATTTCAAGTTATTTTCGAGAAATTCAAAATGGCGAATCCAAGATGGCGGACGACTATTTAAGAAAATACTTTAATTCACTTGAAAATCGTTACTTGGGGGTTTTTAATGTTGCTGATTGTGAATTTCAAGTCATTGCTTAATCTGACTGACATCAGGATGCAGAATGTAGATTCCTTTATGTGATTTCTCAAAATACATGCTTATATGAATATGTATTTACGGTAATATATCTTTACCATCGCTGCCAAACATAGGTTCCTATGCAGACAGCATTCTATTTTAAAAAACGAACCCGGGAACAACTTGTTTAATAGCTTGCGAAGGATCTCATGGCTTTGAAAAAGTAAATACACAATATTTCATGTACAAATGTTCCTAAGTGAAGTTCATATAAAATCCTTCCTAGGATTATTTTTGAGATTTCATATGCGTTTCTACATATATCCTCATACAATAAACCTATAAATAAAATCCGTTACAAGATCTACTATAAAAAATGTGATATCCAATTGGGTTCATATATAAATTAACAAATACTAAAAATCTCTCATGTGATTCTATAGGAGATAAATGGGTTTACATACTGAATAAATATTTATAAGTTGTTTATCTGAAAGCTATATAGGATTTCACATATGACTTTGAGTAGAAGTACAGAGTTCATTTGTTTTTGTGATAGCTGACTAAGTTATTTTAAAGAAAATATTTCTCTTTTGATGAACGTCAACGTTGTCACTGCAATTAAAAGTGTTCATTTCTTTCTCTAATATTCGATCCTAGTCGCTAGAATTAAAATAGAGTTCATTTATTTTTGAGATGCTAGAATTTCAAAAGAAATGATTCTATTCTCTTGAGGTACTCCAACGTTGTTGCTGCAACTAAAACAGAGTTCATTTGTTTTTGAGATTGTAGACTTTGAAGGAAACAATTCTCTGCTTTTGATGTTCACCACAGTTGTCGCTGCAAATAAAACGGAATTCATTTGTTTTTGTGATCGTTGACTAACTTACCTTCGAAGAAAATATTCCTTTTCATCTGATGTACATCGCAGTTGTTGCTGCAACTAAAACAGAGTTCATTTTTTTTGTGGTAGCTAAGTATTTTGAAGGAAATAATCCTCTTCTTTTGATGAATGACACCATTGTCACTGCAAATAGAAGAGTTCATTTGAATCTGTGATATTTGATAAACTTACCTTCGAAGAATCATTCCTCTTTTTTCGATTAACGCTACAGTTATCATTGTAAATAAAACAGAGTTCATTTGTTTCTGAGATTGTAGACTTTGAAGGAAACAATTCTCTGCTTTTGATGTTCACCAGTTGTCGCCGCAAATAAAACAGAATTCATTTGTTTCTGTGATCGTTGACTAACTTACCTTCGAAGAAAATATTCCTTTTTATTTGATGTACATCACAGTTGTTGCTGCAATTAAAACAGAGTTCATTTGTTTTTGAGATCCTAGACCTTGAAGAAACTATCTTGCTTCTTTTGAGGTACTCCAACGTTGTTGCTGAAAAATAAAGTAGAGTTCATTTGTTTTTGTGATAGCTGACTAAGTTATCTTGAAGGAAATATTTCTTTTCATTTGATATTCGCCTCAGTTTTCGCTGCAAATAAAGCAGATTTCAATTGTTTTTATGATAGTTAACTTACCTGACTTACCTTTTCGTAGATATTCCTGTTCTTTCGATATACGTCACCGTTATAGAATATCTTATCTGTGAAATAAGATAATTGTTGTTTTAATTATTATATTACTTACCTGTTCGCTGATATTCCTATCCAATCTATGTACGCCACCTTTGTCGCTGCATCTGGAATATAAGATAGTTATTGTTATTAATCCTTGAATAACTTACCTGTTCGCTGATGTTCCTGTTCTTTTGATATACGCCGCTGTTATAGCTGAAAGTCTGAAATAAGATAATTGTTGTTTTCAATCATTAGATTGAAATTAGATTGAAAAAACGGTCAAATCAACCAACAGGTAAATACCTGTTGGTTGATTTGCCCGTCCTTTCGATGTTCGCCACGGTTTCGCTGCAATTCAAACAGAGAATCTAAAAAACTTTTAGAATCTTAAACCAACTTACTTGTTAGGTATTTTGGACTTATTGAATTTAATACAATATTAATAAACTATTTTGAAAAAATAATTTAAAAATGGCATTTATAAATCGACTGAATTGTTATGTATGTGATAACCTATATAGACCAAATCAAATAGCTCGAATAGATGGTGACGAAAATATTCTGAAAAGAGATATTGCAATACGTAGACGTAATGAACGTAACATATTACCAGCTGCTATAACGGATCGTACAAGGCTGTGCATTAATTGTAATCAGTCCATTCGGCTAGAAATAGAAGCTATCGAAAATGATCCTAGGTGCACTAGACTTAACGTTTTAACTCAAAATCACTACCGAACTTGCGTTTTTTGTAATACTGATGTTAATATTCATAGACTGTCTATTGAAAGCCGTGTTAACATTTTTGTAAATGTTAATATTTTCGTTCCGGATAACGTTAGAATTTGTAACCTACACATAAATGAAAACGGATATATATTCCGAGCTTTGCAAGATGGGCTGCAATTCGTTAATAGACCATATATTATAGATGGTCAGGACTTGCAAATTATTCTCCAATTGTTGCGTGATTTAGTTATAGAGAATCAACAATTTGTTGACGTTGATTCAATTACCAATGACGACTTTACATCTTTATCACCTATAACAAAAGTACAATTTAATGAATTGTTCGAGTTTTGTAGACCAGTACCCCGTAATGATCGAGGCTCTAGACATGTCACAAAACGAGATCTTTTGATGTTTTTGTATAAGATGAAGCATGGACTTGCAGACGATTTTTTAAAAGCTATGTTCGCATACTCAAGCAGACAAGCTGCCAGTTTGGCTGTTGATACTGTTAGAAAATCGTTAATGTTGTTTTTTGTACCACAAAATATTGGGTTTGACGCAATTACGCCACAGCAGTACGTTGCAGATCACGTTAACGAATTTGCAAACGCACTGCATAATCCAAACCCAGAAAATCCACGGGTAATTGCATGCATGGACGGAACCTACAGCTACATTCATAAAAGTAGTAACTTTCGAGCCTTACGCCAATCATTTTGCCTTCACAAAAGTTCTCACTTACTGAAACCAGTTTTAATTGTAGCACCAGATGGTTACATTTTAGCTATCCAAGGTCCATATTTCTCCGATAGCAGAAATAACGATGCGTCGATACTGCGTAACGAGTTCAACAGAGACAATGACAGAATGAGTGAATGGTTTCAGGAAGGCTCGATTATGATTGTCGATAACTGAGGAAGCCAATCAATCGCGGTTGGTAACAAAGAGCCGTTGGATTGGGGAAATGCGAAACGGACATTTGAAAACTATGTTTAAGTTTTTGGGAAACATAATATTGCATCCGCATATCCACAATCTCAACAATTTCTATCAAATAGCAGGTGCTATCATCAATCGTTTTCATCCAACTGTTTATATGGAGGGAGCAAACGCTGAGTTAGCAGCACGTATGTTAAGAAGAGCGGAAGAAGTAAACGTTGTGCAGCAACTTGTAGAAGTTGAAATGCTGCATACAAGAAATGCACGTCGATGGATTGCATTAAATGCAGCATTACTGCCTGACTTTCCGCAATTAACACTGCAGTACTTGAAAGACTTGACTTTTGGCGTCTATCAAGTTAGATTGGCACCATCTTACGTGCAAGATAAAATCCAGCGTCAAAATGAGGAGGAAATATTTCTAGAAGTACTAAATCCACAAAATGAAAGAGCTATTCCTGGTCTCATAAGAATAAAAATAGGATCAAGATTCAGAAACCAAACATTGCATCAATTGTGGATTGCATACAAACCTTTAGAAGAACAGCACACAGATAATGCCGAAGTAAATTAAGAAAACCCTATTGTGGTTACTATTGCACATGTAAAAGTGGTGCTCGTACACTTGGTACATGTGCACACGTAGCAAGTGTCCTTTGGTTATTAGGATATGCCCGAAATGAACCAAACGTTCATTATCCATCATCAAGGATATTCCAAACAATAATGGATGCAGGAAATAGGCCTCCACCCGTAAATCCAAACGATTTAATCGAACAAATGGATGATTCAGATTAAATCAAGGCACACTATCACCTTTGTGACATAAATAGTTGAAAAACTCACCAGTGATATTCCCATTCTTTCGATGTACGCCGCCGTTGTCGCTGCATCTGGAATATAAAATAATTATTGTTATTAATCGTTGAAGAACTTACCTATTCGCTGATATTCCCATTCTTTCGATGTACGCCGCCGTTGTCGCTGCATCTGGACTATAAAATAATTATTGTTATTAATCGTTGAAAAACTTACCTGTAATATTCCCATCCTTTTGATGTACGCCTTTCAAGAGTACATTTTTAAAATATAACACTTTTCGTTTTTTTATCTACTTACCCGCGTGGAAATGAAAGTATGGGCAAAAGATGGCAAAAGATGGCAAAGTGTGGGTAAAGGATAGCGAAATGTGGCACTAAGTTTGCCAAAGATGGCAAAGTATTGCTAAGGAGCGAATCCCATGGTTCAAGTATGGCAGCAACATAAATCAATTTTTCATCAAACAAAATAATAAAAAACCCAAAAACTTTAAATATTTTTCATTTTTAAACCATAAACAAAGTGAGGCATATAAAAAAATTATTTTTTAAATGGTTTTTTTAATTTAACTGTTAAAATGAACTATGGGCAAAGTATGCGAACCATGGGATAAAAGAAAACTTATTTTCTATACATTTTCGAACTATGGGCAAAAGATGGCGAACTATGGGATGAAAAAAAATTATTTTCTATAGATTTTTAAACTATAGGCAAAAGATGGCTAAATATGGGATGAAAAAAAAATATTTTCTATACATTTTTGAACTATGGGCAAAAGATGGCGAACTATGGGATAAGAAAAAAATATTTTCTTTACATTTTCGAAGTATGGGATAAGAAAAAAAATTATTTTCTATACATTTTCGAAGTATGGGCAAAAGATGGCGAACTATGGGATGAAAAAAAAAATATTTTCTTTACATTTTCGAAGTATGGGCAAAATATGGCGAACTATGGGATGAAAAAAAAATATTTTCTATACATTTTCGAAGTATGGGCAAAAGATGGCGAACTATGGGATAAAAAAAAATTATTTTCTATAG
The DNA here is from genome assembly GCA_032872475.1 of Leptopilina myrica (nomen nudum). Taxonomy (NCBI): domain Eukaryota; kingdom Metazoa; phylum Arthropoda; class Insecta; order Hymenoptera; family Figitidae; genus Leptopilina; species Leptopilina myrica (nomen nudum). The sequence goes on along the minus strand of CM065459.1, from coordinate 26,900,998 downwards.
ATTTTCGAACTATGGGCAAAAGATTGCGAACTATGGGATTGAAAATAAACTATTTTCTATACATTTTCGAACTATGGGCAAAGTATGGCGAACTATGGGATAAGAAAAAAAATTATTTTCTATACATTTTTGAACTATGGGCAAAAGATGGCGAACTATGGGATGAAAAAAAATTATTTTCTATAGATTTTTAAACTATGGGCAAAAGATGGCTAAATATGGGATGAAAAAAAATTATTTTCTATAGATTTTCATAGTATGGGCAAAAGATGGCGAACTATGGGATAAAAGAAAACTTATTTTCTATACATTTTCGAACTATGGGCAAAAGATGGCGAACTATGAGATAAAAACAACTATTTTCTACACATTTTTGAACTATGGGCAAAAGATGGCGAACTATGAGATAAAAACAACTATTTTCTACACATTTTTGAACTATGGGCAAAAGGTGGACAACAACAACCTGACTAAATTCGGTGCAAATTCGACACGTCTTCTACAGGGAATTTTACCTTCTCTTGGAAATTCCGATCAGATCGGAATTCCGTCAGAAATCGGAATTTTGATTGAAATTCCTAAAATAATTCTGTCGGAATTTTGATTGAAATGCCAAGAAGAATTCTGTCGGAATTCGTATCGAAATTTTGATTAGAATTTCTGTAAGAATTCTGTCAGAATTCCAATCAGGATTCTGATAATTCCGAAAGGATCGGAATTTTGATTAGAATTCCTATAAAAATTCTGTCAGAATTCCGATTTTGATTAGAATTCTTATAAGAATGTTGTCAGAATTCTAATGGGATTCTGAAAATTGTAATGGGATCAGAATTTCCTTAGAAATCGGAATTCCGATTGGAATTCCTATAAGAATTCTGTCAGAATTCCGATCTGTATTCTGAAAATTCCGATGGAATCGGAATTCCGTCCGTAATCGGAATTTTGATTGGAATTCCTAAAGTAATTCCGATCTGAATTTTAATTAGAATTTCTATAAGAATTCTGTCAGAATTCTATTTTGGATTCTGAATATCCCAATGGGATCGGAATTTCAATTCGACTCAAACACTAAAACGAAAGTAATTTTTTATTTAGTTTCGTTTTGGAATCGGTCCCTGATATATATATATATATATACATTCTATAATTCGCCATCCTTTGTACATACTTTAAATATATAAAGAAAAATTTCGTCCCATAGTTCGCCATACTTTGCCCATAGTTCTAAAATGTAAAAAAATATATTTTTTTCATCCCATAGTTCGAAAATGTATAGAAAATAGTTTATTTTCTATCCCATAGTTCGCCATCTTTTGCCCATACTTCGAAAATGTATAGAAAATAATTTTTTTTCTTATCCCATACTTCGAAAATCTATAGAAAATAATTTTTTTTTATCCCATAGTTTGCCATCTTTTGCCCATACTTCAAAAATCTATAGAAAATAATTTTTTTTCATCCCATAGTTCGCCATCTTTTGCCCATACTTCGAAAATGTATAAAAAATTATTTGTTTTCTTATCCCATAGTTCGCCATCTTTTGCCCATACTTCGAAAATGTATAAAAAATATTTTTCTTCTTATCCCATAGTTCGCCATCTTTTGCCCATACTTCGAAAATCTATAGAAAATAATTTTTTTTCATCCCATAGTTTGCCATCTTTTGCCCATACTTCGAAAATGTATAAAAAATATTTTTCTTCTTATCCCATAGTTCGCCATCTTTTGCCCATAGTTCAAAAATCTATAGAAAATAATTTTTTTTCATCCCATAGTTTGCCATCTTTTGCCCATACTTCGAAAATGTATAGAAAATAATTTTTTTTCTTATCCCATGGTTCGCCATCTTTTGCCCATAGTTCAAGAATGTATAGAAAATATTTTTTTCTTATCCCATAGTTCGCCATCTTTTGCCCATAGTTCAAAAATGTATAGAAAATATTTTTTTTTTATCCCATATTTAGCCATCTTTTGCCTATAGTTTAAAAATCTATAGAAAATAATTTTTTTTCATCCCATAGTTCGCCATCTTTTGCCCATAGTTCGAAAATGTATAGAAAATAAGTTTTCTTTTATCCCATGGTTCGCCATACTTTGCCCATAGTTCATTTTAACAGTTAAATTAAAAAAACCATTTAAAAAATAATTTTTTTATATGCCTCACTTTGTTTATGGTTTAAAAATGAAAAATATTTAAAGTTTTTGGGTTTTTTTATTATTTTGTTTGATGAAAAATTGATTTATGTTGCTGCCATACTTGAACCATGGGATTCGCTCCTTAGCAATACTTTGCCATCTTTGGCAAACTTAGTGCCACATTTCGCTATCCTTTACCCACACTTTGCCATCTTTTGCCATCTTTTGCCCATACTTTCATTTCCACGCGGGTACCTGTTACATTATATTTCTTTCACTTCGTTGTATATCACCTTTTTTGCTGCACATTATAAAGACACTTGAGGCTCTAGATTTTTGTGACGTGTAAGTTTGTAGGCATAGTAATCAATATAAATATTGCCTTAAACATGTTGATATGTTTATTTTATTCGAAACTTTTTTCAAGAAAAGTTGTTTTTTAATGCCTAAAGTGTAATATATTTTTAAGAACTTAACAAATGATTTTGTTTTATTTTAATTTTTCAGAAGTGACATAAAATTCGTAATCAGCCATCTCTGCTTTTTGAATTTCTCAAAAATGACTTAAAATTCACAATCAGCAACATTAAAAACCCCCAAGTAACGATTTTCAAGTGAATTAAAGTATTTTCTTAAATAGTCGTCCGCCATCTTGGATTCGCCATTTTGAATTTCTCGAAAATAACTTGAAATTCACAATCAGCAACACTAAAAAACCCCCAAGTAACGATTTTCAAGCGAATTAAAGTATTTTTTCGAATAGTTGTCCGCCATCTTGGATTCGCCATTTTGAATTTCTTAAAAATAATATCAAATGTACAATAAATAAAATAATTAACCCCCAAATGTCGAGTTCAGAGAAGTCTATTCATTTATTTAATATTTAATCATTCTAGAATGTTTCAACTTTTCAATTTCCACGATGTATTTGTTTAAACTTTGACCTTAAATAACAAAAAATCTGTCCATTTTTTTGAATTTTACCATTAACATTTTTTGTTCAGGAGGTCAAAAACTACAAAACTACAAAGTTACAAGAAATTTCACCGGACCCCAAATTCCCATGTATGCGGTGCGGGGTTCTTTGTAAAAGTTGTCATAACATTCAAACAAATTGATGAATTTTGATCATTTTTTTTTAAATAAAAAATTTGAAAAAATGAATTTAAAAATAAACAAAAAAAATTTTTTTTTTAATTATTAATATTTTGACATTATTTATAAATTTTTCAAAAAACAAATAGAAAATTTGAATTCCTGAGAAAATTTTAGCCTAGTTTTAAAAAAGTGATCAAAATTCATAAATTTCTTTGAATGTTATGACAACTTTTACGAATTTGAAAGTTCGAATTCAACTTTAGCGCGAGCGACTGATGATGTCCCCCACTATGCATCCTAGAGCAGCTAGGCTGCTCAAACGTTGCATACTTTTGAAAAATATTTTTACGAACAAGAAGTGCATAGATGTTTAGATTGATTTTCTTATAAATAATATGACTAATCAAGTAAACAAATATAATAACAAAAATAATAAATATTAATAATTAAAGGCTCAGGAATTTTTTGAAAAAAAATTATCTTCCCCTACTTTTGACCTAGATAAAAAATTTTTTTTGCAAAATTTGCAGGAAAGAATAAGTAATCAAATGGCGTTTATGCCAAATTGTTAAAAAAAATTGTTGATGTAATGTTCATTTGTTTATAAGCCAAAATTTCTCCCCCCCCCTAAAACCCAGTTTTCTTGTAAAAATTCAATTCGCTGCAAATTGTTATTGATAGATTGGCATTTCATGAAGAGAACCCAACAAAAAAAATTAATTTTCATCCGGCCAAAAATGTAGAAATTCCATTTTAAAAAATCATGTTTTTAGTTAACAAATGGAATTTCTCATAAACTATTTATCGAATCGTATTCAGATTTGGCACACATCTTGAGGGTCTTGAGAGGTACATTTTTGGATAATATCGAAAGAATTTGTTAACTTTTGTTCAAGTTATTAAACAAATAAGAAAGTGACATTTTTAGTGGTTTAAATTCATTTGCAAGTAAACAAATGGACTAATTTTAACATATGACCCATCATTTTAAAGATATTTCGAGCTCTATAACTTTCATTTATAACTTTTTCCTCTATAATTTGATGGAAAAGAACGGTCATCAAAAAACTGTTTTTTGGCACCTTCAAAATTGTTTATAACGCGCAGCTTAAAAAATCTCGAGTGGGAATCATATACATCTTCATACTACCACCCCACACTTTATGAATCCACAATCAGACTTCAGGAATAATTTTTGGCAAAAAATGACCACTTTTTTCACAGGGCGACTGGACTAAAAGGTGTGGGGGGTGGTTTTGAAAATTTGAAACCTATTGGTTTTTCATCTTTAAGGTGCCCTGGACTGAAAACAATTATTATCTGTATAACTTCCCAGAAGAATCAGAGATATCACAATTAATAGGTATCACAATCTTTAATTCGGTTTTTCTCGAAATGAGGTATTTGTCACTATAAACTTTGAAATTCTGTAACTCATCGAATTTTTGACGAAAAAAGTTGTATGACCACTCAAAATTTTCGTAATTTTGCAAGGAATTCGCCCATATAGATAAGTCCAATAGTGCGAAAATGGGCTTTTTTCATGTGGACGTCCACATATATATTATCAATGGAGATACTATTTAATAAATTTATATAAGTGGAAATAAACAAGTAAAATGTCTTCCGAGCGAGCGAGGACAACGACGCTAGTTTGGAATAAAGATAATTATATAAAGAATGGACTCGTTTAACTACGGGGAAATAGGACGTTAAATGAAAAATCAGTTAAAAAGTGAATTTCAAGAATATCTATAAAATGCTACTTTTATTTTAATTGGTAACAAGAGAAAATGAAATCGGAGATCATTGGGAAAATTTTAGTTTGTAATTGGAAACAAGGGAAAAGAAATTCGAGTTCAATTATTTTGATATTGCTTTTAAATGACTGGAATATATTGATCGAAATTTCTATATAATAAGAGTGATAAGAATATAAATAATAATAAGAAGGATAAAAACTAATAATATGTGACAATTATAATTATACATAAAATATTATAATTATCATAATGATAGTGATAATAATCATTTTCATTATTATTATTTTAAATTGGATACTATTTTGAATATTTTTGCAGAAATATTTGCAACCACTCAAGAATCCGGAAAATGCTGGTATTGTGGATTCAGCGACAGTCGATGAAATATTCTATCAGGTAATTTTTATCTGCTTTATATTCCTTTATCATTATAATCAGTTTATCGTAACTCGATAATATTTATACCAGAGAATCTAATTACAATTTTTTTCTAGAAATTTTTTATACGAAACTCGATATTCCATTGAAAACTTTGACACTGGAATTTACGATTTTTCTAAAGAAAGAATTCCAATGTTAATTTTTGTGAGAAAAAAGACTTTGAAAAATGCGATTTTTATGCTTTATTTGTTTACATTTCACAACTTGAATATGCCCTTTAACTTTATTTTTAATCGTTAAAATTACTTAATTTTCTCTTATTCTGGTCGCATTTTAAACATTTAACTTTTTTAATTCAAACTAATGTCGTTTTTGAATGTTAAGGTTTTAATTCCTTTTAAGAGAATTTTTTTTGTCAACATTTATATATTCGTTTTTATTTTGATAGGTTAGTTTAAGTTGAAATCAATTTAATTCTGTTTAATGTCATTCGAGTTAGGCCAATTGAGGAGCTGGATTCTAGAACCGGCTCTTCGCTCGGAGCGCAAGCGCTAATACCAGTCAGTGAGCAGTGAGCGCCTCTGGGCCATTCACTGCCACCCAACTGGTATTAGCGCTTGCGCTCCGAACGAAGAGCCGGTTCTAGAATCCAGCTCCTCAATTGAATTCCTTTTACAACGTAAATATTGTGTCAATTAGAACAATTAAGTATCTAACATTAACATACAAAATTTTTAATAAAAGTCTTTAATAAACTTTTCAAACAATAACACTTGACAAAAGTCTATTTTTCAACAATTTGTTGTTTACATTTATTAGTAGTCACAAAATGTTGAAGAAAAACATATAATAAGTAATATTTTTTAGAACTTCTGTAAAATATTTGAACTGGCCCTCTCCCCGGACTTACTCTATAGGGATTATAAATAATTTAATTATAGATTCCAGCAATACTCAGTCACCACGAAGTATTCCTCGAAGAATTGCGAAAACGATTGGAAATATGGGAACCTGGACAAACAATAGGAGATGTGTTTCTTGACGTGGTAAGGATATCTAACAAAAAATTTACATAATTTAATACTAGAAACATCATCTTGTATAAAGACAGTTAACTGATAATCATGACCTAAGTAGCACGTAACATTACTGTAACATTGCAGTGTAACATTGCAGTAACAGTCCATTACATGTAATGTCACAGCAACATTACATGATAATGTTACTGCTATGTTACAGTAATGTTACTGCAATGTTACAAAGAAAGGTAGCAAAATTCTTTATAATAGTAATTTTATAAAATTTCTTTGTAACATTCATGCAACATTACAGTGACATTGCAGTAACATTTTAGTAACATTACCATGTAATGTTGCTGTAACATTACATGTAATATTGCTGTAACATTACATGTAATATTGCCTTGGGGCTGACATTTTAATATTACTGGAATGTTACTGCAATATTACACTGCAATGTTACTAACATTACATGTAACATTCCAGTAATGTTACTTGCTACTTGGGAAGGTAATACTGCAGTCCAAAGTAAGAATAATAAAAAGTAACTAGGGTAAACCAGACAGTAGTCGGCCACTTAAGAAAATCTTTTTAATAAATGTTGTTTAAAAATTACAATTAAAATTTTTTGAAAATTTATTTCATGAGTAATTGTTCCTAATGCTTCTACAAAACTAGTATACCAATCATGTTTACAAAAAAAATTTTTTATTCGTTAAAAAATTCACAAAAAAAGGTAGAATCTGACAGTAGTCGGCCACCTAAAAGTAATCTTTTTAATTAACGCTGTTTTAAAAGAGCAATTCATAATTTTTTCAAATTCTTTTATGTGATGTTGTTCCTTACGATAACACAAAACTATTAAACCAATCATGTTCATAAAAAAAAAATTTTTTAGTCGTCAAAAAAAATTAGTAAATAAACAAGAATCCGACAGTAATCGGCCATCTAAACCGACAGTAATTGGTCACTTTTAAAAGCTTTCAAAAACCGTGAAAAATTTTTTTTTTCTATTACAAAAGTTTACATTTGTTTACGATCACCTTAGAAATTATTAGTAACTTTGAACATATTTTTATCTCGTACGGTTTTATAGCTATTCAAACTTGAAAAGTGGCCGACTACTGTCTGGTTTACCCTATAAGAATTTTTCATAGTAAAAACTAAATTGTTTACTATTTCAAATATTTCTTACAATTTTTCTATTCTCATACTTTCACTATTTGTATAGTAAATTTTACTACACTGAAGAAAACTTTACTAATTTTTAACTTAAGTTTAAGAATTCTATTCTTCTGAACGTTTAAATAAACTAAATTAATTTATTTCTTCTTCAAATTAAACTTGTATTACAATAATTTTGTTGTGTATAAAAAAATTAATTCTTATGTTTCTGAATGTAACATTTTAATTTCAATTAGTAACTACAATTTTTAAAAATATTTTTATTATATACAAAATATTTCATTTATTTAATTGTTCAAAACTTACAGATCATAAAATGTATCTAAACTACCGTCATTGTCCTTATTTTAATTTACATTTAATTTATACTTTATTCAATACTAGCTAAAATAACGCGCGCTACAGCGCGAGTGAAGTTTCTTGTTTCATTAAAATTGAAAAATTCAATTATTCAGAAGAATTCTACTCAAAATCACTATTTTTCTAAATGGGTGATTCTTCGCGTATTAGCGCACAATTTAATATCCCTAATGTTTTTTATGAAATCAGTTACATATATTTAAATAAATTTAATGTGAATAACTTATTTCCATGGTAACAAATAAAAGTCTATAGTCATTTTTATTTAAAAGTTTATAATTTTACTTAAAAATCTGTTTTAATGTGCCAAAACGTCATGGTCTAATCAGTCCCCACTATTATTTTATATATAAAATGTTTTTTTTAGTAAAATACAATAATAAATATAAAGAACATTGACATTTTCCTAGTGTCTAAGTTAGTAGAATTGAGAAAAACAAAACCCTTGCGGAAAAACAAATTTATTTTTTAATATTTTTGTAGATATTTCATGTTCCCCGTTTTCGCGTTATGGTCTTATCACTTTTTAAAATTGCATAATTTATATAAAGAATCAAATCGAAAAATTACTAAACATAAATAAAAAGCATTAATAAACTCTCCTAAGTAAATTACTAAAAAAGAAATCAATGAAAATTTTTTTTTTCTGTTTTATATGTGTTATAAGCATGAAAGTTGCATAGGGAATCACAGAATCGTCATGGTCTAATCATCACATCGACCCCCCTGTCAATATAGTATTTACTCGAACGCCAGTGCAATAAAGCGTTAATTCAGAAAATTGTGCTATATGGTGTCTATTCATTTGTTTGTGTAATATAATCTCAATTCACGTCGAATTCATTAAAGGGTAAATTCAATTTTTCATTCCAAATGGCAGATCTTCAATATTTTTAATTTTTCGATAAATTTTGTAAAAAAAATTACATTTAATTGACAAAATTATTTTGCACAATTGATTGAATATAAGCATCATATGGACTTTAAAAATTAAATTAACCCTTTTTTAAAATCACTGTGAATTAAAACTATGTTCTACAAACAATTGAATAGACACCATATAGCACAATTTTTGAATTAACGCTTTATTACACTGGCGTTCGAATAAGCACTATATTTCAGCATAAATTTCTATAAATTACCACATAAATTTCCATAAATTACAGCATAAATTATTGCATAAATTTCCATATAATTCGGAATTTTCTTTCTTAATTACTAATTTTGCAACAATTTACTGTTCATTGTCGCACAACTTTCTATAAATTTTCATAAATTAACTCGAAAATTTCCATAAATTACCAAATTTTTTTTTTATACAAAATTTTGTATAAAAAAACTTCAAACACATATGTGTGAAAAGTTTGTAAATTTACAATATTTTCACACAAAAGTGTTTGAAAATTTCAAAAAATTTTGTATGAAATAACTTCAAACACATATGTTTGAAAAGTTTGTAAATTTACAATATTTTCACACAAAAGTGTTTGAAAATTTCAAAAAACTTTGTATGAAATAACTTCTAACACATATGTTTGAAAAGTTTGTAAATTTACAATATTTTCATACAAAAGTGTTTGCAAGTTTCAAAAAAACATTGTATAAAATAACTTCAAGTATATGTTTAAAAGTTTTATAAATTTATAATAAATTATTTATTTACTTATTGATCATTATTAACATTTTAAAATGTTTAGTTGCTTTTTGGTAATTGTAAGAAAATAAAAACAATAACAATTTTCTGACAATTACTTAGTTTAAACTAAATTCAATACATTACCAAGAAAATATTTTAACACCCTTTTAAATTCATGAATTGAAAGTATACTTTCTTTACAATTTTTTTTTTGCACATACTTTAAATATATTTTACAACCAGCTTAAAAGTTGAAAATGTTTTAATTTTGTGTACAGTAAAATATTTAATTTCGAAGCAAAGATGTTTGAAATATTTTGTCGTCCTCTAAGGTTTACCACATCTGGGTTGGCTTAGGATGACCAGCCATAAATATTTCTCGTTGCAACGTCTCTTTTATGAGTTTTCTAGTACCCGTTTTTTTCATATAGATTTATTTAGACTGAAATTTTTTCAGATTTTTCGATGGAAATATTTGGAAACTTTCAATGAGTTTTAAGATATTTCACAAAGAAAACCTCTCAAGTATCAGTTGCTTTCTAGCATTTGCAAGATATGCACTAAAACTGCGCGCGATAGAAGACTATTTCTTAGTTCGGAAAACAAAGAAACCGTTTGTCTCTTCTTTAAATAAAATTTGTGTAGAATAAACACGTGAAGTGTGGATTCAATTGCAAGGAATAATTTATTATTAATACAAGCAGAAATTACGTAAGTACAAAAATTAAATTGTATTATTTAGGAACATTTTTATACAGTAAAATTGTAGTTAATACATATGTGACGCTCCACGAAAGAAGGGACCTATCCCCGAAATAACATTAGGCTCAGTTTTCATGCATTGTTTACGGAAAATTGAGCCTAATGTTCTTTCGGGGATAGGTCCCTTCTTTCGCGAAGCGTCACATATATACATAAAGAAAATATAATATATAAAAAAAATAAATATATATATATATATATATTATATAAATATTCAAATTTTATATATATATATATATATATATATATATAAAAATTTCCATGAAATTTCCATGAAAATTCTTCAAATTTTTTATTTTAATATTATTTTAACTTTTTTGTTTCATTATAAACTTTTCAGAATATTTTTATTCTTTGCTGATTCATAATAAAAGAATTGTTTTAATTTTTTTCCATTTGCTTTACTCGGAGTGATCATTATAGCTTCCTTACATAAATAATTTGAAAACAAAATCGATGTCACATTTCAAGTGAAATAAGAAAATGAATAAATTTATAAATTAATGTAAGTAGTTTATTATTAATCATAAATTATATTTATTTAATTAAAATTTATTTAGTGTATCAGAATTATTTTATTCATCAGTTCATAACCATTAGGGTTATGAAACTGATAAAATATTAATATTACTTGTGTAGTATTTGAATAATAATTATAATAATAAATATATGTTTATATTATTGTACAAATAATATTTGTTAAAAATGAATATATTTAGTTACAAATATATAAATAATATTGATTTTTTATAAGTTTATAACCATTATGATTGTAAAACAATTCTGACGCACAAAATAAATGATCTTAATTGAATAAATATGAGCAATTATTAATATTTAACTACTTACATTCGTTTAAAAATTTATTTATTTTCCTATTTCACTTACATTGTGACATCAATTTTTTTGGCATCCAAACCTTAAAATTACATATTTTATATTTATATTTTATTTATATTTTTAACGCAACTTTAATTCACTTGCATTTTCTAAGGACATGTATATGTATATGTATATATATAAATATATATATATATACTCACAAGAGAATACTTTTTATAAAATATTCAAAATTTTTAAATATTACAATGTTTCAATTTTAAATAACAAATTTGGAATCTATCAATTTTACTGATTCTACTGATATTTAATTTTTTATTTTAAATTATTTTACCAAACAACTTCAATTTTTTTTTATTTATGAAAATTTATTAATCATTTATAATATATACACTTATAAAACATTTAATTTTCACTTTTTATCGTGTGTAATTTACAATAGAAAATATTTAATTTTATAGTTGGAAAAAAATTATATATCAATTTAATCGGCAGAATTAATAGTTTACAAATATACAATTAAAAATTTATTTATTGTAATATTTAAACATTTTTTATATTTTATTGCCTCTATTTTTTACATTCTCATCATATGAGAAAGTATTAGTTTTGGTCGAAAATTGACTTTCGCTAATTTTATGAAATCTCGACGTTTTGGGGTCCCCTGAGTCCGAAAAACATGGTCTAAAAAAAGTGTCTGTCCGTATGTCTGTCTTCGTGTCTGTCTGTAGACACAATGGTGTCCCTACGATAACTCTTGAAAAACTTATTGCATCAACTTGAAACTTTGCATGCACAAAGTTAGTGTTAAAATACAGATCGAGTTCGTTAGCCAGTCATTTTCGTCAAAAACTACGCAAACTACAGTAGTTTCAAAATTTTAAAAATTCAATTTTTTCAAATTTCATTATTTTTAACTTTATATTACTTTAGATTAGACAACTACAAACAACTTTTCTATACAACATTTTTTCATAGAAAGTCAAATTTCGAAGTTATAGGCTCTTAAATAGTAAAAAAATACTCAAAAATTCTAAAATAACGCTAAAAATCAAAATTTATCAAAGAGAAAAAAATTATTACAATTAATTTCCACATATCTCACCCCATTGTACTCAAAAAATGCTCACATAACCAAAAACTAGTAATTTCCGGAAGAAAACCACCGTATATATATATTTTTTATCATTTTTTTAACAAAAATCAATATTCGAACTCAATTATCTCCAAAACTATTGCCTATGGGAGCTTGCTACCCGAGACTTTTTTTCTCGTCTTACCATCAGCTACAACTTTGCTGTTGACAACTTTTCACTAAACTTAAAACTTTTCGACTTATTTGCAAAAAACTAATTTTTTATTACATTCTCATCATATGAGAAAGTATTAGTTTTGGTCGAAAATTGACTTTCGCTAATTTTATGAAATCTCGACGTTTTGGGGTCCCCTGAGTCCGAAAAACATGGTCTAAAAAAAGTGTCTGTCCGTATGTCTGTCTTCGTGTCTGTCTGTAGACACAATGGTGTCCCTACGATAACTCTTGAAAAACTTATTGCATCAACTTGAAACTTTGCATGCACAAAGTTAGTGTTAAAATACAGATCGAGTTCGTTAGCCAGTCATTTTCGTCAAAAACTACGCAAAACTACAGTAGTTTCAAAATTTTAAAATTCAATTTTTTCAATATTTCATTATTTTTAACTTTATATTACTTTAGATTAGACAAATACAAACAACTTTTCTCTACAACATTTTTTCATAGAAAGTCAAATTTCGAAGTTATAGGCTCTTCAATAGTAAAAAATACTCAAAAATTCTAAAAATAACGCTAAAAATCAAAATTTCTCAAAGAGAAAAAAATTATTACATTAATTTCCACATATTCTCACCCCATTGTACTCAAAAAATGCTCACATTTAACCAAAAACTAGTAATTTCCGGAAAAACCACCGTATATATATATATTTTTTAATCATTTTTTTAACAAAAAATCCATATTCCGACTCAATTATCTCCAAAACTATTGCCTATGGGAGCTTGCTACCCGAGACTTTTTTTTCTCGTCTTACCATCAGCTACAACTTTGCTGTTGACAACTTTTCACTAAACTTAAAACTTTTCGACTTATTTGCAAAAAACTAATTTTTTTATTACATTCTCATCATATGAGAGAAGTATTAGTTTTGGTCGAAAATTGACTTTCGCTAATTTCATGAAATCTCGACGTTTTGGGGTCCCCTGAGTCCGAAAAACATGGTCTAAAGAAAGTGTCTGTCCGTATGACTGTCTTTCGTGTCTGTCTGTAGACACAATGGTGTCCCTTACGATAACTCTTGAAAAACTTATTGCATCAACTTGCAACTTTGCATGCACAAAGTTAATGTTAAAATACAGATCGAGTTCGTTAGTCAGCCATTTTCGTCGAAAACTATGCAAACTACAGTAGTTTCAAAATTTTGAAATTCAATTTTTTCAAGTTTCATTATTTTTAACTATATATTACGTTAGATTAGAAAAAAACAAACAACTATTCTTTTCAACATTTTTTCACATAAACTTAATTTTATGTAAGTTTTTGGGTCAGGCCAGATCAACTGAGTTAAAAAAATTTATTTTATTTTCTAAAATGTTATAACTAAATATATTCATGAAAGTTTTAACATTTTAGAAAATCAATGAAATTTTTTAACACAGTTGGGTGGTCTGAACCTTTCTTTCATTTCAATTTTTGGTCTTATCTTGTTGTCAATTTTTTCAAAATCTCTAAGTGAATTTCTTGTTTATGCTCAAAATAACATATTATAACAATATTTGTTAATATATTTAATAAATTATGTATAAAATAATATATATTAAAATATTCTATAAATTTAAAAATTTTTTACAAAAATAAATTTTGTCCTTTCTGAAGGACGGTTGCCGTACTGGCCGACAAGACGCCGTAATGTGCAAAGGCGCGTCCTTGCCGGAAGGCCCTTCCGAAAAGTTTAGGCGCTTGGACGTTCTTTAAAAAAAATCATGCAGAAAATTTATCTAATTGTTCATTTTTAAGTCTTCAGTAAATTTAAATTTTTTTTTATAAGAATTATACTATCACATCCACTCTATCCGGATTTACATGTTTTCAATCATTCATTTGATATTATTTACAATAATCACCATATATAGGGTGAACGAGACATAATAGCTAAGGGACGTAATGAATAATTGTAATTTATTTAAAAATCGTAAATTGAAATGATTTCGCTCCAAAGACAATTTGATGTACTGCAAGTTTCTACAGAGTTTGATTATTTATTATTCAATCACTGTTGTAAGAAATATAGTAGAAAAAACTGTATTTCACATATGAAAATTAACTTTACAAAATTTTCATTTTTTCGTTCTAATTTTTTTAAAATAACTTTAAAAAATAAACAAAAATCGCTATTTAAGCTTGAAACATTTTTTGAGGGTCAATTTGAGATTTTTGATTCACACTTACTGTATTGATGAAAATTACAAATTATTTCCCAAGTACCCCTAGAGCGGGTTGGCTAATGCAACACGCTATGCATAAATGCAACTACGATACCGACAAAGTGTACGTTCATTGTAGAAAAAAAGTAAGAGTTATATAGGGACGTTCGCTTTTTTTAAAGAAAGTTGAGATACCAGAGTAACTTTTCTAGGAGATAAACATTTATTTAAAACAAAAATGTCCAAGTAAATCAACAAAGAGTGAAAAGTTAGCCATTACGCTCCGGTCACACTACACAAAAAAATTAATACTAATACTTTAAGAATATTTAAGCTGCTTCTGCAATCATGTTTCTGCTAGAAGAGAGTTAGTATAATTAAAAATAACTTCACAATTTCCATCATCAAGACCAAAAACATACATTTAAATCCACTTAATCTTGCAATCATCAGAAAACAAAAACATGTGATGAGAATGTAATCCTTAAGGTCGTAGTAACTTTAAGAAAAAAAAATATTTTATGAAACATATAAAAGGAAACAAGAACACAAATAATGCACAACAACCGCAGACCACTGCGAGCGAAGCGAGTCATTTGCGCGCGAAGCGCGCAACAACACACGGAGCGCGAAGCGCGACGTGCGAAATAATCGCCGGAGCGCGAAGCGCGACGATCAATATTCGCGCGCCCCGAGGCGCGCTGAAACTTGCGAGCGCAGCGAGCCCCCGCGCGAAGCGCGGATGAGAATGTGTCCGCGCTTGCGCGGACAGATTTTTTCCTTTATAACCACTGTCATAAACATGGGTCTTCAAGACATGTGTTGGTCGACAGTTAAACTTGAGTCGAGAGATTTAAATTATGGAAGAAGGCTTGGCCACAATTTTTTTTTTGAAAATCGGCCGTCCAAATTCTGAAATTTAGCTAATAGTGACAATTTCTCTATTACCTGCGCGTAGTAGATGAAAATTCGTCTTTTTACGACAGCATTCTCTCGTGGAACAGGATATACTAGATAAAATGTAAGAAAATCTCAATTGAAGGTCCTGATCAAATAACTAAAAATGGAGTTTCTGTTAACTATCTTATTAAAAAATTAATATTTTTTTTTTAAGGTGTCATTTTTTTAGAATGGTATACATTTATTACAAATGAAAAGAATTTTTTTAGCTATTATATATATATATAGAAAAACTCGCTGGACGCGCGGTTAGATGGAAGAATACCAGTCAGGTAATAATGAACGACAATGAGGCCCTCACTACTGTCTGCCTGCGGTATTATCCTTTTTAACCGCGCGTCGAGCGAGTTCTTTGGTACAGCTTCTCAAATATATTAAATATACGTTGAAAAAACATTATGCTTAATTCAAATACAAGAACAATTTTAAATGATTTTGTTTAATTAACCTTTGCGCTCCGGAGCAGTCACACGGGGTGACCAAGCAATTATATATTGCTAAATAATAAAATCATTAAAGTGATACAGTAAAATTGTTTTAAAATAAATTTTTTTTGTTTAAATAAATGATGGTTGTTATTTACAGACTTTTTACAGAATACACCTAGAAAGTTGCAGTTTTTCCTAATTTTGCAATATACAAAAATCTATATGATTACAGATAAAAAATAAAAATTCAATTATTATTTAAACAATTTTTATACAAATTATTGTTGTTATTTACCAACTTTGTATATTTTATTTTTAATATACGAATATTCATTTACAAAAAAGAGGAATTTTCGTTTATATTTGAAAGTTTTTTAACCAAACGATGAATTTTAACCTTTCTTCTTTAATTGAAATTCTTCCTCTCAAATTGAAACAAATTTATACTAGAAAAAAGATTTTTAAGTTGTTTTTTGTTTTTCTGAACGTAGCTTCAAACTGTTTCAAAAGTGACAATTAAAGGAAAATATAAAAGAGGAAAATCCTCTCAATTAGAAATGAAAACTTTAGTGCCCATATATAAGAGGAAAAAATGCTGCAAAAGAAGAGGAATAGTCTAAAATTGAAATTATTTTTTTTTCGGTGTATTCACGTTAAAATACAACAGTATGCCAAATTACATATACAATGACATAATAAACATGTTATACATGTTTTTACACGACATTTATTTGAATTAAATAAATAGTTTTTTCAGTGTATAGGGTAAGGCGGGGCGAGATGGGCATACAGGGTCGAACGAGTCACAAAATTTTCTTATTAAATATAATTATTTTTACTGTCTAAAAATTTAAATGTAAATAAGAAACCAATTATTATTATTTACTCTACTTTCTAAGTCTGAATTAGTAAAAATATTTACTAATTTGAATCTATCTCACCAGATCGCTAGCTAAATAATGAGAATTAATTATTTATCCCGTCATTGAAAATATTTAAGTGTAAAAAACAGGGGAAATAAGAGTGATTTCATCTAAGGTTTTCTAATTAATTTAATTGAGGGGCTGGATGCTATAATGTGTTACGCGCCATGTTAAGTGAATGGCGCGTAACACATTATAGCATCCAGCCCCTCAATTATAAAAGTAAATGAGTCAAATAATGTTACCAGTAATATTTTATTTTATTGTGTTATTTTAGTCCTTTTATAAAAATAAAAAGAAATGTAGAATAAAATTATTTCTAATTTTACTATTAAAAATTTAACTTAAATAGAAAGTCGAAAAAGCCGCAAACAGTCAAAAAAGTTAAATGCAATGATTCTATACAATAGTGTACAGAGTATTCTATAGATACAATGCCCTTGTTTAAGATAACCGATGTAAAGCGAGAAAAGAAGATCTTAGTTTCAGTTAATAATATGGATGATCTTATTTCCTCTAGTAAGGAACGTTTGAGCTTAAATGGAGAAAAGTTTAACGTAAATATTTTTTAGATTTTTAAGAAGTTTTGAATTATTAAATTATGATTATACACTAATAAATTGACTTGTACAGGTTGTTTTAGATGAAGATGGTACAGTTGTGGATGAGACCGATATTTTATTAGCACTTTGTACCGAATATTCTAAACAGAATAAGTTTCTATTGCTCATGATTTTAAAGGATGAAGAAATTTGGAATAAGGAAGGAAAGCAACAGGAAGGAAATAATAGTGATACAATTTTCTCTCACAATAAAGGTAAACCTAGTTTTTCCCGCTATTATTAATTTAAATAATGAACTAATTTTGGTCGTTTTAACATCTATCATATATTTTGTACAGATTCATCTAGTTTAATCGAACGTGAGGTAATCAATAAGGAAATTGCTATACCATGGGATAAATTTCCTAACAGGTTACTTCGTATTTGTGAAAAAGGCGAGATACTATTTAAATCAGATAGAAAGGATATGATCGCAGTTATTGCTTCTTATGCAATTAATGACTTGCAAGACACAAGGAGGAAAATAGCTCAAAAACTGACAGAAGAAGTAATAAAAAAATATCCGTCTTCATTTCAGGACAGAATTGGTTCGGAAGTAGTGGGAAATGGTGTAAAAACGCTTTTTACTCAAATTTACAATAAAATAAATTTTGAAAAACCATCTTCTGCCAAAAACCGAAAAAGAAAAGGAGATGAAGAAATTTAATTGGAAGAAGTTAATAAAAAAAAGCGCATAGTTGACAGATATGGTTGCGCTTCATACGAACCATCTTTGCCATCATGTGATACCGTTGAAATTCAGATTAGTAAAAAAAAATGGCTAGCTGAAAAATATTTATGTCATGACGAAAGCCATCATGCAGAAATAAAATTAAAAATGGAGTCAACATATCCAACATTGCGACAAGAAATCAATAATCGAAACCAAAACAGATCCAGAAAATCCGTTATATCTGAGTGGCCTTTTCTGCAAAAAAGTGAACACTTCTTTTTTCATATGAACACTCTACTTGGACAAGAAGAATCATTTATAAAGTTTCAAAGCAGATTAGAAGACAATATTTTCATATGGGAGTTTATGAAAAACTATTGTTTAAGTAAAAACCCGAATAAAGACAAAAAATTAAATACTTCAAAAATAAACTTCCTGATGGACACATTAAAAGAATCGAAGGAAAGAATCGAAATTTTTCGAAATAAAGTTTCACAATCATTGTCAATTTTTAAACTATTGATAGGATATTTTCAGGAAGATCAAAGTTCATTTTACGTCATTATTGATGTAAGTATATATAAATTTATTAATTTTCAAGCATGTATTATTATTATATTGACATAAATATTAAGAAATCAAATTATTTTTTTTAGAATTTATCAAAGGAAAATTTAACTAAAATTATCCAATATCCATCTCCTGTTTTAGCAATATGTGGTATGTATTATATTGTAAAATTTTGTAAATATTCATATAAAATACACCCAAAGAGAAATTTCATTAAAACCAAAAGTTTTCTACTTCATTTTTCTGACTTTTTGTAAAAACGATTTTTGATAAATTACTTTTATCTAATGAATCTAACTTTTATTTTTAGGACAATCATTGTATGATGAAAATGCAGAGTATTTTGTCATAGTTGAAAATGAAATATGTTTTAAACCTATATCAGCTTTGCAGGGAATATTTATTACATTTTGCTGCTATTATGCATTTGGATTATGCTACCCTAAAAAGCTTCAGAAAACTTTAGAATTCTTTCAGAGGTATAAATACATATTTCTTAGAACCATAAATTAATTACATAATGTATTGATCTTAATAAATATTGAAAATAATTATTATTTTTAGGGTTTTCATGAATATAAATCCTGCAACAGGAAATAAACGAGAAGATGGTTCCAAGAAAACTGTACCAGACTATGAATTAAGTGTGGTTTCGCTTATTCAAAAACTAAAAAAATATAATGATGAAGCATGGTGTCTATAGTGAAGCACTTTATGTACAAAATAATTTTGAATTGAAATGAAATTTTATAAATTTTAATAAATATTTTTAAAAAATTTACCACCACTAAAGATTTTGTTCACCTTTACTCAGTAAAGCAATAAATTTCTAAAAATAATTTTATAAATTTATTCAACTGTTCTTTCAATTTATATTCTATTCTTGGAAACTGTTTAAAATTTTAAATGAAACTAGTAGAAATTTAATGCAAAACTTATTGATATTTTCAACAGAACTGTTTGAAATTTCAAACAAAACTGTATGAAATTTCAAACAAAAATGTATAAAATTTTAAACAAAACTGTATGAAATTTCCAACAAAAATGTATGAAATTTTAAACAAAACTGTATGAAATTTCAAACAAAAATGTATAAAATTTCAAACAAAACTGTATGAAATTTCAAACAAAACTGTATGAAATTTCAAACAAAAATGTATAAAATTTCAAACAGAAATGTTTGAAAATGTTTAGAATTTCAAACAAAAGTGTATAAAATTTCAAACAAAACTATATGAAATTTCAAACAAAACTGTATGAAATTTCAAACAAAAATGTATGAAATTTCAAACAAAAATGTATAAAATTTCAAACAAAACTATATGAAATTTCAAACAAAACTGTATGAAATTTCAAACAGTAATGTTTAGAATTTCAAACGAAACTGTATAAAATTTCAAACAAAACTGTATGAAATTTTAAACAAAATTATATAAAATTTCAAACAAAACTGTGTGAAATTTTAAACAAAAATGTATAAAATTTCAAACATTTCTGTTTGAAATTTCATACAGTTTTGTTTGAAATTTTATACATTTTTGTTTGAAATTTCATTCAAGCAATCTGTATTAATTTTCAAAAAAATATTTTGAAATTTTCAAACAAATGTGTATTAAATTTTAATACAAAAATTTATATTAAATTTCAAAATTTGTGTTGTAAATTTTCAAAATTGTATATGATAATTGCTTCAAACATTTTTGTATGAAATTTGGATCAAAAATTTTTAACAGTGTATATATATATATATATATATATTGGACGACAAACGAAACAAAGGAATCAACTTTATATAATAAGAGATACTTTACGTTTACCATATCCCCCAGTAGCACAAAATGTTCCAGCAACATTGACAACATTGAGGCAAACATTGGTAATGTTGAGACAATGTTCTCAATATTGCTATAATATAATACTGGGGTCTTAGCTTTTCTTGCAAATTTTCACTATTTCCGCAGAAAAATTTGACTAATTCTACTATAATATTCTTTGTGCAACGCCTGTATGAAAAACATTACTTTACATGCTTGTAAAGTAGGCGCAAAACAGTACTTTGCTGCACTTGTGCGACAAAGTGCTTAAAGAATGATTAAAAGCAGGATTGTGCAGTGACGCGTTACTCGAAATCTTTAACGTGTAATCTGTAATATATGGTTTTTTAGAGAGGTTAAATACTATTATAAGAAATCAATAAATATTTTTGATCATAAATAAAAACATTGGTTGTAGCTTTTTATTTACTCAAAAAGTTTAAAATGGCACTTTTTCTGAACAGTTGTTGCACAAAGTACTGTGTGCAACACGTACAAAAGAAGATTTTCTGACCTCGTGCAAATTGCTGCCCTCGCTTCGCTCGAAGCAGCAAACTTCGTACTCGTCGGGAAACAGCTTCTTTCTGTACTTGTTGCACAATATACTATAGTAACATTTTCTAATTCAAAAGTCAGTCACTAAATTCGAATTAGTAAACATTTTTACTGCTTCAAGTTTAAAGAGCAGTTTTGAAGTAAATATTGTACTACATCCGGAGTAAATTTTACTAACTTTATTCGAATTTCTTTATTTTGTTCTATGAAATCCACGAGGACAAAAAATAAAAATACAGTAAAAGAACATACAATATTTATAAATCAAGTAACAAAAAGAATACATAAAATTAATCTTAAACAAACTAACAATTGTGAAATTGACACAATAATATGAATTAACAGTACAAGAGTGAGATGAAAGTTTTTAGACAATTAGTACTTGTCAAAGAGGAAGAGAATTCCACTGATTTATTACCGTAACAATAAAATTATCTTTATACTGTTCAGATCTACAGGAGTGGAATTCTAATCTTATTAGCACATCCCAATTCTCTGGTAGTGATTTTATCTCTAATAGTAAATTTTTGTTACTGTAGCTCATTGCAAAATAATATAAAATTAAAAAATTAAATATAATTTCAAAATAGACCTGTTATTGTAGGACTTAAACTTCGAAATACATAAAAAATTAAGAAAACCCAAGTAGCACGCTGTATCACCTGAACATCATGGCGATATCTATCGGGGATATTCCTGTGATATTGAGAAAGTATCATAATGTCCGCTTTATTTAATATCCCTGTGACATTCCTGCGATATTTAGGGGATATTGTTGTGACATCGAAAAGATTCTGCAGTGATAATGAGGCGGGATATTGCTGTGATATTGCAGGAATATTTATATAATAAATAAATAATAATATATTTATTAATTAGTAATGAAAAAAACTTATTAATTCTACCGCCAATACAAAATCGTGCTTACTGCATCCGAGAAATATCTAATGTCGGTAAATTAGAATAACAAGGAATTATCAAATTCTAATCTTTTTTCAGTGTGAATAAATTCTTTGAACAAAATTATCCTTTTCTTCTTAAAACTTCATTTTCCCTCATAAATTTAGCTTTGTTTTACTTTGAAAATTCATTTCTATTATCTACATTTACTTTAAAATAGTGTTATATTAATAAAAATGCTTTAAAAGTCACCTCGTATACAAGCATCTATACACTTCTCATTACGGAAAAGGCTCGTATGAGAGATGTCTCATATTTCTCATGTGAGCTACCGAGCTCGTATACGAACTCCGCGGTCCGTGTATCGAATTTTTTTACTGGGTGATTAAAAAAACCAAAAACAGGGTTTTTTTGAAACTTTGAGTCCATTTTTCTCATAATCTCGACGTGATGGGAACTTTTGGAGGTCATGTTCGTGTTCAGAGATGAAAATCCTATGAAAAAATAATTGTCCGATCTTTGAATCATTTTTCGTGTCGACCAGTATTATTAACCAACATCATACACATAACACTTAAAACCAAATTTGAAAAATCTCGTACGCAGGAGGGCTCGAACCCTGCAACCTTAGGGACGCAAGTCGAATACGCATGTCACTTTTTTTTCATTTATTTATAATAACAAAAGATAAAATACATATTACATAACGCTATAAATAAAGAAAAAGAGCGTCGATAACAATTATATTTGTGAATTTGAAAATAGTGTCGAACAGACAAAGTCATTTCGTCGACCGCCTCATTTTATTTTATTTATTGAATTAAATCTTTCTCATTGGCCTTGACTCGCATATTTTGCGTAAACGCAATTATTTGAATATATTATCATATCTCGTCAGAAAAAGGTGTGAATGCGATAGCAATCACTGAAAACTGACGTAGTTGCATTGTGATGAAGATATATAAAAAAAAGAAAAGAGAGGGGAGGTATCAGTATTGATTACTGTAAGTAGGAAAGGGGAAAGGAGAGGAAGGGAGTTTGAATTTATATGAAGTTTTATTTTACATAATTACGATGATCGTGGATTTTATACAATAATAAAGTGCATAGGGTGACACTTCTACATCGTCGTATCACATTTATCATATGTGCTCACCATGAATGCAAGTCGATAGTCACTTAAACTTGAAATGGAAGGGATTTGGCCATTGTCAAGTGTAGCATGTTATCACATTATGGTGTGTCATAAACTACATGATGCGCCTTTGAAAAATTTGGCCCTTATTCGAATCTCCCCCCCCCCTACTGAGACGGTTCAGCGAAACGCCCCAACAATGGAGGGTAATGTCGATTGTATTTTAATTGTTTTTTAACCACCAGTATTTATGTGCTAGTTTGTTTTTGTTCAAATGTTTTTTATCTCTAAGCGCTATTGTTGTTGAGTATCTATTTACAGTTAAATTATTAGCAAAATCTTCTTTATTATATTTAATTTTCCTATCTCGCGCATGTCTCAATATATGATATATTATGGGGGTGCCATCGTCGCCCATAATGTAACCTTTTTTATCCAAATAAATGAATGCTTCTGGGGGTAAGTTACCGCCAGAAATTACATTTTTGATTACTTCTTCATTTTGAGTGAAGGGTTCAGAGATGAGGGGTTTGGTGATGTTTTTGGTCGCCCTTAGGATGTGGTCCCTTATTAGCCCTATAATAAAAATGTCAATTCTTGGGATTCCCGCCATATTATATAGTTTATCGTTTGAAATGTGTTTTTCGAAATCTGTCTCCGCATCCCTGAACATTCCCAGGCAGGTGCGGAGGCAGTTTCGTTCGAAAATTCTTATTTTTTCTATATATGAGGGAGACACCCCCCACCATATTTAGCAACCGTATGTAATGATAGGGCGTATTAGGAGAAGATAAGATATTATTTTGACTCTGGAGTTAAGTCTGGAAGACAGGAAGATATTCTTATAATAGAAAAGGCTTTTCTTGCTTTTTCAAGGGCAAGAGTTACATGTTCATTGTATTTTATTCTGTCGTCTATATGAAGTCCAAGATACCTTACCACCCTCGCGTGCGTAATTTCTCCTTCGGAGTCCTCCCTTATCTTGATACTAAATGAATTCCAACTGTTTCTATTTTTTTTTGTCATTTTGTCAATTAATGGTCGGAATAATATGGTTTCACCCTTTTTGAAATTGCAAGAAAGTTTCCTGGCCCCGAAGAAGTCGCACATCTTGTGGAAGGCAGCCTGGAGTTCTATTTTCGCTAATTCTACATTTTTACTACTTCTATATAACACCAAGTCATCCGCGAAACCGATAGCCCTCAGCTGGGGGGAGCCGTTTACTCCATACAATTTTAGGATATCGCTCAGAAATATATTAAATAATAGAGGCAAGCTGACTGCCTCCTGCTAAAGGCCATTTCTCAGTGAGTAAACTTTGCTGTTTATATTATTATTCAGTGACACGAACATCCTCCTATCATCCAAAGTGCTCCATATCATTTTTAGTACATGGTCAGGTACCCCCTTTTTCAGTAATTGAAATATCAGTCCCTCGATCCAGGCCGTGTCGAAGGCCCTCTCAAGGTCGATCAGGCATGCAGCCACTACTTTTTTTCCGCGAGTTCCTTCGCTATGTGTGAGGTGAACCTCGACACGGCGTCGATCGTGGATGTCTTATGACGGAAACCAAACTGTTCAAAAGGAAGCAGTCGATTGTCCTCCACGAATTTGCTCAGAGATTTTGTTATCAATATTTCGAATAATTTCCCCATGTTTGGCAATAGACTTATTGGTCTATAGCTGCTTATGCTTTTTGGATCTTTATTTTTTTTTAGAATGGGGATTACTTTCGCTTTTTTCCAAACCTTGGGGAAATATCCCAAATTCAACAAATTATCGAATACAATCAGGAGCAAGATTATGAAATTGGAAGGAAGATTTTTTAAAGCAATTGTGGGTATATTATCTATGCCTGTAGATTTTTTATTATTTAGCGATTTCAAAATTTTTGTAAACGTTATATAGTCATAAAAATAATTTTTATCTTCTTCGTATCTGGGGTTTATTGCTGTGTTTGTGTCTCAGAATTTTATTACTGTATTTGTTTGAATATTATTTATTTTATTTCTAACTTTGAATTCATTAATTGTCTTGTTAACTAATTGTTCCAATCTTGCACTGTTTGAAATTCTATTCTTGTTATTGATATCGGAGAGATATTTAACTAGGGCGTTAGCTTTGTCTATGGGTTCAGTGATAATTGTATTGTCTGTTTGTTTGATGACTTTATTTAGATTTATTGTTTCAACGTTTAATATTTCTGTATTATTGTTATTTATTATAAAGTTAGGGATTTCTGTGTTCGTGTATTTATTAAAAATAGATTTGATTTGGGGAAACATGTTTTCTGAATCCTGACATTTTATTTTTGAAATTTTGGTTTGCCAATAATCGTTTACTTTTTTATCAAATGTTTTCCTTAATTTTAGTCTGGTTAGTTCTAGTGCCCTTTTTAAGATCGTAATTTGCTCTCCGCTTGTAATGAATTTCCGATTCAATTTGTAAATTTGAGATAGGAGTTTTGTTTTTAATAATTGCAACCTTTTTATTTCCGGTGACAAGTACCTGGACAATGAGTCTTTGTGGTTGTATTTTGGTGTTACTTTGTGCAACTCGTTTATTATGTTTTTGTTAATTGTTTTTATAAGTATGTCGACTTCTTCCCTTTGTAGATTTCTATTTTTTGGAATATTTAGTGTAATATTTTGTAGGTTTTTTTATAGTTATCCCAATTTGTTTTGTTAAAATTTAATTTGTTGTTTTCAAAAGGTGTGAATAGGAATTTGTCTATATTTTCAATTTTTATTTTTAGTAATAATGCTTTATGGTCGCTGTCAAAGGGATATAATGCCTGCCAGGATATAATAATTGTTAGTAATATTTAATTTTAGTTCAGAGAAAATTTCTTGAAAGTCGTTTGAAAAGTTTGCTCGTCTGTCTCCAGGCGAGTATGAACTTATTATAAATAGATTATTTTTATTTTTTAGTTTAAGTTTTATTATTGTATATTCTAAATTTGTAATTTTATTTTGGCAGGCGAGATTTATTTTTTCATAACTTATTAATTTGTTAATTATTGTGGCAGTCCCCCACCACTTCCTTTGGGTCTATCGTCTCTTATTATATTATAATTTGGAAAATTAATTTTGTGTCTGTCTTTTAATTTAGTTTCGCTTAACAGGGCTATGTCAATTTTTAATTTTTGGAGCACGTTTAATAAATTGTATCTTCTATTATTAGCTACTATGGAATTTACATTTATTGATAAAAGTTTTAATTCCCCAAATTTAACCACCTCCCCTTCTTTATGTTTATATCGATTATTACTCTCCATTATTGACATTATTGTTATTTATAATTATATGCTGCTGTAAAAGTTCTATATTTTAGGTGTTTCGCTGCACCGCTTCCCTGATATCATTAATTTGGGTTGATAAGAAAGATTTCATTTGATTCATGAAAGAATTTAATATTGCGTCAAGGCCATTGTTCGTGAGAGAGTCGATTTTCGGTGTATTTAATATTTCATTTGAATTTGAATGTAATTCTACATTGTTTGTCACGATTTCTAAATTCTTATATACAGAACGCGTTGAGATTGTTGAGCTTTCGTGACTGTCTTTTGTTATTGTTTCGATTTCAGCGTGGAAATTGTCTTCTACATCAATGTTATTTATTAGGCTGGTTTCGCAATTCAGTTTATTATTTTTTTTTTGCTATTGTCGCGAAGGAGATGCCCGGTTTAATTAAGTTTTCAACCATGATTTTCTTTTTTTCTTTTAACAATATTAAATTATTTTTTTTTAATTCTATTTTCTTTTGATATTCGAGCAAAGCCGGGCATCCCCTGTACGATGCCGGGTGACCATGATTTTTGCAATTTATGCAGAATATTTTTCCGTTTTCGTATTTTTTTTCTGACAATTTACATTCCCCCGGTTTGTGTTGTTCTGCGCATTTTACACATCTGAAACCCCTGTTGCAGAATTTAGCTGTATGACCGATTCCTTGACAATTAAAGCATTGGATGACGTTTTTATTCCTTATTTTGTCCCACCAAACTATTTGATTTGATAATCTGAAGATTTTTATCATTTCTCTATAATCGCTGTCTGTTGTTATTTTAACGAGGAAGGCATCGCCACCTCTTTTTGATTTAAAAAAATTTTGTAAGTTTATTTTTTTTATTTCTCTATATTTAACATTTTTGGTATTTTCTTTACTTAATTCTGAGCGGATGTCTTCCTCGTTCAAATCCCCCGCCACCCCCCTCAAGAGCCAGGAGTGTAGTTTTTCCTGATTGGGAGTTTTTGTATGGAATTCGATTCCATTTAATTTGAGATTATCAAATGTAACTTTAAAATCGTTGTAATTTTGTACATAAATCGCTATTTTATTATTTGCTAAATTTTTAAAAATGAAATTTTGGAGACTCAGTAATTTTATTAAGATACCTGTTAAGATGTTGATTTTATTGTTAGTTACTATGCAGGGTGGGAGTTGCATTTTAAATTTTCCCTGCGTGGTATGTTGATTCTCCTTATTTTGTTGTCGTTGATGTTGATTATGTTCGGTGTTGTCGTCCTGCTGCTCCTTGCTGTGTCGCTCTTCAATTAGATGGTGGTCCTGCATTTCTTTAAAACTGTGGTTCATTTGTTGTCGATCGTCCTCTGCTAATTCGCCGCTTTTGTCGAAATCCATTGTATTTTGAAATGTTTCATGAATTTCTTTTTCAAAGTCGCTGTGTTGTTCGTCCATAATGTTGGAGTCGTAATTATTATCGGATATTGGAGTTATTATCCATTGTTTCGTCTCATCTGATATGTTTTGTGTCACGATTTGTACGGGCTGTTGAGGTTGTGGAGTAGTTGCTTTGTATTCTTCTTGATTTTGCATCAACACTGAGAAAACCTAGTCTCAAAATGAGTATCATACGCTACTCATTTTGAGTTGCAACGAAAATGAGACTCTTAGGTGGCGCCACGTTCTATGGCGTTTAACATAGTCTCATTTTGAGATGCAACATAAATGAGACTGGGTTTTTTGTGTGAATGAATCCTTTTTGTTTTTGGAGTTAATTAGAGCTTGGGTAGGCTCTACGTCATTACAGTTGTTGAGAGTGGAAGTTTGCTGTATAGGTGATACGCTTTTCCTTGTCTTGGCTCTTTGGGTTGTTGGTTGCTTGTTTAGTGTTGTTTCCTTATCCGTGATGGTGGTTCGTTTCTTTGGTTGGATGATGGACACTTTGTTTGTTTTCTCGTTTATTAAATTTTTAATTATCGTGTCGATTTTGGGATTTTTTGTAGAATTTGATGTGAGTTCTCTCACTCCGTTTATTAGTGAGTCTTTCTCTTTTTTGGAAGTGGTCATCTTTTTGTTTTTTGTATGGAATATTGGCCTGGAGTCAAAATTTAATCCCGGCGTTGCCATGTTCGTTTTTGTTTGCCACTTGGCGGGAAGATTAATTGCACTTTGCGGGAAGAATTGTTCACCCCGGCGTCATTTCAACACAGTAAATGCACGCGCGTAAACTATATTTCTGATTTTTATTGTGTGTTGGGTTTTTGCCACTTCACTATAATTGATTTA
Source organism: Leptopilina myrica (nomen nudum) (assembly GCA_032872475.1). Taxonomy (NCBI): domain Eukaryota; kingdom Metazoa; phylum Arthropoda; class Insecta; order Hymenoptera; family Figitidae; genus Leptopilina; species Leptopilina myrica (nomen nudum). The sequence continues at coordinate 26,872,267 of CM065459.1, read as the reverse complement.
ATAAAAATGCTTTAAAAGTCACCTCGTATACAAGCATCTATACACTTCTCATTACGGAAAAGGCTCGTATGAAAGATTTCTCATATTTCTCATATGAGCTACCGAGCTCGTATACGAACTCCACGGTCCGTGTATCGAATTTTTTTACTGGGTGATCAAAAAAACCAAAAACAGGGTTTTTTGAAACTTTGAGTCCATTTTTCTCATAATCTCGACGTGATGGGAACTTTTGGAGGTCATGTTCGTGTTCAGAGATGAAAATCCTATGAAAAAATCATTGTCCGATCTTTGAATCATTTTTCGTGTCGACCAGTATTATTAACCAACATCATACACATAACACTTAAAACCAAATTTGAAAAATTTCGTACGCAGGAGGGCTCGAACTCTGCAACCTTAGGGACGCAAGTCGAATACGCATGTCACTCAGCCACGCTACCTAGGGAGATATTTTTCTTGAATTACCTTTTCACTTTTGTGACTGTATTAATCTCTTTTTATCTTTTACTCTATCACTGTTTATCTCTCAATTGATCTCCTTTTAAAAGTTTTAATTTTTCTTTATGTATCATGAAATCGTCACGTAGCTAATTCAATGTACAGGAAGGAAATAGACTGCAGTCTATTGCAACCAATTGCAATTGAGTTAAAGGAATAAACGTGATATGTATTGTATGTACTGATATGTAATTAAGATTAGAAAGCAAAAGAAAAGAATAGTATAAGGGCTAAATAGAGCATGATAAATAACAAAATTATTAAGATAAAAGAAGAAAAGGCCTTTTTCAATCGAATTGGGAAGAAATAGACTGATATAGAATCGAGGGGATAAAAAGAAAAAAGTGTGGCATTAGAATAAAGTTAGGATAAAAAGAAAAGAAAGTGAATAGTAAAAGAATTAATATAGAGATAAAGTAAAGGTTATTAAAAGAGATTGAGCAAAAGTAGGTGATGGAAAGAGATTGAATAGAATCGAGAGGTGATAGACAAAAATTAAACCCAAGGTGTAAATTGTGATGAGTATGTACTAAGATTAAAGTATGGATAAAAAGAGAGAAGTACAAGGATAAAAAGAATAGAACTGTATAAAACAAATGTTATTTATAAAGATGAGGAAAAATGTAAATACTAAGATTTAAATGAGAATAGAAAGAGAATGAAGTAAATAGTAGAAGGATAAAATAAAGGTTATTAGAAGAGATTGAGAAAAAGTATGAGATAAAAAGAGATTGAAATGATAGAAAAGGAAAAGCCTGAGATAAAGGAAGTTCATAATCAGGGATCAGTGTTTTCTTGGATTAAAGTTTAAATAATTAAATAGATTAAAGCAGCGACAGAAAGGGAAGAAAGTAGATAGAAAAAGTATTGAAGAAGATAATAAGAAAAATGTTATTCAAAAATATTGAGATGAAGAGAAGATAAATAGCGATAGTTGTAAGAAAAATGGGTATAGAATTAAATAGGGATAGAAAGAAAAAGAAGTGAATAGTAAGAGGATAAAAGGCGATAAAGTAAGGGTTATTAAGGATAGGTCCAAGATGTGAAATGTAAACAAACCAAAATGTAAACAAACCAAGCACTAACATCACATATTTTTCTCTCACAAAAATTACCATTAGAAAACTTTTTTTTAGAAAAATGATAAATTAGAGTGTCAAAGTTTCCAAAAAAATCATTTTTGAGTGTGATATATAAATAGCAATAAGTAAAACAACTAATTCAAATAACCTGTAAAATAGCATTTTTGACGCGTCGCGAAAAATAAACTGTTTGAGTCAGGGCCGCCAAGCCACAATGTATTGTATAGAAACGTTAAGTTTCGGAACCCGTCTACCGTCGCATCTCTATACACACAAAGCTTATGTACGTGTTGATGACGTATCATATTGCTGTGACGTGTCATTCATTTTTGAAATGCTTCTATTATTTTCATAGATCAATTTAAATTCTAAAAACTATTTTTACAATATTTATTACTATAATTTTTATTATATTTTGCTATTTCTTTTATCTCTAATAAGTAATTTTATATTTATCAGAAATATAATACTTTAATGTTCAAAATTTGGTACAAGATTAAACATTTTATTTATTTCTATAAGGTCATGAAATGATTAAAAAAAAATTAACTACAGAATAAATATTTATATTTACAGAACCTTTAATTAATTTTAATAAATGAGAAAAGTATGAACGAAGCGTCCTGCATGACACGTCATAGCAGTATGATACGTCATCAACACGTACATAAGCTTTGTGTCTATAGAGGTGCGACAGTAACGCGACGGTAGACGGGTTCCGAAACTCAACGTTTCTATACAATACATTGTGGCTTGGCGGCCCTGGTTTGAGTATATCAACCGCACTGACGATAAAGAAGTCTCATATCAGCGATTGGACCTTCAACATGTGGAAAGGGAAATTTTTCCCTTTCCTCCATGAAATTACAAGGAGAAAGGGTAAAAACTTCTTCATCATCCGTGCGGTTGATACCCAGATAGCACGACTTCTTACTGTAAGGCCACTGTAAGGATATCTGTAGGGGTTGTAAGGCTTACAGCGTAAGGTTGTTGTAGTCCTACATAAGTCTAAAAATTTCCGCATTACCGTAAGCTTATGAATAAAAGTTGATGTGGGATTACACCTAATCCTACTGTAAGCTTACTCGAAAAACTCATAGTAAGCTTACAAGTAAAGGTTGAGGTAAGCTTACAAGTAAAGGTTGAGGTAAGCTTACAAGTAAAGGTTGAGGTAAGCTTACATGTAAAGGTTGAGGTAAGCTTACAAGTAAAGGTTAAGGTAAGCTTACAAGTAAAAGTTGTGGTAAGCTTACATGTAAAAGTTGAGGTAAGGCTGTTGGAAAGTTATTATCATGGTGTAAGGTTCTTGTAAGGTTGTAGTGAGTTTACCTATTATGGTCAATATTAACAAAATAATTTGCATCATAATTAATTAATAAATATTAAATAAAAAAATTAACTTTGTTGCCCTTCTCTTTATGGGAAACCAAACATTTTGTAGAAAATTTTGAAAACAAATTTGGGGAGACTAGGATTCGAACCCGAGAACGACGCGCATTAACCTATCTTCCTAACTAACTGAGCTAAGTTGTGAACTGACATAGAAAAAATAAATTTTGCTTTTAAAGTGATAGTAATTTTCTTAGTTCACTTTAAAAGCAAAATTTATTTTTTCTATGTCAGTTCACAACTTAGCTCAGTTAGTTAGGAAGATAGGTTAATGCGCGTCGTTCTCGGGTTCGAATCCTAGTCTCCCCAAATTTGTTTTCAAAATTTTCTACAAAATGTTTGGTTTCCCATAAAGAGAAGGGCAACAAAGTTAATTTTTTTATTTAATATTTATTAATTAATTATGTTGCAAATTATTTTGTTAATATTGACCATAATAGGTAAACTCACTACAACCTTACAAGAACCTTACACCATGATAATAACTTTCCAACAGCCTTACCTCAACTTTTACATGTAAGCTTACCACAACCTTTACTTGTAAGCTTACCTCAACCTTTACATGTAAGCTTACCTCAACCTTTACTTGTAAGCTTACCTCAACCTTTACTTGTAAGCTTACATCAACCTTTACATGTAAGCCTACTATGAGTTTTTCGAGTAAGCTTACAGTAGGATTAGGTGTAATCCCACATCAACTTTTATTCATAAGCTTACGGTAATGCGGAAATTTTTAGACTTATGTAGGACTACAACAACCTTACGCTGTAAGCCTTACAACCCCTACAGATATCCTTACAGTGGTCTTACAGTAAGAAGTCGTGCTATCTGGGTATAGACAAACACTTAAACTTTTCGCGACGTGAACTCTGTTGCTCTACGCGCACGCGCAGACCGTGCCAAGGAAGCATTGACAGCACCATGTGGAAGTGCACATTTTTTTGGAATAAAACTTGGTTGTTTTCTAATTTTTTTTAGCTCTGCAAGGCGTAGTAACCAAACTCAATACGTCAGCTCACCATTTTCATAAAGAAAATGTGAATTTAGATTTATGTACGAAAATGAGACGTCGTACAAAAATGCTTAACTTTTCGATATTGTGAAGCATTTTTGTACGACGTCTCATTTTCGTATATAAATCTAAATTCACATTTTCTTTATAAAAATGGAGAGCTGACTTATTGAGTTTGGTTACTACGCCTTGCAGAGCTGAAAAAAATTATAAAACAATCAAGTTTTATTCCAAACAAAATGTGCACTTCCACATGGTGCTATCAATACTTCCTTGGCACGGTCTGCTCGTGCGCGTAGAGCAACAGTGCGGTTGATATACTCAAACAGTTTATTTTTCGCGACGCGTCAAAAATGCTATTTTACAGGTTATCTAAAAAAAAGTTTTCTAATGGTAATTTTTGTGAGAGAAAAAGATGTATAAAAAGGTAATGTTAGTGCTTGGTTTGTTTACATTTTGCAACTTGGATATAACCTTAAAAGAGATTGAATAAAAAGGGAAGATAAAAAGAGATTGATGGGAATAAAAAATGGATAGCCTGGGATAAAAACAAGAATATTAAAAGAGATAAGTATATTCTTATATGGAATTAGAGATAGAAAGAGATAGGTGTGGATATTGAAAGTATTAAAAGAGAAGAAATAAAGGTTTCTGAAAAAGATTTATACAGGAGGAGAGATAAAAAGTTATTGATGTTATAAAGTGGGGATAGACTAAGATAGAGAAACTTTATCTCTTTCTACCTCAGAGAGAAAAAAATATTAAAAGAGATAGGATTTCTATTCCTTTATTTCCAGCAGGGATGGCAACCTGCATGCAAAAGTTTTGCATGCGGAGGTCTGAACGCTCCCTTAGCTCCCGAATATCAATTTTTAAGGGGACGTATTTGAAGTCGGGCCTTCTTGATTGGTTCAAATTATGCCCATGTTTCAAAATTTATAACAAACAAATCTATAAGTAAAAAGTATTTTTGACTTTTGTATGTGAAAGAGGAATTTAAAATTTATTAAGTACTATTAAATTTCGACACTTATTTTTTTTTTTACGTAAACATTTTAAGCCAAGACGCTTTTTTTTACAGTGCATGCAAGATTTAAGTAGTTTTTCAAGTTTATTATTTAATTTTTCAGTTAAATCATTATATGGGTAGTTCTACAAGAGAAGGAAGAATATGAAGAAAATTTTAGCACAACATTTTTTTACGTTCAGGTCTTAAAAAGATCAACAAGGTATAGGTTATACGACATCTAGAACAACAAAAGTATAAAAACATAAAATATATTTTTTTTAAATGCGTTCCAGAAAACTGAGAATTTGTCTGTCCATATATCAATTTCGATCACAAAGGACACAATTTTAGTTAATTGAACTGCAAATTGGGTATAATGCATCTGTTATCATCTTTAGTTATCCTGTACTAATCACTGTGAAAAATGGTGAATTAATCAGAATAAGAATTCTTAATTAATTTTAACGTTTTTTATTGTGCCAGGAAACTGAAAATGAATTCAAGGGACAAAATTCAAGATAATATTTTTTGATTACAATATAAAGTAGTGTAACAATGATTTAAATATTTGTAAAGTACAACTATTTGAAATTATTATCCAAGCGTACATTTGTATTCAAATGCTTAAAAATAATATTTATACATTTTTTCAACTTACATTTTCGTATTGGGACCTGCCAGGAAACTGAGAATTTAGCACTTGAATGTTCATTTTTGTCAAAAAAAACTTCTTGAAATCGGGTTACGTTTTGTGACAAAATAGAAACCATTAAGTTTTAGAATTCCTATTAAATATAGTTTTCTTTTTTTTTAATTTGATGTCAAAAACAACCTTGGACATCACAAATTCCCTCGTTTGTAGAACTACCCATATACAGCACAGCAGTAATCGAAATAGGGAAAAATCAGAGAATTAACAAGTTTAATTTTTATTTCAATAGAAAGGGCTTTTTGATTAAAATTGAAGTTCGATAATGTGGCATAAACGTGTTTAACATGTTTAACCCAAGAAAGCGTTAATTCAATTCTTGTTATCATCCTAATCCTGGATCGTTTTGAAGAATAAACCCATGAAGAATAACATTTTCTTCAGTGATTTGTAAGACTCTGAGATTTAAGTCCTAAGTAAGCTGAGAAATTACATTCAGCTACAACAGCTGATTAATTAATCTCATTAATTAAGAATAGAATTAATTAATAAATCTCATTTCTCATTAATGTATTCTCATTAATCATACTCTGAAGACCAGGAAGACATTAAATTTAACCTGCTTTGACATAAAATCGACTAAATCGGCATTTAACTAAACCTGATCAGAAGATAATTTGTCTGAGGCCTCCATTCTCATATAATCATCACCATCTACGCTATTAACACTATCAGCAACAGAAATGCTGACTTACGTTAATCAGTCTGTATAGCCTCTGAGGTTAATAATTGTAGGTTGTTCTATGCAAAACACGAGTTCATTAGCTGAATGATACACTTTATGAGTAAAACAAGTTTTATTTCTATGAAAATATTTATCATATTTGGAACAATAAGCAGCAAAATTAATAGCCCAGTAAAAAAGTATTGAGACACTGGGTTTTACTCATTGGCGTTGCATCCATCCAATGCGTTATCGTGAAAAGTACTGATTGGGTTGCATGGTGAATGCGTTTAACCATCGAGCTGAATGCGTTATCTGTGTTCACAGTTTCATTAATAAAAATTCATTGATTGAAGGACAAATAATTAATATTTTCAACACTAACAAACTGTACAAAAGTGAGAATGTTTTTAGGTAAAAGAATTAATCAGTTTCTTAAAAAAATTGTTTACTTAAATACTTTACTTTATGAAAATCAGTAGTTCACAACAAAACAAAAAAAACACTTTTAACCGTTTTTTAAAATTTTTGTTATTGTTTTTGCATTAACAAAATAATATAAAATTTAAAAAAAATTATAACTCAAAAGCTGTTTACAATTAATTAATTAAACTTGCACTGATTACACAAAATTGCTCACTCTTTTGAAAGAAAATATTTGCAAGATTGTAAATTTTAAAAATTTCATATTTTTAAAAACAATTTTATAAACAATTTCAATTATTTATGTGTTCTACACCTCCAATTGCAATGAAACTCATAGGAAGTGTACTCAGTAGTCTCGTCTTGAAGCCTAAAAAAAAACATTTTTGTATTTTCAATTTAGAATGTAGATAACGAATTTTTTTAAAAAACGCGCACCAACTCCACATTGGAAAAGTTGATTGTCATAGAAAATTCAGTCTAGAGGATACAAATATTATTTGTTTTCAATATTTTTTTTTAATAAAAGTTTATAATATTGCGCCCCGATCAGATCAAATCTGATATTTTAACTTTAAAAAATATGAATGCTATATATTTATTAACTAATATTTAGTAGATTTTTTTCTCCTTTGTTCATATGGGGCATTTCATGTCAAGTGATCAAGGTGGAGAAAAATTTTTCTCCAATCGTAGCAAAACTTGGGGCTTTTGTAGTACTCATAGATAGTAATTTTTCGTGAAAATATTTTTTTACCTAGTCTAATATTTTCCGAGGAGGAGGGGGTTAAATTTTTGTGTTTTTCAGTACAATGCTTATTTCAATAATTTTTTACTCTTAAACAATTAAACATACAAATTTGACAAAGTACATTTTGGAAAGGTTTTTTCATGCTCTTTCGATTGGAAATAAGCATTTTGAAAAAAAAAATTTTTTGACCCAAAAAAATCAAAATTAAAAATAAATTTCAATTTTTGGGGGAGAAAGACCCAATTTTTTTTTTTTTTTTTTTTTTAAACGAAAGCTGAGGTTTTTTCCTAAAAGGACATATAAATGGTAAAGTAGGACTAGAATGTTTAAACATTGAAAAAAAGAATTTTCTCCTAAACGGAGCTTAAAACCGGGTTTTGAGCGCTCCGGCGAGTAGAAAACTCTTTTTTTCAATGTTTAAACATTCTAGTCCCACTTTACCATTTATATGTCCTTTTAGGAAAAAACCTCAGCTTTCGTTTAAAAAAAAAAAAAAAAAAAAAATTGGGTCTTTCTCCCCCAAAAATTGAAATTTATTTTTAATTTTGATTTTTTTGGGTCAAAAATTTTTTTTTCAAAATGCTTATTTTCAATCAAAAGAGCATGAAAAAACCTTTCCAAAATGTACTTTGCCAAATTCGTATGTTTAATTGTTTAAGAGTAAAAAATTATTGAAATAAACATTGCACCAAAAGACCCCTTGATCACTTGACGCGAAATCCTCCATATATATATATTGTTAAAATAAAAATTTTTTTAAACAGTTTTCAAAATTCTACCGCGATAGATCGGTACTCAATTTTATAAATTTCTATTAAAAAAAAAATTATTAAAGACAAATAATATTTGTAGCCTCTAGACAGTCTAGACTGAAGTGTCCATGACAATCAACTTTTTCTTTCTGTGGAGTTGACGCACGTTTTTAATAAAAAATTCGTTATCTACATTCAAAATTAAAAATACCAAATTTTTTTTAGCTGGCTGAAGATAGCAGTCGCCCTCAGCACCCTCTTACAGATTTTTTGAGTAAATATGAAATCAAAAAAATCTGAGAGGTAAGAAAACAATACAACTTTAGAGAATTGTAGTTTATACGTCAGTGATCAATTTTTCACAATTAAACAAACAAAATTGTTATAAACAATATCCAGCACCCACCAAAATTTTAGTAATTTTTGAAGTAAATTCGAAAAAAAAATCTGTGCGATAAGAAAACAAAGCGACTTTTATCAATTGTAGTTTATACATCGCTGATAAATTTACAGAAGATAAACAAACAAAATTGTTGTAAACAATAGCCAACACCCAAAAATTTCCTAAAGAAGAGTGCTGAGCGCGACTGCTAGCTTCAGTCGGTTTTTTTTGGGCTTCAAGAAGAGAATACGAGTACACTTCCTATCAGTGTAACTTTCATTATTTTATTGTAAACGGCTTTTGAGTTATTAATTGTTTTTTTAATTTTGTATTATTTTGTTAATGCAAAAACAATGACAAAAATTTTAAATTTCAAAAAACTGTTAAAAGAGTTTTTTTTGTTTTGTTATGAACTACCAATTTTCATAAAAGTTTTAACATTTTAGAAAATCAATAAAAATTTTTTAACACAGTTGAGCTAGTCTGACCCAGTTACTTTTACTGATTTTACTATTTCTTCAATCAAAATAGTAAAATGAAATAGTGAAATGAAAATAGTAATTTCTTAAATAAAAAATAACTATTTTCTTAAATGTATACTATTTCTGTAGTAGATTTTTTCTCGTTATAAAATTTGTCTATATTAATGTCATTAATGCACAAAAATCCTGACATTTCAGGAATTTTTACTCTGAAAAAACAATAAAACTTCATTCTTTGTTTTTACCGCGTGCGCACTTAAATAGGAAATCTTCCAAATAAATTGTATCAATTCTTTATTTTCTAGTTTATGAAACCAGTTGTCCTGGAAACCTACACACTATTTCTTGATAATTGGAAATCGGCAAAGACAACCATTAAAAATACCTGTCATTCAAAACCAGCTTTTGCACGATTTTTAGAGGTGAGAGTTTTTAAAAAATCAGGATCTCTTTTAATTTAACGCACTCATTTTTTTCTACATTGAAAATTTTTTATCAAAATTTATTATACCTCGAGACAAAATGTCTATTATAATGTGTTAAACAAAATTGAAAACTTTTTGAGAGATACCAATAGTGTTCAATAAATTTCTAATAATAAAGTTGGCATGTTAAGATTCTCACTCTTCTCCCACTTTTCCTCTATAACATAACACAAAAATACCCAAGAGCTTATAAAATTAGAGGAAATAAATTGGAACTTATTTTTTATTGTCGAGATAATATTATCAGTGTTTAAGTCTTTATTGCATCAGATTTAAATAATGTTATGAAAATAATAATTTAAATAGCTTAAAACTTCATTGAGGAAGTGGATTCTAGAACCAGCTTCTTCCGAGCGAAGAGCCGGTTCTAGAATCCAGCTTCTCAATTATTAGGGTGGTCACAAGCTTTAATTTATTAATTTCCCTGACAATTTACTAACATGAAAATTATTTTTCCTGATGAAATTTTTTTGTAGAAAAATATTAAAGTTTACGGAAAATGAGAAAATATATGAATTTTAATGATTTCTAAATATTACAGTTAAAACCCTTCCTGAAGTGATTCATTTTTTTACAATTTTCAATTAATCATCATCTCTAAATCAATTATTTAAAATAATTTACCAAAAGTTCTTCTATAATTAAATTACAGTCGAATCTTGATAATTGAGAATCCAAGGGACCAATAAAATTTTTTTAAAATTTAATACATGTAGTTATTTATTTAGCAAATATAATATTCCATAAAAAGTGTCAGTTGATAGACTGAATTCACTTTCTTTATATGTCGTTTCATTACACTTTGAAATTTACATATAAATTTTTGTTTTTCACTTAATGAGAAAGCTTTAAGTTTTCGCTTAAACATTTTAAATGCAAATATTCAAAATAAAGTTTTCTATTTGTCAGTCACTAGGTGCAGTAGCGGCGTTTAGAAACGTCAGGGGGGTACAGATGGGGTGAATCAAAACCAGCTAACGAAAAGCAGGAGTGTAAATTTTAAATTTTCCTTCAAGGCCCTGGTTAGGTATTTATATATTTAAAACCTGTTTTTAAGATTTTTCATTTCAAACTCTTTTTCACTGTTAAATAAAATTTACCAAATTGCAATAAATTTTTACAAAACAATAGCGCGTGTCTCCAAGCGTCGGTCGGGTTATTCGATCTAAGGCCTCAATTTAATATTTTTGAGAAAACTGTGTTTATTTAATTAGTGCAAATTTAGTAATATATTTTTTCCACATAAAATTAGTTTCTAAATTAAATATTATCTAATAGTATCCTAAAATTAAACTAAATATCTGAAACAAAATTTTTGTTTAACTGAAATAAAATATACTTTTTAACTATCAATTTTTTATCTAAAAAATTATTAATTTTCGTAATCAAATTATTCAAAAGTTCTTTTTTGATTATCAAATTTCGATATACTCTCTAAATCTAAATATATAAAATTTCACACGATTTCTTAAAAATATTGTTCTTCAAGTTTTTAATTATAAATAAAAATTATACGTTTCTATTCATATTGATAAAATTTGTTCAATTTATAATATAAAATGTTAAGAAATATAACAATTTATATCCATTTATATAAATAGAATAAATGGGCCCTTAACGTTTACATTTTCGAATGGTCAAGGTCACTCTGCAAGAGAGTCACATAAGACTCTGCGAGTAACTCTCTTGGGAGTTCCAGTGTAGAAAAGATTCTCACTTATAGAGATTCGAGAGACGCTTTTCTCAAAGTAAGAGAGCTGGCTACGAAAATTGGCAACGATAAGTTGCGAGGCAAGTTTTTTTTATAAACATCTTCCTTTTTAATACATAAACACATAACCTTGCCTACAGAACTCGCTTCGGTCGCCGGAAGTCGACAAAGTTGCAAAAAATTGATTAAATTACAATAATAATGCTTATACCCAAAAATTATTGTTATATATAAGTACAGTAGAATTCCAATTATTTGGATTCCAATTATCCAGACGTCCGATTAACCAGATTGCCGACAACAAAGCATTGCACTGCAAATAAAGTGATTTTAAATAGCAGATTGAAGTCTTATTATTCAAAGCATATCATTTTTATGCCCAATTCGATTATCCGGGTTTTCGATTATGCGTATCGGGTCTGGTCCCAATTGATCCGGATAATTAGAATTCTACTGTACTTTCTAAAAATATATGGCCTTTTGAATATAGCTGATACAAAATTTTTAATTTATCGGATTTGGTTGAAAGTTCCCCCACAGCACCGAAACTTTCCTAAAAATTTATTAAATATTTACTTGCAATATTTGGAATATTTAATTGCAATGTTTAGTAAAAATTTTGTAAAGATTTATATGTCCCGATTAAATAAGTGTTTAGTGTGAACATTTCCTGAACATTTCCTGAAGATTTTCGCCTAATTATAATTATAATTATAATTAGGCGAAGATTTCATTGAAATGTTCAGGAAAGCTTCGCGCTAAACACTTATTTAATCGGGACATATAAATCTTTACACAATTTTCACTAAACTTTTCAGTTAAATATGCCGAATATTGCAAGTAAATATTTAATAAATATTTAGGAAAATTTCGGTGCTGTGGGGGTTGTTATTTGGCGGTTTTTGGGGAAGCTAATAACGAATCTCATGTCGGTTATCAGAAATTAGAAATTCAACCAAATCTGATGAATTTCAAATTTTTTTGTCCGCCATTTTGAATTTCTGGAAGGTAACATCAGATATGGTATCAGCGACTCCAAAAACCGCTGAATAACAACTTTTAATAAAAACCGATAAATTGAAAATTTTTTACTCGCTATATTGGATCCGTCTTTTTGAATTTCTGAAAACTGACATCAAATTATTGTTATTGCTTATCGATAACAAAGTATGTATTTCTAATTAGTTAGGATAATTTATCTAATTTTAACGTCAATACGATAGGTGGTTTCTTCAATTAATTGCTTTTTATTAACACTTTTAGGACTTTTTTTTTGACACATTTATGGGTTATATTGGATCCGCCATATTGGATTTTTCAAAAGGCCATAAATTTTCTGAAAGTACTTATGGGGCATTTCATGTCAAGTGATCAAGGTGCAGAAAAATTTTTCTCCAATCGTAGCAAAACTTGGGGCTTTTGTAGTACTCATAGATAGTAATTTTTCGTGAAAATATTTTTTTACCTAGTCCAATATTTTCCGAGGGGGAAGGGGTTAAATTTTTGTGTTTTTCAGTACAATGCTTATTTCAATAATTTTTTACTCTTAAACAATTAAACATACAAATTTGACAAAGTACATTTTGGAAAGGTTTTTTCATGCTCTTTCGATTGGAAATAAGCATTTTGAAAAAAAAATTTTTGACCCAAAAAAATCAAAATTAAAAATAAATTTCAATTTTTGGGGGAGAAAGACCCAATTTTTTTTTTTTTTTTTTTTTTTTTTTTTAAAACGAAAGCTGAGGTTTTTTCCTAAAAGGACATATAAATGGTAAAGTGGGACTAGAATGTTTAAACATTGAAAAAAAGAATTTTCTCCTAAACGGAGCTTAAAACCGGGTTTTGAGCGCTCCGGCGAGTAGAAAACTCTTTTTTTCAATGTTTAAACATTCTAGTCCCACTTTACCATTTATATGTCCTTTTAGGAAAAAACCTCAGCTTTCGTTTAAAAAAAAAAAAAAAAAAAAAAAAAAAATTGGGTCTTTCTCCCCCAAAAATTGAAATTTATTTTTAATTTTGATTTTTTTGGGTCAAAAATTTTTTTTTCAAAATGCTTATTTTCAATCAAAAGAGCATGAAAAAACCTTTCCAAAATGTACTTTGCCAAATTCGTATGTTTAATTGTTTAAGAGTAAAAAATTATTGAAATAAACATTGCACCAAAAGACCCCTTGATCACTTGACGCGAAATCCCCCTTATATATGTTACCGACAAAACCCGAAATCAATACATTTCGCGAAATGCCTAAAAATCATTAAGAAATTCGGATAATTCTTAAAATCTTAGGAAATTTTCACATTTCCTAGACATTTTGCGAAACGCCCAAGACAATTTAGACAAATCGGAAATTGTATTATAGTTTGTCATGTAATAAATTAATATTGGTATATTTCATCATTAAAAAAATTATATTATAATTAATTAGAATTATTTATTGCAACATGGCAAACTATTATGACACTTACACTGAGAAAACATTATACATAAATGAAACACAAAAATATTGTTAGACGATTTTGTTTAATTGAAATTAGTTTGTAAATTTATTCTCAATATATAGAAAATATCTACTGCATTGATTCAAATGTATTATTTGTTTGAATAATTATATTTAATTCAAACATATTTTCTGTTACGGTTTAAACAAAAATTATGTTTAAAAATTTTATGTTTGAATCAAACTTAAAAATTAACTACAGATAATTTAAAATCAACCACAATTTATGTTCGATATCAATATATAATCTCATAAACTGAACCAGAAAATATTTTTGAATTAACCTTAAATATGTTTGACTGTATAGCAAATATATTTTAAGTTTGATTTAAACAAAATCTGTTTGAATCAAATAATTTTTTTTCTCAGTGTAGAGTTACACATGGTTACACAGCAATCCTTTTCTTTTGAATAGACATTTATTTGTCCTACAACGCGTCTGACACTGGCAGACTACCTAAAACTGAATAAGTAAAATTTCACTGAGAAACAGTAACTCTATTCTCGCGATCTGAATCAGTGCAATTTCACTGAAAATCGGTTCAAAATGATTGAAATTTCAGATACATTTCAATAATTGACAAATGAAAAAGTTACTAACAATTTCTGTCACACATATTGAAAATTGCAATATAATTTTATAATTTTTTGTTTCACTTAATGCACTATAAAAATTCGTCCGCTACTGCTGTTTAAAATTTTCAGTTGTTATTTTAAAAGATATACGTACAATGTAAAGTCGAAAGAGAAACTGGACAAAATAGGTGTTTACATCCTATAATAAAATTTCCAATTTACCTAAATCGTCTTGGGCGTTTCACAAAATGACTGATAGGAATTTCCCGAAAATGCCTACGAAATACGCAAATTTCCTAATGATTCTTAGGCATTTCCGAAATTGCCTAGGCATTTCGGGTTTTGCCAGTAACATGTATAACAATAATTTTTGGGTATAAACATTATCATTGCATTTCAATCAATTTTTTGGCAACTTTGTAAACACCTGTTAAGTTCAAATTGCACACTTATATTTCTGGCAATAATTTTTACACGATGTGTACAAACAATATCTACTATCATACCAACATTTAGACTTGCATCTCATCATTTTTTTTAACATAAAATTTGCATCTTTGACCGCTCTCCACCACTTCCTGTGACCGAAGCGACTTCTGGCGGCCAGGTTATGTGTTTATGTGTTAAAAAGGAAGGTGTTTATACACGGAAAAACTTTTTTCAAGAGTCATTACTAAACTTATTCAAGAACTGAGGATATGGAAATAATACAAGAAATGCTACAAAACCATAGATTGAAACATTATTTTAAGCTGTTCGGGGATAACTGTAGTAAATTTCTGGACTACTTGTTGAATTTTCTTGAAAAAGTCCTGAACTGGTTTAAAAATAGAAAAATGTAAAATTAGTGAAAAAAATTTGCCCGCGTGAGTAGTCGAACTTAACGGTGTTGCAGGTCGAGAACTGGTTAGTGTTGCCAACCC
The DNA here is from genome assembly GCA_032872475.1 of Leptopilina myrica (nomen nudum). Taxonomy (NCBI): domain Eukaryota; kingdom Metazoa; phylum Arthropoda; class Insecta; order Hymenoptera; family Figitidae; genus Leptopilina; species Leptopilina myrica (nomen nudum). The sequence goes on along the minus strand of CM065459.1, from coordinate 26,856,921 downwards.
ACTTCCCCTACTTTCCTGTATTTTTCCACTTTGAAAAAAAACTAAGCACTTAATCGAAAAAGCGGGCCTTTACCCGCAACATAAATTTAATAAAGAATTAGTGAAAATTTATTTTGTATCGATACGATGTTTCTACGAGCCACAATATTGTTTCTACGATTGCAATTGACAGATGTAGGTGACTTGATCTGGGAATAAAATGGCCGCACAACAGAAAAGTGGAGTAAAGCGGGTTGCCTACGTAAAGGCATAACAGTATGACAAAACAGGGCAATAACTTTTATTTTGTTGAGAATAATTAAAACAATATTTGTCAATAATAAAAATTAATACAAAGGGCATAAATAAAGGGATTTTTGTTTATAAAAATGTACATAATATAAAATATGTTAAATTAAAACGAAAAATATGAAAAAAAATTTTTTAATTTAAAAATAAAAAATTTTGTTTTATTAAAACAATATTTGGTAATAATAAAAATTAATACAAAAAACATAAATAAAGGGATTTTTGTTTATAAAAATGTACATAATATAAAATATGTTAAATTAAAACGAAAAATATGAAAAAAATTTTTTTTTAATTTTGTTATTCATTAAAATAATTTTTTAAAAAGATTAAAAATTAAATTGTTAATTAATACCTCTAAAGGTACAATTCATTAAATTGTAATTAATAAAAATATGGAAAATTAAAAAGTATGCAGAATTTTTCGTCCACGAGAAAACGTGGCTTAGCTCCCAAGCGTGAATTTCACATGGCAAGTGATTGAAGTAGAAGCAGAACGAAAAAATGCATACAAAATAATGTTTTTAAAACGTTAATTGTCGTAAGTAATTGACTTTTACAAAATCGGTCTTTTGCATTCATTCAACAGTATATTAATTAATTTGAAGGATTTGGAATAATAAAGATACATTATACAAATTACTGTCCTCATTTGAAAAAAAAATAATATTGTAGTAAATAGTATAAAAAATTATAGATATAAACAAATCAAAATCATGTAACATTTTTTCATTTCATTCTATGCTAAGCCAAAAGTTTTTTATTAAAAGATTTTATTTAACAAATGCCAAAATGCGAGATTTTCTTATTTGTGTAAAAAAAATTGGAAAATTATTAAACAAAATTTTACGTATATTATTTTGTTAAAGAGTTTGTAATTATTTTCAAAAATAATAATATTTATCACAAGAATGTAATTATTTAAAATTTTTTAAATTACCTAAACTCTTGTCAGAAATTCAATTATTTTCAAAAAATCTAAAAAAAATTATGGTCTATATTTCCAATAACCTTTATAAATAAATAACAATAATCTTGGACAAAGTTTAATTATTTTGAGGAATTTAAATAAAATTCATCACAAGAATTCAAATATTTTCAAAAATTTTAATAAACAAGTTGTATATCCAAATGTTCATTACATAAACATTTTGCTTCCTCCCCATAGGTGGTACACGATAAATAAAAGGCATAAAAATGTTAACATCTTCTCAAATCGATAACTAGAAGTTATCAAAAAGGAAAGTGTACCCGCTGGGTCTTTACGATTAGAAGAAAATAAATTTCTAATAAAAGTGTGAATTTTTCGTCTTTAATTGTGATTAATTTCGTAAATTCAAATACAATATATACTTTATATATATCAATCGATCCGTTTTAATGCAAAGAATAAGATTTTTGAAAAAATTAGTAAAATTTTATTGTACTACAATATAATGTTGATGAAAGAACTGATTTTTTGAAAAAAATGGGAATTTTTCAACTTTTATTGTCATTAAGTCTATAATCGATTCATCTTGGTGCAAATTTGAAAATTTTGTAAATTTAACGACTACAAAGCTTCCTCACGAGGATGCAAAATCATGTCAAAATTTCAATTATTTTCAAAAAAATTCTTATTTCGATGATTTTTAATATTCGATTAAGTTTATAAAATTTCCCCAAAAAATGTAATTATTAAACAAATGTTTTTTAAAAATTCTACGAAAACTTTCAATTTTTTTAAACAAATTTTTTTTACGTTACTGAGGGAACCAGCAGGGGCTTCGCTCATAGCCCTTACGGATACCCATCTCAAAAATTTATCCAAGTTCCAAAAAAATTTTTTTTTTATTAAAATAATTTAGTTCAGAATGCATTAAATTACATTTCAAAGCACCCGAAATTGGATCCACCATTTTGATTTTTCTAAAACAAACCTCAGATTTGTAATCAGAGACCTGTAAAACCCCCCACTACCGAGTTTGGTCAATTTAAATGAATAAATAAATGTATTCATCTAAGGGTTAATATATAGGGAAGAGTGGGGCAAGACGGTGTACTTAAGGTTTAAAACGCAAAAAAACGAAAATTATCGAATTCATTTATCATTATTATTTTTAAATATCATCTTTGGGAATCATAGGCCAGTCGTTGGGTCGAAAAAGTGCACAAGAATGCAACCTAAAAAGTCTCCGTTGTTTATTGTAGTTTGGGGGCTCCACATAAGAGCCCCAGAGTTTGCTGTCGATTATCAGTTGCAAAAAATAGTGTAAACAATCGTCAAAGTTTGAAAAACGTGGTTTTTCGATGACCGACGCTACGGGTTACATTTTAGATAGAGGTGTGCATTTAATCGAGTCGAATCGAAAATTATTCGACTCGACAACAGAAAACTCGAGTCGGGAATAATTCGAATTGAACAAGCCAATTCGAAACTTCGAATTCGAATTTCGAATTGGCCGATTCGAATCGAAAGTAAATTCGAACCGAGCTAGCTAATTCGAAATTCGAAGTTTCGAATTTCGAATTGGCCGATTCGAATCGAAAGTAAATTCGAATCGAACTAGTTAATTCGAAACTTCGAATTCGAATTTCGAATTGGCCGATTCGAATCGAACTAGCCAATTCGAAAATCGGAGTTTCGAATTGTACAACTTAACTCGGTTATTTAATTCGCACAATCATTTTGACAGAAATCCTAACCTAAAATTAGTAGGCTGGTATTCATAATACACACTAAAAAAATTTTTTTGTAGATTTAGTTTTATTTAGAATTTTATAGAAACTTATAAAATAACGTCTTTAAAAGTAGTGAATTTAAAATTCCGTCTGTAAAATTAATACTTTTAATGTGTCAATTTTTCAATTTTCTGTAAATTTACTACTCTGAAAGTAGGTAATAAAAAGACAAAAATATTACCTACTTTCAGAGTAGTAAATTTACAGAAAATTGAAAAATTGACACATTAAAAGTATTAATTTTACAGACGGAATTTTAAATTCACTACTTTTAAAGACGTTATTTTATAAGTTTCTATAAAATTCTAAATAAAACTGTAAATCTACAAAAAAAATTGTTTACAGTGCATCTATCTAGTACTTAGAAACTTTTTCTTAAAAATGTCAATATATTTTTTATTAATTATATAATTTTAATATATAAATAACATACAAATACCAATAATGTGTTAAAATAAGGTGTCTCTAATAATTAAAAATAACCGAGTGATACAATCATTATCAATTCAATTATTTTTTGCAAGAATTTTTAACTAAAATTCTTTTTTAAATCGATTGTTCTTTGAGAATTTTCAAATCCATTACTTTACAATATTCAATTTTACGAAATTTCAAGTATTCCTAAATTCTTCAATTAAATAAATATTAGAAAATAAAAACTTAAATTAATATTTGCAAAATTCAATTAAACTTATTCAAAATCGAATTGTTTTTAAAAATTCACGCTATATTGCTTTTAATATTTAATTGTAATCTAAATTTTTAACTGAAATTCATTTTTAAATCAATTTTTATAAGATAATTCTAAAAAAATTTTAAGAATAATGACATTTTTCGAGAAATTCGATTAAAATTGTATTAAAAATAATTCAATTTTTGCAAAGAATTAATAAAAAAATTATTTAAAAGGATTTATTAAAATTTTAGAAGATAACTAATTTCTTATTAGATATACTCTATAACGAATTAAAAAATGAATTTTTTCGTGGAATTTTTTGAAAATAATTGAATTTTTTCAAAAATTTTACAATTTAAGAAAATAATTAAATTTTTTTGAAGTATTTATTAAAATTTTAGAAAATAATTGTATTTATTCGTAAAATGTTATTAAAATTTTGTTTAAAAATAATTTAATTTTACGAAGATTGATAATATTTAGGAAAATAATTGAATTCTTGCAAAGAATTTAAATATTTCCAATATGTTCGATATTTAATATTTTTAATATTTCCGAAAATTCAAATACATACACAAACAAGATTCAAAATTATAAATTAAAATTTCCCAAAAAAATGATTTTTTTAAATTATCAAAAAATTCTTCAATTGTTCTTGAAACATTGAATTTATTTATTAAAAATTGTGCAAAAGATTTGCAAAATGAGTTTTTTTTCCTTATGTAATAGAAACAATAAGCGAAATATTTCCTTCACTTTCAACAAGTTTCTAAGTACTAGATAGCTATATTATGAATACCAGCCTACTAATTTTAGGTTAGGATTTATGTCAAAATTATTGTGCTAATTAAATAACCGAGTTAAGCTGTGCAATTCGAAACTCCGAATTCGAATTTCGAATTTGCCGACTCGACTCGATTTATTTTCGATTCGAATCAGCCAATTCGAAATTCGAACTCGGAGTTTCGAATTAGCTAGTTCGATTCGAATTTACTTTCGATTCGAATCAGCCAATTCGAAATTCGAACTCGGAGTTTCGAATTAGCTAGTTCGATTCGAATTTACTTTCGATTCGAATCGGCCAATTCGAAATTCGAATTCGAAGTTTCGAATTAGCTAGTTCGATTCGAATTTACTTTCGATTCGAATAGGCCAATTCGAAATTCGAATTAGAAGTTTCGAATTAGCTAGTTCGATTCGAATTTACTTTCGATTCGAATCGGCCAATTCGAAATTCGAAACTTCGAATTTCGAATTAGCTAGTTCGATTCGAATTTCTGTCGATTCGAATTTTGCACACCTCTAATTTTAGAGGAAAAAAATGTTATTGAAAGTTGTAGAGCTTGGAAATAGCTTTCAAAGGACTGGTCGTACGTTAAAAAATATTAATTAGTTTAGTTGCAAATGAATTTAAACTATTAAAAATAGCACTTTTTTAATTGTTTAATAACATTGTTAATAAGTCAGCAGGAATATTCTCCTTGCGAAGCTGAATAAATCCCAAAAAAATTCAACTCTATCAGATAAATAGTTTATGCATAATTCCATTTGTTAACTAAAAACATGTAATTTTTCTTTTTTTTAAAGTACACTAGAGGAGTCAAACTTTCATCCCACTTAAATGGAAATCTGATATTTTTTATATAAGAGGGATTCCGCGTCAAGTGATCAAGGGGTCTTTTGGTGTAATGTTTATTTCAATAATTTTTTACTCTTAAACAATTAAACATACAAATTTGACAAAGTACATTTTGGAAAGGTTTTTTTATGCTCTTTCGATTGGAAATAAGCATTTTGAAAAAAAAAATTTTTTTGACCCAAAAAAATCAAAATTAAAAATAAATTTCAATTTTTGGGGGAGAAAGACCCAATTTTTTTTATTTATTTTTTTTTTAAACGAAAGCTGAGGTTTTTTCCTAAAAGGACATATAAATGGTAAAGTGGGACTAGAATGTTTAAACATTAAAAAAAAGAGTTTTCTACTCGCCGGAGCGCTCAAAACCCGGTTTTTAGCTCCGTTCAGGAGAAAATTCTTTTTTTCAATGGTTAAACATTCTAGTCCCACTTTACCATTTATATGTCCTTTTAGGAAAAAACCTCAGCTTTCGTTTAAAAAAAAAATAAATAAAAAAAATTGGGTCTTTCTCCCCCAAAAATTGAAATTTATTTTTAATTTTGATTTTTTTGGGTCAAAAAAATTTTTTTTTTCAAAATGCTTATTTCCAATCGAAAGAGCATGAAAAAACCTTTCCAAAATGTACTTTGTCAAATTTGTATGTTTAATTTTTTAAGAGTAAAAAATTAATGATATAAACATTATACTGAAAAACACAAAAATTTAACCCCTTCCCCCTCGGAAAATATTGGACTTGGTAAAAAAATATTTTTACGAAAAATTACTATCTATGAGTACTACAAAAGCCCCAAGTTTTGCTACGATTAGTGAAAAATTTTTCTCCACCTTGATCACTTGACATGAAATGCCCCATAAATGTATAATAATGGAGATTAAAAAAGGGTACGTTTTTTTGTTTTTTTTGACAATTTTCACTTTATCAATTTGGTATAAACGGCATTAAATTTCATGTGTTTTCACAAATCTTTTCAAAAAAAAATCCGACCTACTAGCTTCAAGGGTGGAGGAATTAGTTTTTTAAATTCAAAAATTTCCTCACTAGTTAATTATTAATATTTTTTAATGAAATTTGCACCACCTACAGTTTAATACATGTATTTTATGGAAAAAAATTGATTGTTTTATTTTATGCTTTTATTTTTCATTTATATCAAGTATAACAATATATATATATATATATATATATATATATAGTTTTTTCAACTCTTGGACGGCTGAGTTATTGCATTTGTTTATGACAAAAAAACGTACCCTTTTTTAATCTCCATTATTATACATTTATATAAAAAATATCGGATTTCCATTTAAGTGGGATGAAAGTTTGACTCCTCACTGATTTCGTGAGAATTGAGTCACTGATTCACAGTGAAACTTCACTGATTCAGTTTTAGTGAAGGCGTTTTGCTTCCTGTTTCGAATTACATGTTTTATAAAACTTTTTTTTCTTAAAGTTACTACGATTTTAAAGATTACATTCTTATTACATGCTTTTGATAAAGATTGCGAAATTAAGTATAGACTTAAATGTATGTTTTTGGTGTTGTTGAGTAAAATTGTGAAATTATACTTAAGGGGTTACATATCTTTTTGGGACTCAAAAAATTGAAAAAAATTTTATTGTTTATTTTAAAAGTATATATTACCGAGAATGTTTTCCATATTTTCATTAAATTCTGTGCATTAAAACTAAAGTTATTAATATTTTGATCGCGGTACTCATCAAAAGGTCAGAACTGAACATGAAATTATTACCGCTATTATCACTGAATTGTATGTTACAAAAATACTGTTACGGTGTGCATGTTTCCCTCAAAACCGCTAAAGTGATAAGCTTGAAATCTTGCAGCAAAATTTATATTTTTTCGATCAATAATCCAGTTTTTAAAAACCTAAAAATTCGAATTTTAGTGAAAATAATTTTCCTTTTCTGGAAATTTTTTTTTTTTGAAAAAGCCTTTGTTAACAAACCAAATAAAATAGTAAACAAAGTGAACGCATTTCGACTTATTAATTATTTTTAAAAATATTGTAATATTCTGTTATAATGCAAAAAATAACAAAAATTTAAAATAAATAGTTAAAATTGTTCTTAGCTATTACTATAAAATACAGATTTTATTAAAAGTTTTAAGATTGGTCGGGTCCAAAAACTTAAAAAAAAAAAATTACTACAAATAACTTGAAAAGTTTTGGAATGGGCAAAAAGTTGTCAATAGCAAAGTTGTAGCTGATGCAAAGCGGCGAAAAAAGTCTCTGGTGCCAAAATTGCATATGCAAAAATGTCGGAGATAATGGAGTCGGAATATTGATTTTTTGTCAAAAAAGCGCACAAAAAAAATATATATATAGAGTGATTTTTCTGGAAATTACGACTTTTTTGTGTATAAATTTGTTTTTTAAGTATATTAGAGTGCAAATAGGTTAAAATCAATTGATTAACTTTTATTCCTTTAAAAAATTCGATTTTCAGTATTATTTTGGGAATTTTTTTAGTTTTTTTTACCATTTAAGGAACACGAAAAAAAAGAAATTAGCTCCAGCAGTAAACAGATGTTTGCTGTGAAATTTCTGAAAATTAGCTACCACAACTAAGAAGTTTGCAGTGGCAGCGAACATGTTAGTTGTGGCAGCAAACATTAGTAAAAATTTATGCGAGTTTGCTGTCATAGCGAACTGGTTTGATCTCACAGCGAACTTTTTCGCTGTCCCTATTTTAGGCCAGTCGGTGAGTGCAAAAAGTGCACAAAAGTGCAACCTGAAAAGTCTCAATAGTTTCTTGTAGTTTGGGGGCCCCATGTAAGAGCCCCATGGTTTGCTCTCGATTTCCGGTTGCAAAAAACAGTGTAAACAATCGTCAAAGTTCGAGAAACGTAGTTTTTTGATGACCATTGCTTCCGGTTAAATTATAGAGGAAAAAGTTGTTCATTTGTTTTCACAAAAATTTTCAAAAAAAAAAATCCGACCTAGCTTCAAGGGGGGAGGAGTTTTTTTTCACCTTTAGACGGCGGAGTGGGGGAACTCGGAGGCGCATGATTCTCGCCCGCCACAAAACTGTAAAAAATATTAAAAATCATCGAAATAAGAATTTTTTTGAAAATAATTGAAATTTTGACATGATTTTGCATCCTCGTGAGGAAGCTTTGTAGTCGTTAAATTTACAAAATTTTCAAATTTGCACCAAGATGAATCGATTGGTCAATATAAGGTAAACATTTTATGAGATTTTATAGAGTTAATGACAATAAAAGTTGAAAAATTCCCATTTTTTTCAAAAAATCAGTTCTTTCATCAACATTATATTGTAGTACAATAAAATTTTACTAATTTTTTCAAAAATCTTATTCTTTGCATTAAAACGGATCGATTGATATATATAAAGTATATATTGTATTTGAATTTACGAAATTAATCACAATTAAAGACGAAAAATTCACACTTTTATTAGAAATTTATTTTCTTCTAATCGTAAAGACCCAGCGGGTACACTTTCCTTTTTGATAACTTCTAGTTATCGATTTGAGAAGATGTTAACATTTTTATGCCTTTTATTTATCGTGTACCACCTATGGGGAGGAAGCAAAATGTTTATGTAATGAACATTTGGATATACAACTTGTTTATTAAAATTTTTGAAAATATTTGAATTCTTGTGATGAATTTTATTTAAATTCCTCAAAATAATTAAACTTTGTCCAAGATTATTGTTATTTATTTATAAAGGTTATTGGAAATATAGACCATAATTTTTTTTAGATTTTTTGAAAATAATTGAATTTCTGACAAGAGTTTAGGTAATTTAAAAAATTTTAAATAATTACATTCTTGTGATAAATATTATTATTTTTGAAAATAATTACAAACTCTTTAACAAAATAATATACGTAAAATTTTGTTTAATAATTTTCCAATTTTTTTTTACACAAATAAGAAAATCTCGCATTTTGGCATTTGTTAAATAAAATCTTTTAATAAAAAACTTTTGGCTTAGCATAGAATGAAATGAAAAAATGTTACATGATTTTGATTTGTTTATATCTATAATTTTTTATACTATTTACTACAATATTATTTTTTTTCAAATGAGGACAGTAATTTGTATAATGTATCTTTATTATTCCAAAACCTTCAAATTAATTAATATACTGTTGAATGAATGCAAAAGACCGATTTTGTAAAAGTCAATTACTTACGACAATTAACGTTTTAAAAACATTATTTTGTATGCATTTTTTCGTTCTGCTTCTACTTCAATCACTTGCCATGTGAAATTCACGCTTGGGAGCTAAGCCACGTTTTCTCGTGGACGAAAAATTCTGCATACTTTTTAATTTTCCATATTTTTATTAATTACAATTTAATGAATTGTACCTTTAGAGGTATTAATTAACAATTTAATTTTTAATCTTTTTAAAAAATTATTTTAATGAATAACAAAATTAAAAAAAAATTTTTTTCATATTTTTCGTTTTAATTTAACATATTTTATATTATGTACATTTTTATAAACAAAAATCCCTTTATTTATGTTTTTTGTATTAATTTTTATTATTACCAAATATTGTTTTAATAAAACAAAATTTTTTATTTTTAAATTAAAAAATTTTTTTTCATATTTTTCGTTTTAATTTAACATATTTTATATTATGTACATTTTTATAAACAAAAATCCCTTTATTTATGCCCTTTGTATTAATTTTTATTATTGACAAATATTGTTTTAATTATTCTCAACAAAATAAAAGTTATTGCCCTGTTTTGTCATACTGTTATGCCTTTACGTAGGCAACCCGCTTTACTCCACTTTTCTGTTGTGCGGCCATTTTATCCCCAGATCAAGTCACCTACATCTGTCAATTGCAATCGTAGAAACAATATTGTGGCTCGTAGAAACATCGTATCGATACAAAATAAATTTTCACTAATTCTTTATTAAATTTATGTTGCGGGTAAAGGCCCGCTTTTTCGATTAAGTGCTTAGTTTTTTTTTTAAAAGTGATCAAAGTGGAAAAATACAGGAAAGTAGGGGAAGTGGGTTGGCAACACTAACCAGTTCTCGACCTGCAACACCGTTAAGGCCAACGCAGAATAGATTCGCGAAGATCGTTCGCGAACGAGACGCATGAGATAGAAAAGGACACAAATATATTGCTGTCCTTTTCTAACCCATGCTTTGCGTTCGCGAACGACGTTCGCGAAGCAGTTGTGCTTAGGCCTTTATGCCAGTCGGCTGCAGGGACGCGTTACGATACTTTAGTTTAAGGCGGTGTTTACATGCTTGCGTTCAAACGCTGCGTTTTGCGTTGAATAATGTGATAGAAAAAGAAAGACATATACTTCTATCTTTCTTACACTCATTGTTCAACGCAAAACGCAGCGTTCGAACGCAAGCATGTAGACACAGCCTTAGATCGTTTTAAAGCGTTTAAAGCCAAGTGGCGCTGTATACCTATTGGTTACGCTACGTCTTCTTTCTTAAATAGTTCGAGACTTTTTCAGCGCGTAGTGACTGAAGAACTCAGTCGGAGCGTCAAGAACAATAATTTCCAAGCCATTAGAAAAACACCTGAAAATTCTTTAACGAATATTGAACTTTTCTAAAACAAGTTCTAAATTTTTCCCATATCCTGAGTTCTTGAATAAATTTAGTAATGACTCTTGAAAAAAGTTTTTCCGTGTAAGAAAAACTTGCTTTGCAACTTATCGTTGCCAATTTTCGTAGTCAGCTCTTAGACTACCACTTCTAGAGGTCTCATTAAAAAAATCATTCTCAGCTGTAGAGGTTCGAGAGAACCTTATATTCTATAGCTTTTCTCACTTATAAAGTTCTCACTTGTCAAGGGTCGACTGTATCAAAAACTATACAAAAACTCAATTTTTTATATTTGTTTTTTCCATGTTTTTTTCTTAAGTTAATGAGGTATAATATTTCTAAAAAATATGTAATAATATAGAAACTCTTACAAATAAATTTTTTAAAAATATTTTTATTAATATAGACGATGGAAAGAGAGCATAAAGGTAAACTTGGATTAGATCAATTGCTGATAAAGCCTGTACAAAAAATTCCACGTTACGAACTTTTAATTCAGAGATTGTTGAAACATACCGATTTATTGCATCCGGATTACGAACTTTTGTCAGCGGCTCAAAAAGAAGTTCACGAATTAGTTGTGAAAATTAATTGCACAGAGAGGGAGAGTCTCGAATGGGAACAACAGCAAACGACTTTGAAAGAAGTTCAGGCACTTGTCGAGGGACTCGCGGGAATTGTTGCTCATGATAGGTTTGACTAAATACGTTTTGCAATTACTGTACTACGCATAATTAATATTAAATACAATCACTATTAATTATTTTTTACTATTACTGATTCCTTACTATCAATTATTTATTATTACTTTTTAAATCTGAATTAGTAAAAAGTTATTAAAAAAATAATAAATGTCTATAATAATTTTACTAGTAAAATGTTGCTATTTGTTAATAATATTTTGCTAATTCAGATTCAGAGAATATTATAATATAAATAAAAATAATTAATAATTTTATAGTACCTAATTAATGGTTAACAATTTTATAGAAATAAGTTCGATTCTTAATTAAGTAATTCGATTATTAATTAAAAAACGAATAGTAATTACTGTTAACAATTTAATACCCAGTAAAAAAAAGTAATCAGAATAGAAAAAAAGTATTGGTGGTGACGTTCGGTGAATGCGTTTTCGCGACAAAACCGTATTGGTGGGTTACGGTGAATACATTTTGCTCACCGTGAATACTTTCTGTTTTAAACTTTCGATTTAAAGATTCCTAAGCAAAGTTGAGAATACATATGAAGAGCGTGAGTAACGTGATGTATAAAAATGGCTATTGCGAGAAGGAAATAAGAAATTTTTAGTAAAAACGAAAAATTAAATGTAAAACAAAAATGTCAAATGTTGATCGATTACCATATGCTTTACTATGCCTACAATGCATGACAGATTAAAGGGAGCATGACGTTACCGGCAGAAAGTTATTAGGAAAGGCGGAAAATTTTGAAATTGAAAAGAAATCCAAGTGATCGCAAATAATATTTGGTTATTCATTAATTATAATTAATTAATTAATTATAATTAATTGTAATTATTAATTATAATTAATGAATAAAAATTCATTAAAAATTCAAAATTTTCCGCCTTTCCTAATAACTTTCTGCCGGTAATGTCATGCTCCTTTTAATCTGTCATACATTGTAGGCATAGTAAAGCATATGGTAATTGATCAACATTTGACATTTTTTTTCACATTTAATTTTTCGTTTTTACTCAAAATTTCTTATTTCCTTCTCGCAATAGCCATTTTTATACATCACGTTACTCACGCTCTTCATATATATTCTCAACTTTGCTTAGGAATCTTTAAATCGAGAGTTTAAAACAAAAAGTATTCACGGTGAGCAAAATGTATTCACCGTAACCTACCAATACGGTTTTGTCGCGAAAACGCATTCACCGAACGTCACCACCAATACTTTTTTTCTATTCTGATTACTTTTTTTTACTGGGTAGTAATTAATAATAAATTATTACAAATGAAAATAACAAATTTTTCAGAGCATTTATTCGACACGATCTGGTGACAATAGCGTCAAATCAAGGAACTCGAAAAGAGAGGGCCCTATTTTTATTTTCCGATCTTTTAGTTATAACGAGCATCAAACGAAGAAGTGGAACGATAAGAAAGCCATCAACGTGAGTTAATTGGACATATATAAATAATTGCATTATTAATTATTGTAATCAGTCCCGAAAATTTCATTATGAATACAGAAGTTCGTGTCCAAATAGTCTGGTTGGCCTTTTGGAAGCAAATAAGTACAAAATGCTAATGAGGATTTCATTAGATGATCTCGAAGTGATGAAAGGTAAACGAATTCATCTCATAAAAATTCAGTAAAAAATAATCATTTTACTTATTAGATAAAGAGGTAAGGAAGAATTTACTGTTACTGTTATCTTGTAAATAATAATTAAGAAAGTAAAAAATAATAAAAGTAAAATATAGGGGAGACCGAGGTGAGTTGTAACAGAGGTGAGTTGTAACAAAACCGATTTCTCGAAAACTATGACCTTTTAAAAATTTTGAAAAGCGTAAATTTATTACATTTTTGATTCACTATTTGATGCAAATTTACTTGACCACCTGAGAAAAGTTTTGGAGATGTATTTAATATGTGTGCAAAAAAATTGCTAAAAGTAAGTTTTTGGCCGAAATTTTGATACTTTATTATTCGACACATATTATATTTTTGTTATTCTAATATTTACCATAATAACTGTTGAATATCCTAGTTTTATGAAATGGTTTTGTTTCTTTGTGTCAGTCTCGAAATTTAAAATAAAAAATAATTATTCGAAGCGATGCACAGTTTTTCGCACCTAGGCGAGTTGTAACAGGCTGTTTCAATACTCACCCAGGTTTACGCAAATTTGAGCTTGATCGAATAGAGACTGTTTTGACTTTTGCTAAAGTATATTGTTTTATATTATGGTTTTAAAAGTATTTAGAATTTTACAAATTTTAGTGTAAATCACTTTCATATTTTCCAAAGGAAAAAAAAATATTATTAAAAACATTTTTCGAGTTGCTCTTTCACATACAAAAGTCAAAATAATTTCTATTTATAGGTTTTTTTGTTATTATTGAGCTTGTTGCTCATTTTTAATTTAGTTTTTGGTTTAATTTGATTTATATTGATCTCATAAATTTCCTTACTCTAATTTATTCCTTAATTATTTAAAAATTCGCAGAAAAAATTTTATTATTCTTAAATTTCTATAAAATATGTTATATACTATTATTTTTAGCTATTATACAGCTCAAATTGTTATTATAGATCGTAATTAAATACCAAAGATTGATTTAAAATATCTAATTAGTGTTAAAGAAAGCGAAATATGTGATAACCTAATTCTAAAAATAATTAAGGTATTAAAACGATTGTTTTATTCTTTTCTATTAATAAGATGTCTTTACTAACTAATTAAATTTACTTTAATAACTAAACTAAGCATTAAAAATTAATTTTTTTCATTAAAATCACAAAATTTGCAACTGTTACAACTAACGTCGACATGTGTTACAACTCACCTTGGTACTAGGTGAGTTGTAACAACGGGAACTGTTTTCGATTTTGCAATTTTTTTGTAAAACCTTACAACTTTTTACATTTTTAATTTTTGGTTCACATACTACACAAAACTACCTATCCAAAAATACAAATTTTAATAAAAATAGGACAATTTTTGGCTGAATTATACTGGATAATGTAAAAATCGTTTCAACTCACCTCGGTCTCCCCTACATAATTTTAATAGTTATTCTATAGGATATTTTTAGTACTGAAAGGGAATTTAAATTTTTTGTATGCCTGTTTATCTGGTAAATAACACAGTGCAACAGCATTTTTATTTCTAAGATCGGATAGGGTGATTCTTACAGGTTTTTTGATTTGTATAAGAATCTAATAATTTCTTTCAAGAATCATTGGTTATTCTGCTTAGGATTTAATAGATTAACTTTATATTTCATGTTGCAACACAAAATTTAAACAAGGATAACTCATCAAAAACCAAATATTTTCAAAAGGTTTAAATTGGAGGTTGTTGAGTAGAATATAAGCTTTCGTACACATATCATAAAAACCTCAAAAAAAAATTAGTACCATGGTAAAAAAGCAAAAGATACCCCAAAAACTTCAATTTTCAAGGTCAAATTTCTCGAAATCCTAGGATGATAGAACATTTTTGATTACGGATTCGTATTAAGCATCAAAAAATCTAAAAGAATCACCCTATGCGAATCTCACTACTCACTAACTGTTATTATTGCTTGTGGCCCGATCGAAGAACCGGTTCTAGAATCCAGTAACTCAATTATTCGTCATCAAAAAAATTTCTACTTGAAGCAATTTTAAGATCTTGGCGTAAATATGTACTTTCATTTACTACTTAGAAACATAATTGATGCCAAGATCTTAAAATTTCTTCAAATAGAAACTTTTATTATGAAGAAAAATTGGATTTCATTAGATGCTTATGTTAATCATTAAATGAAATTTTATATTTTTCACAGTTTTGTATTAAAACTTTAGTTATAAATTTCATTTGATAAACTCTTATTTGACTAATTGTTTGGACATTTGTAAAAACTTTTACTTGGCTGAACTTTTTGCATCAAAAATATTTTTGTTGGATTAAAATAATTTTTACATCATTAATAATATTTAAGAGTATTTCATAAAATTGTTTAGTACTTCAGTTTTTACATTTGTAAATTTTTTTTTTTTTATAGTAAAAAATTATTTCATTGGAAACTTTGACACTCTAATATTTACCATTTCCCTTAAGAAAGTGTAAAAATGTTAATTGTTGTGAGAAAAAAGACTGTTTAAAAAATGTGATTTTAGTGCACGGTTTGTTTACATTTTGGTTTGTCAACATTTCACAACTTGGACATGCCCTTAAGGAGGTTCTCCGGCCAATCAATTTTCTTCGAAATTTTATACTGAAAAAAAGTGCTGTTGAATTAAATAGCTCCATGCTATTGAATTTCCTGTTATTGATTCAATGACACATTTATTAATCGAATAACAAATTGCTTAAAACAAAAAAGTGAAACTGTTTAAATGAAAAGTACGGTACTGTTAAATTAATGATATTCTACAAATTGTTTCTATAGTTCATCTACACTCGGGTCGCAAAGTTTCAATACATTTTGACTGTTTACTTGTAAATGCTCGCTCCACTTCAAATTCAAATATTTCTGTAAAAATAGATACAACAGCTATCAAACAAGGATCATTTTAAAGCTCAATAAATTTAGAGTCAAATAGGCAAAAAAATAACCAATTTAATATTGTAAATTTGAAAATATAATTCTTTAAAGTTAGAGATTTTTTATGAAAATTGCGATTTCGGAATCTGGAGTTCAAGCGAACGCCAATTAATGAAAAAATTTCTTTAAGATTTGACAGTTTTACAATATAATGTACAAACTCTTTAATTCGAGACCAAAATCTTTTACAAGTATTCAGTATTTGCCTTAAATTCTGTAAAAATAATTTCTCTTGCTCTAAATTTTTCGAAAAATATAAATTGCAAATTCGTCGTTTCTATTCATTTGTTTTATCAATTAACCACACTTTTGAAAAATATTGAACCTCTTGACTGTAGTAAATTTAAATTATTTACATGAAATTTATCCCTCTTCTTATAATGTTACAAATTTTAACTCGCATGATTACTTATTTTATTTCAATGTGCAATTTTTTAAATTTTACAATAAAAAAGAGATGCACATTTTTCAAACATTTGGTTAATTGATAAAACAAGTGAACAGAAATGACGAATTTGCAATTTATATTCCTTGAAAACTTTAGAAAGCAAGAGTAATTATTTTTACAGAATTTAAGGTATATACTGAATACTTATAAAAGATTTTGGTCTCGAATTAAAGAGTGAAATTTGTACATTATATTGTAAAACTGTCAAATCTTAAAGAAATTTTTTCATTAATTGGCGTTCGTTTAAACTCCAGATTACGAAATCGCAATTTTCATAAAAAATCTCTAACTTTAAAAAATTATATTTTCAAATTTACAATATTAAATTGGTTATTTTTTTTGCCTATTTGACTTTAAATTTATTGAGCTTTAAAATGATCCTAGTTTGATATCTGTAGCACCTATTTTTACAGAAATATTTGAATTTGAAGTAAAGCGAGCATTTACAAGTAAAAGTACAAATGTACTGAAACTTTGCGACCCGAGTGTATATATAGAAACAGAATAATTTATTGCTTCTTTGACATTATTCATTTGAAGCATATAATATATAAATTTGAAGAAAATGCGTGTAAATTTAAGTCAAATGAAAAGTTGTTTGCTCCAAAGAAGCGCGCTTTTGAAAATGAAAGCGTATGCTTTTGTTTCAATGAGTATGGTGCTATATCAGACTGCATATAGCATATGCTATAAAAATAAGGACACTATGTATTTGAGACATTGACAGGTGCTAAATTTATTAAAATACTTAACCACAAATATTTATGTTTATTAAATCTGTCGTTTTTGAAATTCTTATATAAAAAAGTATTATTTAAATTGTTTTAAAGAATTAATGACTAGTTAAATATAAATTCTCTATATAAATCCCCTTATACACGAGACAAATCTCGCGCACGGTATTTAACCACAAAGTAACTGCTGAATGTAAGAAGCGAATGTATTACATTGCAGCGCGGCGGTTCTCGTCTATCACGAAAGTTAAGCAGGTTTGGTCGCGGTTACTACATGGATGGGTAACCGATTGGAAACAGCGTATTTTTCAGACTCAAAAAAATATAAAGTGTGTTTGAATGTGTATGTGTTTGTCGTTGGAAAAAATGAAAAAGATAATAAAGATGTGTATGTTATAATGTGTAAAATTGAAAAAAAGATATATATGAAGTGTTGTGTTAAAAGTGTGAGAATTAATTATAGTATATAAAAAATATGTGAACAAAAATTTCCTTTTTTCAATTTATCGTTGGTATATCTTTAACTACATAAAAGAATTGACTTAACAGTATGGTGTTATTCAATCGATAGCAATAACTAAAAAAATCAAAAGTACAAATTTTTGAATCATAAAAATGATGCTTTTAAATTTAAAAACTGTAGTCATTGACTCAAAAGCATATACTGTTAAATTAAAAAATTTTGATCGTTGATTCAAAAGGAATACCTTCAAATTAACATAGTATGCTGTCAATTTGAGAAATATGCTTTTGTTTCAATGAAAGTGATACTATCGAATCATTAGAATCGGTGCTTTCAAAACAACAGCATATACGTTTGGCAGTCCGTTATGACACTATTCAATGAATCAAACTCATATGTCATTGATTCAACAGCATTTTTTTCTCCGTGTACCAAATTTTGGGAGAATATTTAATTTATTTTCTTACAATTTAAAAAAAACTAGTATATTGTAGAGTCAAATTAATAGAATAATATGAAACAGTTTCAAGAGGGTTAACCAGGCTTAAATTTTTAATAGAGCACTTTTAAGTAGAAAAGTTAGGTTGATTTTCCATTACGCGTCAAGCGGTAAGAGAGACAACTGCTGTCACGCGCTTAAGAAAGAGAGAGAAAGCACAAAATCGTTCTCAGCTAATACGTAGGTGGCGGGAGTGGTCGATTCGTATAAAATGTGTCGCGCGCAACTGAGCACTACTGGAGCCGGAGAACCGTAGGGATGGGCGATCTCGAAAAAAAAGAATCGATTTAAAAAATCGATATCTAAAATTTAAAATCGATTTTTTTGATTAATCGACAAAAAAATCGTTTTCAGAATCGATTCATTTCGATTTTCCTATAAATTAATGATCAATGAAAAATATTGCTTTCTTTTTCAATCACAGGGAATTTCGTTTTCAAATAATGAACATTAAACAAATTCAATCTTTAAAATGCACTGAAAGTGCTTTGCTTCTTTATTATTTACATTTAGTTACAAAATTTATTTTCTTATAGTTCAAATTTAAATTTGAAAATTCAACAGTTTTAAAAATACCGTATACATATTGAACTTACTGTACACTTAGAAGCACACTACAATTATTTAAAACCATTAAATGTTTTAATAATTATTATCATAATTATTATCTTGTTTATGTCAGAAGCAGTCTTTTACATGCACTAAAAGTGCTATATTTCTTTGATTAATATTTATTTAAATAAACAACAAAAAATAAAATAATAAAGATTTTAAATAAAAACAGTCTTGAAAGTTACTAAATTATACGTATTATTATGTTTTTGATATCACAGCAAGAGGAAATCCCCACTGCTCTTCACTTAGAGAAGCCATAAATGTTAATTCTGATAAGCGATCAGGATGAATTCTACTTCGGTACTTTGTTTCTATATTAGAGGCTAAAGAAAACAAACTTTCAGACGGTACCGAAGTAGCTACGACTGGAAGATATCGAATTGCTACACTGTACACTTGTGGAAACGCAAGTTTTAACTTTTCCCAGTGTTCTATGGGATTTTCGGACCTATGAAGGACAGCTTGATTTTTATATTGCCTTAATTCCACGGGTAAGCCACCTGCTTCATCTACATTTGAAAGTGTTTTATCAACGATTTTATCGTGATGCATCCAAATGTCTGCTGAATTCTGTTTTCGAATAGGTGTCGAGGAAGTTGAAATAGGTTCAGTTAGGATCTCCATATCATGACTATTATTTGCTCTCATTTCACTGGCAATTTTTTTCATGGCGGTTGCCACAGCAAGGGCACTTTTGAAATGGATCGTTTTGAAACGAGGATCCAGAATTGTTGCTTTTGCGTAAATCGGAACATTCTCAATGTTGCGAAATCTGTCCTCGATTTCAGTCAACAGAATTTGCTTCAAGTGACGCGTTATGGGTTTCACCGCTTCCATGTTATTTAAGGAAACAGTTAAACAATTGACCATTGGGATGATAGCGCTACAAGTGACATAATCTTGCGCAGATAATTCTCGAGTAATTTGTTCTATTGGAGATAACATTTCTACTAATTCTTGCAGGGTTTCCATGTCGTCACGATTTAACATTGGTGGACTACCTTTCTGAAGAACCAGTACTGCACTTACAAGAGGAGCCATTTCAATAAATCTTTTTGCCATACTAAATTCAGAGTTCCATCTTGTATCGACGTCCTGTATTAGTCTTCGTATTGTCCCTTCTGTTTTCCCTTGTAGCAACTGCAACTTCCTTAGTTCATCGGATGCGTTCGTGCTCTGCTTGAAAAAAGTAACCAATCTCTTTACGCTCGATATTAATGCAGGCAATCCAGGAGTAAACTTTATGGCATTTGTAGGAACCAATTGCAAGGAATGCGCGAAACATCCCAATTGCTTCTCTCGACCAAACGTTAAATTAATGGCTTTGACCATATTAGCCGCATTGTCGGTAATCACAGCTACGACACTTCCCAGTTCTATTTTCCAATCTTTGCAAAGGGTAGCTAATTTCTCACTTATATACTCTCCAGTGTGAGATTCATCCAATGGAAAAGTCCCTAATTTAATTGACTGCAATTTCTCGAATTTATAATAGTGAACGGTTAAACCTAAATAGGTTTGACAAGTCAGATTATTTTTCCATCAGGGTGGCGAGTGAAAACGGTTTTTGAAATTCCCTGTCTTTTCCCTGACTTTTCCCTGTCCAAAAACAAAATTCCCTGTCTTATAAACCTATACGGGGCAATTTCCGTGAAATTTTCACTCAAAATTTTTTTTTGATTAAAACAATTTTTTTCGAATTCTATATGAAAAATAAGTAAATACCTGTATTTTAATTTTTTTATTTGATCAAAATTACAGAAGTTGTGATTTTTTAAAATTTAACGTCTTCAGAAGTAGATGAATTTTGAAACACTCTTTTCTCTGTTATATAAAAAAAGAAAAAAAATAACACAATATATGTAAAAAATTTGTTTTTTCTTGAATATTTCAAATGTGTAATAAAAAAATAACGTTTACAAAGCGAAAATATTAAATAAATTAAAATTACGTTTAAGAAATGACTTTTTTCAAAACCAAAGTAATCGATTTTCGTTATTTCTTTCATTACAATCACTGATAAAATAAAGAAATTTTTCCCTCTTATGTCAAAATGATGTTCTTAAGGGATAAAATGATATTTAAAATTATGTCAGTCGTTGCACAGAGTTTTATTCTACTTTTACACTTGTTAAAAAATTAACCTTTAATAACAAAACGAAACAAATGCCTTACTAATGGAATGAAGTTATGAAGTGGTTTAATTTCTCAATTTCTTTCACTAAACTCTGTGCAACGACTGATATAATTTTAAATATAATTTTATCCCTTAAGAACACCACTTTGACATAAGAGGGAAAAATTTCTTTATTTATCTGTGATTGTAATGAAAGAAAAATAACGAAAATCGATTACTTCGGTTTTGAGAAAAGTCATTTCTTGGACGTAATTTTAATTTATTTCATATTTTCGCTTTGTAAACGTTATATTTTTATTACATCTTTGAAATATTCAAGAAAATACAAATTTTTTACATATATTATGTTATTTTTTATCTTTTTTTTATATAACAGAGAAAAGATTGTTTCAAAATTCATCTGCTTTTGAAGACAAAAAAATCACAACTCACATTTTTTCATAGCTTTAAATTTAGGTATTTATTTATTTTACATATAGAATTCGATAAAAATTGTTTTAATTAAAAATATTTTTTCAGTGAAAATGTCACGGAGAATGCCCCATACATATCCATTAGTCATAAAAGCAATTATTGTTTTCGTAGAAAATAAAGTTTAAAATCAATTTTTTTAAGCTTATTATTTGTGTCCTATTGTGCATTAGACTTTATTGACATTTTTAAGTGTATAACTAAGAATATTTACACTTCCTACAGCTTTTCCCTGACTTCAGGTTGAATTCCCTGTCTTTTCCCTGACTTTTCCAGATTTTTCAAATTCCCTGTCTATTCCCGGTTTTCCAGGTCGCTCGCCACCCTGTCCATGCATCCGAGGTTAAACATAAGGCTTTAACATTGGCCAATTCCAGTTTTATTTTTTCACTTAAGAATTCGTATTTCGCATCTATCGCTCGTGTTAAAGTACGTCTGCTAGGAGGCTTGTACAGTGGTGCAGCCACTTTCATTAATTTTTTAAAACCTTTTTTTCAAAAGTGTTGAGCGTTAAGTTATCCACGGCAACCATGTAAATTAACGCATCTGTTAAAGCAACCTCTTTGTATCCTCCATCTGTAAATTGTATAATAATTAAAGTTCCTACATTTATTTCTAAAAAATTGGGAGACGCCTGTTTATTCCCGTTTTTGAAAAAGTTCTAATCATAATTTTATCTAAATTAAAACTTTCAATTGTAAAAAAAGATTTAAATTTATTTAATCATAATTATAGTGTTGAATAATTAGAATACTGTCCAATCCTTAAAAAGATAAAAATTAAACTGGTAAAATTGTTATTTATCCTAATATTATTTTCTAGTTGTCACTTATTGAAATGCTGAATTTTTAAAAATGTAAGTTAATAAAATATATTATTTTATGTTTATAAATGTCATTTGACAGAATGTTTACTTTAACAAATGTTAATTGCAAATAATGTTTTTACACTCGAATAACCACTTTTTCTAAGGTTAAAAAATTCAAATGAGATTTTGATCTAAAAAAAATTGACTATTGTTTATTATAAAATATTATAGTTAATTATTATTATGTATAAGCGGTAGTAAATTTTTTAGATCAAAATGCCATTTGGAATTTTTAATAGAAACAATGGTTATTCGAGTATAAAAACATTATTTTCAATTAACATTCTGTTAAAGTAAACATTCAAAAAAATATATTTTATGATGATTTGAATTAATCAAGGTCCGAGAAAATTAAGTTTTCATAGCATAAATATTTTATTAACTTACATTTTGAAAAATTCGGCATTTGAATAAATGACATCTAGAAAATAATATTAGGATAAATAACATTTTTACCAGTTTAATTTTTATCTTTTTAAGGAGTGGACGATATTCTTATTATTCAACATTATAATTATGATTAAATATATTCAGGTTCATTTAAAATTGTAACTTTTAAATTAAATAAAATTACGATTAGAATTCTTTAAAAACCGGGATAAACAGGCGTCTCAAAATTGACATATTATTATTATTATTAATTATTTTAAGTTTTCTTACTTTTAAAAGAATCGATATCTTTAAAAATATCATCAATTGGCATTTGATTTTTCCGCTTCCTTGAATGTTTTTCACTATTGGTATTCTAAAATAAAAAAGTCAATAAGTTTATGAAAAATTTTCTACTTGAAAAACGTTAATTTTTACCTTCGGTTCTGCAGGAATGTCTGATAGTGTGACATCTGCCACTTGTAGTTCCGTGGTATTTTCGACAATTTTCGTTTTTCCGTGTTCTGGATGATACCTTTTTAAATGATTAGTCAAATTTGTGGTATTACCACATCTTTGAACGACGTTATTGCAAATATTGCAAACTGCAGATTTCGAGTCAACTTTGACGAAATCTTCCCAAACGCTACTTCTCGACCTTGACATTCTGCAAAACCATTTTTTACACTATTATATTGATTATTTTACTTTCTACAACATTAAATATTTTAAAATAATTTATTAATAAAATATGAATAATTTACTATAAAATGTACCTCTTATAGCTTTTAAACTATTTATATATTCCTTATATTGACTTGACGGTTAGGTTCTTAAAATGATATATGGAATAAATCGTATAAATATTACAATTATAGGTTTTAGTTTTATGTTTATAGTTTCAATTAATTTTAAGTTACATACTTTAATATTTTAACTATTTTTTTTACTTACTTGTTCTCAAAGAATAACACAAACTGCGACGTTATATTATAGCCATGTGCGTGCACCATGTGTGAAAATTAAATAACATAACCTTCGCGATGTATTTACGATACAATTGTACGTACAGCCCTTATAGTTCGACTTCCTTGACGTATAATGCGTAAGTTGTAATAAGAATTGAAAGCCAATTAAATTCCTACTTTCTATTATACTAGTCGATCATTGGCTGCTAAGGTATTTAAAACGTTTGCTACATAGAGATAAGAATAGAGTTCGTGAAAAATTTATTTTGAATCGTTTGACAAGATCGTTCAAAAGAATCGAATCGCCCATCCCTAGGAGAACCTTCTTAATGTCTATTCATAGTTGTTCACTAAAATAAGAAAACAGAAAATTTGTTTTTTCTTAATATATTCATATTTTTCCATATAGGGTAAAAGTGGGTATTAGCGCGGTATTTTGTATTTTAATGAATATTTCAAAAAATATAAGAAATTTTTGACACTAAACAATCACTCCTTGAACCTAAAATCTAAGACATTATAATATGCATCATGTTTTTGATTATTTTTCTATTAATCAATTTATTAAAAATGTTTTAAAATTTGTTGTTTGAAAAAAGTTCAAAATGGCTCACCTTGGTTTGAGATTCAACTATGCAGTGATGTCCAAAATTATTGTTTTTATGTTATATAAAACTCTAAGAGATGATTCTCTTTTTATATTTTGGTAAATTTAATGTTATTCTTCATAAAAAAATTGTTTGGTTAAAAAAAACTGATTTTTATTAAATATTAACAGTCTTGAAAATGGAGACATCTTTTTTCCATTTTGCACAGTAACTGTGAAACACATTTAGATACAACAAAAATACGTTTATTTAAACGTTCAGAATTTTAGTAAATCTTATAACAGTTATAAAATACAAGCTAGAAAATAAAGAGTAAGGGGAGGGATAAGAAAATTAAAGTAAGTGAGATCTGTATACTTAAGGAAAAAATATTAATATGTGGAAAAAAAGGTGCAATAGTGTCAAAAGAACATTGACTATACGTTAGAAATGTTTGATAATAGTTGCCTTAGAATATTTTATCAGAGTATTATATTATATTATGGGACTAATTAAATAATTATATAATAAAACCAAGTATCATTCTTCTTGTGATACTAGATTACTATTATTGAATTCGTCCATTTACTATAATGCATAAAATTTTTTAATTCAAATTCTTACGATATATATATTTTTAAAAACTATTATTATTCCCTTTAATTTTTTACATTTACTATATTTTAATTAAGTATTTACTACAAAAATTAAAAAAGCAATAAATATATTATCCGCGTTATTTGACACGCGAAAATACCCTCAAGTCATACTAAGTCCCGCGAGATTACAAGCATATGAGTCTTCTACTTAATTATTTATTTAAATATTAAAAATATGTTCTACAACATTGTCAATTTTCTTTAAAGTAAAAAACCTTTAATATTCATTTTAAAAAAACAAAGCATATATATTCATTTATAATTTTTAAACCACTTTGAAGTGTGACTTATACAAAATTCCTCGATAATACCCACACTTACCCTAACAGAATCAATTTTTTAGACGAAAAATGACTAAATTCTCAGTTTCCTGGTACTATCTGACAGAATACACATGTGTTTAAGCTGTAAAATTTACGATTTGTATTTTTTGACTGGTCTCTTTTAGGTAACGTTGATAATACTATTAACTTGAAGTTAAGCTACTTTTTAAAACCTGAACGAAAACAAATGTGTGCCAAAATTTTCTTAATTTTCTTCCTTCGTTTGTAGATTTACCCATAAGCAGTTAGTGAAAATATTATATTGGTTTGTAATTTATAAACTGATTTTATTCTCATCATAAAAAAATGTCAGTGAAATCTTTTAAAATTGTCAGTGGTGCCCCTTAATTTTCAGATGTTTTTTTGATCTTCAAAAGTATATAATATTTATAGCAAAAAAATTTGCTTCCACCTGCTCGACCACAAATATTTTTGTCAATTATGTAATATAGTCAACCAAAATAAAGTATCAGAAAGTTCAAAATAAACATCGAAAAATCAATGTAGACAATTTTGATTCAAACAATTGATTAACTCAAGAATTTAATAAACATAACAATAAATTAATTTAATTAAATATTTAATTAATTAAATAACTAAACAATTAATAAATTATAAAATTTAACCACCGAAATAATTAATGAATTATGGAATTTAAATAATAAAGAATTTAATTAACAGGGAAATTAATAGATTTAAGAATCAAATTACGAAACATATGGGTGATTCTCCTGAAAAGCACCTGTTTTTTCCAAAAACTAAAAAAAAATATTTTTACATTTTCTGGATTTTTTGTAATGGGTGGGTTTTAAATACGTTTAATGGTAAAAATCCGAGTTAAGACAAATCAGTCTATTATATAAAAAGAGTTATTATACAAATCTTATATACAAATATCTTTTCGCTAGTATTCGCGTGTCTCTGACAAATTTAGTATTTCCATAATCATTTTTATAAACCTTTTGCAATCTGAGATGTTCGAAGATGACATTAATTTTAACCAAACACTTACCTGTTCCTAGCACAAATCTGAGACTGGAAGAAATTTTCTTTTGATTTCACCATATTTAGGAAATACATTTAGGACATGGTTAAGGTCCACACAACGCGCCATACAAAACAAACACTGTTCCCGGTTAAAGATTTTAAATCTCGCTCCATTGAAATAAACATACATCGAGTAAATGTTAGCTAAACAAAACTGAGCTACACCTTTTTTATACAAAAGTCCCAAACGACCAGAAGACACACAGGCAAAAGCATTCTAGTAGAAATTTTTTACAATATTTATAAATTTTGAGCTAAGTCCCAATTTGAATAATTTTTTCCATAGCCGGTCATGTGGGACTGAAGGGAAAGCGCCTCTGAAATCCACAAAGGTTGCATAGACTATCCCCTTCGAATGTCTCAAGTGAATTTGAATAAACGCGAGAAGAGTAAAGAAATTGTCCATGCAACTCCTGCCCCTCCTGAATCCCGACTGGAATTCCGGAATCGCGCCATGAGAAACGCACCATATGTTCAATCCATCCGCTAGTATTTGGGTAAAGATCTTCGCGATGTTATTATCTGTTGGAGCCTTATTTGCTTTACTTTTTTTAAGACTTACTTGCAGATCTCGTAACGAAAATAATATATCCGTCTAGAAGAGGGTGTGATTGTTTATCTGTAATAACGTAATTATTCGGCAAATCCGGAAACCAATTCATGAGGCAAAGGTACCACGTATCCCTATAAATTGAGTTAAAGTTAAAAGGCTTTGATCGTTTTGTATTAATGAATTTCCAAAATTCCGACGAATTATGTGAGCGAGCAATCCTATCTACAATACCCTTTTCATACGCTATTCTCTTTTCCCGTAAAAGTACATAGTATTTCTTTCTTGCTTCTGTGTCAAGAAGACTAGAGACAGGTGGGTTAAATCGGCTGTTTTCTCACTCACAGCAGTGAGTCAGAATTAGTGGGATTATGAAGGCGTGGTTAGATTGCGCCAAATATCTTGTTTGGGTTCTTCACATCTCGCACACTTTTACGTTAAATATTTAAATACGTGACACGCGTGTGTGAGTGAAAGTGTAGAATCAAAACACGATATTTGACGCAATCTAACCACGCCTTTATAATCCCCCTATATTTGTCCAACCGCTACTACTGCAGTTAGCCCTCCTGTCTCTAGTCTTCTTGTTCTGTGTAAATCAAGCGGTTAGTCTCCCCAACGCCCCCTTCTACCGACCTCTTGAAGGCGGAGATAACCTCCCACCTGCTGTCCCGACACACTTCATCGAACCAGGGTTTGCTTTTCTTACTTATTGCCGAATTTTTTCGCACTGCCTGAACCAACTCTCTCGCTGTATCTACTATCGTAGCTATTCTATTTATTCCATCGTCATCGCACGCAATCTTGGGACTGTCAATCGAGTATTTACAATTTCGTGGTAATTATTATCAATTTTACATATAAGAGCAATAGTAAATAGTCTGACAATATCAACGTTCTTAAAATATACAAATCAAGCAAGGAGAAAAAACGATTTGAAGGCACCTACACAACGTCGATTACGCTAGAGCCTATACTCTGGCGGAAAGTCATTAGTTCAGCAGAATCCCCTTTTGCTCTACCATTTAAAACATAGCCCATTATCACCCGTAAATGATTCTAATCTTTTTCCCTTGAAACTTAAAAAATTATCAATCGGAGATCTTTATGCGAAAAAATTATTACATTTTAAAAATATACTATCTTTGACCTGATTCAATTCTTCTATTCTACAATTAAAATCACCACCTATTAATATTAAAGGTAGATGAGAAAATAAATCCTTAATTGACATCAATGCTCTTTCTGAATCGTCCAAAAATAAAAAAAATATTTTAAAGAGGTGGAGTGTATACAGTTCCTAAAATATAATCAAGAGATCCAGTCCTTACCCTTATAAAAATAAAATTGCAATTAGTGGAGGATGAGGATACCCCCACTCGCTCTCCCTTTAGAAGTCTCCCTCCACGCAAAATTGTAGAAAAGCTGAATATCCCTGGAGAAACTTTGCAGGTACAAATTGGGGTCCTCCACCCACGTCTCTGATATACATAGGATGTCCAATTGGCCAATCGTTTTTTTAAGATCCGCCAGATTCGCCAAGCCATGGACATTCCCAAAAACTATTTTACAGAGAAGAGTCTAAGGGGATACTTCCAAGGTCTCAATAAAGCATTCGTTCTTCTAGGCGGGCTTCATCTGATCACGTTGTTGTGAGTTTTCATCTACATGACCGTCTGCATTCTTTCAAAGAAAATCCTTCATACTCAGGTTGTTCTTATCCAACATCAGAAGATCCCGATTGGATAGGCGTCCCTTTTTAGACTTTGTTAAGCTATTTGCTGCATCTTGAGAATTCTCAAACTCCTCGTGAACTTTCCGCTTCTTCTTAGCAGCTAATAGTGAATCCATTTTCTCGAGGGCAATCTCCTTTTCTCCAATATAGATCCTGTTTCTAATAATTCTGATTTGATACCCCACTTCCTTCAACTTTTCTACTTGGGCTCTTTATTTTCTCCTCGCATCTCTCCCTTGTCTAGAACGATCGTTTGCTATTACTCTATTCAGTCCAAAAAGACTAGAGACAGGAGGAGTAACTCAAGTAGTAGGGGTGACTTGGTATATGAGGGCAATGAAGTTGTGGTAATTTTAAAATGTGGTAGGTGCAGAAACGCAAAATAAGATACTGCGCATGTTGTGGAAAGAGAAAAAATAGCATTTTTAATCGTTTGATTGAGCAGTTTGCGCAGAAACCTAATTTGGTCTTTTGCACAAACTACCTTTTCAACTATCCACCTCTATTACTCTCACATTTTCGGCCAGAGCTCTTTACAGGAATATATCGAAGTTACTCCTCCTGTCTCTAGTCTTCTTGATTTAGTTTCTTTAATTCGGTTACCTTGGTGAACAAGTGTTTGACCCAGCGAGGCGCAATGTACTTGACCATGATCGGACAATTATTTTTGTTTTTCCCTAGTGTAAACACATCAGCAACCGCTATTTCTGGGATGACCAATTCAACTTTTCTAAACAGAGACATGATGAAGCTTATCAAGTCCAAACGACCTTCCTCAATCTTCGCACCAAAAATGATATTATTGACTTTCTCTTTGTGAAATATTCTTTCCAAATTCGATTTCAAATCTTTAACTTTAAGAGAGAACTTTCCCATTTCAGCCTTGATATCTTTAGAAATTCCACAGGAAGTAACATTCCACCGTAAGTAACATAAGCTACGAAAACACGTGCGTTCGGTTTGACTGACAAGCAGAGACTCCTTCAAATTTTATATATAGATTACGTATAATCACTTTTCGGGTCGGGTTCGGGCCGGGTCACGCTTGTTTAAATACCCGAAATCTTTCGGGTACCCGACTGAATTCGGGTTCTCGAAATTTTCGGGTAGCCGACTGCATTCAGGTTCTCGAAATTTTCGGGTATGCTCTAAACCTTAAAAAGTTCAAATTCTCGAATTTATATAACTTGGAAGTATTCAAGTTCTTAATTTAGTAATAAAAAATTTGAGAAAATGCATAACTACAAATATTCGACAAATTTTCGAAGTTTTGTGTACTCAAATTCGTTGGGGTTCTCAGAATTCTCGGGTACCCGAATTTTTCAGGAACCCGAATAAATTCGGGTACCCGAATTTTTCGAGAACCCGAATGAATTCGGGTACCCGAGAATTCCGGGTTACTCGAAAATTTCGGGCTACCCGAAAATTTCGAGAACCCGAATAAATTCGGGTACCCGATACATCGAGAAAACCCGAGTCCGACCCGAAAAAAATTCAACCCGACCCGACCCGGCATTTCGGGCTTTTTGCACACCTCTATTATTAACTTAATAACGAGGCTTCGGAGATGAATTTCAATTTTACTCCCATTGCCAGTAATTTTTAATTAATTATTTAAAAAATTTCTTTTATTTTATTTAAACTAAATATAAGTGAATAATAGTAAATGATGATAATAAAAAATTCTAATATTAAAAATTTTTTATTTATATTAAAAAATAATTTAAAATGTGTATCATATTTAACCAAAACTAATAGACAAAATTAAATAAATTTTTTTACTAAAAAAAATTTTAATTTTAACATTACAAGATAAATAATGTTTCGTAGATTATGGATAAATTTTATTTGAAAGGACAACGCACAAAATGTACAGAAATTGGCTTTCGGCCAAATTGGTTGAAACTTCAGGAAGATGTTCTTTGAGATGTTCTGAACAAATTATATATGCGTCAATTTGACCCTGAAAGAATATTTTTTGAGTTACAGTGGGTAAAAGTAAGGAAAATATAAAAGCGTAAAGTACTCACATTTTAGACATTCTGAGGTGCTTTTGTGTAACTTTACTCATCTGATTAACTTTGAGTATCAGTGAAGTTTTCTCGAAGTAAGAGAAGAAGAATGAGTAAGAGTAAAATTAATGCGATTTAAGAGTGAAATAAACGTCAGAATGACTGGATAGTAATGTAAGATTAGGATAATAGTGAATAAAAGAAAAATGTAATTAACTTTTAGTGTCAGTGAAGCTTATTTGTATAAAGAATGACAGTGAAGAAAGAGTGAGAGTTAATTAAGTGTATAATTACGAGGTAAGAGGGAATTAAGCGTCACATTGACAGAATAGTAATGTAAGATTAGGATAGAAGTTACAAAATAAAAAATCAGATGATATTTTAGTGACAGTATATAATTAAGATGTAAGAGTGTTTGATATGAATGTGAAGTGAAGTTACAGAATAAAACTTCTATTATTGTCGTAAATAAGAAAATGTCTAACTATCTTGTCATCTTGACGTTTACTTCACTCTTAAATCGCATTTATTTTACTCTTACTCATTCTTTACTGTCATTTTTACTTCGACGAAACTTTACTGACACTCAAAGTTAATCAGATGAGTAAAGTTACACAAAAGCACCTCAGAAGGACTAAAATGTGAGTACTATACGTTTTTATATTTTCCTCACTTTTACCCTCTGTAACACAGAAAAAAACCCGACTCATTTTTGTTGCAACTCATTTGCAAGTCGGTCTCGAAATGAGTAATCTTTGTTTTGTGTTTCGCATGTTTCGTGTTCCATGGTTGCCCATCCCTGTCTGTCAATTGACAAATGTCTAACCTAAAAAATTTTTTCCTTTTCTCATAAAAACAATAAATCGACTGCGAGTATTAATGTTTTGATAAGTGCAACGTGTTTATTAGTTTTAAACAATTATTTTAATTCATATTTTTATAAATTATTCTTAGCTTTTCCAATGTGATTGTAATTTTATCGTAAAGAAAAAATGATACCCCTTAAGACTCATTTTGATTCTTTTCCCTAGAAACTCAGAATGAGTCGAAGGGGTATCATTTTTGTTGCAGTTCAAAATGAGTCTCATATGCGACTCATTTTGAGTCCGGTTATTTTCTGTGAACTCGAAAAATGTGCTTTTAGGGGCAAATTGACCCATACATATTTCGTTCAGAACATCTCAAGTTTTCTCGTTAATTAATAAAATATTTCTTATAATTTCACCTTTCATTTAAAAAAGAAATCGATGGAGACTTAAATAGTCTTCGAGATATTGCAATTTTTATGGCGGTGTGACCACCTTTCAGTGCCAGCGCAGTATCAGCTAACGGGGCGCCTCGCACAGTGGGATTCATACACTTTACTGTTCAAAATTATCTAGAGCTTACAAATGTTATTCGATTTTGATTGTTTTTGGTTTTAAATGAAAGAAGATAAATTTTCTCAGAGTTTCCTCCAAACCTTTGTTACAATTTTTAATTGTTTATATATTTTTTCGTTATTCAAAGTTAAATTTAAATTTCATTTTAAAATAGTCTAGTATGCATAATACAAATTGCAATTTTTCTGACCTAATGATTTCAAAAATTTAATAAAAGAAATAATTAATGAATTAAAGAATTAAATTAAGGAAACAATTAATGAATTTACAAAATTTAATTAACGAAAGCAAAAAAGAAGATTTGAAAACCTCTTCTTAAAATTCTTCAGTATTTTCTAGATAAGATGTTATAAATATAAAATTTATCCACAAATTTTTTCACGTGCTAAAACAATGCGAAGAAATAAAAGGGGGAAAAATTGATTTACAGCTAAGGATGAAAATTTACGAAGAATGGCACGTGAGGTGGACCATTTGCGAGAGGATTGCGCAACGTTAACTCATCTTCAAGAATTATCAATGTCTTTACATGGATCAAAACAACAATTGGAGGAAATGATAAGGGAATTACTTATTCAGTCACAGAGACAATTAGCAGAGAGGAATGCGGCACACTCTCAATTGGCATGCCTGGAATTTACTCTCAATACGCAGTAAAATAATTTACTTTAAAATTACAATTAGACTATTCACATTCAAATTATAATTAATTAACAGGGATTTCTAACAATTTTTTTTGTAATTCAAAAATCTATGAAATAATTTTTTCTTATTGTCAGGCACAATTTAAATCAGAGTACCACACAAAAATTTTGTTTTATATTTCTATAATTTTTCCTAGATTACCAGACAAAATTTTGATTTTTTCCCTAACCCTAAAGAATATATCGATGAACTTTAAAAAATGTGCAGATAATTAAAAAAATGTTGTGTTACATTAGTTATTTATGAATTTCTTTAATTATGAAATTAGTGTTTTGTAAATTTGTTTTCATGAAATATGTGTAGAGTATGTAAAAAATACTATCTGTTCAAATACTGTAGTTGCGCACAGGCCCGGATTTACTTTACAGGGGGCCCTAGATAACCCTGTTGGGGCCCCATGTAAGGAAATAATATATTTCTTTATAAGTGCAGGCATAACCTCGTTTGGTAAGCACTTGCAGTAGTTCAAAATGTCCGATCGCCTTACAGTGCGAACAAACGCTGCGCAAAATATTTTGTCCACCGCTACACTGTGAGCAAAATGTTTTGCGCATCGGTTGGTCGGACTGTAGGGAATCGGACATTTTGGAGTGCTGCTAGTGGTTGCCAAACGAGGGTTTTGAATGTACGTATAAAGAAAAGGTTTTTTTTTAATTTACAAATATTAAAATTTTAAGTAAAGCATATGAGGCATTCCATGTCAAGTGATCCAGATGTCTTACGGTGTAATGCTTATTTCTAAAATGTTTTACTCTTAAACTATTAAGGGGTTATATACAGTCACGATTTTCAAAAAATCGATTATTTTTTTTACATTTTCCTAATGTATATATATTTGCCTCTTGTGAAAAAACAATTTATTAAGATTCGAGAAATATCTTCGAAGTTGCAGACAAAACTAGAAAGGCGCGCCGTGAGGTGTAAAGCAGGTGCAGCGTCTTTAAACTCGCTTTTCTCAAAACTATGTTTTTCAACGCGGTGAACACGATTTCTCGAAAACCGCTGAACCGATTTAGCTCTAATTTTTGCACAAGCTTATCAACTACTTTTTGAAGTCCTTAATCGTTGGTTCTTTAAATAAAATTAAAATTTTAATCAACATTCGAAGACGATTTATTCATTCATAAAAATCAACTTTTTTGCCATTTTGTCAAACAAGTTGTTCATTTCATGACCATTTAGCTTCCTCAATATATATTATTATATATAATTTTAAAAGTTAAATAATTATAATAGTTAATTAAATATAATTAATAAATCTTCTTTTTAACAAATCAAAAAAAAAATTAATGTTATAGAGTTTATCATTAATTTTACTAATTTTCAAAATTATCTTAATATTTAAAATAACAAAATTGAGGAGCCGGGAAGAAGAACTCGCCGAGTGCGTGAACGTATTCTCTAACATCAGTCGGGGAGCAGTGAGTGCCTCTGGGCCTCTCACTGCTACCCGACTGATATTAAAGCATGCGTTGGAGCGCTCAGCGAGTTCTTCTTCCCAGCTCCTCAATTTAAAACACAAAATTTTTAAATTCTTATAAAATATATACTTTATATACATGAATCTATTCGTTTTTATGCCAGAAATGAAATTTTGACAAGAATTAATAAAAATTTTAATATAGAAAAAAGTTATTTCAAAAAACCAAAAAATTAATTTTTTCAAAAATTAAAAAAATGTTGAAAAAAATTTTTTTTAAATATATTTTTGAAAATCCTTTTGTCTGATTCTTGGTATTCATGACCATAATACACCTACAAAATCTTATCAAAATCCATCAAGATGTGAAAGAGAAAATTTGTCCAAAAGAATCGGTGACATACACACATACATCCGGACATTTGTTCCTCTCGACAAGTTATATATACTACACTTGAAAATTTGTAAAAATAATTTATTCTAAAAAATTCGAAAATCGACATCACTATAAGGCTTCCTTTAAGAGGAAGCAAAAGTGATATTCTTTTAATTCCTTCGATTAAGGACTACATTTTTTAATATACTAACAGAATCTTTTTGAATTTTTGATTTCAGATGATTCTGTCAATCGTTATCATGTTCACCGCGGAACACTTTTTTTCGAAGACCATTGGAAGATATGATACAGAGGCCAATGGGAATAATATTTTTACAAATGAAATATATTTTTTTAAACTTTAAAAGATGTAAAACATTATAGGAAAACTTTCGCTTTAATCAGGAAAATATTCCTTTAAAAAAAAATCCCGAAAAACTACATTTTTCCGACCGTCTGACTGTATATAACCCCTTAAACATAAAAATTTGGCAAGGTACATTTTGGAAAGGGTTTTTCATGCTCTTTCGATTGAAAATAAGCATTAAAAAAAATTTTTTGACCCAAAAAATCAAAATTAAAAATAAATTTTAATTTTTGGGAAAAAAGGTAACATTTTTTTTTAAACGAAAGCTGAGGTTTTTTCCTAAAAGAACATATAAATGAACAAGTTGGACAAGAATGTTTAAACATTGAAAAACAGAGGTTTCTACTCACCGGAGCGCTCTGAACCAGGTTTTAGCTCTGTTTACGAGAAAATTCATTTTTTCAATGTTCAAACATTCTTGTTTAACTTTTTAATTTATATGTCCTTTTAGGAAAAAACCTCAGCTTTCGTTTTAAAAAAAAGTTACGTTTTTCCCAAAAATAAAAATTTATTTTTAATTTTGATTTTTTTTGGTCAAAAATTTTTTTTAATGCTTATTTTCAATCGAAAGAGCATGAAAAAACCTTTCCATAATGTACCTTGCCAAATTTTTATGTTTAATAGTTTAAGAGTTAAGAATTATCGAAATAAGCATTGTACTGAAAAACCCAAAAATTTAACCTCCTCCTCCTCGGAAAATATTGGACTAGATAAAAAAATATTTTCACGAACAATTACTATCTGTTAGTAAGGTTTAAGGTTTTAGAAATACAATGCAATCAGTCCCAATTGTTAAAAAAATTATGCAATTGTTTAAACAAATTAAAAATTTTTTTAAAATTGCTAAGTGCAATGGAAAATTTCTTGTGATAGTTACAAGATTTCCTATGCCATCTATGAACGGCTGACTTTGGGATATACACAAACCAGACACGCGTGTCACGTATTTAAATATATAACGTAAGAGTTTGCGAGATGTGCAGAACCGAAACAAGATATTTGGCGCAATCTAACCACGCCTTCATAATCCCACTAATTCTGACTCACTGCTGTGAGAGAGAAAACAGCCGAGTTAGTCCTCCTGTCTCTAGTCTTCTTGATTCAACAGCTTAACAGTCACGCAGCAGACGACAAGCAGACGTTCACTTGAATTTTCTTGCGCATGCGTGAATATCTTGGTGTTATTACAGATTAGTTTGTGGTACGAATAAACCAGCTAGTTGGAAACACAAAACTTGCCTGCACAAAGTAAACAACTTAACCTAGTTGTATATTTTACAAAAAACGTTGTTTTTTTTAAATAAGAAATTTTTTTTCGTGTGGAAAGTTTATCGACTACAGAAATGAAACACTTGATACGCAATTTTTTAGAGATGACAATTAAATGTTTCTCGTTTCTTTGTAGCCCAGAGTTTGTAGTCGGGCATTCTGTTTGCGTGCTCGCTTACGTTCATAATCGTGATTTTTATATTTTTCTTTTCCTAAATTTTCATAATTTTGAAAATTGTTTCTTAATGATTCAATATAAGATCTGAAATATTTCGAAAGTGCTATGGACGTGTTAAGATCTGAATTGCTGCTCTGTAATGTCAAACTAGTGTTATTAACTCTTTGTAAAATGTAGTTCCAAAAATCAATATAAATACATGTTTCCAATTTTGGTAAAATTTTTATACAAGCCACTTGCTTCATCATTACTTTCAGATAATGGTAACAGAACAGCTTTGTATATTTTGTACTATTTGCACTGACAGATTTTACAGCTTCTGATAAATATGCCCATCTTGTTTTACTCACTCTTTTTGGATTGAATGGTTGATCCTTCTTACCAACGACACTTTCTTTCAATTTTTGAACAAGTAATTTATAGCGCTCAGATGATCCAGTAAAAAAATAAATTCTTATAAAAAGGTCAAAAAAATGTTTTGCTTCTAAACAACATTCCATCGCTGCCGTACCAACTTCATTTAGTGAATGTGTGAAACAAGCGATCCATATACTGAAAAAGTTTTGGGGGTTCAGACTCCCCAACGCGTGCGTGATAACCACCAAAAAGAAAGTTCCTGCATAACCAACAGCGTGGTGATGACTGTTTCTCTCGTTGAGTGGTCTGACCAATTAAGATTAGGTATGAACAAGTCTCACAGCGTTGGATAGCAGTTCCCCGCAAGAGTGAGAACTCTCATTTCTCAAAATTTAGGAAGAGGGGAAATTGAATACTTTTAGAATTTTACGCGACAGTTCGAAGTTTCTGCAAAAAAGAAAAGCAGTGTTCGGGTATACCAGAGTTCTTGGAAGATTCGTTTTGGAGTTTAGAAATTATTTTATTACAAGTAAGTAGTAAAAATAAGAACTAAAATTATTTAAATCAAGTGTATTGTTTAAAAGAATTAATTAGTGTTATATTCTTATAATAATATTCTTTAAAATATTGTAGTATTTTTAAAAATTTATTGTAGAAAATTTACTTTTGTTTGTAATTTATTGTCATAAGTATTAAGAAATTAAATGATTAAACAATTTCAATAAATAAAATATAATATATATATGTATACATATATATTTTTACAATTACAGTTTATAGATAAATATTAATTTATTTAATAAATATTAAAAAATTATTAAATGAATATAATAAAAGTAGTAAATAAAATTCTAAAATATATGAAAATTTATCATTTTTATAAGCAATAAATTTTCAAATTAATTACATTTTATGCTAAAAATTTTGCTTATTTTATTTAAGTTCAAATACTGCATAATTTTATTCATTGAATGATATTCTATGTTAATCGAAAATGTTAGAAGAAATGGAAACGATGGACACAAATTTTGACCTTCATTTTAATAATATTGACATGCATGACAATAGTGAAGCAGTTGTAGAAGGTGAAATACTTTTTTCAAAATAATCTCAAAATGATTGAGACACTATTGTATAATAGTTTGTATGAACTGTGCGGTAATCATTATAATATTCAATGAATTATGATTATTTATTTTTATTTTTTTAGAGCAATTTCAATTTAGAGAAAATAGTGTTTTCATCTTCTGAATAATTCTTTACTTGGAAGAATTGTATTAGGTAAATACAATGAAAATAAAGAGTTAGAATATAATTTACTGAAAAAACATTGTAATATCAAATAAATTGAACGAACGTCCTGACAGTTACACGTAAGTATAATTGTATTTTGGAAATAAAACAATTTATTTTTTAAAAGTTATACTAATTATCAAAATACAATTTAAAATTGTTTTCGATAAAATTTAAAGAAAAATTATTTCTTTTGAATTTAACATTTTTTGTAATGTACAATAGAATGTCAGGGTGGCCACTTGACCGGGAAATGACTGGGAAATTCGGTACTAAACAGAGAATTTATTTTTATTATTTTTAAAATGACACAAACAAAATTTTTTTTCAATTAATTACTCGAGAATTATATTGTACATAAGTAGGTTTAGTAGAGAATACATAAATAAACAGACTATTGTTAGGGATGAAGAGAGGTTACTAAGAAAATAATATACTTATTTAAATTTAACGAAATCCTTTAATTTTAGGCGGAATTTTCTTTTAATGTTTATTTCACAGGATTTTTCTCATAATTTTTATTATTTTTTATTTTCATTTTTCATACGCTTATTGCAGTTTTAAAGAATCAATCATAAAGTTCATTTTAAAATATTTTAGTTCATTTTAAAAATCAGAAATTTGTAAAATAGTAAAAATTTATTATTTTTTGCAATTTTCATATTATTATTATAAGTTCGCAAAAATGTCAAAAAATGTTATCTCTAAACGAGCTCAATATTGATTAGTTTAAATTTGTAATGTGTATAATGCAGAACAATTTAAAATTATTTTTTTCGTTTGTTATTAATATTTTAAATATTTTATAATTTGTTGGATAAAACTAATTTTTTTTCCTAATTCAAGGATTTTCTTTAAAAAATAAAAGAAATCTTTTATTATTTAAACTTTTTCTTTTTTTTAATAAAAGTAAAACCTTTTGAAATTGAAAAGATTCCTTTTATTATAAAACTAATTATTAAATATATTGTTAAAGGACTGGTTTAAAGAAAATAAATTTTTATGTTAAATAGATATTGTTTCAATCTATTATATAATGACCGGGAAAACCGAAAATTAAATTTTCTACAAAAAGTGGCAACCCTGAATGTACAAAGAATCAATATAACTTATATGCAGTATCGGAAAAATTAAAATTGTTATTAATATATTTATTTCTTGGTATTTGTTTTAAATTAAAATATCAATTAAGTTTTAAGTCTAAGGAGTTTGAAGATCTTAGAGATCAAATAAATAATTGATCTGTTCCCATCGGAGGATAAAGATTACTTCTATATTCAATACAATAGAGGACCAAAGAAAAAAACAATTGGTGCTAGAGGCTGCTTGTATGAGCATTACAAGTTCTTAAGAAAAGAATTGAGGAAAGCAAATCTTCTAAACGGAACTAGTTCCTTACATGAAAGAATTAGCAGTTTTGAAGGTAAGCTATAGCAAATAATTTACATTATTAAGAAAACTTAGTTTTCGTTGCCATGTTTAATAATTAATTTCTTAATTTATTACTTTGAACTACAGAGGATGAAGAGAACATTAATTGTATAACGGATACGAATGCAAAAACATTTTCCAAATCAGAAATTATATTAACATGGAACAATACTTTTGAGGAACGGATGAAAAAACTAAATGTTTACGATCCACGATTTGAAGTATTAAAGAAGTATTTAAAAAGTTTTCCGTGTTTGAAAACACCGTTGGGAATAACATTGGTAAATATTCTGTCATATTGCAAAGATATTTAATGTTATTTTAAAAAAATAGTAACTTTCCATAATTATTATATATAATTTGTTATGAATTACCTCGAATCGGATTTCGATAAAAAATTGGACGAATTAAATGAAACTCAACAATCAACATTCTCTTTTTCTACAACGCGGTCAAAATATTCCGGTAAATTAATTCCTATGTTGAAAAGTTCCAAAACTAACGAAGTAAAGCACTTCTTACAATTGCACAAGAATACTTTACAAAAAGGTAATAACATTTTAATTTTTGAAATTAAATTACAAAAAAAATTTGTTTATTTTCTAATCCTTAATATCTTTTCAGGAAATCACAATCATGTAATACCGTTATTTCTGTTACCGATTTGCCTTAAAGTAATAAAAAGTAATAAAGAAGAAAAATCTTCCATTCAC
Source organism: Leptopilina myrica (nomen nudum) (assembly GCA_032872475.1). Taxonomy (NCBI): domain Eukaryota; kingdom Metazoa; phylum Arthropoda; class Insecta; order Hymenoptera; family Figitidae; genus Leptopilina; species Leptopilina myrica (nomen nudum). Next base: position 26,816,746 of record CM065459.1, on the reverse strand, counting down.
TTCTCTAAGGAAGAAATTTCCAAAAATTTCGAATTGCATGTAAAAGTAAGTTAAATAAATTCCCACGTTAAAAAGTTCCTAAGAATTTCTCGGGCGAGAAAAAACTAATTTTTATGTTATTTTTTTCACTCCATGCAAAATCCAGAGATTCTTAGAATTTGTCTGGAGTGACTCTCGAAAATAACTCTGTCTCATTCTTAGAAACTTTTTCACTCGGTATTTAAATGTAAAATGCACATTACTTAATATAAGTATTTTATCACGTATAATACATATTATTTTCTATTTAATGGTTTATTCTTTTTTTTAGGATCCAGATAATATAGACTGTGAAATATCAACGCATGAAAATTGGTTGCAAGAAAGGAAACTGCTAGAGGTGTGCAAAAACTCGAATTTTACATGGGTTCGAAATTAGAACCGAACCGAACACATGTTAATTCTTATGGAGAGAATCGAATTTTTTAAATTTGCACAGCTCTAGAAACTGCCCATTCTACCGTACGTTGCCTTGTGTGGAGAAACTGGAAAAATTTACCGATCATACTTAATATTTAATGGGGAAAAATATGCTTATGTACACGCTGTCCAAGCTTGTTATAAATGTTTAAAAGCATTAGATCGATGGCCTATTGCTTGTGATTTTGTTTGGGGCCTTGTAGGAAAATTAATCTATGGGTTTGATCTTGTCAAAAGCTGTGCACCTGTAACAAGGTTATTAGTCGAATTAAAAAAATTAAAATATTTTTTTAAAAGCTACAAACAAGTGAAGTGAATTGAAGCCAATTCAAGTACTTTTTATATTTTTTTTAGTGAAATTATTGCATCTATTTTTTTTTAAAGTTTTGTACAAGTATATTTGTATAAATAGTGAACATTTTGTAATTTTTTCAAAAAAAATATCTTTTTTTTAAAGAGTTATTCGCTATATAAAAAAATCACTTTTCCCACTGCTGCAGTGATTGCGACCTTCTGAGTGACTGAAATAAAAAAAACCAAAATGATTATTAAACTAGAAGATATTTGCCGTACTATGAGGCTCCAGTTTTTTATTGAATAAAAAATAAAATTTTGGGATGCCAAGAACCCTCGGATTTTTTTAGCGAAATTTAAAAACTTTTTTCAAAACTCTACCATTTTGTTGCAATTTAATATTTTTTGACATCCAAGGGTCATAGTACGGCAAATATCTTCTAGTTTAATAATCTTTTTGGTTTTTTTTATTTCAGTCACTGAGAAGGTCGCAATCACTGCAGCAGTGGGAGATCTTTTTTTGATATTCAGGAGATAGCGAATAACTCTTTAAAAAAGAGATATTTTTCTTTGAAAAAATTACAAAATGTTCACTATTTTTACAAATATACATATGAGCGATTCCACGTCAAGTGATCAAGGGGTCTTTTGGTGTAATGTTTATTTCAATAATTATTTACTCTTAAATTAAAAATAAATAATAATAAATTTCAATTTTTGGGGGAGAAAGGTACGATTTTTTTAAAACGAAAGCTGAGGTTTTTTCCTAAAAGGACATATAAATAGTAAAGTGGGACTAGAATGTTTAAACATTGAAAAAAAGAGTTTTCTACTCGCCGGAGCGCTCCAAATCCGGTTTTTAGCTCCATTTAGAAGAAAATTCTTTTTTCAATACTTAAACATTCTAGTCCCACTTTATCATTTATATGTCCTTTTAGGAAAAAACCTCAGCTTTCGTTAAAAAAATCGTACCTCATTCCCGCAAAAATTGAAATTTATTTTAAATTTTGATTTTTTTGGGTCAAATTTTTTTTTTCAAAATGCTGATTTCTAATCGAAAGAGCATGAAAATACCTTTCCAAAATGAACTTTGTCAAATTTGTATGCTTAATTGTTTAACCCATTAAGTCCCATGAAGAAACCAGCCATTGTATTAAAAATCTAACAATTGGAATCATAGGCAAATGGAAAAAAAAGATATACCTGTTTTTTTGTTTTTAATTTCCAATTGTTTAACAACAATTGTTTAAACAAATTACCAAAAAATTAAAAATTTTTGAAATCTGTTAAAGCAAATCGTAAGTGTTTCATCCCAAGCATAAACAAATGAATTTTAAGTAAAACTAACAATTGCATTCATAGGCAAATGGAAAAAAAAGATATACCTGTTTTTTTGTTTTTAATTTTCAATTGTTTAACAACAATTGTTTAAACAAATTAACAAAAAATTAAAATTTTTTTGAAATCTGATAAAGCCAATCGATTCTACGTGAAAAAATAAGAATATTTTGTATAGGTCATTTTTCTGTCCAAGTCGTATTTTGTTTATAAAATTGTTATAAACAAATTATGCTGGGTAAAGAGTGTTTCATCCCATGCATAAACAAATGCATTTTAAGTAAAACTAACAATTGGATTCATAGGCAAATAGACAAAAAATATATACCTGTTTTTTTGTTTTTAATTTCCAATTGTTTAACAACAATTGCTTACCCAGCTTAATTTGTTTATAACAATTTTATAAACAAAATACGACTTGGACAGAAAAATGACCTATACAAAATATTCTTATTTTTTCACGTAGAATCGATTGGCTTTAACAGATTTCAAAAAAATTTAATTTTTGTTAATTTGTTTAAACAATTTTTGTTAAACAATTGAAAATTAAAAACAAAAAAACAGGTATTTTTTTTCCATTGGCCTATGAATCCAATTGTTAGTTTTACTTAAAATTCATTTGTTTATACTTGGGATGAAACACCCTTTACGCAGCTTAATTTGTTTATAACAATTTTATAAACAAAATACGACTTGGACAGAAAAATGACCTATACAAAATATTCTTATTTTTTCACGTAGAATCGATTGGCTTTAACAGATTTCAAAAATTTTTAATTTTTTGGTAATTTGTTTAAACAATTGTTAAACAATTGGAAATTAAAAACAAAAAAACAGGTATATCTTTTTTTTCCATTTGCCTATGATTCCAATTGTTAGATTTTTAATACAATGGCTGGTTTCTTCATGGGACTTAATGGGTTAAGAGTAAAAAATTATTGAAATAAGCATTGTACTGAAAAACACAAAAATTTAACCCCCTCCCCCTCGGAAAATATTGGACTAGGTAAAAAAATATTTTGACGAAAAATTACTATCTATGAGTACTACAAAAGCCTCAAGTTTTTCTACGATTGGAGAAAAATTTTTCTCCACCTTGATCACTTGACATGGAATCGCTCATATACAAAACTTTAAAAGAAATTAGATGCAATAATTTCCCTGAAAAAAATTCCTGAAAATCACCGTTTTTTTCAGTCACTTACACTAGGTGTGCCACTTAAAGACGACAATGTTGAAAATAATACAATATTAAAAGTAAAAGAATGTTTTGAAACATACAGTTTAATTTTAGATGATGTCTCGACAGAATGTAAACGATTCCAATTACTAAAACAGAGTTGATTATTTATTGATTTCAAAGAATTTACTATTGGTAGACACTTTGTAGATAGACTTGAACGTAATGAGACGATACTTGTTTCAGAAAATTTACACGGAATACACGTTCCTTTGAAGAAAACATTAAAATTATTCATATAAATTCGTGGTATGTTAAAGCAAATCACTTCATACATAGAAAAGTTAAAGATAGAATCAAATATTATCACGAATATTATGCAGGCTGACTTAGGGTTAGAGAAATATTTAAAAATTAGTGATAGCATTGTTTTGCCGTTTAATCTTTTCTACGATGACTTAGAAACGGGTAATCCATTGGGTAGCCTCGCCGGTAAAAACAAATTTGGTGTTTCATATGCGTCGATAGCTTGTCTTCCTCCGCACATTTCATCTCGACTGAATTCAATATTTTTAACCCTTTTAGTACGCACTAATAATAAAAAAAATAGTTCAAATGACACTGTTGTTAGAATAATTGTTGAAGAAGTTAATTTCTTGCAATCTACAGGGATTCTCATCAAAATCAATGAATGCCTACAACGCGTAAAATTTCAACTAACTTTAATTCTTGGAGATAATTTGGAACTAAATAGTATTTTTGGATTTGGTGAATCTTTTACAAATACTCACTTTTGCAGAATTTGTACAATTTCTCCAGTACAGATAAATATAAAAAATTATTTTTAGAAAATGATATTCCAAGAACACGTGAAAATTGTGAGAAAGATTTAAAAAAAATACATTTTCTGAAAGTGGTATTAAAAGAAGAATGCACTTTTCATAAAATTAAAGGTTTTAATTACGGAAAATGTATCAGTAGATCTTATGCACGATTTACTAGAAGGTGTTTCTCTGTACGTCTTGGAATCTATAATATGGGAATTTATTTTCATTAACAAATTTTTTACATTGCAAACTTTAAATACTCTTTTACAATCTTTTCATTAAAATCAATTAGGACTTACAACAGCTTTACCTCAAATAATTATAAACAAAGAAAAAAAATAAAAATGTCAACATTTAAAACTTTATGTCTTATGCGTTGTTTTCCATTTGTTATTGGACACTTAATTCCATGTGACAATCAGTGTTGGCAACTGTATAAATATTTAAGACAGATTTTAGACATAGTTATTTCACCGAGAATAATTCGTTTTGATGCAAAAGCATTAAAAACATTAATTCAAGAACACAATAAACTTTATGTTAAACTGTTCGGAGACTTAAGGTCATGTTATTCAGTGTGAAATTTTTCTATAGTAAAGTATATGGGGCACGTGACCACTAAATAACATAACCTTAAAGCCAAAATTTCATTTGTTAGTTCATTATCCACGAATTATGTATTCCCCGCAATGGACCATGGGTTAATTTCTGGAGCATGCGATTTGAGTCGCGTCATAGACCATTGAAAGCCAATGTGCAAGCAACAAATTGCTGGAAAAATCTTTTATTTAAAATTGCTAGAAAAGAAACGCTGAAAAATTTCATACTTTCAAGATCGAACATGTCATTAATTTTAATTGCCCAGATCATTCAAAATCCACATCTGAATCTTATTTTTCAAAAATTGAATTTGCAAATCAAGCAGCATATTACAATGAAGTAGAAATTAATAATTCAATTTATAAAGTTGGAACATTCATTGTTTCTAATATGGAAGAATCAGAAAAAGAGTTTTGAAAAATTATTAAAATCATTCAAATAAATGAGGATATTTTTTCGAAATGGAAATATTTGACGAAATCATTTTTGACGACCATTTTCATTCATTCCATGTTAAAAAAAGAAGGAATGAATTGAGAATGTTAAACTATAATGATTTGCCATTAATTGCGCCTTGCATATTCATAAAATTTAGAAAAAATCATTTTGTTTCTCCAAAATATATATTGTAAAAATTTTGTATAATACTTTCATAATTGCGACTTTTCTACATTTTTAATAAAATATAAAATGTACATGGAAAGAAAAAAATAATCTGATTTTTGAGATTTTCTCAAGTCATGAAAAGTATGACAAGAACGAAGTTTTCGTACAAGATTTCTACTTTATACAATTTTTGAAATATTACTTTTAATAGATTTTTAATTTTTAATTTAATATTATTAAATTTTTTTTTAAGAAATGAATAAAATAAATTATTTTAATAAAAAATCAATTTATAATATAACTATAATTTTTAATTTGGTAAGCAGTTAACAAAACTTAATTTTCCATGATTTTTATAAAAAATTTTCTTCGACTTTTATAATGTAATAATTATATAAATAAACAACATTATACAAATGACTGACAGTTTGTTTTTCTTAAAAATTAATTAAATTGTTAACTGTTGTTCTACCTATGTTTGGAAAGAAAATAATGTGATCAACTTTTTTTGGAACTACAGCACCCCCAAAAATTAGGAACGAAGCGCCTCTAAAATTTGGTGAATCCTCTCCTCTAAATGGGGATATGCTGGCGTCCCAAGCATACCTCGTGCCTCTAATTTTAATTGGTGGAAATTCTGACAGTTTTGGTTTACAAGGTATTTTAAATAAGAAATCAAATGTCCACCAATTAGAATAGAAGCGCGAGGAATGCGCACTTGTGTTTGGCGAGTGTACCTGGCAGCTCTGATGATAGAGGCATTATCGTAAGATTGTCCTTGACAATTGTTAATGTTTATATCATGCTGCTTTAAAAAGCAAAATTACTGCATCAAATATATTCTTGGCTTTATGCCTTTTATTCGGCATAAACGTTAGAAATCGTTCAATTGTTTCTTTGTCTTCAAGATATCGGATAGTTAATCATAATTGGTCGACATGACCCACGTCAGTTGTTGAATCCACTGATATAGAATAGTATCTAGATTTTTACGTGTTCAACTATTGTGTTTAATAACACTGTCCGACAAAAATAAATTTTTTTTCTGCCCCTTCAATAATTCTGAACCACTTTCGATCAATTTTTTCACGCTGATTAAGAATCTGGAAAGAAAAATGCTCCAGCACGTCGAGTTTTTGAGAAAATTAGTGGTAAAAAGTGAAAAAGCATGGTTTTGGCTATATTTGATTATGATTAACAGAAAAATAAGAGGTGCTAGAATTTTGTTTCTGGTATCAATTGAAAGTTTTAATCACAACCAACAATTTCCTTAAGGAAGAATTCGAAGGCATTTTCGATAAGGTAATTAAAAATGATTTTTTCTTTATACGTACATGCAAAACCCTCGTTTGGCAACCACTGGCAGCACTCAAAAATGGCAGATTCCCTTAAAGTCCGACCAACCGATGCGCAAAATTTATTTATTTTAAATTAAGATATAAAAACTGTTAAATACAATGAAAGCTTAAATAAAATTTTAATTAAAACCTTTTCTATCACATCTTTTTTTTACCCCTTGGCTGTCGACGAGATTTCCACTGTTTTGGCCAAAAGTGTGTTGTAAATTTTTTTATTTTTATTTTTATGAAACTTGGTATCCTAAGGTTTTAGGGATCGCTGATTACGAATCCAAGGTCGGTTTTTTAAAATTCAAAATGGCGGATCCAATATGGCGGACAATTTTTTTAAACTGATCGGATTCGCTTGAAAATGGTTACTCGGGGGTTTTCGGGGTCGCTGAACACGAATCTGGAGTTAGTTTTTCAAAATTCAAAATGGCGTATTAAATATGACGGGCAATTTTTCAAAACTAATCGGATTCGCTTGAAAATGGTTACTCGGTGGTTTTCGGGGTCGCTGATTACAAATTCGTGGTTCATTTTTCAAAATTCAAAATGTCGGTTTAAAATTACTAAAAATAGGCGGATTGGCTAGAAATAATGTAATTTAGATTTTAATTAAAATTGATACTCAATTTATTGCGTATCAGCTTAATTTTCAATTTTGATAATGTAAATTGAGATTTTTAATCAGAAAGGCTAAAAACTGATGAGCAGTAATATAATAATAATATAATCTGTGGCGAAAGATAACTGCTTTTTCCACAATCACGTTTCGCATGTTTCAGCAAATGATCTTTTAAAAAATTATACCTTCAGAAGTTACGTTTGGTAATTTCCTGGAAATTTCTAGGAAATGTGGGTTTAATTAAACAAAAATTATCTTTATAACTACAGCACACATGAAGGTAAAGCGGACTGGAATCACAAGTCTCATAGGATAGCCCTCAAAGTGAGCTGCTGGGATATAGCGCTTTATGCGCTTAACCAAATCGCCACTTGATTTTACAGGGTTAGTTTATATGTATATCATATATATTTACTCAAAGGCAGAATTAAACAAATGATATATAAACTAACCCTGTAAAGTCAAGTGGCGATTTGGTTGAGCGCATAAAGCGCTAACCCAATAGCTCACCTATGAGACTTGGTGTTCGAGTCCGCCTTACCCTCATGTGTGTTGTAGATGTCAAGATCATTTTTTTAATTAAACCCACTTTTTTATTTTTAAAGAATGCAAAATTTGAATCATTTCAATTTTTGTAAACCTTTTTAAATAGTAATGTTACTAAAAAAAATTTTAAATAATTTGTAGTAACTTTCTGGAAGTTTACAGGAAGTTTCTATGGAAAGCTTCCAGGAAGTTACCAGGAATTTTCCATGGGAAACTTCCAACCTGCGGACATTATTGTATTTCCTGGAAATTTTCAGGAAGTTATTAAGGGTAACTTTCGAAGGTTCCCACGGGAAACTTCCTGAAAGTTTCCTGGAAGGTTTTGTGCTATATGAGTCGTATGAAGACAGCAGTTCAATGATTCCAAGAATGTTACCATTATGTGGTGATCCTGAAACTTCATTGTCTCCTCTAAAAAGCAAATTTCATTCAGCTAAAAACACAATAATACTGATGATACGTTGTAATACATTTCTCAAATGATTCTTTTCTGCTTCTAATTATTTCTTTAGACCAGTGTCAATAGATTTAATTGTTGAAGCTCGTGATAAAAACATAGAAATTGATTCAAAATGAGTTTTTCATTTTCGTTTAAATGTGTGTGAGCATTTTTCCAGTCACAATATCCATCCTCAGCAAATTGTGTATTACTTTTATGAAATAGTTTACAATAAAAACAAAAAACTTTTTCTGTTGGCGAAAAACACAACCAAGAACGCTTTATTAAATCTACGTTCTTAAATTGTCTCTCAAAAATAGATACTTTACATTTTCTAGTAGTATGTCCATCTATTTGTATAAATGACGCTGAATCTAATACTTTTGGATCATCGTTTTAAATTTTTGAACTTCTATCTGTAATCCAATGATCAATGTATTTGCTTATGTATTAGGGCTCAGGCCATTAGACAATATCACAGTAGATAGAAGTGTTTTCTTTATTATTTTCACAATTCCTCGAATTATCTCCTTCAATGTCTAAATTAACGTAATCTTTCACTTCTTCATTAACAAAAACTTTTTTTGACAAATTGACATCAACATTAATAGTTTTAGAATCTGAATCTGCTTCTTCCTTGCATTCAGATTCTTGCTGTAAATACATCCCAGGCGCGAACTGACGCTGGATTCAGGCCTTACTAAAGCTTGGATGAGGATTGGTCAATATTGATCAAGCCTTGGCGGGACGGCGGAAGCAAGGTTGCTTCTACCCATAATGTAACACTTATTTAAGTCGCGCGCTCCAGTCCTTGTTGAAGATTGGTGTTCAATCTTCAATCAATGCTGCGGAAGCCTAATTCAGAAATGAAACGAGACTGCTTCCACTGTTCCCAAATTTACGCGTTTCTCGCGCTCATTCAATATAATATGAAAATATCAATTGATAATAATAATAATAATAATAAATATTATTCACATTATTTATATTCATATTATATATGTGTATTTATTTAATTGCAATATACTATTAGAACAAGTATATGGGCAATTCCACGTGAGATTTTAGTCGACCTCTTAAAATCGGCCAAAAATATTTTTTTTCTATTCTGTATCGAAAAAAAACAGATACGTATTTTTTTATTTTTGTTTAATTGTCAAAATTTTTGAGTTATGAATTTTCGAAATTTTGCATTTTTAATCATAGACCTATATTCAGTTGCTTATAAGTCCGAAAATATTGAGTTTAGAAAAAAGTTGTCAAAGAACGAAAGTTTTAGTTTTCTTTCGACTTTTACAAAATGAAAACAAAAAAAATTTTTTTTCATTTTTTATTAAAAAAATAAAAAAAATTTATAAACAAATTAATTTTTTTAACTTTGGGTATGATAAATTTTTAATTTTCTTTTTTTAAAACATACCTGTAAATGATAAGAAGGTTTTGCAAAAAGTTTCAGAGTGGGCCTGACAAGTTTAATGGGTTAAAAAAAATAAGTAAGCTGTCCGTGCAGGTCGAACGCTTGCTGCGCAATGGGATTTTTTTACAATTTACTATTAAAAATTGTCTAAAGCCTTCAAATCTAATAATAATGAAAATCCGATAAAATTTGAAGGCTCTAGACAATTTGTAATAGTAAATTGTAAAAAAATCCCATTGCGCAGCAAGCGTTCGACCTGCACGGACAGCTTAATTATTTTTTTTAACCCATTAAACTTGTAAGGCCCACTCTGAAACTTTTTGCAAAACCTTCTTATCATTTACAGGTATATTTTAAAAAAAGAAAATTAAAAATTTATCATACCCAAAGTTAAAAAAAATTAATTTGTTTATAAATTTTTTTATTTTTTTAATAAAAAATGAAAAAAAAATTTTTGTTTTCATTTCCTAAAAGTCGAAAGAAAACTAAAACTTTCGTTCTTTGACAACTTTTTTCTAAACTCAATATTTTCGGACTTATAAGCAACTGAATATAGGTCTATGATTAAAAATGCAAAATTTCGAAAATTCATAACTCAAAAATTTTGACAATTAAACAAAAATAAAAAAATACGTATCTGTTTTTTTTCGATACAAAATAGAAAAAAAATATTTTTGGCCGATTTTAAGAGGTCGACTAAAATCTCACGTGGAATTGCCCATATATATTATTTTCATGTAAATAATATATTATTAAAAATAAATGTCATTTGAAATAGTAACATTAAAAAAATAATTTTAGTAAAAAAAGGTAATTTTTCTGTTAATCGGTACATTTTTTTCTTGATTTTTTAACAGACTTTTAAAATTATTTACAAACATATTTACCCAGGTGCGAATTTAGGTTGGCCTAACAAACCGTCGGGTCAACTTTGGCGACAAAGGTCGGCACAACTATGGGGAACGTATCTCATATGACTTACAAATTTAGGTTGGCCAAACTCTGGGCCACGGTTGGCAAAACTCTATAAAACGCAGTTTAAATGACTTAAACTTTCTTGGTCGGCCTAACTCTGGGCCACGGTTGGCCCGACGGTTGGCAAAACTTTGTGATTAACAGTTTAAATGACTTAAACTTTCTCGGTTGGCCTAACTCTGGGCCGCGGTTGGCCCGACGGTTGGCAAAACTTTGTGATTAACAGTTTAAATGACTTAAAATTTCTCGGTTGGCCGAACTCTGGGCCACGGTGGGCCCGACTGTTGCAGCTTCAATATACATTTAACGGTATGGACTCCTATGTGAGCGTAGCGTAGTGGTCAGTGTATAAGTCTTCGGCGCGTTAGGTTAGGGGTTCGATCCCAGCGAGCGGTAGATATTTTCGAAAATGTATGTATGAGATTGTGTTTAATAATAATAATAGGTATAGGTTATATCTGATGTTCCCGCTAATAATAACGTGTTAATTGTTTAAATAATTTAGTTTTTTCATAATTTTTTACCTTTGGCTGTTAAAGTTGGCCAAACTTACGCATTTAAAGTCGTGCCAACTTTGGCGTCAGTCTTTGGACCAACCATTGAAATGTATAGTTGGCACAACATATGCATTTTGAGTAGGGCCAACTTCCTTATGACTTGTCGGACCAACCATCGTCGCCATTAGACGGCCAACCGTTATCAATCTGTATGGTTGGCCCAACCTCTGGCACGAGAAGTTGGACCGACCTTGTAAAGGTTGGCCCAACTATGGGCCAACCGAAAATTCGCACCTGGGTACATTTTTTATTCACAACACAACACACAATTTTATTATTTTATATATCGCTTAGAAACTAAAACGTAAAAATATTCGCTCGCATGTGGGATCGAACCCCACGACGCATACCCGACACCTCTATAAACGCACCTATTTAAACCGCACGGCCAACGAAGGTTGGAAGGGATCCTGCTTAATCTACTATATCACTCAACATTGATTCTGCATGGGACACCAATGTTCGTTCCATGCTCGATTCAAGACTAAGTCAATCTTCGTGAGTGAAAATACAATATTCACTTTCTTTATTACCGTGTACACTGAACAATATTAAATATAAATATTTATAAATTATTTAATATTACAATATTTATTTTTGATAATATGTTTAATTTAATTATATATTATTTTTTTCTTGCACAGTGTTAAATTATTATTTTTAAAGATCAAGAGTTTCGTTTGTCTGAAAAATTTTCAGTGATCAAAAACTTTCAGTGTGAAAATTGTTCATTAGGGCGTAATAAATATTTATGCCAAGTATATTTACATTAGAATTAACCGTTTAGAAAATATTATCAAAATACTATTTTTTTGTCAAACGCGTGTGACCTTGCGACTCAGCGTTGCCAACTCAAGAGTTTAACGTACCTAGTAAAAAAAAAGTATTCAGAATAGAAAAAAAGTATTGGTGGTGACGTTCGGTGAATGCGTTTTCGCGACAAAACCGTATTGGTGGGTTACGGTGAATACATTTTACTATGCCTACAATGCATGACAGATTAAAGGGAGCATGACGTTACCGGCAGAAAGTTATTAGGAAAGGCGGAAAATTGTAAATTTTTAATGAATTTTTATTCATTAATTATAATTAATAATTATAATTAATTATAATTAATTATAATTAATTAATAACCAAATATTATTTGCGATTACTTGGATTTCTTTTCAATTTCAAAATTTTCCGCCTTTCCTAATAACTTTCTGCCGGTAACGTCATGCTCCCTTTAATCTGTCATGCATTGTAGGCATAGTAAAGCATATGGTAATCGATCAACATTTGACATTTTTGTTTTACATTTAATTTTTCGTTTTTACTCAAAATTTCTTATTTCCTTCTCGCAATAGCCATTTTTATACATCACACTACTCACGCTCTTCATATATATTCTCAACTTTGCTTAGGAATCTTTAAATCGAAAGTTTAAAACAGAAAGTATTCACGGTGAGCAAAATGTATTCACCGTAACCCACCAATACGGTTTTGTCGCGAAAACGCATTCACCGAACGTCACCACCAATACTTTTTTTCTATTCTGAATACTTTTTTTTTACTGGGTACGTTAAACTCTTGAGTTGGTAACGCTGAGTCGCAAGGTCACACGCGTTTGACAAAAAAAATAGTATTTTGATAATATTTTCTAAACGGTTAATCCTAATGGCATAAATATTTATTACACCCTAATGAACAATTTTTACCCTGGAAGTTTTTGATCACTAAAAATTTTTCAGACAAACGAAAGTGAAACTTTTGAAATTTTTTAAATAATAATTTTACACTGTGTAAGAAAAAAATAATATACGATTTAACTTTATCTATAATATAATATCATTAATGTAAATATTATACAATTAATAATTATTAATATTTATTTACCATTGTTATCTTAATATTATAATTATAGTATTATTATTTTAAATAATTATAATAATTAATAATAATACTTATTATATTATATTATTACACTCGGGTCGCAAAGTTTCAGTACATTTGGACTTTTACTTGTAAATGCTCGCTTTACTTCAAATTCAAATATTTCTGTAAAAATAGGTGCTACAGCTATCAAACTAGGATCATTTTAAAGCTCAATAAATTTAGAGTCAAATAGGCAAAAAAAAATAACCAATTTAATATTGTAAATTTGAAAATATAATTCTTTAAAGTTAGAGATTTTTTATGAAAATTGCGATTTCGGAATCTGGAGTTCAAGCGAACGCCAATTAATGAAAAAATTTCTTTAAGATTTGACAGTTTTACAATATAATGTACAAATTCCATTCTTTAATTCTAGACAAAAATCATTTACAAATATGAAGTATTTTTTTCAAATTGTATAAAAATAATTGCTCTTGCTCTAAATTTTTCGAAGAATATAAATTGCAAATTCGTCGTTTCTATTCATTTGTTTTATCAATTAACCACACTTTTGAAAAATATTGAACCTCTTGACTGTAGTAAATTTAAATTATTTACATGAAATTTATCCCTCTTCTTATAATGTTACAAATTTTAACTCGCATTATTACTTATTTTATTTCAAGGTGCAATTTTTTAAATTTTACAATAAAAAAGAGATGCACATTTTTCAAAAATTTGGTTAAGGGGAGGCACCACCCCCAACTTTGACCCCTTTAAATTTGAGTTATTAAAGTAGGTTATATTTTTTTTCTTACACCACTTTTAACCCTAAAATATAAAGCACGAAGTAGTATAAGGAGACCTCACGCGACAAAAAAAACTGCACATATTTGGGGGGACAGAGATCTCAGAGATTGCACCACTAACAGAGGTTGCGCCTCTGTGATTAAAGTATTGTACTAACATTTTTCGTCTGCTACTGTATATGAACATAACCTACAAATTAAAGAAATACGACGAAGTGTAATGGCGACCATGGTTTACATTTCAGCCGTAATGGCGCAACCTCTGCTAGTGGTGCAAATACTCATAAAGGCCAACGCAGAATAGATTCGCGAAGATCGTTCGCGAACGAGACGCATGAGATAGAAAAGGACACAAATATATTGCTGTCCTTTTCTAACCCATGCTTTGCGTTCGCGAACGACGTTCGCGAAGCAGTTGTGCTTAGGCCTTAACTCTAACCCCCCTAAAATGTGTTGATTTTTGCCGCTGCTAAGCATTGGCGTGAGGTCTCCTTATACTACTTCGTGATATAAAGGATGGTCAAAAATTTGAAATTTTAATTTTTGAAGAGGTTAGAATTTTTATCTTTTCACTAATTGCAAATTTTTGAAAATCCATGCGAGAGGTTGTTTAAAACTATAAAATAAGCTTAGAAAAAAATTTGCGTTAAAAAATATTGAAAATTGTAAGAGAAGATTAATTTTGAATGTTCAAATTTTACAACTTGTGACATATTTCCAAAGTCCTAGATCAATAATCTTTTTGAGAATATCAGTTCTTACAAAAATTTATTCGCTAAATGCAAAAACCATGTTGAATAATTTATTTAGTAGGTTAACATTTTAACGTCTGTCAAAATTATTTTATTTTCTAGGTTAAAATTTTGACAGACGTTAAAATTTTAATCTAGTAAATAAGTTATTTGACATGGTTTTTGCATTTAGGGAATAAATTTTTGTAAGAACTGATATTCTCAAAAAGATTATTGATCTAGGACTTTGGAAATATGTCACAAGTTGTAAAATTTGAACATTCAAAATTAATCTTCTCTTACAATTTTCAATATTTTTTAACGCAAATTTTTTTCTAAGCTTATTTTATAGTTTTAAACAACCTCTCGCATGGATTTTCAAAAATTTGCAATTAGTGAAAAGATAAAAATTCTAACCTCTTTAAAAATTAAAATTTCAAATTTTTGACCATCCTATATATTTTAGGGTTAAAAATGATGCAAGAAAAAAAATATAACCTAGTTTAATAATTTAAATTTAAAGGGCTCAAAGTTGGGGGTGGTGCCTCCCCTTAATTGATAAAACAAGTGAACAGAAATGACGAATTTTCAATTTATATTCCTTAAAAACTTTAGAAAGCAAGAGTAATTATTTTTACAGAATTTAAGGCAAATACTGAATACTTATAAAAGATTTTAGTCTCGAATTAAAGAGTTAAATTTGTACATTATATTGTAAAACTGTCAAATCTTAAAGAAATTTTTTCATTAATTGGCGTTCGCTTAAACTCCAGATTACGAAATCGCAATTTTCATAAAAAATCTCTAACTTTAAAGAATTATATTTTCAAATTTACAATATTGAATTGGTTATTTTTTTGCCTATTTGACTCTAAATTTATTGAGCTTTAAAATGATCCTAGTTTGATAGCTGTAGCTCCTATTTTTACAGAAATATTTGAATTTGAAGTAAAGCGAGCATTTACAAGTAAAAGTCCAAATGTACTGAAACTTTGCGACCCGAGTGTATATAATTATATAATTAATATAGTATTTAATAATAATATCAATAATTTTTAAATAATGTAAAAAATTATTTGATTATTTATTAATATTTACATATAATAAATTAAATGAAAATTCTTTAATATTTAATAATTATTTTGATAATTTTTTATCTAAATTATTTAATTATTTATTAATATTTACATTTAATATATTAAATGAAAATATTAAAAAACTATTTATTATTTAATAATTATTTATTAATTTAGATAATTTTTTATCTAAATTATTTAATTATTTAATAATATTTACATTTAATATATTAAATGTAAATATTAATAAATTATTAATTATTTAATAATTATTTAATAATTTAGATAATTTTTTATCTAAATTATTTGATTATTTATTGATATTTACATTAATAAATTAAATGTAAATATTTAAAAATTATTTATTATTTTGATAATTTTTCATCTAAATTATTTAATAATATTTACATTTAATAGATTAAATGTAAATATTAATAAATTATTTAATATTTAATAATTATTTATTAATTTAGATAATTTTTTATATTTTTTAAAAATGATTGATGAACAATATATTGTTCAGTGCATACGGTAATAAATAAACTGAAAATTGTATCATCGTTGATTCAAGCCTTGATTCAAGCTTGAATAAAGATTGGATATTCAAGCTTCACACACGAAGATTGATCGAGTCTTGAATCGAGCATGGGACGAACATTGGTCTCCAATGTTGAACCAACATTGAGTGACAGTGTTTTAAAGACTGCTTCAACTCTGGATTACCCACGCTGGGCGTTCAAGGCTTTATAAAGCTTCAATCCATCGTCGGCATTTGGTCTTTCGCGCCTGGGATATCAAAAACTGATACTAAAAAAATGTCTCGCAAAATAAACGAAAAAAACAATAAATGAGGTTAGATTTTGAAAATTTAATTTTACAAAATTTGTTTTTATGTTGTGACTTTCAGGAACATATAAATCTAAATTGGCTAAATTATTTTATTTGTGTAACATTTATTGTAATGTACAAAAAGAATATTTCACATTTACTACATATTATGTTACTTACAAAACTCATACCCAGGTAAAAATGATTCTTACGAATTTCGTTCGGAAAGCCGACCAGATTCCCACAGATTTCATATCAAATTCGTATAAAATTACAAGTAAAATTCGTGTGATGTTTTGAAACGTTTTTTCGCACGAATGTTCGTACGAATAATACCTGAATTTTAAGTATGGGTATTAAAAAAAAAATTTCTCTCGGAATTTCGTATAAAAATTCGCACGAAAATTCTTTTTACGATTTCTTGAAAAATATTCAGCCAGATTTCCATTCGAAATTCATACAATATTCAAGCGAATTGCGAACGGATTAATAAAAAATTTATTGTTTTTAACTGGGTATGAAATTTAGACGACTCATTTTGAATTTCTGTTGAAGTTGAAGAATTCGATAAGTTCTCCTTTTTAGTCACATTTGGATCTTTGCAAAAAAATCTGTCATTCGATGAGTTTTAGATAAGAGTGCGTCTTCTCTTCCTCCTTTTTCTTTTGTTTTTTTATTAGCACCAGACTTTTAATCCCGCACTGATATTGTCTCAAATTCTTTTTAAAAAATATTTTACATTCGCATTTTTAGCTTCTTTAAAACCTAATCCAAAAAACTACTTTAAAACTTTTAAAAAATCTTTTGAAAAATATAATCAGAAATACTCTTCTAACGTTATATTGTTTTGAGTAACAGACAGTATTGGGAAGTGACACGTCACTAAAGCTTTTTGACGTAATATACATAGAAAACGTATAAAACCCTGTAAATTACATCTGATGTTGTACTTTTGTTAAATTCCTTTACATATACGAGTCGGTATCAAAACTACACAAGAAATTTCAAAAAATGTTATATTTAACAAAAAATAAATGTTGATATTTTAACATTTGATTTTTTTAAATAAGTTTTTTTAAACAATTAAAGGACGCCGGCCCAAAATACATTGAAAAAAAGTTTCGGTCAAATTTGTTCAAACTTCGAAGTTTTGTAGCTTCTAACCTCCTGAACAAAAAATGTTAATGTCAAAACCCCCGAAAATCAATAGTTTTTTAGTTACATCATGTTGAGCCTCAAAAAATTAGTGAAAAATAACAAAGCTTGCTCATGGCTCAAGGCTCAAGACTTAATGCAAAGGGTGGAAGCTTGTCGATGACTATAGGCTTGATCAAAGTTTGATCTTGACTCAAGGTTTGATTATGGCTGAACGATTAATCATGGCTCGAAGCTGTAATATGGATGAAAACTTGATCATGGATTAAGGCTTCATTATGGCTCGAAGCTCTAATATGGATCATAACTTGATTATGGCTCAACAGTTAATCATGGCTTGAACTCGATTATGGATCAAGGCTTGATCATGGATTATGATTTGATTATGGATTAAGACTTGATTATGGCTCAACAGTTAATCATGGCTTGAACTCGATTATGGATCAAGGCTTGATCGACATTAAAGTTTCGAGCCACGATTAAAAATGAGCCATAATCAAACCTTAATTCATATTAGAACTTCGAGCCATAGTCAAGCCTTAATTAACCCATGATCAAGCCTTGATCCATAATCGAGTTCAAGCCATAATTAACTGTTGAGCCATAATCAAGTCTTAATCCATGATCAAGTCTTAATCCATGATCAAGCCTTGATCCATATTAGAGCTTCGAGCCATGATTAATCGTTGAGCCATAATCAAGCCTTGAGCCATAAGCAAGCTTTGCTATTTTTTACTCATTTTTTGAGGCTCAACATGATGTAGCTAAAAAACTATTGATTTTCGGGATTTTTGACATTAACATTTTTTGTTCAGGAGATTATAATATACAAAACTTCGAAGTTTGGACAAATTTGACGGAAACTTTTTTCAATGTATTTTGTGCGGGGTCCTTTATTTAAAGTATTTGATTTAATGGTAATTTGGGTTAATTTTTTCAAAGCAATGCAGGTAAATACTAAAGACAAAAGAAAAACTAGCATATTTCAAGGAAAAGGCTTCGGAGATGAAAAATAAATTTTGTCCAACGCCTGCAGTGGAATTGAACTATTGTACGCTAGGCACCAATGGGGAATGAGTTTGATAACTGAAAGAAAAATAAAATTATTTGTGTTTTCCTTTTAAATTGTTAATATTAATATAACTTACGTAACTAAACTAAGGGTATGACTTACATAATTTACGCAAGGTACGCAATTTACGTAAGTAACGTGACATATCTAAATAGGTAATGTTAGTTTACACAAAAATCTTATAAATAAAAATTGGGATAAATAAAATAAGTTTTGCAGTTGTTGGACAAAGTATCGTATACAATTCGTGGAGAAAAACGATTTTCGCTCGCTTGATTGCTGCACTCGCTACGCTAGAGCAGCAAACTTCAGCTCGCAAGAAATCGCCCTTTTTCACCACTCGTTGTACAATATACTATTCTTTCACATTTATATTCATTAGGGCGCAATTAAAATATGTTTTTTAGTAAAATATACAAATCTCACACCCTCATTTTATAATACCATCGAAATATTCTGTTAAATTTTCTTCTTCATTCAGCTATGTATTAAAAAGAAAGGTTTCGGAGATGAAATGAATTTTTACTCCGAGAAAAATGTAAATTTCGATTATTTATAACAGCAATAATTTTTCTCCTTTTTATAGATAAAATATAGAAAAATGAAACGGTAGATTCTCTGGTTTATTTTAATGTGCATTAAAATTTTGTTTAGGATATTTTTAAAGTATAAAATATCAGTAATCATTGTAAAGTAATTTAAACCTAAAACTGAAGACAAAGTTTAAATATTTTTATCAAAAATAAAAGTGAGGTCTAAAAATTTTAAAATGCACATAATGATAGAATTTTCATTTTAAAATGATAAATAAGTGCTAAATTTTTATTATTGAAATTGATAATCCTTCTATTATATTAGGTTAGAGAACGACCGACCGACCGACCGACAGTTTTCACACCAAGTATATATACATATATTGCTTCCTCATAAAGGAAGCCTTATAGTGATGTCGATTTCCGAATTTTTTAAAATCAATTATTTTTACAAATTTTCAAGTGTAGTATATATAATTCGTCGAGAGGAACAAATGTCCGGATGTATGTGTGTATGTGTGTATGTGTGTGTATGTCACCGATTCTTGTGGACAAATTTTCTCTTACACATCTTGATGGATTTTTATAAGATTTTGTAGGTGTATTACGGTCATGAATACCAAAAATCAGACAGAAGGATTTTCAAAAATATATAAAAAAAAATTTTTTCAACATTTTTTTAATTTTTGAAAAAATTAATTTTTTGGTTTTTTGAAATAACATTTTTCTATATTAAAATTTTCAATAATTCTTGTCAAAATTGCATTCCTGACATAAAAACGAATCAATTCATGTATATAAAGTATATATTTTATCAAAATTTATAGAATTAATAAATATTTTAATTTTTCATAAAAAATTAAAATTTTGTATTTTTTGACATTTTATCATAACACTTTAAAATAATTATTCTATAATAAAAAAATTGAATAATTAATATTTATTCAGGGTACTTTACCCGGTTTACTAATTATATTTAATAAATACTATTATAATTATTTAACTTTTAAAATTATATATAATAATATATATTGAGGAAGCTAAATGGTCATGAAATGAACAACTTGTATATATATCTAACTATATTTTAGAATGCTCATACACATATACAAATTACAAACTTGCATTTGTGTCGTGCCTTGGCACCACACGAATTACAAACCTTTTTTGTATCGTGCCTAGGCACGGCACGAATTACCAAGCGAACTTTGTGTCGTGCCAAGGCACGGCACGAATTATATATCGTTAATCGTGTCGTATCAAGGCACGACACGGGCACGACACGAATTTTCGTGTTTTTTTGTGTTCGTGTCAGTCCCTGATACATACACAATCTCTCGCATGGATTTGCAAAAATATATCCAATTAGTTAAAAGAACATCAAATTCATAAAAGTTTTTACACAGGAAAAAAAAAATCTGACTCCGTTTACACCTTAAATTCAGCCCATGACTTTCACATAAGTTTCGCCAAAGCTACACAATAGAAAAATACAAGAGTTTAATACAAAGGACGTTCTTACACACTTAAATATAAACGCTCAATTAAAACTTTAATAATTACATTAACAATATTTTTAATCACAACACAATCGGTTGACAACAAAATATCAAGCCAATGGTCCTCTGTTTGATTTCTGTTGCTATCCCGGACAAACACTCTCAAAAACAGATGCTCATACGCGGGACAACTATATAAAATATGTAGAAAGCTTTCACTTTCGAGGCAGCAAGAGGGGCACATTCTATCTGGATAAAATTTGTATTCATTCTTATTAAAAACTATTCTGGGTACATGGTTATTAAGGAGCCTTATCTGTGCGAAAACATTTTTATAATGCATAGGAATGTTTAATTCAAGATAGCTCCTCGAATTCGTTCGCGGATTTAAGCAAGGATAAAGAACTAAGCTTTTAGACTGTTCCAAACAACCGATGTCTTCCTCCTTGAGATAATTCGCGTATTCAATTAGTATTACCTTTTTGTTCCAATTAAGAGAATCTAAGTTCATTGCCATTAGCAAGTCGGTCTGGCCGCTAGGATTGAAAAAAACAAACCCTGATCTTGTTAAACCAATTAAGTTTAACGTTATCCAGTTTGTCTCTTACCAACGATAGAAGTCTCTCAGCACGCTGCCTTGGATACCGTGAAGAATCCAACCGTGAAAGTTTATTTATCCAACCCAGGTGAAAAAGACCAATGTTGACGATGAGTTGAAGTTACGATTGTTAAAACCTAAATAAAATCTATATGTTAAAGCTAAAAGTGGGACCCAAATTTTGACTCAGATCTGTTGTCATAAATATTACATCAATAAAAATTAAAGTATAAAGCAGTTTTTAAAAAAAAAATAACTATAATAAACTTTTTTAATTTGGTAAGAAAATTACCGATTTTTCCTGGGCAATTTAAATTTCCGGCTATTAATCGGTTTACCCGCGCAATTTAAAAGTATTATAGTAGAAACTAAAACCCGTCAGAGACTGGTACTTGTATATAACATATTTTCTTAAAAAAGAGAATTTTCATAAAATAAATCAATTTTTGTAGCCATCTAGAGATTTATTTATAGCTAAAACTAAAAATCAAATATATTTGAATTTGTTAAAAAAAATAAACCGGGTAAAATTTGGACAAAGCCGGGAATTTTGTTAAACGAACATAGACACCCTGCTTCAGATTTGTCTTTACATTGCTCAAAACATCTTTAGAAGTTTAATCAAAAAGTAATATAACTTAACTTTTTACCATGTAAGATTTACCTAGTAGCATAATGATAGTATCCTATCATAGGTGACTTACAATTCTAGGCATCCTGCAATATCATTTTTTTCATAAAATATTTATCATCATCAAATCTATTTATAAATTTAAGGCGAATTTAAGAAGGCACATTTTTGACGTTAGTGATGATGAAAATAGCAATAAAATTTAAAATATTTCAAGTCTAACGCCCTTAATTTTTTTCTATTGTTAATATAGTTTTAATTGCTATTATGTTTTTTGTTAAGCACAAAACTGTACAAAACGGTCTAGAGCGCGTTTATGATGAAAATAAAATCATAAAACATCTCCATTTTCAAAGTTTCTGCAGTTCTTTCAATTAAAGAATATTGAATGAATTGGATAAATAATTATAAATTGCATTATTTTGAAGTCACAATCCTCTTAATTAAAGACCCCAAAAATACTACTGAATTAAGCTTGATATTAATTAATAACAATTATCATTTTTTCGATTTTTTGATATTGAATATAATTTTATACTTACATCTTAGTCATATTATTTTTGTGTAAAACTATGCTAAGATGTGACTAAATATCATGTATTATTCAAATATACAGAGTTTGAAAGCAATTCATTAAAAAATATAAACTTTGGAAGTTTGCAATTTTTTAACTTTTTTGAAAACATTTTTATACTTAAATCTTAGTTATAGGACACTATTTTTTGCAAAATTTTGCTTAAATGTGACTAAAGAACATGTAATACTTAATTATAGATAGTTTAAAACCAGTTAATTAAAAAATATAAAATTTGGATATTTGCGATTTTTTGAATTTTTTTAAAATCATTTTTATACTTTCATCTTAGTTATAGGACATTTTTTTGGCAAATCTATTCTAGAATGTGATTAAATAACATGTTATACTCAATTATACAAAGTTTAAAAGCATTTTAAAAAAAAGGTAAAATTTAAGAATTTTTGATTTTTGAATTTTTTGAAAAAATTGAATATCTTCCGATCTAATTAATATTTTTCAAATCTGTAAATTTAAAAACCTTCCTTGGCCTAAGGTCAAACATTCTGCTAAATTTGGTTTCAAACGGTTGAGCCGTTTTAAGTGATTCGCGAACAAAGATTCTGTGACATACGGAAATACATACATACACACATACACGAGATTTTTATTAGCATTTTTGGAATCCTGGATGCTTAAAACGAATAATTATGTGTAAAATTTTAAGTTCTGAGCAATGTACAGACAAAAGTCTCATCTTATATATGAGCGATTCCACGTCAAGTGATCAAGGGGTCTTTTTGTGTAATGTTTATTTCAATAATTTTTTACTCTTAAACAATTAAACATACAAATTTGACAAAGTACATTTTGGAAAGGTTTTTTCATGCTCTTTCGATTGGAAATAAGCATTTTGAAAAAAAAAAATGTTGACCTAAAAAAATCAAAATTAAAAATAAATTTCAATTTTTGAGGGAGATGGATACGATTTTTTTTTTTTTAACGAAAGCTGAGGTTTTTTCCTAAAAGGACATATTATTTCCAATCGAAAGAGCATGATAAAACCTTTCCAAAATGTACTTTGTCAAATTTGTATGTTTATTTGTTTAAGAGTAAAAAATTATTGAAATAAGCATTGTACTGAAAAACACAAAAATTTAACCCCCTCCCCCTCGGAAAATATTGGACTAGGTAAAAAAATATTTTTACGAAAAATTACTATCTATGAGTACTACAAAAGCTCCAAGTTTTGCTACGATTGGAGAAAATTATGTCTCCACCTTGATCACTTGACATGGAATCGCTCATATATAGATAATATATTCTATGATCATTTTTTTGTAATTTTTTATATTAATTTATTTAAAAATTAGTATTAATTATTATTTAAAACCATAATAATTTAATTAACATTAAGATATTAATGAGTAAATAAATATAAATATTTATTTAGTCTTAGTGTATAATATTTATGTTAATTATAGAAGATTCATATAAATAAAGTTAAATTATATATTATTTTTTCTTACACAGTGCAAATTATTATTTTTAAAGTTCAAGAGTTTCGTTTGTCTGAAAAATTTTCGATGATCAAAAACTTACAGTGTAAAAAATGTTCATTAAGGTGCTATAAATATTTATGCCAAATATTTTTACACTAGGATTAACCGTTTAGTAAATATTATCAAAATACTATTTTTTGTCAAACGCGTGTGACCTTGCAACTCAGCGTAGCCAACTCAACACATACGTTAAACTCTTGAGTTGGCAACGCTGAGTTGCAAGGTCACACGCGTTTGACAAAAAATAGTATTTTGATAATATTTACTAAACGGTTAATCCTAGTGTAAAAATATTTGGCATAAATATTTATTGCACCTTAATGAAAATTTTTTACACTGTAAGTTTTTGATCACTGAAAATTTTTCAGACAAACGAAACTCTTGAACTTTAAAAATAATAATTTGCACTGTGTAAGAAAAAAATAATACCTATATAATAAAATTAAACATATAAAAAAATTGTAATATTAAATAATTTATAAATATTTATATTTAATATTGTTCAATTGTAAAAAAAGTTTGACTAATAAATACTTATTTTACTAAAAAAAAAATTATTTTTGAAAAAACTTAAATTTAGTGGAATCTTCCCTTAAAATCACTTTAGGTAAATTTCAGGAGACTTTTTGCGGTTTTTGTTGTAAAAACAATTTTACTAATTATTCGCTGTAACAGATAAAGATTAGGAATCACTAAGTAGTTAACTTATTATACTCCTACAATTTTAAACAATTTTTGAGTTTATAAGATTTAAAAACAAAGAAAGAAGAATATACCAAAAACAGAAAAAATTATGTACAAAATAACGAAACTTTTTTTGTACAAAAAAACCGAAAAAAATTTTTGTATAAAATAACAGCGCCTAGTTGGTTAACGTGTGGCACCTCCGCATACGCGTATTTCTCCCCACGGGCCGCCTACGGCCATATCGGGGAGAGATTTACGCTCTCCAACGCCGATGGCCATCATGTGACCATCTACCGAGCCCGCAAAGTTGAGTAAGTACGTTTACGGCCCTTCGGTTTAGGGCGGGACCTTTCCAATCCCTGGTCACTCTGCAGGTAACCGCCCGAGTTGGCACCACAACTCACATGTCGAAGCGCCAGTACTAAGACCGTTGCCGAAGCTTCGGTCTGTTCATGGACGCCCGTAGTCTCAAGCGATGTAGAACCACTGCCCGCACGAGTCCAACCTAATGACCGGAAGGAAACAAGCCTTTCGGCAAGTCTCCCGGGCTCGGACCGGTCCCCGTGCTACCTTTTAGTACTCTGGTAAGAGTACCGATTAAGAGTCTTACCACCCTTGCTTCGGCAAGTTAGGTTCGACGGTCAATATAAGACCTGCCGGACCGTCACGGCACTGCCCATCATCATCGTAAGCCAATACTCTATAAGGTAGCCTGAGACAAACCGAGTACTACCCGCAAGCATGGCACCACTCCGAGTCTCTTTTAGTCGCCTTTTACGACATGCAGCCGATCGCAGGGGGCCTATTCTGCGCCCGGGACCCCCACGGGAGTGTATAAAATAACAAACAATTTTTTCTTTATGTACAAAATGGCAAAATAAAAATTTGTACAAAAAAAATTTGTACTTCGCCCCCCTGCGCGCTTCGCGCGCCAACCCTCTAACTATTTCTTACATTTATTTTAATTTTTATTTTTAAATCATGTTCTCTTAATATGAATGCATAGTAATAAGTTAGAGTAAATTAGAGATAATTAACCCGTAGGTCAAAACTGCCTTAAAATTGACATACATTTAAAAGGTAGCCGGAATTGTTTGTCAAATTTTGACGTCTAGGTTAAAACTGTCCTCAAAATTATCCTAAACTTTGAGGGAAACTGAAATTTTACGTCAAATTTTGATGTCTAGGTCAAAACTGCCCTCAAAATTGACCTAAACTTTAAGGGAAGCGGAAATTGTTTGTCAAATTTTTACGTCTAGGTCAAAACTGCCCTCAAAATTGACCTAAACTTTGAGGGAAACTGAAATTGTACGTCAAATTTTGACGTCTAGGTCAAAACTGCTTTTAAAAATGACCTAAACTTTAAGGGAAGCAGAAAAATCAATTTACCGCAACATTCAGATTCATTTTTTTCATTCTTAACTGAAAAACTCGTACACGGATCAGGAATATTGTGTTTCGCAAAAAATATTGTATTTCTTGATTTGTTACGTGCGAAATTGCACATAAAGCAATTGCAAACACTTTTAACACTTAATCGGGTAATTTTCATCTTAGGTGCTTCTAAAAATTGATTTAAATTTGGTAATTTAATTTCCTTCGCTGCATCAGTTTCAGACAAGAAAAGGTTACGTCGACACGTTGAACACACTACAGCCGGCAACCGTATATCGTTTTCATTATAACAAATGTTTTTTTAACAAGAAAAAGCAATTT
Source organism: Leptopilina myrica (nomen nudum) (assembly GCA_032872475.1). Taxonomy (NCBI): domain Eukaryota; kingdom Metazoa; phylum Arthropoda; class Insecta; order Hymenoptera; family Figitidae; genus Leptopilina; species Leptopilina myrica (nomen nudum). The sequence continues at coordinate 26,790,275 of CM065459.1, read as the reverse complement.
TCCTTTAACTGTAAACATTGATTTCTTAATATCCAAACAAAGCAAACAAATAGATTGACGATTGTCTTCGTGATTTTTCGGTTTCGTCATTTTTCAACTTTAAAATAAAACTATGCACATAGTTAGTTAATTACGGTTATAATAACAGATTTGAAAACAAATTCAATCTAAAAAACAAAGTATAATCTAAACCCTGACAAAATAACAAAATATTTAGACTCTGCACGCAAATTTAAGTACCTACATCTGCTTACTTTCCTCGAAACAAAATTGGCTCCTCAATTTAACTGCTTAAAAGTACTCTAATTATTGAACACTTGTAGTAAATTTAATTATTTTTTTTATTTTGAAGACAGGAATACGTAATTTAAAACACATTACCATAGTAAACCAGTTTCTACATTTATTTTGAGAAATAACACAAAAATAGCAAAGAATTTAATATCTTAATTTTTAATGAAATAACAGCAATTAACCTACCTTCAAGACAATTTTTAATTTTTCAGAGAAAGGTTACATAAAAAACTTATTTTTGTCTAGAATACATGTATATAAAATTCTGAATAAGCAAGTGCTCAGATAAATGTGTGTATATCACAAAATATTATGTAAAAATTATCTTATACACATTTTACCTGAATTTTCGTCTGTGGCCATATATGTCCATCTCGAAAATAAAATACTAAACATAATTCGATTTGAATGACCAAGTGCATACTAAGGTTTTTGGGGTCCCTGAATCCGAATTTCAAATCAGATTTTCAAAATTCAAAATGGTAGACCTAAAATGGCGACTATGAAGATTTAAAAATTTATCAAATACGCTTGAAACTCGTTACTTGGGGTTTTCGGGGTCGCTGATTACGAATATGATGTCAGATTTACAAAATTAAAATGGTGAATCCAATATGGCGGATAATTTCAAGATTAATGCAATTTGATAGAATTTTAGGTCCGCCATTTTGGATTTCAAAATCTGACATCGGATTCGTAATCAGCGACCCAAAAACCCCCCGAGTAACAAGTTTTAAACAAATCCGTTGCACTGAGAAAACTGGAGTATTGGACTAAACATCTGGTGGGACAAATCGTTAATATTTGAGAGTTAGCTATTGGATAATAATATACAAGTAGATTTCCATTATCAATTCAAAATTTATTTTAGAAGGACTATTTAACTTTCTTCATTAGCAAAGCAAACATACACTTTTTGAACCTCTGAATTTGACTCTCCAGTATTCTCAGTGTGGATTTTTTATTTTCTCGACCGCCATATTGGATTGTAACAAGTTTCAAGCAAATCTGATAAAATTTAAAATTTTCGAATTCGCCATTTTGGATCCGCCATTTTAAATTTTGAAAAACTGACTTCATATTCAAATTTTGCGACTCCAAAAACCTTAATTACAATGAAATCACATTTTTTAGAAACTTTTCTTTTCTTGAACCGTTTTTGGACCACAAGCGATTTTTAGCTGGACTGCGAAGGGGTTAATTTCAATATTTATCGAACGAAATTTACTATGCATTGAATCAAAATTATTATGTGTAAATCAAACATAATTGTTTGTTGACTGTATGACTAAGATAATTTTGATTTAAATATATTGTTTTCTTAGTGAAAATGTTTTTTTAAGAGTTATTGCGAAATGAATTTTTTTGCATCTTTTTAAATAAAATTTTATTTCTTGTAAATGAATAAACCGTTTGAAATAAATCAAGCTTGAAGATTAAGGTGATAAGATATACACTGCAGCTTCACTTATTTTCACCTAGTCAACACAAATTGAAAGGCAAACTCGCACTTGTTTTCACTCTGAAACTTAGCATTCGAGTTGATTTGATTGGTGGATTTTCGAACATCAACCAATGGGAATGCGCGGAGAACCTTTCAGGTGAAAATAAGTGAGAATGGAAATAGTGAAAATAAGTGCGACTACAAATAAGTGAGACTGAAAATAAGTGAAGCTCCAGTGTACTTTCGTTTAGAATTAGAGACTTTTTAAAGAGTTTAGTTTTGAATAATTATTTAACAAAACATTTCAACATAATTAAAACTATTATAGAAATCAAAATGTATAGTGCAACTGTTACAGTTACAACTTGTCACAAGAATACTTAGTTTTTAATCAATTTTATGGTTACTAGTCACTTTTACTTTCGCGCTACGCGCTCCTCCCTTTTTTCTGCTATTCAATATGAAAATATTTTAACATTAAAAAAGTTTCTAACATTATTCTAAAAATGAACACATATTTATTAAAAGAATTTTATCTTAAAAAATTAAATTTTTTTTAAATTTTGTATTCCTAAATTGCACCAATTTTTCAGCAATCTTGAAACAAGCTTATACAAGCTTACCTATAAAATTGCCTCAAGCTTCAAATGTTTGAATTATTCAAATTTTTCTCATTTGTAATTATAAAAAATATTTAAAAATTTTTATTTGTTAAAAAATTATGATTAACAAATAGGAAATATACTTACTTTATGCATAATTTTTATTTCTCAATAATAATATTGTTCACCAACTCATTCTTTTCTTTCATGAAATAATTTGCATAATTTCTAAACTAAAAATAATTTAATTAAAACAAATAAAAATTAATTTACTCAATTAAATAGTTTAATTCTCGATTATCCAATAAATATTTATTTGAACCAAGTAAACTTTTATTAGATCTGAGTATTTTATTTGACGGTATGAAATAAATATTTATTTGCATTAATAAAATAATTTTTTTTAAGTAACTAAATCGTTATTTGTATCAAATATTCAATTACTTATCACAATTAATTCTTTTAATTAAGCCTTATATTTCTTTAATTGAATCAAATAATTAATTTTTTTTTGCTTAGGGAATTTGGGAAATCTGCATACAGATACCTTGGATTCCGCATTTCAAGGTTATGTGGGGTTGGTAAAATAAAAAGAATATGAAATAAAGACAAATTATAAAATTGTTTAGCAAGCTAGCGACCTACTGCCAGCCGGGGGACCTACTAAAACCCGTAACCCTTCTTTTGAAGCCCTTCACCCACCTTCGGAACTGTCACAAGACTTTAGCCTTCGAGGGTGGCGCACATGTTTGTGTTTGCTGATGATTGCAAGATTAAGTGGATTTAAATGTATATTTTAGGTCTTGATGATTAAAATTGTGAAGTTATTTTTAATTATACTAACTCCCTTTTAGCAGAAACATGATTTGCAGAAGCAGCTAAAATATTCTTAAAGTATTAATTTTTTTGTGTAGTGTAGACCGGAGCGGAATGGCTAACTTTTCACTTTGTTGATTTACTTGGACATAGGTTGCACTTTATGCATAGCGTGTTGCATTAGCCAACCCGCTCTAGGGGTACTTGGGAAATAATTTGTAATTTTTATCAATACAGTAAGTGTGAATCAATAATCTCAAATTGACCCTCAAAAAATGTTTCAAGCTTAAATAGCGATTTTAGTATCTTTTTTAAAGTTATTTTAAAAAAATTAGAACGAAAAAATGAAAATTTTGAAAAGTTACTTTCATATGTGAAATACAGTTTTTCTACTATATTTCTTACAACAGTGATTGAATAATAAATAATCAAACTCTGTAGAAAGTTGCAGTACATCAAATTGTCTTTGGAGCGAAATCATTTCAATTTACGATTTTTAAATAAATTACAATTATTCATTACTCCCCTTAGATATTATGTCCTGTTCACCCTATATATGTGATTATTGTAAATAATATCAAATGAATGATTAAAAACATGTAAATCCGGATAAAGTGGATGTGATAGTATAATTCTTATAAGAAAAACTTTAAATTTACTGAAGACTTAAAAATGAACAATTAGATAAATTTTCTGCATGATTTTTTTAAAAGAACGTCCAAGCGCCTCAACTTTCGGAAGGGCCTTCCGGCAGGACGCGCCTCTGCACATTACGGCGTCTTGTTGGCAGTACCGCAACCGTCCTTCAGAAAGGACAAAATTTATTTTTCTAATCTAAAGTAATATAAAGTTAAAAATAATGAAATTTGAAAAAATTGAATTTTTAAAATTTTGAAACTACTGTAGTTTGCGTAGTTTTCGATGAAAATAGCTGGATAACGAACTCGATCTTTATTTTAACACTAACTTTGTGCATGCAAAGTTGCAAGTTGATGTAATAAGTTTTTCAAGAGTTATCGTAGGGACACCATTGTGTCTACAGACAGACACGAAGACAGACATACGGACAGACACTTTTTTTAGACCATGTTTTTCGGACTCAGGGGACCCCAAAACGTCGAGATTTCATGAAATTAGCGAAAGTCAATTTTCGACCAAAACTAATACTTTCTCATGTGATGAGAATGTAATAAAAAATTAGTTTTTTGCCAATAAGTCAAAAAGTTTTAAGTTTAGTGAAAAGTTGTCAACAGCAAAGTTGTAGCTGATGGTAAGACGAGAAAAAAAGTCTGTGGTAGCAAGCTCCCATAGGCAATAGTTTTGGAGATAATTGAGTCGGAATATGGGTTTTTTATTTAAAAAAATGATAAAAAATATATATATACGGTGGTTTTTCCGGAAATTACTAGTTTTTGGTTAATGTGAGCATTTTTTGAGTACAATGGGGTGAGAATATGTGGAAATTAATGTAATAATTTTTTTCTCTTTGAGAAATTGATTGAGCGATTGAGCGCTCGGCGAGTTCTTCTTCCCGACTCCTCAATTGTATTAACCCATTTAGTCCCAAATGTCCGTATTTCTTAGCACAAGTTTGAGCTTTCCGTTCTACGACCTACGATTTTAAAAAAAATCGGGAGATAGGTTTTTTAATGGTTTGAGTGTCCTCTTTCAGAATCTGAAAAGAAATTTCAAATTTATAGTAAAATGTTATAATTGTTTTTTTAAAAATGCCGTTTTTAAAGTGTTTTTTTTATCAGATTATTCAATCGAAATCGGTTAGGAAAAAATCCGGGACATGAAAATATCGCGTGTAAAATATTTGAACTATCAAATAGACATGATACCGAAAATAAATTTTTTCAAATTTCAAAATGGCGCCTCAAAAATAGACGCCAAAATATTCAAATATGGAAAAATAATTTTTAAAAATACATAAATTATTATTTTTAACTTTTATGCTTTATTTGAATAATATAATGTTGCTTCAACAAAAAACATTATTATATGATGTTAATTAACAATATTATAAACAATTTACAAAACATAAAGTGGATTCGTAGAAATTTTTTTTAATTACATTACACTCTCTTGTAATTAAAATGTTGCTAAAGTTTCACACTTTAATTTAAATTTATTTAACAATATTTAAAAATATTATAAACAATTTTCATAGAAAAAGAAGTTTTGAGTAGAAATAAATTTTTTTCACATTTTGCTTGGTTTGACATTAGAATTAATTTTAGGGAGACAAACCTTTGTTTGTAATTGTTTAACATTTTTTAACAATATTATAAACAATTTTTTCAAAAACCTATGTTCAGAGTGAAAAAAAATCTCCTTTCCTTCGACACTAACTTATTTTGACTACTTATTTTAACATTACAATGGAATTAGTGTATCAATCGTTTATCCGAAATTTATAAACAATTTTTAAAAATGTTATTCATTTCATTTCTTTATTTAATAAATCCAACAGTCATTAGACCAATTACAGGATTATAAGTATAATACATTAAGTATAAAAAAAACGTTTCGCAGCAATAACAGTTCAAAAAATAATACAGTTTTATAGAATTTGTTTTATAGCATTTTTGTTAAACATTTTAAAACTAGGGAATATTATTAATTAAACAGCTGATTGACATAATAAAAGGATCCAATCCAGTATTATTTTTGGTAACGTCATTAAAAATAGTAATCATTTTACCAATTGGTGTTTTGTTTAAAACTCTCTGTGGGTACAGTAAATGTTTTAATCGAGTACAATATTTTGGAGCATAAAATGACACTTGGGACAGAAGATAAGGAGAATCAATAAGATTTTTTATTATCTTTAAAAGAAAGAGTATAGATTGAAAAATTCTCCTGTCCCGAATGCAGAGGGTTTATAAATCTAGTACATAATTCAGAATAATCCGAACCAGGTAATGGGTAAAATCCATTGACCTTCCAATTAATAAATTTTAGAAACTTTTTATGGCATGTTTCCAAACTATCAAAAAGATATTGTATGTCAGTATGCCAGACAAATGAGTAATAGTCAAATTTTGAGAGAACAAATTAATTGAATAACATATTTAAAGCATTAATATTAGAAAAAGAACAACATGTTCGTAAAATAAAGCCAAGAGACCTATTTGCCTCGCGTACAATGAAATCAAAGTGATTATGAAAACGTAAAGATGAATGTAGGTATATTCCCAAATCCTTGTAAATATTAATTTTTTCTAATTTTGCCTGATTAATAGTATAAGAAAAGTCAATGGATGAAACCCTCCTAGTAAAAGTCATAACTTTACATTTCGAAACATTTTAATGAAGGAAATTTTTATTGCACCATTTTATCAATGAATTAATGTTAGTTTGTAGTATTTCACAATCCTTGACATTATTTATTGGAGTAAACATTTTTAAATCATCAGCAAATAGTAAAAAATCAATATCAAAATACTTTTTTATGTCATTCATATAAATCAAAAATAATAAAGGACCAAGATTAGACCCCTGAGGTACTCCAGAAGTTGGAGCAAAGCATTCAGACCTGTAACCATTGCAATATACAAATTGTTGTCTGTTTTGTGAGTACGAGGAAATAAGAAGTAGAATTTTTCAGGTAAGTCAAGGTCATGTAGCTTCTCTAACAATACAGCATGACTAATACTGTCAAATGCTTTTGAAATGTCAGTGAAAACGACATCAACCTGATTATAATTTTTCAAGTACAATTCAATTTTTTGAATAAAAGTAATTAAGTTAGTAGATGTAAAACGACGGGGAACAAATCCATGTTGTTCCTCAAGTAACTTTGGAGTGAAATATGACCATAAAATACTACTAAGGCACCTTTCAAAGACATTTGACAAATTAGATAAGATTGCAATTGGTCTATAGTTATAAATCTGCGACCTGTCCCCCTCTTTAAAAACAGAGCATATGCGAGTGTTTTTCCATAATGTTGAAAACTCACCCACATCAATTGCTAATTTAAATATAGTACTCAGTGGCCTAATCAATTCCAATGCACAGGTTTTGAGAAGTTGATTTGGAACATTACCCAAACCCACCGAATGTTTATTAGGTAAAAGCAATAAATTTTTTAAAATTTGATAATTTGGTATAGATACCGAATTGCACATAATGTTCAATAATAAACTTCGAGTATTAGTAACATTCAATGAATTAGGATTGTAAACCATATTAAGGGTATGTCCAAGTTGTGAAATGTAACAAAGCAAAATGTAAACAAACCAAGCACTAACATCACCTTTTTTATACATATCTATATGTGTTGCCGGACGAAGAAACGACCAAACGACGAAATGACTAGGAAACATTTTAATATTATAGAGAAGAGATAGAGATTACTTTTTTAAAAAAAATTTTTACAACCAGCCTCAGTACTATTTTAGTCTGATTTTCCTTTAATGTTTTGGTAGACATTGTTAAAGTCTTTTAACAATAGTTTAAAATGTAGGTTATGTCAACAAACCATTGTTAACAGTCTGGAAGTAAAAATAAAAAAGGTTAACAAAATTTTTAATAAAATTCCCGTTGAATTTTTAACTTATATTGCAACCCCTAATGTAACAATAGACCCAAAAGCCTATTGTTGTATAGGATTATAATTTTATGACTTAAAAAGTTTACAATTTAAATAATTCAGTTTTTAAAACAAAAAAATTTAAATCTGTGATGCTCTATGATTACAAATATCTAAAATTCATTGTAAAAACATATTATTTAAAAAAATTATGAACTATCTCACAAACCCTAATTGTTGCGTAAAAACAGATATCATTTTTGAATTTAGGTTCACATGAACATGTAGCATATATAATAATTACTTAAAAAGAATCTGAGTTCATTAAAAACAAATATAATGTTGAAATATAAATAAAAAATATTTTCAATATTAACAAAGAAATATTCGTCCTTCAAATTAGTGACGGTTAGGCCTTAAACGCATCAAATTTCCACTGAAATAGACTGAGCTCTCAGTACAATTTCAGTCTATTCTTCCGACAGGGCACTTAAAAATTGTTGTTTACACTTTTTGTAAAATATATTTTAGATGGTGGGGGCCTCTATTTGTTGGGGGCCAATAGGCAGTTGCCTAGTTTTCCTATGTATGAATCTGGCCCTCGTTGCGTTATAGTCAAGTGTACATTTTTTGTATGAATAATAAGAAATAATAGTCTCGGTCAAACTTTAGACAAGGACAGTCGTGTTTATAAGCGCTCTGCAATTCTGTTGTTGGACTTTCTTACTGTTTTGATGTAAATAATTTCTGTGCAATTTTTGCGTTATCATTGTGAAAAATCTTTTGCCAAAGTTCCATGATCATCATTTTTCATCTTCGTTCTCTTTTGTTTGTGTGCAGTGTCAGATTTTCTCGTTGAAAATGGATAATAATCTTGCAAATACTATTGCACAACTATCAAATGAGCTAAAATTATTAACTGCTTCACAAGCAAAACTAATTGTGGACGTAAACGCATCCTGTGCGGTTTCAGTTAAGGTGTCTAGAAAATTGAACTCGTTTTCGGATAAAATTAACTCTATTAAAAGTGATTTTGATTTTTTCAAACGGAAGGAAAGAGCGAAAAATATTTTAATTTTCAATTTACAGGACAACGATGAAAACAATAAGGATTTATACTCTCTTGTTTCCTCGATCTTTCAAAGTGTTTGTTTAAAAATACCAGATTTATCCTTAAACGAGGTATACACATTGGGAAAAACAATAGGTAGTCGTCCCATTATTGTTAAATTCATCTCTGCTCGAAGGGTCAAGAGGGTATTCACTAAAGTGACGCAATTTCGCAACTTTAATATCTCTGTAGCGAATGATTGCTTCTCTTAGGAGATAGAACAGAGAAAAGTTTTGCTGAACCGGCTTCACATTCTTAAAAAGTCAGGAATCTCTGCTGCAATAAGAAACTCTGTCATCTATGTTGATGGAACTTGATTGCAAAATGAAGATCCAGGATCCTCTCAAAACTGCAAGCAGTCTGCCTTAGCTTCGGAATATAAATTCTTGTCGAAGTGCGTAAGGCCAATAGGGCAGGAGTATAAACAATAAAAAAAATATATAAAAATAATAATAACAATAATACTAAAAATCAATAAATAAACTTAATAAATTAAAACGATTAAAAATAAAAAGCACTATTAATATTATTAAAAATAGAATTAATTTACTTACTGATTGTTTTATTCTCATGATGGACAACGTCCACCAGTTCAACTTCTTCAATTTCTGGTTCTTCGATCACGTGTTCTAAAACATGATCCTCATGAATAGTAACTACTGTTGAGGCAAATAGTTGCAATTCAAATAAAACATTTCCTTTATTGTATTCTGGTTTAGAGGGAACACGTGACAAAGCTCCATCAATGTGCAGAATCTGAAATTTTTTATTTGTATTATACATAAAAATTTTTAATTTAAAATATGCATTTAAAAATTAAATTTGTTTACTTAACCCATTAACGCCTGGATGCACTGAATTTTTAGTCTGACTTCAAACTTAAATATTTTCTAATAAACTTATTATTTTATTTTTGACAAATATTTTTTTTTGCATTAAAGTGTCCTCTATCCGAATATGATATTAGAAAATTAATAAAAAATTGTTTAACAATATTTTTTTGCATATAATTAAAACAAGTTGTTCATTTCATGACCATTTAGCTTCCTCAATATATATTATTATATATAATTTTAAAAGTTAAATAATTATAATAGTTTATTAAATATAATTAATAAACCGAATAAAGTACCCTGAATAAATATTAATTATTCAATTTTTTATTATAGAATAATTATTTTAAAGTGTTATGATAAAATGTCAAAAAATACAAAATTTTAATTTTTTGTGAAAAATTAAAATATTTATTAATTCCATAAATTTTGATGAAATATATACTTTATATACATGAATCGATTAGTTTTTATGTCAGGAATGCAATTTTGACAAGAATTATTAAAAATTTTAATAAATAAAGAAGTTATTTCAAAAAATAAAAAAATTCATTTTTTTCGAAAATTAAAAAATTGCTAAAAAATTTTTATTTTTAGATATTTTTGAAAATCCTTCTGTCTGATTCAAGATATTCGTGACCGTAATACACATACAAAATTTTATCAAAATCCGTCAAAACGTGTAAGAGAAAATTTGTTCACAAGAATCGGGTGACATACACACACACACACACACATATACACACACACACATCCATACATACACACATACATCCGGACATTTGTTCCTCTCGACGAAATATATATACTACACTTGGAAATATGTAAAAATAATTAATTCTAAGAAAGTCGAAAATCGAGATCACTATAAGGCTTCCTTTAAGAGGAAGCAAAATTGCAGGATTTCTTTAGGTTTTTTATTACGAATTCATAAATTTTAAAGTCAACAATTTTTTTTGACAGCTAACATTTCCATAAATTGTGCACTCGATTGTTATACTTTTAAAACAAGTTGTTCATTTCTTGACCATTTCGCTTCCTCAAAATATCAAAAACGAATTGCTTAATTTAATTTTAATATGTTAAGGTAATATTTCAAAAAACGCAAAATTTGAATTTTTGTGAAAAAGAAAAATATTGATTAATTTTACAAATTTTGATGAAATATGCACTTTGTATATATCAATCGATTTGTTTTCTTGTAAGGAATGTAATTTTGAGAATAATTTATAAAAATATTAAGAAATAAAAAAATTATTTAAAAAAATACAAAAAAAAATTTTTTTTTAATTTTGAAAAAATTGTATAAAAAAAATTTTGTGGATAAATTTGAAAATCCTTGTGTCAGATTGTAGGTATTAATGACTGTAATAAACCTGCAGAATTTCAGGACAATCCATTCAAATTTGTTTGAGATAATTTGTACACAATTGTTTGTGACATACACACACCCACATACACACACACACACACATACATCTGGACATTTGCTCAGAATTTAATATACATATATCCTAGATGAAAATGAGTCCATATAACCATGTTTTAAAAAATTGAAAATCGTCACGAATGCAAAGCTTCCTTATGAGGAAGCAAAAGTGATCAGATTTGCTTGAAACTTGTTACTCGGGAGTTTTTGGGGTCGCTGATTACGAATCTGGAATTAGATTTTTAAAATTTTTGTCCGACATTTTGAATTTTGAAAACCTGATGTCATATTCGTAATCAGCAACCCTGAAAACCTTTAAAGAATGAATTTCAGGCAATTTAAAATAATTTTTAAATTTTTGTCCGCTATATTGTATCCGCCATATTGAATTTTGAAAATCTGATGCTAGATTCGTAATCAGCGACCCCAAAAACCTCCTAGCAACATGTATAGAGTAAATCTGATAAGTTTGCAAACTGTTTCAAGCGAATCTATTTGCTTCTTACATTTTTTTGCGCTATATTGGATCCGCCATTTAGAATTTTTGAATTATGATAGCAGTTTAACATTCCCTTTTAACATTCCAGGGGGCGCATGAAAAGACCCTAAACCAGATTTGTTAGAAATGTTATTTAATAGAATTTTATTACTTAGAATATCATTACTTAGAATATCATTATAGTAGAATGTATAATTGTTAGAATGATAGCTTAACTGAAAGAAAAGTAGAAAGAATTTTAATTTAGTAGAATATTTATTCGTCCGAATTATAATCTGGCAGAAAGTCTATTTCAATTTCTAGTAAATTAATATTCGAACACATGTACATTCGGATAAAGTAGATTTCTATCAAAAAGATTTCCGGCAATATTCAGATTCTATTTAATTACGCTTCTGTAAAATTACGATTCTACAAAAAAACGATTCGCATAAATTGATATTCGGTGAAATTAGATTTCTGGAAAATTGAAATTCGATCAAATTGACTTTCTGCCAGATTATAATTCGGACGAATAAATATTCTACTAAATTAAAATTCTTTCTACTTTTCTTTCAGTCAAGCTATCATTCTAACAAATTATACATTCTACTATAATGATATTCTAGGTAATAAAATTCTATTAAATAACATTTCTAACAAATCTGGTTTAGGGTCTTTTCATGAGCCCCATTCCAGGTCACATATAGGGATCTGAAATCATGACGTCACTAACAAACATGGCGGTCGACAACGGTGTCAAATTTTAACAAATCACACATGTTTCAGACTTTTAAATTATTTTTTATATAAAAAGTTGAATAAAGTTATTTGGGGGGCTAGAAATTGTTTCAGTTTGTTTATTCGCATTCGCAAGTTTAAAAAATTTATAAAATGCAATACGCTCCAAATATTTAATATATTCAGTAAAATAAATCACATAAGTAAATGCACATGTGAATAAAAGAATTGTCTTTATATCGAAAAACATTATTTACTTGAATAAAAAGTTAAAAAATATCTACTATAAATATTTAATTAAAATTTAAAGTGGAAATACAATTTCCTTTTCAATAAAAGTAAGGATTAATTGAGTTAAAGAATAGTTTTAAGGTTATGTTGTGTCTCTTGTTTACCAATCTGAAAATATTAAATAAATATGTTGAAGGCAGATCTGTGCGACTGCTAAAAATTAGATGGCAAAGATTTGACTAGGCGCTGTAGTCGGAAAAGGCCGATTTTTGGCGGCAATTTAAAAAAAAAATTATTTTTATTATTTATATTTTGAATTATTAAATATTACTTATTATTAAGTTTGCTTAATATTAGTAAATAATTAATAAATATTTATAAATAATAAAAATAATATCATCTTTTTTTTAAACTGCCGCCAAAAATCGGCCTTTTCCGACTACAGCGTCTAGTCAAATCTTTGCCATCGTATCATATGAAAATGTACAGGAGTATCATAGGGCTGGTTGAAAGAGATACACTGTAACGAAAAAGTAATACATAATTATAAACTACTTTTAATTTAAAATCTTGATTAACTGAGAATACAATTAATTGCCAATCGAACAAAACATTTTTTTTCGATTAGTAGGTGTTTTCTGAGTAAGAAAATCTTAGTTTTAATTTTTTCCCCTTGTGTAGTTTTTTTGTAGCTTCAAATTTTGAATTTTTGAGCAGTGACGGCACTTAAATTTACCTGTAGGAAAATAAACTTGTCCAAAAATAATGAATAGGATGTCGTTGGAAAGGTAATTAAATTATCTTTCAATCCATATATTACAGAATAAAATTGAATAAAAATTGAGAGAGCTACAGTCGATACAAGATCAAATTTCATGGAAATTTTGATGATTTTTAGACACTTGTGTAAATTTTGATAATTTTTTCCACAACAAGCAGTAGAAAATATTTAGATTTTAAATTTTTTATTAATAGCTAATTCCATTGAAAAACTTTTGAGCCCTTGTGGACCTTGATTGGATTAAAAATGAAAATTCTACACCACATTTAGTAAACGAAACTACTTTGCCATTTTTAGTTTATACTTTTCAATATTTGCAGCAAACATGCAAATAGTAAAATTAAGTTAAGTGCTAAAGTTACTAAAATAACACATCAAGAAATTCTAGAGTTGCTCAATTCAAATACAATGTCATATATCAAAATTTCAAAATGGCGGATCCAATATGGAGGACAAGTTTTTTTAAAAATCGATTCAATTTATGACAATTTCGTTACTCGGGGTTTTTCGGTGTCGCTGCTGACGAGTCTAATATCATATTTTAAAAATTAAAAATGGTGGCTTCAATAGAATGGACGAGTTTTGGCTCTCTGATTAGATCCCTGATTACAAATTCGATGTCATATTTTGAAAATTCAAAAAGGTGGATTCAGTCTGTGCGAACTTATTTTAAGAGTTTAAAGCTAAACTCATGAAAATTAATACATTAGGGTTTCTGGGGTCTCTAATTCCGAAACCAAAGTCGGTATTAAAATTTTTAAATTGATGTTATGTTGATGAAAAATAAAAACTTTACTCTAATTGCAATAAACTATCTTAATTTTAATTTTCAATAAATTTTTATAACTTTTTAACTGCAATAGATTTTAAATCTCATTCGAAAATACAGACACTGAAAACATCAAGGAGGGGGATGAAGAATGTAAAAGGGCTCGAAAACATAAAAAAAATAATTTTAATTTATTATTTAAAAACTATTGTTTTTTAAATGTACTTTGATAAAGTTAATTACATATATTTAAAATGTATTGCAGTAAAAAAGTTATAGAAATTGATTAAAAATTAAAAATTAGATAGTTTATTGCAATTAGAGTAAAGCTTTTATTTTCCATCAACATAACATCAATTTAAAAATTTTAAAACTGACGTTGGTTTCGGAATTAGAGACCCCAGAAACCCTAAAGTATTAATTTTCATGAGTTTATCTTTAAACTTTCAAAATATGTTCGCACAGACTGAATCCACCTCTTTAAATTTTCAAAATATGACATCGAATTTGTAATCAGAGAATTAATCAGAGAGCCAAAACTCGTCTACTCTATTGAAGCCACCATTTCTTGATGTGTGATTTTAGTAACTTTAGCACTTAACTTAATTTTACTATTTGCATGTTTGCTGCAAATATTGAAAAGTATACTAAAAATGGGAAAGTAGTTTCGTTCACTAAATGTATAGTGTAGAATTTTCCTTTTTAATCCAATCAAGGTCCACAAGGCCTCAAAAGTTTCTTAATGGAATAAGCTATCAATAAAAAATTTAAAACATAAATTTTGTCTACAGTTTGTTGTGGAAAAAATTATCAACAGTTACTCAAGTGTCTAAAAATCATCGAAATTTCCATGAAATTTCATCTTGATTCGACTGTAGCTCTCTCAATTTACATTCAATTTTATTCTGTAATATATGGATTGAAAGATAATTTAATTACCTTTCCAACGACATTTTATTCATCATTTTTCGACAAGTTTATTTTCCTACAGGTAAATTTAAGTGCCGTCACTGCTCAAAAATACAAAATTTTAAGCTACAAAAATATCATGACCATTTAGCTTCCTCAATATATATTATTATATATAATTTTAAAAGTTAAATAATTATAATAGTTTATTAAATATAATTAATAAACCGGGTAAAGTACCCTGAATAAATATTAATTATTCAATTTTTTATTATAGAATAATTATTTTTAAAAGTTATGATAAAATGTCAAAAAATACAAAATTTTAATTTTTTGTGAAAAATTAAAATATTTATTAATTCTATAAATTTTGATAAAATATATACTTTATATACATGAATCGATTCGTTTTTATGTCAGGAATGGAATTTTGACAAGAATTATTGAAAATTTTAATATAGAAAAATGTTATTTCAAAAAACCAAAAAATTAATTTTTTCGAAAATTAAAAAAATGTTGAAAAATTTTTTTTTATATATTTTTGAAAATCCTTCTGTCTGATTCTTGGTATTCATGACTGTAATACACCTACAAAATCTTATCAAAATCCATCAAGATGTGCAAGAGAAAATTTGTCCACAAGAATCGGTGACATACCCACACACACACACATACACACACATACATACACACATACATCCGGACATTTGTTCCTCTCGACGAATTATATATACTACACTTGAAAATTTGTAAAAATAATTGATTTTAAAAAATTCGGAAATCGACATCACTATAAGGCTTCCTTTATGAGGAAGCAAAATATATTGACTTTTTGAATTTAAACACTTGATTTTTCAAAAATACAATCTAATCTTAATTCAAGCTTGAATCAATCATGAGAAAATATTCAGATTATTTATTACCGAGTGCTCTTAATATTAAATATAAATGTTTATAAATTATTTATTACTATAATATATTCTACGATCTTTTTTTTTGTAATTTTTTATATTAATTTATTTAATAATTATTATTAATTATTATTTAAAACCATAATAATTTAATTAACATTAAGATATTAATGAATAAATAAATATTTATTTAGTCTTAGTGTATAATATTTATGTTAATTATAGAAGATTCATATAAATAAAGTTAAATTATATATTATTTTTTCTTACACAGTGTCAAATTATTATTTTTAAAGTTCAAGAGTTTCGTTTGTCTGAAAAATATTCTGTGATCAAAAACTTACAGTGTAAAAAATGTTCATTAGGGTGAAATAAATATTTATGCCAAGTATTTTTACACTAGAATTAACCGTTTAGTAAATATTATCAAAATACTATTTTTTGTGAAACGCGTGTGACCTTGCAACTCAGCGTTGCCAACTCAAGAGTTTAACGTATGTGTTGAGTTGGCTACGCTGAGTCGCAAGGTCACACGCGTTTGACAAAAAATTGTATTTTGATAATATTTACTAAACGGTTAATTCTAGTGTAAAAATACTTGGCATAAATATTTATTTCACCCTAATGAACATTTTTTACACTGTAAGTTTTTGATCACAGAATATTTTTCAGACAAACGAAACTCTTGAACTTTAAAAATAATAATTTGACACTGTGTAAGAAAAAATAATATATAATTTAACTTTATTTATATGAATCTTCTATAATTAACATAAATATTATACACTAAGACTAAATAAATATTTATTTATTCATTAATATCTTAATGTTAATTAAACTATTCACGGTGGGCTTGGACTAACTTTAACCTGAAGGTGCTTGCCCATCTCGTTTCTCTCCAGATTTCAATTCTACGTTATTTTCTGAGTAATTTGAGCAAAGAAAGAAAAAAATCGCTAGAGGGATTGTTGAATAAACACATTTTTGTATATTTTTTATTTTTATAAATTAAAACAAAGAACTATCCATGCATAATTGCTATTTTATTTGGTAAATTAATTTTTTTATTACAATATTATCACAATATATTCATAAAATGAAGTGCTTTAAACAAAGGAAGAGGAAAAAATTTTGGAACATTTTATTTACAGTTTATCAGGAATGTAAACTGTTATACTCGCAAAGAGCACGTTTTAGCCTCTCTGGATAATCAGGATGGTTAATTGATACAGTATATTTAACCCAAGTGTTTTTAAAATCAGAGTGAACTGATTCCATTGTTTGTTCACTATAAAACCCAAGACCTTTCTGCACAATTTGACAAAAATCGGATACGTGAAAGAAGACTGCGTGTATTTTAGGCGTTACAGAAATACCTAATTGTAAGTAGCTCTTCTTAAAATCTTCAATTACATTTTTGTAAGATGGATTTAAATCATAACTAAAACATGCCTTTACAACCATTTTAAACTTGTCAAAGGTTTCTACATAATTAAGAGTACCTGGAATAGAAGATCGAGATCGAAGTATATCAATTTTCTCTAGTAACGTTTTGCACGAATTCCCGTTAAAACTAGAACTTCCATGGCGAACATCTCGAACAACACAGCATGCTTCAGCCCACATGAGTGCATCTTTTTCAAATTTTTCTAAAAGATGGTTATACAAAGTGTTAACTACACCAAGCATTAGATGAAGTTCTGGTGGAGTAATTATTTCTAGAAGTGATCGATCTTCTTTTTCATCAGTAAATATGGGAGGGTGGATGCAATTCTTAAAGTTTTTTGCATCAGCCTTTACAGCTCCTGCATTGCGCCATTTTTGATAGTTTTCTTTAACATTCTGTATTGTTCGATAATCTCCACAAATATGCATTTCATTTTTTGCTGCGTAACACCATGTGCATGGATAATTACTACTATGACTCATTATACCCGTTAAAATATTTGCTAACTTTAAGTCCGTAGCTATGGTTCCCTTTAATTCATTAATATTTAAAGCGGACCATAATTTCTGCACGTTTTGATAATTTTCTTGAGAATCACGAGCGAGACCTAGTATCATTAATTTATTTACGCCACTATCTTTGAATTTTTTAGCGCAAATGCCGTCTTCATACTTTTAGCGATGTTTCTCATTGCTTAAGTGACTGTTGTTTGATTGGAAGGACAAACATACCTTTAAGAATCCGCCCCCACCATCGGTACCAAATTTTAAATGAAAATTTGATACACTGCGCTTTTTAGCCAAGTGTTCAATTAAACCTTTTGTATCAATGCAATACGCAACTGTTTCAGTGGCAGCAGTTGTTTGTTTCCCTTTAGTATATACAAAATTAAACATTTTTGCATCAAAGTACTTATCTAAGCAATGACTTTTTTCAGACAATTTCTCTTTCAAATTCGGTTCTATACTCTTTGAATTTTTTGTTGCAACGCGTAGGGCCTTGGCAAGTTCAAGCGTTTTATTTTGTGACAGATGTACACTTGTTTGGATTTTTGACATATCATCCACAGATAGTAATTGTTGCTTTGACGATTTCTGAATATTTTGCATGCCAATTGATACTTTTAAATGCCTACCACCTTTAGGTTGACTTAAAGATATAGATGATGAATTTTCTTTGTTTTCAAGTTTTCTCTTTAGCAAAGTTGAAACCACTTGATCTGATAGTTTTTGTCCCGATTCTTCAATTGTTGCCGTTAAATTATTTAATCGAGTACTTGGATTGCATTTATGGGAAATTCCACTACCAACTTTTGACAAACATTTACTGCAGCGACGTTCAATGGTACATTTTTTATTCTGATCTGAAGAAAATTTAATTTATTAACTACTTTTTTCAAAAATAAAATATTATACGATGTTAAAATACTAAATTAATCACTGACCAGGAATTGTGACATCTTTCAGTATACCGATCTTAGGTGGTAGAGTATTTCCTTTGGCAAAATTAGCAAACTTCGATGGTGGTTTTCGAGCTTTTTCGCAGATAGTACAATTGCAAATATCATTTGCACTCAATCTAGTCGTCCTTTTAAGTAACTGTAGCTGGTCAAAGTTTGGTAGATTTACTTTTTTTGTTGTATCGTTTCTAACCCGATAAAGATCTCGCTTACAAGCAGAACACAGTACTAGGGGCAAATGCTTGTCATTTTCATCATACTCATAGTATTTCTTTACTAAATCACTTATTGCACCTTTAATAGGAATCATTTCTTTCGTTTTGCCAAAACAAAATAAACACACACAGTAGCGATTTTCTTCATGACTACGTGCTTTTGGCATTTTGAGCGAGTAGTAATAAAATTAGACAATATTTTATTGACAATCATCGAGATTTAATTTGACACATCTGAATTGAATACTCGACAACTTCAGGGAGAATTTACACTCAATTAAAAATCGATTTTAATAGTATTCAACTGTTTTAGACTGAGAAATATACTATAAAAAATTTAAAATATATAAATAGTGAATTTATTCGACAATCCCTCTAGCGATTTTTTTCTTTTTTCGCTCAAATTACTCAGAAAATAATGTAGAATTGAAATCAGAAAAAAACCGTGATGGGCGAGCACCTTTAGGTTAAAGTTGGTCCAAGCCCACCGTGTATTATGGTTTTAAATAATAATTAATAATAATTATTAAATAAATTAATATAAAAAACTACAAAAAAAGATCGTAGAATATATTATAGTAATAAATAATTTATAAACATTTATATTTAATATTAAGAGCACTCGGTGATAAATAATCTGAATATTTTCTCATGATTGATTCAAGCTTGAATTAAGATTAGATTTTCAAGCTTCACTCACGAAGGGTGACCGAGTCTTGAATCGAGCATGGGATGAACATTGGTGTCCCATACTGAAACAATATTAATGTTACAATGGTATAAAGACTGCTTCAACTCTTGGTTACCACCGCTGTGCGTTCAGGGCTCAATCAAGCTTCAACTCATCGTCAACATTGGTCTTTCTCACCTGGGATGTGTTAAAATAAGGTGTCTCTTATAATTAAAAAAACCGAGTGATACAATCTTTATCAATTTAATTATTTTTTGCAAGAATTTTTAACTAAAATTCTTTTTTAAATCGATTGTTCTTTGAGAATTTTCAAATCCATTACTTTACAATATTCAATTTTACGAAATTTCAAGTATTCCTAAATTCTTCAATTAAATAAATATTAGAAAATAAAAACTTAAATTAATATTTGCAAAATTCAATTAAACTTATTTAAAATCGAATTGTTTTTAAAAATTCACGCTATATTGCTTTTAATATTTAATTGTAATCTAAATTTTTAACTGAAATTCATTTTTAAATCAATTTTTATAAGATAATTCTAAAAAAATTTTAAGAATAATGACATTTTTCGAGAAATTCGATTAAAATTGTATTAAAAATAATTAAATTTTTGCAAAGAATTAATAAAAAAAATTATTTAAAAGGATTCATTAAAATTTTAGAAGATAACTAATTTCTTATTAGATATACTCTATAACGAATTAAAAAATGAATTTTTTCGTGGAATTTTTTGAAAATAATTGAATTTTTTCAAAAATTTTACAATTTAAGAAAATAATTAAATTTTTTTGAAGTATTTATTAAAATTTTAGAAAATAATTGTATTTATTCGTAAAATGTTATTAAAATTTTGTTTAAAAATAATTTAATTTTACGAAGATTGATATTATTTAGGAAAATAATTGAATTCTTGCAAAGAATTCAAATATTTCCAATATGTTCGATATTTAATATTTTCAATATTTCCGAAAATTCAAATACATACACAAATTAGCTAGTTCGATTCGAATTTACTTTCGATTCGAATCGGCCAATTCGAAATTCGATTTTGAAGTTTCGAATTAGCTAGTTCGATTCGAATCGGCCAATTCGAAATTCGAATTCGAAGTTTCGAATTAGCTAGTTCGATTCGAATTTACTTTCGATTCAAATTTACTTTCGATTCGAATCGGCCAATTCGAAATTCGAATTCGAAGTTTCGAATTAGCTAGTTCGATTCGAATTTACTTTCGATTCGAATCGGCCAATTCGAAATTCGAAACTTCGAATTTCAAATTAGCTAGTTCGATTCGAATTTCTGTCGATTCGAATTTTGCACACCTCTAAATTCTACTAATTAAAAGTCACTTCTTCACTAAATGAATTAGTAAAACTGTTTTATCGACTATTAATAAAACAGTTCTACTAATTGTTAGTAGAATTCTACTAATCAATTAGTAACGCTCTACTAATAATTAGTAAAATTTTACTAATTGTTAGTAGAATTATTACTAAATCATTTAGTGGACGACTTTTCACCATTTCATTAGTAACTTTCTACTAATTCAGATTTAGAGAGTACTTTTTTCCAAAATATGCAAAAAGGTGTATTTATTTAGAATTTCTCTTATAATAAAAGGAAAGTTAGAAATTTTCTAGTTTTTGAGGTCCCACTTATTGACATGATGACGCTGAATCAAAAGCCTTTTGATTTTGCAAAATCGCTTCAGAAGAACTCGAGATATCAGATTTACTTGAAAATCGTTACTTCGGGGGTTTTTGAGATCACTAATTACGAATATGGAATCAAATTTTAAAAATTCAAAATAGCGTATGCAATATGGTGGACGAAAAAAAATTAAAATTAAAAATTGTTCTTTTCCGCCATATTGGATCCGCCATTTTGAATTTTGAAAATTTGATATCTAATTTGTGATCAGCAACACCAAATACTTTTTTGTCTTTTTTAAAAAATGCAAATGAGAAAACATTTAAATCATTCGATTGCTTATCCGCATACAAATACATCTTTGACATGGCGACGAATAAGGATGTATAACTTTTGTTTTACTTCGAATTTTGCAATAATATTTCAGGAGAGTATTCTTGACACTATAAGAAATCCGAAAATAAAAACAAAAAAACGATTTTTTTGACATTTTGAATTGAAATGTCCCCTTAAAGTAAAATTTTATTTTTAACAATATACGTATGGATTAATTTTTTTCAAAATTCTTTGTATAAAACTAGCACTAAATTAATATAACCATTTTTAAGCTTTGTCTAATTAAAGGATGCGCTAAAAGAAAGCATTAAGCGCAATTTTTTCTTAGATTAGATTTGTATCAAATTTGACGTTATAAATCTTTTTTTGTACAATATATGGTTAAGTCAGTAAGAAATTCTTATTTAGATATTTTTTATTTTCAATAAATTGATATTAATTATTGATAATTAGCTCGAAAAGTTGAAGTATCGTGTTGGCGCTTAATGCTTACTTTTAGTGCACCCTTCAATTGTAGTCAAATGATGGGATCTATTTATTTCGCAATTTTTTATTTTTTTGTACGCAGTGAAAATGGTATGCCTAACTTGCCATTTGACCAAATCATAGTTTTACACAGAAAGAAGGTTAAATTCAGGAGGACTTAGTCTGAAAAGAGTTTTGTAGTAAAAAGTTTGTGTGATTTAGTTAAATGGCAATTTTGGCATAACATTTTCTTTGCGTACATAAATATAAAAAATTTGGAAACAAATAGATTTCATCGTTTGTCCACAATCAGATAAAGCTTAAAAATTATTAATTTAGTGCTAGTTTCTTACAAAAAATTTTGTACGAAATTGATCAATACATACATTGTTAAAAATAAAATTTTATTTTGAAATTTTTAAAATCTTATCCTAAATTATTTTTAAAAAAAATTTCATATCTTTATTATACACTACGCGTGAAATAAAAAATGTTCGTTACATGAACGTCCAATTTAATATATTTTTGACTGAGTTAAAAGAATTAAAAAAAATTAACATGGAAAACGTAATTTTTCAAGAATCTGTATCTCTTAAGGTAACGAGTAAATTGGGTCATTTAAACAAAAAATAGTCCGCTATATTGGGGCCACCATTTTGAATTTTTGAAAATTGAATTCAGATTTGTAATCAGCGTCCTCAAAAACACCCCGAGTAACAAGTTTTGAATAAATTGGGTCATTTTTAAAAAAATAGTCCACCATATTGGATCCATCATTTAATATTTCTAAAAATTTTGTAAAATATTAACATATTTTGATTTTTTAAACCTCAAACATTGTTGGTGGTCCGTCTAACGCCAATTGGAACGTTTTTTTCTTCTTAAATGATGTTTTAATTAGACATTTTCTACTTTTCAGTCATATAATGTTTTATAACTTGTCCGCCATTTTGAATTTTCAAAAAGGCCAGATCGTAATTGATAGAGTGCTTCAATACGAACATTTTAAGACCTTACACTTTATAACTGAGCCCTTAGAATTATGCACATATCTTTGATCCGGTTGACATGGAACGTCCCTAATATATTTTAATCAGGGGTAGAATTGATTTCTTCAAAATCGGTCATGGTATCCAAAAAAGTTAAAGTAAACTATAAAATAAATACATAATTTATGAATAGCCTTTTTAAATATACATTAAAGAAATTGAAATAAATAATTGAATGAAATATTATTTCTTTAATAAATATAAATTTTGAATTGAATTTTTTATTTGACTGAATAAGATTAATATTTATAAGAATTGTTTTATTCATTTCCTCAATAGTTATATTATATAGATTATATATTATATATATTATATACATGTAATGCCTAGTGGAACATTTTTTTCTTCTTAAATAATGTTTCCATTAGACATTTTCTACTTTTCAGCCATATAATGTGTCATAACTTGTCCGCCACTTTGAATTTTTAAAAATGCCAGATCGAACATTTTAAGATCTTACACTTTATAATTGAGCTTATAGAATTATACACAGAGCTCTGATCCGGGTGACATGGAACGTCACATATATCTCTCCCTATTATATAAAAACATTTTGCCGCCGCCGAAGAGTCAGGATTTCTAAGGGCCCCCTGTAGTGAAGACCGTCAAAACTTATGTCAAAAATGACCTATTTTTTGACCTATAGGTCAAAAACATAAATCAAAACTTATGTCAAAGTTGACCTATTTTTTTACCTATAGGTCAAAAAGAGCTACTGGTTTTAAAAGGGGCCTTAATGTGGGCATTCACATTACGTCAAAATTTGTTCTGTGTTTTACCAACAGGTCAGAGCTTGCCCCCTTAAATAGGAGCGCCAAATAGGACGTCAAAGCCTATGCCAAAAATTTTTTTTTACTTGCAGGCTGTTATGTTACTTCAAAATTGATGACACAGATTTAAAATTGGAGAATGTATAATATCATAAGATCGCATTTTACAATCTTTATATTATCAATGAATAGAAGTAAATATAAAATCAGGGGGTTGGCGCGCGAAGCGCGCAGGGGGGCAGGACCCCCTTGTTTATATATATGGGACATTCCACGTCAAGTGATCAAGGGGTCTTTTGGTGTAATGTTTATTTTAATAATTTTTTACTCTTAAAAAATTAAACATACAAATTTGAGAAAGTACATTTTGGAAAGGTTTTTTCATGCTCTTTCGATTGGAAATAAGCATTTTGAAAAAAAAATTTTGACCAAAAAAAATTAAAAATAAATTTCAATTTTTGGGGGGGAGAGACCCGATTTTTTTTTAAACGAAAGCTGATGTTTCTTCCTAAAAGGACATATAAATGAAAAAGTGGGACTAGAATGTTTAAAAATTGAAAAAAGGGTTTTTTACTCACCGGAGCGCTCTAAACCCGGTTTTTAGCTCCGTTTAGTGGAAAATTCTTTTTTTCATTGTTTAAACATTCTAGTCCCACTTTTTCATTTATATGTACTTTTAGGAAAAAACCTCAGCTTTCGTTAAAAAAATCGGGTATCTCCCCCCCAAAAATTGAAATTTATTTTTAATTTTGATTTTTTTGGGTCAAAAAAATTTTTTTTTTATATGATTATTTCTAATCGAAAGGGCATGAAAAAACCTTTCCAAAATGTACTTTGTTTAATTTGTATGTTTAATTGTTTAAGAGTAAAAAATTATTGAAATAAGCATTGTACTGAAAACACAAAAATTTAACCCCCTCTCCCTCGGAAAATATTGGACTAGGTAAAAAATATTTTCACGAAAAATTACTATCTATGAGTACTACAAAAGCTCCAAGTTTTGCTACAATTAGAGAAAAATTTTTCTCCACCTTGATCACTTGACATGGAATGCCCCATATATATACATATTTTGAAGAGGCTTTGCGTCGTAGAGTGAAAGCTCTGTTAAGAAATAAAAATAATATAATTCAAAAGAATTAAAAAGGTTTTAACCATTTAAGGATGGGGCGGACACATTTTAGACACAATTTTTGACAGTAATTTTTACGTAGAGCAGGGGCTAAGAAAAATACATTAAAATTATTCTTTACACCTTGGACATCGCTTTTTCAGAATTTACACTCAAAATTTAAAAAAATTAAAATCCAAAAAGATACAGCCATTTTTCTTGTTAAAAACATGGGTTTTTGAAATTTTTTTCGAACGTAATGAGTCCAAACAAGTGCGTAAATCCTTTAACTATCGCGTCTAAAATGTTCAAGCTTCCAGATGGTCAATTTTTTATAATATTTCAACCTCGTGTTAGAAATGTTTAAAAATGCTCAAATTTAGTTGAAAGTATTTACTCGGGGGTTCTTAGGGTCGCTGATTACGAAAATGAACTTAGTTTTAAAAATTCAAAATGGCGGATTCAATATAGTGGACGAATTTTCGAAAAATTCATTCGATTCGATTAATATTTCTTACTCGAGGGTTTTCGGAGTCGCTGATTACGAAAATGAAGTTAGTTTTTTAAAATTAAAAATGGCGGATCCATAGGGGTGTGCAAAAAGTCTGTGAAGTCGGGTCAGACCGAGTTATAGGTTTTTTAATGAATGAGCTACCCGAGTGCATTCAAGTTGTTTAAAAATTCAGGTACCTGATTATGTATTTTTTTGAATTTTCCATTACAAATTTAACCTTTTAAGAACGGTTATAAATTTGAATCAATCAATCAATCGGTTTTTTTCAAGGCTACCAAATAAGCACACTTTAAAATCATACCAATCAGCCTTTTTCAAGGCTAACAAATAAATACACTTTAAATACTATCTCATTTGGCATTTTTAAAATCCATATAATATTTATATTGGCTCCGCCATTCCGAGTTTTTGAAAACTAAGTTAATATTCATAATCAGCGACCCCGAAAACTCCCTAGTAAGAAATATTAATCGAATCTAATAAATTTTTCGAAAATTCGTACACCATATTGGATCCGGTATTTTGAATTTTTAAAAACTAAGTTCATAATTGTAATCAGCGACCCCAAAACCCCCGAGTAAGAAATAATAATCGAATACAATTAATTTTTTTAAAATTCGTTCGCCATATTGGATCTGCCATTTCATTTTTTGAAATCTAAGTTCATTTTCTTAATCAGCGACCCCGAGAACCCCCGAGTGAATAGATTTAACTAAATTTGAGTATTTTTAAACATTTGTAACCAGAGGTTGATAAATTATTAAAAAATTGACTTTTAGGCCCCACGTCGAGAAATTCCGTGGAAGTACCCCCTGGAATTTCCGTGGAATTTCTATGGAACTTCTCCACGGGATTTCTGTGAAGATTCCATGGAAATTCTTCAAATTTTTAATTTTAATATTATTTTAACATTTCTATGTTTACATAATAAACTTTGTAGAATATTTTTATTCTTTGCTAATTAATAATAAAACAAAAGAATTGTTTACGGTTCAGTAGTAGAGCAAGGGGGGTACGGGACCACTTACCTACCGTCGGTAAGGTAGATTTCTCAATAGCTCACTTTCAAGTGGGTTAGAGTTCTACTTTACCGACTGAGTTCCGGCTGCCACCGCTAGATGGCGCCACTGCTCAATTTAAACCCCTTGGCGGGGTATTTAAAATTTTATTTTCAAACTTTCAAGTGGCTTGGTCGGGGTGTTCTACTTTACCGACATCTGAGTTCCGGCGGCCATCGCTAGATGGCGCCACCGCTCAATTCAAACCCCCCTTGGCGGGGGTATTTAAATTTCTAAAACTTCCAGGTGGGTTAGAAGGGTGCTCTACCTTACCGACCGAGTACCGGCTGCCCCCGTAGATGGCGCCACTTTGTCGAAGTAAATTTCCCTTGGTTTTTTTCCTAACCTATATTTCGATCACTCAACTAGTCATGCAGTTGGAGTGGGGTCGCGAGTGCGACTAAGGAGTAGCGGGTCTCATCTTAGTGGTCTGTGGTAGGTTGATGCGCGCGACTCTGGAGTAGTGGGGCTCAGCGTAGTGGGAGGTGAGTATAGTGGGGACTGGGGTATAAGTGACTGCGCGCAGGCCACAAGCGTCAGTTGCATCTTGAATGGTGCAGCAAACTACTTCCAGGTTTTCAGGGTTCCAGAGTTTCTTTAAAGAGTTTTCAGAGTTTTTATTTCAGTTTCATTTCTTCTTTTGTACTAGATTATAGGTGTTTTTTATTATAAGGTGGTGGTTTTTTTTCAGAGTTTTTTTATTTTTAGGTATTTTTGTTAGTTTTAAGTGTTCCTTTTAGAATTTCCAATTTCTTCTTCATTTATTTTTAAGTTTTATATTTAAGCGTTCTATTATTTTCAGGTATTGTATAATTTTCAGGTGTTGTATTATTTTCAGGTGTTAAATTATTTTCAGGTGTTGTTTTATTTTTTAGTTCTTAGGTTTAAGATGCCAAAGTGTAAGACCTTTAAGAAATCGCGGCAACGACTCAGCCTCGACGAATACAATGAAGTCTGCCTCGAGTCCGACAACTTCATCAAAATTGCAGATCGAGAACTCATCTCTACGATTTCAATGTAAGGTGATGATAAATTTATTAACGCATTTGAATGGCAAAATAAGTGTCAACACTTTAAAAATATAATGAACACATTTTTGCATAGATTTGATTTTTTGCCTTATCAAAAATCCAGATGTTTAAATCTTAGTCAAAAGTTGGAATACTTGCGTTGCAATTTTAATGCGTTAATGAAACGCGGTGCAGGTATGCTTGTGGAGAATGAAAGAATGAAATGGGTAGATTTTGATAAAGCATTCGAAGATCGTTTACAGACTAGTGCTATCATAAATATAGATTATAAGGATATTAACGAGTTCTTGGATGATGCATTTGCTTTATTTCAAACTAATATACAAAGAGCTTTAAACAGGATTGGTTCACTGAAAGTTTATACTGTGTTAGGCGCGAAATTTGTAAAAGAGTCAGTTAATCGAAATCAAGAAGAAATGTCTGACTTGATGACATTTATCGCAAAAACCGAAGAAATTTTAATAGGAACTCCGTTAGATCAGTGGTACAATGAGAATGTTAAACAACCGACTTTCAGAAGAATTGAAGAGTTCCAACATAAAGACTCTGATTGGAGACTTCATTCTATTCAAAGGTTGGAGGTAAACATTAATAAATACAATCCCATGCGTGCTGGTACTTATATCGACTTACCACTTCCAATTAAAAGAAAACAAGCATGTATTAACGTTCAAAACGCAGATAATCAATGTTTCAAGTGGTCATTTTTGTCAGCTTTACACCAATTTGAAAACCATTCAGATCGAGTATCAAAGTATAAGCCTTATGAGGATGAACTTAATTTCACCGGAATCGAGTTCCCTGTCTCATTGAAGGATATTTCAAAATTTGAGACTTTGAACAACATTTCAGTGAATGTATATGGACTTTTCAAAAAGGTTGAAAATTTTACTGTGGCACCGATACATCTGTCATCACAAAAAAAGGTTATTCACGTAAATCTTCTTCGAATTGAGGATCACTATGTTGATGAAAATCTTAATGAGGAGGATGAAGATGAAGTCACCATTATCTCTTTCAACTACCATTATGTGTGGATTAAGGATTTGTCGAAGCTTGTCGGCAGTCAATTATCGAAGAAAAGGGCTAAGAAATACATTTGTGACCGATGCTTACATTATTTTGGAGAAGAATTGAAGCTCATTAAACACGAAGAAAACTGTCGGAAAATGAATGATACGAGTATTAGGTTACCACTATTGGGAAAGAATTTTGTTGAATTTAAAAACTTTCAAAACAAGGAGCGTGTACCGTTTATAATTTACGCGGATTGTGAAAGCCTTCTGATTCCTGCTGAAGCACCACAGCAAGCCAGCAATACTGAGGTCTTTCAAAGTCATAAAACCCTCAGTATTGGCTATTACTTGAAATGTGCCTTTGATGACTCCTTGTCCATATACAAAGCATCCCCAAAAGACGAGGAAAGTCCAGCTAAATGGCTTTCAATGGAGTTAAAAAATTTAGCTGACAATCTTGATAAACTATTTAAGAATCCTGTAGCAATGGAAGTGTTAAGTCGTCAATAGTTAGCTGATTTTAGAAATTGTGATACTTGTCATATTTGCAAAAAAAAATCGCGCATGGAAATGTAAAAGTCAGAGACCATTGTCATTTAACAGGGAAGTATAGGGGTGCCGCACATCAAGATTGTAATATTAATTATAATGAGTCGCAGAACATAGCTGTTGTCTTCCATAATTTAAGCGGTTATGATGCACACTTTATTATAGAAGCTCTTGCAATTAATTTTGAAGGCAAAGTTGATCTGCTTCCTATCAATAAAGAAAAGTATATTAGCTTTACTAAAAATATTAAAGGTAGTTTTATCAAATTTCGTTTTATCGATTCTTTCAAGTTTATGGCATCATCTCTGGATAAGTTAGCATCCTATCTCGATGATTAAAAAATTGTAAATGCCGTTTTTTCAAATTACAGAGACGATAAAATTCAATTGTTGACGCGAAAAGGAGTTTTTCCTTATGAATACATTGATTCCAGGGAAAAACTCGACGAAACTCAGTTACCACCAAAAGAAAAATTTTATAGTACTTTAAACGACTCGAATGTCTCCGATGATGATTATGCACATGCGCAGAAAGTG
Source organism: Leptopilina myrica (nomen nudum) (assembly GCA_032872475.1). NCBI lineage: Eukaryota > Metazoa > Arthropoda > Insecta > Hymenoptera > Figitidae > Leptopilina > Leptopilina myrica (nomen nudum). Next base: position 26,760,488 of record CM065459.1, on the reverse strand, counting down.
TGGAATGAATTTAATTGTCAAAATTTGGGTGACTATGTTTATTTGTATATGCAAACCGACGTGTTGTTACTCGCGGATATTTTCGAAAATTTCAGAAACCAATCTTTAATCGCGTATGGTCTTGATGCAGCACACTATTATACTACACCGGGTTTGACTTGGGATGCCATGTTGAAGTATACGAATATAAGATTAGAACTTCTTACGGACATTGAAATGGTAATGTTTATCGAACGTGGTATAAGAGGTGGAGTGAGTCAATGCACTAATCGTTACGCGAAAGCAAACAATCCATACATGGAAAATTATAATGAAAATAAGGAAACCTCTTATATAGTATACTTTGACGCAAACAATTTGTATGGTTGGGCTATGGTTCAGTTACTCCCCTTTGGTGGCTTCAAGTGGGAGGAAAATGTTGACATTAATTTCGATTTTAATGTTGCTGATGATGCTCCAATCGGGTATATTTTAGAAGTCGACTTAGATTATCCAAATGAACTTCATGAAAAACATAGTGACTTTCCGTTTTGCCCAGAACGCTTGAAGCCACTAGGGTCAAAAGAGCAAAAGCTCCTAACTACCCTCCTACCAAAACAAAAGCACGTTCTCCATTACCGTGCTTTAAAACAAGCTATTGTCAACGGTATAGTTTTAGTAAAAATTCATTGTGTTTTAAAATTTCATCAATCAACGTGGTTAAAAACATATATAGACTTTAATACTATGCAAAGAACAAATGCCAGTAACGAGTTTGAAAAAAATTTATTTAAGTTGATGAACAACGCTGTATTTGGCAAAACAATGGAGAACGTGCGAAAACATGTTGACATTAAACTCGTGACAAAGTGGGAGGGTAGATATGGAGCTGAAACTTTAATCTCCAAACCTAATTTCCACAGCAGAGCGATTTTTAATGAAAACTTGGTTGCTGTGGAACTTAGGAAAGTGGAGGTTTTAATGAATAAACCTTTGTATGTTGGGTTGCCTGTCTTGGATGTATCGAAAACTTTAATTTATGACTTTCATTATGATTATATGCTAAAAAAGTATGATGAAAAAAATTTAAAACTATTGTACACCGACACCGACAGCCTCATTTATGAAATTAAATGCTCTGACATCTATGCAGACATGAAAGAAGACATTCATAAATTCGATACTTCCGACTACCCCAAAAATAACGGGTACAATATTCCGCAAGCCAACAAAAAAGTTCTAGGGCTCATGAAAGATGAATGTTGCGGTAAAATTGTAACAGAATTTGTTGGCTTGCGGAGTAAGATGTACAGTGTTCGCGTTGAAAATAAGGATTTCATAAAGAAGGCTAAAGGAGTAAAAGCTGGAGTTGTAAAGAAAAATATTGATTTTGATGACTATGTATACTGTCTACGAAATGTTGAAATTCAATCAAGAACGCAATATACAACCAGGTCTAAATTACACAAAGTTCAAACCTTAAAACAAACGAAAATTGCTTTAAGTCCTTATGATGACAAGAGATACTTAATAGAAAACAGCACCGACACCCTCGCATGGGGTCATTGTACAATTTTTGAAATTGATGAAGATGATGAGAATCGACTACTGTAAAAAAAACAAAAAAAATTGTTACCGAGAAAGGAGAAGGAAATGATGGTTGAATAAAAGATGGTCATTTTATTGTATGTCTACTTTATTTAAAAAAAAACCTTAATCTAGTTACATTAACTTATTTTAACAATATTTTAACTTCTTTTAACTATATTCTAACTTATTTTAACTTTACTTTAACTTATTTTAACTTTTTTTAACTATATTTTAACTTATTTTAACTTTTTTTTTAACTACTCTTTAACTTATTTTAACGTTACTTTAACTATATTACATATCAGATTTTTGTATCCAACTATTATGTGAGCTATCGAATCCAAGCCATTTTACGTATACATCATTACCGCAAGTATTGAGAACTTTTTCTACAAGGTAAACATCTGGATATTGGACTTTCAGCAACTCTTCTTCGTAGAAACCACCTTCGATGGGTTGATTTTGATAATCTTTCAGCTTGTATGTAACTGGTTTTGTTGATTTAACTTTATCCTCAGTGAATATTTCCGTTGTCCAGTTGGGAGTATATCCTTTCTCAAAGATGTTTTTATATTTACTGACTCGAACTCTGTCTCCAACTTTGAATTTTTATCTTTTCAGCGGAATTCTACGTAGTTTACGAATGCGTCTCAGCAGTTCTCTTGTATCTTTAACGGTGACATCTTTGGGTTTCATACCAATAGTACGATGCTTTTTATTATTGTACTTTGACATGAGAGTTGGTAAAAGATTAATCCATTTATAATTGCCTTGCAAGCTGAATTCAGGCCACATCATATTTTTCAGAGTGCGGTTAAATCTTTCAACAATTGAGGCTTTCAAATTACTATAGGTAGAATAGAGATTAATGTTGAATTCTTGCATTAAACTCTTAAATTCAGAATTGTAAAATTCTTTACCTCTATCAGTATGCAAATTTTTGGGAATTCGACCTTGTTTTAGAATAGTTTTCATGGCCAAAGTAATATCCTTTCCATTCTTACTTTTTACAGCTACAGCCCAGGCATATTTGGAAAATATGTCTATAACTGTGAGCATGTATTTGAAACCTTTATTAGAATAAGAATATGGTATCATTTCAACTAAATCTGCTTGCCAGGTTTCATCTATACCACGCATTTGAACTTTTCGACGAGGCCGTGACAAGGGATGTCCAAACACATCAATGCTCATTTTAATACTGAGCTCTAAATTGCTTGTACTCTTCTAATATATAATGCGAGCTTCACGTAGTTCTTCGATGATTGACATAATTTCATTATTATGACTCGGATTTCCAGCTTGCTGCGATGCTACTAGCAGGCGTAATCGGTCAACTAGCTCATTTGGATCGTCCCAATAGATGTAGTCTGGTTGAAATTTTTTCTTTGCAATCATAAATTGAGGTAATTTTTTTCCAAACTTCTTCTTCTTTCCTTTTAAAATACCTTTACCCTTTTTTGGTGTACTCTTAAAAAGTTTTGCAATTACATCAACATATTTAGAACTCCTGTTTATGTTCAAAGGTTCACTGGAACTATAACTCTTTCGATGTGCATTTGTAGCTTCAAGAATTTCTTTATAATTTTCTAAATCATCCAGACTTATCAATGCTTGATTAGGTTTTTGTGTAAATAAGAGTTCTAGCAACCCAGCAGTTTTTAAATATTTTTTCTTTCCAACAAGTCGGATATGAGGACCTTCTAAATCAACTGCTGTATCTCCAATCATAAGAATCCCATTAGGAAGCTTACGTACCCCATAAACCATGTCTAAAAAAAGTTTTCTGTTTTTATTCAATAATAGAATAAATTTATTAGTCAATATTTCATAATTAAGTTCTTCTTCTTTAAAGTTAGCACTCTTATCAAGTACAGTGTCATTTAGTAGTGTTTTATCAAATTCTTCTTCCTCATCAACAGCAGTTGAGAAAGAAAAATCATTTTCCTCCTTTTTAACTTTTTCTTTTTTAATATTTTGGAAAGGTATGTCAGTTACTTTAACCAATTTTTCAAGAGGTGTTACTATTGGTTGAAGAGTTTCTTTCAATACTGTTTCTGCAGCCTCTTTACCCATTTTGAGTAAACGATGTTTCCGCCTTATAGCATCACTTGCTTTTGCTATTTGACGAAGAGTTTCTTGCTCTTTTCTATACATGTTTTCTTAGTGACAAGATAAACTATACTAATGAAAAATTCAATAAAGTTCTTATATTTATAGTGAAATGAAGCAATCAAATCCTCTTCTATATCTTCCCTCATTAAAATTACGGTCCTTATCAATAACAGCAAAACCATATTTGTCAGATTTCCAACATTCTGAACATAAATCGCGAAATTGAGTATAACTCATATCTGTATTAACATGATCTTCATATACATGTTTCAGATTCTTTTCATCTTGTCTAAATAGAACCAATAAATTAACATTATCTCGAACTAGATGTTTAGGAATACGAGCATGCGTTTGACATAAATAGAAACTGTCCACATTTACATGTCTGCCCATACAAAAGAAAGCTCTAACATTGTCTTGCTTTTCACAAGCAATGTCATCAAAAACAAATATTGAATTTGGTTTAGCATCTTTTGGAGATACTACTTCTTCATGTTCACTAAATGGAAATTATTCAACACCATCTACTCCACTGATTACATTTTCAAGAAATTTATATTTAGGTTGCTGCAGAGATTTAGAGTAGAGGTAAATATTTTCAAAACTTAGACCATTTGGATGTATTATTAGGGAAAGAAGAGCATTTGTTTAACCACAATTTGAGGGGCCACAGAAAACTGCTCGAATGCTGTCTGAAAACAGACTGCCATGGCGTTTAATCTTTTTTTCATTAGTTTCAACATCTATACTAGAGATTTGCAGTGCGACGGGTTGTTTCGTGAACTGCATCTTGACAGTAACTGCCCTAAAATCTATAAATACCTAGCTTCTATAGTCAATTTTGTCAGTTTCACGTCAACCGTTGTAGAGTGAAGAATGATTCTGCATCAGGAGGTTAAAAAAGGTCGATATCAAGGAAAAGGTTTAATCAATCGTATTATCAATAGTTTACCGTTTGAGTTACATTTACCAGGATAACAATTCTGTGGCCCTGGTACAAATTTAGCAAAACGTTTAGCTCGCGGTGATCAAGGAGTTAATCCACTAGACGCTGCATGCAAACAACACGACATTGCATATTCCCAAAATCGTGAAAATATTGAAGCGAGAAACGAAGCAGATAAAGTATTAGCTAAAAAAGCGTGGGAACGTGTTACAGCTAAAGATTCTAGTGTGAGTGAAAGAGCAGCTGCATTAGCTATTTCTGGAACCATGAAAGCTAAATCAAAATTAGGTATGGGAATGAGAAGAAGAAAGTCATCTATAAAAAAGAAAAAAATGTGAAAAAGAAACAGATAGCGCTAAGAAAAATTGTTGACGCTGCACGAAAAAGTATGGTTCCTAGTAATAATGCTGAAGAATCAATTCGAGCAGCTATGGTTGGTGCACGAAAAGCAATAAAAAATGTTGGCGGTAAATCCAAAATTTTATCCCCTAGAATTCTTTCTGTACCTACTAAAGTCGGTGGAATCTTACCGATAGTTCCAATTTTTGCTGGACTTAGTGCTTTACGAGCTCTTGCTGGAGGTGCTTTAGGAATAGCAAGGGCTGTAAATAAGGCTAAAACAGCTACTGAACAACTTGCAGAAGCTCAGCGTCATAATAGATCCATGGAAGCCATATCGCTTGGAAAAGGATTACATCTAAAACCTTATCGACAAGGACTTGGTCTCCACTTGAAACCCTACATACAAGGAAAAGGAATTAAAAAACGAGTATCAAGAAAGAAGAAAAAACGAGCATCAAGAAAAAAGAGAACAACAAGAAGGAAAAAAAACTTGCTGTGAAGCTACCTCACCGACCATTAACTGACTTTGATCTGTTAAAGTATACCAAAGCTTCCAAAATACCTCATTTTCGTGGTATTTTTATGCGTAATGAACTACCTGTGAGTGGTACTCATCAGTTTGAATCGGGAATAATTAATCTTGATAATAAAGAAGGTCCAGGAACACATTGGGTAGCATATAAAAAATTCAAAAACGAAACAATGTATTTTGATAGTTTTGGCAACCTTGCTCCACCAACAGATCTTGTCATTTACTTGGGTGTTGGTAGCTTAATAAAATATAATCATAAAAGATATCAAAATTATGATTCATTTGTATGTGGACACTTGTGTCTCAAATTTTTATGTAATCAATTAAATATTAAGAGTTGCTTTAACCTTTATAAAAGACTGTAACTGATGTAAGCTTTCAGTATAAAATCTGACAGCAACATGAGTGATTCGTTTACTTTAACGTTAACAGGAAATTCTTCAGTTCTTGAAGCTGAATACTTCCCACCAATAGAACTAAATTCAAATAAAAGTTATGTACTTGGTCTTGTTGAACTGTTGACTTTTAATTCAATTCCCAATATAGATATAGGAAATAACAAGTTTTACGTTGGAAATCAAGTAATTGATATTTCAACTGGAAGTTATGAAATTAAAGATATTGAGTCATATTTACAAAATTCTGTAGAAATCGGAACTGTTATTAGTGTAAAACCGAATAATAATACTTTGCGCAGTGTAGTTAAATCCAATTTACCAATTGATTTTAACCCTAAAGACTCAATTGGCAATTTGTTGAGATTTACGTCGCAGCTTTTAGCACCTCATAGAGCACATATTTCTGATTTACCAGTAGCTATTCTAAAGGTTAATTCAGTTAGAATTGAGTGTAATATAACATCTGGAGCGTATATAAATAATCAAAAAGTCCACACCATTCATGAATTCTTCCCCAGTGTTCCACCAGGATATAAGATTGTGAAAGTGCCTGCTCACGTCATTTACCTTCCGATTGTCACAAAGATAATACATAATATACAGCTGCGAATTGTTGATCAAGACGGTGATTTAATAAATTTTAGAGGAGAAACTATAACAATTCGATTGCATATAAAGTCATTGTAATGGGAATTGTTTATAATCAAAGAGCTGTTGTTGGTGGAAACTATAAAAGTCAGCCAACATGCAAGAGTCAAATCAGTCTAAATTTGTCTCACAAGGTGTTAACACCTCAGAATCGCCTCTTTCTACAAGAACTAGGTCTAAAACTTCGGGCAAAGAAAATAAGACAACAAGACAATTAATTTACATATTTTTTGCTTGCTGTTGCAATAAAAATGGACGAACTTCTCAATATTCCAGCAGCAGTGAATTTCGATGAGTCCATAGCTCATTACGAAATTCATGCTCATCAGCAATATGCATCTTCATCTTTTAATAATAGTGATGAAATTCGAATCGCACTACAACATCAAGACTTGTGCATTTTACCTAGTAAAAGTTCATTACACATTTTTGGCAGATTAGCTAAAAATGATGGAATTACTCTTACAGAAAACGTGCATTTAAGTAATAATGCTGTATTTTTTTTGTTTGATGAAATTCGCTATGAACTAAATGGTATTGAAATTGATCGCTGCAAATACGTTGGACATACTACAATCATGAAAAATTACACATCGCAAACATCAAATCAATTAAATTTTATTGAAAATGCTGGATATTCAAAAATTGCAGCTGATGCAAGACTTGTATTGGAAAATGGCTATTTCGATGTCACAATACCACTCAGCATGATTTTTGGGTTTACTGAAGATTATAAAAAAATCATTATAAACGCTAAACATGAACTTGTTTTAACAAGAGCACGTTCTGACATGAATGCTATAATTCAAACAGGACAAGGAGGGGATGAGGAATTCAAAATTTTCATCAATAAACTTGAATGGATGGTTCCATACGTTTTACCTGCGGATAATAATAAAATAAAATTGTTAAAATTTATTGAAAAGGATCCATTAATTTCAATAAGTTTTAGGTCATGGGAAATGTATGAGTATCCTTTAATTCCTACAAGTTCAAAAGTTTTGTGGCAAATTAAAACATCAACACAATTAGAGAAACCACACTATGTTATTGTTGGACTTCAAACAGCAAGAAAAGATAAACGTAAAAGATATGCCTGTCATTTTGACCATTGCAATATTACAAATGTTAAACTCTTTTTAAATTCACAATATTATCCTTATGGAAATTTAAATTTAAACTTTGATCAAAATCAGTACTCTCTACTTTAGGAAATGTACGCTAATTTTCAATCATCTTATTATGGTAAAGATTCAAAACCTATTTTAACAAAGAATATTTTTAAAAGTTTATTTCCTCTAATTGTTATTGATTGTTCTAAGCAAAACGAGTTTTTAAAACAAGCATCAGTTGATGTGAGGTTAGAATTTGAAGCAGGAATCAACATGCCAGCCGAGACCACCGCCTATTGCCTAATCATCTATGACCGCGTCATACAATATAAGCCAATCAGCGGTGTTGTAAAGAAATTATTGTAAAGGAGTGGGGATAATGTGGTTGTCGTGGGGGTAGTTAATATAAAAGCAGCTGCTCTCGGCCAGAAATTCATTTCAACATGGAGTTCATTGTAGACGTTCAGGGTTTTAAAAGAACCAACAACGAGTTTGTCTTTAAAGAATTGGCAATACTTCCTCTGCAATCGGATGCTCTACCAGAAAGAAAACCTTAAACAAAAGAAGAGAAAACAAAGATAAATAATTTAGCTGAAAAAAAGGGAACTTAGAAAAATGTAGCTGAAAATGAAACTTAGAAAATAAAGCTGAAAAAAGGAACTTAGAAAAATATAGCTAAAAAAAGAAAGTTAGAAAACAAAGCTGAAAATGAAACATTGAAAATAAAGCTGAAAAAAGAAATTTAAAAAAATATAGCTGAAAAAGAAACTTAGAAAAATGTAGCTGAAAATGAAACTTAGAAACTAAAGCTGAAAAAAGGAACTTAGAAAATAAAGATGAAAAAGAAACTTAGAAAAATGTAGCTGAAAAAGAAACTTAGAAAATGTAGCTGAAAAAAGAAACTTTGAAAAATGTAGCTGAAAAGGAAATATTAAAAAAATGTAGCTGAAAAATAAACTTAGAAAATGTAGCTGAAAAAATAAACTTAGAAAAATGTAGCTAAAAAGGAAATATTAAAATAGATTAATGTTTATACTTACTGCTAATTCAAGAACCTGAAATAATAATGACTTAGTGCCTTTGAAACTCGCCTTATATTACTGCAATCCCCACTACACTTTCGAATGCGCACGCAAATTACCCCCACCTTAATATGCGGTTACACTATGCGCGCTAAAATTAAGGAAAATAAAATAAATGTGTAAATTTTAAAAAATTCTTATTTTATTTTAAATTTAATAATTTCCAGGCTCATCATCTTCAAGAAGCTTCATCACCTAACAATTAAAGATTTTTTTACAGTTAATTTCAATTAGATTGATATTTTTAAAGTTAATTTAAAATAAAAAATATTAACTAACTTCCTCAGGATCGACGTATATTATTAAAACGTCATCATCAGCATCGTATTCATCATCGCTGATGATGATCGTTTCTCCCTGACTGTCATATCCATTGTCATCGTTATCGTCGTCGTCGTCGTCGTCCTCATAATTATTATGAGCATATTCATCGTAAATTACGATAGTCGACTCATTATCCATTTCTTCTTCTTCTTCCACAATTTGTGGAGAATTAATAATTTTGTCGTACATTTTTTTTCTACAGAAATAGAAAAGAAAAATTTTAGTGAAATTAACTGTAGAAATAAAAATGAACAGAATAAGATAATAAAGAGACACAAAAATATTTGAATAGAATGATTTAAGTAGAAGAAAAAAAGAAACAAAATAAAAAGAGTAAACTGAGAATAATGAGAAATTAAGTAGAAGAATGGAAAACTGAAATTTAAAATAACAGAAGAAAGAGAAAAAAAAAGATCTGGAGGAAAGAAGAATTGGAGAAAAGAAATAAAAAAACTTAGAGGAGAGAAAGACCTAGAGGAAAGAAAGAAAGACCTGGTGAAAAGAAAGAAAAAACTTCGAGGAGGGAAAGACCTGGAGAAGAGAAAGAAAGACCTCGTGAAAAGAAAGAAAAAATTTTGAGAGAAAGACTTGAAGGAAAGAAAGAAAGACCTTGTGAAAGAAAGAAAAAACCTCGAGGAGGAAAAGACCCGGAGAAGAGAAAGAAAGAAAGACCTGGTGAAGAGAAAGAAAAAATTTTGAGAGAAAGACCTGGAGAAGAGAAAAAAAGACCTGGAGAAGAGAAAAAAAGACCTGGAGGAAAGAAAGAAAGACCTGGTGAAAAGAAAGAAAAAAGACCTGGATAAGAGAAAGAAAGACCTGGTGAAAAGAAAGAAAAAAGACCTAATGAAGAGAAAGACCTGCAGGGAAGAGACCTGTAAGGAAGATTTACCTAGAGCGATTGGAAGCTGAAAGAAGAATGAGTGTAGTAGCTGGCGCACTGCACTCACTCACCGTTGTGACCCCTCACCACGGCACTCTCCCACCATAGCGCTCCCCACTAGGCATCGCTAGTGGAGTGTAAACAGCATCTCCATGCGGCGATTCTTCGTAACAAGTTCCAACACGCGGAGGGTTTTGAATAGTTGGTGTAAATTAAACAATATTATAAGCTAAAGTGAATTTTTTTTTATATATAAATATTTAAGATTTCAAGTTATTTTGGTAAATACAAATGTCAAAATTTAGGTTAAAAATAATTTACAGCACATTCATTAATAACTCAATAAAAATTATATATATTTAAAAAAAGTGTATAATTTACATATTGAACAATAGTTATCAAAAGCAGGTAATAGAGCTTTACTGCAATATTTTAGCGCCTAATTATACTGCACATTTTCTGTGTATCTCCAACATGATTTCCATAAAACACGACACTAAAAGCAATAAATATATTCCGTAAAAACCAAGTTTCCTTTGAATTCAAATATGTAGTGTAAATTCACTTAAATATAAGACTACAACAATAATGCATAGGTCTGGATATTTTAAGAATGTTGATTATTAAAATTTATAATTGGATTTTTACAAATAATAGCATAGTTATAACTGAAATTTGATTAATTTTAAATAGTACAGTTATAACTAAAATTTGATTAATTTTAAATAGTATAGTTATAACTGAAATTTAATTAATTTTAAATAGTTAAAGCACAAAAACTATCAAACTAAACATTATTTTTATGGTTATGAGTATGTTTAACTGAATAATAAATAATAATATAAATTTGCCAATAGAATAATGGTGAGAGAATTTACTCTTATTTAAGGATAAAGTCGCTCACAACTAAAGAGTTTATAAATATTTTCTACATTTAAATTTCTTTACACCGTAATAAAAAAAAGAGTTAAAGATATTTAAAAAGAATTGAAAAATTTACAATAATGAAAACAAATTTGATTTTTAAATGTCGATAAATGAATTGGATACATAAATTATACAATATTATTGTTTCTTTATTATTATTTTGTGAAACAAACAAAATTACAATATTATAATTTTTAAAAATATATAAACTTATGTAGTGAAACAAACAAAGATGACATTACTCTCTGAGCGGTTCTTAACAAAACAAATTCAAAAAGAAAAATGAACTTACAAATAATTCAAAAGTATCTTTGAGATTTAAAATTACAGTTATCAGAAAGTACATAATAATAAGATTAAAAAGTAAGAAAAAGTTATTGTTTCCTTTTTTCATCACTTCTTTCATTACTGGATCTATGTCTTTTTGTTCCAGTAGTTACTTTTTTCGGATGAGTTATTTTCTTAATGCATGGGTCATTATCATCAATTAAAATTGTTTTCGAGGTTGATGATGTCGAGGCTCTCGGTGTTGAAAGATTTGGCGCTGAATTATTCGATGTCGAGGCTCTCAGTGTTGAAAGATTTGGCGCTGAATTATTCGATGTCGAGGCTCTCGGTGTTGAAAGATTTGTCGCTGAATTTTTCGATGTCAAGGGTTTCGGTGTTGAAATATTTGGCGCTGAATTATTCGATGTCGAGGGTTTCGGTGTTGAAAGATTTGGCGTTGAATTATTCGATGTCGAGGCTCTCGGTGTTGAAAGATTTGTCGCTGAATTATTCGATGTCGAGGGTTTCGGTGTTGAAATATTTGGCGCTGAATTATTAGATGTCGAGGGTTTCGGTGTTGAAATATTTGGCGCTGAACTATTCGATGTCGAGGGTTTCGGTGTTGAAATATTTGGCGCTGAATTATTCGATGTCGAGGCTCTCGATGTTGAAATATTTGGCGCTGAATTATTCGATGTCGAGGCTCTCGGTGTTGAAACATGCGGAATTGAAGGGTTTGGTGTTGAATTCGATTGGCTTGATGATGACGATGATGAGGACGACAATGGTGAGGACGATGGTGAGGATGATGAGGAACTAGATTTTGAAATAGCACTCGAAGCTAGTGATGGAAGTGACTCCTTTATTGCACTCTGAAGTTTCTCTTTAGAAGTTGGAATATATTCTTCCTCTAGTACTACGACTGGAACATACTTGTCAACTGGATCCCATCTGGATTTACGATTTCGACCACCATTTTCTTTCTCCTGTAAAATAAAAATTTTCATTATTTTCAATCATCTGTTTTAAGAAATAATATAACTAAAAAGTAATTCAAGGCTTAATTTAATTTTAATAAGTATAAAAATAAAATAAATAAAATAAATAAAATAAATAAAATAAATAAAATAAATAAAATAAATAAAATAAATAAAATAAATAAAATAAATAAAATAAATAAAATAAATAAAATAAATAAAATAAATAAAATAAATAAAATTAAATTAATAAAAGCTTAACTTCTATACAAAATTTATAGCTAAATTTAGAGAAAAAAGAATTTAAATAAAAGATAATAGAATTAATTTAAATAGAAAAAATAAACCCATATTTAAAAATATGGCTATAATACGAAAATATTAAAGCTACATTTTGAAAAAATTCGATCATTAATATTTAATTTGAAAGTATTAAATAAATTTTATTACGAAATATTAAGTTTAGAATTAAATTAATTTTTACTTACATTATCATCATCATCATTTCTTTTTTCAGCCTGTTGTTGTTTATTTGTCTGCTTTGTTATGCTCATTTGTGTGACTCTTTGGTTGACCGAAGGTCTTGTTGGTCTTGGAAACGACATTGAATATTGTTGGCAAATTCTATTTATCGGTCCTTGAAATCGAACTTGTGGCATGTTCCACTGGCACATTCGAAAATTATTCTGTATAAAACACGTCAAGTGGACAATTGCTCTGCCCAAAAATCTAAGCAATAGAAATCGACTTATTATGGCTTAAAAAATTCATAGGCTCATATTCTTTCGAATAAAAAGTGGCGAATTCAAAAATTCAATATCGCGTACCCTCCACGCCATTTTTTGCATAAATTTTCCCATACTCAAAAAACAATTGTGTTAAATAATATTTGAAAATAATTGCAATTTACCAAAACATGAATGGATATTATGTATTAGGGGTCGCTGATTACGAATATGAAGTTAAATTTTCAAAATTCAAAATGGCGGATCCAATATGGCGGACAAAAATTTAATAATTGATAAATTCGCTTGAAACTCGTTACTCGGGGGTTTTTGGGTTCGCTGATTACGAATATGAAGTTAAATTTTCAAAATTCAAAATGGCGGATCTAATATGGCGGACAAAAAAATTTAATATTTGATAAATTCGCATGAAACTCGTTACTCGGAGGTTTTTGGGGTCGCTGATTACGAAAATGATATTGCCATTTTGAAATTTGAAAATGTAACATCATATTCGTAATCAGCGACCCCAAAAACCCCCGAGTAACGAGTTTCAAGCGAAGTAATCAAATATTAAATTTTTTTGTCCGCCATATTGGATCCGCCATTTTGAATTTTGAAAATTTAACTTCATATTCGTAATCAGCGAACCTAAAAACCCCCGAGTAACGAGTTTCAAGCGAATTTATCAATTATTAAATTTTTGTCCGCCATATTGGATCCGCCATTTTAAATTTTAAAAATTTAACTTCATTTTCGTAATCAGCGACCCCTAATACATAATATCCATTCATGTTTTGGTAAATTGCAATTATTTTCAAATATTATTTAACACAATTGTTTTTTGAGTATGGGAAAATTTATGCAAAAAATGGGGTGGAGGGTACGCCATATTGAATTTTTGAATTCGCCACTTTTTATTCGAAAGAATATGAGCCTATGAATTTTTTAAGCCATAATAAGTCGATTTCTATTGCTTAGATTTTTGGGCAGAGCAATTGTCCACTTGACGTGAAACGTCCCATATATATATATATATATATATATATATATATAAACAAAATAATTTAGTGAAATAAAAATTTTTTCAATAAAATGATAAAAAAATGTAATATATTATCTTGATAAATATTATAGATTTCACATTGAAAGGTTAAAATTATACCCAAGAATTTTTATACTCAACAAAAAATAATGCAGACAATATAAAATTGCTAAGCTGAATAAAAAAAGGATTTTAATTTAAGTAAAAAACTATTAAACACCCTGTCGACCGACTTTTATTTGCATATACTGAGTTGATTAAGTAAAACACTCCTTCGAACCCACTTGAGTTTAAAAAAAAATTTAAATACCCTGCCAAGGAGGTTTGAATTAAGCGGCGTCAGTCGGAACTCGGTCGGTAAGGTAGAACATCCCTTCTAACCCACTTTAAAATTTCAAAAATATCCCGCCAAGGGGTTCGCCGGTGGCGCCATCTAGCGGTGGCAGCCGGAACTCGGTCGGTAAAACAGAACACCCCCTCTAAGCCACTTGAAAGTTTAAAAATTCAAATTTCCCGCCAAGGGGGTCTGAATTTAGCGGTGGCAGCCGGAACTCGGTCGCTAAGGTAGAACACCAAGCCACTTGAAAAAATTTAAATTTCGCGCCAAGGGGGTTGAATTGAGCAGTGGCGCCATCTAGCGGTGGCAGCCGGAACTCGGTCGGTAAAGTAAAACTCTAACCCACTTAAAAGTGAGCTATTGAGAAATCTACCTTACCGACGGTAGGTAAGTGGTCCCGTACCCCCTTGCTTTACTACTCGGTTGGGATGCAAAAAAACCGATGTCACAATTCAAGTGAAATAAGAAAATAAATAAATTAATGTAAGTAGTTAAATATTAATCATTGCTTATATTTATTCAATTAAAAGCATTTATTTAGAGCGTCAGAATTGTTTTATAACCATAATGGTTATAATAATAGTATATATCACAATGGTTATGAACTAATAAAAAATCAATATTATTTATATATTTTTAACTAAATATACTAATTTTTAATAAATATTGTTTGTACAATACTTAATACATATATTTATTGCTATAATTATTATTTAAATACTACATAAATAATATTTATATTTTATCAGTTTTATAACCATAATGGTTATGAACTAATAAATAAAATAATTCTGACACACTAAATAAATTGTTTTAATAAAATAAATATAATTTATGATAAATAATTTACTACTTACATTAATTTATAAATTTATTTATTATCCTATTTCACTTGAATTATGACATCGATTTTTTAGAATCCAAAACATAAAAAATTCTTTTGTTTCAATAATAATCAGCAAAGAATAAAAATATTCTACAAAGTTTATTTTGAAACAGAAATGTTAAAATAATATTAAAAATGAAAATTTGAAGAATTTCCATGTAATCTCCACGGAAATTCCAGGGGGGTACTTCCATGGAATTTTTCAACGGGGCCCCAGTTTTTATCCGCCATCTTGAATTTTAAGCTAATAAACTGTACCTTTTGAAAGCTTGAACATTTTGTACGAGATATTTCAAGGTTTCACGCACTTGTTCAGACTCAAAACGTTCGAAAAAAATTCATTTAAAAAAAAAATTTGTTAATCATTTTTTTAACAAAAAATGGATGTAACTATTTGGATTTTAATTTTTTTTACATATTGAGTGCAGATTCTGGAAGGGCGATGTCTAAGATGTGTGGAATAGTTTTGCTGGATTTTTTAAGTCCCTGCTCTATGAAAAAATTACCGTCGAATTGACTGAACAACACTATTAACATATCTTTTATTAATACAGTTTATTTAAAGCTTCTAGGTTGCAGTATATATAAAAAGACAATACAGTAGAATCCCGCTTATCCGAGCTTCCGGGTTATCCGAGGCACCTTGCGCTCTGACCAATCCGCATTATCCGAGGTGCAGCTCGGATAATACAGAAAGTGCCGTGACTTATGAACACATAAACTTGTTATAACTCGATTTGTGTGCCCTACGGTTGCGAGTTTTGTGTGCATATTTCATTCTTTTATTCAAAATACATAAAAAATTATTAAAATTTTTAAATTCTTTATTTCATCCGTGTTGTCCGAGTTTTCGCTTATCCGAGGTGCCTCTTCCCCACATTACCTCGGATAAGTGGGATTCTACTGTATTACTAAAGGAGCACCAATTGAAAAACTAATACAACTTATTTAAAGATTCCATGGTAATAAATTGGAGGTGTACCATCTTCTTTCTTGCAAAAAACTTTGCTCTGAGACATCCATAAATATTTCAATTTCCGATATCTCCTCAAATTTAGTGCCGCAGAATATATATTGTATATATTGTTGAATTATTATTATCAGCAAGACCCACATTAGCAACAGTGAAGCTAGTACATTTTTTCGATTTGCAATTATTTCTTTCCGTAATGTCTGGTTGCTTAATTTAGCTACGAAGAAAGAAGGATCGGTTTATTACCAGCAGGTGTTTACTTTTTAATCCTGTATATATTAACTAGAATAGGCCTATCGCACTTAAAATTTAAATATCTAGTCAAAGGATCAAAAACTGTAGGGAGATCTTCATTGTCAGTTGACGGCAAATAATGAATTTCAAGAGAACAGGATAATAAAGCTTGTTCGTTGATATTAATCTTTCTCTTGTAAAATAAGTATCTTAAAAGTGATTACAAACTTACTTTATATTTGAAGATTTATAATATTAAATAATAATATTTATTGAAGATTTTTAATATAAGATATTTCTTATATTAAGATGTTTCAAAGTCTAACCATCTTAATGTAAGATATTTAAAGTAAGTTTGTAGTCACTTTTAAGATACTTAAGTTTTCAGTGTTGCAGATAAATTAGCTCACTGAAATATTTTCTTTTTTTAGCCCTAAAATGAAGTTTCACATTTTTATTGTGCTAATTAAAAATTTTATAATTTGTTAATAGACATCAAAATTTAATTTAATGCTACATACTGAGAAAAAGAAACATGATTGGGTAGTGTCTACACATTAGTGGTTCCTGTCTAAAAAATTTTTGTAATTAGACAGTAGATACTCTTTGCTTTTTGGATAGGAACCATTCCTGTCCATAAAGAAATCGGAAACTAATGACTGGTCATTAATCGTTCATGTACAAACAGCACTAACAGAGAGAAACTGAGAGTACGCACGTAATGCAAAGCGTGCTTTCCTTTAAAAGTCTGCCCCCTCGCGGCCAAAAGTCCGAAGCTTAGGTGGTTAGCTATATATATTGCCTAAATAGGTGAGGTTGCACACATGTGTAAAATGTAATGGCTAAGCCGAATTATAATCGGAATCGCTCGTGATCACTGGTAAAATAGAAGGAACGCGAGGAATAGAACTGAACTAATCTGCCACATTTAAAGAATCATTTGAAGCTTTTAACCTTAATTTTTTCCCCAATTTTTTTTATTGAATTTTTCTTTCTTAGAAGTAAAAAAAGTCTTTGGGTTAGAAAAATACTTTAATTTGTATTAAAAAAAGTGCACAAGTGTGAATTACTACGAATGTGCTTGAAATTCTACGCGTGCATTACTACGCCGTGCCTATTACGCGTGAATTATTACGAACGTTCCAAATGTTAGCTTTTAATTTATTTCAAACGGACAAAATAATGTACTTAATTATTTTATTATTAAATTAAACTTTATTAATAATATGAAAATAAATATTTATTTTTATTTAGATAACAAAATTAAATTAAATAATTACTTGAGGTTATATTTGTGAATCATATTTTTTATTTATTTAACAAAAACTTTAATTATTATGCATTGCCATTTAGTTTCTTAAGAGTTGCACATCGAGGGAGAATTTCTCGTTGTTTTTAATTTCTTTACTCGATTAACGAGAATATTCAGAACGGGAACATCTCCCCTCATTTGTTCATACTCGTCTTTTTTCAACTACATTCAAATTACACATTCTCGCTCAAATGTCAATTCAGATTGATAACTTTAAATTTTGAACATTATTTTAGCAAAATGATGAGAAAAAGGAAAAGCACAGAACCTGTTAATAATTTAATTGCGGACACAGTTCACGAAACTGAAAATATCAATGTAGATCAAGAAAAAGAAATTTTATCCCAGTGAAAGTAAATATATATTTTCAATAATATAAAAATAAATTTAATATAAAATTATTATTACTTTTATACACAATAAATATTTATAATTTAATAATAATAATAAGTAAATGTTTTAACCTCTTTGAAATATTAAATTCTATTTTATTTCTACGCCGTTATTGTAAATAATGTGCATAATTTAAATTATGTTATATGTTAACTTTTATATACTTTTAAATCATCGGGTTATATTTCCTAGAAGTAGTTGTACTGATGGGAAAAATATTGAAAAGAAAACATCGCTTAAAACAAGGAAAACTAATGCTCTTCAGTTAACCGAATTCTTAGACATTTCTGTCGAAAATGGAGTGAAGCAAGCTCGATGCAAGCTCTGCGAATTAAATGAGCCACCAATCATAAGAATTATAAAAATGACCGATGCTAATACTTCAGGAGTGAAGCGACATCTTAATCGATACCACGAAAAAGAATTCAAAGACATATACTTTGCGACTCCAAAATCAAAAGTACAATTTTTTTATCAATGACTTAAACGTTATATTCTTACAAAATTCAACACTCATAGTTTTCTATTAACGTTATCGTTAATATTTTTTAATTATTAAAAAATTTCATTTTGAAAATTTAAATAGAATTTCTTATTATATTGAGTTTCAATCTATACATTTATCTGTCTATAAAAAAATAATAAAATTGTATTTTCTTTAATATTCAAATATTTGCGCATTTTTGTAAACTAAAAGGATTTTTTTTAGATTCTTGAAAACTTTTTAGAGTGAAAAGAATTATTTTAAAATAAATATCAAATTAAATAAGTCTAAAAAGTTAATTGTTTTTTAAATGCAAATTAAATATAAAAATTATATATTTAAAATTAACAAAGAATTTTTTTAATTTTTCTAAAATTAACATCCTTTAAAAGTATTGCAACAAAATAAGTCTCCTCACAAAAAGATGTTTTTTTCTACGGGTTACTAAAACCTTTTTTTTCATTGATAAAAATTTGAAACTACATTCGCTGGTTTTAGATTTTTGTCCGTCTCACTGTCAGCACAAAGGAAAAGACATTGCATCTTGTTTTTTAAAGTGGTCAATGAATATAAAATTGATAATAAAATAATGGAAATAACTGTGGATAATGCTGCGTCCAACACAACTTTTATGAGCGAATTACAAAGACTAATTGAACTTTTTGACCCTAATTATCAACATTTTAAATGCATAGCGCATGTTATTAATTTCGCTGTTCAGGACTTATTGAAAATATTGAAAATTGAGGAAGGAAACTTGGAAAACGAAGAAATTGATGAAGAAATGTATGTTGATGACCCTGAAAGTGAAGAAAAAAGAGAGGAACTAGAAGAAAACGAATCAGAACCGAACAATTGGACCTCTCCTGTAAATAAATTAAGAAGTTTATTTAGAATTCTAAGTAAATCAGAACAAATGCAAAATAAATTGAAACTTTGCTACGAAACATGTAACATAAAAATGCTGACACCTAACGTCGATGTAAAAACAAGATGGATTTCCACCCATGACATGACAGTCATTGCAATTCGAATGGAGTCAGCTATAGATTTATTGTGTAACCACAATCAGAAATTAAAAAAATTACAAATCACTGAGCAAGAATGGACAATTTTCAAAGAAGTTACAAAGTATTTACGTTATTTTAAAGTTCTGACGAATCTATTTAGTGCTGAAAAAACCCCCACTTTAAATTTGGTTGTACATTTAAATTTCGCTATAACAAGAAGTTCGGGAGTCAAGTTTCCCTCTATTACGAGCACAAAAGGCGAAATGAGAAATCCCCACTTTTATGATTCTTCATTTATTTTTTTAATGTTTACAATTTACATAATGTCAAAATTACAAACGTAACCTAGTTTAATTTGAACTTTAATATACAAAAAAATTATATAAGCTAAAATTTTGAAGATGTTCGATTAATTGATATAATTTCAAATACGAAGTGACTTTTTTATTTTTATTTTATATTGATACCGGTCACGGTGTGGATGACGCGGTCAAAGAAGCGATAGGGTAAAAAAAATGAAAGCTTAGGTTTAGAAACGTGGAGGTGAGCGAGGAGGAAACCAACCACGCTCACGTTACGACGAAAGAAAGGACAACTTATTTAAACGTAGGATTATTTTTTATTTGTACATTTCTTATTCTCTAGTAATACAGGTGGTAGTGTTGGTGAGAGCGAGTGTAATGGTGTATCTTGACTAAAACAACGTTAACAGATCACATACAATTCGTCGACGCTTGGCCGGTGGTAAGCTGGCGAAATTTGGTCGTAGTTGTACAGCCTCAGGAGTCCCTTCCGGAGAGCCACCGCTTAGGGGCGAGGCTTCCAAGTTTAATACGTCACAGTCCTCTGGGAGCTCGGAAGGAGGTGAAACGGGTTTCGCTTGGTGGTGGGTCGGAGAGGGGGGCGACCTGCACGGGCTATTCACGATTGGACTGAATGTGCCTTCGATGACATGATCCTTGAGGTCCTCCGCGGTGACAACTGGGTCCTTCCGGGGTGTTAGGGTCAGAGGCCGTGGTTGAACAAAAGTGGGTCTAACTACGGCTCGGGGGCGTGGACGGTTCGAGGACACGTAGTCAAAGGAGTACCAATTTTCCTCAGCGTGGCGCTTGGAGGTCCCTGGCTGGAGGCGATGGTTGGCTTCCTGAATTTCTGGAACGGCAACGGGTCCAGCGGGTGCGGCTTCGGCCGGCAATGGAACGGGGTCCACAGCGGCGTGACTGGTGGTGGCGGCTAGGAGCGCAGTCCCAAACCTCGGCAGAGGCAGAGAGAGAGGTGATACGTCTCGAGATGCAAGCACGATTCGGCGGCGACAATAAGCTCTGTATTGCTCCTCGTCTCCTATTATAAGTTGTACCTCTGCGGCGGAGGCAGTGAAGTAACCGTCAAACTGTCGGCGTTGCTCCCCCTTGTGTTGTATGGCTCGTTGTAAGGACCGCTTTTTACCCTGAAGTCAAAGAGAGAGGTGAGTGTGGGACACAAGGAACCAACTCAGTAAGCGTGGACAATGTCAAGAGGAAACCAGCTCGACTATTAAGCGTTGCTCATATGAGATGTACCGTAATATCGAGAGGTAACCAACTCGGTGTAGTGTGATTATACTGCGTCGAGAGGAAACCAGCTCGACTATTCAGCGTTGCTCATATTGAGAGGAAACCAACTCATATGAGATGTATCGTAATATCGAGAGGTAACCAACTCGGTGTAGTGTGGTTATACTGCGTCGAGAAGAAACCAGCTCGACTATTCAGCGTTGCTCATATTGAGAGGAAACCAACTCATATGAGATGTATCGTAATATCGAGAGGAAACCAACTCGGTGTAGTGTGATTACACTGCGTCGAGAGGAAACCAGCTCGACTATTCAGCGTTGCTCATATTGAGAGGAAACCAACTCATATGAGATGTATCGTAATTTCGAGAGGTAACCAACTCGGTGTAGTGTGGTTATACTGCGTCGAGAAGAAACCAGCTCGACTATTCAGCGTTGCTCATATTGAGAGGAAACCAACTCATATGAGATGTATCGTAATATCGAGAGGTAACCAACTCGGTGTAGTGTGGTTATACTGCGTCGAGAGGAAACCAGCTCGACTATTCAGCGTTGCTCATATTGAGAGGAAACCAACTCATATGAGATGTATCGTAATGTCGAGAGGTAACCAACTCGGTGTATTGTGGTTATACTTAGTCGAGAGGAAACCAGCTCGATGTTTAAGTAGAACTCGTATTGAGAGGAAACCAGCTCAATAGTTTCGTAGTGTGTGAGTCTAGGTATCGAGAGGAAGCCAGCTCGATACTGTAAGTAGACGTGAGTACCGAGAGGAAACCAACTCGGTAGGTGTGGTGTAGAATATCCGTAAGGTTAGTCAACGTGAAGTATGCTTACCATGATGGACGATAGGTGAGAAAACGGGAACACTCGTGTCCGAAGTAGAATGTATTTATTTAAGTTCAACACCGTTATTACAAATATGTTTCACATAAATATTCTAGTCCGTAGGGTCGAAAATTATTCGGAACACCATGTAGTAAGATTTTTCTAAGTTCGAAACGATAAAAGAAAATTCTAAATTCCACTTCGTGAAAATTTTCTAAGTCCGAACTTGCGAAAAAATATTCTAAGTCCCACTTTCCGAAAATTTTCTAAGTCCGAACTTGCGAAAAATATTCTAAGTCCCACTTTCCGAAAATTTTCTAAGTATCACTTCACGAAATTTTTCTAAGTACAAACTGGCGAAAATTATTCTAAGTATAATTTTTGTTTTATTTCGAGTATTGGTTAGTTGAGCGGAGGAGGAAGACCAGCCTCTAGGTGAGCTCAAGACAGAACTAACGTTTTGGTCCAGTGCTTCGGTTTTTATCATCCGCGACCTTTCCAAAACGCTAAGTGGGAGAATTCTCCTAAGGGAAAGGGCAAGATCGCGTCTGCGCTGCTTAACTCTGAATCCGCGGAATGCGCGTTCGGTTCACGCGTTTCGCTGGAGGCAGGATTAAGGTCGCGCGTCTTACTTGATCTTAAGATAATTCTCACATATCCCTAAGTCTTAATTAACTTATAGTAATAACTTTATTAACAATTGTAATTAAAAGTAACTTAATGTCTAATAACAATGATATATTTATATATGAAAACATTAATTTTATTCGTGCTGTCACGTATTAGTTATATAACTATAACGTGTGTTGAATAGTTTAATATATTAAATATATAGAAATATTTTTGTTAATTTACGCTATTTTATATAAAAATTATTTAAAAGTATAATTTCCCTACTAATATAAAGAAGTATATGTAGTTGTAACAATACGTATATATTAAAGCCTCGAGATATGCGTATATCGTGTTGTATATAATTATACATGCTCATATATACGTACATATAGAACATACATATTTCTCGCGTATTCACTTCTACATATGTTCCTGAACACATATCACGGAATAATATGTATAGTGTAGTGCGTGAACCTCTTTAATTAATAAAAATAAGTGGAAAAACGAGCGCGTAGAGTATTAGGCGAGGAGAACCAGCACGGAGGTATGCGAGCGCGCCTGGGGAGTGGAAAACGTGAAGGAAGACGGTGAGTGGTGAGAGTGAAAAGAAAATGGGCCGACCGTCCTCGGTGACAGTGACGAAAGGCAAGGAAAATGGGTCTGGCGAGCGTCAGCGCGTGAGGGAGAGAGAATCTATATGTTAGACGGAGAGAGAGAGTGCAAGGGAGGGAGTAGCCAACGTGACTGAAAGGGAAATGGGCCGTGACGACCGGAGGAAAATGGGGAGCGTGGAAAGTGTTTGTCACGAGGAAAATGGCGAAAACACACTACCCGCTGGTTCCTTATATTCTTAACAGAACAACAACAACAAAAAAATTAGAGTGATGTAATAAATGTATCGATATTTCACCGATAGTTACGCGGTGAAAATGACATTTAAACGATCATTTAATTTCAATTAATTAAATTAAACGACCGTTTCCAATATAAATAAAATAGATTTTAACCAAATTTGAACTAACTGAATGTGCATTTGTTAATAAATAGTGGGGACAATCGGCAGGTTCTCGCTATACCGAGAGACAGAGCCCTCATTATAGAGAGCGCTCGTTATAGAGAAGGTCGTTATAGCGAGATTTGAGTGTAATTGGTATCAATTTACTACTCGATAAATTAGAGAATTCGATCAATAATCTTTGTTATGCTGAAAATTTAAATCCTATTCAAAACATTATTCTTGCTGCTCTTGAAGCAGCCCAAGAAAAGATAATGAAGCATTATTCAAAGAAGAACTGGACGTACTGTACAGTTCTTATCTTAGATCCAAGGTTCAAAATTGAAACTTTTGAAAAAACTGCTTAGGACAAAGAAATAAAAAATACATCAATTACGAAATTTAAAACTGTTTTAAGTACAATCTATTCCAATTCAACACAGGATCAAGAGGATCAAGTAAAAATATTACACGGAGAAAAAAATGCTGTTGAATCAATGACATATGAGTTTGATTCATTGAATAGTGTCATAACGGACTGCCAAACGTATATGCTGTTGTTTTGAAAGCACCGATTCTAATGATTCGATAGTATCACTTTCATTGAAACAAAAGCATATTTCTCAAATTGACAGCATACTATGTTAATTTAAAGTTATTCCTTTTGAATCAACGATCAAAATTTTTTAATTTAACAGCATATGCTTTTGAGTCAATGACTATAGTTTGTAACGGTTCGTTTTATCTCACCCTTATATTTTTCAATTTAAGGAACCCAAGGTTGGTAAAATGAATTGTGAGACAATTTTAATTAATTTTTTAAATTAATAAAATATTTATTCAAAATAATCCTGATCTAATTACAAGAATTTCCCTATTCTATTCGTGATGTATATAAAAGTATTGGAATTATTTTAACGAGAGAGTTGCGATTATTTTACATAATTAAGTCCTATATTCGTAGTTTAAATGATTCGTTATATTACTTTCCTATCTAATTCGCGAAATCGCGGTTACATGTATTTTTATACGTTTTCTCGGAACCTGCGTATAAGAAATTTAATTAGTTTTATATTATACAGAGGTGTAATTAAACTTGTATTTAACATTTCGAGGAAGAACTATACGTTTTCTTAGAAGCTGCGCATTTATTGTCTAACTCTTGAATTTTGATGCAGAGGTCCATGACTTGCATAAAGTTGAATAAAATAAAGATCATACGTCTTCTGAGAGGCTACGTATATCGTATCTTTATAGAATGTTTAATCGATTGAAATTAACGTTTTCCATGAAGCTGCGTTATAATTACAATGATTCTAAGTGTTGAGAAATACTATAAGAACTACACGAGCATCTTATATGTATGTCGGGTTGCGGCGGCACGGCTTACGAATATATATAAATGGCATCTACTCTTGCAGAGGTATGGCTAACTTGCGTATTGAGAAGACCGGGATAGATCTTGAGAAAAACCTCGCGATCTATATAAAAAATTCATATATTCTATTGCGGGGGCTTAGCTGGCTGGTCCCGCGAATATATATGTGAAGCTGGTGTGAAGCACCAGGGATGAAAAAATTTTGTAAAAAAGGGAATGATTCTAAATTAATAAAAAATACGATCTTAATAGCCTGGGGTGGCGTTCATTAAGAAAGGGGTGACAGTATACGAATTACGGATAGAAAACCTAGCACACGTATCAAGCATCTAATATTCGACGAGAGAATATTAGAAGAAAGTTCTAACAGCCTGGGGTGGCGTCATTAGAAGGAGAGAGAGAAAAGATTTCAGCAGCCTGGGGTGGCGTTCGCTGTAGATATTTCAATACACACTCTCGAGCCTGGTGTGGCGTTCCGAAAGATATGCACTATACTCACGAGACTGCTCGCCGTAGTGGACTCTGGCTCTCCCCTCTCCGCTTGGCTGATAGGCTCTCCGCACGGCTCTCTGAACTGCTTGGTGTCTGGACACGCACACTGCTGCACTCGGTCCGTATAGCTGCGATAGTTCTCATCACAGCTCGCGTATTTATATTGTTTAACCGCAATGTCATATTTGAGTAGAATTAATTTTACTTCAATTATTGACATCTTTTGTATTATTTTAGAATTAATATTTAATTCTCGGCTTTAGTGTATTTGGGGTTTACTTCTTGAAGGGGTGTAATTAAGTAAAATAGGTTTCTTTCCTATTTATAATATTTGTATTTAAATATTATTATATTATTTATTTAAATTAAATTATGCTAATAATTTAATTTGTTTAAATGTAAGGTGTGAAAATCTGAACCCTTACAAGTTTTTAAATTTAAAAGCATCATTTTTATGAATCAAAAATTTGTACTTTTAATTTTTTCAGTTGTTGCTATCGATTGAATAACACCATACTGTTAAGTCAATTCTTTAATGTGGTGAAAGATATACACCAACGATAAATTGAAAAAATGAAATTTTTGTTCACATATTTTATATATACTATAATTAATTCTCACACCTTTAACACAACACTTTTTATATACATCTTTTTTCAATTTTACACACTGACATACACATCTTTATTATTTTTTCATTTTTTCCAACGACAAACACACATACATACACATTCAAACACACTTTATATTTTTTTGAGTCTGAAAAATACGCTGTTCCCAATCGGTCACCCATCCATGTAGTAACCGCGACCAAAGCTGCTTAACTTTCGTGATAGACGAGAACTGCCGCGCTGCAATGTAATACATTCGCTTCTGACATTGAGCAGTTACTTTGTAGTTAAATACCGTGCGCGAGATTTTTCTCGTGAATAAGGGAATTTATATAGGGAATTTATAGTTAACTAGTCCTTAATTCTTTAAAACAATTTAAATAATAGTTTTTTATATAAGAATTTCAAAAACGACATATAAATATGTGTGGATAAGTATTTTAATAAATTTAGCACCTGTCAATGTCTCAAACACATAGTGTCCTTATTTTTATAGCATATGCTATAGGCAGTCCGCTATAGCACCACTCATTGAAACGAAAGCATATGCTTTCATTTTCAAAAGCGCGCTTCTTTGGAGCGAACAACTTTTCATTTGATTCAAATTAACACGCATTTTCTTCAAATTTATCTATTAGATGCTTCAAATGAATAATGTCAAAGAAGCAATAAATTACTCTGTTGCTATATATAGATGAACTATAGAAACAATTTGTAGAATATCATTAATTTAACAGTACTGTACTTTTAATTTAAACAGTTTCATTTTTTCGTTTTAAGCAATATGCTGTTCGATTAATAAATGTGTTATTGAATCAATAACGGGAAATTCAATAGCATGGAGCTATTTGATTCAACAGCACTTTTTTCAGTGTACATTTTACTAATTACAACGTTACAATATACAATTACATTTAATTCAATAATAAGATATATATAAAAAACACCAAAACCTATATTAAAAGAACATCATTAGAATAAAATTTACATCTAGAGAGTATTTTTTCGGATAAAAAGATTTTGTTTATCTATATATATAAGATGAGACTTTTGTCTGTACATTGCTCAGAACTTAAAATTTTACACATAATTATTCGTTTTGAGCATCCATGATTCCAAAAATGCTAATAAAAAGTTTCGTGTATGTATGTATGTATGTCCGTATGTTTCAGAATCTTAGTTCGCGAATCACTTAAAAACGGATCAACCGTTTGAAACCAAATTTGACAGAATGTTTGACCTTAGGCCAAGGAAGGTTTTTAAATTTACAGATTTGAAAAATATTAATTAGAACGGGAGATATTCAATTTTTTCAAAGAATTCAAAAATCAAAAATTCTAAAATTTTACCTTTTTTTAAAATATGCTTTCAAACTTTGTATAATTAAGTATAACATGTTATTTAATCACATTCTAGAATAGATTTGCTAAAAAATGTCCTATAACTAAGATGAAAGTATAAGCATGATTTTTAAAAAATTCAAAAAATCGAAAATATTCCAATTTTATACTTTTTAATTAACTACTTTTAAACTATCTATAATTAAGTATTACATGTTCTTTAGTCACATTTTAGCATAATTTTGCAAAAAATAGTGTCCTATACCTAAGATTTGAGTATAAAAATGTTTTCAAAAAAGTTAAAAAATTGCAAACTTTCAAAGTTTACATTTTTTTAAGAATTGCTTTTAAACTCTGTCTATTTGAATAACACATGTTATTTAGTCACATTTGAGCATCATTTTACACAAAAATAGTATGACTAAGATGTAGGTATAAAAATATTTTTAATATCAAAAAATCGAAAAAATTATAATTGTTATTAATTACTATCAAGCTTGATTCAGTAGTATTTTTGGGGTCTTTAATTAAGAGGATTGTGATTTCAAAATAATGTAATTCATAATTATTTATCCAATTCATTCAATATTCTTTAATTAAAAGAACTTCAGAAACTTTAAAAATGGAGATGTTTTATGATTTTATTTTATTTTTATCTTATACGCGCTCTAGGCCGTTTTGTACAGTTTTGTACTTAACAAAAAACATAATAGTAATTAAAACTATATTAACGATAGGAAACAAATTAAGGGCGTTAGACTTTAAATAATTCAATTTTCATTGTTATTTTCATCATCACTAACGTCAAAAATGTGCCTTCTTAAATTCGCTTTAAATTTATAAATAGATTTGATGATGATAAATACTTAATGAAAAAAATGATATTGCAGGATGTCTAGAATTGTAAGTCACTTATGATACGATACTATCATTAAGCTACTAGGTAAATCTTACATGGTAAAAAGTTAAGTTATATTACTTTTTAATTAAACTTCTAAAGATGTTTTGAGCAATGTAAAGACAAATCTGAAGCAGGGTGTCTATGTTCGTTTAACAAAATTCCCGGTTTTGCCCAAATTTTACCCGGTTACACAGAAAAAAGGGTGGTAATATTACGAATGGTAATAGGTAAAAATGACTTAGGTAAAGGGTAAAAATTACGACGGGTAACATTACAGAGGGTAAAACACTTACTTGAATGTGTCAGTAAAACAACTTTGCTGTTTCTTTACTAATTATATTAAAAAGGTTAAATATTGAATTATTCTTATTAGAACCAGTTCGAATTATTAATAATTAAATAATTTTACTACCCAAATTAAAAACAATTTTATTTTCAATTAAACTTGTTGATTGAGTCACTTTCAAACTCACCATTTTATTGGTATGACTTTGTAAACAAAGAAGAGTTGGGAAATAATATAACAAAAAGTCAAGAAAAGCAGAAAATTTTTAATATAAATTATTATTTTAGTTAACGAGTTTTTTCCTTTAGTTAAAAAATGTATAATTTTAATAAATAATACATAACTATGGTAAACAAATTTTACTTTTTTTTAATCATAATTTATAATTATGATGAAACAAATATTTATTGCGTTTTTTTATTTTTTTTTTATTAAAAAGAGATTTTTTTACATATATGTTATTATTACTTATAATTGCTCTAATTAAATTCAAACTTTTTTTATAAATAAAGAAAAAAAATATAATTAAACATTATTTGTATAAGCAGAATATTTGTATTTTAGTCATAGTTAATTGTAAAAATTATGATTTTTTGAAACCAATTTTTAATGTTTTTTCATGCAAATAAAAGATTGTTAACAATTTTATTTTTAATCATAAGCTTGTTAAAGAATTCTAATTTTTCCAAGTAAAGATTGAAAAAATATAGTATTTATGTTCCAGTCGCATTTTTTTTGTAAAAATTATAATTTAAAAAAAAAGAATAAATTTGCTCATAGGAAATTTTCGAATTATACATTTCTAAAAATATTTCATTTATATTGAAAGGAAAGAAAACGGTGTAATAAATATTTGTTTCTAAAAAATATTTTGTTTTAAACTATAATAAAAATATTTCTGTAATAATATGATATCAAATTATTTCCTTAAAAAATTTTTTTAATAAGGAAGACAATTTTGGTTAATGCGTAATTAATTAAATCTCCAGATGGCTACAAAAATTGATTTATTTTATGAAAATTCTCTTTTTTTAAGAAAATATGTTATATACCAGTACCAGTCTTTGACGGGTTTTAGTTTCTACTATAATACTTTTAAATTGCGCGGGTAAACCGATTAATAGCCGGAAATTTAATTTGACAAGGAAAAATCGGTAATTTTCTTACCAAATTAAAAAAGTTCTATTGTAGTAATTTGTTTTTAAAAACTGCTTTATACTTCAATTTTTTTGATGTCATATTTATGTCAACAGACCCGAGTCAAAATTTGGGTCCCACTTTTCGCTTTAACATATAGATTTTATTTAGGTTTTAGCAATCGTAACGTCTATGATGAAAATGATAATATTGATTTAAATGCATTTTTTGAAGAAAGTTCTCTTAATAATAATCCAACAAATGACTCGCAACGAGAGTTCAATATCTATTGTTCGTAAAAACGAGCTGACAGTTCAACAGAAATTTTGGAGTGGTGGAAAGATCACCAAAAAACATATCCGATTCTCTTCAAGATAGCCAAAGACTATTTATCGATACAAGCTACTTCTGTTTCTTGTGAACGTATATTCTCGCGGAGTTCGTTAACTGTTACAAAACTGCGCAATCGATTAATCGATAACTCTATTAGATTTGTAATGTTACTTAATTCGTGGGCCACATGCTCTCTTGCAGATTTAATTCGATAAGGAAAATGTGATTTAAATTACATATTATAATATAATTTTGTTGCTTCTTAAACATTGTTAATAAATAAAAAAATTATTACTCTATAATTTGAAAATTTCAGTAACATTCGACATTAATATTAGTAATAATAACTTAACATTCTAAAATATATAAATAGTTACTATTAAATTATTGCAGAAAAACGAATTAATATTAATGCAAAATGCGGTTTTTTTTTAAATTTATTTTTTAAGAAAACAGAATTTTATTTATTAAAATTTTTTATTTATTATGTTTATTATTTAACAATTAATTTTCCGGTATTTTTGATAAAATTCCCTGACAAAATAAAACGATTTAAATAAAGGCAATTAATATTTTCCTTAAGGAAATGTAATTATTAATTAATATAAGTCTTAAAATTAATATTTCTTTCTTTTTCTTACAAAATAATCAGTGTTTCTAATAAAAAAATTCAAAACTCCCAGTCAAGTTCAAATTCATTGTTATTTCCTAATTTTTCATGGTTAAAAAAATTCTCTTGCATTTCCCTGTTTTCACGGTGCAGCGGCGTCCACCCTGTAAAACGAGAATTAAACGAGAATTAAACGAGAAACAACGAGATTCTCGGAATAATACAATTTCGTAATTTAAAACGAGAACGGGAACGAGATTTATTGTTAATAACCGAGAATTTTTCTCGTTTTTATAAATTTTCTCGCTCGTCCCGCTGGTTGTGCATCTCTTAGTTTCTTTTGTCTGTTTTGGAGGTTTTGCATGTCTTGGAGAATACTTTTTTATTTTAGCTAAAAATTATAATTTTTATTGCGTTCGCTACAAGTATTATAGGTAAACAAACACGAACCACGAACTATAACAACTATATTTTAGGTTGTGTTACACGGCGTAGAAATAAACGCATGTGCGAAAAATCCTGTGTCCAATTCTACGTTTAAAATTAAATAATAAAAACGTTCAAAACATTACATTTTCTTTAAATTTATAAAAACTAATGTTATTGCTTTATTTAGAAATAACTTACCATTAAATATTTGTTCACAAAACGCATAAATATATTTATCTTTCTAAAAGCACTCTCAACTCACTAATGCAACTTTTTGTGCTCTCATCTGAACAAGTGATTTTCAAAGTTAATTAAAATATATTAAAATACATTTTTTTAGAATTTTTCATTAAAAATAAAAATTAATATAAATTAAAGTTTTATTATAGATATTTTAATGTTTATTATCTGTCAAATAAAGTTTTATTTTAATATTTTTAATGAAATTCGTAGTAAATGGGACACACGTAGTAATACACACAATCACCCAAGGCCGAAAAATGATTTTGAGATCCAAAAGTAAATCTATCATAAAGTTGATATTGAAAAAGAGGAGGATAGCGAAATTTGTGTTTCCTTCTTCTATTCATTTTTACACTATTGCGATATAATAATTATAACAATAATAATTATAATTAATAAGTAAAACAATATTCATAAAAATTAAAGTAATAAAAAAAATTAAAATTAATGGAACTAAAAACAAAAGTTAAATTAAATTAAATAAATTTTTTTAAAATAATTATTATTATGAACATTCCAATTGGAAAAATTAATTTGGTACTGTTTGTTAAAATTAATTTTAAATAAAATTTAATTTAATTTTGTTTAGTTTACCTCGAATAAATTTTGATACCGTAAAATTATTAGTAAAAAAAATATAATTTTGTATCATCTAAAATTATTTAGTTATTATTAGCTCCACATTGATAAACACCAAATAATTCTATACAATTAAAAATGCAATTTTCAGAAAAACTATGCCTTTAAATTAAACACACTACAAAATTTTTCAAATTAAATTTTTTAAACTTTAAATTACTGAGAGATATTTTGGTTTTTAGTGGAAAATTTTACTTTTTCCAATCTACAACCTTTAAAAAATGTTTCATTTTTTTGGTTTTGTGAAAACCATTATTTTCGATTGTCTACTTCGACTCTAACTTCAGAAACCCTTAAAATTTAATTATTAAGATATTAATTTTACCAATAAATAGTAATTTTTACTAACTTATTAGTAAAATATATCAATTTATTTATTAATTAATTATGTGTTAATGTAAAATTTATTATTAAAAAGTCAGTCACCGATTCAAATTATAGTACCCAGGTACGAATTGTCGGTCGGCCCATAGTCGGGCCAACCATGTTCATGGTCAGCCTCTCTTGGTCAGCCAAAGGTCGGGCCACCATGTGGATTGATCACGCCGGCCTTCAAGTGGTTGACACAGTTGGACCAACCGTTGGCACCAAAGTTGGGCCGTCTATGGATGCCAAAGTTGTGCCGACCGTGGGATCGAATGGTTGGGCATCCTTCGGTAACCACGGTCGGCCCAACTTTGGTAAAGGTAGTTTTGCCAACCAATGACAAATGTTAATAAAAAAAATGTGTATTGAAGGACCACAAGTTGACAATTACCTTACATTGATTTCACATACATTATATTAGTTATATACATATTAAAAAAATATTGAACGCTTGGGGGGATCGAACTCGCAACCTAACGCACTACAGTCACACATGCTACAACTATGCTACGCTCACATGTCTGAAGAAGGAGCGTGATAACTTTTTAAACTGCAACCTACCAACCGTTGGCACCACTGTGGGTGACGGTCGGGCCAACCATCAAGAAAAGGATTTTTTAACTGTGGCGGGCACAGTTCACCTGACCGTTGACCCAACTGTGGGTGACGGTCGGGACAACCATCAAGAAAAGGTTTTTCTCAACTGTGGCGACCACAGTTCACCCGACCGTCGACACCACCGTGGATGACGGTCGGGCCATCCATCAAGAAAAGGTTTTTCTCAACTGTGGCGGACACAGTTCACCCGACCGTCGGCCCAACTGTGGCTGATAGTTGGGCCGACCAAAAAAAGTGATTTTCTCAAATGTGGCGGCAGCAGTTCACCCGACCGTCGGCCCAACTGTGGCTGATAGTTGAGCCAACCATCAGTTCTACCGGTCCAAAGTCCAAAGTCGGGCCACCTTTGGGTGCCGAAACTTCGGCTGCCACAGTTGGTCCGACTTTGTCCCGACGTTTCAACTGTGGCTGCCGACCGAAATTGGCACCTGACTAAGCACTACTACTAATTTGTATTTAATTCATTCTTGTTTTTTCCTGATTTCCAGATATAGAATTTTTATTTTTAAAAATATTTTAAATTCTAAACTTATTTGAAACATTAAAAAATTTTTCTTCCTTTAACATTTAATAAAAAATCAGAAACTTAAAGCAAAAAATTTTTACTTTTTTTAAACTGGACTAGTAATTATTATTTTTTTACATGACTTTGGATTTACAAAAATTGAGGGGCTGGATGCTATAATGTTTTACGCGCCATTTACTTAACATGGCGCGTAACACATTATAGCATCCAGCACCTCAATTATAAACATACAATTTTCTAAAACTCAATTATTTATCAAAATTGCAATCACAAATTTTTAAAAATTCAATACTTTAATTATTTAAAATGAATTAATTTAACATTCCACAAAATTCAATTATTTATTGATGGAAATGAAAAAAGTTCAAAACAGGGTGGCCACAAGTTTCAGTTTATCAATTTCCCTGAAAATTTACTGACATTAATGTTATTTTCCTCTGACAAAATTCTTTTTATAGGAAAAAATAAAAATCAATTTGCTTAATTTCCTTGGTAAAAAATTTTCACCTAGCATTTAATCCTGGATTTTCCTTCACTTTACTGACAAAAATTTGTTTTCCCTGACTTTACTGCGACAATTTGACCACCCTGTGAAAGTTTTGTATCTATTAAAATTGGTAATAATTGCAAAGTTTGGAAGGTGAATTGAAAAATTTCAAGAATGAAATGCTTTCAATATTATCAAAGAACAAGAATTTTGTTCTTAATTTTTGAAATTTAATATTTTTTCAGTACTTTTGATCAAATTCACGAATGTTTCTCTGATTTATGCAATAGCAAGGGTTTATCGCAATTAGTATAAAAATACTGATATAAATATTAAGAATTAAAATTATTAATACAATATTTATTTGCTTATTTTAATATCTCTTTTTTTAAGAGAATTTGTTGCTGTAAATATTTCAATATGCGCAAATCTCTAAAATATCACTATAAAAAAATTTCCTGTACAAGTATCGAATTTACAATCTCTTTTTAGTGTCAATTTTATAATTTTCTGTGAATTTGCTACTCTGAAAGCAGGTAATAATCAGTAATAATTTAAAATTTTTTTAGAATGAATAATCCCAATAATGACTTCTCTACTGCTTCTCGCACCGGCATATATGATTCGGCAAATGAATGCTTTGATGATGATCCTTCTATGGAGGATTTAAGTACTGAACGCACTGATCAATCAAAGAGAGCACACTCCCTCATTATTTCATCTGGTTCCTCTTCCACAGAGCAACAATTATTTGCTAAAAAGGCTAAAGAAACAATTAACACAAGTAAAACTAAACAATCACATACCAATAAAAACACAACACAAAACTCTAAATCAACAAACTTACCAACTCAACCTCCCATAGCAACATCATATATTAATAAACAAACAAATACACAAGATATCTGGACTATATCTAATACTCCCAACAATCACCGATATACTGAAGCAATTCCACCTCCATTTTTAGTTTTTCTTAAAAGCATTGAACAAGATGAAAATGTCGGGAAGTACAGTCCCATCGCGTTGGCTAAAATGATACGAGAAATTATTCCTAATAATGTTAAAATACATCCTAATGGAATCAATAGCGTTAAAATTTTTTGCGAAAATTATATTGATGCTAATAAATTATTGGATCATTTTTCTCACCCTCTATCGAAATATTTGGCCTCTCCCCTTTCAACTCTTTTTAATAAGAGAGGATTTATAGGTCCTATTGATTTAGATTTATCAATGAGTGATTTGGCAACGATTATAGATGAAGAATCTTTAGTTAATATAATTAAATTGAAAAGAAGGGTTAATAGCAATAAAAGTCCAAGTGACTCAGTTGAAATTACTTTTTCTACCACTTATATTCCAAGAACAGTTTCAATTATCAATTACATGTTTAAGGTCAATCCTATAATTATACCGCCTAGACGTTGCTACAAATGTCAAATGTTTCGCCATACTCTCGATCAGTGTCTCTCTACTCATCCAATTTGTGAGTATTGTTCAGAGTGGCATGAGTCAGATCAATGTCGAGAACGTAATCCTAATCGCAACCCTAAACCCAAAT
This sequence comes from Leptopilina myrica (nomen nudum), assembly GCA_032872475.1. Taxonomy (NCBI): domain Eukaryota; kingdom Metazoa; phylum Arthropoda; class Insecta; order Hymenoptera; family Figitidae; genus Leptopilina; species Leptopilina myrica (nomen nudum). The sequence goes on along the minus strand of CM065459.1, from coordinate 26,725,018 downwards.
GTAACAATTGCAAGGGTAATCATTTTGTTTCGTCAAATCTATGTCCCAAGTTCAAATATGAATTTCAGGTTGCTAGAGTGAGTTACTTGAGACATTTAAATTTTCTTGATGCGGAATTTTGGTTAGCTGAAAAGGGAATTTATCCACCTACTAATTAAATTAACACTTTTACTCAACGTGAACGAATTAGTAGTCCTAATAAAATGCAAATAAGTCCACCTAAATCGTTGATACCTCAATCACCACCTCACAATTTTGCTACCAGTTTTCCACTTGTCAAACAACGAAGGGATGGATTTAAGGGATTTCAACAATTAAAATGAATTTAATAATAAAAACTTAGTTTAAATTTATCAATAATGTGAACTATAAAACCTTTTCTTTTTTATACCCTTGTCTCCCTTTTATGCCAGGTTATACTGGCCTACTTGTAAATTTATATTATCTAATTTTTAGTACTCAATTGGTTAATGTTAATTAAACTAAATTAAATCTAACTTTGTTTAAATTTATGTAGTTGTGTATAGTTGTATTTGTTTAGTTAATGTCCCACCAATATTTAACAATCTCGCTGAACTTACAGCTGTAGGAGTCCAAACATCAATGGGTCAAATAGCTGTATTTTCTTTATATTTACCTCCTAACTCTGCTGTCACCACTGTACAATGGAATAAATTTTTTATGCATGCACAAACATATAATCATGTTATTCTTTGTGGAGACTTCAACTCACATGCCCCATTATGGGGACATACTACTTTTAATCAAAATGATCGTAACTTTTATCCCACCTTAGAAGCCTCTCCATTTATTGTTTTAAATGACACACAAGGCACCTATTACAATTCTATCAATCAAACTACTAGCGTTTTAGATTTGGTTATAACCACCCCAGCACTTGCCAATGTGGCAGAGGTTATTGTTGACAATGAAAGATATGGATCAGATCATTTCCCTGTTCTTTTGGATCTCTATCTCGTACCATCTAGTATCACATACAATGGTCACAGATTTAACACGACTGATATCAACTGGGATGAATTTAGGACTAAATTTGACTTCTATATCCCGGATATTGAAAGTAAATTGAATTCTACACCTCTTAGTAAAGATACTTATAATGATTTTATGAAAGCTATTATTTCTGCACTTGAAACTTCTGGTGCTACTCGTCCTACTACCAAATATGCTCCGAGTAAAGTACAACCAACCTGGTGGAATCAACTATGTAAGGATGCAATTAATAGACGAAAAGAAGCCCTCAAAAACTATCTTCGCAATCAAACAGCAGAAACTTAGGCTGAGTATTCTAAAATAGATGAAGAAGTTTAAAAAACACTTAGAAATATTAAACGTGACTCATTTCGTAACTTTTGCAATTCAATTGAGCCCTCTATGGGAAGTAAACGCATTTGGAGTGTTATTAGAGCTTTCAATTCTCGTAATCTAGCTAAATCAACCCAAGTCTTTAATGATCCCAATTCACCTGAATTAATTAACCTACAAAACGAACATTCCCGTCCTGATATTCTTCCTGTTAACATTCCTTATGCTGATAACTCTGACATAAACAATGTAATGAACCAGCCCTTTCTTGAAGAAGATCTAAATAAGGCTCTTGCCTCATGCATTAAAGATACATCACCTGGAATGGATCTTATTTCTTATAAAATTATCAAAAAATTATCTGGGACAGGATTACAATTATTACTAAAAATTTATAATAATATATACAAAGCTTCTGAATTCCCTGATGATTGGAAACAAACTAAAGTCACTTTTATACCTAAACCAGGAGGAAAAGGTTTCCGTCCAATCTCTCTTACATCAAATCTCTGTAAACTTCTTGAAAAAATGGTACATTTTCGATTTGAATATCTTGTTGAGCATCATCGTTGGCTTCCATCATGAAAAGGTACTTGCCTTATCACTTGATATAAAGGGTGCATTTAATTGTGTCATGCCTAAAATCCTTATACAACAATTCAAAGATTTGGGCCTTCCATCACGTATTTTAAATTTTGTCAATTTTCTTACTTCAAAAAGAGATCTTTACTTTTCTTCTAATCAAACTGAACCTTATGTAGCGGGCATAGGCGTCCCACAGGGAGGGATACTTGCACCCTTACTTTTTAACCTTTATACAAGTCAAATACTACATCATGTGGGTAATAATGTCAAAGCAGGTATTTATGTCGATGACGTTTTTCTTTATACTAATTGTGATAACCATGAAGAGGGACTAATAAAAATTAACAATTCAATAACTAAATTAACTCCTTGGTTACAATCTATTGGAATGAACATTTCTGCACCTAAATCACAATTATGTTTTTTCTCAAAACAAAACTACAATCCCAATCAAACCACAATTAACATAAACAATGAACCGATACACTGTAAAACAACTGTTAAATATCTTGGTGTAATTATTGATGCTAAACTTAATTGGTCCTCACATATATCACATATTGTTACACAAGGAATGAGAGCTCTAAACATACTTAAAGCCTTAGCCAAAGTTTCTTGGGGCCCATCCCCTATCACGATGTTAACTATCTATAGAGGTCTTATCAGATCATACCTAGAGTGGGGTGCTATTTTATTTGCTGGAGCCAGTAAAAAAGAACTATCCAGACTCGATCGAGTACAATTTGCAGCTTTACGAGTAGCTTTAGGCTGCATGTCCACTACTCCAAGACATTTTCTTTTATCTGAAAGTGCTGAACCTCCCCTTGAATATAGACGTAAATTTCTCTGTAATAGATTCATGGTCAGATCACTTGCTTGGTCTGAGAACCCAATTGTACACAAACTCAAATTATTAAATCAACGAATCATTAAAACAAAAAAACCAAAAGCTTATATAATTAATTCTGGAATATATTCCACATACAAACAAATTGCACCTTTGCTCAATTTAGGATCTCTACCTAAGAGACCATTACATTTCGATTATGACTGGAATATTCACCATTTAAAAATTAATTGTGACACCACTTTCGGTTACACTTTAAAACAACCCGAACAACGAAACCACCTATTACACAACCCCTTAACAGAAAATTATTCAGGGTACACACACATCTACACAGATGGATCTAACAACGACAAAAAAGGAAACTCAGGAATTGCATATTATATCGCGCAAAATAATTTCAAATTTGGTCTTGCTTTGCCTCCTTTATTGGGCCCTCTTACCACGGAACTCTTAGCTATAAATTATGCTTTAAAAAGAATCATTAGTGATCAACTGCAATTTACTGTTATACTAACTGACTCTTTGGATGCTATTAAATTACTTGAAGGAAAAGAAAGAATAACTCAAAATCACTCTTCTTTACCTTTCCGTAATCTATCCTTGCTCCATTATCTAGACAATCAAAATCAAAAGGTCAAATTTATATGGATTCCAGGCCATGTGGGTCTATTGGGGAATGAAATTGCAGATCAAACAGCTAAAACAGCCTCTAATCTACCCTTTTTTTAAAAAACTGAAATACCTATCACTGATACCTTTAAATATTTACGTGAAGATTATCTCTCTTGGATTAAAGGACCCCGCACAAAATACATTAAAAATCCCTTTCGGTCAAATTGTTTGAAACTTTGGTAAAATGAAGTTCAAGTGATTCTGAACAAAAGCTCTCTGGTTCATACCCCCTCTTTCCGAGTTCGTTTGCTCGCTAGAAGCATTTGAAGGTACATTTCTCAGAAAAATGGAAACTAAGTATGTATATATACATACTTACTCACTTTTCGCTTTTCAAAGGTAATCTTTTAAACTTAATATAGTTTTGAAGTTGTATAAAAGTTGTGTTGGTGACAGTTCAGTTCTTTGTTAATGATTGAGACAGTTTAATCGTGAGTGTTACCTTGTACTACTCGTGTTACCTGCATCATTTGGTTTCTAGGATACGCTCGGCATAAAGATAATGTAAAATACCCATCGCTTAAACTATTGCGAAGCATTCAAGATGCGCCATGAATGCCAACCCCATTGAGATGATAAATGTAATCGACTAATAAATATTTGTAAGCAACCAGTTGCAGAAATAATTTTTTCACTCCTTATCTCTTAGCGTCACTACTTTTTCATAAACACTTAAATAAAACACCAAATGTTAAACATATTGCTTCAATACTGCAAATGTTACTTATGGTAATGTAGCAAACATTGCATGGCAATATTACGAATACTGCTCTGCAATATCAGAGACCTCAAGAACGTTTATCTATAAAGTGACACCAAAAAAATGCATTTCAATTAGATGAAATTCTCTCAAAATACAGTTTGTTACTTTCACCTTCAAATGCTTCTAGCGGGCAAACGAACCCGGAAAGGGGGGTATTTTTACCAAAGTTTCAAAGAATTTGACCGAAAGGGATTTTTAATGTATTTTGTGCGGGGTCCTTTAAATGGCCTTACAACCAGAAACATGATTTTCCTTCCACTTCCTACATTAGATATTTAAGTAATATTAACATCAAAACAAAATTACCATGGTTCAGTGAGTTCAGTAATTGTCCTAGAAAACTTATATGTCTCATTAACAGGTTAATATCAACTCATATCTGTACTACTGATCATTTTGATCGCATGAACTGGAATATACCCAGAGAATGCTGATGTGGGGAATCAGAGAGGTCCTTCATACATATTTTGAATGAATGTCATCTATTTTCTGAAAATAGACCAATATTCTTTAGCTATGTTAATACTATTGAACCCATTATTATTGGAACATTAACCTCACTAGATAAAATAATATTTTATCCAACTAAAGAAAATATTTCAGAGCTTAACCAATTTTTTAATACAAACAATAACAAAGTAATTATATAAATATTTCAATACAAATTTAAAACATCACCCTTAAACTACATATCTATACATACTTTATCCCTTTAAACATTATGCACTTTCCATTGTATCCATCCAATATATATGCTTATTAATGGACCTTCTTGCCCTTGGATCAACCAATGAACAGTACTGTAATGCTTTACTTTGAGGCACCTTTATGTTTAAACATAACGTGTGATCTACACATAAATGGACAAAACCAACATGAGCATCTACATGGATCACTATGAATCATGTTTAATACACATAATTCTTTTGTAACCACCAATCAACAAGGACAAAATTATGTGTCACCAGTGACCTATCATCGTGACAACATAACTTTTCTCTAAAATCCACACCAATCAATTTGTTAGTTAACACAATTAAAATACATATATGCTACTAGATCTGCCCTATTGCCAAGCAAAAAGCCACAACCAAAAGAAGAAGAAGAATATTGCAGTTGTTTACGAAAGTTTGTTGGTCATTCGCTAGGGGGGTGAGAGGGGAGGACACCGCCATATTAATGCGAAGGCAGTATTGTACTAAGTTTAGTGTTCTTTTGCGCCCCGTTTTTTCAAGTTGTATTTTCATATTTCAACATGACTGAAAAAGGTCAAAAATGTAAAAGAACGCACTTAGACACCGAAACTAAACATAATATTTAAAAAAAAATGTCGAGGATAAAATCAATCATTCAAATAGTATACACACATACAGTATGTGTACGGCCCTGAGTGTTGACGCTTTTATGGAAAGATGGCGTCAAGGTGAAAACCTCCATCTATTGCACACAAGAAGGTAACCCTGCAATCGTTGGAGATTCTAGTGTGTATTTTACACATGTGTGCAACCTCACCTATATTTAGGCCATATATATAGCCAACCACCTAAGCTTAGGACTTTTGGTCGCAAGAGGGCAGGCTTTCAAAGGAAAGCGCGGTTTGCATTACGTGCGTACTCTCAGTTTCTCTCTGCTAGCACTAATAGCTGCTAAACTCAATTGCTTTTTGATCGAATTTATCTGCAATGAATGAAATAATATCGTCTTACGGTAAATTACAGTAATTTAATATTTAATTTGAGTCAAAATTTTCCTTTTTTTACTGCATACATATATTAAATCACACATAAATTATGAAGATTATAAAATTCGAAATTTAATCAAACCATAAAAAGAAAAAATTGTTGTTAACTTTTAGAGCAGGAGTCGAAAACATTTCAATTATGTTTACGAAGCCGGACAAACGAGCAAGTTGGGAAGAGAGTTTCAATGAAGCGAAGCAGAAATTGGGTAAGTAATTGTTTTAAATTGATAAAAATATGTTAAATCGATGCTATTATTGACAAAAAGGGACAAGTTTCAAAAAACTGTATATTCATAGTAATGTGAATTTAAATCACATTACACAATATAAATTTTCCAAAAAGAAAATATGTTAAAAGAATTTTAATGATATATTATGAAAAATGTCTTTAATTCACATTTCTTTAAAAAAAATATGTCTTTAATTCACATTTCATTAAAAAAATATATTTGAATTAAACATATTTTATAACTGAATTAATCGAAACTTTTATTAAATAAAACATATTGTAAAATTTAAACATGTAATTAAATTTTAAAAAAATATGAAATTTTTTTCAATATTTTATTTACTTTTCTCCAATTTTGATATGTCCAAATTTGTAAAAAAAATATGAACTTTTCCTTATGGCACAGTTTCTTATAAATAATTGAAGGCTTTGATGCAATAAGAGGACGTACGCTCTCGTTACGCATATTCAAGCCAGTCAAACTCCCAAAATTGTGAAAATAATAAAACTTAAATTTTTAACTTTGAAAAAGTTTCATCTTATAGGGAATAAAAAGACGCCTCTTTTTCTCTTTAAAAATTTTTTTCCATGAAAATATATCAAAACTATCTACAAGAATCTAAAATTTTTTTTTTAGAAACCTAAAAATCAAAGACCAAAATATTTTATTTATTTAATCATTAATGTTTTTAATTAATGTTTTTTGCAGACTTTCATCACAAAATGAAAAAGTGTAATGAATATTAAGATTATCTAACCGTCAAGAATCCGCGCCGGTTGAATTGGAGAATCAATGCCGGTACAGACAGTCTGTACCGATTCGGATGTTAATGTCTGCTGGCGCGGTACAAAGGCGGATTCGACCGCCAGATCAAAAATTATACTGTGTTGTAATGGCTGTGCGTCCGGCTCGGTACAGATTTGATGCCACCGAACAACTGGTTTTGTACCGGCATTCGATCATCTGACAACTTATGAGCGGTACAGGTTTTCTACCGACTGAGAACTAATATCATTTATATTTTTATTATTAATATTTGAAGTAATAATAATAAGCTAAGAATATGGTTATTGATATTGTTTTTCTTTAAAACAATTTAATGTTTTCTAGAATAATTATTTTTAATTAACACATTATTTAGAATCTTTAGAAATAGATTTTTTACAATGCAAAAATTTATCTATAGTTTTATTATTTTCAATAAAAATTAACAAATTAAAATGGATAAAATATTAATTATAGTAATAACAATTTTAAATCCATTATGTTGTAAATAATTTTTGTAGGAGAATTGTTTAAAGTTTAAATATTAAAAAAAGAATTAACAATACAAGAATATAAAATTTAATTGTAAAAATTAATGAATTTGAGTAATAGGTTTTACTTATATTTTTTATTTATTAATTAACAAATAAATAACAGAATTACATTTCTTTGTTATATTCAAATTTCTTTAATAATTATAAATGAATGGTGGCATGACAATAAGGGTCAGGCAACAATTTTATCAAAATCGAGATTTTTTTAATGAAAAAATCAAATAAATTCATTTATACATTTCTGTAAAAGGATTTTCTGTTTAATTGCGTTTTAAATGAGTTTTAATAAAAATTATAATCATAAAATAGCCTAAAATTTTACTTGTAATGCAACTTAACTGAAAAACAAAAGAAATGCATAGTCAATATTATTATCAGTAAGTCAATAAGGTTAAAAATATTATTTTCCCAAATTTGAAAATGCCACGTAGATGCGGGAAAAAAAATATTAATAAAAAAGAAGATGAAAAAAATAAACGACGTGCAAGAGAAGCATTTACAAAAAGTAACGGAGAAGAGGTTTTTATATTTAGGTAATTTTATTCTCAATGTAATTGTAAACAAAATGAATATCATTCTTTTGTTTCTTTTTAAATATTTTTGAAAATAATTGAAATTGAAAAATTTTGAACTGCTTGCTTATAAGAAATCACTTAATTCATTATTTTCTCGAAAACAAACAACTTTTTTCAAGAAAACTTTTTCACATTCGATTTATCAATTCAATATTAAGAAATTAATTTCTCAGTTTTTCTATAAATGGTATACTTTTTTAATAATTAATTTTAATAGAAAATATGCGCAATTGGCGTAACCTTAAAACAACACACACTTCTTCATTTTTCTTGTTAATTTCTGGGTTTATCTCATTAAATTGTTTTTCCTATGGTAAAACATTATAATATCTCGAAACGGTTTTTTTAATGACCTATAGAATTTTTAAATATGTTTTTTTCGCTTCCTGTAAAATCATGAAATTGTTGCTTAACCCCTTTTGTCATGCCACCCTTCAAATAAAGTATAATAATAATAAATAAATATAATAATAATAATAATAATTGAATAATTCAAAAAATAAAAATTTAAAAATATTGTTTTAAAACATTGGATTTATTTACATAATATTCATAAAATGCTAAAATATTCCAAAGTTTTTGTAAAATTATTATTTATTCTTGTATATATGTTGCAAAAATTGTTTGCTTCGTAGCGGTATTGTATATCGACATTATTATGCTCACATCCGCATGCGAGCGAATAGCGTAGTGGTTAGCATATTAGACTTCGGTGCGTAAATCAGGCGGACCGAGGCGGACGTGCAGCCATTACAACACATAGTCATGTTCCCGTAAAATGCCTGCACAGGTCCGGTTGTCTCGCGGACGAATGGCAGTACAGTCTTACATGTAAAGGCGTGTACAATGCCAGTGGTAAATTTCCGCCTGGGGAATTTCAATTTCTTCTAAAAAAGAGATCATTCTATCCTTGTCATACATATTGAGATACATTTATAAGGCAAAGACAGACAGATCTCTTTTTTAGAAGAAATTGACTATAATGTAACGCTCTGATAAAGATTTCAAAGTTTAGTTATTTGTGCAACAAGGGCGCATTTGTAGGGGAAGCGAGACTCGTGTGAAGTTTGCCGCATTCCCCTAGAATGCGCCCGCGTTGCACATACTACCCAGTAAAAAAAAGTATTCAGAATAGAAAAAAAGTATTGGTGGTGACGTTCGGTGAATGCGTTTTCGCGACAAAACCGTATTGGTGGGTTACGATGAATACATTTTGCTCACCGTGAATACCTTTTGTTTTAAACTCTCGATTTAAAGATTCCTAAGCAAAGTTGAGAATATATATGAAGAGCGTGAGTAACGTGATGTATAGAAATGGCTATTGCGAGAAGGAAATAAGAAATTTTGAGTAAAAACGAAAAATTAAATGTAAAAAAATGTCAAATGTTGATCGATTACCGTATGCTTTACTATGCCTACAATGCATGACAGATTAAAGGGAGCATGACGTTAGCGGCAGAAAGTTACTAGGAAAGGCGGAAAATTTTGAAATTGAAAAGAAATCCAAGTGAACGCAAATAATATTTAGTTATTAATTATAATTAATGAATAAAAATTCATTAAAAATTTAAAATTTTCCGCCTTTCCTAATAACTTTCTGCCGGTAACGTCATGGTCCCTTTAATTTGTCATGCATTGTAGGCATAGTAAAGCATATGGTAATCGATCAACATTTGACATTTTTTACATTTAATTTTTCGTTTTTACTCAAAATTTCTTATTTCCTTTTCGCAATAACAATTTTTATATATCACGTTAGTCACGCTCTTCACATAAATTCTTAACTTTGCTTAGGAATCTTTAAATCGAGAGTTTAAAACAAAAAGTATTCACGGTGAGCAAAATGTATTCACCGTAACCCACCAATACGGTTTTGTCGCGAAAACGCATTTACCGAACGTCACCACCAATACTTTTTTTCTATTCTGAATACTTTTTTTACTGGGTATTTTCTATACACACCTTGTGTCGAAACCGAGACATTTATTGTGTCATAAAACAATTTAACCGATATACTATCAAAGGCGTATAAATTGTTGGTGGCGTGGTGGGGTTCGGGGGGTCTCTCCCCGACGGGGCCCAGGAGCAGCGCCCCGGTCAGGGGGTTCGGGGGGGGAAGCTCCCCGACTGCAGAAGAACCAACTTAAAAAGTATAAACAATAATTTTGACAACTTGTATAAAACTGAAGTTTTAAAATGTATTCCTCAATAATTTGAGTTGTTGAAAACTGAAATCTTAGATGATTTCTTAAAATATGTAAATTAAACATTTTAAATATATGAATGAAATGATATTGCAATAAAAATATTGCACGAAGTTATTTTCTTAATATTTATTTTTTAATTAAAGTAAAGTGCTTTTTCTTAAATGAATAATATTTGTAATACTATGGTTGTCTGAAAGACACAAACTAATTAAAGAGAATACTTATTTTTTAATTTTATTAAAAATGTTAATGATAACATTATGGCAGTTGGAAGCACAAAAGATCCGAACCTGAAGGTCCCTTAATATTAGATGAATGTTGAACTTCCTTATTGACAATTGTTAAAGTTTGTTTTGATGTTGATGCGCCGACATTGACTCCTTCGGTTGATGAAATAGTTTCAGCGTTAGTGTTGGTTGAAGTTTTCAAGATGGAATTCGAAATCAAATTACCTACTTTTCTCTTATTCTCAATCGAATCTTCAATGTAGCCTTCTGCTACTTGGTTCGACTTCCACCCCCCATGTCGTTTTAGTGTGGTTATATCAGCACCTGAATCATCCACAATTGTTGCAAATGATCGTCGAAAGCAATGTCCAGTGTACAATTCTGGCTGAGGCAATTTTTAAAAATTTGCGATCGTTTGTGGCATATTCCCAAATTTGTTGACTCCTATAACCTGCCTTGTACATTTCTCCTTTTGCCAATTTAAAAAAAATTATTGCACTGCATGTCTTTTGGTCGACTCAAAAAGTATTCTTTTACTACGTTATAAAATAGTCCTTCGATAACAAAACTCCGCGGAACACCTGTCTTAGTTATTGGCAGTTTCACTTAATAAAAGGTTCCTCGATCGCTAAAATCTTTTATTGTCAATTTATGCCGTTCGTCTTTTCTGCAGGCTCCAAGTACACCAACTATCAAAGCTACCTGTTAATATTTATTTATTTGTACATATTTTTAAATTAAATTAATTAATTGTATTATTTATTTGTAAATATTTTTTAATTTAATATTTTATAACTTGTCATTCTAATTGTTAATATATAATTAAGCTATTTTTTTCTAAATATAATTTTACTATTTATTTGTAAATATACTTATTTGTATTATAACGCTGTATATTTTACATCTCAAAATTTCTCGACCGTGATGTGGACGTGAAGCCCCCTTTTTATTATTAATAAATTGTTAAGTTATGAAAGGGGTTATTACAATATATGTAAATACAGAAAATACACATAATGTCAAATTAAATAATTTTAACTTGTCAAAGAGTTCGAGAGCACATCCGAGAAATAATATCAATCAAGAACAATTTCTGCCGCATTGTTTTTTATTTTGTTTAAGCCTACTAGATGCGACCAAAACTGCGCAACGAAACTAGTGAGAACTCTCAGAAGGACCGAGAAGAGTTCAGGGAGCAGTCTTGAGGGCGAATATCAATTTATGCAGCCAAAAGTTCTTTTATAAGAACTATCACCATTAAACAGAATATTGTTTAATTATTTATGTATATAAAAATTTCTTTAATATGTTATTGCACTGCTCCAGGCTCATTACGTGATAATTAATGTCACTAGTCCAAGATTAGCTGTTTTCCTTAATTTAATATTAAGATTAATATTAAGTCGCGCCTACAAGGCTGCAACCCATTAATCGCTACTTGTAGATGTATTAATCTACATTTATCGACAGGGTAGCCGTTATGTAAGAGCCGCGTCTAATGGGCAAACAAGTACGAGCAGCCGAGTGGCGCTCGTCCTTCACGTTTTGAACGTCACGGTTGGTGAACGATACAATTAATTATCGAGGAAAATTAAAAAATTATTGTTAATTGTCACGGAATTGTGGGATTCGATTGCCGACAATTCTAAATTAAGATAAAAGGCTATCAAAAATAAGCCAATTTTGGAATAATGGTGAGTTAGACTATTAATTCGCCATAACAATAAATTTGCTTTGTTTTCTTGTCAAAATTTGCTCGCTCTCCGACTCTTAGCAAGTCTGTTTCTTTTAATAATAAATGTCTCTTTAAAGTTTTTAATATCTAGAATAAATGTGAGTTATGTGTGTAAACAAGTGTTTATTTATTTAACAAAAGTCACTACTCGTTCCTACACCTAGTCGGCAAAATTATCTATTATAAATAATCTAACCTAAATTCTAAATTCTAAATATGGCTTGTATTTTCTTATTATATTAGAGGAGCAGCCAGGCGCTCAAAATTAAAATAAATAATAAAGATCGCCTTTATAATTTCTCGCCACCACAGTTGTTTTCCCCGATTCTGAGTCCATAAAATTAAATAATAAACCGGCGTGGCGACAGGTTATAGTATATATTATTAAACTTCATTTTTATTTATTTCATTTGTAAATATTTTGTATGTGGGTCAATCTCTATAAAGGGACAAATTCAAAATTGAAATTTTATTTTAAAAAAAGTTGAAAAATCACTTTTATTATTTACTCGGGGGTTTTCGTGGTCGCTAATTACAAATCCGATATCAGTTTTTAAAAATCCAAAATGGCGCATTTAATATGGCGGACACTTTTTTGAAAAATTTATCGGATTTGCTTGAAACTCGTTACTCGGGGGTTTACGGTGTCGCTAATTACGAATCCGATATCAGTTTTCCAAAATCCAAAATGTCGGATCCAATATGGTGGACACTTTTAAGAAATAATTGGGATAATTTTAAAGTAGATACTCGTGTATTTTTAGGGTTGCTAATTTCAAAAATAAATTTTATTATGTTTGTCTCCCGTAATGGTGGGGAATTTCGTGCGGTGGACAAAACTAATTCAATTCTAGGAAAAAATACCTCTCAAATATTTTACTTTATTCTTGATGAATCCGCCATTTTGGATTTTTAAAAACTGATATCGGATTCGTAATCAGCGACCCCGAAAAACTCAGAGAAACAAGTTTTAACCAAATCCGATGAATGTTTCAAAAATGTGTCCACCAGATTGGATCCGCCATTTTGGATTTTGGAAAACTGATATCGGGTTCGTAATTAGCGACACCGAAAACCCCCGAGTAACGAGTTTCAAGCAAATACGATGAATTTTTCAAAAAAAGTTTCCGCCATATTGAATCCGCCATTTTGGATTTTTAAAAACTGATATCGGATTCGTAATCAGCGACCCCGAAAACCCCCGAGTAACGAGTTTCAAGCAAATCCGATGAATTTTTTAAAAAAGTGTCCGCCATATTGGTCCCGCCATTTTGGATTTTCAAAAACTGACATCGAATTCGTAATCAGCGACCCCGAAAACCCCCGAGTAACGAGTTTCAAACGAATCCCATGATTAATAAAGTCTGCAATTTGATACTGTATAATGGAAATATACCATCGGTAACGGAGGGGAGTTTTTTTTATAAGACAGCTTCGAAATATGTTCATTGTGTTGCAAAAAAATCAATTTTATAAATAAATTAATAACATCTTTAGTTTTCTTTGTTTTTAAATAAAACAATGTGAATAAAATTATTAACAATTATTATTATTTACTTTCAAAAAACTAAATTTATTGCGGTAACGGAGGGAAGTTTTTATTATGTCGATGAACACTGACACACTAAAAGTCCTTTTAAAACTGACTATTTTCTTTTTATTTCATCATTTTATGTAATGACCATAACTATACTGACACTACAAAGAGTTTTGATTTATTTATTTTTATGTTGTCGTTTTTTTCTATATTTTATCATTATATTTGTGAGTGGTAACGGAGGGGAGTTTTATTTCTGCACAAAACGAATTTAATTCTAAGAAAAAATACCTCACAAATGTTTTACTTTACTCTTGATGAATCAATTACAAATAGAATAATAAGTAGATTTTACCCGGCAAAAATTTTTTAATATTGCAAAATTAATATAATACCTCTTTAATAAATGAAACTTTCTTTATGAACAGTAACGGAGGGGAGTTTTTATACTATATAAACATGTGTATCTCTAAATATTTCAAAATTTTTATTTATTTTTCATAGGATCCGATTAAATCATGATGAATGCTATTATTCGGAGGTAAAAGTTTTGAAAAATTATTATTATTTATTTAAAAAAATCTAATGTACGGGTCATTTGTCCCGATTGTGAGAATGACCCATATACATTATTACACTCTAAAGATAATTAATATAGCTATTAAAATGTCTATTTGTAAATTTCATTTTTAATATATGTACTATAATCTGAAAATTTAAGTGAATATAGATACCTTTGTTGCTAAATATTGAGAATTTGGTGCATCGTTTATAAATTTATTAATTTCTTCTGGCGTCAAAACTTGTGCTTTTTTTGATTGAAATCCTTTATTTTTTATTTTCAATAAATTTATTACATTTTTATATTGACTAATGTCTATATTTTCGTTTTGACAAATCATTTTTTTTATCTTGGAATATATAGACCATAATGTCGACGGTGTTTTTGTCATCGACAGATATTCGAAATATGCCATAATAATTTCCTCAGATATTGACACACAATTCTTCTCTTTTTGCCAGGACTTAAAATGTTCATAACAGGTTATGTACACCTGTTTTGATTTTTGAGGTATTAATTGCTCTTTAGCACAGTTAAATAAAGTTTCAACTGTAGATTCAACATTTTCTTCTTCAGAACCCATTATGATAAGTAATGAAACTTTAATAATTAAAAACTTTCGACAAAGAATGAACGAACAACAACATTCAAGAAATGTTAAAACTGAATGTAAAGAAGAGCATGACACGGAACGCGATAGATGCGAACTATAGTGACTTCACCAGTAACTATAGGAGAAATAAGTTGGTAGCACTGTTGCAAACGATTGCTGGTGGGGGTCAACCTGTGCTTAAAAGTAGATTTCCCCGCTTTTCAGTCATCGGATGCTCTAAAAGTTACTTTTAAGTCGAGGTTTTGACGCAAGGTGTTATAGAAAAAATATTACTTAATAAAACAATTTCGCACTATTACAAAAATAATTTTAAATGCTTAAAATTTGATAAACAGTTAAATATATAATTTTAAAAAGTTACATGAAAACTGCACTGAATTCATTGCACTTAAATTGAGCGTTTCAGTGCAATAATCGGTCTTACGCATGAACGCAAGCGTTAATACCAGTCGGGTGGCAGTGCACAGAAAAAAATTGGACTCATTTTTGTTGCAACTCATAATGAGTCTATGTTAAATAACATAGAACGTGGCGCCATCTACGAGGTTTATTTTTGTTGCAGCTCATAATGAGTGACTTTTCTGACTCATTTTGAGTTCAGTTTTATTCTGTGTGAGCCCCTCTGAGCCTATCACTGCCACCCGACTGGTATTAGCGCTTGCATTCACGCGTAAGACCGATTATTGCACCGAAACGCTCAATTTTAAGATTGATGTTATAACAATAATTAATTTTAACTTTCATTACTTCAAAGTAAAGTGTTTATTATAGAAAGTGAATTAATCATTTGGTAGTCAAATATTAAATGAGGAAGAAGCTATCAATTTTCCGAATCAATTTACAAATAATTAAATATCTTAAACAAATCTCTATAAGCTCATGGGTTTCATATGTATCGACAGCACAGGCGCCCTAAATACAGAAACCTGCTTGATCTGAAAATTATTTTCGAAATTAATTAATAATTTCAAAATTATCAAAGAACTCAGAAAAAAGCGGTAGCATTGTGAGACCCTTCTAAAACCCACGACCTTTCTATTGCCGGTAGACTGCTCTGACCACTGAGCTACATGCACCCCGAGATTCTCTAAGTTTCTTGACATATACTATCACTTCCTACATTATTTTGATGATAACGTAGGAAGTTTCTTTATGAGCTTATAGAGATTTGTTTAAGATATTTAATTATTTGTAAATTAATTCGGAAAATTGATAGCTTCTTTCTCATTTTATAAAGTGTTTATTGTTTAATAACCAATAAAAGTTTTTACAAAAATCTTTTTTCTTTAGTTTTTACAATCCTTTAAAAAAACTATGGCCGTCACCCCGGATTTACCCCTACAAAAAATGTAATTCTTTAATTTATTAATTGTTGTTAATTAATAAATAATATTATTAAAAAAATAAAATATAATTATAAATTATAACATATTTTCCAAATTCATTAATTTTTACAATTAAATTTAACTCAGGTGAGAACTGACGGCTAGTTCAGGCTTTACGAAGCCTGATTGAGGCTTGGTCAGGATCGATTGAGGCTGGGTAAGATGGCCGATGCTACACGGAAAAACCTTTAAGCAGTCTGCTCACCCGAAACTTATGCGTCAACGCCACCACTAAACTTGTTCATCTGCACTCCCAAACTGGGTGACCCACGTACCCAGTTGTCATTTTCTAAACTTTTTGTGAAGTTTGTCTATCGAAAACGGTAACGCTACGCACCCAGTGCCGGGCGATCAGACTTTCCATGCAGTGAGAAGCGAAATTTTGTGACAGTAGGAAGACAGACTTCTAAAAAGTTTTTCCGTGTAGATTGCTTGAGTCTATAAATGTAACACCGATTTCAACCTGACGCGCAGTCTTTGTTGAAGATTGGCGTTCAATTTTTAATCAATGCTGCGGAAGCCTAATTCAGGAATGAAACGAGACTGCTTTCACTGTTCATAAATTTACACGTTTCTTGCGCTCATTCAATATAATATGAAAATATTAATTAATAATAATAATAAATATTATTGTTATTATTTATATTCATATTATACTAGCTGTCGTACCCGTCTTCGACGGGTTTAAGTTTCTACAGATACATTCAATAGTGTGTCTACCAGTCTCGAAAAATAGGAAATAGTGGGGAATTTAATTTGACTATAGAAATAATAATTAGCTACCATTAACTATTTCATTATATAAATATTATTATTATTTTAAAACAGTGATTGACTTTTTATCATTAAATAATTTATTTTTTATTCATTAAAATGCAGAAAACAATGTTTGTCAATTATTTGTAGAAATTTAATTATAGTAATATAAGTTAATCCAAAATTTCCACCAGTTTTCGGAGTTATAGTAAAGTCAAATTCGAACTAATTGTATCATAATTGCTTAAATCGCTGATTCAGTCATTTCCCTTTCCCGCTACCCTCAAAATTTAGGTCAATTTTGAGGGCATTTTTGACCTAGACGTCAAAATTTAACTAATTTCGCTACCCTCAAAATTTAGGTCAATTTTGAGGAAAGTTTGACCTAAACGTCAAAATTTGACAAACAATTTCCGCTACCCTCTAAATTTACGTCAATTTTAGGGAAGTTCGACCTAAAAGTCAAAAAGTGTTAAAAAATTTCTGCTACCCTCAAAATTTAGGACAATTTTAGGGCAGTTTTGACCTACGGGTAAAAAGAGGCCCACAAACGTCTGTTACATTACGTCGAAATCTACATGTAATTTTACATTCTTCTTTTACATATACATGTCATAAACGTTCATATAATGGCCCTTAATTTATGTCAAAATTTATGTCAGATTTGATTTATTGTTAAAGCTGCAAGTAAAAAGGGTTGTATTAATGCCTTTGATGATACTGCAAAATCTACGCCAAATTTAACCAATTTTTTTATCTTTAGGTTTAAAGAAGTATCTATAAGTGCACCATAAGATTATAATCATGTCCGTAAAATAAAATTCTTTTTAAGTGCTTTCTTTTAGTATCGCCTGATATAATTTACTCTACCTTATTACTATGCATTCATATTAAGAGAACATGATTTAAAAATAAAAATTAAAATAAATATCAGAATTAGGGGGAAATCGTTAGTTATTATATAAAAACATTTCGCCGCCGCAGAGTCAAGATTTCTAAGGGCTCCCTATAGTAAAGGCCGTCAAAACTTATGTCAAAATTGACCTATTTTTTACCTATAGGTCAAAAAGAGAATAAATAACGGCCTCACATTACATCAAAATCCATGTTTTATTTGATCTTTTTTTACCTATATGTCAAAAAGTGGTCTCTGTGTAGGTCTTTACATTATGTCAAAATACATGTTTAATTTTACCTATTTTTTGAGCTACGGGTTTTAAAAGAAACTTTAATATGGGCCATCACATTACGTCAAAATTTGATCTGTGTTTTACCTACAGGTCAGAGCTTGCCCCCTCAAATAGGCGCGTTAAATAAGACGTCAAAGCCTATGCCATGGAAAATTTTTTTACTTGCAGGCGGTTATGTTACTTTAAAATTGATGACAAATATTAAAAATTTCAGAATGGCTAATATCATAAGATCGCATTTTACAATATTTATATTATCTATAAATAGATGTAAATATAAATATAGGGGGTTGGCGCGCAAAGCGCGCAGGAGGGCAGAGCCCCCCTAGTATATATATATAGATATTTATTTATTAAAATGTCAAATTATAATATTATGTAATACATAAATCGTACCTCTGAAATGTCAATTCAAAACAAATATGTTTTTTTCAAATGAATTGAATATATATCTATTTCTATAATTTGAAATTGTCTTCAAAATTCACTTATTTTACCAATAACGTAAAATTAAAATTTATATTATTCAAAATATATTTTTGATCTTTACATTGGATTTTTTTCAATTCAATGAATTGTTAATTAAATGTTAAATAATTTGCTTATTAAAGTATTTAAAATTTTTTAATTTCTTTAATTTTTTGATCTAAGCATTTAAAAATTTTTTTTTAAATTTTTATTTCAGTTAAAAAATTAAAATTTAATGAATTGATTTTAATAAAATTTTTACCTTATATTAAATAGAAATATTAAGTCATATATTAGTGTTTGAAAAAATAAATAAGAGTTACCAAAAATACAACTGAATTTAGCTTGGTAGTAATTGGTAACAATTATAATTTTTTATTCTTTCGAAAATTTTTAAATAAATTACAACTTAGTTATAGAATAGTATTTTTGCAAAATATTGCTAAAATTTGACTAAACAACGTGCAATACTCAATTATAAATTGTTTAAAAGCAATTCATCAAAAAATATGAAATTAGAAAATTTTCGATTTTTAAAAAAATTTTTTATACTTACATCTTAGTTATAGAATGTTATTTTTGGTAAAATTATGCTAAAATGTGAATAAATAGCATGTATTACTCATTTATAAAAAGTTTAAGAGCAGTTTTTAAAAAAATGAAAATTTTTAATTTTTTGAAAAAATTACATATATTCCGTTATAATTAATATTTTTCAAATCTTTAAATTTATAAACCTTCCTTGGGTCAATGTCTAACAATCTGCAAAATTTGGTATCAAACGGTTCAGCTGTTTTTAAGTGATTCGCGGACAAAGATTCTGTGACATACGGACATACATACATACAGTTTTTAAAAACTGATATCGGATTCGTAATCAGCGACCCCGAAAAACTCAGAGAAACAAGTTTTAACCAAATCCGATGAATGTTTCAAAAATGTGTCCACCAGATTGGATCCGCCATTTTGGATTTTGGAAAACTGATATCGGGTTCGTAATTAGCGACACCGAAAACCCCCGAGTAACGAGTTTCAAGCAAATACGATGAATTTTTCAAAAAAGTGTCCGCCATATTGAATCCGCCATTTTGGATTTTTAAAAACTGATATCGGAATCGTAATCAGCGACCCCGAAAACCCCCGAGTAACGAGTTTCAAGCAAATCCGATGAATTTTTCAAAAAAGTGTCCGCCATATTGGACCCACCATTTTGGATTTTCAAAAACTGACATTGGATTCGTAATCAGCGACCCCGAAAACCCCCGAGTAACGAGTTTCAAACGAATCCCATGATTAATAAAGTCTGCAATTTAGGTACTGTATAATGGAAATATACCATCGGTAACGGAGGGGAGTTTTCTTTTATAAGACAGCTTCGAAATATGTTCATTGTGTTGCAAAAAAATCAATTTTATAAATAAATTAATAACATTTTTAGTTTTCTTTGTTTTTAAATAAAACAATGTGAATAAAATTATTAACCATTATTATTATTTACTTTCAAAAAACTAAATTTATTGCGGTTTCGGAGGGGAGTTTTTATTATGTCGATGAAAACTGACACACTAAAAGTCCTTTTAAAACTGACTATTTTCTTTTGATTTCATCATTTTATGTAATAACCATAACTATACTGACACTACAAAGAGTTTTGATTTATTTATTTTTATGTTGTCGTTTTTTTCTATATTTTATAATTATATTTGTGAGTGGTAACGGAGGGGAGTTATATTTCTGCACAAAACGAATTTAATTCTAAGAAAAAATACCTCACAAATATTTTACTTTATTCTTGATGAATCAATTACAAATAGAATAATAAGTAAATTTTACCCAGCAAAATTTTTTTTAATATTGCAAAATTAATATAATACCTCTTTTATAAATGAAAGTTTCTTTATGAACAGTAACGGAGGGGAGTTTCTATACTATATAAACATGTGTATCTCTAAATATTTCAAATTTTTTATTTATTTTTCATAGGATCCGATTAAATCATGATGAATGCTATTATTCGGAGGTAAAAGTTTTGAAAAATTATTATTATTTATTTAAAAAAATCTAATGTACGGGTCATTTGTCCCGATTGTGAGAATGACCCATATATATATATATGGTTAATTCTTCTGAAAGTCACATTTTTGATGTCTCGATTAATTTTACAAAATCTACTCTTTAATAATTATTATCAATTTCTATAGTGAAAAATTAGCACCTATTTATCATTTAAAAAAAAATTAAATAATTTTATTCAACTTAATTTACGTAATAACTAAATTAGTTTCATCTCCGAAGCCTTTTCAACATGTCTCCAATAGAACTTCTATAATAAATTAAATTTGTATGGTTTTTTTCAAATTCTCAGAAATTTTTTTAAAATATTGTCAGAAAGTACAATGTTTTTTCTATCATTATGTGCATTTTACAAATTTGTAGTCCTCACTTTTATTTTTGATAAAAATGATTAAACTTTGTCTTTATTTTTAGGTTAATCTAAGATTAAATTATTTTAAATATTGACATTTTACACTGCAAAAAGAAGTATCTTAATTTAAAATGTTTTGGTAGTCATTTCTAAGATGTTTTGGTAGACACTTTTTAGTTATTTGAAGTATCTTAATTTAAGATGTAAAAAGTATCTTCGTTCACATTTTCTGTGTATTTTTGGGGTAAAAAGTTTTGAGGTTAAGTATGGACTCTTATGTTAAACACTTTATGTATCATAGTTTTTAGTAACTTACACTTTTGGCGCATCTTACGATTCTCAAGTAACTTAAAGCTAAACATCTTATTGCAACAGAAACATTAATTTAAGATACTTTAAAGAACTTCCAAAAGTATCTTACTTTTCTTAGATGGAAGAAATGTCTTCATCACCATTTTTCCATCTAACATCTTATTTTAAGATATCAAAAAAGATACCTATTTCTACAGTGTATTTTTACTTATTTGTAGTTAATTTTTAAGTATGAACTTTCTAATTATCAAATAGATATCAAATAAATTTATTTCTACTTACATATATATTTATTATTTCCCATTATTATTATGATATTTTAATTTTTATTATTTATTTAATAGCATCTTTAATGTTAATATATATATGTTTAATAGGGTGGTTCTTATTTTAGCGATGTTTCCAAATCTTTAGTCTCACCCAAAAAATTAATCAAGGTATAAAAAAAAAATTTTCCTGAAATCGCTTGTGGTCCAAAAACGGTCCAAGAAAAAAAAGTTTCTAAAAAATGTGATTTCATTGTAATTAAGGTTTTTGGAGTCGCAAAATTTGAATATGAAGTCAGTTTTTCAAAATTTAAAATGGCGGATCCAAAAGGGCGGACCGAAAATGTCAAATACGAAAATTTTAAATTTTATCAGATTTGCTTGAAACTTGTTATTCGGGGGTTTTCGGGGTCTCTGATTACGAATCTAATGTCAGATTTTCAAAATTCACAATGGCGGATCCAATATGGCAGTCGAGAAAATAAAAAATCCACACTGAGAAAACTGGAGAGTCAAATTCAGAGGTTCAAAAAGTGTATGTTTGCTTTGCTTATGAAGAGAGTTAAATAGCCCTTCTAAAATAAATTTTTGAATTGATAATGGAAATCTACTTGTATATTTTCTCCCATTACATCTGAGGGTTAAAAGTTGCGCAGAAAATGTGTACGATCTGATGCGCGCGAAATTATTTTTCTGACATTTTATGTATTTAATTTAGGGGTTAGGTTGCCATATTTATTCATTTCGTGCCGGATAAGGAAGAGATTTCTCAAGATGGTTAATTTGTCCCTCTGTTATAAACTCATTTTCCCTCCAAGAGAAATGGCACGAATATCTGTCAATGGTGTATTTAAATATTGAGATTGTTATCCAATAGCTAACTCTCAAATATTAACGATTTGTCCCTCCAGATGTTTAGTCCAATACTCTAGTTTTCTCAGTGCAACGGATTTGTTTAAAACTTGTTATTCGGGTGTTTTTGGGGTCGCTGATTACGAATCCGATGTCAGATTTTGAAATCCAAAATGGCGGACCTAAAATTCGATCAAATTGCATAAATCTTGAAATTATCCGCCATATTGGATTCACCATTTTAATTTTGTAAATCTGACATCATATTCGTAATCAGCGACCCCGAAAACCCCCAAGTAACGAGTTTCAAGCGTATTTGATAAATTTTTAAATCTTCATAGTCGCCATTTTAGGTCCACCATTTTGAATTTTGAAAATCTGATTTGAAATTCGGATTCAGGGACCCCAAAAACCTTAGTATGCACTTGGTCATTCGAATCGAATTATGTTTCGTATTTTATTTTTGAGATGGACATATATGGCCACAGACGTAAAGGTGGCACGACTTTTTGTGGCCACATATGGGTCATGGACTGTCAAGGGGTTAAAGTGGGAAAAAAATTCACATAACCTCACTTTTTGAATAATTTATAATGTTGATATGGCACTAAACATTTGCGAACATGTTTTTAATATGAATCACCTTAAGAGAACATTTTATTCAACCTTTTAAAAAGTAAAATTATCATATTAGACATTTTCACTGTGATAGCGACATATTCATTAAACTCGTAAATGGAGCAAATATTGTCAAAAAAATTTGGAATATTTGGAAGTTTTACCTTTAATCATGTACTAAAAGATGCCGAAGATTGAGAATTTAAAAAAAAATTGTAAGCTACAAAAAATGTTGAGTGATTTCCACGAAAAATAACATGTATTTCCTATTTAAACTTTCAATCGACTAGAAGCACGTGTTAATATTGCTCTATTTGCTTCAAACTTTCAGGAAAATTTTTTTTTATACCTTGATTAATTTTTTGGGTTGAGACTGAAGATTTGGAAACATCGCCAAAATAAGAACCACCCTAATGTATAAGTAGTAAATGCACATAAATATGAATTTTCTACAAAATACATATGGGTTATTCCACGTGAGATTTCAGTCGACCTTTTAACCCATTTAGTCCCAAATGTCCGTATTTCTTTGTACAAGTTTGAGCTTTCCGTTCTACGAGTTACGAATTTGGAAAAAATCGGGACATAGGTTTTTTTTATAGTTAAGTGTCCTCTTTTAGAATCTAAAAGAAAATTTCAATTTAATCTTAAAAAGTTGTAATTGTTTAAACAAAAAAAAGTAGTTTTTTAAAGTGTTTTTTGTCATTAAAATTAGATTATTTACTCAAATTCGGTTGGGAAAAATCCGGGACAAGAAAATATCGCGTCCAAAATGTTGGGACTATCAAATAGGCACAATGCCGAAATTTTATTTTTTCTAATTTCAAAATGGCGTCTCCAAAATGGCCGCCAAAGTATTGAAATTTGTAAAAATAATGTTAAAAAGTATTAACATTATTTTTTTAACTTTTATGCTTTATTTAAATAAAAAAATGTTGTTTCAACAAAAAATATTGTTTGTTTATAACATTCTTAAACATTGTAAAAAAGTTTAAATTAAGTTATTAACTTTTATTATTCAATTTTACTGCAAAAAGAAATGAGAATTAATAAAAAAAATTTGTTTACCATTTTGTCCCACAAATTTTAAATTGTTTATAAAAAATGTTTAAATTATTGTTAAATAATATCAGATAACAATATTTTTTGTTGAAACAACATTTTTTTATTTAAATAAAGCATAAAAGTTAAAAAAATAATGTTAATACTTTTTAACATTATTTTTACAAATTTCAATACCTTGGCGGCCATTTTGGAGACGCCATTTTAAAATTAGAAAAAATAAAATTTCGGCATTATGCCTATTTGATAGTCCCAACATTTTGGACGCGATATTTTCTTGTCCCGGATTTTTCCCAACCGAATTTGAGTAAATAATCTAATTTTAATGACAAAAAACACTTTAAAAAACTACTTTTTTTTGTTTAAACAATTACAACTTTTTAAGATTAAATTGAAATTGAAATTTTCTTTTAGATTCTAAAAGAGGACACTCAACTATAAAAAAACCTATGTCCCGATTTTTTCCAAATTCGTAACTCGTAGAACGGAAAGCTCAAACTTGTACAAAGAAATACGGACATTTGGGATTAAATGGGTTAAAATAGACTGAAAAAATTTTTTTCCATTCTGCGCTGAAAAAAAACACATACTTATTATTTTTTTGGAGGCCAAATTTTTGAGTTATGAATTTTCAAAATTTTGGACTTGTAATTGTAGACCTATATTTTTTAAGTCTGAAAATATTGAGTTTAGGAAAAAGTTGGCAAAGAATGAAGGTTTCACTTTTATTTCGACTTTTAAGAAATGTAAATTTTTTTTAACTTTTAAAAAATTTTTTTTTAATAAGCACATTAATATTTTTAACTGTAGGTTATATTATATTAGTATAAATTGATTCAGGACATGTGCAGTACCGGAATCCAAATATAAACGTTTATTTTAAAAGGAAAATACAGTATTAATTTGTTAACTTTAGTTGAAAAAAAATTATTTAAGATATTGAATATTTCAAAGTTTGCATGTAAGGTTATCTTGAGGAATTATTTCTCTTTAATTTAAAGCAAAGAACACTTAAATAGATAAAAAATTATACACTGTGAACAGTTTTGAAAAGTTAATTGTAAAAAAACCCCCTTGTAAGACTTGCACGCGATTAAAAACAAAATTTTTTAACTCAGTAAACGTATCAGGCCTATTCCGGGTCTTTGTGAAAAATCTTCTGTATAAGTATTATAAGGTATAAATAAATTTAAAAAAAGTAAAAAAACCGATCGTAAATTACAGTGGTGAGACTCAGTCTCGATTGAGTCGTGCTATGGTCAACACCGTCTTGCGTTAACACTATAATCCGCCTCCCCTACCCCGTCAGTGTAACTACTCCCCATTTTCTATCTCTTACTACTCCACTACTCGTCTGAATAGTGTTTTTGATAGTATAACAAGTTGCACTGAGTAGGGAGAATAACCTTGCAGCCCTGAGATTCTCAGCTAATTTTTAAAAATCAAACACGTGTTAAATTTTCTCTCATAGCGGATCGGAGTGGTGTCAAGCACATGGTAATAATTTTCGCTTCTTGCGAATGCATATAAAAATATATTAGTGAAATACATAGTGTATGAACATAAATAATCATAGTGCTTAAATGAGTGTGAGACTGGAAAAGTGTTGGTGCGTGTAGAAATAGTCGTGTATCCAACACAACTTCAATTCTGTGAAAAACTTGCCGCCAAATTCTTATCAGCTCCCGCCAAATGGAACAACATGCGAATAAAGCTAATACAATGCTCGTTGTAAAGAGGGTGCCACCTATATCGTCATCTCAAGCTAGCGAAAGAAAGAGACGTAGGAATAGCGAAACACCTCTCAAACCCGCGGAAGGCAAAAGAAGAGCGCAAGCATCACTTCTAAACAATGGAAAGATGAAAATATTAACACACAAGGATATACAAGCACTAGGATTAAACGTAGATGGAAAAATCGCACTAAATTCACTGATAAAAACAAATTTGGTACAACCCAAAAAAGGACAACACAAACCAAACTTAGTAGCAAGAGGTGGATTAAACACCACAACTACAACAACAAAAATTGACAAAAATTCTCCCACGAATTCGAAATTGACAATAAATATAACTCTGATTCAACTACAGAAGAAACTAGCAAGGACTCAGTCGAGAAAATACAAATACAAGAACAAAGAATAATACAGAACAATACTGACAATCTCACATCAACAAAGAGTAATAAACAGCTGAACGAAATTAATGAGGCAAATGATGAAACCGACATCTGGAACAAATTTGCATAAAGAAACAAATTTGACGCATTAAACAACATAGCTGAGATGTCACTCGTAGACAACATGAATGAATTCCACGAAGCTAATATTAATAATTTAAGGGACAGCCAAGGATTTAATGGACGGACGGATTACGCCGCAAGTTCCAAATCTAGTATGCCACCTATTTATATATATATAATAGTAAGTTAATCGAAATTACCAATTTAATTAAAGAAAAAGTTCAAGAGAACGGATTTACAATCAGAAATTTAAAAAATTCTAAATTTGCATTTTTAACATTTAATTTGACTAAATTTAAATTAATTCTAAAAATTCTTAGAGACAAAAACATTGAATTTTTTACGCGCACACCCAATGAAGAGAGAATACCCTCCTTAGTTCTCAAGGGAGTCTCTCATAAATATATTGAAAATGAAGTTCTAACGGAATGCTTCAATTGCCAAAGATTTGGCCATATATCTAAATTTTGTAACAGGGAATATCGCTGCGTCAAATGTGATAGTAAACGTAACCCGGGCGAATGCAAATTGAGTAATAAAAAAAAAGAATATATCGGTAAACGAAAAGCGACTTGATATAATTAAAAAAAGTATCATTACTTGTAACTCCGGACAAAACTTATGCCAGAGCCACTTCCCCCATTGATACTCAAGCAATCCAAGCCAACCCATCTGAACCTATGAGGGATAGTGGGGAGCCCCTCCTGCCTGCAGACCCCCTTGATCGGGTGGGGATTATACTCGACTCATTCAAGGAAAGTATCCTTGACGCTATGAAAACACAATTAATTGATATCAAAAAGCAAGTGACAGTAAATTCCGAAAGAATTGACCAAATATTTAGTTTAATCGAAAATAACAATGGTTCTAAATAGAACAGCTAATTTTGATCATTCTTGCGGGGATTCGTCCAGTCATACCGTAGTCAGGGGGCTAAAAGTATTCTCAATCAATGTCAACTCCTTGATTCAAAATGTCAGGCGTTACAATTTGCTGCATACATTGACTCAGTTAAAAATAGATGTAGCCCTTATTAGTGAAACAAAATTAGGTGATAAATATAAAATCGCATTTCCCAATTATACAATATTAAGAAATGATCGTTACTTGTCCCAAAGAGGTGGAGGCACCGCCATTATCATAAAAAATAAATTCAAATACACAAGAATTCATTTAAAATCCGAAATAAATATCGAAAATATAGAAACAACTATAATTAAACTTGATTTGAATAACAACAAAAAATTATTTATTATTAGTGCATATACAAAGGGTATAACAACGAAAGCCTTCAAAAACGATTTAAAACTTATTTTCGAAGAATTGAAGCTCGATAACGTCAACAACTATTATATTTTTGGGGGTGACCTAAACGCCCGACATATAGATTGGGGTGACTCAATAAGTAGTTATCGGGGAAATAGTCTAAAAAATTGGTTGCAAAATAACGACCTGCAATATAGAGCGGTACTCACAGGAACAAATGAAGCCACATACCCGGCAAATAACTCTTTTATAGATTTAGTAATACATGATATACGCGTAAACATTTTAAATAAAAAAAATGGAAAAATAGGTAAAATAGTCAAAGGTCAAAAAATAAAAGATTTTTTATTATCTAGTATTCACAGAATGGAAAAACGCCCTCATTTATATTACAGTATTGAAATTGACTTATACAAATATTTACTAAAAAAATTAAACAAAAAATGCAAGGACTTTTTAAAGCCTCTATTAATGATTATTGGACAGAAAAAATTAGTAATATCAAAATTCATGACAATAATAAATTATTTTCTAAAATTAATTTTATCTTTAGACCGTATAAGTCAACAGAAATACCAAAACTAATTATAAAAAATGATAACGTCGAATTACTAGAAGCAGACAATATAAATACTGACAATATGTTACAACAAAATAATAAATTCACCATCATTGACAAAACACAAAAACTTAATATTATAGGTGCCCATTTTGCATCCGTCAATAATAAAAATCGGGAATCAAACAAACACCAATTAAATTCGATTGTCAATAATACTATTTCAAATTACATAAGGGAGGGTAAACTAAACCAACCTGAATTACAGCCCTATGTAACTTTTTCCGATACCAACATAGCAGAGAATTCAAAAATTTGACGCCGATCGTCATTACTTTTGCACTCTAGCCAAACTGAAAAAAATTATATATAAATTAAAAAGTAAAAAATCTACTGGTCTTGACGGCATGCTAATGGTCGCCATAAAGCACTTACCAGACAGTGTCCTCAATCTCTATTTAATTTTAATAAACAACATGCTAAATATTAGCTATTTTCCAGAAAAATGGAAAACAGCAAAAATCAAACCTTTATGCAAGAAGGGGAAGGATCCAAGTCAACCGATTAGTTACAGGCCGATCAGCCTGCTTCCCAACATGAGCAAAGTATTTGAAATAATAATAATAAACCAATCAATAAATAGATTTTGTAATGAAAAAAAAATTATCCCGGATGTAATATAATAAGGCTCTGTCGGGGGGCGCGCTGGTTGCTGCCTGTTTGATTGATCTAGAGAAGGCTTTCGACACGGTCTGGCTGGACGGGCTTATTTTAAAATTAATCAAGAAAGAGTGTCCGCCTCACCTCCTGCGCACGTTGTGGACCTCAATTCGGGGGAAAAAAATTCTGGTTCAAGATGGGGAAGAAAAATCAAACATAAACTTCGAATTAAAAAACGGCCTTCAACAAGGCGCAGTTAATTTCCCCATTTTATTTAATATTTTTATCGCGGACATTCTCCGATTGTTCGGGATCAATAAAAACCAAAATGATGAAAAACGTGGAATTGGATTCGCGGACGATTTAATAGTATACGTTACCAAAAAATCGGTGACAGAAGCTCAATCAAAGCTGCAAAATTTGTTTATAAAACTAACCGACTATTTCGAGACGTAACACCTTTAGTGTAATATCGATAAATGTGAAACAATCCTTTTCATGCCTAAATTCAGAGAATCTAAAATGCATAAAAATTACAAAAAATGGAGGGACTTTAACGTAACAGTTAGTACAGATAATAGTCAAACTTTATCTTACAAAAAAATAGTTATATATCTCGGCATGAATATAGACGATAAGCTACGATATAAAAACCATATTAGTTTGTCAATTAAAAAGGCAAGAAGAGCGTTTTTTGGCTTGAAGGGATTGTTTTACTCACGAGTCTTAGACAGTCGTGTAAAGTTATTGTGTTACGTGTTGTAAATAAGACCAATTTTAACATACGGTTGCCCGGTATGGTTTGGTGTTCCGCCTTCCACTATGGAGTCGTTGAGAGCTTAGGGTGTGCCTCCGCACGTATCGCGACCCTGCTACAAACTACAGAACTACAGTGTCAAACAAAATATTTTATAACAAAGCTAATATTCCCAGAATAGATTCATTCATACTTAAAATAACTCGCAATCATATATCAAACGCAATAAAAAATGAATCCAATCCCCTTATATCGGCTCCATTTAAAGCAGACAATGATTATATCAGAAAAATAATAGCTATGGGTCGCTTACCTGTGAAGGTATTCCCTCTGCTTGATAGAGAAGGATACATACAGGATGACAGAAATTTGCCTATTATATACCATGTGTCTAGACACGCATGGAACGGGGTAGTAAAATACAATAAGGTCGACCTTGATAACATGTCAATCAGAATGGTCTCATCTACCGCGCTCCCCACCCGTGATATTGTGGACAAGTCAAGATATAATAATAAGAAGTATACGTGGTTGCAGGGTGATTGTTGAATGCATACCATCTGTCACACAAAAGAAAAGTGACTAGATCTAACTTTTTTCACACACTTTGATAATCTGTATCTCTGTCTTTTTTTGTTATGATCTGAAAATTTGTGTAAGTGTCGGGACTCTTCTGTGATTCCCTTGATCATGAATGGGACATGGATGTTCGGTCAGGTGTCTTTTTTTGTAATGTTCTTGTATTAATTGTTGTGTCTGCGAGTTCAGCTTGTACGCTGCCGTCTTGACCATTGTACAAATTAAATATTGTTATTGACGTTCTCATTTGCTTTATCGTTGATTCTTATATGTATATATTGTTCTGTTATTAATAAAAAGCAATTTAAACAAAAAAAAAAACAGTGGTGAGACTCTGTGGCTTGCGATCACTGAGGTTAAGCAACATTCAGTGCGGTTAGTACTTGGATGGGTGACCGCCTTGGTGCCTGCTATAGCCAGGTGTTTTTCTCACTACTTTCGTGATTTATCAAGCGGGAGGTTTGACGTCAAGGTATAATGATGTGCACTGTCAATTATTGTCCGGTACACACCATTAGAACTTGACTGTCGATAAAACCGGTTGTTCTTAAGAGAGGTTTTCTACAGATTCCCTCTCGTCTGGTGAGAAAACCTATAATTAACAGGTGGTTCAGGCGACTGCTAGTACTCGTAATAAAGCCGGCTGTAGAAGCAAATTAGGTTAATATATAGAATCTTTATACGTAGAATGGTTATGCTTAATCCAAAAAACTATTTCTCTGGGACTCTTGTCGAAGTGCGTAAGTGCGTATAAACAATAAAAAAAAGTTGTCTGTTTTTTTAACCAGACATACATATCTTATAGTATTTTTGCCCGCTGAAAACGAATCAGAAGTCAGAATTGCTCCATTACCCTTAGTTTTTTTTAATCGAGAAAACTACACTTAACTTCAAATTTTTAAGTAAAAAAATTAAATAACAGATTTCTCTTTAAAACAAAACAATAAATTTATATACTTCTACTACAACAATTCAGAAACAATGTCAACAATGCTTAAACAACGTCAATGCAAGCAATGTCAAAATTACTCCATCCCCCTCTGCTTCTTTTTAAATTGAAAACCCAACCCGTAAATTTACAAAATAAAAGCTTAATGATAGAACGTCTAAGCGCCCGTCCTGCCGGAAGGATGATCCGAAAATAAGGTTTTTAAAAAAAGGGAATTCAATTTTTCTTTTCCGGAACTCCTTGGGATTAGAGTAGATGAAAAGGCGAAAAAATCCATATATTTGACTTTATAAAATAATAATACTAAACCATTTTTCAAAGCCCTCAAACTTGCTGTATCTAAAAAGTAAAAAAAAAACATTTTTTCGTAAATTTAATGTAAAATCCACAAAAATCAATATATTTTAGCCGGTCTAGTCTCTTTTTCTTCAGAAACGTTCAAAGAATGAAATCTATTTGTTTAATTTAAAAAAATTACATTTTTAATGTTAATCAGCAAAATTGCGGCCAATTGAATAAAAACTCTCTTCAAATTCTCTTTATAAAATTAATATGGAACCAGGTAAAAACAAATATATCGTTGGAATGGTAATGAAACAAGCTTTATAATGATGTAAATATCAAGATTCTAAATTTATATGCCTGGGCTTGGTAGCCTTTTAAACAAAGCGAAAAGCGTCCTGCCGGCAGGACCGTGTTCCATCATTTTGTGACTAAAAATTATATGAATTTTTGGAAAATTCAACTTCTTTAAGCTACCCTGCTCTTCGGTTTGAACTTACAAGCTCGACATTTACATGCGCTGAAATTAATTAATTAAATTATTTAAAACTTTTAATTTGAATTTAACAAAAACAAATTATGAAGTTTTAATTCTCAATATAATTTAAACCAATTTGTTGTGGTTTTTCATTTTTTTTATAATACATTTTGATTTTTATACATTAGGGGTAGTTATTCCAATTTGAAAAAACAAAGGGTGATGGAGCTTTTTTGCTAAAGCTTTTGAGTTGTTAAAAAAGAAATACATAAATTTCTTGTTCTGCTTTGAAAAACAATGTAGTTTTTTATTTTTTTATTATACATTTTTAATTTGTACATATTAGGGGTAGTTTTTTTAATATAAAAACACAGTGGATGATAAAGTAATTTTGATATTGCTTTTGAAATGCTGTAAGAGAAGTATATAAATTTATTTTGTTGTTTTAAAAACGAATGTGAGTTTTTACTTTTAATATTATAATATTTAATTTTTACATTTTAGGGGTAGTTTTTTCGATTTAATAAAAAACAAAGGGTGTTTAAGCAATGTTGACATTGTTACTGAGTTGTTGTAGCAGAAGTAGATAAATTTATTGTTTTGTTTCAAGAGAAATCTGTTATTTAATTTTTTTACTTAAACAATAGGGTGAATGAATGATAAAAGTTGAACGATCGATCGATGAAGTACGGAGTTACACGAACGACGGACGACAAACCAACGACGAATATGTTAATATTATATAATAATAATATAAAGTTGCAAAAATTGTTTGCTTCGTAGCGGTATTATATTGTATATCGACATTATTTTGCTCACATCCGCATGCGGTCGAATAGTGTATTAGACTTTGGTGCGTAGATTAAGAATAGTTTGGGCTTTGTATCCTACTTGCGAGCGTTTAGAGTTTTAATGTGTAAAAAAAGTAGAATGTGTTAAAAATGCTTTAAATGATCTATAAATAAATATTAATCAACATGCAGCATGCATAGTTAATTAAATATTTTTTTATTTTATTTTTCAATAGAAAATATAATTTAGTCTGGCTAGACGGACGAATACCAGTAGAACGTCGGTCCTCTGAAGCGAGTCGTCTTTTGAAAGAATATTTGGCCCGCTGCGGTTGCTAGACGGACGAATGCCAGTTGTTTGGCGGCATCAAATCTGTACCGAGGCGGACGCGCAGCAATTACAACACATAGTCATGTTCCCGTAGAATGCCTGCACAGATTCGGTTGTCTCGCGGACGAATGTCAGTACAGTCTTACCGACGTTTGTACAGGCGACGTACAATTCCAGTGGTAAATTTCCGCCTGGGCACTCGCCTTCGGCAGGCCCGACAAGAGGGGGGGGGCAGCAGGTGTAAATGCCCCGGGGCCCGGACTCTTAGGGGGCCCGGTCGCTCTGAGTTTAGAAAAAAATTTTGTATAAACGAAATTTTAGGTTTAAGTCTCATATTAACGGAAAGCGTAAAACCGAAAGTAGAACGGAAAACTTTTCATTGGAGTAAGAGAGATGCACAGCTCATGCATGCAGGCTGCCATGGTAACGTACAAGAGTGAGAGAGATAAAAAAAATTGTCTATCAATTTTTTACAAACAATGTATTTTTGGTCGGGGAGGTGATTTATGTAAAATACGTGTATTCGATATATGTACAGAAAAATAATCCAGTAACGCGTCACTACTCATCTCTGCTTTGCAATATTTCCAAAAAAATTGTTATCCAATCAGAAGCACAGGATGGCTTTCGAAGAATTGTAGTCATCCAACCCTGCATGGTGTCATTTTAGTGATGTTCTTTTTTACCTACTGTTTTTAATATTACATGTGAAGTAATGTTAATAAATGTTTGAAACCATCTCAACAACAAAAATATTTTAGTGTTGTTTGCTGTATATTGATTGTATATGGTAAAAAAGAAAATGAAAACAAATCGATCAATTAGTATTCTAAATTTCTAATGTGGAAACAACAAGAACTAATTAATCTTTGAACACATAAAATTGTATACGTGAATAATTTTCATGTTTAATCTATTCAACGATTGAAATTTAAAATAGTTGATAAGATACGAAACAGAGACGTACAAACCAAATCCGAAACATATAAACATAACCTCAAATTTTTTGCTTTTTGGTTGCCTTTCTTTATATCACTCTAAATATTTTAATCATATAAATATTGCATTTAAAACGAAAAGTTTTTTTTTTAAGTCGAAGCATTATAATTTTATTCTATAACGTATTTAATTAATAAATTACTATATTTAAGTAGAAATATGATCATTGTGCTCAATGGTTAATTAGTTCTTTTTAATGAGAAGATTTATACATGTTTGTCAATGTTGGTGTGAATGTTTCCTTTTAACATTCCATTTTTATATTATGCACAACTTAAATTGTAATTCTCCGTTATTGTGTTTTTATTAAAAGTTCATGTTAAAGGTGAGTTCTTAAAAAATAAATTTTTAGATTCAGAAATTAGTAACTTTTTAATCAAAATAATATTTATTATAGCAATGGAGTACCGTCACAAATCTGGTGCTCTAAAAAGAAAAGAAAAGGCTGAAAGAGAAAAATTAGACAAGCAGGGTCAAAGAACATTCGAGTCTTTAGGATTTTTTAAAAATGTGAACGACGAAGGGGGAAACAAAGTATTACATGAAAAAGTGACAGATGAATTGCTTCCTGAAGATGAGTTGATGAATTTGATTGACAAAAATGATTCTATTCCATCCACTCCAAATCAAAGCACACCAAACATTGTTCAAGTGAAGTCTCCAAATGAAACTAACATTGAAATTGATGCAGTAACGAATTCCGTACCAATTCCATCTATTTTATGTCCAAACAGAGCAGATATTGTTGAAGATAAAATACTAAATGAGACTAATGAATTAAATCATTTTTTTTAACCAATTTAACTCAAAATAAAACTGATTATATAGAAGTATGTGACATTGGCTTGATCACAAAATTATATTGTACTACTGACGAAATTGAAAAGTTTATTCGTTATGGACACAAACCACACCCTTCAAATTTTCCAAAAGATGTATTATCTCAAAAGTTCCCGAAATCTATATTTCACATCACAATGGCAAATGGAGAAAAAATTTCGCGGGATTGGCTAGTTTGGAGTGAGACGAACGATTCACTTTACTGTTTACCCTGTCGATTTTTTTGTAAACTACCAGATACCCAACGGTCTTCATTAGCTTTGCCTACTGGCTATTCAAAAGAAAATAACTGGAAGAAACTGTATGACAAAGTACCTCAACATGAATCTAGCAACAGTCACAAAAAGTGTTATGTATCATGGAGAGAATTAGAAGTATCAATTAAAAACAAATCTTCTATTAATTTGCTTCTGGAAAAAAACATTAATACTGAAATACATACATGGCGACAAATGCTTAAAAGAATATTAGATGTGGTTTTATTTCTAGGTGAGCGAGGTCTACCATTCCGGGGTGAAGTTCATCATATCGGTGACTCAAGGAATGGAAATTTTTTGGGAATTTTGGAACTCATTAGTCACTATGATCCTATTCTAAAACATCATCTTGAAAAAGTAAAAGATTCACAGGAAAATCATACGCGAATGCAAGCACACTATTTGTCAAACGATATTCAAAATGAATTTATTCAATGTTGTGCAAACAAAGTTGTAGATGTTATATTAGATGAGCGCAAAGTTTGTAAATATTTCTCAATAATTGTTGATGCAACACCCGATGCCGCACACATTGAACAAAACGTTTTCATTTTACGATATGTCTTGTTGGATAAATTAACTGCAAAATGGGATGTAAAGGATAGATTTCTAGAATTTGTAGATTGCAATAAGAAAACAGGAGAGGACATTGCTTATCTTATTAAATCCACTCTTCAAAAACACAATATATCACTGAATGATTGTCGTGGACAAGGCTATGACAATGGAAGTAATATGAAAGGCTCGATCAAGGGAGCCCAAGCGCGAATTTTAAATGAATTTCCACTAGCAACTTATTCGCCATGTGCATGTCACAGTTTAAATTTATGCGGTGATGCAGCAGCAGCATGCTGTCCTAAAGTTTTAACTTTTTTTGGAATAGTGCAGAAACTTTATAACTTATTTAGTAGTAGTCCGCAACGATGGGAAATTTTAAAGCAAAATATCGGTTCATCTCTTCATAGTATGTCTCAAACACGTTGCGTTGGTCAGCTAGAGTAGATTGTGTTAAAGTATTCGCCAGCAATCTTGTCGGTATCGCCAAAGCATTAGATGCTTTAAAAGACTTTAATTTAACTGCAGAAAGCCGTGCTGATATAAATGGAATCGTCTCATATATAAACACATTCGAATGTGTTATTATGTCCCTTACATGGCTAAAAGTCTTAACAGCTATTGATTATGTCAACGTTGTTTTGCAAGCAAGAGATGCAACATTAGATGTTGAAGTTTCAAACATTAAACATTTAATTGACAACTTGAGAACTCAGCGTAACAATTGGGAATCAATTTTGAAAGAAAGTAAGTTATTGGCCAAATCCCTTAATATTCCTCAGGAGTTTTCTATAACTAGGCGAAAAATAAGAAAGCGATTTTTTGATGAAACTCCTGGTGAAGTATTGGACTCTAATGCGGAAAACGTTTTTGAAATAGATGTTTATTATTTGCTTTTTGATAGCGTTATAGGAAACATTAGTAAACGATATGAAGCTGCAAACGAAATCGATAGTACTTTTAATTTTCTCTGGAATTATAACATATACGAAGAAGAAGAATTACGCAGAAAGGGGCAAAATTTTGTAGAAAAATACCAATCTGATGTTTCAGAGAATTTAATAGAAGAAGTTTTGCATTTGAAAGCTATCCATGAGGCTAATATAAAAAATGACTTGAGTCCTATTTCGCTTTTGAATAAAATTAACGATCTGAAACTTGGATCTATTTTTCCTAATGTATGTATTAGTCTAAGACTATTTTGTACATTACCAGTAACGGTAGCTCAAGCCGAAAGATCCTTTAGTACACTTAAACGTATTAAAAACAATATGAGATCAACAATGACGCAAATGAGATTAACTGGATTGGGTACATTGACAATGGAATGCGATTTGGCTAGACAAATAAATTTCGATGACGTAATTGATAATTTTGCTAGCATCAAAGCGAGAAAAGTACCACTCTAGCTGAAAAAAGTGTATTAAAGAATAATTGAAGTTTGTTTTGTATTCTTTTAATAGAAGATTAAATTTGTTAATTAAAATGTTTAAATAAAAAAGTTTTAATGAAAATTTATTGTCTTAAATAATTCAAATAAAAACCAATCTATATTGAAAGAAAATAATTTATGTTTTGAGTTTTCATAATCCTACTATGGGGCCCGCCTATGTCAATTTTCCCAGGGCCCGTCCCAGCTCTCCACGGCCCTGAGTGTGTTGTAAATTTTTTATTTTTTATTTTTATGAAACTTGGTATCCTAAGGTTTTAGGGATCGCTGATTACGAATCCAAGGTCGGTTTTTTAAAATTTTAAATGGCGGATCCAATATGGCGGACAATTTTTTTAAACTGATCGGATTCGCTTGAAAATGGTTACTCGGGGGTTTTCGGGGTCGCTGAACACGAATCTGTCGTTAGTTTTTCAAAATTCAAAATGGTGGATGAAATATGGCTGACAATTTTTTAAAACTAATCGGATTCGCTTGAAAATGGTTACTCGGGGGTTTTCTGGGTCGCTGATTACAAATTCGCCGTTCGTTTTTCAAAATTCAAAATGACGGTTCAAAATTACTAAAAATAGGCGGATTGGCTAGAAATAATGTAATTTAAATTTTAATTAAAATTGATACTCAATTTATTGGGTATCAGCTTAATTTTAAATTTTGATACTGTAAATTGAGATTTTTAATCAGAAAGGCTAAAAACTGATGAGCAGTGAGTTCCAAGCAAATCCATACAATTTTGCTCCATGATTCTATCACATTGAAGTCGCCATTTTGAATTTTGAAAAACGAACTTTGGATTCGTAATCAGTAACCCCAAAAACACCCCGAGTAAAGATTTTCAGGCAAATTGGATCAATTTTTCAAAATAATGTTTGCCATATTAGATCCGCCATTTTGAATTTTGAAAAACTAACGCCAGATTCGTGTTCAACGACCCCCAAAATCCCCGCGTAACCATTTTCAAGCGAATCCGATCAGTTTAAAAAAATTGTCCGCCATATTGTATCTGACATTTTGAATTTTGAAAAACCGACCTCGAATTCGTAATCAGCAAACCCGAAAACCCCCCGAGTAGAGATTTTCCGGCAAATCGGATCAATTTTTGAGAATGATGTCGGCCATATTGGATCCGCCATTTTGAATTTTGAAAAACTAACGCCGTTTTCGTGTTCAGCCACCCCAAAAACCTCCGAGTAACCAGTTTCAGCGATTTTTAAGAAGTTTTAAACAACATTTTTTAAGTTGCGCATATATGCGTCAAGAGCACTTTTGGCCAGTTTTAAATCCCCGCATATATGCGACGGCGACAGTCAAGGGGTTAAGGGACAATAAATTTTTTTTGATTTTTATTAATGTTATTAATAAAATTTTTATAAATATATAAAAAGTGCCTCCGGGGTACTTGACGTGGTTTGGCTGGGGTTATCTGGCGCGCTCGAACTGAGAGAAATCTACTACATCGACAGTGTATAGTAAACAGCGTCTCTCACGAGTTCAGTCACAACATTTATATTTCTATAATAAAAGTTAAGAGTTTCGGGTTAAATGTTGTTAATACTGCATAAATAATGAGGAATTACAAAAGAAAATCTGTTAACGAGCCAATACAACAGGATGTATTGATAAGAGCAACAAAGGAAATTAAAATTAATGAGAAAAGTGTACGTGGAATTGCGAAAGATTGTGGCATACCAGAAACATTAATTTTGTCTCTAAAAATTCGAAAAAATACTATTAAGTATGAAATTTAGGTAAACGTGTAATAAATATTTTTAATAAAATGATTTGATAAAGTTCAATATTCCGTAAGTTATATATTCCTGAGTACCAAAACATAAGCCAATGGTGCGTTCATGTAACTCTCACTTTCACTTTTCACTCTCACTTTCACTCAAAAAAATTCTTACATTTACTTTTCACTCTCACTTTCACTTTCACTCAAAAAATGCTCACTTTTACTTTTCACTCTCACTTTTACTCAAAAAATTCTCACTTTCACTCAAAAATTATCACTTTTCACTCTCACTTTCACTTTCACTCAAAAAATTCCCAGTTTCACTCTTACTCTCACTCAAAAAATTCCCACTTTTACTTTT
Organism: Leptopilina myrica (nomen nudum); assembly: GCA_032872475.1. NCBI lineage: Eukaryota > Metazoa > Arthropoda > Insecta > Hymenoptera > Figitidae > Leptopilina > Leptopilina myrica (nomen nudum). Next base: position 26,685,654 of record CM065459.1, on the reverse strand, counting down.
GCTCTCACTTTCACTCAAAAATTCTCACTTTCACTTTTCACTCTCATTTTCACTCTCACTTTCACTCTCACTTTCAGTTTCACTAAAATATTCTCATTTTCACTTCTCACCCTCACTTTCACTCAAAAAATTTCCATTTTTCATTCTCACTGTCACTTTCACCTTCATTCAAAAAATTCTCACTCTCTCTTAAAAAATTTTCACTCTTACTTCAAAAATTCTCACTTTTCACTGTACTGCATTCTATAGAATATTCTATAGAATTTGACTGGAAATAATTTATAAAATTTCTGTAGAAGTTAAGAAATATTCAGTTATATTCTGGTTGATTCCATTTCAATTCAGACAGGCTAAAATATGTAAGTCAAAATAATAGTTTCCTATGAAAATATATTATTTTTCACACAATTTTAGACGACACATGTTTTGCCGTTTGGCAAAAAAAATTATTTAACAAAGTTAGGCGCATTGGAATTTTAAAACTGCGAAGTCTGATTTAAAAAAAATAACGGTAAAAATATTTAAATTGATGTATCTTTCTTGCAACTGTCTATAATGTAATGGGTTTTTTCCCCTCATTTCGAATTAAATGTTCTTTAAAGTCCCACAAGTTTAATTTAAATATTTTTAAATTTAACAAAATGGCGCGGCGGCTATTTTTCGAAAAAAATTTAAATAAAATTTTCTTAAAAACCCCATCGTTATTTTCTCCCAATTTTTTAATTACTTTCTAGAAGTCTAAAAATTATTTTGCAATAAAATTTATCGGGGTCCTACATCTTAAAGAGTAATAACAATTTTTTTTTGTTTTTTCAAAAATGAAAAATCGAATTTTTTCGATATCTTTACAATATACAACTAAATTTCAAAAAGAAAAAAACGTTTGTCTTGAAAAATTGAGTAATTATTTATCACAACTGACATTTCCAGCATTCAAGGAATTTAAATTATTATATAATTAAATCAATAAAACTTGCATTTTTAAAGTATATTAAACTTTTAATTCAACATTCGAATGCAAAACACTTTTAATGTTACAAAAATTCAAAAACTACATGAAATACATTCAACAAAAAATAAATTTCCATGGAATTCAAAATTATTTTACTCCACCTTTAGATTAATTCAATACACTGAAAAAAAGTTCATTGAATCAAGTAAATGCATTTTCATGATCTAATTTACTTGAAACAAACCTATATTTTCTTATTGGAAGAAATTTTGTTTTTTTGTGTCAAGTAATTTTGAGCATTAGGCAAATCATTTTTTTGTTTTCTTTAAATGACTACTTATTTCATCCAACACCCATAGTATTGAGCCAAGAAAATGGTAAGATTAATATAAGTTAATAATTGTTCCAATTCAATTAAAAATTAACTTCTTGGTCAAGTTCCACATTTTCTTGGACCAAGAATATGGGTTCTTGATCCAAGGAAATTCTTCTTCTCCTAAATATACTATGTCAAGAAAATCGTTTTTTTTACTATTAGGTTTGTTCTGCTTTTATTTTTTTGTTCATGTTTTTTTCTAGCTAATTCTCTTAGCTTCATCAATTTATTTTCACGTGAACAATATATTACTTTCCCATGAATTCCCATAACATTAGGATACTTCTTTCGATCTGAAGAAAACATTTTCCTCTCAACATTAATTTTCGTTTTAGTTTAAAAAAAATGATAAAACAGTTAAAGAAATCAAAAAAGATATTTAGTATTAAAAGAACTTTTCAAAATTTATAACAAAATTTCAATTGTTTACTAAACATTAGATTCCATGAAATTTCCACTAATATTTACTGGTGTAATTTTTTCAGCAAAGTCTATAAAGAACACAAAAAAACTAGAAAAAAACTAGAAAAAAAATAAAAGCAGAACAAACCTAATAGTAACAAAGTAAAACAATACATTAAAACAGAAAATTGACATATTGAATTAATCTAAAGGTGGAGTAAAATAATTTTGAATTCCATGGAAATTTATTTTTTGTTGAATGTATTTCATGTAGTTTTTGAATTTTTCTAACATTAAAAGTGTTTTTCATTCAAATTCTGAATTAAAAGTTTAATATAGGGGAGACTGGGGTAAATTTCCTGGCGAATCTGTTGATATGTCGCCGCGCATTTTGCGCGACAGATGACAGAGGTGACATTTGTCTATGGCTTTATGAGCGATTCCATCTTAAGTGATCAAGGTGGAGAAAAATTTTTCTCCAATCGTAGCAAAACTTGGGGCTTTTGTAGTACTCATAGATAGTAATTTTTCGTGAAAATATTTTTTTACCTCTTTCGATTGGAAATAAGCATTTTGAAAAAAAAATTTTGACCAAAAAAAATCAAAATTAAAAATAAATTTCAATTTTTGAGGGAGATGGATACGATTTTTTTTTTTTTTTTTAAACGAAAGCTGAGGTTTTTTCCTAAAAGGACATATAAATGATAAAGTGAGACTAGAATGTTTAAACATTGAAAAAAAGAATTTTCTCCAAAACGGAGCTAAAAATCGGATTTAGAGCGCTCCGGCGAGTAGAAAACTCTTTTTTTCAATGTTTAAACGTTCTTGTCCCACTTTATCATTTATATGTCCTTTTAGGAAAAAACCTCATCTTTCGTTTAAAAAAAAAAAAAAAAAATCGTATCCATCTCCCTCAAAAATTGAAATTTATTTTTAATTTTGATTTTTTTTGGTCAAAAAATTTTTTTTTTCAAAATGCTTATTTTCAATCGAAAGAGGATGAAAAAACCTTTCCAAAATGTACTTTGTCAAATTTGTATGTTTAATTGTTTAAGAGTAAAAAATTATTAAAATAACCATTGTACTGAAAAACACAAAAATGTAACCCCCCCCCTCGGAAAATATTGGACTAGGTAAAAAAATATTTTCACGAAAAATTACTATCTATGAGTACTACAAAAGCCCCAAATTTTGCTACGATTGGAGAAAAATTTTTCTCTACCTTGATCACTTGAGATGGAATCGCTCTTATATTACATTTTGTTGGTAGATTTAAATAAAATGGAGAAAAAAATTATATTTGAAAAATAAAACATAATTTCAACCCTCAGAAGAAATAATGGATGTTTTAGACCAATAAAAATAAAGCTGAAACTCCTCCTTCATTAAGAAAGCTATTTTTTTATTTGATGGACAAGTTACACAAAATAGGAAAAAAAATTATATTTTAAAAATAAAACATATAATTCCAAACCACAAAAGAAATAATGGATATTTTAGACCAATAAAAAAAATAAACTAACTCCTCCTACTTTTAAAATAATTTTTTCTATTTGTTGCTAGATTTAAAGAAAATGGAGAAAAAGAGTTATATATTTGAAAAATGAAACATAATTTCAACCCTTAAAAGAAATAATGGATGTTTTAGACCAATAAAAATAAAGTTCAAACTCCTCCTTCATAAAGAAAGCTATTTTTTTATTTGTTGGTTAAGTTACACAAAATAGAAAAAAAAATTATATTTAAAAAATTAAACATATAAAAGAAAAAATGGATGACTTATAGGGTCATTTGGGGTAAATGTAAACGCGGGGTAAATGTAAACAGTAGATGTTTCAGCTAAATTTACAAATTAAAAAATAAGTACGACGGCAATATTTTTACCTCAGCTCACCTACAAGATGTTCTGACTATTGCCAATATTTTATTTTGACAATTGGCAATGCCCTAGTGTAAGTTATCTTTTAATGCAAAAAAGTTTGAAATTGAAAATTTTTCTGTTTCAGTATTTTGTCTCGCATTTGCATAAAAATAAATTTAAAAATCAAACAAAAATATGTAATTCTTCGTTATTCATGCCTCAACAAAAATTGACTTTGATTTTTAATTTTCGTCAATTTAGTTAATAAATAATTAAGTGTTTACATTTACCCCGAGAATTCGAAAACTCGGGGTAAATGTAAACAGTACTCCAACTACATTTTAAAAGAAAATAATTGAATAAACTATTAGATCCGGCATTTTGAAATTTAAAAATTCGATTTTATATTCTTATTCAGCAACCTTAAAAACTTCTTTTTACCAAGTTGAATGAAAATCTATTAAAATTTGTTCATGTGAGAAATATAATTGGTTTATATTGATTGATTTGAATATGATCTGGTAATTGTCAATGATACTAGAATTATTAGTACTTTAAGGTTGGCAGCAGTGCTGCGTATGTTACGGTTGCTTGAGCGACGTTGAAAAAGAGTTGTTGAGATACGTGAGAGAGACGTAGAAGAATTGATGTGAGAAGTCGATCGAGAAGAGTATTTGTGTGTTGCCGAAGTGCGTTAGAATTCGAATTAATTATTTAAACAATTATCTGTACTTTGCCATTCTAATATAATTTTACTTAATAAAGATTATTAAACTTGTCTAAATCGAAATAGTGAATCTCTGTTTCTTTTGTAAACCACTCTCAAAACAAAAGGAAATAAGAACAATTTAATAATTCAGAAGTGGGATACAGGAATACTCGCTCCACAATTGATTGTGAAGTGCCGTGAGTCGATGAAAATTGTAGGAAAAGTTAATTGTAGTGACAATAGTGCGAATTGAAAATGGCTGACGTGCATGTCGAGACACGTTTATGTAGTGCCGAGGAAAAGTGTATAGAAGCAAGTTAAAAGACTTGAAAAATGAACAAATAGTGACAAAGAAAAAGAATTTTTTTTTCTTCTCCCTTTTCCTTTAATTGTGAAAAATGGAAGAGGAAAAGGCAGCTGCGGCTGCATTGTTGCAAATTGGATTTCGCAATAACCAGCAAGCAGGTCCTCAAAATGTAAATGTGACTAATAATTCGCAGAATAATCAAAGGACGCCACCTGTTAATAACGATATGAACCAAATGATGTACATGATGAATAAGGCTATTCAAGTTGGGTGGGGGAAAATTCAAGATGGCCGTTTACTGGTGCACAAACTTGTATACAAAGTGTATGGGATAGAGTCTAATATTTTAAATATCTCGCTTAAACGAAATTTTTACCCATAAGTTTATTAGGATTTTGTGTTTTATTTTTAATGAACTATTTTTTGCAATAATAAAAATCGATTTTTTAAATTTTTCGATTTTATTATTTCAAAAAATAGTTCATTAAAAATAAAACATAAAATCCTAATAAACTTATGGTTAAAAATTTCGTTTAAGCGAGATATTTAAAAAATTAGACTTTATCCCATACACTTTGTATACAAGTTTGTGCACCAGTAAACGGCCATCTTGAATTTTCCCCCACCCAACTTGAATAGCCTTATCAAATGATACAACAGAATGCGACTTTAGTAGCAGCTATTCAAAGACAAACTGCAGTGCCACAACCGCCACAACCGATGTTTAGTGTACTTCCCGACCTGTCACACAACATTGCAGAGTTTGATGGTTTGTCCGGTCCTGCTAATGCGAATGTTTGGATAAAGCAATTAGAGACGACAGCAAATCTTCATCGTTGGACTTATGCTATCGCTTTTGAGACTGCAAGAAGTCATTTAACTCGAGCTGCCAAAAATTGGTATTTGGCAAATATTGATTCTATTAATGATTGGACGTCATTTCGAAATGCATTTAAACAGACGTTTATGGTTGACAAGTCTTTGACTCAAAAATGGACAGAAATGCAAAATCGCGTTCAACTGGCTGGTGAAAACACAAAAGAATATTTTTTTGATAAGGTGAGATTGTGTAAAGCATTAAATATGGAGTTAGATGAAATAAAAACACAAGTCGCAGTTGGATTGTGGTCAAAAGAAATAAGCACGGCGATATTGACAAAAACACACTTTGATATTGACGATATCTTAAGAAGCATAAGTGAGTTGGAAACACTGGAAGCATCGAGAAAATCACGAATCAGTCAAGCTCGTGATTCATTAAAATTTTCAAAGAACCATTGGACAGCAAAGGAAGAGGACCGACGATTTAATTCAGCCCGAAGTAGCAGTGATCATCCGACGACATCAAATGATACAAACACTGGTAATGTAAATAAGGAGCGTGAGTGTTATAAATGTCATAAGGTAGGTCATTTTGCTAAAAATTGTCCAGAAAGAAAAGAAATAATTTGCTTTAATTGTGAAGGTTCAGGGCACATTTCAAAGAATTGTAAAAAGCCAAAAAAATCTCTTTCAAAAGCTGAAGTTAATGAAATAAAGACAGATAATAAAAATAATGATTGTAACGCTAAATATGAAAAGAAAATTTTTGTTGGCGGGAAAGAGATTTTAGCGGTTGTCGACCAAGGAAGTTCTGATTGTCTCATCAAGGCATCTGCGGTTTTAACGAATAATTTTAAGTTTACTTCAGCTGTTAGTACCCTAATCGGATTTGGGGGTTTCGAAACTAAATCAAATGGTATTATTAATGAGAATTTAAAAGTGGATGACTGTTGTGTAGATAATATTCGTTTTCGAGTTGTACCCGACGATGCACAACAATATGACGTCCTCATAGGTCGAAATTTTACTGAACTTCCACAAGTTGCTTATTTTAAAGTAGGAGATCGATTAGAATTCTTGTACAAAAATGAATTTTGTTTTCAGAAATACCCGATAATAGAAAAACAAACAACCAGTGGCCAAAATGTTGAAGTTTCCGAGTCTGTGTGCATTCCTCCTGGATCAGTTAATTTTATTCGCGTAAAAGTTGACGGTAACGATGTAATGTTACCAATAAAAAATCGCAGCAAAGTTTAAGCAGATTTAAAAAAGGGACAAAAGTTAGAAAACTTAATATTATCAATCGAGGGAGAGGCTCCAATTCTAGAACCGCGTAGAGAACCTGTAACCGAGGCCGATATTTTAACTCATAATTCAATTACTTGTGATCAAAAATTAGAATTATTGTCATTACTTAATGAATATCGTAGATGTATTGCAATGAACATGTCCGAATTAGGGTGTACCCATTTAATAGAAATGGATATACAAGAGAAACCTGGAAGTATTCCACCTTATTCGAAGCCATTTAAAGCGAGTGCTGAACAAAGAGAAATAATGAGTACTAAAGTTGGTGAGTGGAAAGCACTTAAAATAGCGAAAGAAACAAATGGTAAATACGCGAGTCCGTGTATATTAGTCAAGAATGCTGATGGTACCTACAGATTGGTAACAGATTATCGTCGTCTTAATAAAAATACCATTAGAATGAACTTTCCACTCCCCAATATTGATGACGGCTTAGAAGAATTATTTGGAGCAGTTATTTTCATAGTTTTAGATTTGAAGCAAGGGTATTTACAAATTCCACTCACGGAAACAGCCAAAGAAAAAACGGCATTCATTACTCCAGATGAAACGGGCTAATTCGAGAGGGCAATGTTTGGATTAATGAACGCGCCGTTTTACTTTGCTAAGCTAATGAAGATGATTTTTGGTCCATTCGGGCATAAACTAGCTTTGACATACTTCGATGATATCTTAATTCATGCGCGTTCGTGGGAGGAACTTTTGGAAAAATTAGAAAAAGTTTTGATTTTATTGAAAGATGCGGGTTTAACTTTGAATCTGAAAAAGTGTAAATTTGGGCTTGACGAAGTTGAGTACTTGGGGTTTGTTTTTGGTTCAAAGGGGATGAGTCCTGGTTCACGAACGTTGCGTGCAATTGAAGAATTTCCAATTCCGAAGAACATTCATGAAGCGCGTAGATTTCACGGTCTTGCTAGTTATTTCAGGAGATTTATTCCAGGGTTCGCGAGGATTATGTTACCTGTCACAGAATTGTTTAAAGAAAGTAAAAAGTTTTCTTGGGACGAACGTCAAGAATCGGCATTTTCAACAATTAAACAATTATTAACTTCTCGACCCGTTTTAGCTTATTATAATATTAACGCTAAACACACTGAACTCCATACGGATGCCTCTAGTGAAGGATTGGGCGCGATGTTATTTCAGAAAAATGAATCAGATGAATTGCATTTAGTCTATGCAATAAGTAGACGAACTTCGGATGTAGAACGCGACTACCACTCTAGTAAGCTCGTGTTATTAGTAATTATTTGGGCCATGGAGAGACTGAGACAGTATTTGATTGGTTTACATTTTGAAGTAATAACAGATTGTCAAGCGTTAGTCCATATTCAAAAACTAAGTACAAAGAACTCTCAGATTATCCGTTGGCTCAATTCAATTGCAGATTTTGATTTCAGTATTTCTCATCGAAAAGGAGAAAGAATGAAGCACGTCGATGCGCTTTCACGTGCTCCAGTCGAGGAATCTAACGAAAATTTAGAATCGGGTATGATTTTTAACGTTTCAATACGCGAAGATGAAATATTGATGTTCCAACGAAGTGATGAAAAATTAAAATTTTAATACAGGCCTGCTCACGTGAGTAGCCAGCGAGTAAGGGGAAACAAGTAACAGCCCCCACCATGCCACCATATAGGCTTGTGCGACGGGCCGAGGGGTAAAGAGAAAGGCGCAGAGCCTCTAGAAAAACCGGAAAATGAGCGAACGCGTAGAGAAATTGGAGAAATTAGAGATTACATGCTTAGGGACGGATTGTTATATAAAATTATAGATGAAAATGAACGATACGTAATTCCTGCTTCTATGCGAAAAGCTGTAGTGATTAAAAATCATGATTTGAGTAGTCACTTTAGCGTTGAAAGGACTTTTAAACGAATTTCACAATTTTATTACTTCCCTGGCATGCGTAAGTACATCAAGCGACACATTGATTCATGCGTAGAATGTTTATTAGCGAAAAGGAAACCCGGAAGACAAGCTGGTCAGCTTCACCCGATTCCACCGGGTTCAAGACCATTCGAGATTCTTAATATTGACCATCTTGGTCCATTTATTTCGTCCGAAAGAGAAAACAAATATATACTAGCAGTTATATGTAATTTAACGAAGTTTGTACATTTATTCGCAGTCCGTGATGAAAAATCTACCACTACGGTTCGCAAGTTAGAAGAAGTTATTGGCCGCTTCGGAGCACCAAAACGCATTATTTCGGATCGAGGAACTTCTTTTACATCAAAAGAATTCGAAAAATTTTGTCAAGCCAACGGCATAAAACACACGCTAAATTCGAGTCGCCACCCGCAAGCGAATGGGCAGGTGGAACGTTTAAATTCTACTATTCTTCCCGCGTTGATAACGAGTTTGACTGATCTAGTAGGAAGGCATTGGGACTTGGGAATTAAGAAACTGGAACGCGATTTAAATTCGTCTATTTGCAAAACCACGAATCGTACACCTTTCGAAATGGTTTATGGTTATATCCCTCGTTTCCAGGAAGGATTTTCTAGACAGTTAACAGTAGAATCGGAAAAATATAAAATTCCTGAAGAATTGTGGAACGAAGTAAAAGAAAGGATAGAGGTAGAACAGCGTAATTCGAAAGAGAGGTATGATTTGAATCGCATGAAAGGTGTCACCTATAATGTGGGAGACATAATTTTTATGAGTTGTAAAAGTGTAAGTACTGGACAATCGACGAAACTTCAACCACGAAATGTTGGCCCATTAGTCATAACGCAAGTTCTTCCCTCTGACACTTACAGAGTGCAAAGTATAATTTCAAAAGGTGTAAGATCTCGTATAAACACAACCGCACATGTGAGCCAAATTAGAATCTGGAGAGGTTGTAAAGACGATAGCGAAAATGAAAGTGAGAATGAATCCGAAATCGAAATTAATAACGAGGATGAATCTGAAATCGAAATTGATAAAGAGAGTGAATTAACAAGTAAAATCGTGAATGTTAATTTTGATGGCGAAAATTTAAATAAAAGTTTAGAAGGTGAGAATGAAGATGTCGAAACAATTGTAAACCTTGCGAAAAATCAAACTGAAAATGTACGTCGAAGTAATAGAAAACGTCAATTGCCAAAACGATTTGATGATATGATGTTATAAATATAAAAAAAAAATTGAAAGTTTAAAGATTTTTTTGTAAGTCTAATAAAAGTTATCAACGTTCAAAATAAATGTATTACTTGGGGACCAAGTAGACGTGTAGGATGGCCGAATGTGAGAAATATAATTGGTTTATATTGATTGATTTGAATATGATCTGGTAATTGTCAATGATACTGGAATTATTAGTACTTTAAGGTTGGCAGCAGTGCTGCGTATGTTACGGTTGCTTGAGCGACGTTGAAAAAGAGTTGTTGAGATACGTGAGAGAGACGTAGAAGAGTTGATGTGAGAAGTCGATCGAGAAAAGTATTTGTGTGTTGCCTAAGTGCGTTAGAATTCGAATTAATTATTTAAACAATTATCTGTACTTTGCCATTCTAATATAATTTTACTTAATAAAGATTATTAAACTTGTCGAAATCGAAATAGTGAATCTCTGTTTCTTTTGTAAACCACTCTCAAAACAAAAGGAAATAAGAACAATTTAATATTCAAGTTATTCAAGTTTTTACATTACTAATTTTGTAATGGTTGATTGTTTATTTTATATGATACATTATCAGTCAACTGGTTTATTTACTATACGTCTACGAATAATTTTTTTTCAGTTTTTCCATCCCTTAATACAGTAGTATGCTTGAAATAACTTGTTTCTTAAACCTTGCTTAACTACAGAGGTGTTTACATTTACCCCGAATTTTAGGCAAATTTCAAAATCTCGGTGTAATTTAACCAACAAATAAAAAAATAGCTTTCTTTATAAAGGAGGAGTTTGAACTTTATTTTTATTGGGCTAAAACATCCATTATTTCTTTTGAGGGTTGAAATTATGTTTTATTTTTCAAATATAATTTTTTTCTCCATTTTATTTAAATCTACCAACAAATAAATAAATAGCTTTCTTTATGAAGGAGCATGTAATATAAAGCCATGGACAAATGTCACCTCTGCCATCTATCGCGCAAAATGCGCGGCGACATATCAACAGTTTATTTCAATATCGATCTTACACACACATACATCTTACACTAACACCGACATTTCCTACTTTAAACATTCATTTCAATAGTTTTCTTTAATTGTTTTTGCCTAATTATCCAAATGTCCTAACGTAATACGAACTGACGACGAATTCGTCGTATATTCGTATGAAACACATTCGCCAGGGAACCCGCGCACAGGGTAAACCCGCTCACTAGCGATTTGACGCTATAAACTCAACTTAAGATGGAGATATTTGTACTGTGAATAGTACTTAACATACAACTAATGTTAACGAACTTTCGTTTAGTTTCATGAATTCGTCATAGAATCTGAGACGGTCAATTGTTTTTAGAAGTGCAAAAAAGATTTTAAAAAGATTTATTTAAATTTATTCTGAAATGTGAGAAACACATTCGGGGTAAAGCCGCTCACTTAAATTCACAGTTGCAATTCATAAAAACTATAATTACTATTTAATAAACAAATATTTATTGTTTATAGAACTCATAATTTATTATTAATAAATCATACTGAAGACGGAAATAAGGAGAAATTTAATATATACAAAATAAAACTGTCGGGATTAGCTTAAATTCATAAAAAAACAAGTGATCGGGTTTACCCCGAGGGGTGAGCGGGTTTACCCTGGAAAAATATGATTTTGAAATTTGGTATATGTGTATTAAAAATTTTCTCTAAGTAAAACTAAAACAGATAAATTTAAAATTCTTTTTTATTTTGTTAGTAGAAATCATAAGCTTTCAAATTACATTAATTAACTTGGATTTAGAGAATAATTTCCTAGGTTTTTACCGTTCTGAAATAAAGTGAGCGGGTTTACCCCAGTCTCCCCTACTTTAAAAATGCAAGTTTTATTGATTTAATTATATAATAATTTAAATTCTTTGAATTTTAATGTAATAAATAATTACTCAATTTTTCAAGACAAACGTTTTTTTCTTTTTGAAATTTAGTTGTATATTGTAAAGATATCGAAAAAATTCGATTTTTAATTTTTGAAAAAACAAAAAAAAATTGTTATTACTCCCCAGGCGGAAATTGACCACTGGCATCGTACCGCGCCTGTACAGACGTCGGTAAGACTGTACTACTGGAACATGACAATGTGTTGTAGTGGCTGCGCGTCCGGCTCGGTACAAATTTGATGCCGCCGAACAACCGGCGTTGTACCGGCATTCGTCCGCTCTAGCAACCGCGGCGGGCCAAATATTTTTTCAAAGACGACTCGCTTCAGCGGACCGGCGTTCTACTGGCATTCGCCCATCTAGCCAGACTAAATTATATTTTCTATTGAAAAATAAAATAAAAAAATATTTAATTAACTATGCATGGTACATGTTAATTAATATTTATTTATAGATCATTTCCAGCATTTTTAACACATTCTACATTTTTTTTACACATTAAAATTCTAAACGCTCGCAAGTGGGATACGAAGCCCAAGCTATTCCTAATCGAAGCACCGAAGTCTAACACGCTAACCACTACGCTATTCGCTCGCATGCGGATCTGAGCATAATAATGTCGATATGTAATACCGCTACGAAGCAAACAATAAATAATAATTTTACAAATACTTTGGAATATTTTAGCATTTTATGAATATTATGTAAATAAATCTAGTGTTTTAAAACAATATTTTAAAATTTTTATTTTTTTAATTATTCTATTATTATTATTATTATATTTATTTATTATTTTTATTATTCATTTTTTTATATTTATAAATAATTATCTGTATACTTTATTTATAAATATTTAAAAAATTTGATTATAACAAAAAAATTTAATTCTTTAATTTATTTGTTAATTAATAAATAAAAATAAAACCTATTTTTCAAATTCATTCATTTTTAAAATTAAATTTTATATTCTATTGTATTGTTAATTCTTTTTTTAATATTTAAACTTTAAACAATTCTCCTACAAAAATTTTTTACAACATAATAGATTAAAAATTTTTATTACTATAATAATTTTATTAATTTTTATTGAAACAATAAGACTATAGCTAAATTTTTGCATTGTAAAAAATCTATTTCTGAAAATTCTGAATAAGGTGTTAATTAAAAAAAATTATTTTAGAAAACATTAAATTGTTTTAGAAAAACAATGACGATAGCCATATTCTTAGCATATTATTATTACTTGAAATCTTAATAATAAGAACATAAATGATATTAGTCCGCAGTCGGTAGAATGTTTGTACCGCTCGGGTTGTCAGACGGACGAATGCCAGTACAACGCCGGTTGTTCGGCGGCATCAAATTTGTATCGAGCTGGACGTACAGCCATTACAACACATAGTCACGTTCCAGTAGAATACCTGCACCGCTCTGGTTGCCAGTCAGACGAATGCCAGTACAACGCCGGTTGTTCGGCGGCATGAAATCTGTACCGAGCCGGACGCATAGCCATTATAACACACTATAAATTTTGATCCGGCGGTCGGATCCGTCTTTGTACCGCGCCAGCAGACATTAACACCCGAATCGGTACAGACTGCCTGTACCGGCATTAACTCTCCAAATCAATCGGCGGGGATCCTTGACGGTTGGATGATCCGGCATTCGTCCGACTTTTCCGCCTGGGTCTTTAAGATGTAGGACCCCGATAAATTTTATTGCAAAATAATTTTTAGACTTCTAGAAAGTAATTAAAAAATTGGGAGAAAATAACGATGGGGTTTTTAAGAAAATTTTATTTAAATTTTTTTCGAAAAATAGCCGCCGCGCCATTTTGTTAAATTTAAAAATATTTAAATTAAACTTATGGGACTTTAAAGAACATTTAATTCGAAATGAGGGGAAAAAACCCATTACATTATAGACAGTTGCAAGAAAGATACATCAATTTAAATATTTTTACCGTTATTTTTTTTAAATCAGACTTCGCAGTTTTAAAATTCCAATGCGCCTAACTTTGTTAAATAATTTTTTTTGCCAAACGGCAAAACATGTGTCGTCTAAAATTGTGTGAAAAATAATATATTTTCATAGGAAACTATTATTTTGACTTACATATTTTAGCCTGTCTGAATTGAAATGGAATCAACCTTCTATAAAATATTTGATAGAATGTTCTATAAAGTTTTCTATGTATGAGGCAATCCATGTCAAGTCATCCAGGGGTCTTACGGTGTAATGCTTACTTCGATATTTTTTTACTCTTAAACTATTAAATATAAAAATTTGGCAAGGTACATTTTGAAATGGTTGTTTTTGCCAAATTTTTATGTTTAATAGTTTAAGAGTAAAAAATTACACCGTAAGACCCCTGGATCAAATATTTTATAGAATATAACTGAATATTTCTTAACATCTACAGAAATTTTATATATTATTTCCAGTCAAATTCTATAGAATATTCTATAGAATGCACTACAGTGAAGTGAGAATTTTTGGAGTGAGAGTGAAAGTAAAAGTGAGATCTTTTGAGTAAAAATGAAAATGATAATTTTTTAGTGAAAGTGAAGGTGAGAGTGAAAAGTGAGAGTTAAAAGTGAGAATTTTTGAGTGAAAGTGAGACTGAGAATTTTTTTGAGTGAAAGTGAAAGTAAGAATTTTTTTCAGTGAAAGTGAGAGTGAAAAGTGATAGTTCGGGAGCTAGAGACCAAAACAATTATCTCATTTCATACCGGCTGAAAATTTGAGTATTGATTACTGAAGACATGTAAATAACAGAAACCTACGCCTGGAAGGCCGGTGCTGGGACAGGGGGCGGCGGCAGGGGGGCGAATAGGTGAAAAATAATGTAAAAATTTCTCATTTCATACCGATTAAAACCTTTAGAAATCGAAAGTTAACATCTATACGAGTGTAAAAATGTACGTCTAGCAGTTCTGGGGTGAGACAAAGTACGTCTGGCAAAGGGGTAAACACGTAAAAAAATCGAAAATTTTTTCTCATGTCATACCGATTAAAACCTTTAGAAATCGAAAGTCTACATTCAAACAAGTCTAAAAATGCACGTTTGGTAGTTCTAGTGTAGGACAAAGTACGTTTGGCAGCCCCTCGCACTGAAAAAACCTAGTCTCAAAATGAGTATCATACGCTACTCATTTTAAGTTGCAACAAAAATGAGACTCTTAGGTGGCGCCACGTTCTATGGCGTTTAACATAGTCTCATTTTGAGATGCAACAAAAATGAGACTGGGTTTTTTGTGTGCGAAGATGCGGAAAATGGGTCAATGGGGGAAAAATAAGGTTTGTTCTCGCTAGCTGCACTTTCTACACTTTGTACAAAAGTGTACACTACGGCGTTCTCGTTACCAGAAGTGACGCAATAGTGTACACCTAACTCCCTAGAAGCCTCTGCACTTTTCCCTATTTTATTACACCCGATTGCGAGCGAGTGTAATTGAGTGTTTTTATTAAAATGGCGGTAAATGGACATTTTATTTAAAATGCATTCATTATTTTATGAACATAAAGTTATAATATATTTCTCAGTGACTTTTAATTTATAAAATTATTAATAAACAATTCTTATTTTGTTCATATTTATATAAAGTACCACCTTATAAACAATTGCCACTGTAAAGCAATTTTTAAATAATTAATCTCCCATTTATTAAAATCAAACTTTATTTACAGTGAATTTAAAAAAAATTTCTATATTTTATGATGGTAAACATATTTTTAATAAAATAATAGAATTTATAAAATAAATTAAGTTTGAAACATAACCTTTAGAATATTTCAAAACATGTCACTTCCATTTTTCCTGAAACTTATGTTAAAATATAGCTTAAGAATTCTTTAGTTTTATTCTCTGTAAACATTATAATGAGCAATTCGGTTGAAATTAAGAAAATAATTAAATTTTACAAAGATGTCAGAGTTTATTAAACTGTGTAAAAATTTGAAAAAATAAATTCCGCTTCGAAATTTTTGTAAAATTTAATTAATATCTCAAATTTCCATAAATTGCCCATTATAATGTTTACAGGGAATAATAGGAATAAATCCTATTATTTAAAAAAAAAATTTACCATCATAAAACTGAGAAATTTTTCTTTTTAAATCACTAATAGTAAATAAATTTTGGCTTTAATAAATGAGAGAAATAATTATTTAAAAAATTGCTTCACAATGGCAATTGTTTATAAGGTGGTTTGTTTTAAATTACAGATTGTATGCAGTTTACAATTATTTTTTATTTCCATTTTTTCGTGCACTTTCTCTACACTTTTGCGTTCTCGCTAGATTTTGTACTTTGTTTAAATGCGCATACTCCGCTTCACACTCTTGCTACACTCGAGTGTAGCAGTGTAGTTAGCGAGAACAAACCTAATATGTAAAAATTTATCCTTTCCTACCGATTAAAACCTTTAGAAATCAAAAGTTATTATTATTTTTTTCCATATTTTTTCATTTAAAAAAACTGATGGAGGGTCTAAAACTATGGAAGTTATTTAAATTTTAGTCCGACGGTGCACATATGAGATGTGCTCACTATACGTCACGCGGTCCTAGCGCACAAACCTATTTAAGGTTTATTGAAACTCTAACCTAAAAATTAAAAGCACCGTAACTCTAACAATTTTAAAAAATTTTGAAAACCCTTTGACCTACAATCACATCTTTTCTAACACTAAAGATATACCCATTTTCAAAAAAATCGAAAGACCCCCGACCAACATTGATATTTCTGAGAAATTTTGACCCATCTACACGAGTGTAAAAATGTGCGTCTGGCAGTTCTGGGCTGGGGCAAAGTACGTCTGGCAGCCCTTCGAAAATGCTCTCTCAGAAAGTCAATGAAAAAGAATATGTTATTTTAATTAATTTTTAACTCGTGTAGAAGTGAACTTTCGATTTCTAAAGGTTTTAATCGGTATGAAATGAGAAATTTTTACATTATTTTTCACCTATTCGCCCCCCTGCCGCCGCACCCTGTCCCAGCACCGGCCTGTCAGACGTGGGTTTCTGTTATTTACATGTCTTCAGTAATTTATACTCAAATTTTCAGCCGGTATGAAATGAGATAGTTGTTTTGGTCGCTAGCTCCCGGACTATGATAGTGAAAAGTGAGAATTTTTAAGTGAAAGTGAAAAGTGAGATTTTTTGTAGTGGAAGTGAGAGTGAAAGTGAAAATTAAGAATTTTTTAGTGAAAGTGAAAGTGAGAGTGAAATGTGAGAATTTTTTAGTGAAAGTGAGAGTGAGAATTTTTTGAGTGAAAGTAAGAGTGAAAAGTGAAAGTGAGAGTTACATGAACGCACCCCTGTTTAAAAAATTTTAGTGAAGGATGCGTTTTTTAAAAATTCACAGAGTATATTTTCTAAAAGTTTTCTATAATTTTACGATTTCATAAAAAATGTTCTTAATTGTAATTAAATATGATCCTTTTTTAAATGTTTTTATTGTAAAATGACAGTAAAAAATTTATTTTACTATATCATATGTGACACGGACAGTTAAAAGGGACCTACGATCCGACAAAATCGATTTTTACTTTTTTATCTATTTTCATAGTAAATAAGTCGCTCTTTCCAACGCAATAAACCGCAGCTTTCTAGCTGCATTAGTTTTCTCACAATTTCATTTGATCATTTTTTTGTTTTTTTCTCACTTAACAACTCAAAAAATAGTTAACGAAATGACTTAAAATATGGCTTATTTTACGCAAAATTTAATAAGCTTTCTAACCGTTTTTAAGTTTTTTGAGTATCTCCTTTCATTGACGAGATATGCTTGAAAACGTGATGTCATGTTTTTTGGTAGAGTCACGTGTAAACGTCCTGATACTCGTGAACGGTAGTGTATATTTCAAAACTTGTGAGGGAAAAATGTTTTAAAAACTTTCTATTTTAGAGTTGAAAAAGTTACATGATCCCTTACTTTTTTTTGTCTAAAAATATTTCTAAAAAAGAAAAATCGTCTCAACATGCGTACCTCTTCCCTATAATTTTAACTGTTAGAAGAGACAGAAAAATAATCTGCAAACTCTGCAGTTAAATAACACGCTTTCTTTTTTTGTCAGATACAGAATTTAAATTTCGATAATTGAAGGGAAAAAATCATTCACTTTTCAGCTTTGTCAGCCGATCGAAGACCTTGTCCTGAATTCGTAGGACCTTTGCCAATTCGAAAGACCCGGGCTGGCCTTCAATTTACATGTGCAGCACCTACTTTAGCTAACGAGCAGGGAATAAGGGATGTTTGGGTTTGCAATAGTGACGGTTATGTGGGGCAAGTTTGTGTCTTGAGTCTTTGTCCAGAACCACCACAAGTCACCTCTTGCAATGGTGTTTGCAACGCTAGAATTCTTTGCGTTGCTGGCATTCCTGCCGCAACTTCTGGGTAAATATGTCTACTTTCTTTAAAACTATTTTACCACAAAGAGAAAAAAGATTAAATAATTTATGCGAATGAACAAAAGAAAAACAATTTTTGATTTTATATTTTCTATCCTCGTTAGAACGTGTTCCCTACCCAACAACAATACCTTTGTCAATAATAAAAGCGGAATTAGTATCTCAATTCGGGACACGGAAACGAGCAGCGCAAACATTCAACTCGACAGGTTTGTCAATTCCTCTTTTTTATCAATAACAAAAAAACTGAAATATATACTACACAATTTTATATTTTACAAACTTCAGAGTAATTTTTGAAATTTTCCTTCACTGGTCATTTTTTCAATATTTGGATTTACTTTGGGATGCCTAATTATCCCATAAGAATCAATTGATTGAATGAATAGTATTAATGATAAGTTAAAAAACGAAAAATGTTAAGTAACTGAATTTAATTATCACGAATTTAATAGAATTTAAACAAAAATCTATCTGAAAAAAAAATTTGATGAAATTTTTGTTTTTTTTATAAATGATATTGATAAGAATTTGTAGATTACAGAATTTATAAAAGTTGCAGTACTACTATTTAATATAATTTAAAATTGGCAGACTTTTTGTATAACAAAATTTATATTTGGTTTAAGATTCATTGGAAGAACTCTTCATTTGTCTGACTTTTTATTTCTACACGGAGAAAAAAATGCTGTTGAATCAATGACATATGAGTTTGATTCATTGAATAGTGTCATAACGGACTGCCAAAAGTATATGCTGTTGTTTTGAAAGCACCGATTCTAATGATTCGATAGTATCACTTTCATTTAAGCAAAAGCATATTTCTCAAATTGACAGCATACTATGTTAATTTAAAGTTATTCCTGGATTGTGTAATGTTTATTTCAATAATTTTTTACTCTTAAACAATTAAACATACAAATTTGACAAAGTACATTTTGAAAAAGGTTTTTTCATCCTCTTTCGATTGAAAATAAGCATTTTGAAAAAAAAAATTTTTGACCAAAAAAAATCAAAATTAAAAATAAATTTCAATTTTTGAGGGAGATGGATACGATTTTTTTTTTTTTTTTTAAACGAAAGCTGAGGTTTTTTCCTAAAAGGACATATAAATGATAAAGTGAGACTAGAATGTTTAAACATTGAAAAAAAGAATTTTCTTCAAAACGGAGCTAAAAATCGGATTTAGAGCGCTCCGGCGAGTAGAAAACTCTTTTTTTCAATGTTTAAACGTTCTAGTCCCACTTTATCATTTATATGTCCTTTTAGGAAAAAACCTCATCTTTCGTTTAAAAAAAAAAAAAAAAAATCGTATCCATCTCCCTCAAAAATTGAAATTTATTTTTAATTTTGATTTTTTTTGGTCAAAAATTTTTTTTTTCAAAATGCTTATTTTCAATCGAAAGAGGATGAAAAAACCTTTTTCAAAATGTAGAGTAGAACGGGGTGAAAAAGCCACTTTTTTACTTTTTAAATTATAAAATCGGTACATTAATATTTTTTTTCAAAATTCCAACTGGTTCTGAAAGTTCAGTTCCTCAGCATCAAAACCCTTGTGAAGCGATCTTCGTATCCAGTGAAAGGACTGACTTATATAAGTTTCACGAAAGCACTGCAAGTGGCTTTTTTACACCACCTGGTGGGGTGAAAAAGCCACTTTGCAATTTAGGCAAAATATATAATCAATATTTATTTTTTCATGTTTTTTCTTTATTTATATAACAAATAATGTTATTTTTATAAAATTTAAAGAGTATTAACGTTAATTAATTCATTTTAATGCAAATATCACAATAATAAAGTATATAAAAGAAACACCATTTTCCTTCATTTTCAAAGATTTTTTCTTGGACTTCCCCGACCACGTTTACGAATGTTGGAGGAAGTTTGAGAAGTCTCCGATTGATTTATCTCGCGCAATACCTTCCGTTTCACTCGCTCAGATGCTGCAGCAATTTTCCGGGATTTATTTTGAGCAGCCGTTTCCTGCTCAAGGCGGAGCGATTCAATTTCTTCGGAATCAGTTAAAATTGCAGTTTTGCGGCGTTTTCGACCACGATTAGATGTTTTCCTTGGCGGAGCCTTTGGGAAAGGACGGATGTTCTCTATAAGAGAATCTAAATTATCTCTGATCTCTTGGTTCTCGATTTCAATGTTGTTTCCCCTCTCTTGCTCCACGTGTGGTTCTTCGACTGTGAGTGGGAGCGAAACTTCTGGAGAGCGATTTGTGATTTCGGCAGGCAAAAAGTCTTCTTCCATAAAAATGTTTTCATTTAGCGGACATATGCCTGTTTTTCGAAAGCTTGCTTGAATGTTTGAAATTGAAGCACCTCGTTGAATGGGTTCCAGAGCAATGCCGGGAATATCATGCATAGTGATGGTTCTCGAAGCATTCAATGGCATCCGCATCCAGTTGTCGCAAGCTGCATTAAAAAATCGTTTTATTGGGCCGAAGACACCTTTGTCAAGAGGTTGTAGCTTGTGACTCGTATGCGGCGGTAGAGACAAGACCACTATCCCATTTTTCTTACAGAACTCCAAACCAGTTATTGACAAGTGAGATTCGTGATTATCAATGATCAGAAGTACCGGTACATCGACTGATGGGTGAGCATATCTTTTAAAATGTTCCAGGTATTTGAAAAATTGATCTGTTTGCATCCATCCCGAAGGACTTGCTGCACCATCAGCACAAGCGCCAGCAGTTGTAAGGAAATGAGCTTGAAATCTCTTTCTCGGAAACACGTAGAAAGGCGGTAAACAGACTCCTCCTGCAGACACGGCAAGAGCTAGAGTGACTAATACTCCACGTTCTGCTGATGTTATGGAACCTATATTTCGAACGCCGCGTTGTGCAATGACTGGTACAGGTTTTTGAACAGTCGTCAATGCTGTTTCATCCATGTTCCATATATTTTCCGGCCTGATGTTAAAGCGCTCGATCACGTCTTTCAATTTAGTGAAAAACATGATCACATTGTGATTATTAAACGCAGTGGCACGACCCAGGCTTGTTGCTTGTGGTTTTCGCAGCGATAAATCAGGATGACGACGCATAAAACTTAACATCCAATCTTTGCTCGCAGAACCTTTTTGTCCGGGCGTTGTTCCGTGCCAATTTGCAGGAATTTTTGATATTTGACCTTTCTTTTTTAATGCGACTGCATATTCATATGCAAGTAATCGAGCTGCGCTGTATGAAAACCCGTGGAAAATAGCAGCGGCTTTTAGAAAATATTTTTTCAATGATATTTCTTGTTCGACGGAGAAAATCTGTAAATTTATTCAATATTAGCATACAAAATTGTGTCTTATGTGAAGTTTTTTTACGGTTATGTCTATTATTTACAGTAAAAATTGTGTTGCTTTTATAATTAATACACTTTGTATTATTTATTATATAATTAAAAAATTGTTATGTTTTTCATACTTAAAACGAATATTGTTAAACATTTTGTAAAGATGAAAATTATTATTTACCTGTTTTCGATTCTCAGTGCCAGTTTGCGATGCTTTTTGTAAACGACAACGTAAAGTTCCACGAGGGATTTCATATTTCTTAGCAATCGTATTAATCTTTTCTCCTTGTTTTATCTCTTCTAATGCTCTCTGTACTATATTTTCGTCGTTCTTAATTAATTTCCTTTCGTAAACACGAGGCATTTTGTCAAAAGAAAAGGTTACGAATAGTAAAAAACAAATAAACATCACATAATATTGAGTGGCTTTTTTACCCTTCAGGTTCTTGGCTTTTTCACCCTCAGAGCCATTTTCACAAAAAGCTCTAATAAATTTAAAAATTAAGAGTTTTTTTAAAAAATCGACATCACATACGTGTTAAGAATAGTTTTCTCTGTATGTAGAAATGTTTACTTTTATTTTCCGTCTACTCAAACTAGTTGTAATATTTAAATTTACTATAAAAACCATAATAAACAGTCAAACTAGATTCAAAAGTTGCGTATTACTAAATTGAACTTATATTCTAAATGGCTGATAAAACAATTTAATAGTTTTAATGTAAAATCCAAATGGCTTTTTTTCCCCCTGGCTTTTTCACCCCGTTCTACTCTACTTTGTCAAATTTGTATGTTTAATTTTTTACTCTTAAACAATTAAACATACAAATTTGACAAAATACATTTTGGAAAGGTTTTTTCATCCTCTTTCGATTGAAAATAAGCATTTTGAAAAAAAAAATTTTTTGACCAAAAAAAATCAAAATTAAAAATAA
This sequence comes from Leptopilina myrica (nomen nudum), assembly GCA_032872475.1. Classification (NCBI taxonomy): domain Eukaryota; kingdom Metazoa; phylum Arthropoda; class Insecta; order Hymenoptera; family Figitidae; genus Leptopilina; species Leptopilina myrica (nomen nudum). The sequence goes on along the minus strand of CM065459.1, from coordinate 26,663,236 downwards.
ATTTCAATTTTTGAGGGAGATGGATACGATTTTTTTTTTTTTTTTTTTAAACGAAAGCTGAGGTTTTTTCCTAAAAGGACATATAAATGATAAAGTGAGACTAGAATGTTTAAACATTAAAAAAAAGAATTTTCTCCTAAACGGAGCTAAAAATCGGATTTAGAGCGCTCCGGCGAGTAGAAAACTCTTTTTTTCAATGTTTAAACGTTCTAGTCCCACTTTATCATTTATATGTCCTTTTAGGAAAAAACCTCAGCTTTCGTTTAAAAAAAAAAAAAAAAATCGTATCCATCTCCCTCAAAAATTGAAATTTATTTTTAATTTTGATTTTTCTTGGTCAAAAATTTTTTTTTCAAAATGCTTATTTCCAATCGAAAGAGGATGAAAAAACCTTTCCAAAATGTACTTTGTCAAATTTGTATGTTTAATTGTTTAAGAGTAAAAAATTATTAAAATAACCATTGTACTGAAAAACACAAAAATTTAACCCCCCCCCCCCCTCGGAAAATATTGGACTAGGTAAAAAAATATTTTCACGAAAAATTACTATCTATGAGTACTACAAAAGCCCAAAGTTTTGCTACGATTGGAGAAAAATTTTTCTCCACCTTGATCACTTGAGATGGAATCGCTCATATATGGGGCGTTCCACACCAAATCGGAAATTATTTTACTTTTGCATCTCAAATATTTTTTTTCTTTTAGTGCCCGATGAAATTAGCTACCATAATTTTTTCAAATTTTTTCGTCAAGCGGTTTAAGAGTTACAGGTTTTTGAAAAAACACGTTTTTCACGTAATTTTTTTTTTTGAAATGCTTTTAACTTAGACAAAAATTGATCAAATTGGACGTTCTTATAATGAAAATTATTGTTTTTTCACGTAACCGTGTGGAAAAAGCCACGTTTGAGCCCACTACTCAGAGGCCCCCGTTGGGGGGCCCACGTGGAAGATCCACATCATTAATTAACAAAAATTTCTAAGTCCCAAAAAAAATTTTTTTTTACATCAACAAATTGATGTTTTTAATGATTTTAAACAATGAAAATCGCGTTTTTAACAAATATTAATATTACTTTTTTGAAAATATTTAACTTATATAAAAGCAAATCTTTGAGGGCCCACACGAAATTTTTTTTACATAAAAATATTTATGTTTATAATGATTTTAAACTATGAGAAACGTTTTTAACACAAACTAGCGTCGTTGTCCTTGCTCGCTAACGCTAGCTCGGACGACATTTTACTTGTTTATTTCCACTTATATAAATTTATTAAATAGCATCTCCATTGATAATATATATATATTAAAAAAATTTTAATTTAAATATTTACATATGTGAGGCGTTATTTCTCAAACGTCCCAGTCCAAAATTATAAGTCTTTGGATTGTGTTGGTATTTTGGGAAATTGTTGCCCTATATGAAAGTAATAAATCTGTAAAATATTAGCTCTTTAAAAAAAAATTGTAGAAAGTGGTGGGGGTTAAAGTTCTGACATTTTAAGTAACACTGCCATTTTCAAAACCATGTAACTTTTATAAAACTTTATCGATTTTAATTTGTTTATAATGGATTTAAAGCATTTTTCATCTACTTTCTAAAAATTTTACAAACAAATTTTTAAAAAAATTTTTAAACAATTTTTTTTCAAAAATTAAGTTTATTTTTTAATTTTGACCTTGATGGGTATTTTAAAAAATTTTTTTTTTATTTTTATTGGAAAGCTGACATTTTTCCGGAAAAAACCATATAAGTTTCATAGTGGGATGACCAGAAGTTTAGAAGATATTTGAAAGCAAAGTAAGCGGTGCGCCCGGGTTACTGTACGTTACGCCGGCGCTGCGCCGTTAAACGACATAAAAATCATTCTTTTATCTTCATCTGCTTCAGTAAAAGCTCTGCATTTAAACAGGGTTGATACTTCCTATGAATCTTTTTTAATAGTAGCTCTCTGCATTTAACAGGGTTGAGACTGTCATTAAAATAATGCCTCCATTACTTTTACCGAAAAAAATTTAAATATATAATTTTGAAAACGAATGTTTAAACTTTTATAAATTATAATTATTATCAATTAAAATGAGTAATTTTGAAAAAGAAAGATTAAAGTTTTAAAGGAACAATAATTATCATCAATTAAAATAATTAATTTTGAAAAAAATATTGATGTTTCGTAAGTTAAAATTATTGTTATTGGCAATTGGAAAATTTAATTTTGAGAAACAGAAATTTAAGGTGAATAGAAATTGAATATTTTAATAAGATTAATTTTTTAAAATTTAATGTTAAATAGTCATGAGATTCAATTTTTTTTATTAATTTAGGTCATTTGTTTAATAATAATAATAATAGATTTAAAAACAAATGACCTAAATTAATAAAAAAAATTGAATCTCATGACTATTTAACATTAAATTTTAAAAAATTAATCTTATTAAAATATTCAATTTCTATTCACCTTAAATTTCTGTTTCTCAAAATTAAATTTTCCAATTGCCAATAACAATAATTTTAACTTACGAAACATCAATATTTTTTTCAAAATTAATTATTTTAATTGATGATAATTATTGTTCCTTTAAAACTTTAATCTTTCTTTTTCAAAATTACTCATTTTAATTGATAATAATTATAATTTATAAAAGTTTAAACATTCGTTTTCAAAATTATATATTTAAATTTTTTTCGGTAAAAGTAATGGAGGCATTATTTTAATGACAGTCTCAACCCTGTTAAATGCAGAGAGCTACTATTAAAAAAGATTCATAGGAAGTATCAACCCTGTTTAAATGCAGAGCTTTTACTGAAGCAGATGAAGATAAAAGAGTGATTTTTATGTCGTTTAACGGCGCAGCGCCGGCGTAACGTACAGTAACCCGGGCGCACCGCTTACTTTGCTTTCAAATATCTTCTAAACTTCTGGTCATCCCACTATGAAACTTATATGGTTTTTTCCGGAAAAATGTCAGCTTTCCAATAAAAATAAAAAAAAATTTTTTTAAAATACCCATCAAGGTCAAAATTAAAAAATAAACTTAATTTTTGAAAAAAAATTGTTTAAAAATTTTTTTAAAAATTTGTTTGTAAAATTTTTAGAAAGTAGATGAAAAATGCTTTAAATCCATTATAAACAAATTAAAATCGATAAAGTTTTATAAAAGTTACATGGTTTTGAAAATGGCAGTGTTACTTAAAATGTCAGAACTTTAACCCCCACCACTTTCTACAATTTTTTTTTTAAAGAGCTAATATTTTACAGATTTATTACTTTCATGTAGGGCAACAATTTCCCAAAATACCAACACAATCCAAAGACTTATAATTTTGGACTGGGACGTTTGAGAAATAACGCCTCATGTATGTGTTGTGAATTTATGTGTGAATATACATGTGTATGTAAATAATAAATTTTGTTTATTTTCTTTTTAATAATTATTTATGTTTGCTTTGACAACTTCTTCTTAAACTCAATATTTTCGGAATTATAAGCTACTGAATATAGGTCTACAATTAAGGCTTCCAATTTAAGAACCGGTCGGACGCTCGGACGACACGCGCTAGTACCAGTCAGGTAGCAGTGAGTAGCCCAGAGGAGCTCACTGCTCACTGACTGGCAGTTGCGCGTGTCGTCCGAGTATCCGACCGGTTCTTGAATTTATGTTATTAAAGATAATTAATGTCATTAATTTAATGTAAAAATTAAATTAAATGTTAATAAAATTAATAAATGTTATTAAAAGCCGAGTAATATTTAAAATGTCTCAAGCAATTAATATTTTGAGAGAAGCAACTTTTATTATATATCAGAGCAATTATTACTACTTCGTATAGATTTTTAGTTTTTACTCGAAAAAGTAAACGCTATGAAACAAAATATCAGTTACACGCATATATGAAGGGTGGCATGACAAAAGGGGTCAAGCAACAATTTCATGATTTTACAGGAAGCGAAAAAAACATATTTAAAAATTCTATAGGTCATTAAAAAAACCGTTTCGAGATATTATAATGCTTTACAATAGGAAAAACATTTTGATGAGATAAACCCAGAAATTAACGAGAAAAATGAATAAGTGTGTGTTGTTTTAAGGTTACGTCAATTGCGCATATTTTCTTTTAAAATTAATTATTAACCACTTCACTGGCAGGGCGTTCCAAATGGCGTTCCACGCGCCGAGGCCTAAACTGGCAAAAACACCGAAATGGCGTTCCTAAAAAAACTCTTTTTTTAAAGAGTGTACACCACATTTAACTGTTGTAAATCAATATTTCTATAGTTTAGACATCAAGGAACAAGATTATCACAACAAAAATTTTAGTTTTTGTGATTTTCAACGTTTTTCCGAACGTTCAAATCGGCTATTTTTAATAATTTTCAACAAATGGCGTTCCACTTTTTTTCAATTTTTAAACTATAAAACTTGTATTTTTATTAAAAAAAGATATTTATATTACAATATTATAATATAATAATATAATTATTAATAATATATATATATATATATATATATATATATATATAAATAAATATAACATATATAAATAACTATTATTTATTATTATGAATGGTAATATTATACGTATATGTTTTTGCCACTCTGGGCCTCGGCGCGTGGAACTCCATTTGGAACGCCCTGCCAGTGAAGTGGTTAAAAAAGTATACCATTTATAGAAAAACTGAGAAATTCATTTCTTAATATTGAATTGATAAATCGAATGTGAAGAAGTAAAAAACGTAAAACTACCTTACATGCTCGAGTAATAGTACTTGAATGTTAAATTAATTTTGCTTTAAAAAATTTACTGTAAGATTACTGTAATTTTATACTAAAATATTACAATAATATTACTGTAATAATAATAAGGAACAGTATATTTAATTTAAAATTATTTATTTTAATTATTAAATTATAAGATTATTATTCTTACATTTCTTATTCTCATTTTGTACAAAATAAAAAAAAATTATTTTAATAAATGTTATAAATAATTTAATGTAAAACTAAAATTGCACATTTTGAAATATAGAACTTCGAGAGTATTAACATAAATGATTATTATAACAATATATAACCTTAATATATTACGATCGCTGCGCATGACAGTAGTGACGTGATCACACACTCAGGTGTACGTGGTAGCGATACGGATTACTACTTTTTCGAGCAAAAAGTTAAAAAGTAAAACTTTAAAATTTCTACAAGTAATATTTACAACATACTGAATGTAAAAAGTAATACAAAATTTAATGTAAATTACAATGCCGATGTAAAAATTAAAATTCTTAATGAAATTTTTGAAAGTGAATACTGCAATAATTACTATTATAGTATTTTTCACTACAAAAATAGTAATAATTGTGTAGTTCAACAATCGAATGAAGAAAATAAAGAAAATTTTCGCCCAATATGTTAATTTCTCAAAAAGTTTCAGAAAAAATCAATTTCTAGTATGGAATATTTAGCAATATTTTTAGCAAATTCAAATTACTTTGGTCAGAATTCGTGAAATTCTAAAAAACAGGAATAAAAATATTTTTTTATAAAAGTTACGGCAAATTGAATTTTTTGCAAGTTTTTAAACAAAATTTTATTTCTCCTAAATGAATGAACCGATTTAACCCCTTGGCTGTCGACAAGATTTCCACTGTTTTGGCCAAAAGTGTGTTGAAAATTTTTATTTTTTAATTTTTATGAAACTTGGTATCCTAAGGTTTTAGGGATCGCTGATTACGAATACAAGGTCGGTTTTTTAAAATTCAAAATGGCAGATCCAATATGGCGGACAATTTTTTTAAACTGATCGGATTCGCTTGAAAATGGTTACTCGGGGGTTTTCGGGGTCGCTGAACACGAATCTGGCGTTAGTTTTTCAAAATTCAAAATGGCAGATTAAATTTGGCGGACAATTTTTCAAAACTTATCGGTTTCGCTTGAAATAGTTACTCGGGGGTTTTCGGGGTCGCTGATTAAAAATCCGCGGTTCGTTTTTCAAAATTCAAAATGGCGGTACAAAATTACTAAAAATAGGCGGATTAGCTAGAAATAATATAATTTAAATTTTAATTAAAATTGATACTCAATTTATTGGGTATCAGCTTAATTTTCAATTTTGATAATGTAAATTGAAATTTTTAATCAGAAAGGCTAAAAACTGATGAGCAGTGAGTTCCAAGCAAATCCATACAATTTTGCTCCATGATTCTATCACATTGAAGTCGCCATTTTTAATTTTAAAAAACGGACCTCGGATTTGTAATCAGTAACCCCGAAAACAACCCGAAACCGCAATTGTGAAAGGCGCACCAACGGCGCGCGACGCGCGCGCAACGTTACTGTTTTTTTAAATTTCTCTTAAACTATTTTCTGTCCCACTCTGAAAATTACATATTTCATAGGAAAAAACCTCAGCTTTCCAATGAAATTATTTTTTAAAAAAACCCAAATCGGTCAAAAATCAAAAATAAAAATTATTTTAAAAAAAAGTTGTTAAAATTTTTTTTTTGAAAATTTTCTTATATGCATCAGAAAGTACATTTTTAGGGGGGGGTCCGCTTTAGAAATTTTGCCCCATGTGTATGTGTTTAGTGCATATGTGTGAGTATACATGTGTATGTGTTTAGTGTATATATGCGAGTATACATGTGTATGTATTGTGTGTGAGTATACATGTTATACTACTGTATTTGTGTATTTATATATATGTATATCTATATATGTTGCCGATCGATGAACTGATGTATTTCTACATATATTTTGCCGAACGACGAATCCGACGAAACGACTAGGAAACATTTTAATATTATAGAAGAGATAGAGAAGAGATGTTTTGACATTCTTATTTCTTTTTAAATGATAAAAATATTAATTCATGAATATTTATGGTCTATTATTATATTATTAATATTCTTATTATTATTGTTAAACTATTTAATTATTTGTCATGGTGTATTAGTATAAAAAAAAGAATAAATGAAACAAAAAGGAGAGAAAAGTAAAGAACAATATATATATATATATATATATATTGTAAATAATAAAAATATTCACTGTATAAAACCAAAGATTAATAATTTATTTTTTTTCTCTTTTCTTATTGTGAATTGGCCTTGTTTTGTATTCATTAAAAGTTGTATTTCTTTTTTTATTGTTTTTCTTGTTTATTTAATACTATCTACTGTTATCTGACTTAAATTAAACTGAATGCGATAAATTATTGTCCTGTATAAAATTGTAAATATAATCGCGCCCTGAAGGGATTCTCTTGTATTGTTTCATGTGTGTGGTGTTTGTTGTTATGGTAGATGTTTTGAAAGGAGAAATACACTGCTAATGTAAAAATTGTAAGTTTGCACGATTTCTTAAACTGAAAATTTTAAAAAGAAACATTAAAATATGATTGGAGTGAAAACATTGTAAAAAGTATATTCTGAGAGTATAGACTCTAGTCTATCGACAGATATTGTTGCTTGATTACCTGACACAACGTCGTACACTTTATTGGTTGTTGTTTTCTTACGTTGTTGTAACATTTTATAACTTGTTGAATAAAAAAAGAATTCTAAAAAAAACATAGTGGTAAGAGTGTTATCTGGTAGTCAGTAGCTCGTAGGCTCAATTCCCGCATGCGTCAGGTTTTTTTTGGTCACGACTTAATTTTAAAAAAAGTAAAAATTGTTAAAAAAGAATGTTATTTATCAATATTTGGACTAATTAATTAAAATCCACGAGAGCCACACCGGGGCCCTTACCATTTTTCTGCAAGGATAGTTTTTAATAAAAATATAAAAAAATATTTTTTTAATTTTCGAAAAAAAATTTTAATTTTAAAAATAAAATTTCATTTTTAAGAATGTATGTATTGATCGATTTTTTTCAAAATTTTTTGTAAGAAACTAGAACTAATTTATGAATTTTTAATCCTTGTCTGATTGTGGGCAAAGGATGGGATCTATTTATTCTGTAATTTTTAATTTTTCTAAAATGGTAGGTGGCCAAGTGCCTAACTTAAAATTTGACCAAATCACCCAATAAATATTCTCAGACTGAGTCTCTCTGAACATAACCTTCTTACTGTTTAAAATTAAGATTTGGTCAAATTGTGAGTTAGGCATTTGGCTGCCTATCGTTATAAAAAAATTTCTAAATAGAATAGAATTTCTAAATAGAAAAAAAAATTTATTTTTAAAATAAAAATTTTTTTTCGGAAATTAAAAATTTTTTTTTACATTCTTATTAACAACTAAGTGAAAAAACAATAATTTTCATTATAAGAGTGTCCAATTTGATCAATTTTTGTCCGAGTTATAAGCATCTCAAAAAGAAATTACGTGAAAAACGTGTTGTTTCAAAAACCTGTAACTCTTAAACCGCTTGATGAAAAAATTTTAAAAAATCGTGATAGCTAATTTCCACAGGCACTAAAAGAAAAAAAATATTAGAAAAATATTTCAGATACAAAACTAAAATAATTTCCGATTTCGTGTGGAAATATATGTATATATATATATGGGACGATTTACGTCAAACGGCCCAAAGCTCTGTCCAAAATTATATGCAATAAAAATACAAGTTATGCAAATGGAAATACTCGTCATAACATCCCCTCTCAATTGCAAAGTGGTGAAATTCAAAATTCAAAATGGCGTCCTTACTACGTTAATTAAAAGAGGCTGAACTCGAAAATAAATAAATATATTTATTAATTACATTTAAAAAACGATGCATAAATATAAAAATAGTCAAAATAAATTTTAATGTTTTTGGGGTCGCTAATTACGAATATGAAATCAGATTTTCAAAATTCACAATGGCGGATCCAATATGGCGGACGAATTTAAAAAAATTTCTTGAATTCGCTTAAAACTTTTTACTCGGGGGTTTTCGAGGTCGCTGATTAAGAATCTGAAGTCAGATTTTCAAACTTCAAAATGGCGAATCCAATATGGAGGACGAATTTTATAAAATTTCTTGAATTCGTTTAAAACTTTTTACTCGGGGGTTTTCGAGGTCGCTGATTAAGAATCTGAAGTCAGATTTTCAAACTTCAAAATGGCGAATCCAATATGGCGGACGAATTTTATAAAATTTCTTGAATTCGCTTAAAACTTTTTACTCGGGGGTTTTCGAGGTCGCTGATTAAGAATCTGAAGTCAGATTTTTAAAATGGCGAATCCAATATGGCCTTGAAAAAGGCCGATTAATATAATATTGTAATATGCAATTATTGGGTGGCCTTGAAAAAGGCCGATTAATTTATTTTTACGGTATACACTTTAATCTATGTCAGTGTATTTTAATATTGCATAACTGCAAGAGGCTCAGATGCATTTGAGTACTTAAATGTTTGCAACTGTTTTTCTGATGTTGCAATAAACGAATGAGCAGTTTGAATTTTTATAACATCAGGTGTTGCAAAAATCTCCTTGCAAGGAGTTCACAAGCGAGATGCATACTGAAATATATATAAACAGAATGCGTTTGAGATATAAATATTACGAATTTTTCGTGCATTTTAGCAGGTAGGTGGTATATTTTGCAATTTAAGCGTATAAATTAGTTCTATTCAGTTTTTTTATATTTTCTTTATTTCTTTGGTGTTTTTTAATTATTTTTAGAATTTTTTTATTTGTTTATTTCGTTTCTTAATTTATTGTTCTCTATAATTTCTTTTTCTGACATTGGTTTTACAGTATTATTTTTTTAATAATATTGTCAAAATTATGGCCGAAAGTAAAAAGAGGTTTTCTTCAAATTTGCTCCATGCAGATAGGTGTATCAATCCTCTTAATAGAGAAAAACATAAGCGTTCGGATTTAAGGAAAATATCCAAAGAATTATTAAAAGTATTTCCTCAGCTATCTGAAAACGCTAGAATTTGTAGTCAATGTAGGAAAATGTCTAGTGCCGGTTCTTCAAACGAAATTCCACTCGAAGAAGAAGACCCACAAAGTAACAAAAATGTTTGTCAAGAGAAGACGAGTTGGAACAGTTATTATGTGGACTTAAAGTGAAATATTCTTCACTTCCCAAGAATGACCCTCTACGACTGTCAATACTTACAATCAAACGACAGATATACTCTGAAGCAGTTATATTTTTCTGCAGAAGATTATGTTTTTGAACTGTCTAATGATTTGAGAAAGTTTACGTAGCATCATTTTATTGCTAAAAATCAGTCAAACTTTTTCAAATTTAAGAAAGATAATCTTGAAGATGGTGAGGTTATTTTGGAGTCTGATTTCTCAGAAAGTTATGCATTTGTGGCACAAAATGAGGCTCAAGGGTTTCATTATAATAATGATCAGTGCACGATACATCCAGTCATTTTTTATTATAAGAATGAAGACAAGGTAGAGCACAGTATCATTATATTACTGTCAGAGAGTACAACTCACGACACAGCAGTAGTGTCTTTAATGCAACAAACAATAATACCTGAAATCAAAAAGGTCGGCCATAAACTAAGTTAAATATTTTATTTTACTGATGGGGCGAAGCAACATTACAAAAATCGATATCAAATTAGTAATCTCGTTCACCACAAAAAAGATTTTGATGTAGAAGCAGACTTGCATTTCCATGCGACAGCACATGGGAAAGAATCATGTGATGGCATAGACGCAACATTAAAAACAGAAGCCACTCGTGGCAGTTCACAGGCCAAAGCAGGACCTGGTTTTGCTGTTATAAAAATTCAAACTGCTCATTCGTTTATTGCAACATCAGAAAAACAGTTGCAAACATTTAGGTACTCAAATGAATCTGAGCCTCTTGCAGTTATGCAATATTAAAATACACTGACATAGATTAAAGTGTATACCGTAAAAATAAATCAATCGGCCTTTTTCAAGGCCACCCAATAATTGCATATTACAATATTATATTAATCGGCCTTTTTCAAGGCCATATTGGATTCGCCATTTTGAAAATCTGACTTCAGATTCTTAATCAGCGACCTCGAAAACCCCCGAGTAAAAAGTTTTAAGCGAATTCAAGAAATTTTATAAAATTCGTCCGCCATATTGGATTTGCCATTTTGAAGTTTGAAAATCTGACTTCAATATATTTATTTACTTTCGAGTTCAGCCTCTTTTAATTAACGTAGTAAGGACGCCATTTTGAATTTTGAATTTCACCACTTTGCAATTGAGAGGGGATGTTATGACGAGTATTTCCATGTGCATAACTTGCATTTTTATTGCAAATAATTTTGGACAGAGCTTCGGGCCGTTTGTCGTGAATCGTCCCCCCTGATGGCCAAAATTGAGAGCTTCCAAAAAAATTGCTAATACCCAAAAATTATTCATACATATAAGTACTTTCGAAAAATATGTGGCCTTTTCAAAAATCCAAAATGGCGGCCAAAATATAACCTATGAATGTGTCTAAATTCAAAAACGGAGTCCGGTTTGCCCCACAGGCCCATTTTGAGAATAAATTTTTGTCAAAAAGAAACGCTTTGCAAATTCATCAAAGTTTTTGGTAGTAAATATTCCTGAGTTGTGTACCTTCAAAACCCAAGACATAATATTTAGAAATATTACACGATTTCATCAGAATTTCCTTAAGAAAAAATTCGGAAAAGTGTAGAAAAAACTTTTGCTCCCAGCGTTGCACAAACAAAAGTAAAAAATGTCAAATTAAAAAAATAAGGTATGCTACACAAGGTTATTTCAAATTTCTAAATAGCACTTTTGACAATTTCGCCATTTCGGAAATATTAAGAGGGGTTCCGGTTTGCCTCACTCCCCCCTAAATTAATTCAATTAATTTATTTATTTTGTCTAAGTAGTAGAACTATGAAACTACGGGACCACTTACCTACAGTCGGTAAGGTAGATTTCTTAATTTCGTATTTTCTAGCGGCTTATAGGGTGTGTTCTACCTTATCGACCGAGTTTTAGTACCGGCTGCCACCGCTAGATGGCGTCACTTAATTTTTTGCTCAACTTAAAAACCGTTGGTCAGGTATTTGATTTTTTTCAAAGTTTAAAATATTTTCTTCTCTGTTTTAACTAATAATTATTTATTTAGAAAATTTTGTTATATTATAAATATTAAAGAATCAGTCTAAAAATTATGTTTGTGAAAAAAAACATTTCATGTTTTACGCTCACATCAGAGTTTATTAAAATTATTTTTTGTCAACCAGGGTTCCGCACGTAATATACGTCATGTAAATTACATGAGTATTCTACGTTTGTAAACTACCTTAAAAATTTCAAAGTTACCCATAACTTCTAAACCCTGTTGTCAACTCATATTTTGTCACTAGACAAAGTATCATAGTTTTCTATAAACGAACACTGATTGGTCAACCAGAGTGTTTCTACTGGCAACTGCCAATCAGACTGCATTGTTGAATTGCCCACCTTGTCGTTCCTCTACCTTGGCGTTGCCCCACCTCTTATATACGAACTTTGGAGAAGCAGCCTCCATCTTTCTTAATGGCTGATAACTAAACAGATCAACAGTTAGTTTATTATACTAATAATAACTGAACAAAAAAAAGTGAAAAACAATAATGGACAAAGCGACCGGAAAAAGCATGTACTGCGTATGCAGTTATTGTAGGAAGCAATTTCCCAACAATCCCAGAGTTCAACAAGTAAGTGAAATAGTGTTTTTGCCACCGGAAATGAGATACTCCACATAGGTAAACAAATAATATAAATGTACAATTTTTTCAGCAGCTGCAACCTCAGGTGGAGGAATATGAGACACAAAATGTCAGATTTCGCTGGACAGGGTGGGATGTACCCTGGTTCATCGAAGTATCAAATCCTGCAAACAGAAATACAGCAGTTTATAAGCCAACACCTAAGGAACTTTTAGAACAGACTGCAAGTTCAAGTTCAAACAGTTCTTCATTGGAAATATCCAACCAAGAAGTTGACAATTTTCAATTCGAAGAATTATTTAAATTGAAAATAGACAACCAATAAGTTGACAATTGTCAATTCGAAGAATTTTTTGAATTGAAAATAGACAACCAACAAGTTAACGATTGTCAATTTGGAGAACTTTTTGAAGAACTATTATGACACCAAAATCTGGAAACTATAGTAGATCTATTAGAATTTGAACAGTCACTTACAATGGATGAAATTTTTAATATAGCTGAAGAAATCATCCAGGCGGATCAATTTCCTGTTTTGCTAAAGGTACAAGAAAATCAGGAAGATGCCATAGAAGAGCCATGCAAACCAATCGTGTAAAATCTTTAGTTTATGTTTTTTTAAGTACTTTCGTGTAAACATAACGGCGGTGAAAAAAAATTTATTTTATTATTTTTAAGTGCTTTTGACTCGATTGCAAAAGGATTGAAAAAAAGTTTACTTTATGTTTTTTTAAGTACTTTCGTGTAAACATTACGGTGGTGAAAAAATTTTTTTATTATATTATTTTTAAGTGCTTTTGACTCGATTGATAAAGGATTGAAGAAAAGTTTAGTTTATGTTTTTAAGTACTTTCGTCTAAGCATTACGGCGGTGAAGAAAAATTATTATATTATTTTTAAGTGTTTTTGACCTGATTGAAAAAGGATTGAAAAAAAAGTTTAGTTTATGTTTTTAGTACTTTCATGTAAGCATTATGGTGGTGAAAAAATATTTTTATTATATTATTTTTAAGTGTTTTTGACTCGATTAAAAAAGGATTGAAAAAAAGTTTAGTTTATGTTTTTTAAGTAGGGGAGACTGGGGTAAACCCGCGCACAGGGTAAACCCGCTCACTAGCGATTTGACGCTATAAACTCAACTTAAGATGGAGATAATTCTACTGTGAATAGTACTCAACATACAACTAATGTTAACGAACTTTCGTTTAGTTTTATGAATTCGTCATAGAATCAGAGACGGTCAATTGTTTTTAGAAGTGCAAAAAAGAAAAAATGATCTTCGGATTTTTAAGTTTTTCGATTATTTTTGAGACTTAATTTGTTCGACACATTTTTTTATGCTATTGGATGTCCTTTTTCGAAATATATATGTAGTTTTGTTTGATTTCAAAAAGATTTATTTAAATTTATTCTGAAATGTGAGAAACACATTCGGGGTAAAGTCGCTCACATGAAGTCGGAATAAAGCCGCTCACTTATTAAATTTGTGTAGGAAGCCGAATCAGTATTAACAGTATTTGCGTTTTTTTCGGCGATCTTAAAATTTTTAATATTAAAAATATTTATTAAAAGATAAATAATAGGGGAGACCGGGGCGTAATGGCTAAGGGGCGTAATGAATAATTGTAATTTGTTTAAAAACCGTAAATTGTAATAATTTCGCACAATAGACAAGTTATTGTACTTGGTATACTGCAAGTTTGTCGGAAGTTTCATTAATATTTATTCATTATTGTAAGAAATATAGTAGAAAAACTATTTTTGACATACGAAAGTAACTTTTCAAAATTTTCGTTTTTTCGTTCTATTTTTTTGAAAAATAGCTTTAAAAAAGAAACTGAAATAAGGTTTCGATCTTGACACGTTTGTTTTTAAGGGACAATTCGAGATTTTTGATTCACACTTCCGGTATTGTTAAAAAAAGGCAAATATTTGCCGAACACCCCCGGGGCGTAATGGCTACTTTTTCCCGGGGCGTGTTGGCTAATGCAATACGCTATGTATAAAAAGCAACGTACCATATCGGCGAAGTGTAGGTTTGTTTTCGCGGTTACTTGTCACTTAGTTTAAGTATGTTTAGGTGTTTTTAACCAAATTTTTAAGTTTTGGTCTAAAATTTACAAACAGTAGATTTCAAGCTACGATTTTAATGAGAAATTACAAAAAAATTGAGAGAGTGCCAATATCACAGAATATTATTGAAAAAGCGATAGGAGGAGTATTGCTGAATAAAAATAGCATTCACGGAATACCCAGGAACCTTAATTTACAATATACAATAAAATTGGAAACTGTAGATAATAATTAGCAATCATTATTCATTACGCCCCGGGAGTTATCCATTACACCCCGGTTAGGGGCGTATTTTGGAGCTCTGCATTGCTCCAGAAAAACTGCTGTAGAATAAAAAGCAAGAGTCATATCGGGACGTTCGTAGTCTTAAAAGTAAGCTGAGATACCAGAGTAACTTTTCTGAGAGATAAACATTCAATTAGGACAAAAGTGTCCGAGTAAAACAACAAAGAGTGAAAAGTTAGCCATTACGCCCCGGTCTCCCCTATTCATTTCCTAACAATGTTATTGAATTATTCGGTAATTAATTGAATATTTAACATTTTGAATGTCCCGCATTTCGCGATTTGTGGCGAATTTTTTTAATATATGGCGCCGAACTATCAATATTTCTTGTCATTATTAGTGATTATTAGGTTATAACAGTTATAACAAACAACGCAAACAAATAATCAAAATTTGTCTTTGTATTTTTCGGCTAAAAAAAGACATAAATCTAGTTTGTTGTCTTCGTTCAGTTCACGTTTTATCATTGTTTATTTTTAAATTTAAAATTTCATTTGTTATATTTTATCAATAATAAAATCTATAACTTGTTACATCCAGAAATGTATCTGCTTTTTAATTTTCTCTTAATAAAATATTATTTAACCCTAGAAAGAGTAACTGGGGTGCCCGGACACCCCACGCAATATTTAAGGTACGCCCCTGGCTCAAGCGATAGTTCTTTTGCGCGCAAATCCTGTCCATAATTCAGTTTGAACCTCTATCTGTTGAAACCTAAAGCGCCGTCAAAAGTTTCGCTCCAGAAAAAGTTAATAATAATAATAATATTATTATTATTATATTATTATTAAATTGATTCAAAAGTTATAAATTTTATTGTTAATATATTCAGATATATTAATTTTGTAAAATTTTAAATTTATAACATTATTTTTAATAAATATTAATTGTTGAAGTCCATTTTATAATTCATTTTCATGATTTTCACTATTCGCCATTTGTCTTTAATTTCTATCACTTCAGATGTTCAAATAATTATGTTTTTTTTAAGTAATACAAAAACTAATTTTTTCCCCTAAAAGTATATCTATTTAAGTTTAAAAACCCAAAATAGTTTTTAAATTAGTCAATTTTTTAAGAAACTACAGCTTTTTTTGAAAAGAAATTGAATTTTGCTATTTTTTGGTGTTTTTTTGTTTTTTTCATTATTTTTTTAATTAATCAAAATATGAATAATATTATTGTGTTCCTTACTAAAAAACCAATTAATCCATTATAATAATTTTTTTACGTCAAATAGAAACCTTATAAAATAAGTTTAAAGTGTGGGGTGTCGGGACACCCCAGTTACTCCTTACAGGGTGAGTAAACTAACGTACTCCTTCTAGGGTTAAATTCACAGTTGTAATTCATGAAACCTATACTTATTATTTAATAAACCAATATTTATTGTTTATAGAACTCATAATTTATTATTAATAAATCATACTTAAGACGAAAATAAGGAGAAATTTAATACATACAAAAATAAAACTATCGGGATTAGCTTAAATTCTTTAAAAAAACAAGTGATCGGGTTTACCCCGAGAGGTGAGCGGGTTTACCCTGGAAAAATATGATTTTGAAATTTAGTACACTACCGTCCGAAATTGTGCGAACGCTAACATCTCGAGCTATTAAAAAACACACCCGCACAGAAACAGTGATAACTCGGTTAAAAATGAAGCTAGATGCTATTTTTAAATTGCATTGGAAAGCTTATTACATTTCCAATGAAATGCTACTGTGTTAAGTTGTATTGCATAAATAGGAAGCGAGATATCATGTTATAACGACAAAAAAATAATTATATTTTTTTCGGAATTTCTTACTCTGACTTGGACTCCTGGCACAGTTTAGCAAAGTTTATGAAAAAAATTGTTACTTTTACAGACAATTCCTTGTAACCTAAGCTTTAAATAGAGACCAAGAACAGCAAAAAATATTTACGGGTTCGCGAGATATTAAAAAAAGAGTCGGACCGTGCAAAGCAGAATTTTCAATCATCGATTTCTCTAATTCGCCGTTGAGTCAATTACTTGTCTGTGAAAAAAGTGTCGAAAATTAATTTTACCAAGTACATTCTTACTGAGATCCGTTTTTTAATTTAATTTATTATATATCAATATTTAAAAAGTGGATCCCAGTAAGAATGTACTTGGTAAAATTAATTTTCGACACTTTTTTCATAGACAAGTAATTGACTCAACGGCGAATTAGAGAAATCGATGATTGAAAATTCTGCTTTGCACGGTCCGACTCTTTTTTTAATATCTCGCGAACCCGTAAATATTTTTTGCTGTTCTTGGTCTCTATTTAAAGCTTAGGTTACAAGGAATTGTCTGTAAAAGTAACAATTTTTTTCATAAACTTTGCTAAACTGTGCCAGGAGTCCAAGTCAGAGTAAGAAATTCCGAAAAAAATATAATTATTTTTTTGTCGTTATAACATGATATCTCGCTTCCTATTTATGCAATACAACTTAACACAGTAGCATTTCATTGGAAATGTAATAAGCTTTCCAATGCAATTTAAAAATAGCATCTAGCTTCATTTTTAACCGAGTTATCACTGTTTCTGTGCGGGTGTGTTTTTTAATAGCTCGAGATGTTAGCGTTCGCACAATTTCGGACGGTAGTGTATATGTGTATTAAAATTTTTCCCTAAGTAAAACTAAAACAGATAAATTAAAAATTCTTTTGTATTTTGTTAGTCGAAATCATAAGCTTTCAAATTACATAAATTAACTTGGATTTAGAGAATAATTTCCTAGGTTTTTACCGTTCTGAAATAAAGTGAGCGGGTTTACCCAAGTCTCCCCTACTTTCGTGTAAGCATTACGGCGGTGAAAAGAATTTTGTTTTTTTATATATTATAAATTAACAATATTATTCAAGTTAATTTTATTATTTTGTATTGTACACGCTTTATTTACGCTTCTTTTTCCACATGAAATAATTAGAATAAATTTTTGTTTGATTGTGCATGTTCCTAAAAGTGGCCCGTGTTTTTTGTGGTTCCTGCATGCAAAAATTCCGTAAATGTTTGCTTGATTATGTTTTTACAAGTGATTAATTTTTAAAATGTTTTTTTAGCACAAAGTTTAATTAAGCTTTTTGACTCTGCTTTGTTCACTAATTTTTAATGTTATTGATAAATTTAATGTATTTTGTTAATGGTTAATAATAATTAAAATAAATTACTGATTTTGATTCATTAAAATCAAATTTGTTTAAGTTACAGAGTTTGCCAAGTGTGGTACATATATCACAATGGTGGGGATGCAGTGATCGTAGGGATTGCTAAATGAGGTGGCTCACAAGCGAGTGGGACTCATTCTTGTCTCAGCCTTCTAACGGTTCAAAATTGTAGTGATAGAATTAATCGTCCTGAATTTTTAATATATAAAATTTCTTATTTTTATTTTGTTCGTAAATTGGTATACAGAACATGGAAGAAAATAATTTTGTACCGGATAGCAAAAATAAGTGTATAACCATTTATGACAGTGAATCATCCACTGTCATTTTAGACAGCAGTAGTGATGATGAAGATGTTCTTGTCATAATTATAAGTGACAGTGAGGTAAAATAAAATGATAATTTTCAAGTAATTAAAATTAAAAACTGTGGTGATAAAGAAATATTGACATCAAATTATTATCTAAATAATAATAATAATATCTCATTTTATCTTCAACATTTTTGTATTAAATGTGTATATCCTACCAGTCAAATTTGTTTATGTTGTCATTAGGAAGGGGTAAGAGAGAGAGAGAGTAGGAATTGGATTATATAAGTCGGTGCAATAGAAGTATAGCTCATTTATACTATTTCTTAAAGGAATGATTACAGTAAGTAAGTATAAATTCCTCGGCAAAATTCTGTTTTTTTCCTTATTTCCAGATTACAGCGATTTTAGAAATTTCTTTCAGGATTAAAAAAAATTTCAGTTACTGTTTTTATTTTTTTTATAATTTTTCTTTATTTCCAAATTACAGCGATTTTAGAAATTTCTTTAAGGATTAAAAAAAAAATTTCAGTTACTGTTTTTAATTTTGTTTACTTCCGGATTACGGGTTTAAAAACATTTTTAAGGATTTTTTTTCATTTTCATATTTTTTTCCAGATTACGTTTTAAAAATTTTTTTCATTTTATTTTTAATTTCTCTTTATTTCCACACTACAGCGGTTTTAGAAATTTCTTTCAGGATTTAAAAAAGAAATTCAGTTACTCTTTTTTTCATTTTGTTTTTTTTTTCTTATAAGGTTCTTTAACCCTTTTTCGCAAAATTATTTTTTAGCGTGATTTATAGCTTTTTTCAAGTTCGTGTGTTCTTAGCTTTTCTTTTTCTTTTTCTTAAATTTAAAGTTTCCTCTTTATTTACAGTCCACTTTATTTTAGTTTTTCTCAATTAATTTCCACTTTTCTTATAAGGTCCTTTAACCCTTTTTTCAAAATTATTTTTTAGCGTGATTTATAGCTTTTTTTATAGCCGAGCCCAAGCTTGACTCGATGTACAGAGTACTCGAAAAAGTCGAGTACTCGAGTGGCATCGAGTGCTCGAATTCATTCGAGTACTCGAAAATTTTCGAGCTTTTTATGAGGCTCGGGCTCGAACTGATTAGGCTCGTCTCGGCGCGAAAAATAAAAAGCTCAAAAATACTCGATCGAGCTTCGAGCTTTTTGCACACCTCTAATAATATTATAATAATAATATTTCCTAACAGTAACTGTGTTCTTATGGGAGACGGGTTTTCGTTTACAAAAGAACAAGTACGTGCAAAGATGCAACTTCTTAAGAATAATTTTACTACAGGCTTCGACAAAATACCTGTTTTTCTTATTAAGGATTGTATTAATGAACTTGTTGAACCCTTGACTTCGACTTTTAATCTTTTATTAAAAACTGGTATTTTTCCTGAATCGTGGAAGCAAACAAAAATTTGCCCAGTATTTAAAAAGGGGGATAAATCAAACATTGTAAATTACAGACCAATTTCGATAATATGTAATTTTTCTAAAGTATTTGAAATGTTAATTTATGATGTTATTTGGTCCTATTTTTCTCCGGTTCTCTCAGAATCGCAGCACGGCTTTGTTTCACGCAGGTCCACAATGACAAATTTGGTAACGTTTGTTAAAATGGTCGAATCGTTTCTGTTGATTCATAAGCAGGTTGATGTTATTTTCACCGATATTTCCAAAGCATTTGTTTGTATTGATCACTGTAAAATTCTTTCCGACCTATCTTCTTTGGGTTTACCAGATAAATTATTACTTTTAATTCAACCTTATTTAACAAACCGTAAAATGTTAGTGCAATATTCTGGTTACTCTTCATTTCAATTTATTTCATCATCTGGTGTTCCACAAGGCTCAAATTTGGGACCAATTTTTTTTGTAATATATATCAACATTGTTGGTCAATTTATTGACAGCAACCTGCTTTTATATGCTGATGATGCAAAAAATTTTCGACCAGTTAATGATATTAATGATTGTATTGATCTCCAAGCTGATGTAAAGAAATTCTCTGATTGGTGTGAATCAAACTCCCTTCATATTAACCCATTAAAGTGTAGTGTAATGACCTTCTCAAGAAGTACAAATATTATTACATTTAATTATACTGTAAATGAACACTCTCTTAAGAGAGTCACTAAAGTAAAAGATCTAGGAATTCATTTAAAAGTCTCTTTAAAATTTAATACAAATATTGACATAATTGTAAGAGAAGCAAACAGAAGCATAGGTTTCATAACTCGTACTTGTAAAAAATTTAAAAATGTTACTGCTATAAAATCTTTGTTTTTGTCCTTGTCATCTCTAAATTAGAATATGGCTCAATTCTGTGGCACAATCTAGCGCAATACTTAATTGATATGATTGAAAAATGCCAAAAACGTTTTAAAGTTTCTTTTTTATAAACAAATGGAGTATTTCTTTTACCAGGTTCAAATTATAAAGATTTATGCGACGAGTTTCAGGATTTGCCTTTATTAAAAAGACGTATGATCAAGATCACTATATATCTTTTTAAGGTCATTAGGCATATTATTAATTGTCCTTATTTACTTTCTATTTATTCCTTTTTGTAGTCATAGAAGAGTTATGCCTACCTATATTGGATGCAAGTCACTAATAAATACCATTATCAATGATATGTGTGAGATGTTTAATCATGTTTGCGATGAGACCAATTTTGATATTTTTTTTCATTCACTACATACATTTTGTAGAATAGTACACGAGTTTGTTCGTAGATCTTAGTTGTATTTCTTTCTTCTTTTCCTAATTTTATTGTATTCTATTTTATTGTATTAAAACTCAAATATTATGTAAACGACGCTTTCTTATATACATATTTAAATAATCGTGTAATTGGTCTTATGACTGTTGGATTAAATTTCAATAAATAAATAAATATGTTTGGTATTGACTTGGTGCATGTGTTTAATAGAGTAAAATAAAATCATGCACACACTCGTTAAGCTAATAAAGAGTGCATTTTTTAGGTGGGTAAAGACAAAGAAAACAATATAACTTGTGATTAGTAGTATCATTTAATAAATCGAACTTTTAAGTAAAACGGCTTACAGCAGACTGACTAAAGAAGGTTTTTACAGGTATTTGAAAGGTGGGTAGCGTAGGGTTTTTACAACTTAATCCCATCGCTCAAAAACACATTAAGTTCCAACAACTCAGTATTCTAATAGAGTGTTATTGCAATGGATTAGAAAACTATTTGTTAGTATACATTGTCGAATGTTTTCTTAACATCTGTGGTAGTAAATATGGTTATTTTTAAGACCAAACTTTAGAATTTTACAGTTTTCTTTAAAATTATCTTTGAAAAGAGAAAGTGAATAATATTAGAAAATTCTTTATTATTTACTTGTCATATGGACTATATACGCCTGAACAAAATAAATAATTTTTTCTTCTTTTCAGGCGTTCGAGTTATTGCAAACGCTCCCTGAATCATCGGAAGAAGTCCATAAAAATAAATTACTTGTAATAATAATAAATAACTTTTTATAAAGAAAATTGATTTTATTTAATCGTGGGCGAGTGTCTTAATTCAGAGGGACTTCTTAAAATATAAGACAGAAATTGCGCCCGCATATTTGCGGTTTTAAAACTGCGTGCGCAGAATAGTGGGGAGATTAAAGAGAAAAAAGGTGAGGGATAGTGAAGCTAGACGGCGATTTCATTCACCAGCAGCGTCATTCTCTCCGCAGTCTCCGAAGTAAACGTAAGTAAAATTTTCTTTACTATTACGCTTTTATTTTCTTATTTTTTCAGCTTCTCTTATAATTTTTTTTATTTTTAGATTTTTTACAAGTTTCTTTACAGATTTTATTTTTTTATTTTCCAAAATTTTTTTTAGGTTTCCTTATCGATTTTATTTTCATTTTTTTCCAAGATTTTTTTAGGTTTCCTTGTAGATTTTATTTTCATTTTTTTGTATTTTCTAAGACTTTTTTCAGGTTTCCTTAGAGATTTTATTTCAGAATAAAATTATAGGGGAAACTGGGGTAAACTCGCTCACTAGCGATTTGAAGGTATAAACTCAACTTAAGATAGAGATATTTGTACTCTGAATAGTACTTAACATACAACTAATGTTAACGAACTTTCGTTTAGTTTCATGAATTTGTCATAGAATCAGAAGCGGTCAATTGTTTTTAGAAGTGCAAAATAACAAAAATGAACTTCGGATTTTTAAGTTTTTCGATTACTATTTTTAAGACTTAATTTATTCGACCAATTTTTTTATGCTGTTGGATGTTCTTTTTCGAAATATATATGTAGTTAAAAGATAAATAATATTCATTGCCTAACAATGTTATTGAATTATTGGGTAATTAGTTGAATATTTAACATTTTTAATGTCCCGTATTTCGCGATTTGCGGCGATTTTTTTCAACAGATGGCGCCGAACTATCAATATTTGTTAGCAACATTGAGCGGAATCATGTCTATATCAGTCATTATTAGTGATTATTAGGTTATAACAGTTATAACAAACAAAGCAAACAAATAATTAAAATTTGTCGCTGTCTTTTTCGGCTAAAAAAATACATAAATCTAATTTATTGTCTTCGTTCAGTTTATTTATTTATTAATACAACCTGCAGTCCTGCAGGACCATAAATGGGTTACTACAATCCATGTAAATTTACAAACAAAGGCAAAAAAAGAGTAAATGATTCATAATCTATCAATATACAAATTAACAGTACCCTGTAAAAAAAAGTATTGAGAGTACGGGATCCCGCATTGAGAGTGCCTACCCTTCAATGTGGTATTCGCGAAATAGCGCATTGGGTGTCGTGGTGAATGCGTTATTCAAGGGGTCCCAATGCGTTGCAAGTTTTAAGCTTTAAAATAAAGAAAATACGTGACAGGAGTAAATAATTAGTGTCAGTGTATCAAAATACGAGTTAAAGGAATGAAAAAAATACTAATAGTGAGTGTGAAAATGAAGTTTAAAGAAAATAAGGTAAGATTAACTGTTACATATAAGTCCAATGCGTCATAGGCTGTTTTCAATGCGGCGCATAATCGGTATATGTAGTTCACGCTCTGCAGCGGCGCTCTCTTCTTTACCAACAACGGATTCTTTCTATTCAAATGGTAATTTTGAAAATAATGAAAAATAATATTAACTAAAAGTTGATAATGCATTTCAATCAATAAAAAATGTTAATTAATTTAATATTATTAACGACCCAGCGTTGGAACGTTATTAAGTAATTAAAATTCTTTCCAAAAATATTGTTATAATTTCTAAAAATTGTTCAAAATAATCGATTTAGAGAAAAATTTTAATTAAAAATAGTGGTCAATAATTGAATTTCGTAATTAAAAATTTTTTATAATCAATAATTTGGAAAACTTGTGAACAATTCAAATGTCCTAAAATTTTAATTGAAATATTTTTCAAATTAATTTGATTTCAAACAATAGAATTCATTAACAAATTTTGGAAGAATTTTAATTTCATTTCAACTTGTATTTTAAGTAAACTTTCTAATAGTTCTTTAAATTAATTAATTTTCAAAGAACCTATTGATAAAAATTAGAAAAAATAATATAGAGAATTTTAGTTAATAATTTTTAAATGTTATTGAATATAAGAGTTAAGTAAAACTTTTAGAAACATTTAATAGCTAAAAGTTTTTAAATTAAATTATTTCAAAATATTAATTTTGAATATTTTTAATTAAAAATTATAACAAATTAATTAATTGTAAATTTTAATATCACATATTTTTAAAATTATTTAGTTATTACTAAATGTTTAGAATTATTTGAATTATTAATAGGCAAAATATAGTTAATAGAACAATTTTCGAATAATCAGTATTTCGTAAAATTAAGTTGAAAATAGTTAAATGTTTTACGTACTTTGAGTGAACTTTCGTTATCTTTGAATAATTAAATTGAAAAAGAAGTTCAATAAATTGTAATTAAATATTTATTTTAGATAGTTATTTAAGTTTTGAATTGTTTTAGTAAAAGATGTGAAATTAATTGAATTTTGTAAGAAATCTTGATAAACGAGGTTCCTAAAATTTTTGATAGAACAATTGAATAGTTTTAGTAAAAGATGTGAGATTAATTAAATTTTATAACAATTCTTGAAAACCGCGGTTTTTAAAAAAAATTTTGGAACAATTGAATTTTTGAAAGCGTTTAAATGACAAAATTAAAAAAATGTTAACTTTCGTCAAATTTTAATAAAATAAGATTTATATTTTCGATAATTTTGTATAAGTTTTTGTGACAATTCGAAATAAAATCAACGAATTTTTCAACATTTTGGTACTTTTAATTGAATAAAACGAAATTGTATTTTAAACCTGATTAAAAACAATTTTTTGGAGTTGTACATATCTGTATTTTAATCTTTGAAGTTTATTTATTTATTTAAAAATATCAGTTAAATTCAAAATGTATCAAATATCATTTAATAACTTTTTATTCATTCCTTTAACTCGTATTTTGATACACTGACACTAATTATTTACTCCTGTCACGTATTTTCTTTTTTTTAAAGCTTAAAACTTGCAACGCATTGGGACCCTTTGAATAACGCATTCACCACGACACCCAATGCGCTATTTCGCGAATACCGCATTGAAGGGTAGGCACTCTCAATGCGGGATCCCGTACTCTCAATACTTTTTTTTTACAGGGTAGATAGAAATTCGCTGTTTGTTGAGAAAAATAAATCCAAATCTGGTTTTATCATTTGAAACATTCGATTTATGGGTCATTCTCACAATCGGGACAAATGACCCGTACATTAGATTTTTTTAAATAAATAATAATAATTTTTCAAAACTTTTACCTCCGAATAATAGCATTCATCATGATTTAATCGGATCCTATGAAAAATAAATAAAAATTTTGAAATATTTAGAGATACACATGTTTATATAGTATAAAAACTCCCCTCCGTTACTGTTCATAAAGAAAGTTTCATTTATTAAAGAGGTATTATATTAATTTTGCAATATTAAAAATTTTTTGCCGGGTAAAATCTACTTATTATTCTATTTGTAATTGATTCATCAAGAGTAAAGTAAAACATTTGTGAGGTATTTTTTCTTAGAATTAAATTCGTTTTGTGCAGAAATATAACTCCCCTCCGTTACCACTCACAAATATAATGATAAAATATAGAAAAAAACGACAACATAAAAATAAATAAATCAAAACTCTTTGTAGTGTCAGTATAGTTATGGTCATTACATAAAATGATGAAATAAAAAGAAAATAGTCAGTTTTAAAAGGACTTTTAGTGTGTCAGTGTTCATCGACATAATAAAAACCAAAATGGCGGATTCAATATGGCGGAAACTTTTTTTGAAAAATTCATCGTATTTGCTTGAAACTCGTTACTCGGGGGTTTTCGGTGTCGCTAATTACGAACCCGATATCAGTTTTCCAAAATCCAAAATGGCGGATCCAATCTGGTGGACACATTTTTGAAACATTCATCGGATTTGGTTAAAACTTGTTTCTCTGAGTTTTTCGGGGTCGCTGATTACGAATCCGATATCAGTTTTTAAAAATCCAAAATGGCGGATTCATCAAGAATAAAGTAAAATATTTGAGAGGTATTTTTTCCTAGAATTGAATTAGTTTTGTCCACCGCACGAAATTCCCCACCATTACGGGAGACAAACATAATAAAATTTATTTTTGAAATTAGCAACCCTAAAAATACACGAGTATCTACTTTAAAATTATCCCAATTATTTCATAAAAGTGTCCACCATATTGGATCCGACATTTTGGATTTTGGAAAACTGATATCGGATTCGTAATCAGCGACCACGAAAACCCCCGAGTAACGAATTTTATGTAATTTCCATCAATTTTTAAAATATTTTAGTTGCGATAAATTTTCAACAAAAATTCTGAATAAAAAACATTAATTTTTAATAATAATGTTAATAAAAATTGTAACAACGTATTTTATAGGTTTATTAAGATCCCCCTTTTGCCACAGGATTAATAATAAAAGTGATTTTTCAACTTTTTTTATAAAATTTCAATTTTGAATTTGTCCCTTCCTAGAGATTGACCCTTATATGGAAACACGCATAGTTTGTAGGAGCGGAACACCCTAAATTATTGCGAGATAATGGTAAAGTAAGCGGTTCATAATTACGAGAAGAAAGTCTTGGTATTTTGAATGGCAATTTAAATAGTAATTCAGGAGCATAGATTTGCGAAGAAATAATTTTAAAAATGAAAATACAAGCCAAATACACTCTACGTTGTTCAATTGTGTGGAAATTAAAACGTAAACACAGTTCATTATAGTCGTGACCCTGTTTTGGGTATTTTTTTCTATTTTAAAAACAAGGTATTTAAGAAATCTTTTTTGAATACGTTCAAACTCACAACTGTATTTATCAAATTGTGGAATAACAATCGAAGACGCATATTTAAGTTTCGAACGTATCTGGTAGTTAAAAAGAGTTTTCAGAGTGTTTATTTCAGAAAAATGTATAGATGTCTATATTAAATGACCCAAGGCCTTTAAAACTGAAATATGTTCCGTAAAGCTAAGACGTGAATCAAAAATGATTCCAAGATCCTTAGCACAAAACACTCTTTCTAAATTAATATTATTAATATTATAATCAATCATTACCGGACTATTACTTCTGGTAAAAGTTAACAAATGACACTTTTTAATATTCAAGGGTAATTTATTAATAAAAGACCATGCAAAAACACGATCTAAATCCTCTTGTAGAGTCTTAGTGTCCGAAAAAGATTTTATAATTCTTAATATTTTTACGTCATCTGCGAAAATTAGGATATCCGATTTAATATTCTCAGGTAAGTCATTTATATAAATAGTAAAAAGAGGTGAGCCTAGACTAGATCCCTGAGTGACTCGTCTGTTAGGTACAAAGACATCTGACGAAAATTTACCAATCGTTACATTATGTTGCCTTTCAGATAAATAGTCAATAAGTAAAGTTTGTAAGTTTGATGGAAGTTAACAATTTTTAGTTTTTGTTCTAAAATAATATGGTCAATATTGTCAAATGCCTTTGAAAAATCAAGGAATGCAACATCCACCTGGTAACCCTTTTGTATCGCTTCATTAATTACTTGCGTAAAATAAGCTAAATTTGTCAATGTGGATCTCTCCTTGATAGTAAAAATTTGACATTGTTAAAATAATCACGAGGAATAAAATTTAATTTTATTATTTAAATATTGATCATTATGTTTTCTCTTTTTAAGCAAAGACTTCTTAATACCAATATTATTAATAATATCGTTCGTAAACCATGGAGGGTAACAACGAGTTGACCTATTTAATTTATGTTTTGGGATATATTGTTCAAAGGCTTTACTTAAAATATCGTAAAAAGTCATACAAGCTTCGTCAACATTTGAGCATAGTTCAATTATAGACCATTCAAGATTGGATAGATAAATGTATAAATTTAAAAAATCAGCTTTTTTAAAATTAAAATTGTTTTGGTTATTAACAATATGAGAACTTTCAGGTGGCGAGATATTTAAGTTAGATGATATATATTCATGTGAAGAACCGCAAGTAAATTGGATTTCAAGAGCCGGATGATAAGGATCCTCAGGAACCAAGGGAAAAGTAGTCTTACAAACATTCGACGACATGTTAGATAAGAATAAATCGAGAATACGATTATGATTGTTACAAGCCTTATTAAATTGATTTAAATTGAAAAATGTCATAAAAATATGAATTGTTGCTAATTTTGAATCTAAATTATTCTGCCTTAAACATAAGTCGTAATTTACAAAATTTGGACAATTGAAGTCACTGATAAATATAACACTGTAAAAATGAAAACTGTAAAGTTCTGGAGACAGGCAAAAAATTCTTTGAAACCATTAATACTAATATCTGGTGGAATGTAAATAGAGACAATAATAAACCTGATAGTATTTTTTGTAACAATAACGCCGGTAATATCAATTCTATTTTGTAAATTTAATATTTCCTTGAAATTTATTTGAGAAACATTAAAGTTTGAGTTAATAGCAATAAAAACACCTCCACCTCTCCCATTTAAACGATCACATCTGAATACTTTAAAATTAACATGATCGAAGATTTCATCCGAAGATGTGTTAGGTTTTAACCACGTTTCAGTTAACACGAAAAAATTCAAAAAACATTAAATATGGGTAACACTTTATAAAGTCGATTTTTGTATTCAAGCCTCTAACATTTTGATATAACAAATTCAAAGAATTAGAAATTGATAAATCACTTAAATTTAAAAAATCAATATTTGCACAAACTAAGGTAGCTGCGTTATTCTTGGCATACCAAGCCGGAATTTGATTGACAAATTTGTTTTCCCTTTGGCCATCCTTTCTTGAAATTCCTTCTTGACTTGCAGATAAACAGATTGCTGGTACTTTGTACGGCCCTGGGTTATTGAGATCGATTAAAATTCCGAAATAATTTTTTTCAGCTTCATAAATTCCAAAAATTTGTTTCGGATCTGCAATGCACATTGATTATCGGGTGTAATAACTTTAATAGGTCTTGGTCTTGAACGTGCTTCTGAAAATTTTCCAATTCTCCACATTTTTATATTATCAAAATTTTTTTTAGGGATTAAAATTTTTAATAGATAACAGAGATTTGAATGATCGACATCTTTTAAAGCAGTAAGATTGCTTTGACCACTAACAATAAGAGGAACTTCTTTCATATTAAAAATTAAGAAATTACCTTTTCTCCTCTGTTGATCTTCCCATTCTGTCAAGCAAGTTTGTATATCAATATTAGATGTATTACCTTTTTCAAGCTCCTGGACTTTGTCTTCAATAGTGTCAAGTCTCTCATTGTTATTATTAACAGCAAGGTAACATGAATCTACACGAGAATTTAGATCCTTCATTTCTGCTGATAAATTTGAAATTGAATTGTTAATAGTTTGGATATCTAGCTTTATAGATTTTATTGACTCGTTCGTATTAACAAATTCATTTTTTATAAAATTGCGTAAATCATTCATAGGGGAAGGGGCGGAGGTCAACAACATTTTTTAAATCCTCCATTAGATAGAATAGGACACTTTTTTGCACAAGCTGGGTGATATGGAGATAAACACACTTCACAAAGTACTGTTTTTATCACCTTAGCATTACACAAAGCACATATCTTTTCTGATGTGGTTGTACCCTTATCAGTTGGAACTACCACATTCAACGTTGGAATAGACGTATGTTTTTGGGATTGACTCATTTTACGTGTAAATGTACAATCTTATTAGAAAATTAATTCATAAAATGAATATAACAACCACGTGTTGGAGAGAAAAAAAATCCAGGAATATGCCAAAATATATATCACGATATTATTAGACTTTTTAGGGCTTCGAAAAATTTTAGTATAAAAAAAAATTTCGAAGAAAAAGTAATTCAGCAAAATTCAGTCACATGAATAATATGGAACACTAGTCTGTTGCCCGATCACCAATCACTGAACAACCTCAACGTTAACATTATTATCAACAACCACTATAGAAAAATAGACCAAGTCCAATGAATATTTCAAGAATAACAAAATTAACATCACCACAATGTACAAAAAAGTCATAAGCTTCAAAAGAAATCCGAAATAAACACCAAAATTTCTCGATTTTTACAGAGCAATATTTGACACGTCTATACTAATCAGCCATCTTTTCAATGTTTACGTTTTATCATTATTTATTTTTAAATTTAAAATTTCGAATTTCATTTGTTATATTTTATCAATAATAAAATCTATAATTTGTTACATCCAAAATTGTAACTACATTTTAATTTTCACTTAATAAAATATTATTTAAATTCACAGTTACAATTCATCAAACCTATACTTACTATTTAATAAACCAATATTTATTGTTTATAGAACTCATAATGTATCATTAATCAATCACAATAAAGACGGAAATAAGGAGAAATTTAATATATATACAAAATAATATTGTCGGGATTACCTCAAATTCTTTAAAAAATCAAGTGATCGGGTTTACCCCGAGGGGTAAGCGGATTTACCCTTAAAAATTGTGATTTTGAAATTTGGTATATGTGTATTAAAAATTTTCCCTAAGTAAAACTAAAACAGATAAATCAAAAATTCTTTTTTATTTTGTTAGTAGAAATCATAAGCTTTCAAATTATATAAATTAATTTGGATTTAGAGAATAATTTCCTACGTTTTTACCGTTCTAAAAAAAGTGAGCCAGTTTACCCCAGTCTGTCATATAGGGTAGAAGTACCGTTTGTGGCCACTGCACCGGTTGTGGCCACTTTTGGATTAAAGTTGATATTATTAAATTTTCTAAAGTTGCTAGTGCATTGTAGATATATTCCCAGAATCCTGATATAAGTAGATGACACTCTGTAAACTTTTTTTTGACAGAAATTTAGTTGGCTTAATTTAAAATGACAGTAAACTGTACGAATGTATTGACAGTGTCGAATAGCTACAATTCTTAGTAAATTTGATGAAATACCACTGGTCAGTAAATAATTATTTTTCGATATTATTCGCAATATTCTTATATTCTATCTCTTATATACTATATATGAGCGATTCCATGTCAAGTGATCAAGGAGGAGAAAAATTTTTCTCCAATCGTAGAATTGAAATTTATTTTTAATTTTGATTTTTTTGGGTCAAAAAATTTTTTTTTCAAAATGCTTATTTCCAATCGAAAGAGCATGATAAAACCTTTCCAAAATGTACTTTGTCAAATTTGTATGTTTAATTGTTTAAGAGTAAAAAATTATTGAAATAAACATTACACAAAAAGACCCCTTGATCACTTGACGTGGAATCGCTCATATAGGAGTTAAATAACTATAAAAATACGAATTTTAAAAGAATTACGTCAAATATTTTTTAAAAAGCCCATGGCCACAAACAAGGGTCGCTACATGATTAACAAACTAACAAAAGTGCAGACTCGAGTTAGATATAGGATTATGACAGAAGTGGATTACGAGTTTATCACTTTTTTACCTGCAAGATTCGTGAAACTGTTTGATGAAGAGTCAAATACCCTTGAGATGATACAAGAAGCTGCCATTTCAAACAAGTTGTACATGAAGTACTTAGGTGGAACGTATAACGCTTTAGAATTTAAATTTCATTAAATTATGGTGGATTTTTTAAAATATTGATGTTTATAAAATATAAAATTTTCACATTAATAATAAAAATATATATTTATCTATAAATTAATTTTAATATTATTTTCTTCCCTATTCATGTTTATTTTCAGGAATTAGTTTTAAGTTTCATTTTCAGAAATAGTAAAAATTAAAAAAAAACTAAAGAAAAAGGTTTTTAAAATAATAAGAGAGACAGTTGTATTATTTTAAATTGTTCATGTTTATTTTTAAACTTGTCAAATATTTACAAAAAAGTTTCACAATTTTCATATAATGATTGTAAAGTAGTAATTGTAAAATCATCTATATCAATTCTTTTTACAGCAGCACTTATATAGCGGTTGAAAGGCTCTAGGAACCATTCTTGAAGAATTTTTACATTTTTCGCAGCACAATTTTCACAATGAATTGTATGATGTTTACAAATGGTTGACTTTTTTCTAAACCTTTAACTTAGATAGCACTAGCACCACGTAGTATTCATTGTAGAAGTGGAGAAAGTTCATCATATTGAACATCTCCAGTTGGCCAATTAATTCCATGGTAATTATGCGTTAACCAACGATTTTTACTTTTGTAGCGTCCAGGCAATGTATTCCAGGCACAAGGAGGTTCAAACAGTGATTAAAATGGCAAGCATATTTTTTACGTTTATCTTTTCTCGCTGTTTGAAATCCAACAATAACATAGCGTGGTTTCTCAAAGTGTGTTGATGTTTTAATTTACCACAAAATTTTTGAACTTGTAAGAATTAGAGGATATTCATACATTTTCAAAGATCTGAAACTTATTGAAATTAATGGATCCTTTTCAATAAATTTCAATAGTTTTATTTTATTATTATCTGCAGGTAGAACGTATGGAACCATCCATTCAAGTTTATTAATGAAAATTTTAAATTCTTCATCACCTTCTTGTCCTGTTTGAAATATATATGTCAGAACGTGCTCTTGTTAAAATATGTTCATGTTCAGCGTTCATAACGATTTTTTTATAATCTTCAGCAAAACCAAAAATCATACTGAGTAGTATAGTAACATCAAAGTACCCATTTTCCAATACAAGTCTTCCATCAGCTGTCAATCTTGAATACCCAGCATTTTCAATAAAATTTAACTGTGTAGGAGTTTGTGAGACATAATTTTTCATAATTGTAGTATGTTTAACGTTTTTGCATCGATCTATTTTAATTCCATTTAGTTCATAGCGAATTTCATCAAACAAAAAACATACAGCATTATTACTTAAATGTACGTTTTTCGTAAGAGTAATTCCATCATTTTTAGCTAATCTACCAAAAATATGTAATGAACTTTTACTAGGTAAAATGCACAAGTCTTGATGTTGTACTGCGATTCGAATTTTATCACTATTGTTAAAAGATGATGAAGTATACGGTTAATGAGCATGAATTCCATAATGAGCTATAGACTCATCATAATTCACTCCTGCTGGAATATTGAGAAGTTCGTCTATTTTTTTGCAACAGCACCCACAAAATATGTAGATTAATTGTCTTGTTTTCGTTTTTTCTTTCCTTGAACTTTTAGACCTAGTTCTTGAAGAAAGAGTCGATTGTGTGGTGTTAACACCTTGTAAGATGATTTTAGACTGATTTGACTCTTGCATGTTGACTGACTTTTATAGTTTCCACCAACAACAACAGCTCTTTGATTATAAACAATTCCCATTACAATGACTTTATATGCAATCGAATAGTTATAGTTTCTCCTCTAAAATTTATTAAATCACCATCTTGGTCGACAATTCGCAGATGTATATTATGTATTGTCTTCGTGGAAATCGGAAGATAAATGACGTGTGCGGGCACTTCCACATTCTTATATCCTGGTGGGACGCTTGGAATGGATTCATGGATAGTGTGGACTTTTTGGTTATTTATGTATGCTCCAGATTTTATATTGCACTCAATTCTAACTGAATTGACCTTTAGAATAGCTACAGGTAAATCAGAAGTATTTGCACTATGAGGTGCTAGATGCTGCGAAGTAATTTCCAACAATTTACCAATCGAGTTAATAGGTCTAAAATCAATTGGAAAATTTGATTTAACTACACTGCGCAATGTATAATTATTATTCGGTTTTATACAAATGACAGTTCCGATGTCTACAGAATTTTGTATATAATATTCAATGTCTTTAATTTTATAACTTCCAGTTGCAATATGAAATATTTGATTTACAATGTAAAACTTATTATTTCCTTTATCAATATTAGGAGTTGAATTAAAAGTCAACAATTCAACAAGACCAAGTACATAACTCTTATTTGAATTTAGTTCTATTGGAGGGAAATATTTAGCTTCAAGAACTGAAGAATTTCCCGTTAACATTAAAGCAAATGAATCACTCATCTTGCTATCAGATTTTATAATGAAAGCTTACAATAGTTACACACTTTTATATAGGTTAAAGTGACTCTTAATATTTAGTTAATTACATAAAAATTGAAGACACAAGTGCCCACACAAAAATGTATGACAATTTTAAAATCTTTCATGATTATATTTTATTAAGCCACCACCACCTAGATAAACGACAAGATCTGTTGGAGGAGCAAGGTTACCAAAACTATCAAAGTACATTGTTTTATTTCTAAACTTTTTATATACTACCCAATGTGTTCCTGAACCTTCCTTGTTATCAAGATTAATTATTCCTGATTCATAATAATGAAGACCACTTATAGGTAGTTCATTTCGCATAAAATACCGTAAAAATAAGGTATTTTTATAGTTTTGGCATATCTCAAAAAATCAAAATCAGTTAATGGACGATGGGATAGCTTCAAAACAAGTTTTTTTTCCTTCTTGTTATTCTCTTCTTTCTTGATGCTCGTTTTTTAATTCCTTTCCTTGAATATAGGGTTTCAAGTGAAGACCAAGTCCTTGTCGATAAGGTTTAAGGTGTAATCCCTTTCCAAGCGATATAGCTTCCATTGTTTTATTATGACGTTAAGGTTCTGAAAGCTGTCCAGTAGCTGTTTTAGCTTCATTAACAGCCCTTGCTATTCCTGAAGCACCTCCAACAAGAGCTCCTAAAGCACTAAGTCCAGCAAAAATTGGAACTAAGGGTAATATTCCACCTACTTTATTAGGTACAGGAAGAATTCTAGGTGATAAAATTTTGGATTTACCACCAACATTTTTTATTGCTTTTCGTACACCAATCATAGCTGCTTTAATTGATTCTTCAGCATTATTACTGGGAACCTTACTTTTTCGCGCAGCATCGACAGTTTTGCTTAGTGCTATCCGTTTCTTCTTACATATTGTTTTTCTTTTTTTCGTTCTTATAGATGATTTTCTCCTTATTTTCATCCCCATACCTAATTTTGATTTAGTTTTCATCGTTCCAGTAATAGCTAAAGCAGCTGCTCTTTCACCTAAACTAGAATTATTAGCTTTGACACGTTCTCAAGATTTCTTGGCTAATATTTTGTCTGCTTCGTTTCTAACTTGAATATATTCACGATTTTGTGAATATGCAATATCGTGTTGTTTGCAAGCAGCGTCTAAAGGATTAATTCCTTGATCACCTCGAGGCAAACTCTTTGCTAATTTTGTACTAGAGCCACAGAATTGGTAACCTGGCAAATGTAACTCGAACGGTAAACTATTGACTATACGATTGATTAAACCTTATACTTGATAGCGTTCTTTTTTCACCTCTTTATGCAAAATCATCCTTCACTCTATAAAGGTTGACGTGAAACTGACAAGAGGATTATAAAAGCTAGGTATTTATAGATTGAATGGTGTTGAGTACTTTCCATTTAGTGAACATGAAGAAGTAGTATCTCCAAAGGACGCTAAACTAAATTCAATATTCATTTTTGATGATATTGCTTGTGAAAAACAAGATAATGTTAGAGCTTTCTTTTGTATGGGTAGACATGTAAACGTTGACAGTTTATACTTGTGTCAAATGTACGCTCGTATTCCAAAACATCTATTAAGATTACGTAACTTTTTCCGATTCCACATTCCGATTACACTTTGAATATTCAGATTCCACATTCCGATTCCACTTTCAATATTCCGATTCCACATTCCCATTCCAATATTTAGATTCCATTTTCAATATTTCGATTCCACATTCAGATTTAACTTTAACCCCTTGGCTGTCGACGAGATTTCCACTGTTTTGGCCAAAAGTGTGTTGTAAATTTTTTTATTTTTATTTTTATGAAACTTGGTATGCTAAGGTTTTAGGGATCGCTGATTACAAATGCAAGGTCGGTTTTTTAAAATTCAAAATGGCGGATCCAATATGGCGTACAATTTTTTTAAACTGAACGGATTTGCTTGAAAATGGTTACTCGGGGGTTTTCGGGGTCGCTGAACACGAATCTGGCGTTAGTTTTTCAAAATTTAAAATGGCGAATTAAATATGGCGGACAATTTTTCAAAACTAATCGGATTCGCTTGAAAATGGTTACTCAGGGGTTTTCGGGGTCGCTGATTACAAATCCGCAGTCCGTTTTTTAAAATTCAAAATGACGGTTCAAACTTACTAAAAATAGGCGGATTGGCTAGAAATAATGTAATTTAAATTTTAATTAAAATTGATACTCAATTTATTGGGTATCAGCTTAATTTTCAATTTTGATAATGTTAATTGAGATTTTTAATCAGAAAGGCTAAAAACTAATGAGCAGTGAGTTCCAAGCAAATCCATACAATTTTGCTTCATGATTCTATTACATTGAAGTCGCCATATTGAATTTCGAAAAACCGACCTCGAATTCGTAATCAGCAAACCCGAAAACGCAAAACGCCGGATTCGTGTTTAGCGACCCAAAAGACCTAATAGATATAATATTAGATTAGTAAAATTGCAATTTATGTTCTTCCCTTTTATTATTTTTCTACAACGTAAATTTTTAATATAAAAATATTTTTTTGTCTTCAAAATAATATAATAAATATAAGTATAATTACAGACTGATTATAAAAATTAAACATTGTCACTTAAGTTATTTAAACTAATTTTTTTAATATTACTTTTATAAATCAATGTGTTTTGTTCGCAAAAATAAAATTGTTACATAATGGATTTAATTATTATAGTTTTTCAATAAAAAAAATGATTATTGCATTACAGAGTTGTTAATTATTGTAAATCATATTAAAAATCATTCCCTCACGACTCCGTCATTCCCTCATTTTCGGATTTTGTTATTTTGTAATATTTGATTCAAAACTCAAAAAAGTTGGGGACCATTATAATATTTTAATTAATTAAGACATAAACAACGGATTCTGAAAAAAAATTCAATAATATATTTTTAAAAAAATTGATTAATTTGGTAAAGCCATTTTCGACATTTGTTGAGAATCAGCCATTGATGTCTATTTTTTCTTACTATTTCTTATTTCAATTATCATTATTATTCACTTTCAAAAGTGGTTTCAGTTAATCTTTCTATTTTTTAGTGAAAAATTCGAATCTTTTTAGGATTTAGTAAAAATATATAATGTGGAATCTGAATATTCAAAGTGGAATCTGAATGTTTAATCCGATTATTGAATGTGGAATCAGAATGTTGAAAGTGAAATCTGAATATTAAAAGTGGAATCGAAATATTGAAAGTGGAATCAGAATGTTGGAAGTGGAATCGGAATGCATAATCGAAATATTGAAAGTGGAATCGGAATGTTGAAAGTGGAATCTGAATGTGGAATCGGAATATTGAAAGTGGAATCGAAATATTGAAAGTGAAATCTGAATGTGGAATCGGAATGTGTAATCGCAATATTAAAATGGGAATTGGATTGTGGAATCTGAATATTAAAAGTGGAATCTAAATGTGGAATCAGAATATTGGAAATGGAATCGGAATGTGAAATCTGAATATTGAATGTGGAATCGGAATGTTGAAAGTGGAATCTGAATATTGAAAGTGGAATCGGAATATTGAAAGTGAAATCTAAATGTGGAATCGGAATTTTGAAAGGGGAATTTGAATGTGGAATCGAAATGTTGAAAGTGGAATCTGAAAGTGGAATCGGAATGTGGAATCTGAATATTCAAAGTGTAATAGGAATGTGGAATCTGAATATTCAAAGTGGAATCGGAATGTGGAATCTAAATGTTTAATCCGATTATTAAATGTGGAATCGGAATGTGGAATCTGAATATGGAATGTGGAATCGGAAAAAGTTAATACTCGTAAAATTCAGCTTTTGACAGATTTCTCCATGTTCACTTAGCTTCAGTTCATAGTAAAAATAACAGGGACCGTCACGGAATCAAAACAAAATTAAAAAATACTTTTGTTTTAATTCGGATATGGGTATCAGAATCAAAATTCCACTCTATTTAGTTCTGATTCCAATATCAGAATCAAAATTCCACTCTATTTCGTTTTCGTTCCAATATCAAAATTCCACTCTGTTTCGTTTTGGTTCTTATATTAAAATTAAAATTCTTTCTTGTTTTAATTTTGTTAAAATAATACTGCGCAAGTAGAAGTGTCATTGAACCTAAATTTTGTTGCAAATGTCAACTATATCAGAACATAATATCGTTTTTACATACGAAATCTGAAGTAGAATTCGAATCAACTTCTGTTTCTATAAGAAAACCGAATTGCAGTATTACAGTATTAGAATCAAAATAGGAAGTAAATTTTGTTTCGTTACAGTATCAGAATCTAAATAGGAAGTGAATTTTGTTTCGTTACAGTATCGGAATCAAAATAGAAAGTAAATTTTGTTTCGTTACAGTATCAGAATCAAAATAGGAAGTAAATTTTGTTTCGTTACAGAATCAAAATCAAAATACAATAATAATTTCGTTTTGTTTTGGAATATTGTAACCAAATAAAAATTTGATTTCCTTGACGGTCCCTGAAAAATAATGAAGGCAACGATCACAGATGTATTTTTTACCCCTATGACCTGACATTTGAGTGCTGACAAGTCTTAATAAATCTTTAATAAACACATAATGGTAGTTGAAAGAGATAATTTTTTGGTCGTCCTCCTCCTTACTCTTAATATTTTTATTAATGTAGCGGTCTCTAGCTCGAAGAAGATTTACATGAATAACTTTCTTTTGCGATGACAAATGTAATGGAGCAACCGTAAACTTTCCATCTTTTTTATGAGCCCATACACATTCACTTAAATGTTGTTCTGTGCCTCAAATTTTGAAACATCTTTGAGAGCAACAGGAAACTGAATTCCAGTGAAATTAAGTTCATCTTCATAACACTTATATTTTGAAACTCGGTCTGCATGGTTTTCAACTGGATGTAAAGCTGACAAAATTGACCATTTAAAGCATTGCTGATCAGCATTATGAACATTAATGCAAGCCGGTTTTCTTTTAATGGAAGGTGGTAAATCGATATATAAACCAGCATGCATGGGATTATAACTGTTAATGTTAACATCCAGCCTTTGAATAGAATGAAGTCACCAATTCGATTCTTTCTGTTGGAATTCTTCTATTCTTTCAAAGTTATTTGTTTACAATTACCATTGTACTACTCATGTAAGTGGGTTGTTATAAATATTTTACCCGTTTCCGCGATAAATGTATTAAAATCAGACATTTCTTCCTTTCCGTTTATCGACTTTTTTATAAATTTCGCGCCCAACACAGTATACACTTTTAGCGGTCCATATTTATCTAAAGCTTTTCGTATGTTAAATTCAAACAAAACAAAGGCATCATCAAGAAACTGATTAACGTCAATGTAGCCAATATTTAAAATAGCACTAGTCTGAAAACGACCATCAAATGCCTTATCAAAATCAACCCACTTCATTCTTTCATTCTCCATTTGTACACCTGCACCACGTTTCTTTAAGCATTAAAATTGCAAAAAAAGTATTCCAACTTTTGAGTAAGGTTTAAACATCTTGATTTCTGATGAGGCAAATAATCAGAATTTCTTAAAAATGATTGCAAAATATTTTTGTTATGTTGACACTTGTTTTGCGATTTGAATGCACTAATAAGTTTATCCTCACCTGTCATTCCCATTGTGGTGATGAGTTGACGTTCAGCGATGTTAATTAAGTTGTCTGCCTCACGTCACAATTCGTTGTACTCATCCACACTTATTCGATGTCGCGATTTTTTTACACTGATTTGATCTTCGACATGTTAAACTTTAACCTAAAAACCTAAGTATAAAAAAGGAATAAAACTAAAGTAAAAATAAAAAACCTAAAGCTAAAGGAATAAAACTAAAATAAAAATAAAGAAACCTAAAGCTAAAAGAATGAAAGGAATAAAATAAAAATAAAAAAACCCTTTAAAAAAATGCACCACAAAAAAAGAAAAATGCACCTAAAAACCTGAAATTGATAAAAAATACTTACCGACTGTAGGTAAGTGATCCCGAAGTCTCATAGCTCTACTACTTGCCTAATATTTGGTTTAAAGAATATCATTAGACTGTATTTTAGCCTGAGTCAATTTCAATATTTTTTTACATGTTATACATTTTTATACCCTCGAGTAACAACTTTTAACGAAATCTGATAAATTAACAAAAAATTTGTCTACCATATTGGATCCGCCATTTTAAATTTCTGAAAATTAACATTAGATTCGGTATCAGCGATTCCAAAGACCCCCGATTAACAACTTTCAATTAAATCTAATGAATTTAAAAAAATTTGTCCGCCATATTGGATCCGCCATTTTGAATTTCTAAAAATTAACATCAGATTCGTCATCAGCGTTGGCCCCTGGACACTTAAAATAGAACTTTTGATTTAAATTGTTTATTATGCATACCCTTATAGAAAATTTGATTGCGCATCTTTTTTTCTTATAAAATTTTTTTCTATCTATTACCGTTTTCGAAATAATAAAGAAATACCATTTTTTGAAAACATGAAATTTAATGAAATTTTTCACTTCAACTCGCGATATTTCAGTCAATTTTCCATATTTTCTAATGTCACAAAAACTAAATTACTCGTTGAAATATCCTGAGAATGATGAAAGAAGTAAAAAATTGTTTTCATTAAAAATAAAAGTGTTATTAATTTTTTTCTAACAATTGCAAAAACCGTGAAGTGCAATTTTCACGAGCTTCGTTTAACGGGCTAATTTTAAGTTAAGTTTTTTGGAAAGTTATATTACAATTGAACAATTAGTAACAAATTAGTGAGTGTTTAAAGTTGCGCGAGCGTCTGAACGGAAGGTTTGTTTTGATTTACTTAACCTTTAAAGGCGAAACAACACTGTGACATATGCTGTTGAGCTTCTTTCAACAAACAGGCATCACACGTTCAGCCGCGCGTGCAACTTTAAACATTCACTAATTTGTTACTAATTATTCAATGGTCATATAACTTCTTAAAAAACTTTTTTGGACTGCAATAAACAACTTTCTCACTGGAAGTTTGTTGCTGCTTAAAATTCGCCCGTTAAACGAAGCTCGTGAAAATTGCACTACACGATTTTTGCAATTGTTCAGAAAAAAGTTAATAACAATTTTATTTTTAATAAAAACAATTTTTTTTCATCATTCTCAGGATATTTCAACGAGTAATTTAGTTTTTGTCTCATTGGAAAATATGCAAAATTGACTGAAATATCGCTAGTTAAAGTGAAAAATTTAATTAAATTTCATGTTTTCAAAAAAATGGTTTTTCTTTATTATTTCGAAAACGGTAATAGATAGAAACAAGTTGTTCATTTCATGACCATTTAGCTTCCTCAATATATATTATTATATATAATTTTAAAAGTTAAATAATTATAATAGTTTATTAAATATAATTAATAAACCGGGTAAAGTACCCTGAATAAATATGAATTATTCAATTTTTTATTATAGAATAATTATTTTAAAAAGTTATGATAAAATGTCAAAAAATACAAGATTTTAATTTTTTGTGAAAAATTAAAATATTTATTAATTCTATAAATTTTGATAAAATATATACTTTATATACATGAATCGATTCGTTTTCATGTCAGGAATGCAATTTTGACAAGAATTATTAAAAATTTTAATATAGAAAAAAGTTATTTGAAAAAATCAAAAAATTAATTTTTTCAAAAATTAAAAAAATGTTGAAAAAATTTTTTTTTTATATATTTTTGAAAATCCTTCTGTCTGATTCTTGGTATTCATGACCGTAATATACCTACAAAATCTTATCAAAATCCATCAAGATGTGCAAGAGAAAATTTGTCCACAAGAATCGGTGACATACACACACACACACATACATACATACACACATACATCCGGACATTTGTTCCTCTCGACGAATTATATATACTACACTTGAAAATTTGTAAAAATAATTGATTTAAAAAAATTCGGAAATCGACATCACTATAAGGCTTCCTTTATGAGGAAGCAAAAAATATGCGCAATCAAATTTTCTATGAGGATGTGTATAATAAACATTTTAAATCAAAATTTTAATTTAAAGTGTCCAGGGGCCAACGTTTTTGAGCGTGGCAAGTTTATGTGCCCTTCTTTGATCCGGCAGCTCATTTATAGGTTATATTTTAGCCGCCATTTTGGATTTTGAAAAGGCCACATATTTTTCGAAAGCACTTATATATATATATATATATATATATATATATATATATATATATATATATATATA
Source organism: Leptopilina myrica (nomen nudum) (assembly GCA_032872475.1). NCBI lineage: Eukaryota > Metazoa > Arthropoda > Insecta > Hymenoptera > Figitidae > Leptopilina > Leptopilina myrica (nomen nudum). The sequence continues at coordinate 26,620,940 of CM065459.1, read as the reverse complement.
TATATATGAATAATGTTTGGGTATAAGCAATTTATTGGAGCTCTCAATTTTGGTCATCGGGGTGGCCCGCTTAACGTAAAACGTCCCATATGTAATTGTATGAAAAACGTGTACTGAAAAACGCATAAAATTGACGAGAAACCTTTATAGCTGGTAAAAAAAATATATTTTTACTGAACATTTAATATTATTAATATAATATTTATTATAGCATAATAAACATAATAATATTAACATTATTGAATTAATATTAAATATTATTATAAACATAATCTAATCTATGTATAATATACTAAAAACATTTAAATTTTAACTTATACATTCAAAATATAATAAAATATTGAAAAATATTTATTGTAATTTTCAAGTAAAAACTAATTCTTTAATACTTAGGTCAAAATAAGTGAAACCGGCCACTTGGAAAATTTTTGTCTCCAATTTTTAAGTTATCTATGATTTTTGGTAGATATATGAGTACACTTTTTCCCCCTAAAATATTTTTCAACAAAAAATTTATTTTTGAAGTAATCAGGTGTTAAAGTTTTGGGTCATTTTATTTTCATTTTATTATTACTTTGAAACAAATAAAGATAATTAAGTAAATTTTTTTTTAATTAAAGCTTAAAGTCTATACTTCAAGGATTAAATAAAGCGATTACTAAAAAATGAAAATTTATAATTGTTTTTAACAATTCTTTTAAACAATTGCAAATTGAAGAATGTTCTCAATGTTTTTGAAAGATTAAGTTACGATGTATTGATGCGCAAAACTCCAAGCATTAAAATAAAAAAAATAAAAATCAGTAACCTCCAATATTATAGAAATTATGTAGATTTTTCTTACAAAATGCAAGCGAAAATCAACTTCTAATCTTAAAAATCCGCTTGAAAGCGTGAAGTTTCTAACAAAACAAAAGACGATCTTATTTATTCGTTTGCAATTTATCTTTTTCTAGTAATTCGAGTCGAATTTCGCCTGCATTTTGTCAAAAAAATCTACACGATTTCTATAATATTGAAGGTTACTGATTTTTCATTTTTTTAAATTAATCCTTGGAGTTTTGTGCATCATAACATCGTTATTTAATCTTTCAAAAACATTAAGAACATTCTTTATTTTGCAATTGTTTAAAATAATTGTTAAAAACAATTATAAATTTTCATTTTTTAGTAATCGCTTTATTTAATCCTTGAAGTATAGACTTTAAGCTTTAATTTAAAAAAATTCACTTAATTATCTTTATTTGTTTCAGAGTAATAATAAAATGAAAATAAAATGACCTAAAACTTTAACACCTGATTACTTCAAAAATAATTTTTTTTTTTGAAATTAATGTTTTTCTTAATTTAATGTTTAATGCTTTTTTATAATAGATTTTTAAACTATTTATTATACAAAATGTGTATGCATATGTAAAATTAACTAATATTTAACATTTAACAAAAAGTTTCTAAGTATTAATTAAAACTTAAAGCGCAGACGTAAGTTTCTCGTGACGAATTCAAAATGTGAAAAAAACTTGATAGTATCTAAATGAATATAAAATTTTTTCCTAGAATTTCTTGGGATTTATGCAGTACATATTCTAAGTATGCATTTGGATGAAGTAGAGCTTAAAAGTGTTTAAATATCCTATGCTAGACTCTTGTAGACTCTAAGTAGAATTTTTAGGATCTAAAAGTATTTGTAAAGAACTTACTATGTTCTATTAGATCTTAAACCAATTTTAAATTTCGACTCGGGAAGTAACAAATTTTATTTACTCCAACGTTTCGAAATCAAATCGATTTCTTTTTCAAAGAAAGGTTAAAGATTATTTAATTAGTAATTGTTTAGTCCCATAATTAATTATTTTACTAAAACAATTAATATTTAAAATCTCGGTTCAAAAAATAGTATACTATTAGTGGATTTTTAAAAAATTTCGAATGACTTATACCAAATAATAGTGTTGCAATTATTTTTATCACATCATTTATGAAACATGAAAATTTATAATATTTTCTTTCCTAACAGATTTATGTTTATTAAAAATTCACAATAGTAAAAATTAACGTTTTTTAGGATTTTCGATTTCTAACTTATAAATTACAATTCAAACAAACAATAATTCTGATAAATTATAATTCGATTAGATAAATATTTATGCAAATATTAATTATATAAATTTAAAGTGTATTTAATCGGAATATATTTCAAATCATAATAAACTTTTTTGGGGATAATTATTGATATTTCGTTGATAGTTAATAGAAAAAGTATGTAACATATTCTCTCGAAAGTTGCGTTTCTGCTCTTTACCTAAGGGGTTAGGAAGAGGGATGCTGTGGTGAAGAGGTGAATCAACGATTTTTAAAAAGGAACTACTACTTGTATTAATCCATTTTCAGTAGTTCGAGCTCCGAAGATTCGGATACTGACGACATTCCGTGCGCGGACGCAGCGAGTACATCTTTAGGTGGTGACGTGTCAAGTATCGATGGAGCTACCGCCGAAGAAGACTTTAATCAGTCAACAATGTGGTTGGGAACTGAAGATGGTTGCATTCACGTCTACAATTGTAGCGACAATATTCGAATCAAGAAAAACAAAGTCAAAATTCAACATGGTAGTAACGTCAACTGCATAATGTAAGATTTTCTCATCTAAACTTCTTTTCTCTTAAAAACTATATATATACTATTTTCGGACAGAAATTTCTTATGTCCGAAGTATGTTTTTGTAAAAATTAAATAAATAGCAAATTGGCGTAAAGACTTTTTTAATTAGTGACATTTTTATCACTAAAAATATCAAAAAATAGTTTTCGATGCTGATTATCAACGACAACTTCACGGATCTAAAATAAGTAGTAATTCAAATTGGTAATTGCTAAAAAAAGTACTATAAACATACAAAAAAGTATCAGGTCAGTTGGGGTAAATAGAAACAGATTTGCTAAGTTTGACCAATAAAATAAGTTTTTTCTTTTAACCCTTAAACCGCACACTGTCGAATCCATCCTTAAACCGCACGCTGGGTGTGCGACACCCGGGGACTTTTAAGTGTGTTCTCCAAGTTGAAATAGGATATTATCTTTCAGAAAAATTATCTTATATAGCTCAATACATCTATTTTGCAGAAGAATAGGTTTCATAATGATTTATTTAATTTAAATAATTAGAAAAAAAAATTTAAACTACTGAAATTACCTTAAACCAAAACTGAGTGTCAGACAAGCAGAAATTTTTCGCCATAAACTTCATAAAATTATTAAATACACAAAGACACTCGGCAGACTAATATCACTGACGAAACATAATGTCAAGTACAAAATGTACTGTCTAATATCAACACATGTTTAATTTTTACGAATTTAACCGAAATATTAGAATAAAAAGCGAGAATGTGGGTGACGCACACCCAGGGTGCGGTTTAAGGGTTAAATCGGATTACTTCCGGTTTAAGAAGGAAATAAATTTTTTAATAAAAGTGCGAATTTTTAGTTTTAGTTCTGTTTAATTCTATAAATTCAAATGCAATATATACTTTATATATACCAATCGATTCGTTTTAATGCAACGGATAAGATTATTGAAAAAATGAGTAAATTTTAATTGTACTGGAATATAATTTTGATGAAAGAACTGAATTTTTGATAAAAAAGGTAATTTTTCTGCTTTAATTGTCATTAACTCTATAAACTCTCATACAATTTATACTTTATTTATACCAATCGATTCGTCTTGATGCAAAGAATAAGATTTTATTATATATTAACTTCAATATTCAATTAAAAAATTTTTTAATAGATTTTTTAATGTTCATCAATCCATTTCGAGATATTTTTATAATAAATATGCCTAGCAATTTTTAGCTGAATTCGTTGAAACCTCTTCGAGTTATCGTGTTCACAAGAAACGGAATTCACACACTCACACATAGACACATACATACATCCGGAAAATTATTCAGGGTCTTTACTAACATAGTCCTATATAGAAGAAAATTTATTTGAAGGATTTTTAAAAATTTTATAAATTAAACGACTACATAGCTTCCTCACGAAAAATGAATATAATAAAAAATTTAAATAAATTAACCCCTTGACAGTCCATGGCCCATATGTGGCCACAAAAAGTCGTGCTACCTTTACGTCTGTGGCCATATATGTCCATCTCAAAAATAAAATACGAAACATAATTCGATTTGAATGACCAAGTGCATACTAAGGTTTTTGGGGTCCCTGAATCCGAATTTCAAATCAGATTTTCAAAATTAAAAATGGTGGACCTAAAATGGCGACTATGAAGATTTAAAAATTTATCAAATACGCTTGAAACTCGTTACTTGGGGGTTTTCGGGGTCGCTGATTACGAATATGATGTCAGATTTACAAAATTAAAATGGTGAATCCAATATAGCGGATAATTTCAAGATTAATGCAATTTGATATAATTTTAGGTCCGCCATTTTGGATTTCAAAATCTGACATCGGATTCGTAATCAGCGACCCCCAAAACCCACGAGTAACAAGTTTTAAACAAATCCGTTGGATTTTTTATTTTCTCGACCGCCATATTGGATCCGCCATTTTGAATTTTGAAAATCTGACATTAGATTCGTAATCAGAGACCCCGAAAACCCCCGAGTAACAAGTTTAAAGCAAATCTGAAAAAATTAAAAATTTTCGAATTCGTTATTTTGGGTCCGCCATTTTGGATCCGTCATTTTAAATTTTGAAAAACTGACTTCATATTCAAATTTTGCGACTCCAAAAACCTTAATTACAATGAAATCACATTTAAATAATTTAAATAAATTTTCTTCTATATAGGACTATGTTATTTAAGACCCTGAACAATTGCGCGGATGTATGTATGTGTGTGAGTGTGTGTTTATGTGTGGATTTCGTTTTTTGTGAACACGATAACTCGAAGAGGTTTCAACGAATTCGGCTAAAAATTGCTAGGCATATTTTATTATAAAAATATCTCGAAATAGATTGATGGACATTAAAAAATCTATTAAAAAATTTTTTAATTGAATATTGAAGTTAATATATAATAAAATCTTATTCTTTGCATCAAGACGAATCAATTGGTATATATAAAGTATAAATTGTATAAGAGTTTATAGAGTTAATGACAATTAAAGCAGAAAAATTACCTTTTGTTGTCAAAAATTTAGTTCTTTCATCAAAATTATATTCCAGTACAATAAGATTTTACTCATTTTTTTTCAATAATCTTATCCGATGCATTAAAACGGATCGATTGGTATATATAAAGTATATATTGCATTTGAATTCATAGAACTAAACATAATGAAAATCAAAAATTCACATTTTTATTCGAAATTTATTTCCTTCTTAAAAATCATGCTGCCTTATAATAAAATATTACTCTTGACCTCAAAACAAACTAAAAATCTTCATTTTATTAAGACAAATCCATTGATGTATAAAAAGAATATATTTTATTAGCATTAATAGAATTAAATAAAATGATAAAATTCACTTTAAATCAAATTTTTTGCTTATCGTAAAGAGGAAGCAAAATATTCATGTAATGAACATCTTAATTCACAACTTGTTTAATTTAATAACAAAAGTATGTTAATTTATCACTTTAGAAAAAAACGCAATTTTATACATTATTGTATAATACATGTATAATACTATTAATATTCTGAAGAATTTACGTTAACAATAACTAAATAATTAATTTTTATATTTTCAGTTTATAATATTTTGTAAATTTGTTAACATTATTAAAATCAACACTTTTTTAATATATCTTTAAAAAATTCAAAAATTAATTGATTGATTGTAATTAATTTAATTTAACATAATTATTTATTTATTATTTTAATTTAAAAATATGACAAATAATTATATAATTACTGTTAATTTAAATTATACAGAATATTTTATTTATAAATTTTATTAATGAAATTTTGTAAAGGACAACGCACAAAATGTACAGAAATTGGCTTTTGGTCAAATTGGTTGAAACTTCAGGAAGATGTTCTTTGACATGTTCTGAACAAATTATATATGGGTCAATTTGCCCCTAAAAGAATATTTTTCGAGTTACAGTGAGTAAAAGTGAGGAAAATATAAAAACGTAAAGTACTCACATTTTAGACATTCTGAGGTGCTTTTGTGTAACTTTACTCTTCTGATTAACTTTGAGTATCAGTAAAGTTTACTGGAAGTAAGAATGACAGTGAAGAATGAGTAAGAGTAAAATAAATGCGATTTAAGAGTGAAATAAACGTCAGAATAACAGAATAGTAATGTAAGATTAGGATAATAGTGAATAAATAAATGTGATTAACTTTTAGTGTCAGTGAAACTTATTTGTATAAAGAATGGCAGTAAAGTAGTGTTGCATTCGAGTGAGAAATCGCTCGAATGCAACACTATATTAAAACAAGTAAAACAAGTTGTTCATTTCATGACCATTTAGCTTCCTCAATATATATTATTATATATAATTTTAAAAGTTAAATAATTATAATAGTTTATTAAATATAATTAATAAACCGGGTAAAGTACCCTGAATAAATATTAATTATTCAATTTTTTATTATAGAATAATTATTTTAAAAAGTTATGATAAAATGTCAAAAAATACAAGATTTTAATTTTTTGTGAAAAATTAAAATATTTATTAATTCTATAAATTTTGATAAAATATATACTTTATATACATGAATCGATTCGTTTTTATGTCAGGAATGCAATTTTGACAAGAATTATTAAAAATTTTAATATAGAAAAAAGTTATTTCAAAAAACCAAAAAATTAATTTTTTTAAAAATTAAAAAAATGTTGAAAAAATTTTTTTTAATATATTTTTGAAAATCCTTCTGTCTGATTCTTGGTATTCATGACCGTAATACACCTACAAAATCTTATCAAAATCCATCAAGATGTGTAAGAGAAAATTTCTCCACAAGAATCGGTGACATACACACACACACACACATACACCCACACACACACACACATACATCCGGACATTTGTTCCTCTCGACGAATTATATATACTACACTTGAAAATTTGTAAAAATAATTGATTTTAAAAAATTCGGAAATCGACATCACTATAAGGCTTCCTTTATGAGGAAGCAAAAAGAGTGAGAGTTAATTAAGTTTCTAATTACGAGGTAAAAGGGAATTAAACGTCACATTGACAGAATAGTAATGTAAGATTAGGATAGAAGTTACAAAATAAGAAATCAGATGATATTTTAGTGACAGTATATAATTAAGATGTAAGAGTGTCTGATATGAATGTGAAGTGAAGTTACAGAATAAAAACTTCTGTTATTGTCGTAAATAAAAAAATGTCCTAAACATGTCCTTAACTGTCCTCAGTGTGTCGTAAGTATGACTAAATCATGTCTTAAAATATCCTTAACATGTCCCGTGCATGTCACAAATACTTCCTGAAAATACACATATGATGCAATTGAATGTCTTCAGGACAGACATAGAATTTGAGTAATACATCTTTAAGTTTGCCTTTAAAATATCTTCAGGATATCTTTTAAAAAATATATTTCAGAAGACATTGGTATGCTTGAAAAACATTTATTGAAAATATGCTTCGTCAATAACAGAAGTTCTGTTCTGTAACTTCACTTAACATTTATATCAATCTAAACTGTCTTACTATCCTGTCATTCTGACGTTTACTTTACTCTTAAATCGCATTTATTTTACTCTTACTCATTCTTTACTGTCATTTTTTACTTCGAGTAAACTTTACTGATACTCAAAGTTAATCAGAAGAGTAAAGTTACACAAAAGCACCTCAGAATGTTTAAAATTTGAGTACTTTACGTTTTTATATTTTCCTTACTTTTACCCTCTGTAACTCGAAAAATATTCTTTTAGGGTCAAATTGACCCATGCATAATTTGTTCAGAACATCTCTAAGAACATCTTCCTGAAGTTTTAACCAATTTGGCCGAAAGCCAATTTCTGTACATTTTGTGCATTGTCCTTTATATGAGCGATTCCATCTCAAGTGATCAAGGTGGAGAAAAATTTTTCTCCAATTGTAGCAAAACTTGGGGCTTTTGTAGTACTCATAGATAGCAATTTTTCACCAAAATATTTTTTTACCTAGTCCAATATTTTTCGAGGGGGAGGGGGTTAAATTTTTGGGTTTTTCAGTACAATGTTTATTTCAATAATTTTTTACTCTTAAACAATTAAACATACAAATTTGACAAGGTACATTTTGGAAAGGTTTTTTCACCCTCTTTCGATTGAAAATAAGCATTTTGAAAAAAAAAAAAATTTTGACCAAAAAAAATCAAAATTAAAAATAAATTTCAATTTTTGAGGGAGATGGATACGATTTTTTTTTTTTTTTTTTTTTAAACGAAAGCTGAGGTTTTTTCCTAAAAGGACATATAAATGATAAAGTGGGACTAGAATGTTTAAACATTGAAAAAAAGAATTTTCTCCAAAACGGAGCTAAAAATCGGATTTAGAGCGCTCCGGCGAGTAGAAAACTCTTTTTTTCAATGTTTAAACGTTCTAGTCCCACTTTATCATTTATATGTCCTTTTAGGAAAAAACCTCAGCTTTCGTTTAAAAAAAAAAAAAAAAAAAAAATCGTATCCATCTCCCTCAAAAATTGAAATTTATTTTTAATTTTGATTTTTTTTGGTCAAAAAATTTTTTTTTTTCAAAATGCTTATTTTCAATCGAAAGAGGATGAAAAAACCTTTCCAAAATGTACTTTGTCAAACTTGTATGTTTAATTGTTTAAGAGTAAAAAATTATTGAAATAAACATTACACAATCAAGGGGTCTTTTTGTGTAATGTTTATTTCAATAATTTTTTACTCTTAAACAATTAAACATACAAATTTGACAAAGTACATTTTGGAAAGGTTTTTTCATCCTCTTTCGATTGAAAATAAGCATTTTGAAAAAAAAAAATTTTTTGACCAAAAAAAATCAAAATTAAAAATAAATTTCAATTTTTGAGGGAGATGGATACGATTTTTTTTTTTTTTTTTTTTTTTAAACGAAAGCTGAGGTTTTTTCCTAAAAGGACATATAAATGATAAAGTGGGACTAGAATGTTTAAACATTGAAAAAAAGAATTTTCTCCAAAACGGAGCTGAAAATCGGATTTAGAGCGCTCCGGCGAGTAGAAAACTCTTTTTTTCAATGTTTAAACGTTCTAGTCCCACTTTATCATTTATATGTCCTTTTAGGAAAAAACCTCAGCTTTCGTTTAAAAAAAAAAAAAAAAAAAAAAATCGTATCCATCTCCCTCAAAAATTGAAATTTATTTTTAATTTTGATTTTTTTTGGTCAAAAATTTTTTTTTTTCAAAATGCTTATTTTCAATCGAAAGAGGATGAAAAAACCTTTCCAGAATGTACTTTGTCAAACTTGTATGTTTAATTGTTTAAGAGTAAAAAATTATTGAAATAAACATTGTACTGAAAAACCCAAAAATTTAACCCCCTCCCCCTCGAAAAATATTGGACTAGGTAAAAAAATATTTTGGCGAAAAATTACTATCTATGAGTACTACAAAAGCCCCAAGTTTTGCTACGATTGGAGAAAAATTTTTCTCCACCTTGATCACTTGAGATGGAATCGCTCATATTCTTAATTTGTTTTAATTGTTAATTTTATTCAATATTTTATAATATTGTTAAAAACATTTTTTAATCTAAATATTTCTCTTGAAAATTGGATATACATATGTATGATTGAACTTGTATAAAATTTAAATAAGAACTATACGTTTTCTCAAGAAGCTGCGTATTTTTATGTTCATGTATGTTTTTTAATGCAGAGGTGCAATACTTGCATTAGAAGAGAGTGAGAAATAGTACATTTTCTAAGAAGCTGTGTAGTTATTATTTCTACAAGATATACTGGATTGCACAGAGGTGATATTTAACCCTTTAACGCCGGGAAGGACACATATTTTACTTAACCCATTGTTCTTAACGATTTCGTAAGTTAAAAATTTGGTGGGTATGCATCCCTATAGAGTTTTTATCGCACTTTCAGAATCTGAAGTTCAAATTTAAAAAAACTTTAATTTGAGAAAGTTGTGAACATTTTTTCGACAAAAAACTAAAAAATGTTTAGTTTTTTTGAAAAAATGAATTTTTTTAAGGTAGGAAGTAATAATGCATGCGTAAAAACTGCAAATATCGCGTCCGCAAAAACCAACCTTCAATTAGGCGAAATGTTTGTTTCAAAATTTTAAAATGGCGGCTTCAAAATGTTGATAGAAGACATTTTTTAAAATAAACATCAAAGTCTAGTGTACGACTTTAAAAAAAAATTGGATAATCTTGTCACTTTGAATTTAGGGATTTTTTGAGGTTGCTGATTACGTATATGATATTAGTTTTTCGAAATTCGAAATGGCGATCCAATATAGCGATGGAAAATTAGAAAAATCGTTCGATTTTGTTGAAATTTGTAACCTAAAATCTGATGTGAAATATTATAAATTTAAAATCGTAGAATTAATATCACAGTCAAAACTTGGTTTTCAGAAAAATCTATATTTGATAGGATTGTCTTCATAGTAGAAGTTTCCAAATTTTGTATATTATTTTTGTGGCAACAACTTTTAAAAAAGTATCACCTTCTTACTCCACAAAAAATGTTAATGTTTTTAAACGACTTAATTCAATAGCCACATTGGATCCGACATTTTGTATTTTAAAAAACTAATATCAGATTTGTAATCAGCAACCGCAAAAACCTATAAGTAACAAATTTCAACAAGATCTACAGATTTTTTAAATTTTCGATCGCCATATTGGATCCGCCATTTTGAATTTTGGAAAACTAATATCAGATTCGAAATCAGCGACGCAGAAAACCCCTGAGTAGAAGGTTTCAAACATATTTTGTCAAATTAAAAAAAATATTTCGCCATACTGGATCCGCCATTCTGAATTTTGAAAAACTAATATCAGATTCGTAATCAGCAACCTCAAAAACCCATAAATAGAAAGTGACAAGATTATCCAAATTTTTTTAAAAATTCGTACACTAGACTTTGATTTTTATTTTAAAAAATGTCTTCTATCGCCATTTTAAAATTTTGAAACGAACATTTCGCCAAATTGAAGGTTGGTTTTTGCGGACGCGATATTTGCAGTTTTTACGCATGCATTATTACTTCCTACCTTAAAAAAATTCATTTTTTCAAAAAAACTAAACATTTTTTAGTTTTTTGTCGAAAAAATGTTCACAACTTTCTCAAATTAAAGTTTTTTTAAATTTGAACTTCAGATTCTGAAAAAGCGATAAAAACTTTATAGGGATAGATACCTACCAAATTTTTAACTTACGAAATCGTTAAGAACGATGGCTGTAAATGTTAAGTAAAAGTGTTCTTTCCAGCGTTAACCCTTAAACTGCACCCTGGATGTGCGACACCCATATTCTAGCTTTTTATTCTAATATTTCGGTTAAATTCGTAAAAATTGAACATGTGTTGATATTAGACAGTACATTTTGTAATTGACATTATGTTTCGTCAGTGACATTAGTCTGCCGAGTGTCTTTGTGTATTTAATAATTTTATGAATTTGACGGCAAAAAATTTCTGCTTGCCTGACACCCAGTTTTATGAAACTCTTATTTCATAAAAACTAAGATATGTTCTATTGTGGGGGCTTATCTGGCTGGTCCCACGAACATATATTTGAAACTGATGTGAAGCATCAGGGAAACAAAAGTATATAAAAAGGGGTATGATTCTAAGTTAAAAAGTAATACGATCTTAGATAAAATGGACCATCTAAGAAAGGGGATGACAGCATACGAAAGTCTAAAGGTAACACCTAACACACGTATTTAGTATCTTATGCTCAACGGGAGAGCATCAGAAGAAAGAATTCCAAAAGATGGAGTAGCGTCATTGGATAGAGTGAGAAAGAGTTCGGCAGCAGAGGTTGCGTCGCCGATAGAGATAGCTTAATACACACTCGAGAGCCTAGGCAGCGTCCAAACTCCAAGAGATATATAGTATACTCACTCAACTGCTTACTCGCTCCCCATTCCGTCAGAACTGCTTGGCTCGCTTGGCAATTATTAAAATTTTTAATAATTCTTGTCAAAATTGCATTCCTGACATAAAAACGAATCGATTCATGTATATAAAGTATAAATTTCATCAAAATTTATAGAATTAATAAATATTTTATTTTTTGACAAAAAATTAAAATTTTGTATTTTTTGACATTTTATCATATCTTTTTAAAATAATTATTCTATAATAAAAAATTGAATAATTAATATTTATTTAGGGTACTTTACCCGGTTTATTAATTATATTTAATAAACTATTATAATTATTTAACTTTTAAAATTATATATAATAATATATATTGAGGAAGCTAAATAATCATGAAATGAACAACTTGTTTTAAAATGTTTTTGTCCCTTAGCCGTCGAAATTACAAAAATTAAAAAAAAATGAAGACTGTTCAACATGTCCACCTCCTCGCGGTAAGAGTCGGGCAACGGCGAGACTATCGACGGCTAAGGGAAAAAAACATTTTAAAAAAAGAATAACTTGCTACTAAAAAAAGACAATAAATTTGTAAATTCATCCGCCATATTGGATCCACCATTTTAAATTTTAGAAAACTAATTTTATATTCGTAATCAGTGACCCCAAAAACCCCTGGGTAACAAGTTTCAACCCAATTCAGGAAAATGTTTCATTATTCGTCCGCCATATTGGATCTACCATTTGGAATTTTAAAAAACTAACTTTATATTCGTAATCAGCGACCCCGAAAACCCCTGAGTAACAAGTTTCAAGTGAATTCAGTTATTTTTTAAAAATTCATCCGCCATATTGGATCCGCCATTTTGAATTTTGTGGAACTGACATCGGATTCGTAATCAGCGACCCCAAAAACCCCCGAGTAACAAGTTTCACGTGAATTCAGCAAAATTTTTGAAAAATTCGTTCGCCATATTGGATACGCCATTTTGAATTTTTTAAAATTACAATTATATTTTAAAATTCTAATTATATTTGTAATCAGCGATCAGAAAAACTCTACCAAATTAATTTTCATGCATGTGCATTTGAGTTTTCATTTATTTAACACGTTGGGACTTTTGTGGACCATTTTTCGAGGTTTAGCCGCCATTTTGTCGACCACCATCTTGGAATTAAAATTTATTTTTTGATACTTTTTGTAGCTGAGGGTCCATGGACGCGATATTTTGAGCTCTCGAGACAATATCTTTAATTTTTCTGTGTGAAAATATCCATTAAATGAATTTTTTTTCTCGAAAAATAGTGTTTTTTTATAAATTAATCATAACTTTTTTCATAATTGTTATAAACCATGTTTGACAACGGAATCTGAAAGAGCGATAAATTTTACATTAGCTATGGTATATATGTTTTTTTAAGGATCCTTTTCATATAAAGAAAACTCCTCGAATTCAACACTAATATTTCGTCCGTTTGGTCCTTAATGGGTTAATAATTATATTATTATATTATAATATTTTAATATAAATATCTTTTTTTAATAAAAATACAAGTTTTATAGTGTAAAAATTGAAAAAAAGTGGAACGCCATTTGTTGAAAATTATTAAAAATAGCCGATTTGAACGTTCGGAAAAACGTTGAAAATCACAAAAACTAAAATTTTTGTTGTGATAATCTTGTTCCTTGATGTCTAAACTATAGAAATATTGATTTACAACAGTTAAATGTAGTGTACACTCTTTAAAAAAAGAGTTTTTTTAGGAACGCCATTTCGGTGTTTTTGCCAGTCTGGGCCTCGGCGCGTGGAACGCCATTTGGAACGCAATGCCAGTGAAGTGGTTAATTAATCATTATTTTCTAAAATAATGTAATTAATTATTGTGATAGTTATTTAGTTATGACACATTTATAAAAAATAAATTCATAATGTGATTTATAATGTAACAATAAATGACGAGATCCGCAGTCGGATCCGGCCCAGCACCGAGCTAGTACGGACTTAACATATCCGTCATTCTTCCGACACCGTAGGAGACTAAGATTCGTGGACGGAAGAAATCCAGTAACGAGCCCGTACTGACATTAGTGGGAAGACGGTTCCGACAGTCGGAGCATAATCTGTTCCGCGCCGCACTGAAAAGTGTTGGAAGAGCAGTTCCGCTATTGATTGTAGTGCAGCGTTACTTTGCTGCCCACGGCGTTAAGTAAGCGGCTGCTTGACAAATAGTTCGGCAGCTCTATCTATATTTAAAGATATATAATAATAAATTGAATTAAAAAATAATACTAATATGAGAAAAATTATGAATTTTTTTTAATTTTGATAGATTGCAGTACACTCTCTAAATTTGAATCACCTAAAACTCGCTGATTGGCAGTGTATAGTCGCTGATTCAAATAGCTATAAGTATGCAGCTGCGAATTAGCGAGTGTCAACTATTTCAATCAGCGAAATATTACATTTCACTGATTAATCAGCAGTTTTATTGTTTTGAAAAAGTACTATTCAGTTTTTAAACTTTTCTGCCAATTTTAAAGTGATTAATATATAAATAATTCTAGAAAGAACTATATTTAATTAAGTTCAAATAAGTTTATTATTTATATATTTTTATTACAAAAAGGAAGATCACAGTATTTTTTTTAAAGTAACGCGTACAATTATATATATGTTATTGTCAAACCCCGAAATTAGTCAATACTAGTATTACCTAGTCAAAACTAGTTTTGACAATGGCCTTTCGTCAATACTAATATTGACTAGTCAAAACTAGAATTCACTAAATGCACTTTAGGGAATACTAGAATTGACTTAGTTTTCATTTTTTTAACGGCGTTTCACTAGTTAAAACTAGAAGTAACTAAAATGAATGATAAAATTATTGTTGAATTTTAAATTGTACATTTGATGGAATATATCATTACAGAAACTTATTGTTTTATGATTAATGAAAGCACTTGAATGAACGTAATGAATCATCACCATAATAAAAACAAATTTGAGTTTGGAAAGAAAGACAGTGTAATTCCATTTATAATTATTCGTCAGTCCGATTATCGCCGTTGTCATAGAAAGGTTTATTTGAATCGTCCCGTTTGTTTCATGTCATCTTATCATGAGTAGTGTTGTTAATCGTCCGCTTGAAAGTGTAAGTGCCTGGAAGGAGAGTTTTTAAAAAAAAATTATTAGTGCGGAATGTGATAAAAAGAGCCAGTATAATGTGATGACTTTTGAAAAATATAAAGAAATTTTGACTCAAGTAGAAGAGGCAATATCCGCCAAAACTAAAACGGCTACGCAATATAGAAGACTGAAACGGTTTAATGTTTTAGAAATTTGTGATGTAAAAAAACTTGTTACAAACAAAGATCCAGTTAAGTACTACCTGCCCGCTGAAGAAATCTTCGACGTATTAGAAGCAGCTCACTTGGCTGTAGGTCACGGAGGTCGAGATCGTTTGAAGCAAGAAACTTCGAGAAAATACGCAAATGTAACAACGGAAGTAATCAACATTTTTTTGTCCATGTGCGAAACGTGTCAGCTTAAGAAAAGTAAAAAAAAGAAAGGTTTAGTTTCGAAACCTATTCTTCACAGCGAAATGAATAGCCGATGTCAGGTGGACCTGATAGATATGCAAGCTCAAGCTGACAGGGAGTATAGGTTTATCATGGTCTACCAGGATCATTTAACAAAATTTGTTTTGCTACGGGGACTACAAACCAAAAGGGCTAAGGAAGTAGCACATCACCTGACTGATATTTTTTTAACATTTGGAGCTCCTTGTATTCTTCACTCTGACAACGGCAGAGAGTTCGTCAATTCGGTCATTAAAGAATTGTCAACACTTTGGCTGGAGTTGAAATTAGTGAAAGAAATAGATATACATCGGTTCATCCATCGGCAACATATATACAAATGTACATAAACACATATATGCACACAATACATACACATGTATACTCACATATATACACACAATACATACACATGTATACTCACAAATATACACACAATACATACACATGTATACTCACACATATACACACATAACATATGCATGTATACTCACACATATACACACAATACATACACATGTATACTCACACATATACACACAATACATACACATGTATACTCACACATATACACACAATACATACACATGTATACTCACACATATGGGGCATTTCATGTCAAGTGATCAAAGTGGAGAAAAATTTGTCTCCAATCGTAGCAAAACTTGGGGCTTTTGTAGTCGCTTTTCATTGTCGTTCTCTTTATCGTTCGACTCATTCATACTTCTCGGCTAAAAAATAAAAATACATATTTTTAGACCGTAATTATTAAACTCCTGATTAACATTAAATTTAGTTTATCCTACTTGTTTCTTTCCTTTGCCCTTTACATTTTTCTTTTCCAAATCTGTTTTTCTGTTAGCCAATGCATTATTGCTTGGTAGTAAGTATACCAACATTAATATAGCTTTTAGGCCATCTATAAAATGTACAATTATTTTATAAAGAATGCGAAAAGATATTAAAGGTGTTAAAACTTTTAAGCGTATATCTTACCATCATTGACGTTGTTAAAACGTTCATATAAATCAACAAGATGGATTTTGCAATACTGAATAATACGTGGAACGTAGTAAGAAGAAAATTTGTTTAAGAAATTGTCACTTTTTTCTCTAAATAACCATTGAAAATCGTTTTCGATCTAAAACAAAGGTTGTCATTAATCTTCTATAATATTAAAATGTTTCCTAGTCGTTTCGTCGGATTCGTCGGCCGGCAACATATATGTGACGCTCCACGAAAGAAATAGATATACATCGGTTCATCCATCGGCAACATATATACAAATGTACATAAACACATATATGCACACAATACATACACATGTATACTCACATATATACACACAATACATACACATGTATACTCACAAATATACACACAATACATACACATGTATACTCACACATATACACACATAACATATGCATGTATACTCACACATATACACACAATACATACACATGTATACTCACACATATACACACAATACATACACATGTATACTCACACATATACACACAATACATACACATGTATACTCACACATATGGGGCATTTCATGTCATGTGATCAAAGTGGAGAAAAATTTTTCTCCAATCGTAGCAAAACTTGGGGCTTTTGTAGTACTCATAGATAGTAATTTTTCGTGAAAATATTTTTTTACCTAGTCCAATATTTTCCGAGGGGGAGGGGGTTAAATTTTTGTGTTTTTCAGTACAATGCTTATTTCAATAATTTTTTACTCTTAAACAATTAAACATACGAATTTGGCCAAGTACATTTTGGAAAGGTTTTTTCATGCTCTTTCGATTGGAAATAAGCATTTTGAAAAAAAAATTTTTTGACCCAAAAAAATCAAAATTAATAATAAATTTCAATTTTTGGGGCAGAAAGACCCAATTTATTTATTTTTTTTTTTAAACGAAAGCTGAGGTTTTTTCCTAAAAGGACATATAAATGGTAAAGTGGGACTAGAATGTTTAAACATTGAAAAAAAGAGTTTTCTACTCGCCGGAGCGCTCAAATCCCGGTTTTAAGCTCCGTTTAGGAGAAAATTCTTTTTTTCAATGTTTAAACATTCTAGTCCCACTTTACCATTTATATGTCCTTTTAGGAAAAAACCTCAGCTTTCGTTTAAAAAAAAAAAAAAAAAAATTGGGTCTTTCTGCCCCAAAAATTGAAATTTATTATTAATTTTGATTTTTTTGGGTCAAAAATTTTTTTTTTTCAAAATGCTTATTTCCAATCGAAAGAGCATGAAAAAACCTTTCCAAAATGTACTTTGCCAAATTCGTATGTTTAATTGTTTAAGAGTAAAAAATTATTGAAATAAACATTGCACCAAAAGACCCCTTGATCACTTGACGCGGAATCCCCCATATACACACAATACCTACACATGTATACTTACACATATACACTTAATACATACACATGTATACTCACACATATACACACAATACATATACATGTATACTCACACATATGCACACAATACATACACATGTATTCTCACACATATACACACATAACATACACATGTATACTCACACATATGCACACAATACATACACATGTATACTCACTCTTATACACACAATACATACACATGTATACTCACACATATAATGTACCCAAAAAATATTGTTTGGCTTTTTCGAAAATGTAATAAAAAGAATTTCGTATGTTGTAATTGTCGGTACGAACTACAAGCGAGCTACAAAAAGTTGCTGCTGAAATTAAATAACCATATTTTATTATTGAAGAATGATAGAAACTTGGTTCTTGGATTGTTCGAAAGCCAATTAAATTCTCAGTCGTTTGATATATAAATAAAAATTATTTTATATTTTTAGAGATATATAATATATATATAATATATACAAAATTCTTATATAATATGTACACGGAGAAAAATGGATTATACAATTAGGAATATAGAAAAAAAGATCATACTGAATATAACACCGTCCGACACGATTTTGCACACATGAACGAACCAAAGATTTTCGGAAACTAGAGCTAAAAAAAAGATACCCGTGTCTGGCCGTTTTTCGAGATCAAGTCGTTTACGGTTTTTAGGGGTAAAAACAACCCTCTAATAGAAGGTAACCAATTGTATTGCAAAAAATATAGAAAAATGGTAAATTTTTATTTAAAAATTCTTTAAACCTTATTGGGACTATTAAACATATCCTTACTAATATTTCAGGTCAAACAGTCAACCCCAAAAACTACCCCTATTTCAATTTATTTAAAAAAATACTAATAAAATTAAAAAAATTTGGATTTTTTAAAAAGTAATCATTGGTTAATTCTAATATCATACAGCCTATCATTTTCAATTTTTCACCCCAACCCTTATCTCAAAACCTAACCCTAAGCTAAATCAATATATTGAATACCGCCCTACAATTTTTGGAATTTTATAAAACTTCGTATTTAAGGGTTTTTGGGGTCGCTAGTTACAAATATGAACTCGTTATTTAGAAATTCAAAATGGCGTATCCAAAATGGCGAACAAATTAAAAACATCATCTGATTTTTATAAGATTTAATAACCGTGGTATTTAAAAAAACTGCAAAAAAAAATTTTAAATTAAAAATGGGTTCTTTATTTTTTTTCAGTTGTAATAAATTAAATTATAAATAATTTTTTAAATATCTAAAACATAGTAATGAAAAACAATATAAAATTTTTAAAAATAACTCTAATTTTTTGGAAATTTTGGTTGCTTATTTTTGCGGTTAAATTATTTATTACATTCCACAAGTCCGAAATACCATGGTTATTAAATTTTATAAAAATCGGATGATTTTTTTAATTTGTCCGCCATTTTGGATACGTCATTTTGAATTTTTAAATAACGAGTTCAGATTTGTAACTAGCGATCCCAAAGACCCTTAAATACGAAGTTTTATAAAATTCCAAAAATTGTAGGGCGGTATTCAATATATTGATTTAGCTTAGGGGTAGGTTTTGAGATAAGGGTTGGGGTGAAAAATTGAAAATGATAGGCTGTATGATATTACAAATAACCAACGATTACTTTTTTAAAAATCCAAATTTTTTAAATTTTATTAGTATTTTTTTAAATAAATCGAAAGAGGGGTAGTTTTTGGGGTTGACGGTTTGACCTGAAATATTAGTAAGGATATGTTTAATAGTCCCAATAAGGTTTAAAGAATTTTTAAATAAAAATTTACCATTTTTTAATATTTTTTGCAATACTATTGGTTACCTTTTATTAGAGGGTTGTTTTTACCCCTAAAAACCGTAAACGACTTGATCTCGAAAAACGGCTAGACACGGGTATCTTTTTTTAAGCTCTAGTTTCCGAAAATCTTTGGTTCGTTCATGGGTGCAAAAAAAAGTTTAATTTTGTCGGACGGTGTAATCTGATTAATACCCTCTATAATCTATTTACAACCTTTCAATGTTTTAGAATTATTTCTGGTATTCACAATAAATTATACATTTTATACTCCAAAATCGAATTAAATTATAATTTTAGATTATTACTATAGCAACATGTTTTTTTCAAATTGTCATATTATGAGGTTAAAGTCGTTTTGAAAATTTGTTGTGATCGAACTTTTTTACATATGTGCTGCTATTTTAATTTTCCAGGTTTGTAAATTTCTAATAATTGCATTTTTATAAATCTAAAAACAATTATAGCATTATGCATTTATTTACCATTAGCTTATTATATTGATTATAACCATTTTTAGTTTAAATATTACAAGAGAAGATTATTTTTAACCATTTCTTCAAAGTATTTTTATTTTCTTACAAAGTGTAAATTTTGTGATTAGTAAGAATTTATTTCTTTGTAAATTTATTTATAATTAATTCATCAATTATTATTGAATTGGTAACAATATTAATAATAATTTTTTAAATAATTTTAATAATTTTGTAGATTTAAAAAAATGAAATTACCAGAAATTTACGAATAAATAAATTTAGTGATTGATCAATTTATTTAATTAATTAATTATTAGCAACAACAAATTCAAATTTTTATTTTTTTAAATTTTATTATTAGGCAATTAAATAGTAAATTAATTTTTTAATTTAAGGGTTAGTTCTAATTTGTCAAAATTTTATTTATTTAAAATAACGTAAAGACCAATTATATTGATGCAAGTTCTATAATCTAAATTAATATGATCAATAATTTGAAAATGGTAATACTTAGATATTTAATTTTATAATTCTGGTTAACTATCCTATATACAATTTAAAATATCATAAAAAGTATAATCTGAATTATATCACTTATAATCCATTTTTCTCTGTGTATGTATGTAAAAAGGTCAATACCAGGTCCTTCTAAAATACATAAACAGTATTTTTGAGGAAGGATGCATCACCTTGAATTTATTATAATGCATGCTTTTTCAATAATACTTTATTAAAAAATTTATTAATTTTTTTTGTTGGACGGGGGTCGGTTTTGGGTTCGATACCTTCCAGTACCAAACATAAAGTCAATTGACATTATATTTGGTACTGGAAGGTATCGAACCCAAAACCAACCCCCGTCCAACAAAAAAAATTAATAAATTATTTTAATAAAGTATTATGGAGGAAGGATATTTTTTTTATTAACAAATTTATTTATTACTATCTTATAGTGGCACTATCGGGTCGGACCCGAAAAGTCAAAAATGACCCGGTAATGACGTCTACGTATATTTTTCGGACCTGGTATTGACCTTTCTACATACATATATATATTGTTTGTTTAATTATTTAACTAAATAAATAAATTTATATATCTGACTCCGTTTAAATACTGAGAAAAAAATCAAAAATTTTTTTGAACTAAAAATATATGTTTAATTTAAACATATTTTGTTATTGAATTAATTTTAATTTCTACCGAACGAAATTTACTATGCATTGAATCAAAATTATTATGTTTAAATCAAACATAAATTATTTAACAAATTTGTTATAAACAAATTTTTTTTTAATTTTCTGCGTCTTTTAAAAATTTGATAAAAATATTAACATAATTAAAACTATAAGAAATCAAAATGTATAGTGCAACATGACTATACTTAGTTTTTAATCAATATTATGGTTATATAAATGTTAACTCGACAGTATTTTGTTTATTTCATAGATGCAAACAATGTTTTAATTCAGAAAAACATCAAACTTTCATGTCTGTTGCAATATAATTTTGATTGTAACTTTTTAAAAATTGTTGCTCATTATATCCCCGCTTGATTCATTTAAATCGATTCATTCATTTAGGAAAAATAAAATTTTGTTTAAAAACTTGCAAAAAATTCAATTTGACATAACTTTTATAAAAAAATATTTTTTTTTAGTAAAAACTAAAAATCTATACAAAGTAGTAATAGTTGCTCTGATATATAATAAAAGTTGCTTCGCACAAAATATTAATTGCTCGAGACATTTTAAATAATACTCGACTTTTAATAACATTTATTAATTTTATTAACAAAATTTTAATTTAACATTTAATTTTAACATCCGACTGGTTCTTAAATTGGAACACTGAGAAAACATTATACTTATATGAAACACAAAAATAATGTTAGACGATTTTGTTTAAATGAAATTAATTTGTAAGTTTAATCTCAATATATAGAAAATATCTACTGCATTGATTCAAAAGTATTATTTGTTTGAATAATTATATTTAATTCAAACATATTTTCTGTTACGGTTTAAACAAAAATTATGTTTAAAAATTTTATGTTTGAATCAAACTTAAAAGTTAACTACATATAATTTAAAATCAATCACAATTTATGTTTGATTTCAATATATAATCTCTTAAAATGAACCAGAAAATATGTTTGAATAAAACTTAAATATGTTTGACTGTATAGCAAAGATATTTTAAGTTTGATTTAAACAAAATTTGTTTGAATCAAATAATTTTTTTTCTCAGTGAAGCCTCAATTGTAGACCTATATTCAGTAGCAAAAAAGTCCGAAAATATTGAGTTTAGGAAAAAGTTGTCAAAGAATAAAAGTTTTAGATTTATTTCGACTTTTATGAAATGTAAACATTTTTTTTATAAACAAATTAAGTTTTCCTTTCAAAATAAACGTTGATTTTTAGATTCTGGTGCTGCACATGTTCTAAATCAGTTTATATTAATATAATATAACCGACAGTTAAAAAAAATTAATTTGTTTATTCAAAAATTTTTTTTTTTACATTACTTAAAAGTCAAAATAAAAATAAAACTTTCATTTATTGCCAACTTTTTCCTAAACTCAATATCTTCAGACTTACAAAATATAGGCAATATTTATATAAGTAAGTAAAAATATTTTTATTTTATGATTAGAAAATTAGTACTTTAAAATTAACTACACGGAGAAAAAAATGCTGTTGAATCAATGACATATGAGTTTGATTCATTGAATAGTGTCATAACGGGCTGCCAAACGTATATGCTGTTGTTTTGAAAGCACCGATTCTAATGATTCGATAGTATCACTTTCATTTAAACAAAAGCATATTTCTCAAATTGACAGCATACTATGTTAATTTGAAGGTATTCCTTTTGAATCAACGATCAAAATTTTTTAATTTAACAGTATATGCTTTTGAGCCAATGACTATAGTTTTTCAATTTAAAAGCATCATTTTTATGATTCAAAAATTTGTACTTTTAATTTTTTTAGTTGTTGCTATCGATTGAATAACACCATACTGTTAAGTCAATTCTTTTACGTGGTTAAAGATATACGAACGATAAATTGAAAAAATGAAATTTTTGTTCACATATTTTTTATATACTATAATTAATTCTCACACCTTTAACACAACACTTCTTATATACATCTTTTTTTCAAATTTACACACTAACATACATATCTTTATTATTTTTTCAATTTTCTCCAACGACAAACACACATACATACACATTCAAACACACTTTATATTTTTTTGAGTCTGAAAAATACGCTGTTCCCAATCGGTCACCCATCCATGTAGTAACCGCGACCAAACGTGCTTAACTTTCGTGATGGACGAGAACTGCCGCGCTGCATTGTAATACATTCGCTTCTTACATTGAGCAGTTACTTTGTAGTTAAATACCGTGCGCGAGATTTTTCTCGTCAATAAGGGAATTTATATAGGGAATTTATATTTAACTATAGTCCTTACTTTTTTAAAACAATTTAAATAATAGTTTTTTATATAAGAATCTCAAAAACGACAGGTTTAATAAACATATAAATAAGTGTGGATAAGTATTTCAATAAATTTAGCACCTGTCAATGTCTCAAATACATAGTGTCCTTATTTTTATAGCATATGCTATAGGCAGTCCGCTATAGCACCACTCATTGAAACGAAAGCATATGCTTTCATTTTCAAAAGCGCGCTTCTTTGGAGCAAACAAATTTTCATTTGATTCAAATTTACACGCATTTTCTTCAAATTTATCTATTAGATGCTTCAAATGAATAATGTCAAAGAAGCAATAAATTATTCTGTTGCTATATATAGATGAACTATAGAAACAATTTGTAGAATATCATTAATTTAACAGTACCGTACTTTTAATTTAAACAGTTTCATTTTTTCGTTTTAAGCAATATGCTGTTCGATTAATAAATGTGTTATTGAATCAATAACGGGAAATTCAATAGCATGGAGCTATTTGATTCAACAGCACTTTTTTTTCAGTGTACAAGTAGGTAAAAATAAAATATCAATATTTAAAATAATTCAATTTATGAAAAAATAAATGTTGAATAACAAATATTTCAAAACAAACATAAATAATTAAAAAAAATAAATTATTATTTACATACACATGTATATATTTACACATAAATACATAACACACACATATATATGGGGGATTCCGCGTCAAGTGATCAAGGGGTCTTTTGGTGCAATGTTTATTTCAATAATTTTTTACTCATAAACAATTAAACATACGAATTTGGCAAAGTACATTTTGGAAAGGTTTTTTCATGCTCTTTCGATTGAAAATAAGCATTTTGAAAAAAAAAATTTTTTTGACCCAAAAAAATCAAAATTAAAAATAAATTTCAATTTTTGGGGGAGAAAGACCCAATTTTTTTTTTTTTTTTTTTTTTTTAACGAAAGCTGAGGTTTTTTCCTAAAAGGACATATAAATGGTAAAGTGGGACTAGAATGTTTAAACATTGGAAAAAAGAGTTTTCTACTCGCCGGAGGGCTCAAAACCCGGTTTTAAGCTCCGTTTAGGAGAAAATTCTTTTTTTCAATGTTTAAACATTCTAGTCCCACTTTACCATTTATATGTCCTTTTAGGAAAAAACCTCAGCTTTCGTTTAAAAAAAAAAAAAAAAAAAAATTGGGTCTTTCTCCCCCAAAAATTGAAATTTATTTTTAATTTTGATTTTTTTGGGTCAAAAATTTTTTTTTTCAAAATGCTTATTTTCAATCGAAAGAGCATGAAAAAACCTTTCCAAAATGTACTTTGTCAAATTTGTATGTTTAATTGTTTAAGAGTAAAAAATTATTGAAATAAGCATTGTACTGAAAAACACAAAAATTTAACCCCTTCCCTCTCGGAAAATATTGGACTAGGTAAAAAAATATTTTCACGAAAAATTACTATCTATGAGTACTACAAAAGCCCAAAGTTTTGCTACGATTAAAGAAAAATTTTTCTCCACCTTGATCACTTGACATGAAATGCCCCATATATATATATATATATATATATATATATAAATTAATTAAAATTTTTTTAATATATATATAAAATCAATGGAGATGCTATTTAATATATTTATACAAGTGGAAATAAACAAGTAAAATGTCTTCCGAGCGAGCGTTCGCGAGCGAGGACAACGACGCTAGTATATATAATTACTCAGAAACTCCAATTGTACTCTTACCATTTCTCCATTGTAGTCAAGAAGTCGTGGATATTCGTTGAAAATTTCCGAAATAGAGGGACCAGTATTTAAAATCCAATTTCTGCGGTTTGGTAATGTTTCCAGTAAATATCTTTCTATTTGATGTTTAACATTAATAGACAGATTTTTAAACTTCATCCAAGATATCTGTTAAGAAACATTCATATTATTTACTTAAATCATTTTAATTTATTTAAATAATTTTGAAAACTTTATAAATAATTTTGATATATACTAAAAATGACAATTATTTCAAGTAATAATAATTATTTTGGTTTTAAATGACTCTTTTTAACCATTTACATTTTTATAACAGAAAACTCTTCCTATGTTTAAAAAGTATGTGCAGTAAAAAGAAGTGTGTTCATAAATTTTCTAATAAAAATATTAGCCTTGAACAAACATAATTTAAGCTAATTGTAAGTCAGAGAAAAGTCAGAATTTTTTTAAAAAGCTTAAAAATATAAAAATTCCTCATATAAGAAAGCAAGATCAATCTTATTCTTGAAAAAGATGTAACTTTTGCTAAATACAAAGAATAAGGCTTTTTATGCTATTTCCATTAAAAGTAAACAAATTTGTTAATCAGAGAAAATGAGAAATTTGTCATGGGAAAATCGGGGAATTTATTTTGAAAAAGTAATTTTGTCTGTTTAATTATAAATGTGATGTTTGATGCAAATTATAGTTTACCTTGGAATCCAGCTCTGTTTGTGAAAGTAAAATATCAGGGATCATCTGCTTTTCAATCGCATTAGTTGAATTTCAGGGTTTAGTTTTATAAACCTTTTTTTTAGGATTTTTATGTTTTCGAACAGTCCATAATCTGTACTCAATAAAACCTCGTTTGGATAGTTCATCGTAGTAATGCTCCTGAAAATTATTTAGTTAAATTAAAACTGTTTTCTAGATATTTCTACAAATTAATACATATTTATTATAATCAAGAATATCCTTACATATCCTTTTTTAGAATCTTTGTCTTTCAGTCGAGGAAATTCTGTTACGATCGCTTTCGCTAAAGCGATTTTCGCTTCCGTTGGTGAATAACTATAAAATTTTTAATATGAATTACCAGAATTTATCAATTTTAGTAATTTTCTTGTAAAATTCTTTACATTAAAATAAAGAATTATTTTGGATATAATTGATATTAACTTCTAATAATTTACTCATTATTATAAATAGATATAATTGACTTTTGTTGTTAGTTAGTCTTTAATAGAAACATGTAAACATTTATAACGTCACGTTTCCCCAACCTTAAAAAAAGTAGAGCTTTTTGAAATTACTAGGTAGTAAATAAATTGTTTTTGAGAACAAAAAAAATTATTATTTCAACATACAAACTATGATTGTGAACTTTAACCAGTTCTAAAACAACAATTCGTATCAAAGCCCTTCTGTTTTCTTCGGTAAAAGGTGAATTATTAAGAAGAGTCTCTTCAACTGATGCATAACGCTGAAAATTTATAATATTTGATTAGTTTATTACATAAAATGGTAAAAAATTTTAAACATTTAAGGGGAAAAAATCCATTTAATATATTTACCGTAAATTTGAAGACTGGTGCAGTAACGTTATTAGTATCAGATGATGATGGACCAGTTGTATCGTTAACTGTTTCCGTATTTCTTTTACAATTATTCGGGGCTAGGTTTTGATGGATCAAGCTACCGTCGTTTTGAACTACAAAATCTCCGATCTGAAAAGTAATATTCTTTATGTGATAGCACCTACTGTTATGGAACCAATTTTGGTTTTACTATTCATATTCAATTTTAATATTTTTAATATTATAACTTGACTAATTTGTAGTTTTTGATTTTCTCTAATTAATTTTAAAATTATTTTTCTTGGTCCCATTTTAATTTTCAAACTGATTAGATCTACTTCCGTTAGTTCTAAAAAAGAACTACCATTTATTCCTTCATCTGAAAAAGGAATTATAAATTAATATATTTGTTTAAGGATATTTGTATAATTTAACTAAATTAAAAATATACATTAAAAAATATGTACAAAAACTAAAGTGTGAAATGCGACCTTTAAAAAGTTACAGAATAATGTAACGAAGATTAATGTACAAATCATTTGAATTAGCATTGGTCCAACAACAGAATGGTTTAAAGTGACCAAGTTTAATTACTTTGACGAACCGATAAACGCTATCATCTGACTTTTTAATACAACACGAATTAAAATCAGTGTCAAAGTAAGATGTCAAACAAACGGACACTTTCAAATATACGAAAGAGTCTTCTAAAAGAATTATTTCATCTATGCACCCAAAAAGTTGCAAATTATCGTCACGGATAAGTGCAACTTCAATAGAAACATACAATCCCTTACGGTACTCAGTACCATCAACTTTAAGAGACAAAGCACAAAATATTTCATCTGAATAAATATATTCCAAATCGTATAAGTCTTGTTTGCTTAAAATGTATTCAACAAGATTTGTGGAACCACTTATTGACTCGATTTTGAGCAATTTTATATCTCCGCATCCCCATTTGGAACTTTGCGTGCACTGTGAAACACGTATAAGGGTTTTCGGTGGATTTTTAAAATTGTGCACATTTTGAGCTCTTTGCTTATTTTGTGCATGTTTAGCTTCAAATCGAATACAATTATATTGAGCCATCGGGACAGACCATTCAGTGCATTCGGCATAATGATCGACATGATGAAATTTATTTATAATATATATATATATATAGTTATAATTTTTGGAGCAAATACTAGTTGAGTTATTTTTTGGAGATGTATAACGAGCATTAGAAACTCATTATCAGTTTTGACTTTTGCCGAAACAAGAAATGGAAAAACTCTCAACAGTAACCACTCCTGTTTAACCGCTTTATTTGATTATCATTTATTCTATCTATGTTATCATCTATTTCCATATGCTGGTCATCATTGTTCAAATTATTATTTAAATTCAAAGGATTATTAAGAACTTGTTGCGGTTGTTCATTGTTAAGAACTTGCTCTTCTTGATCAATTTCTTGATTTTCTTGTCGGTTGATATGATAATCAACTATGTGCCTTCTTAAAGCATAAAAGTTCATAAACCTACGAGGGCAATTATTTTGATCACAAATGAAACCTCTAAAACCAACTCCGCGATTGACAGTGAGGCCATGTTTATTAATAAAATGACTGCGCAAACTATCCAAGCCATTATTTACAAATTCTTTGCACATAAAGCACTTTAAATTCTCCATTTTATATATTTAACTATAAAATTCTCAGAAAGTTCTTATAAATTCTAGACTTGACACTTCAGTCTATTATTCTTGATCAATCATAAATATATTTAACATTTATAATTACCTAAAAATGATAAGAAAGATAAATATTGATTTCTGACTACACTTTGCAATTTAATGTTAAATAAGTATTAATTTTATATTGATAATTATAATTTAACTAATAAATATTTTGTGAATAATTTGTCTTAAAAATTATTGATGAGACTTTAGAATTGATTTGTTTAAAAACTCCAAATATTTACGAAGCTGCAGTCCATAACGTTTTTAAAAACGAAAAATGGAAAAAAAATATTTTAAAAATTAAATTTATCTCTAATTTTCATGTACCTTAATTTATAAGAAATTATTTATCACTATGGACACAATTATTAAAAAAGAACATGATTTGGAATGAAAAATAAAAATACCGTATCATTATTTTTTTGTTTTCGTTTTCAAAAACGTTGTGGACTTCAGCCTCATAAATATTTTTTATAAAACACTTATCTAATGTCATGTCCAGTTAAATAAATATAGGAAACTTATAAATTGTAAAATTTTCAAAAAAAGTTTTCAAAAATTAGATCAATCATTTTCTTAACCTTAAAAAGTCGAAATAAATTTCACTTTACATAAAAACGCCGAAAATTGACGTTTTTTTTAATTTCATCTTTTTCTATAACAAAAAGAGAATTTATACAATTTATCTGAAAGCAATAAAAAATACCTGGTAAAATTTGTACAATTTCCTGCGGTAGGGCTGACTCTAAATTTTAATTAAATTCATTATCTGTCAAGTCCCCAGAAATCGTAATAGATGACATTGCTTCACTACTTGTAGACCTAAGAAAATTAAAAAATTAGTTTGTTTGGTAAAATTTTAATTGATCCAAAAAATTGCACTAATTTAGATAATTTTAACGTACAAATATAATTACAGAAGTCAATAAGAAAAAAACATGTCGATATGTCGAATAAAACAGAAATTACAATATAACTTGTATTAGAAATATTAATGTGTATGCTTTTTAGATTCTCGAATACATATTTAAAAGAAAGCAAAAAGTATTTTCATAAAACTGAAGAAAGTGAAAAAAATATAGAATAAACAAATGCATATAATATTTAAGGTTATATGTAAATAATACAAAGTAAATCAAAGTATTATAATGAAAATAAAAGTGAAACACTTAGCTGTATTCAAATAATGTCCAGAAAAGCAATAGAATTTTGTAATTATATAATCACGATATGATCAATAATAATTTAAACATAATTTTCTTATTAATTTGCACGTGAATGAAAACGAACAAAAGAAACTCTGCGCAACGTATTCGTAAGTAACAGACGCCACGATTTCTGCTTCGTATACGATCGCCGAAAAAACCGATTATTCCGGATTGTTTTTCGCTGTTTTAGCAGTTGTAACTGCTCATTAGCAGTGAAAACTTTTTTTTGCTGATTGAAACAGTGAAATTTTCGCTGATTCAAATTTAGAGAGCAGTTATGACTTTTGTAAGATATATATAAACAATAAATTTACAGTTTTTAAACATATTAATTAGAACGGGGGGTATTACATTTTTTCATAAAATTAAAAAAATGGAAAATTTCCAAATTTTATATTTTTGAATGTATATCTTTTAAACTTTCTGTAATTAAATATTACATGTTATTTACAATTAGTCATATTTTAGCATAATTTTGGAAAAATATTGTCCTATAACTATCTATAAGTTGGAAGTAAGTATAAAAATGTTTTTAATATCAAAAAATTAAAAAATTATAATTGAGAGCACAGAAAAAAACCCGACTCATTTTTGTTGCAACTCATTTAGAAGTCGGTCTCGAAATAAGTAATCGATAACTTCAAGTGACTCAAAATGAGTAATCGGCAACTTTAAGTGACTCAAAATGAGTAAAATAACAATATTCTAGTTACTTTCTTTTGTGTTTCGCATGTTTCGTGTTCCATGGTTGCCCATCCCTGTCTGTCAATTGACAAATGTCTAACCTAAAAAAATTTTCCATTTCTCATAAAAACAATAAATCGACTGCAAGTATTAATGTTTTGACAAGTGCCACGTGTTTATTAGTTGTAAACAATTATTTTAATTCATATTTTTATAAATTATTCTTAGCTTTTCCAATATGATTGTAATTTTATCGTAAAGAAAAAATGATACCCCTTAAGACTCATTTTGAATCTTTTCCCTAGAAACTTAGAATAAATCGAAGGGGTATCATTTTTGATGCAGTTCAAAATGAGTCGCATATGAGGGTCAAAATTTCTCAGAAATATCATTGTTGGTCGGGAGTCGTTCGATTTTTTTGAAAATGGGTATATCTTTAGTGTTAGAAAAGATGTGATTGTAGGTCAAAGGGTTTTCAAAATTTTTTTTAATTGTTAGAGTTACAGTGCTTTTAATTTTTAGGTTAGAGTTTCTTTGAAATGCGATATTTTTGACAATTTTAAATGAATCTTTTTCATTTTTTCAGGATGATCTTAAGATTTATAACCGTTTAAAATAAAAATTTTAATTAAAAAAATTTCAAAAAATTTGCCCGGAAAAAAGTCAAATTTTTTTTTGAAATTAGTTTTACACTTATTTGGCCATGACCTAGCTTAATAAAACCACAATTTTTAGATTCCTTATGATTTACCGCGTTTTTTCATTTTAAAAAATTGATGGAGGGTCTAAAACTATGGAAGTTATTTAAATTTTAGTCCGACGGTGCACATATGAGATGTGCTCACTATGAGGCGTTATTTCTCAAACGTCCCAGTCCAAAATTATAAGTCTTTGGATTGTGTTGGTATTTTGGGAAATTGTTGCCCTATATGAAAGTAATAAATCTGTAAAATATTAGCTCTTTAAAAAAAAAATTGTAGAAAGTGGTGGGGGTTAAAGTTCTGGCATTTTAAGTAACACTGCCATTTTCAAAACCATGTAACTTTTATAAAACTTTATCGATTTTAATTTGTTTATAATGGATTTAAAGCATTTTTCATCTACTTTCTAAAAATTTTACAAACAAATTTTTAAAAAAATTTTTAAACAATTTTTTTTCAAAAATTAAGTTTATTTTTTAATTTTGACCTTGATGGGTATTTTAAAAAAAAAATTTTTTATTTTTATTGGAAAGCTGACATTTTTCCGGAAAAAACCATATAAGTTTCATAGTGGGATGACCAGAAGTTTTTAACTTACGAAACATCAATATTTTTTTCAAAATTAATTATTTTAATTGATGATAATTATTGTTCCTTTAAAACTTTAATCTTTCTTTTTCAAAATTACTCATTTTAATTGATAATAATTATAATTTATAAAAGTTTAAACATTCGTTTTCAAAATTATATATTTAAATTTTTTTCGGTAAAAGTAATGCAGGCATTATTTTAATGACAGTCTCAACCCTGTTAAATGCAGAGAGCTACTATTAAAAAAGATTCATAGGAAGTATCAACCCTGTTTAAATGCAGAGCTTTTACTGAAGCAGATGAAGATAAAAGAGTGATTTTTATGTCGTTTAACGGCGCAGCGCCGGCGTAACGTACAGTAACCCGGGCGCACCGCTTACTTTGCTTTCAAATATCTTCTAAACTTCTGGTCATCCCACTATGAAACTTATATGGTTTTTTCCGGAAAAATGTCAGCTTTCCAATAAAAATAAAAAATTTTTTTTTTAAAATACCCATCAAGGTCAAAATTAAAAAATAAACTTAATTTTTGAAAAAAAATTGTTTAAAAATTTTTTTAAAAATTTGTTTGTAAAATTTTTAGAAAGTAGATGAAAAATGCTTTAAATCCATTATAAACAAATTAAAATCGATAAAGTTTTATAAAAGTTACATGGTTTTGAAAATGGCAGTGTTACTTAAAATGTCAGAACTTTAACCCCCACCACTTTCTACAATTTTTTTTTTAAAGAGCTAATATTTTACAGATTTATTACTTTCATATAGGGCAACAATTTCCCAAAATACCAACACAATCCAAAGACTTATAATTTTGGACTGGGACGTTTGAAAAATAACGCCTCCTATACGTCACGCGGTCCTCGCGCACAAACCTATTTAAGGTTTATTGAATATCTACTACTTTAGAGTCAGTTGAAGCAGAATATTCTTTACAAATAATTTTTGATTCTTTTTAAAAATGTAAGTTAAAAGTCCTTTAAATGTTAGAAAATTGATTTCTTGTAATTTTTTTACAACGATTCTACGGTTTTTAAAAGTTTTGAATAAAAATTAATGATATTTAAAAAGATGGGTCAAACCATTATATTTCGAATAAAGTCGTTGCGGCCTCAAATTAAAAAAATTGATACTTTTAGAATTGAATCTGTATGATCTCTGAATAACGAAATGAAAATAATTATATTTAAATATTTATTACTTTTCTTTAAATATGAGTGTCAAGTGGAGAAGGTGAGAAAAAATGGCACTTTTTTAGCAATTAGAAAATATTTAAAAAAGTATTGATAAATTCTTAAAAGTGCAAAAAGATTTATTGATTAATGTTTAAAATTAGTTGAATAATTATTCTTTAATAATAAAACTAGTAAAAATATAAAAATAATAGATAAAAAAGGTTTTTAATGTCGATCTACCAAATAACCTAATTTTGACGTTTTTATCAATTAATTACGAGAAGGTGGAATTATTGAATTAAATAAAAACTCACCGAATATAGAGTATTTTTTATGAACTTTCAGAATTTCATATCACTTTTTTAATTTTTCCTTTAAATATACAAGAAGAGTGTATAGATTTCGTTGTTATTTAGAAGTTGTGAAAGTGCCAAATTTTTTTAATTTTTCTTTAACAGAGTTATTAAGTTGTAAAGTACGCAACAATTCAGAAATCGCGTACTTTTAACTCAATATTTCTTGTATAAAAATTTTCTAACATTTAAAGGATGTTAATAAAAAATTATTTGTATAAGGAATCTAAAAATTGTGGTTTTATTAAGCTAGGTCATGGCCAAATAAGTGTAAAACTAATTTAAAAAAAAAATTGACTTTTTTCCGGGCAAATTTTTTGAAATTTTTTTTAATTAAAATTTTTATTTTAAACGGTTATAAATCTTAAGATCATCCTGAAAAAATGAAAAAGATTCATTTAAAATTGTCAAAAATATCGCACTTCAAAGAAACTCTAACCTAAAAATTAAAAGCACTGTAACTCTAACAATTTTAAAAAATTTTGAAAACCCTTTGACCTACAATCACATCTTTTCTAACACTAAAGATATACCCATTTTCAAAAAAATCGAAAGACCCCCGACCAACATTGATATTTCTGAGAAATTTTGACCCTCATATGCGACTCATTTTGAGTCCGGTTTTTTTCTGTGAGACCATTTACTATCAAGCTTAATTCAGTAGTATTTTTGGGGTCTCTGATAAAGTTTTGACGTCAAAATAATGGAATCTAGAATTATTTGTTTATCTTATTAATCAAACAATTTTTAATTGCAAACTTCGAAAATATTAAAAATGGTGAATGATATTAAAAAATATTAATTCATAGTATTAAAATTATTTTTCAATTATTAAAAATGGAGATTTTTAATGATAAAATTGATACTGCAGAAATTCAAGAACATCTGTGATACGATACTTGCATTATGCTACTACTACTACTACACCGTCATCTAATAATTAACCTGCAATATATTTTTTCTTCTTAATGTTTTCCATTAAACTTTTTTTCTACTAAACTCAGTATACCTTGAGCTAAAAGAAAAATGGCCGTATGATATTTGCACTTTAATTTTAACGATAAAACCCCCAAAAAATGCAGAAATTTTTTTTTACTTTTACCTCAAGAAATGACATTTTCACATATTAACGGCAACTATTATTACAAGAAAATTGACACGTCCCTAAAACCTCATGCAGCATATGCATCACGAAATTGCGCGTTCATAGGTTATTTACACGATTTGAAATTCTTCACGGTTTCGGAAATATTTGACTTGTCCGGTTTAGCCCCGTGTCCGGTTTAGCCCCGGTCTCCCCTATTGAATGTATTTAAAGAAACTAAAATTCGTCGAAGACGGGTACGACAGCTAGTTTTTAAATATTATGAATATATTATTATTATTATTATATTATTATTATTTATTATTTTTTAATTATTATGAACCATTGTTCTGCCGTGTGATATAAAAACTTAGTTAACTGACATTTTGGTGAAAGAATATTAGATAAAAAGTTAAGGAAAGTACTTTGCGTAGTCTAATAAACAAACGAGGATACGAGTTCGAATGTAAGATTTGAAGGAAAAACTTAGTTAAAGGCATTTGTGTGTTTTTTGTATCAAATAAGTAGTTGAGTCCGAGCGTTGGATTTGAAATAAAAACTTTGCATCTGCAAAGCTTGCAATTAATAAGTTCTTTCATCAAAAAGTCAGTCGAGACTTTACCTAACTTTTTACTTCATATTTTTTATTTTAAACGGCAGTGTTCATGTCATGAGAATATAAAAATTCTCTTTAAGCTGAGTCTCCAATAGGTGCCAATATGCATGTGCAAGTGCCAAACCCATTTAAAATGTATTGGAGATTGGCACTGGCACTTGCCCATACATTGGCACCTATTAGAGACTCAGCTTTAAGCCCTTACACTGAGAAAAATAGAGTTTGAAAAACTGGGAGTCAATATTGAAAAAACTGGACTCAGTCCAGTAAAAGTACATTAATTCATTTCCATCAAGCATCTTAGGGTATTGCGTATAGTGTATAGAGGGCCTTATGTTAGGAATTGGGAAAATTGAGGGAAATTTGGCAATAAGGCTCGAAAAATATTAAAGTGATGTTTATTGTTAAAAACAAGTCATTATTTATTAAAACATTTTACTTTCTTTACTGTAACTATATTATGAGTATTTATTATCGCGTCTATAGATAACGAGCGACGGACCCAGACTGAAACATGGAAAAACATCAGGTCCCGCATTCTCGGTATTTTCGCGCTATTATTTTTCGGAGTCAATGTTTTTCATGAAACCTTCAAATATTCGTATATGATGATAAAATAGGTTTCTAACATCCTCCCCCTTTTAATTTAAATAAAAGATAGTTCAAATTAAAATTTTCATTTAAAACAATTTTCCTTTTTTTTCAAAGTACGAACATTTGGAGGTCTGTATTAATTCGATTTCTTTATTGCAACGTCGATATCTCCTTCTTTTTTTTCACATGAACAATAATTAAAACATTGTAAGTCGTTCTAAAAATATAAACAATAAATTTTTTTTTGTATATAATATACAATACATTAATCTATCTGGTCGCTTACTAATTCTACCACTCTTCGTAATTATTTCTCTGTCTCTCTCTAAACAACCATTCTCACTCATACTCGCATTCGTAGCCTCACATACTATTTTGCTATTATTATTCGAATTCTTTGACAAATTTTTTCCATTTTGGACTTCGTCATAAAAATCTCTCACATCTTTGGAACTATTTTGATGAATCTCAAGCGGATAAATTCTCTGTATTGGTCTTTTAATTACGCCGTTTTTTGTTTTCAAAAAACACGTTCTTATTTCCCTATCGCGCCCCTTGATAAATTCGACAACCCGCGCAAGGGGCCAATCTAACCGTTTTTGATTATCGCTACCAATCAAAACAATGTCATTAATTTCAAGATTCCGTTTTTCTTTCTTGCCCTTTTTCAATTATAATTGACTTACATATTCTTCTCTAAACCTCGTTCTTAAATCATCGAATATCTTTTTCCGGTACGTCAGTTTTTTGTTCAATTTTTCGGCGTAGAGCATATCCAAGTCTGGTACTCCCGATTCTTTTTGCTTTTTACATACAACGCACCTGGAAATTATGCGTCTGATTATTTGGCGCAAGGAGATTATCCAAAATTTTTCGCGCAATATATTAATCTTTACGTTTATTTTTTGTCAAGTAAACTTCCTCTTTCGAATTTTGGATATTTATCACATTTTTTATTTCGGTTTTTCGATTTTCTAATAATTTTCTACGAATTAACAAAAATCTTCGCGTCCATGCAAGAAAACGTATGAGTTTACTATAAGAAGAGAATTTCTTATGTATTTGAATATCCGATGATTCACTGTTTACCATTTGAACTGTCACGCTTTTCCTAATTTTGCTTTTCTCTTCATTTCCATTGACCGATTCCTGGATTGAAGGCCATTCAGTTTCTGGTTTTCGTAACCAGTCTGGTCCTAACCACCATTTACTCGAAACCAACTGTAAGGGACTGCATCCTCGGGATGGAAAATCGGCTGGATTGTTATCGCTGTTTATATACCTCCAATTTTTTATGTCACTCAATGACCTAATTTCTTTTATCCTATTATAGACAAAAATGCCCCAATTTAAATCTCTTTTCAACCAGGCTAACACCGTTGTGGAATCGGACCAATATGTAACACTCTCTACCTTTCTCGTGAACGATTTTACAACTGAATCCGCGAGTCTTGTCGTTATCGATGCCGCTAATAATTATAATCTTGGGATAGTCGTCTTTTTTGGAGCTAGTCGAGATCATGCATTTATTAACGAAACGGTTATCTTATCTTCCGATTCCACTCTAGCAAAAATAACCGTGGCATATGCAACTGCACTTGCATCTCCAAAAGCATGTATTGTCAATTTGCCTTGTGGTAATTTTCGTGGTAATTCAATTTATTTTAACGCACTTAACTCTTTAACCCATTTACAAAAATCAAGCTCTCGTTTTTTATCAATTCTAGAATCCCAATCTATTTTTCCGCCCATAATTCCGCTAATAATGTTTTCGGTGGTAAAGTTACTGGACACGTGAATCCAATGGGGTCATAAACTCCGTGGGTTGCGGATAAAATTGCTCTTTTCGTAACAACTTTCGGTATTTCTATTTGTATTAATGCGGGGTTAATTAAAATTGAGTCTCTTCGTTTATTCCATAAAATTCCAAGAACAAGCGCTGTTTCTTTTTCGCTATTGTCATTTGAATATTCCCACAATCTCAAATAAAACCCCCCACTAGCCATAATTTTTGTACCTTCTTCAACAAACATATTCAATTCCTCGATTGAATTGACACTTGTCACACAATTATCGACATAAAAGGATCTTTCCAATTTCTTGACAGAATTTTTTGACCACGACAATTCATCACTTTTATTTGCTTCGATTAGCGCTTTTTCTAAAAGTAATTCAATTGCCGCTGCTAAGAGAAAAGGACTGCAAGACAATCCGAAAACAACTCGGCAATGTCTATAAACAATAACTTTATTCTCCTCTTTCCACAAAAATCGCAAAAAATCTTTGTCTTCTTTACAAACTTCTATTTGTAAAAAAGCCCCTCTTATATCCGATATAACGCCAATTTCTCCTTCCCGAAATCTATTTATCGAATCTGGTACCAATTTAATCGTATTTGGTCCCGTCTCTAAACACTGGTTAAGGGACGGGCACCCCCTTTTATATGAAGATGCATCGTAAACTGGTCTTATTGTAGTTGTGCTATTTTCTTTAAAAACGGGTCGATGAGGCAAATAATGGCAATCGCGATCTATATTTTCTTGTTCGACTACTTCGATAATGTCTTCCGATAACCACGTTTTAAACACATTTTCATAATCTTTTAAAAAACCGAGTTTTTCTAATTTTTCTACAGTTGAATTTAATCTTCGTTTCGCAATCTCCAAATTATTTGATAAAGGCAAATGATCATCTCTCCACGGTAACTTTAATACAAAACGACCTTTCTCTGTTACCTCTGCTGTTTTTCTAACAAACTGTTTTGTTTTGATATCTCGCTCCGACTTAGCAACCTTCTCACTCGGATCAGTTATACCTAGAAAATCGAGTTTCCACAATTCCGTCAGATTGGCCTCCTGCGCGAGCATTGTCGTAAGCATGACAGGAGTGTCATTGTCATTTTGGGCCCGGGGAACTTTACCCATTACTGTCCAGCCGAGTAACGTCTCGAAAGCAACCAAACCGTTTTGCAAATCAAACTTTTTTCCCGTCAATAATTTCCCGGCTATATCCGCTCCAATAAGGATATCTATTGATTTATTATTATTTTCAAAATCAGACAAAAATATATTTTGTTCCTTTAATTTTTCCAACCACGAATCTTTCTTTACACACGGAATTGTATCGCAAATAGTATCTTGTCCCAATACTGAGAAATTACACACGTAAGATTCATCCAAACTCTTTAATCGAATCAAAAATTTATCATGCTTTTTTATTTTGGATTTCACTCCACCAAACAATGAGTGTGCTATCTCTATATTTCCACAAGACCCATAACCCATTTCTTTTGCGATATCAACTTTTAAATATGAACGCTGAGAGGCTGTATCTATAATTACTCGAACAATTTTTTCCTGACAATCTGAAAAAATTTTAACCTTCAGCGTTTGCATACATACTTCCGGTGTATAACTAATGGTAGCTAGACTATTTTCAAACTCTTTTTTCTTTTCTCCTGATTTATCAAGCGTTACATCTTTTGGCGCGGAAAAACCATTACATAGAAGCAAGACGTGTCGTTTCCCACACCAACTATACCTTACCCTACTCCTACAATTTTTGGCCATGTGACCTCTCTTTAGGCACACAAAACAGACATTCGACTTCTGAACAATTTCTCGTCTTTCATGCAAACTTAACATTCGCGCAGACTCACATTCAGAACTTTTATGCTTTCCTTTACAAAAAAGACATTCGACAATTTTCGCTTCCCTACTAGTAAGGAGAGCGCTTGCGCTAGCAATTTCTTTAGATGTCTCTGTCTTACCTTTATGTTTCTTGTACTTACCTCCATCGTTTGAAAGTTCGAATCCTCGAAGAGCCATGTCGATCCGTTCTTGATTTTCTACCTCACATTGTAAAAATTCCATTAATTTTGCCAGACGATCCTTTGTCTCCCGTTGTCCATTTGCATCAGCATCCTCACGTTGAGCGCTTCTTTGCCACGCTCTAAGAACCTCCTCCGGCAGCGATGACTCTACCAATGGATACAGCATGGCTGCGCATTTGTCCGTTGTGACAACTAATGTGTCCAAAGCTCGAATGTAAGCCTCGAGCTTGTCGAAAATGTTAGCCAACGTCACCTTCTGATTTCCTTTGACAGCATTATGTAGTACGAGTGCCAATAATTCGCGTACATAAAATTCTACTACTACGTCATCCCTACCAAAACGGTTTTTTATGCTTTTGATGACTTTTTCATAATTTTCAGCCGTTGGTGGAAAACTGTTGACTAAGTCATATGCTCTGGAATTTGGTGCAGTGGCTTGCACCAAATACTGAAATTTATCTTCATTTCTAATAGCTGGGTCCTCGTGGATCTTCTTAAAAACACTCCAAAAAGGAAGCCATTCCTTTATATTGCCGCTGAATTTCGGTAATTCAATTGCTGGTAATTTAAGTGTTTTTTTATAGTCGCTACTCCGAGATCCGACGTCGTGCTTGCGGGTCGCTCTGTAGTGCGATCTGTTAATACTTTCATAGCCATTTTTGCCCTCAGATATAACATCCTATATCCATCGTCAGCTTCTAGCTCCCTCAAAATGGCGTCTTCATTCGCATCCGATTCAAACAGCAGCTTATTGTATTCACTATGAATCGCATTCAATTCTACCATGCGGACATCCAACAACTCGAATGCGACCAATTTATCCTCTTTTGAACTATTACTCGCAAATTCAGCGTCAAATGCAGTATGCGTTCTAGTAAAAGCTGCTCTCAAATTTCGGCGTTGTCTCTTGATAAGCTCCATCTTGAATCACTCTCGTGGAACAGACACGTTTTCACCAATGCACTAACTTTTTCCACTAAGTCCTGTCACGGTCGCCACAATGTTAGGAATTGGGAAAATTGAGGGAAATTTGGCAATAAGGCTCGAAAAATATTAAAGAGATGTTTATTGTTAAAAACAAGTCATTATTTATTAAAACATTTTACTTTCTTTACTGTAACTATATTATAAGTATTTATTATCGCGTCTATAGATAACGAGCGACGGACCCAGACTGAAACATGGAAAAACATCAGGTCCCGCATTCTCGGTATTTTCGCGCTATTATTTTTCGGAGTCAATGTTTTTCATGAAACCTTCAAATATTCGTATATGATGATAAAATAGGTTTCTAACACCTTAGTTCCAAATGTCACTGTAAAGAGCATTGAAACACAGGCGAAGATTGTAAGGCGTACTGCAGTGTGCATAGTAGAGAAACTGGACTCAGTCCTCTACTTCAAATTTTCACAATAAGAAACGCAGGCGTGGAACCTGTCAAAATAAATGACCGACGCGACGCGAAACGAGTGTTTCCTTTTATTCACTTCGTCAATTTTATATAAAAAAACAATAACCAATCATTAAAAAAAGAAAAATATGTTAAATGCACTCTTCATATATTCATATTCATTAATTTATAAGTTTTATTCTTCCCACATCTTCATACTTACAATTAACAACTTAAACATATAGAAAAATCTTACAATCATACGGTATTGAAACACCTACCTAACCTTACAAACTAAATATACGCATAATTATAAATCGCACGCTTTTACATTAAGCATTAAGCCTCTCGGCTATATGCAATCGATAGGGGAAATTTCCTATTTAAGATACATCCCTTTCCATTTAAATAAATTACG
Organism: Leptopilina myrica (nomen nudum); assembly: GCA_032872475.1. Lineage (NCBI taxonomy): Eukaryota > Metazoa > Arthropoda > Insecta > Hymenoptera > Figitidae > Leptopilina > Leptopilina myrica (nomen nudum). The sequence goes on along the minus strand of CM065459.1, from coordinate 26,579,499 downwards.
TCATGAGTGTATTTTAATATGTAATTAATATAAGTATGAATTTCAACAATATTCATAATATTGAATAAATAATATTGTCAACTAGTTTAAAGTTGATACGGTTATTAGAATTTAATAATAAATAAATAAAAAACATTAATTTTTTCTTATTAATTTGAAACCTTTTTTAAGTTTGACACTCCTCATGGTAAATTTGATTATTTGACTTTTTTTTCGTGTACGAAATAGTGAATTGACCTTGAATGAAATGTATAAATAATTATTCTCAAAGCAATATTTAATACTTTAATTTACTTAACTGCACTGCGTAATAGTTGAGAGTAGTAAGAGTAAGTGAAACGGTAAGAAAAGTGAACGACCATTAGTGTGTGTGTGAGAGAGAGAGAGAAAGAATAATTTGAGGTTTTCGAGTAGGTATCTACTTTATGTGCACGGCGTTCATTTTTCTAAAGAACTGGACTGAGTACTATTTGTTAAATATTCGCTTTTATTATTGACTTGAGTTTTGTACACTGCCGCGTTCTTTTAACAATTACATGAGAAAGTAATTTCTCTTTCCAATTTTTTATACTATTATTCCCTCTTAGACTATATAAACAGTCTTGTTTGAGCTGATGAATGGGATAAATTGTGTTGAGTCCCAAACTGGTCAGCTATGAAACTTCTAATACTATAGTGTGTACCTGTCACATATTATTCTATAAAGGAGTACTACACTGACTGCATAAATCATTTTTCCATTTTTCTCCGTGTAATTTACATAGCAAAGATTCTGGCAGTCAAATATTTGCCATGGCACATGAGGGGTAAAAAATTATTCACGGTTAAAAATTTACGCAGTTAGAAATAGTCTCGTAATATTTTTCAACTTTATATTAGGGGAGATTGGGGCGAAAAGTTAAATTTTGCATAAATGATTTTTTTTTGCAATATAATCCGCTTAGATGCAAATATTTGAATATCAATATTGTAGGGCAACTTGTCCTCTACAACTTTCAATAAAAAAATTCCTGATATTTTCGCATAAAATACATGTTTTGTCCTTTTTTGAAAATTTTGTTTTTTTTTTAACTTTTCGCCCCATGCTGGGGCGAAAAGTTAACTTCTATTTTTAGCCTACTAAAACTATTTTCTGATAGGTGATAAGTATTAGAAAAGTTAAAGTATACGTAAACAACTAATTTAGTAAATAAAAGATCTTTGTTTATTTAAAAAAAAGCTGTAGAATAGTTGTAAAGTTAAAAAATTAAAATTTCAAAAAAAAAAATTTTTTTGGTTTATTTCATGTAAACGGTCTTGTTTTTTGACAGAGTACTTGTCCAATGTTAAATAAATAATTTTTAAACAAACCAACCCAAAAAACGAAAAATAAAAAAAATTAAATACATGTAAAAATACATTTAACTTTTCGCCCCAGGGTGCGTTTTTGTCTTTCACAACAAATATAAAAAATCTCACTAAAGATATTAAGCAAATACCTTTAGGTATCTCTTCAGGGGACCCAAATAATGAAGTAAAAAAATCGCGGTGAGGATAAATGCAAAAAATATACTTAAAAGTTGATATTTTCTTTTTCGAAAAAATTTTCAAAAGTAGGTTGAAAAAAAACTTTCAATATAGACACCACAAAAATTAACAGAATTGCACACTAGCCCGGACATTTATTTAGGGTGATATTACCCTTCTATAACTAAAATTACAATGCTCCAATTATTCCCGTTCGAAAGATAATGAATTTTAACAGTTTTGGCAGTTTAACTTTTCGCCCCAGTCTCCCCTAACCCTTTAAGGACCAAATGTACAAAAATTGTACCTGAGAAAATAGAAGCATGTCATTGAAAAATGTGTCAGTTTGTGTTTTAAATATCGTTAATCAATAAACATTTACGTTCTTCTTCATCATCAAGTTTTTTTACTTTAGCGTGAAATTATACAATTTTTCAGTGTCAAAATTTATTCGAAATATTATGACTTAACCCTTTAAGGACCAAATGTACAAAATTTTTTCCTGAACTTGGACAGAACTTTTTAGAATGAACGCTGCAATAAAAATGTATGCTATTCTGGCCCAGTATATCTTTCCAATCTAGTATCTAGACCGAAATGTAACGCTCGTATCCTTTAAGCTCGATATAGTCACGTCAAGACTGGCGCTAGATAGTTTCACTAGATTAATTTTTTAACCCATTAACGCCTGAAACCTCTAAAATTTTGTGTTTAATTTAAGATATAATTTCACATACTGAATATGCTTCCTGAAAATAACTGATAGGTTTCTTGATGTTTTCGGGGTCGCTCTACAAGATTCCGTCCTCAGATTTTAAATTTATCGCACAGAAAATTAAATATGTCGAATTTTATGCATCAAATTGCGAAAAAAGTGAAATAAAAATTTTTAATAATTTTTTTTACAGAAGACATTTTTTTCAAATAAATACAAGTGTCACAAATTGGCACAAACTTGTGAAGCTTTCAAAATATGCAAAAGCGGAAATGAATAAAACAAAATGGCGGCTTCAAAATGGAGCTAATTTGAGAAAAAAATTATTCAATTCTTTTCATAGTGCACCAATTTAGAAAATAGCTATGAAATGTAGTAGAACTTAGTGTTTATATGTTTTCGGGATCGTCGATTATGAATCTACTATTGGATTATCAAAATTCAAAATGGCGGAACCAATATGGCCGACAAAAATTGTTTAAATCAATTCTAGTCGCCTAAAATTTGTTACTCAGGAGTTCCTCAACAAATTCATTGCAATGAAGTTGCTGCTAAGGATTCATGCAAAATGCAAAAAATAAAATATGTTGAACCTGAAAAGTCAGTGACAAACGGATACGTTATTAGAAACACATATCCTGCAATATAATTTGAATTTCACGATTCTGGTAAAGATTATGACGATTTGGTTATACCTCCTAATGAAGATGATTTAGATAATGATAATAAGGAATCTGAAGACAAAGAGATTATTGGTAATGACAACGATATAATTACTACAATAAATTATGCGAATTTGTATAAAAACTATACAGATAAAGAAAGTAAATTTGAAAAGCAGGGACCGCTTCTAAAACGAAACTAAATAGAAAATTACTTTCGTTTTATTGTTTGAGTCGACACGAAACTAAATTAACAAGCTGAGTTTAGTTTCGTATCCGCCCGAAACTAAATTAACAAATTAGATATAGTTTCGTGTCAACTCAAAACAAAATATTGAAAAACGTAATTATTTAGTATCAATCACAGAAAAATTGTTTCCCCTGACTCACGAAACTAGAGAAACGTAAATAATTTATGTAAGTTACGTAACCATAGTAAATTACGTAACTACAGTAACTAACGTAACTGGTCAAACTTACGACAGAATTCTTTTAGGAATTCCAATCAAAATTCAGATTTCTGACGGAATTCCGATCCTATTACAATTTTCAGAATCTAGATTGGAATTCTGACAGAATTCTTATAGGAATTCCAATCAAAATTCAGATCGGAATTCTTTTAGGAATTCCAATCAATATTCACATCGGAATTCTTTTAGGAATTCCAATCAAAATTCAGATTTCTGACGGAATTCCGATCCTATTACAATTTTCAGAATCTAGATCGGAATTTTGACAGAATTCTTATAGGAATTCCAATCAAAATTCAGATCGGAATTCTTTTAGGAATCCCAATCAAAATTCTGATTCCATCGGAATTTTTAGATTCCAGATCGGAATTCTGATAGAATTCTTACAGGAATTCTACTTAAAATTTCGATACGAATTCTGACAGAATTCTTTTTGGAATTCCAATCAATATTCCGATCGGAATTCCGACAGAATTCTTTTAAGAATTTCAATCAAAATTGCGATTTCTGACGAAATTCCAATCCCATCGAAATTCCGAGTGTAGCTATAATTCCCTGTAGAAGACGTCGGATTTGTACCGAATTTAGTCAGGTTGTTGTTGGGTATAAAAATTTATAAAATTTTAGTTGATCCGAATTATTTCATATATTATTTTAGTTTTGTATTGACACGAAACTAAATTAGGAATTTAAATTTAGTTTCGTGTTGATACGAAACTAAATTCACTTTGATAGTTTAGTTTTGAGTCGACTCGAAACTAAATTCAGTTTGTTAATTTAGTTTCGTGTCGACTCAGAAACTGAAACGAAACTAAACTTTGGAGACGCTCCCTGTTGAAAATGATAATCAATATCACTGGATCAGGGGTGAAAAAGAATATTCTATAATGAGACTAAAACTAAAATTCTATAATATTGGTCACCTACACCTTATCTGTCATCTCAAATTGTTTCATCAACAATGTTAGGATATAAGTTTTGCAATATTAAGTCTTATGCTAAAAGAGTGTAGAACAATTTATCAGAGCTAAACCAATTAGATTTATACCAACAAGTTTTTCATTGTATATTTCTAATGGATTTGATTTATATTATGTCTTATACTGACGGCAAATAGATAGTCACCATTTTACAAATTTTGAGACGACTAGAATTTATTTAAACAATTTTCGTGGGCCATATTGGATCCGCCATTTTAAATTTTGAAAATCCAATAGTAGATTCATAATCAGCGACCCCGAAAACCCCCGAGTAACAAAATTCAAGGAAATCTGGTAAATTTTTTTAATTTTCGTCGGTCATATTGGATCCGCCATTTTGAATTTTGATAATTCAATAGTAGATTCATAATCAGCGACCCCGAAAACCCCTGGGTAACAAGTGTTAAGCGAATCTGGTAATTTTTTTTAATTTTCGTCGGCCATATTGGATCTGCCATTTTGAATTTTGAAAATCCAATAATAGATTCATAATTAGCGACCCCGAAAACCCCTGGGTAACAAGTTTCAAGCGAATCTGGTAAATTTTTTTAATTTTCGTCGACCATATTGGATCCGCCATTTTGAATTTTGAAAATCCGATTGCAGATTCATAATCAGCGACCTAAAAAACCACCAAGTAACAAAATTCAAGGCAATGGAGTAAATTTTTTAAATTGTAGTCGGCCATATTGGATCCGCCATTTTGAATTTTGATAATCCAATAGTAGATTTATAATCGACGATCCCGAAAACATATAAACACTAAGTTCTACTACATTTTATAGCTATTTTCTGAATTGGTGCACTATGAAAAGAATTGAATAATTTTTTTCTCAAATTAGCTTCATTTTGAAGCCGCCATTTTGTTTTTTTTCATTTCCGCTTTTGCATATTTTGAAAGTTTCATAAGTTTGTGCCAATTTGTGACACTTGTATTTATTTGAAAAAAATGTCTTCTGTAAAAAAAAATTATTAAAAATTTTCAGGAAGCATATTTAGTATATGAAATTATATCTTACATTAAACACAAAATTTTAGAGGTTTCAGGCGTTAATGGGTTAATTATTACTGCGATCTGGAAACTAGTTAGAAAAGTTTATTCAACGAAACAAATGAAAAATTTATTTCAATTCAATGTTAATATAATACAAAAAAATTAATTTGTATTTACAAGGGTGTAATAATCCTCAACTTTCAACTTTTCATCAAGTTAATGTTTAACACAGAACTAACGGAAACCTATTACTGAATAAAATTTGCACTACGGGAAATCGAACCTATGACCTACGGATTTCTAGCTAACAATCTAACCACTACTATCGTACAAATGTTTTTAAATTACCACCTAAATCTCCATAAATTACCGCAAAAATTTCCATAAATGACTGAAATCCAAAATTTTAATGTTAATTTTTGCTTATTATTTTTTTATAAATTATCGCAAAAATTTCTATAAATTACCGTGAAAATTTCCATAAATTGATAAAACAAATAGGGTAACTGCTCCAGTCGTTGGCACCCTTAAGGACAAATTTTGACTTTAAGAATTATTTTAATAATTAAAAACTAATATTATATAATACTTATGGTAAAATAGGTATTCAGAATTTAATACAGAATACGAAAAAATGATCAGTTTTTTATGAAAATAAACTAAAAGTTTTAAATTATTTAATAATGATTTAATGACACTAATTTCCAGCCGTTGGCACTACAAGCATTAGTCGTTGGCACCCACCAGTTCCACTGGTTGGCACCCCATACATAACCATTAAATTTCTTATGTGTTTCAAGCAAGTAAATTTGAAAATTCATAATTTTTTTATTAATCAAGAAAAATTACTTACAATTTTAAGTAATAAACAAATACAAGAGAATATATTTATATATAGTTCAATAATAAAGTTATATAATTTTTCAAACAGACTGAAATATTTATTGAGTAAATACTACCTACATTAATCAATACTAAATTTAAAAAATCGAATATAACAAAATTATTTTAAAAATGGTGAAAATAATGAAGCAATGTTTTGGATAATTCTTTAAACTATATTGAACATTCAACTTTATCGAACAAAATAAATAGACATAGAATGGAAATTAATATTAATTGAAATAAATTATTAATAATATAAATAGAAATAAATAGAAATTGAAACAACTGCTTTTCTAACCATTTTCAGTTTACGTAAAGTAAATAGAAAATTATATATTATAAGACATTCCTTCTAAAATGTACCTATTACTGAAAAATAATTTATCAATTTTTTAATTATTTTACAAGCCAAGAAAAACAATTCCGAAACAAAGTTCCATATAACCTAATTCATGCACAGTAAGATTGACTAGGCGATGACCAGAGTTTTTAACATTTTTCACTGTACTAATAATAACTTTACTATTGGGGTGCATGAAAAGACCCTAAACCGGACTTGTTAGAAATGTTATTTAATAGAATTTTATTATTTAGAATATCATTATAGTAGAATGTATAATTGTTAGAATGATAGCTTGACTGAAAGAAAAGTAGAAAGAATTTTAATTTAGTAGAATATTTATTCGCCTGAATTATAATCTGGCAGAAAGTCAATTTGATCGAATTTCAATTTTCCAGAAATCTAATTTCACCGAATATCAATTTATGCGAATCGTTTTTTTTGTAGAATCGTAATTTTACAGAAGCGTAATTAAATAGAATCTTAATATTGCCGAAAATCTTTTTGATAGAAATCTACTTTATCAGAATCTTATCAATTCTATCAAATTGATATTCGGATAAGTTGAATTTCTAGTAAATTAATATTCGAACACATGTACATTCTGATAAAGTAGATTTCTATCAAAAAGATTTTCGGCAATATTAAGATTCTATTTAATTACGCTTCTGTAAAATTACGATTCTACAAAAAAACGATTCGCATAAATTGATATTCGGTGAAATTAGATTTCTGGAAAATTGAAATTCGATCAAATTGACTCTCTGCCAGATTATAATTCAGACGAATAAATATTCTACTAAATTAAAATTCTTTCTACTTTTCTTTCAGTCAAGCTATCATTCTAACAATTATACATTCTACTATAATGATATTCTAAATAATAAAATTCTATTAAATAACATTTCTAACAAGTCCGGTTTAGGGTCTTTTCATGCGCCCCCTTAAAGTTATTTACTTTTCTTTTATCTCTCCGATACGTGCAATGTTATAGACAAAACGTAAACATGGTAAACATTGTTACCTAACCTCACTTTTCATTGCCAAATAAGGGGTGCCAACGACTGGAGCTTGGTTAAAAATTGTTTGTCCAGTCTTTGGCATGTGGATGCCAACGACTGGAATAGATGCTGTTTTAAATATTTTTGTTGGCACCCTATTGAAATAAATAAATTAATAATTTTTAAGAACAAGACGTGTTAAACTATCCATATTTAAATATTCTACTAACATGTTTGCAAAGAAAAAAGTAAATTTACTAACTTCTAATAATAGTAAATTAAGTTTGAAAATTTTAGTTTTCTTAAGATTTTCTTTAGAAAAATCGAAAATTTCCGAACACTTTGACAACGATATTAATTTTATTTTTTTAATGCAATTATGTAATTACTTCTAATAAGTTATATACTAGATTTTTGTAAAAAATGTCGGAAAATTTAATAATCGTACACTGAGAGAAGTCCAGGGCTTAATAGTTCCCGCTAGACGTCGTTATAAGCTACTCTGCTTGTCGCGTTTGAGATGTCTCGAATCTAGGGCTCAGAGACCCCGAATCGGTCAAACATTGTTCCGCATGTGAGAGACAACTCATGGCCGAAACTAAAAGTTGTACGTAATCCCGCTTCGGGACGTTCCACGTTTTTTATCGGGGCTTGAGACGTCCCGATCGAAGGTTCACATAAGAACATTCAAAATGATCATTCAAGCCTTGCACGGGACGTATTAGTTCCCGGACTTCTCTCAGTGTATGCAAAACATGCTAGATATTTTCTAATTTTTGTTATTTAAAGAAAACCTAAGAGGGGTGCCAACCATTAGCGCACTGCCAACGACTGGAGCAGTTACCCTATTTTTAATTGTAGGGGAGAGTGGAGCAAACCGGATCCCCTAACGGTTTTTTGACTCTTGTGACTAAACGAATCAACCGATTTTATTTTTCGACGGCTTGTTTGAAAGATCATTTAATTGCGCAACTTTTTCCCAGAGACACATATACTTTATATTTTATTGTTTAGTTGCTGTGTTAACTTTAAAAAATTTTGCAAACGGTCCGGTTTGCCCCACCTTCTGGGGTAAACCGGACCGTTTGGTTTTTTGTTTATAATATTGCAATTACATAATCTACAATAATAAAAAACATAAAGAATCATGTAAACAATGATTTTAGTAATGAAAATAATAATTTGGGATTGAATTTTAATTAAATAAAGATTTTTTAAACTAAAAAAATTAAAATGTTTGTCATTATCAGAGAAACAATATTAAAGGGTCCAATTCTCATTGGAAGACAATTATTTTTCATTGTAAGTAAATATTTTAATGAAAGAAACATTTTATTTAAAAATAATTTTTATGAAACTTTAATTCAATTGAAATATCCTATGGCCGGTTTGCCCCACCAAAAACGGTCCGGTTTGCCCCACAGGGGCAAACCTTAAGAAAAAATTCGGAAAAGTGTAGAAAAAAACAAAAAAAAACTTTTGCTCCCAGCGTTGCTCAAACAAAAGTAAAAAATGTCAAATTGAAAAAATAAGGTATGCTACACGGAAAAACCTTTGAGAAGTCTGTCTTCCCACTGTCACAAAATTTCGCTTCTCACTGCATGGAAAGTCTGATCGCCCGGCACTGGGTGCGTAGCGTTACCGTTTTCGATAGACAAACTTCCCAAAAAGTTCAGAAAATGACAACTGGGTACGTGGGTGACCCAGTTTGGGAGTGCAGATGAACAAGTTTAGTGGTGGCGCTGACGCATAAGTTTCGGGTGAGCAGACTGCTTAAAGGTTTTTCCGTGTACACAAGGTTGTTTCAAATTTTTAACTAGCACTTTTGACAATTTCTACATTTCGGAAATATTGAGGGGGGTCCGGTTCTCACCGGTCCGGTTTGCCCCACTCTCCCCTTATTTATTTGGAATATATTTTTATGAATTATTGCGAAAATTTCTATAAAATACTGCATAAATTTCCATTAATTACCTTGAAAATTTTCATAAATTACCAAAGTAATAATTTTCCATTTAGATTCAGACTACAATATTTTTATAAATCACCGCAACAATTTTTATAAATAACTATAATATTCATAAATTATTAGAAGAAAAACCTCGTTAAGCCAAAAATGCTCAAACAGTGAATTTGTTAATTGTTATAATTATTTACAAGACATTTAATTAATTTTTCAGTAATAATTCTGCTAAGAAATCTTTTTTGTATACATGCTTTTTTGATTCCAAACAATTCATCAAAAGATTTCAATATTTTATAAATTTTAAAAATGTCTCTTTAAATTTCTTTAAACAGTTTTATAAATTATAAACAATTTTTCCTGCCCGCCATAATAACTATATTGGTATTTCAGTATACGCAGTAATAAAAATTTTATTAGGAAAACTAGATAGTACCAAACTAGAATTAACATAGTTTTACTAGAACTGCAGAGCGTTGCAAAATCTATATAAAAATTAAAAGCTTGTCTAAGAAACTAGATAGAATCAAGACCGCACCAATCTAGCATTACTGTAAATAGCAACGCGAGGAAAAAACTAGACTGGCTTTAAATAGATCTAGACTGCCGCGACAATTTTCTACACGTGATGGATTTACTTGAAATTACTCAGTTACTCGGGGGTTTTTGGTAATGCTGATCATGTTTTGCACGTTCTTTAGCCGTCAAAACGTCTCTACTAGTAATGACGTTACCAACTTTCACCGTGTGGAAGTAAACGTAGATTTTGGAATCTTATTTTTTTGTACTTTTTTTGTATTTAATTTTTTTCTCAATACAGTTTTCTATTTTTAAATTCACTTCTCATGATTAAAATTAAATCATTTTTTGCAAAAGTATGATTTGCACATATTGCAATGTAAGAAGATTCTATAATATCACAGCTGTCACTAGAGCAATATTTTCTTTTTTGCATTGCCTCTAATTTGCGGTCTTTAAGATTAGCAATTTCCTTTTTTTCTAAATAATTTTTTGAAAAACAATAAATAATCTTTTCTTGTCTTGTTTATCAACTGCATTGCCTGAAGCATTTTCAGATTGTGATATTAGAACATTCTTTCAATACAATGTTTTAAAATGTTTAAAAATTTAAAATTTTTTTAATGTTTTAACTATAATCATGAGAAGTGAATTCAAAAATAGAGAACTGTGATATGAAAAAAATAAAATACAAAAAAAACAAATTTCAAGTGAATCCCATGAAGATTTGAAAAAATGTGCACCTGGTGTATATTATTTATTAAAAAGTCAACTTTGAACGCCATTTCTAATCCGACATTTTGTTTTTTTTATTTTCTATGTTACTGCATTTTAGGTCCGACATTTTTGACCCGATATTTATACCTTTAAGATGTATTTCTTTGCCATAAATTATTAAGAAAATTTGATTTCTAAAGAAAAATATTTAAAAAAACGTGTTTTTTTGTTAATTAGTTGTATGTAATTTGTTTATTTATGAATTTACAATATTTTTTATTGCGGCATTCGAAAGAGCGGTTTCAGAGCTTTAAGAAATGTATATTTCAAAATTTTTATCACTTTATTATCATTTTAAAAAGTTCTTTTCAAGTTCAGGTAAAATTTTTGTTGGTATGTTTTTAGGACCTTAATTTTTGTCAAATACTGTTTTTTGATTGTGGCCTTGGGTCCAAAATAATTACAAACGGTGTTTAAGTATAGAATTATTTTTCTATTTCATTGTACGAATGCATTTTCGCTGTGAACACAGCTCATCAGGACTAAAAACAACATATACATAGTAATTAAAACATTCTACAATTGTACAAAAATTAAATTAAATTTTTATAATTATAACTCACCGCATTTCAATGACGCGAAAAAATTATCTATAATGATATATGGGCAACATAACCCATTCGCAATTGTAGAATGTTTTAATTACTATGTATATGTTGTTTTTAGTCCTGATGAGCTGTGTTCACAGCGAAAATGCATTCGTACAAGGAAATAGAAAAATAATTCTATACTTAAACACCGTTTGTAATTATTTTCGACCCAAGGCCACAATCAAAAAACAGTATTTGGTAAAATTTTTGTACATTTGGTCCTTAAAGGGTTAAAACTCATAATATTTCAAATAAATTATGACACTGAAAAATTGTATAATTTCACGCTAAAGTGAAAAAACCTGATAATGAAGAAAAACATAAATGTTTATTGATTAACGATATTTAAAACACAAACTGACACATTTTTCAATGACAATCTTCTATACAATACTAAAAATTCCCAACTAAATCTAAACAAAATTTTGTTTAAAAAAGTAATTTATAATTCATACCCTGTTTTGAGTTTTGTGTTTAGTAAATAAGTATTGACGTTACAGGGTTGCTTCTTCTTCTTCTGTCTGTTCTATTTTAATTATAAAACGACCTCTTTAGAAGCGGTGGAAATTTAAACCCTTTTTACAGTCAACGCTGCATACACGTGGGATTCTTTGCTTCTGTTTCTATATTATAATTAATTTTTCCGTGACTAGAAAACACTGATAATTATGTTTAAATAAAAGTTGCTTGAAATTCTAAAAAAATAATATAAACTTCATCTTTAAAGGAAAATATAAATACCTAGAAACATCTTTAACAATTAATTAAATGTGAATTATTTTACCCTTTGTGAAAGCTTCGAATCTCCATATTCTCGTAAAGAATATTCTTTTTTTATACTCTTCTTACATACTTTCTTACATAAAATTAGCAATTAAAAAATTTAGAATTTAAACATTTTTAATTCAATTTTTGTTTTCTTAACCCAGCGAGCTTAAGGTAGGGTAAAATTTACCCTGTAGAATATTCATTTCTCCATAATTCGAATTTGGATTGATGAATTTACCTGTATTTTTTAATAGCTGCACTGAATACAGTAACAATTCAAAAGAGAATAAAAATTTTTGTTTTTTTCATTTCTTATTATTTATTTATAATTATTGTCAACACATGTATCCTGAATATAAATATAGTTTATATAGGGTAGAAGTACCGTTTGTGGCCACTGCACCGGTTGTGGCCACTTTTGGATTAAAGTTGATATTATTAAATTTTCTAAAGTTGCTTGTGCATTGTAGATATATTCCTAGAATCCTGGTATAAGTAGATGACACTCTGTAAACTTACTTTTTACAGAAATTTAGTTGGATTAATTTAAAATGACAGTAAACTGTACGAATGTATTGACAGTGTCGAATAACTACAATTCTTAGTAAATTTGATGAAATATCACTGGTCAGTAAATAATTATTTTTCGATATTATTGGCAATATTCTTATATTCTATCTCTTATATACTATATACAGTGCCGGCCAAAATTGTCAGTCCACCCATTTTTAAAGGAATGAAAAAAATTTTTTAACATTAATTTTATGAAAACTAAAATTTCATTCGGTTTATATTTTGAAAGACGATAAAATTTTGAAAAGAATAAGACCTTACAGAAGTTATTTGACAAATATTTTTTCAAGATATTCTTAAAAAATCGCCATTTTCAATGTTTTACAAAAATTTGAATAACTTCTAAAATAATAAACGCTTTTTAATAATCTTAGGCTTATTTTAAAGGTCATTTTCTACGGAATAAGAATTACTTATAGTCATTAACCTGCAATTTTTTTCTTGGAATAAGCATGACGTCAAAATTGGACAAAAAATTGGAAAAATTTGAAATCATTTTTTGTACTAAAAACTATTCTAAAACATATATAAAACATGATATGATGTAGATTTTTCAAGGAAATTTAATAAAAAAATTTATTTAAATTTTACAAATTCTTTTTCTTTTAATAATATTATTTCAAATTTTTCAAATTTTTTTGTCCAACTTTGACGTCATGCTTATTCCAAGAAAAAAATTGCAGGTTACTGGCTATAAGTAATTCTTATTCCATAGAAAATGACCTTTAAAATAAGCCTAAGATTATTAAAAAGAGTTCATTATTTTAGAAGTTATTCAAATTTTTGTAAAACATTGAAAATGACAATTTTTAGGAATATCTTGAAAAAATATTTGTCAAATGACTTCTGTAAGGTCTTATTCTTTTCAAAATTTTATCATCTTTCAAAATATAAACCGAATGAAATTTTAGTTTTCATAAATTTAATGTTAAACAATTTTTTTCATTCCATTAAAAATGGGTGGACTGACAATTTCGGACGGTACTGTATAGGAGTTAAATAACTATAAAAAATACGAATTTTAAAAGAATTGGGTCAAATATTTTTTAAAAAGCCCATGGCCACAAACGGTACAGCAAAAGTATCAAAACACCCTTTTTGGCCACACTACATTTCATACGTTAAATTGACATAATTTTAGTTTAACAACTCGTATAGTTTTCATATTACAATTTTTAAAATAAATTAATTCACTTTAGAGAATATTTGAAGTATAATATAGTATTTATTCTGACTCCACTGAATTAATAAGTGAATAAAAATAACAGTTATTTAATGTTTAATTGTAAGTAATACATTTTTTTGATGCAGCAATTTTTAATTATTTATCCTCTATAGCTCTAAAAAACAAATTAAATAAAATTAAAGTTTATATTTTTTGTATAAAATAGAGTTTAAAATAAAAATTTTATTCATTATTATACTCAATAATAAATAAGCTTTGATTAATCATGTTAAAAAAACATTTGTGATTTTAAGTAAAATATAAATTTATTGATTTTAATACTAAATTTTGTTCTTTAATAAATTTTTTTAATTGTTGTGCTTGATTGATTAATCAATTCTAATTATTTATTAAAAAATATAATTCACTTAATAATACCATAACAGTTTTTAAGCAGTGGCCAAAACTGGGACAAAGGGTGGCCACAAGGGGTGCTTGTGTGGCCACTACTGGTGAAAAAGGCTTTTTGAAACAATTTCATTTTTTTTAAATAAAAAATATAGTTAAATCATGTTTTTGATTATAAAAATTAAAATAATACAATTCGCTAGATATAATATAAAAAAATAATAATGAAATTAGTGCTTCAATAAATTTATTTTCTTAATGAAAGACGACACACCGCTTAAAGTGGCCACAACAGGTACATCTACCCTAATATAGTTTTTTGTATAATTTAATAACAAGTTGGAATCATGAATGAACTTCAATATTATTGTTTACTAAGAATAAATAATGCATTTTACTATTATTACAATTGAATTTTCATTTGTTTAAACAAATTGTTATTTCATAACAATTCCAAAAACAAAAGAGAAAAGCAAATTTCTAAAAATTTAGCAGCTGATATCGGTATTATTTAATGCTAAATTAATGAATTAAAATAAAACATTAAATTAAATTTGCTATAGTTATTAATTAACATTGTTTCAACAATTAATTGTTGTTATTTATAAACTTTTTTTCTATTGCACCTAGGAAGATGCAGTTTTTTCTAATTTTGCAATTTTGGACCTAAGATAATAACCGATAATTATTAAATGTCAATTTGATATGTTAACAATTGTTTAAACAATTAATTGTTGTTATTTATAATTTTGTTTCTATTGCACCTAGGAAGATGCAGTTTTTTTCTAATTTTGCAATTTTGGACCTAAGATAATAACCGATAATTATTAAATGTTAATTCGATATGTTATCAATTGTTTAAACAATTAATTGTGGTTATTTATAAACTTAATAAAATTTTAATAAATTTCCCAAAAGAATGCAATTATTTAAAAAAAACAATTTCAAACAAATTATGGTTTAGTAAATTGCAAAATTAAAAAACAACTTCATCTTTCTAGGTCGATTCTTTAAACAGTTGATAAATTACATAAATAATTTGTTTAAAAATTGTTTAAATAATGATTTTACTTTTGTTCTTTGTCTGTAATCATATAGAATTTAGTAAAATGGAAAATGAGGAAAAAACTGCAATGTTTTAGGTACATTCAGTAAAAAGTTGGTTAATAACAAGAATAATTTATTTAGAAATTGTTTAAAAAATAATTTAATTTTTATTACTTATATGTAATTATATGAAGTTTAGTGAATTTCAAAATTAGGAAAAAGTTGCAACTTTCTAAGTGTATTCTGTAAAAAGTTGGTAAATAACAACAATTATTTGTTTAAACGAATAAAAAATTGATTGTAACATCAAAATAGAAACAAAAAGCAATGTAAAAAAATTAAATTTTCTATTTTTCGAAAATAGATCAAATTTGATTCAGCAACTAAAAGCCGCGATTCGATTGATGCAAAAGTCGAGCAGATTTACAATTTTCATTGCTTGGTCACCCACAATGACCGCTGTGGAACATGAAGGTTAGGAGAAATTTTCCAAACTTTAAGGCTTGCGGTCTTTAAAAAAAGAAAAAAAAATTTCGGTTCACCCTAATGTTTAACCCTTGTGTTCATACCTGGATATCCGGGTACCCACGACTACACATTTTTTTATTTTACTAACGTAAATATTAAAATTTCACCTTAGCGCGTCAGATCTACGTTATCTGTGTTAAATAAAAGCAATTTCTTCCAAAAAAAATTTTTGTTTGTTTGTTATAAATAAATAAAAAATTAGTTTAAACTATAGAAATGCAGTATCAGCACTCTGGGTGGCTGAGACATTTAGTTTTAAAATTCATTAGATTCTCTTGAAATTTGTTACTCGGATGTTTTCAGGGTCGCTTATTACGAATATGATGTCAGATTTTGATAATTAAAAATGTCGGATCCAATATTCACTTAAAATTTGTTACTCGAGGGTTTATGGGGTCGCTAATTACGAATATGATGTCCGTTTTTAAGAATTCAAATTGGCGGATCAAATATGGTGTTTACTAATATTGGGTCCGATATTTTGAATTTGAAAACTGACATCATATTTGTAATCAGCGACCGCAAAAACCACCGAGTAAAAAATTCAATTGAATCTAATGACATTTTAAAATTGTCATATGCCATATTGTATCCTACATTTTGAATTTGAAAACATACACCCAGAATGCTGACACTGCATATTTATAGTTTAAACTAATTTTTTATTTATTTATCAAAAAATAAGTTTTTATTTAAGAAATTGCTTTTATTAAACGTACATATTGAAGATCTGGAGCGCTGAGATAAAGTATCAGTGATTTACTAAATTCTCTGCTTTTTTAAAAATGCAAGAATATTTTCTACCGTTTCTAATACTCAATACAATGTGTTAACAAAATTCCTATTTCTTTAAATAGAAAATATATTTTATATATTCTATTATTCGATAATTATAGACATACGGTTTTTAACTAAAGAAAACCCGTGAGTAAGAAGTTTCAAGAAAATCTAAACAATTTTTTTTTAAATCCACCATTTAAAATTTTTTTTATATTCAATTCTTATGTTATTAATGTCACTAAATTAAAAAAACGTTCAGAAGAAGCAAAAATTCAGCTTTATTTATAGAAATTAAGTAAATTCCCATAAAAATCAGTTCCTCACACTGAGAGAAATTCCTGGTTCATACAACCAGATTCTCGTGGTGAAAAACGTCTTTGACTACGATTGAAGTTGTTCGAACATGACTGAACATTAGAGGTGTGCAAAAAGCCCGAAAAGCCGGGTCTGTTCGGGTCGGGCTCGGGTTTTCTCGATGTATCGGGTACCCGAATTCATTCGGGTTCTCGAAATTTTCGGGTAGCCCGAAATTTTCGAGTAACCCGAAATTTTCGGGTACCCGAAAATTCTGAGAACCCCAACGAATTTGAGTACACAAATCTTCGAAAATTTGTCGAATATTTGTAGTTATGAATTTTCTCAAATGTTTTATTGCTAAATTAAGAACTTGAATACTCCCAAGTTATATAAATTCGAGAATTCGAACTTTTTAAGGTTTAGAGCATACCCGAAAATTTCGAGAACCTGAATATAGTCGGATGCCCGAAAATTTCGAAAACCCGAATGCAGTCGGGTACCCGAAAGATTTCGGGTATTTAAACAAGCTTGACCCGGCCCGAACCCGACCCGACCCGAAAAGTGAAAAGCCCGAAATTACCCGGTCGGGTTTCGGGCTTTTTGCACACCTCTACTGAACATAGTTGCGTTAACAATAAAACCTGGTTAATATAAATTTAATTTCTGGTTATAGTAACCAGGATCATGGTTGACACTGAAATTGTCGATGTGATTGTAAAGCTATAATAGGCAACAATGTACGTTATCTATGATTAAGAGGTTAAAATTATATATTTTTTCATCTTCTTATTTTAGAATTAATTTTCATAATATTTATAAATAATGTAGTCCATTCTTTGTTGTCAGAAAAATAATTTTAAAATTCGTCAAAAATATATAGGATATATGAAATCATTCATCACATTAATCCCATTAATCTATTTAATTGTCAACAATACTGTCAATGAAATAAGTAAAACGACTTGCATCAACAACATATACATTCACTTTTATTTTACCCAGTTTTGGTAATAAGAGAAAAGACGAAAAAACATAAAATACTGTAAAATAAAAACTTGACGAGAACATTCTACGTTGTGATAAAAGTCAAACTGTAGCAGAAAGTATAAAGACGTACTGCGCTTGCTCCTGACTACTGAAATCTAACATAACTGCCTGGTTACTACAACCAGGTCTTTCTAGTTAAAGACAAATTTCACCACGAATCATGGTTGTCACAATCAGAATTGTTTTTTTAACATTTTAGTTAATATAACTAAATTTCTGGTTACTGTAACCAGAAAACATGTTACAGAAACAATTTTAAGTTGGTCCTGTAACTGCATTTTATTAGCCACCTTTTTCTGGTTGTATTAACCTGCCCGTGTAGAAAAATTTCGGGGCAGTCTGGAGTCCAGTGATTGCCCCAACTAGACGCATCTGGACGGTCTAATCTAGACTGTCTAACTGTATGCTATATGGGATTTATTTGAACGGTCTAATCTAGACTGTCTAACTGTATGCTATATGGGACTTCATTGGCATCACTAGAATTCAAATTTTTTAAGTACAATCAAGAATTTAGTTCCCGATTTGTAGGTCTTCTTTGAATTTATACATGCACAATGGGTTGTCACTTCAAAATTGAATAAAATAATTTAGTCAATCTAAAGAATCGTTCAAAAATAAATATTGTAGATTTATATGAATTATTATAAATAAAAATAAAATTTAAATCTATACATTTAATGACCAATTTTACTTAGAAATTACAAAATTGAATTTTATTAGAGTTACGTTTACAATTTTCATTAATCACTTTAAACTTTAATTTGATATTTTATAAAGTTTGAATTTGGAATTAATTTAATTAAAAATTTTTAAAAACTTCGATTTCTGAATAATGTCTAATAATTCAAGTTTTCCTGAAATTAGATAAATTTTTTAACATATTGTATTTGATTAATTATTAAAAATAATTTATCTGTAGAACAATTTTAGTTAAAAGCACTATAAAAAATTGAGTGTTGGACAAGTTACAGATTATTGTAGAAATTCAATTATTTTCCAAACTTTTACCAAAATTCTTGACAAAATTCTAATTATTTTCTAAAATGTTCTTTAATTCAATGATTTTCAATATCTACTATTTTAATAAAATTAAAAAAAAATTCAATTATTATAAACGAAAATTTCCATAAAATGTAAGTAAAAATTTAATTACTTTCATAAATAAAAAACCTTTCACAAAATTTCAATAAGTATTTACAAATCTTTTATAAGTTTCTTCTTATAATAATTCAATTATTTTCATACGTACCTAATAAAATTCTTATTATTTTTAATACAACTTTTATCGAATTCTTTAAAAAGTGTATAATTGTACTTAAGAATTATATACTTTAAAAAATTGTTGAATGATTATAATTTATTGTAGTAAGAATTAATTATCGAAATATTCATTTCTAATAATTTAAATAATTCAGGATTATTATGTGTAATAATTTTATTCATAGTTTTCACTTTGTCTTTATATAAGCAACAGAATATATGACACTGGCATAAATATAGATAATTAGGAGAATTATCACCCAGACTTCAGTGGCCGTGCGGTTTAAATGCGACGCGTTCGGTCGTCAAGGGGGTGGGGGACGTGAGTTCGATCCCACATGCGAGCGGATATTTTTCATTGTAAGTATTGTATAAATATAAAAATATATAAAGTATTATATAAAATAATAAAATTACTATATTTAATCTGTATAAGTGTTATAAATTAAAATTGTAAACATGTTTGTAAACAATGTCAAAAACCTGTTAAAGAATGGATTTAAAAAATATACCAATTAACGCAAATAGTTTTTTTTTACTAAAATTATTTTTAAATATTACTATTTTAAATGATATTTAATGCTAGTGTAATATATTATTTATTTCAAAATATTATGATTATAATAATAATAAGTTATTGGCATTAAATATATACACAAATCTACATGAATAACAATAATATGTACTATTATTTTTAATAATTCATATATTCACATTACATTGAATAAACATAAGAAACGAGTAAATTTAGGTAAATTATTAAAAATTAAAAAACTGAAATATTGAAATCGAATCTCAAATTTTTAATATTAGCACTGCTCATTAGCCGCCTGATTAGCTCGTCCAGTCTGGACCAACGCGTGGTTCGAACGTCACTTATCTGATTAGCTCACGATCAGACAGTCTTTTCAGCGCCCGATTAGAGAATAGACTGTCTTTCTGGCAACACACTAGAACCCAACAATTTTTCTACACGGGTGGGTCCATTTCCCTCAGTGCAAAATTCACCCCCTCCCCCACAAAGCCTGTAAAAAGAGAACACGAGTTTAGTTTTAGATCGGAAAATGTTTTTCTCGTTAGATACACCTTAAGTTTCCAGCTAATTTGCTATTTAATTTCGCAGCGAATTCGCATTGCAACCACCCAGGGAGTTTGCATTGCGAACTTCCTGCAAAATGTTGTGCTATGTGGGTAATAATATTAAAAGTTTGATTGATATCATTTTTAAATAAACATTAATTCCGATTAAAATTTTTATTCTTTACAGTTACCTAGACAATAAAGTGTTTGTCTCCTTGGCTAATGGGGACGTCACTGTGTATTCGAGAGATCAATGTGAGATAATAGAAATAAAGTTTTAAAAAATGAGAAAAAAGGATTGTCTTTAGTAATAGTAATAAAAAAATTTTTTTAGTGGGAATTTGGAACACGACGGATCCTACAACTGTATCGGTCAGTACAGACATTTCGCCTGTTACAAAAATGCTATCAGTTTCGGGAAAATTGTGGTGTGGTTGTCACAACACAATTAAAGTCTTGAACACTTATTCTTTGGATATAGAACATACCTTTAATGTTAACAATGATGCTAGTCGAAAGGTATCATGTATGGCAAGTTCAGGAGGTTTGGGTGTTTGGATTTCCCTACACAATAGCGCAGTACTTAAACTTTTTCATGCAACCAGCTACGAATGCTTGTCAGATATTAATATTGCTCCAGCTGTAACGAAAATGCTGTCCAGTAAGTATTAAGTCTAACAAAATTTAATGTAAATTAATATTAATTTAAGTAAAAGTAAATTAAAATTAATTAAATTAAAGTAATTATTTAAAATAATTTCATTACAATTAATTTAATTTTAATGAAAATCAAAATTAATTTTATTTTATTAAAGTTAATTTAATTGTAATCAAATTGAAATTAACTAAATGAAATCTAATTACAATAAATTAAATTTATTTAATATAAATCACTTTTTATCGGTTGTTAATTTAAATTATATTAAAATAAGAAATTTGAAATAAGAATCAAACAAAGACATTTTCATATTCTACGATTTAAAATTAATGAATGAGTAGAAAGAGCGAGAAAAAAAATCTATTTAATTTATTTTAACGAAAATATTAATCTTGTTGCAGGTTGCGATGACATAATTAGACAACATAAAGCCGCATGTCTGAGGGTCACCGCGCTTTTAGCTTGCAACGACTTATTATGGATTGGAACGAGTGCAGGAGTTCTTTTAACAATGACAATTCCTCACGTTAAACCTTCCACCCAAAGAATGACCCAACTTCCAATTGTAACAGGTAAATTATTTATAATAATAATTCGAAAAATGAAGATTTCGACTATATCAGCACATAGTGACATCTATTAGATGTCAATTTATTGAACTCTTTGGTTTAGAGGTAGGTGTTACATATGATAATTACTTCGATATGGTTGTCGATAAGTAATTATCAATTTTTAACATTAATTTTGATCTGAAAAAATAAGCTGCGTGAACGAATACACTGTGCATCTGTGAGGACTCAAACCCCAGTTCACAGCTGCCTGTCGCGAGACCTACCCCTATCAATGCACCTTGCCCCTGTCCCGCGACAGGCACCCTGCTGGAAGTAAAGAAGTAAAAATCCTATCTCTTTAAATACTTTTATATCTCTGAGATAGAAAGAGATAAAGTTTCTCTATTTTAGTCTATCCCCACTTTATCACTTCAATCACTTTTTATCTCTTCTTCTGCATAAATCTTTTTCAATAACCTTTACTTCATGTCTTTTAATACTTCCAATATCCACACCTATCTCTTTCTATCTATAATTTCATCAAAGAATATACTTATCTCTTTTAATAATCTTGTTTCTATTCCAAGCTATCCCTTTTTTATTCCCCTCAATCTCTTTCTATCTTCCCTTTTTATTCAATCTCTTTTAACCCCTTGACTGTCGCGGACGCATATATGCGCGGATTTAAAGCTGGCCAAAAGTTCTCTTGACGCATATATGCGCAACTTAAAAAAGATGGTTTAAAACTTCTTAAAAATCGCTGAAACTGGTTACTCGGAGGTTTTTGGGGTCGCTGAACACGACTCCGGCGTTAGTTTTTCAAAATTCAAAATGGCGGATCTAATATGGCAAACATTATTTTGAAAAATTGATCCGATTTGCCTAAAAATCTCTACTCGGCGTGTTTTCGGGGTTACTGATTACGAATCCGAGGTTCGTTTTTCAAAATTCAAAATGGCGACTTCAATGTGATAGAATCATGGAGCGAAATTGTATGGATTTGCTGGGAACTCACTGCTCATCAGTTTTTAGCCTTTCTGATTAAAAATCTCAATTTACATTATCAAAATTGAAAATTAAGCTGATACCCAATAAATTGAGTATCAATTTTAATTAAAATTTAAATTATATTATTTCTAGCCAATCCGCCTATTTTTAGTAATTTTGAACTGACATTTTGAATTTTGAAAAACGGACTGCGGATTTGTAAACAGGGACCCCGAAAACCCCCGAGTAACCATGTCAAGCGAAACCGATTTGTTTTGAAAAATTGTCCGCCATATTTAATCCGCCATTTTGAATTTTGAAAAAGTTACGCCAGATTCTTGTTCAGCGACCCCGAAAACCCTCGAGTAACCATTTTCAAGCGAATCCGATTAGTTTTTAAAAATTGTCTGCTATATTTAAACCGCCATTTTATCGCCTTTTATTCTCTTATTTTCACTTCTTTCCCTTTCTATCCCTATTTAATTTTATCTCCATTTTTATTACAACTATCGCTTTTTATTTTCTCTTCTTCTCAATCTTTTTGAATAACATTTTTCTTATTACCTTCCTCAATACTTTTTCTACCTACTTTCTTCCCTTTCTTTCGCTGCTTTAATCTATTTAATCTTTAAAGTTAAATCCAAGAAAACACTGATCCCTGCTTACGACCTTCCTTTATCCCAGGCTTTTCCTTTTTTAATCTTTTAAATTTCTGATTATGAATCTGAAATCCAATTTTCAAAATTTAAAATGGCGCATACAATATGGCCGACAAATTTTCAAAAACTCATTAGAATAGTTTGAAATTTGTTTCTCCGGGTTTTTGGTGTGGCTGATCACGAATCTGGAGTCCATTTTACAAAATTCAAAATGGTGGATCCAACATGGCAGACAATTTTCAGTTAAAATTCGATAATCACGTTTTTCAGCCATTAAAATACTTTAAATGTTTTTAATGTTTCCCTACTCTTACCACGTAGTGGTAAACGTGAGCTGGAAAGTATTTTTTTTAATTTTTATATATTTTTTTTACTTATGTTTTTAAAAATTTTTTACGTTTTTTTCTTTTTATTTGTTATTATATTTTTTGAATTTAAAGGTTAAAAAATGGAAATATATATGTTTTATTTTAATAATTACTTAGTTCAAGGTCAAATTGAAAAAACTAATTTTTTATCTCCTGCTTGTAGCTCTTGTAATTTTATACTTATAAATATATTAAATCGAAGAAATGATATTTTAAAATAGGACAAAACTTTGAAATTCTGTAACTCAAAAAATATTTTATCAATTGCTTCCTCATATAGAGGAAGTATTGTAATACCAAAATTTTTCGACTTCGATTTTTTGACATATCTTTATGTTATTTGACCTTAGGAGTTTAAAAATGTCATTCCGTATGTGTCTATGTGTGTAAACATCACATTTTCATAAATATCTCGAAATTATGATGAGCTATTGGACTAAATTTTTTTTAAATTGTAGGTTTCACCTGCGGACATAAAATGAGAAAACTTTAAGATAGATTAATAAACTTTAACTATATAATTTTTTTATTTTTAATTTATCAAAAAACATTTTTGCACATAACTTAAAAAAAATGTAATGACATCTATAAATGTTTTTCTCTAATTTTGTAGAGTTTTTTAGACGCATCTTTTGAGCCCTAAATGAACATATTTCGTTCATATTTACCAGAGATATTAAACTTTTGAAAATAAAAATTTTTGGGAAATGAGACTTTTTTTAAATTTTGTTGAAAAATGTAGAAATAACTTTATAACTTATAACTAAAACTACTATTATATTATTATTTAATAAAATAAAGAAAAAAAATATTACGGCAATTGAGAATATTTGTTTAAAATTTATACTTTATTATTATTAACATCTCTTTGAGGAAGCAAAGTGTTCATGAAATGACCACAACGAGATTTATGAATACAAATGAAATGATCACCAAATTTATAAAAAAAATATATAACTTGGCAGCTGTTTTTTAATAATATTTCATATAAACATTTTTACTAAGAACATTAACATGCTAGTAATGTTTCGAGAAAATCCATTTTTTGACCTGTGAAGTTGAGAACTCCCGTCGGGGCCCGGGCGCAGAATAGGCCCCCTGCGACCGGCTGCATGTCGTAAGAGGCGATTAAATGAGGCTCGGAGTGGTGTCACTACACTGAAAAAAAAGTTCTGGTTAAAATTACCAGAAATCCTAGTTTTAACTAGAATTTCGTGTTAAATATACCCTAACCAGAACATTTATGGTTAGCTTAACCAGAATTCTAATGAATATAACCAGAATTCTGGTTGTTTTAACTAGAATATCATGTTAAATATGCCCTAACCAGAACTTTTTTTTCAGTGTACTTGCAGTTAGTTTTCGGTTCGTCCCAGGCTTTCTCGCAGAGTAGTGGCTTTACGATGATGATGATGGGCAGTGCCATGTCGGCCCGGCAGGTCTGATATAGACCGACAACCTAACTAACCTAACCTAATTTTTAATTTTCTTTTTTTAAGACATACTTGTAAATGATAAGATGGTTTTGCAAAAAGTTTCAGAGTGGGTCTGACAAGTTTAATGGGTTAATAAAAGTAATTAACCACTTCACTGGCAGGGCGATCAAATGGCGTTCCACGCGCCGAGGCCCGGACTGGCAAAAACACAGAAATCGCGTTCCTAAAAAAATTCTTTGGTAAAGAGTGTACACCACATTTAACTATAGTAAATCAATATTTCTATAGTTTAGACATCAGGGAAAAAGATTATCACAATAAAAATTTTAGTTTTTTGGATTTTCAACGTTTTTCCGAACGTTCAAATCGTCTATTTTTAATAATTTTCAACAAAGGGCGTTCCACTATTTTTCAATTTTCACACAATAAAACTTGTATTTTTATTTAAAAAAAAGATATTTATATATAATATTACAATATAATAATATAACTGTTAAATAATATATATATATATATATATATATATATAAATGAGGGATTCCGCCTCAAGTGATCAAGGGGTCTTTTGGTGTAATGTTTATTTCAATAATTTTTTACTCTTAACCCCTTGGCTGTCGACGAGATTTCCACTGTTTTGGCCAAAAGTGTGTTGTACATTTTTATTTTTTTATTTTTATGAAACTTGGTATCCTAAGGATTTAGGGATCGCTGCTTACGAATACAAGGTCGGTATTTTAAAATTCAAAATGGCGGATCCAATATGGCGGACAATTTTTTTAAACTGATCGGATTCGCTTGAAATGGTTACTCGGGGGTTTTCGGGGTCGCTGATTACAAATCCGCGGTCCGTTTTTCAAAATTCAAAATGGCGGTTCAAAATTACTAAAAATAGGCGGATTGGCTAGAGATAATATAATTTTAATTTTAATTAAAATTGATACTTAATTTATTGGGTATCAGCTTAATTTTCAATTTTGATAATGTAAATTGAGATTTTTAATCAGAAAGGCTAAAAACTGATGAGCAGTGAGTTCCAAGCAAATCCATACAATTTTGCTCCATGATTCTATCACATTGAAGTCGCCATATTGAATTTTGAAAATTGGACCTCGGATTTGTAATCAGTAACCCCGAAAACACCCCGAATAAAAATTTTCAGGTAAATTGGATCAATTTTTCAAAGTAATGTTTGCCATATTAGATCCGTCATTTTTAATTTTGAAAAACTAACGCCAGATTCGTGTTCAACGACCCCCACAACCCCCACGTAACCATTTTCAAGCGAATACGATTAGTTTTAAAATTGTCCGCCATATTGGATCCGCCATTTTGAATTTTGAAAAACCGACCTCGAATTCGTAATCAGCAAACCAGAAAACCTCCCGAGTAGAGATTTTCAGGCAAATCGGATGAATTTTTGAGAATGATGTCGGCCATATTGGATCCGACATTTTGAATATCGAAAAACTAACGCCAAAGTCGTGTTCAGCGACCCCAAAAACCCCCGAGTAACCAGTTTCAGCGATTTTTAAAAAGTTTTCAATTATCTTTTTAAGTTGCGCATATATGCGTCAAGAGCACTTCTGGCCAGTTTTAAATCCGCGACAGTCAAGGGGTTAAACAATTAAGCATACAAATTTGACAAAGTACATTTTGGAAAGGTTTTTTCATGCTCTTTCGATTGGAAATAAGCATTTTGAAAAAAAAAAATTTGTCCTAAAAAAATCAAAATTAAAAATAAATTTCAATTTTTGGGGGAGAGAGACCCAATTTTTTTTAAACGAAAGCTGAGATTTTTTCCTAAAAGGACATATAAATGGTAAAGTGGGACTAGAATGTTTAAACATTGAAAAAAAGAGTTTTCTAATCGCCGGAGCGCTCAAAACCCGGTTTTTAGCTCCGTTTAGGAGAAAATTCTTTTTTTTAATGTTTAAACATTCTAGTCCCACTTTACCATTTATATGTCCTTTTAGGAAAAAACCTCAGCTTTCGTTAAAAAATGGGTCTTTCTCCCCAAAAATTGAAATTTATTTTTAATTTTGATTTTTTTGTGTCAAAAACATTTTTTTTTTAAATGCTTATTTTCTATCGAAAGAGCATGAAAAAACCTTTCCAAAATGTGCTTTGTTAAATTTGTATGTTTAATTGTTTAAGAGTAAAAAATTATTGAAATAAGCATTGTACTAAAAACCACAAAAATTTAACCCACTCCCCCTCGAAAATATTGGACTAGGTAAAAAAATATTTTCACGAAAAATTACTATCTATGAGTACTACAAAAGCCCCAAGTTTTGCTACGATTGGAGAAAAATTTTTCTCCACCTTGATCACTTGACATGGAATACCCCATATATATATATATATATATATATATATATATATATACACTACCGTCCGAAATTGTGCGAACGCTAACATCTCGAGCTATTAAAAACACACCCGCACAGAAACAGTGATAACTCGGTTAAAAATGAAGCTAGATGCTATTTTTAAATTGCATTGGAAAGCTTATTAAATTTCCAATGAAATGCTACTGTGTTAAGTTGTATTGCATAAATAGGAAGCGAGATATCATGTTATAACGACAAAAAAATAATTATATTTTATTCGGAATTTCTTACTCTGACTTGGACTCCTGGCACAGTTTAGCAAAGTTTATGAAAAAAATTGTTACTTTTACAGACAATTTCTTGTAACCTAAGCTTTAAATAGAGACCAAGAACAGCAAAAAATATTTACGGGTTCGCGAGATATTAAAAAAAGAGTCGGACCGTGCAAAGCAGAATTTTCAATCATCGATTTCTCTAATTCGCCGTTGAGTCAATTACTTGTCTGTGAAAAAAGTGTCGAAAATTAATTTTACCAAGTACATTCTTACTGAGATCCATTTTTTAATTTAATTTATTATATATCGATATTTAAAAAGTGGATCCCAGTAAGAATGTACTTGGTAAAATTAATTTTTGACACTTTTTTCATAGACAAGTAATTGACTCAACGGCGAATTAGAGAAATCGATGATTGAAAATTCTGCTTTGCACGGTCCTACTATTTTTGTAATATCTCGCGAACCCGTAAATATTTTTTGCTATTCTTGGTCTCTATTTAAAGTTTTTGTGTCAATTTAGACAGTTTTTGTGTTTAATTCAGTAAATCAGACCAAATTTTGCTCATATAAAAATATTTTAAAAACAACAAGGTCAAACTAAATAGTAATATGTAATATTGACAAGTGACATCTGTCAATTAAACTGCTAATCTTTTAAAAACAAGAGTTTTTGACAGTTTTTACATTAAATTGCTCAAATAAAAATATTTTCAGGGTATTGAGGTAAACCTGAATAGAAATATGTAAATTTGATAGTTGACAATAGTCAATTCAGATGTCATACTTTTAAACGGAGACTTTTTGCATTAAATTACTAGTATACAAGTGTTTTTAAGCACACTGAGGTTAATTATATTAGCGACATGTATTTTTTACAATAGGCAGGCTGTCAAAAAATTAATAAGAGAATTTTACGTTTTAACCATGAAAATTTAATTTGTAAGTAAGTACCTTTTTTCCATAAATTTGCTAAAAATGTTTGACATCTGAATTGGTTGTTGTCAACTATCAAATTTACATATTTCTATTCAGGTTTACCTCAATACCCTAAAAATATTTTTATTTGAGCAATTTAACTGTCAAAAACTCGTTTTTAAAAGATTGACAGCTGTCACTTGTCAATATTACATATTACTATTTAGTTTGACCTTGTTGTTTTTAAAATATTTTTATATGAGCAAAATTTGGTCTGATTTACTGAATTAAACACAAAAACTGTCTAAATTGATACAAAAACTGTCATTTTAAAAAGATTGGCAGCTTTTTTGACAGCTGGAAGCTGTCAAACCTTATTTTTGACATCGGATTCGTGTTCAGCACATCAAAAACCATAAATATGAATGTTGCTAAGGCAAAAAATTAATTAAAAAAAAGTTCTCATACAAAATGTATAAAAGTGCACTAATCCTATGTTAAACCCCATTTAAACTTTAACCCTTCGGTGGCACGGGTTAATATTGAGCAAATTAATGAGTTTTTATAAAAATTGTCTGCCATATTGGATCCGACATTTTGAATTTTGAAAATTGGACTTCAGACTCGTGATCAGCGACCCCAAAAACCCTAGAAAAAAATTTCAAGGTATTCTAATGAGTTTTTGAAAATTTGTCGGCCATATTGGTTCCGCCATTTTGAATTTTGAAAATTAAATTTCATATTCATAATCAGCGACCCTAAAAACCCCCGAGCAACAAGTTTCAATCAAATTTAATGAGTTTTTTGAAAATTTGGCCGCCTTATTCGATCCGCTATATTGAATTTTAAAAATTGTATTTTAAATTCGTGATCAGCTACCCCTAAAACCCCCGAGTAACAAATTTCAAATCGATCTAAAAACTTTTAACAATTTTGTACTTTCGAATCAAATTTTGATAAAAATTTAAACTTCAAACTCAATTTTTGAGCCGCTTTTTTAATTTTTAATTTTCTCTATAGTCCTATCTTCTAGGTTATAAATTTATGTCACGTTATTTGTAATATTTGCAATTATTTTTACGCTATTTTATAGTAAACAAAAATTGGAAAAAATCGGACTTTTTTTATAAAAAACATTAATAACTTTTTTGTTTATAAATTGTTGATGTTTTTTAACGCCATTCGATAGAGCCCATATGAAAACATAAGAAATGATCATTCGTGAATTTTTCTATTGATTTTTAAGTACCAAAATACGTCTTCAAACTTTATGCCAAAATTTTGTCCATTTGGGCGTTAAAGGGTTAATATTGTTAATTATATTGGTTAATTAATTCTTTATGCAATAAAAAGGATAAAATTTTGCAGCAAACATAAATAAAAAGAGCTAAAAGTACATAAGGTATAAAAAGAGATAGATAGGGGATAGTAGGGTATAAAAAGTGATAGAATTTTTTAGATAAAAAGGTATAATATTTCTGGTATGCAAAGTGGCTATTTCAAAGGGATAGAGAAAACTTTATCTCTTTCTATCCCTAAAATTCTATCTCTTTTTATCATTTTACTTGCAGTAGGGCAGCTATGAACTGGGGTTCGAGTCCTCACAGATGCACAGTGTATTCGTTCACGCAGCTTATTTCTTCAGATCAAAATTAATTTTAAAAATTGATAATTACTTATCGACAACCATATCGAAGTAATTATCATATGTAATACCTAACTCTAAACCAAAGAGTTTAATTGACATCTAATAGATGTCACTATGTGGGTACCTTTTCGTAATTGGCTGTTATACTGAGAATCAAAGGAATAACGTTTCAATTAAGCATCAAAATTCTTCTGTGTAAACTTAGGTTTTGAGAAACTTATGATAACAGCGGAGAAAAAAAATTTTGAAATAACTTATACCGTATTTTCTGAGAGAGTGATAAAATTTCATTTTGCCTCACCCGTGGGGCAAAATGGGGTGATATCATATAACTATACAAAACATGGAATATTTTTTAATAATTTATTAAATTCTTGTGAGATTTACCTATGTCCTCTTAAAATTAGGCAAAAATGACTTTTTTCTATTCGGTATTGAAAATAATCCTAAGAATATTCAATTGTTTAAAAGAATTTTCAATCAAAGTTTACAAATTAATTGCATACATGAGGCGTTATTTCTCAAACGTCCCAGTCCAAAATTATAAGTCTTTGGATTGTGTTGGTATTTTGGGAAATTGTTGCCCTACATGAAAGTAATAAATCTGTAAAATATTAGCTCTTTAAAAAAAAAATTGTAGAAAGTGGTGGGGGTTAAAGTTCTGACATTTTAAGTAACACTGCCATTTTCAAAACCATGTAACTTTTATAAAACTTTATCGATTTTAATTTGTTTATAATGGATTTAAAGCATTTTTCATCTACTTTCTAAAAATTTTACAAACAAATTTTTAAAAAAATTTTTAAACAATTTTTTTTCAAAAATTAAGTTTATTTTTTAATTTTGACCTTGATGGGTATTTTAAAAATTTTTTTTTTATTTTTATTGGAAAGCTGACATTTTTCCGGAAAAAACCATATAAGTTTCATAGTGGGATGACCAGAAGTTTAGAAGATATTTGAAAGCAAAGTAAGCGGTGCGCCCGGGTTACTGTACGTTACGCCGGCGCTGCGCCGTTAAACGACATAAAAATAACTCTTTTATCTTCATCTGCTTCAGTAAAAGCTCTGCATTTAAACAGGGTTGATACTTCCTATGAATCTTTTTTAATAGTAGCTCTCTGCATTTAACAGGGTTGAGACTGTCATTAAAATAATGCCTGCATTACTTTTACCGAAAAAAATTTAAATATATAATTTTGAAAACGAATGTTTAAACTTTTATAAATTATAATTATTATCAATTAAAATGAGTAATTTTGAAAAAGAAAGATTAAAGTTTTAAAGGAACAATAATTATTATCAATTAAAATAATTAATTTTGAAAAAAATATTGATGTTTCGTAAGTTAAAATTATTGTTATTGGCAATTGGAAAATTTAATTTTGAGAAACAGAAATTTAAGTTGAATAGAAATTGAATATTTTAATAAGATTAATTTTTTAAATTTTAATGTTAAATAGTCATGAGATTCAATTTTTTTTATTAATTTAGGTCATTTGTTTTTAAATCTATTATTATTATTATTATTAAACAAATGACCTAAATTAATAAAAAAATTGAATCTCATGACTATTTAACATTAAATTTAAAAAAATTAATCTTATTAAAATATTCAATTTCTATTCAACTTAAATTTCTGTTTCTCAAAATTAAATTTTCCAATTGCTAATAACAATAATTTTATTAAATTTTATTAAATTTTTATTATTTTTATTAAAGTTTTATAAAAGTTACATGGTTTTGAAAATGGCAGTGTTACTTAAAATGTCAGAACTTTAACCCCCACCACTTTCTACAATTTTTTTTTTAAAGAGCTAATATTTTACAGATTTATTACTTTCATATAGGGCAACAATTTCCCAAAATACCAACACAATCCAAAGACTTATAATTTTGGACTGGGACGTTTGAGAAATAACGCCTCACATATACTTTGCTTTAAAAATGAACTTTCTTTTTTTTATTCCGCTACTATTTATGTCTTAAATCAGTTGAAATTACTATAATATAATCTTCAATTAAATTAAATAGCAAATCATCAACTAATTTATGTAAATTGTTAGAAACAATATTACTTAACAAATAGTTAACTTTGGTTCGTCTTGATCAAAAAACATTGTCTTTCATTAAATATATTGTACTTTAGATTCATTTAATGAATCTCTTTTTGTTAACAAAATTTTAAATTGTTATAAACAATAATAGTTAACAAATTTTATACACTCGTCTTTTGCTTTAATAGTAGCGTTACAAGTGTCCCCGTGGAAATTTCCTTACAAACTATAACTTATACTAAATTTTGCGCCTACAGAACGTCTTTATAAATTAGGAATACTCGCATTTGCCTGGACTACCCGCCTAATGGATTTTCTCGCCAGAGGAGAGGGAAACTATGTAGAAAACCTCTTCTGAGAATAACCGGTTTATCAACAGTCGAGTTCTACCGCTTGATAAATCGATGGCTCCTAAATGAAAACATATTATTCGCGAGAGGGTATATAATTCACGTAACTCACCAAAACAAATAGAAAATATGCTTATTTAAAATGACAGTTTTTTGAAGGCTATGTAACAATTTTTAATATTTATTATTTTTAAAGTGTAAACAAATTGCAAAAAAATAAGTTAATAAAATTGTTTTATTACAGCTAAATTAACTTCGAATAATAAAAATTCTTTATTTGGCATTTTATATTGGCTGAAAATAAATGACAAAATTTTTAAAAATTAGCCTAAAAACCATTTTAGATGAATAACGCTTTTTCTATTTTTTTTCGTGAGTTACGTGTTTTATAA
Organism: Leptopilina myrica (nomen nudum); assembly: GCA_032872475.1. Taxonomy (NCBI): domain Eukaryota; kingdom Metazoa; phylum Arthropoda; class Insecta; order Hymenoptera; family Figitidae; genus Leptopilina; species Leptopilina myrica (nomen nudum). Next base: position 26,546,513 of record CM065459.1, on the reverse strand, counting down.
TTTCTCTCGCGAATAATGTGTTTTCATTTAGGAGCCATCGAAATCACGAAAGTCCAGTGATTTCGATTTCGTCTTGTTTTTAAATAGTTCGAGACTTCTTAAGCGCGCAGTGACTAAAGAACTCAGTCGCAACGTCAAGAATAATTATTTCCAAGCCATTAGAAAAACACCTGAAAATTCTTGAATGAATATTGAACTTTTCTAAAAAAAGTTCTAAATTTTTCCCATATCCTGAGTTCTTGAGTAAATTCAATTATTACTCTTGAAAAAAGTTTTTCCGTGTGTAAAAGTTTGTTTGCGTACTGGAAAACGTCTTAACCGATTCAAGTAAAATTTGTCAGTCTTTTAGGTATTGGTCTAACTTAAAATAATAGCCACATCTGATTAAAAAAATATTAACATGAATAAAAGTTATGAATTTTTCAAAAAAAAAATTTTTATTTTTGCAGAATTGTATAAATTTATTAATTATATAAGGAATTTTTCAAGATATATTCAATAAATCGAATAAAAAGATGTTATTATGAAAGAAAATCATGAAGTTTTCAAAAAATTCGAATTTTTTTTTTAATTTTGGTAGATTGGTATAAATTTAATACATGTAGGTAACATTTTTGCAACAAAATAACATTTAGAAAGAAAAGTGAAAAATTTATACAGAATTTTTTTTGATTTTAGGAAGATGATGGAAAAATTAAATATTAATATTGGTTATTGTTCAAAAATTATTAATTACATTTATTCTATTTATTTTATTTACAAGTTTAAAGTTATTAATTTGAGTCATATTATACAAATTTTTATGGGTATCAATAAAACTGTATTTTGAATTCAGCGGGCTCTGGAACATAAAAAGTCCTTAAGACACCATGGGTGTTTACGCAGGTTAGAAGCTTCCCATGGAAACTTCCTGGAAGCTTCCCATAGAAACTTCCTGGAAGCTTCCCATAGAAACTTCCTAGAAGTTACCAGGAAGTTTCCCATAATCCTCAAAGGTATAATGAAATATATAATTCATAATATATAAAATAACCCTGTGAAGTCAAGTGATGATTTGGTTGAGTGCATAAAGCGCTATCCCAGCTGCACACTTTTGAGGCCTATGGTGGTTCGAGTCTCTTTTTTAAATAATAATTTCACTAAAAAAAATTTTATATAATTTTTGGAAACATCCAGGAAGTTTTGTTGCAAAGCAAGCATAAGGCCACATTTTTTCCGTTTTCCAATTTTTGTAATTCGAAACATAATTCTTTCCACGAATTATGTTTCGGTCGACCACCACGATTCATAGTGACAAAAATGTACACATTTATTTACAAAACAATTCAAAAAGATTTCCTATAACAACAAAACTGACCTAAGGATACGAACACGTGACTATTTAAGTTTATGTAGCTTAATCTTACACCTGTGCTATATGTATAATACATTTTGTAGAAAACCAAAGAGGTATATTACGTATGTAACATACGTAGAAAACCTATGTAAGTTACCTTAGGTATATTACGTGCACATCCCTAGTCACTGCTAGCCGACTGGTATTAACGCATGCGTTGGAGTGCTCGGCGAGTTCTTCTTCCAAACTCCTCAATTATTTAAACAAAGTTAAAGAAAAACTTCTTGATGAACTAAGTAACTACATTCCTTTTAATAAAATTCAAGACATTGTAAATTATAATAAACAACATAATATTAAACAGAATTGTTACAATAGAAAGTTTGAAAAATTGAGAAAAAATCATCATAATAATAATGAACAATTTGAATTAAATTTATATAAAAAATCCTCAAAAACAATATCAATGATCCATGGATCAAAAATTATACTGACACCATTATACCATTTTCTGAAAAACAATAAAAACTTTTCATTACTAAAGCCGATAAGGGTAACACGACTGTTATTTTAAATAAACAAGAATATTTTGATAAGGTTAATTCCATGCTATGTGACAAAAATACATATGATTTAATTACTGAAAATCCATTAGTAAATTTACAAAACAGAGTTTTAAATAAATTAAATAAATAAAGAAATAATGGTTATTTGGATGAAAATATAAAAAGAAAAGATTTAATAACAACAAACACAAATGTAGCAAGATTTTATGGTTTACCAAACATATATAAAAATAATTGTTCGCTTAGACCTGTGAAGGGTATTGAAGACAGATGGTCAATTTCTCCAATTCTTGCTGACATAGTTATGCAAGACTTGGAAGAAAATATTATCAATAATTTAGATTTCCCAATTATTTCATACAAAAGATATGTGGATAACACTTTTTTATGTGCTCCAATTAATAAAGTAACTCAGGTTGTTGATGTCTTCAATTCCTTTCACAATAAATTACAATTCACTCATGAAATAGAATGCAATAACGAAATTAATTTTCTAAATTTAAAAATTATAAGATCTGAAAACAACAATATTATTACTGATTGGTACAGAAAGGATACTTATTCAGGAAGACTATTAAACTATTACTCGAATCATCCAATACAACACAAAATTGCAATTAACTGAATCCATTTCAAATCAGGCAGGTCGACTAACTTCAAGTCATACATTTAGCTGTCGCTAAAATATGTTATTGTACATGAAAAATAAAGAGACACGTATTTCTTTATTTTTCAAAAAAGTTAAATTTAAAGAAGTTATGCACATTTGAACTTTGAGTGGTAAAACTCGAATGAATAGTGAAAAAAAATTGTTTTGCTTGGCATTTTTTTTCTTTTGAGTATAATTTAATTTTCTTTCTCGGGTCTTGTAGATGGTTTTGTCCTCTTCGAAATCCAGTTTAAAATTAAAAAAAATATTTAAAATTATAAAAATAGAGAATGATTTTCTGAAAATAAATAAGATCAATTTTCGCAAAAACACCACCTTTTTTTCTATCCAAATTTTTACTACAAGTTCTTAAAATAATTATGAACATATCCTATGAATCTCAAGCGGGCTAAACCATTCTGGCAATCAGGAGAATTTTTTTTTGAAATAGGGCATTCTTTCTGAATCCGGCCACCCCTCTGCACACTTTATTTTTGATGATAAAATGTTGTATTTATACTCAAAATTTGCGTAAGAAAGTCAAACTTTTTATGTTGACTAGCAAATTTTATTTCCATTTAGGGGTTGGTAATTATTCTCATGAACATAAACATAACATTTTTTTTAAAGATTGTATAACTCATGGAATTTTCTCACAATATATATTATGTTTAAAGTTTAAACTAAAACTAATATTAATAAAAATAACCCCTGTAAATCATCCCCTAATCATAATTTTTATATATTTCCAATTATTCTAAAATAAATTGTGTACACAAAATTTAAATACGGTTTCTGAGGTCCGGAATTTGTTCGGAATATATATGTTAATCAAATTTACTCCCATAAAAATAATAACCAATAAACAAAAATCATGCCCTGTACATTAGTTGCCCAATTTGGTAATAATTCTCATAAACATAGGCATAACATTTTTTTAAAGATTCTATAAGTTATGGAATTTTCTTACAATATATTATGTTTAAACTAAAACTAATATTAAGAAAAACAACCCCTAAAAATCATCCCCTAATCATAATTTTCACAAATTTCTAATTATTCTTTAAAAAATTGGTTTAAAAAATTAAATATTATTTATGAGGCTCTTAATTTAGTCAGAATATATTTTTATCAAATTTACCCCCATAAAAATAATTACCAATGAACAAAAATCATTCCCTGTACATTAGTTGCCCAATTTCGTAATTTTTTTTTAATACTCCTGCCCTATTGGCCTTACGCACTTCGACAAGAGTCCCCGAGAAATACTTTTTTTGGATTAAGCATAACCATTCTAAATAAGTTACCATTATAATTATAATTAGGCAAAGATTTCATTGAAATGTTCAGAAAAGTTTCGCGCTAAACACTTATTTAATCGGGACATACAAACCTTTACACAATTTTCACTAAACTTTTCAGTTAAATATACCGAATATTGCAAGTAAATATTTAATAAATATTTAGGAAAATTTCGGTGCTGTGGGGGTTTAACAACTTTGCCATTGCATTATGTTTCAAATAGTGATGTTCAAATAAGTTGTATCACATAGTAACAAAAAAAGTTTAAAAAATTAATTTTTTTATTGAAAAATTTCTATTCTTTACTGATTTAAACCAAATTAAGCAATTTTTGCAATTGAATCGTTTAAAAAAATAATAAATAATTATAACAATTTTTGAGCCGCCGGATAGTATAACTAAGTATACAATTTTTAATGATGTTCTAGTTGCATTCTTATAGCCACAAAAATTAACAAAAAAAATTTTTAGAATTATTTTTAATTAAACTTCTTTATTTAAGTTATTTAAATTTTTTTAAACTTTTTTGGACAACATGCCAACGAAAACCAGTTATTAGAAGTATATGCATGATTGATACTACCTTGCAGTTCAAATAATAACCTTCTTATGATAATTTTTTGATGATAATTTTTCGCGTGTGAAACTAGCGACATCTGTTGGTGTTACATAGAAGATCGTTGTGAGTGAACTAATATTTTAGTTCACATTTTATTACTAGGTGGCTGCCTTTCTCACAAGGGACATTAATATCTAAATGTATATAAGTAAAGAGTGAATTCATTTATTTTTATTTGAAACTTGAAAAATGTATCGCAGGTATGTACTTTTTATACTATTACATTGCTTTTTCAATTCTCTAACATCTATCGTTCATATTGATTGATATTATTCAGCTATTATTTTTTCTTCCGTTCTTTCTGTTTTTTATTAAGGTGCAGTTTATAAGTAATTTTTTTCACTAAAATTTTTAACTTTTTAAAAAAAATTGGTATATTGGTTTTAAACGATTTTTAAAAATGTCCGCTAGTGGGCATAAGGACAGATGCGTAAATATTTTTAGAAAACTTGATGAAAAAGGTCATGTTGGTAAATATCTAAGAAAAATTACTTCCCGAATTTTAGAGCATTTTCCTTACTTGCCTCTAAATTCAATGATTTGCAACAGTTGTTGCAAAAGATTTCAAGCAGAGGTGGTGGACGTTGATTCCTCGTTCACTTCTAATAATGATAATGACATTCCCATATTAAGTAGAGAACAAGAGCTAGAAGATATCCTAAATGGTCTCAAAGAAAAATTCAGTACTCTTGATTGCAATGATCCCCTTCGATTGCGCATTCTAACTATTCTTCCATCATCCGGGAGTACCAGGAAGATAGCGAGAGAATTTAATACGAATCGACATTTGGCAGCAAAATCGAAACAATTGAAAGAAATGCGCGGCGTATTGGGTGAGACAATAAAAAAATGCGGAAAAAGGTTACCTCAAACTACTGTTGATAAGGTAAATGAATTTTATACCAGTGATCTTAATAGTAGGTTGATGCCCGGGATGAAGGATGTCGTTTGTGTGAAGAAAGATGGAAAGCGCACGCAAGTTCAAAAACAACTTCTTTTATTAGGTTTGAAAGAGCTGTACGTATTGTTTGAAGAATCTTACCCGGAATATAAGATTAGTTTCAGTGCATTTGCTAAGCTAAGGCCGAAAAATTATATTCTTGCTGGTGCTGCCAGTACACATTCAGTATGTGTCTGTGTCATTCACCAAAATGTAAAACTGATGCTAGATGCAATTGATATCGATGTGCTCACAAAGGACACACAGTTGCCGATAAAAAACTATAAAGATTGTTTAAGTAAGGTTGTTTGTCAATAGCCTTCTCCAGATTGCTGGCTTGATAATTGTGCAAACTGTTCGGGTATTGGCGAATTTTCCACCAATTTAAAAGTAATCCTACAAACTTCGCATATTTCAGAGGTGAAATGTCCTTTTGGACTGGAACTGATAGATCAACAATTTTAACGGAAACATTAAAAACTGAAGATTTTGTGGATTTGCTAAGCAACAAATTAAAAATTCTTAAGAGTCATTCATTTATTGCTAAAGAGCAATCAAATTTTCTTGCACAAGAAAAGCTCAATCTCTCTGAAGGAGCTGTAATCGTGATGTTTGCCTTTGCAGAAAATTACTTTTATGTTTGCCAAGACGCTACTCAGGCATTCAATTTCAATAATAATCAGTGCACAGTTTTTAATGTCATCTATTATTGGAAGAAAAATGGCGAATTGATACATAAAAGTAATGTGTTTTTGTCACCAAGTTTGAAACATGACACCGCAGCTGTGTACACTGTCCAAACCTTATTAATTTTAGAAATTAAGAAGACATTAAAAAATGTAAAGAAGGTGATTTACATGACAGATGGTGCCAAACAACATTTTAAAAATAAATACCAGGTTGCAAATTTAATCCACCATAAAGAAGATTTTGGCATAGAAGCTGAATGGCATTACAGTGCAACTGTTCATGGCAATAGTGCTTATGATGGCATTAGTGCAACCTTCAAAAGGGAAGCTTATAGATCTAGCTTGCTTGCAAAACATGGAAACGAAATGTTAACATCAAAAGCTCTTTTCGCTTGGACCAAGAAACATTTTCAAACCATAGACATTTTTTATTTCAGCCAAACAGACCATGAAAAAATGAGAAGGAAATCAAATAAAAGGTTTGAAAAAGCACCATCAGTTCCAGACATAAATAAGAACCATGGTCTTATTGTAAACTCAGACAAAAAGAACACAGTAGTCACCATCAAGAGATATTCATATGCTCATCAAGGAGTCGAATGGTATCCACATAAAAAAAGATAAAGAAGACATTCAATACTGATTCTCAAGCGATAGCAAAACTCAATAAAAACTGACAAAATCCAATCGTCCCTTTTCAGGGCCACATTATGCCATACTAATACACAAGCGATCTTAAAACTCAATAATAACTGACAAAATCCAATCGGCCCTTTTCAGGGCCACATTATGTACGTGCGAATTCCAATTGATCTTTTTTTATTGATATAAAATAGATGTAATTTCATGAGAATAATTATTAAATTGGGCAACTAATGTACAGGGGATGATTTTTGTTCATTTGCTATTATTTTTATGCACGTGTATTTGATTGAAATATATTCAGAAACATTTCTGGAAGTCAGACACCGTATTTAAATTTTTTGTACCTAATTTATTTAGGAATAATTGGAAATTTGTGAAAATTATGATTAAGGGATGATTTTTAGGGGATGAAACTGGTTACTCGGGAGTCTTTGGGGTCGTTGAACACGAATCTGGCGTTAGTTTTTCAAAATTAAAAATGGCGGATCTAATATGGCAAACATTATTTTGAAAAATTGATCCAATTTACCTGAAAATCTTTACTCGGGGTGTTTTCGGGGTTACTGATTACGAATCCGAGGTCCGTTTTTCAAAATTCAATATGGCGACTTCAATGTGATAGAATCATGGAGCAAAATTGTATGGATTTGCTTGGAACTCACTGCTCATCAGTTTTTAGCCTTTCTGATTAAAAATCGCAATTTACATTATCAAAATTGAAAATTAAGCTGATACCCAATAAATTGAGTATCAATTTTAATAAAAATATAATTAAATTATTTCTAGCCAATCCGCCTATTTTTAGTAATTTTGAACCGTCATTTTGAATTTTAAAAAACTAACGCCAGGTTCGTGTTCAGCGACCCCGAAAACCCCCGTGTAACCATTTTCATGCGAATCCGATCAGTTTAAAAAAATTGTCCGCCATATTGGATCAGCCATTTTGAATTTTAAAAAACCGACCTTGGATTCGTAATCAGCGATCCCTAAAACCTTAGGATACCAAGTTTCATAAAAGAAAAATAAAAAAAAATTACAACACACTTTTGGCCAAAACAGTGGAAATCTCGTCGACAGCCAAGGAGTTAAAAAAATGTTATGTCTATGTTTATGAGAATTATTACCAAATTGGCAATATTTTTAGGGTAGTTTGGGCGATGTTTTGGACATACTGCCCAACCCCTGAATGGAAATAAAATTCGCTAGACGGCATCAAAAACTTGACTTTCTTACGCAAATTTTGAGTATAAAGACAAAATTTTATCTTCAAAAATAAAGTGTGCAGGGGGGTGGCCGGATTCAGAAAGAATGCCTTAAATATTTATTTTCGCAAATTTTTAAATTGTTAACGTTCACGTCAACAATGTTATAGCGATTCATTTGTTTTTAAAAATGCAAGTTAACAATTCGAAAATTTGCCAAAATAAATTTTCCAAAAAAATTTTCTGATTGCCAGGATGGTTTAGCCCGCTTGAGATTCATAGGATATGTTCATTATTATTTTAAGAACTTGTAGTAAAAATTTGGATAGAAAAAAAGGTGATGTTTTTGAGAAAATTGATCTTATCTATTTTCAGAAAATCATTCTCTATTTTTATAATTTTAAATATTTTTTTAAATTTTAAACTGGATTTCGAAGAGGACAAAACCATCTACAAGACCCGAGAAAGAAAATTAAATTATACTCAAAAGAAAAAAAATGCCAAGCAAAACAATTTTTTTTCACTATTCATTCGAGTTTTACCACTCAAAGTTCAAATGTGCATAACTTCTTTAAATTTAACTTTTTTGAAAAATAAAAACATACGTGTCTCTTTATTTTTCATGTACAATAACATATTTTAGCGACAGCTTAATCTATAACTTGAAGTTAGTCGACCTGCCTGATTTGAAATGGATATTTAAATAGTTGGCCGCCTCACCCCACGTTTTTTCAAATATGACAAAATGTGGTCCTTTGGGAAAAGGGTTGAAGAAATTTTTAAGTGCAACCTACGTCAAAATGTTCTATGGCGATTTTTTAGCCAATAAGACAAGCTTTCTAACTCGATATTAGAATTAAAAAAACCTATTTAAATAACTGCCTCGCAAACCAAAATGTGCCGTCTTGGCTGCCTCGCCCCGTTCTTCTCTATTCATTGTGTTTTATTCTCTGTTCTTATTCATCTTATTGTTTTTATTTGTTTTTGTTTGTCTCTCTTCAATTAACGTTTATTGTAATGTGTCGTTAAAGTTTGGAGCTCAGTTTTAAATTTGACTTTGCAGTTTGCAATACATTTTATTTTATTAATTTGTTATTTTAATATAATTATTTATTTATGGTATGTTAATTATATTTATTTTTTTTTATTTCTTTTTACTTATTCTTTATATAAGAAATTTTTATTGATTTTTCAAAAATTGATTTATTTATATTGTTTCTTGATTGAGTTTTATTTATTATTTACTTATTTTTATTTTTTTTAATTTTGTATTTATTTCTATGTTTGATTTTTTTCTAATTTATTTTTTATAATTTTCTGACTCCGGACTCTACTCCATCGTCAGGGTTTGAATTTTAAGCCTGCGTTTATTTAATTATTATTTTTTGGTAAGATAATTTTTGAATATGTACTTTATTTATTTTTATTTATTGTTAAAATAGTTTTTATTATTTTCAATTTTGTATATATTTTTTGAATAGACTTCCTAAAAAGGAAATCAATTTGGATTTCGAAACGTTGGAGTAAATAAAAATTTTTACTTTGTCCGAATGTTTTCGTTTTCATCTATTGACTTATTTATGTAATATCTCGGACGTTAAAGATTATTTAATTAATAATTTCAAAATTATCAAAGAACTCAGAAAAAACGGTAGCATGGTGAAATACGACCCAACAACCTTTCTATTGTCGGTAGACTGCTTTGACCACTTAGCTACATGCACACCGAGATTCTCAGAGTTCCTTGACTTATACTATACTTCCTACGTTATTTGATGATAACATAGGAAATTTCTTAAAGATGGTAAGCCTAATATTTCAATTCATAGGCAAATTATAATTAAAGGGAGTGAATTTATCATTCGGTAATCAAATATTAAATATGAAAGAATCTATCAATAATCCGAATCAATTTCTCAAATAACTTTCATAAGCAAGATCATACGTACCGATAGCGCAGCTATCCTAAATACAGAAATCTGCTGTTTCAGAAAGACATTGCTATCGGTACTTATGATCTTCCTTAAGAAATTTATTTATGAAATTGATTTGGACTATTGATAGATTCTTTCATATTTAATATTTGATTACCGAATGATAAATTCACTCCTTTTAATATCTTATATTAGTTAATAAGTTAGTTATTTTAACACCTAACGATTTGCTACGATCAGTGAAGCGCTTAAATTCGAAATTTTCTATCTATTGATAGTTTTTTTTAGTAATTTAAATGCTCGATTTCAATCCAGTACTCGAGATTATTCGAGCTTTTAATGAGACTCAACTGGGTTATAGGTCGAACTGATTAGGCTCGTCTCGTCTCGGCTCGAAAAATGAATAGCTCGAAAATACTCGATCAAGCTTCGAGCTTTTTGCACATCCCTACTAAAAAGGTTGCGTTTAAGATATAGTGAATTGTATTCAGGTAGTGTTCAGACCGTGTTCGAGCACTTTGCCTCGAGAACCAACTCGTTGCCAAGAGCTTGAAGAGTATTAGAAACAAGGGGGAAATAATTTTTCAAATAAAGTTTAAGCCGCAAAAATATCTTGCCTAAAAAAATTTTCTATTATCTAATTTTTATAATTAAAATAAAATATAGGAAATGATTTCTTTATAATTACACAAAAAAACATGTTTTTAATAAATATTCTTTTTAAGACTACATTTAGATAATTAATTAGTAATTAAAAAAGGAATTATCATAATAAATAGTTTTCACAGAAACAAAAGTAATGGAATAGTGTCAGACCCTATTCTGTGTTAAAATTTTTTTATTGATTATAAACTTTCATTTAAAAAAGATTTATTAAAAGCAAATAATATTTGTATCCTCTAGACTGAATTTTCCAAGACAATTATGTATATTCCAAATTGAAAATACAAAAAATTTTTTTTGGGCTTCAAGACGAGACTACTGAGTACATTTCCTATGAGTTGCATTTCAATTGGAGGGGTAGAACACATAAATAATTAAAATTGTTTATAAAATTGTTATTAAAAATATGGAATTTTTAAATGTACAATCTTGTAAATATTTTCTTTTAAAAGAGTTGTGTTATGTTGTGTAATCAGTGTAAGTTTCTTTAATTTATTGTAAACGGCTTTTGAGTTATTTTTTTTGTTGTTAAATTTTGTATTATTTTGTTAATGCAAAAACAATAACAAAAATTTTAAATTTCAAAAAACGGTTAAAAGTGTTTTTTTGTATTGTTGTGAACAACCGATTTTCATAAAAGCTTTACCATTTTAGAAAATCAATAAAACTTTTTTAAAAAAGTCGATCTGGTATGACCCAATAGTAACTAATATTATTCAATTTTTATTATTTAAGTTTTAATCGTGCTTTTTTAAGCATTAATCGTTAAAAAATAAAATAACATGTTTTGAGTTAAGGAAAATTGATTCTTTATTGTTTACAGTTTGTATCTTAATGAAATAACAAAATAATAAAAATAAACAATATAAAAAATAAATATGAATAAAAAAGAGTTTGTCCCCCATTTTTTCATAGCTATAAATTTGTTTTTCAATTTATATTGTTTGACAGTGACGTCTAGGTTTAAAAATCGTTACTTCTTCTAGAATTTGAAACTTGTTCGATATTGTAGGTTTCCGTTTCATGTTTAGTGAAGGGTCTTATTAATGAGTTGACAATTGTTTCGTGAACAATTCTGGGATAAAAGTTAAATAAATAAAAAAGAATTTTGCACTAAAATATTAATAAAATTAAATAAAAATATTAATAAGATGATCAATTATATTATGAGTTATACAGAATTGCAGTTTTTGCAAATGAAGTAGCTCGTCCTCATCTTTGCGCATTTTAAACACATAGTGGCCGACCTGACAGTAAGTAACATTATCGAATTGTTGTAACCTTAAAGAAATACGTTTCGGGATTCGATTTTTTACTTTGTTTTTCTTTCAACCATGAGTCCCACAAATTTTCTGCATACCTGCCTTGACGATTCAATTTGTTTTTTATCTTTTATTAATGGTTTTTCACATTATGCACAAAACTTTTTTTGAGCTTTTTTTGTACCGACGTCACAGAAAACACAATTTTCGATCCTCCGAAAATGTAATTAAACAAAAAGTTATGTTTTACTAAGACAAGCTTCGACAAGCATGCGCGTAGGTGGCGCTAGTGAACTTGACAAAAAAACGCGAGTGGCCTACCTAGACAGTGGTCCAACCTTGACTATACTCCCCTACGAAAATACGTCATAAGAGAAAAATAAATTATTTTCACACTTTTGTCTTTTTGATGTGTACAAATAATGTTATTTTTATAAAATAAGAATTAATTGTGTTTTAAAATTAAAATTGGTTTTAATAAAGTTACACGTTTGTGAAAATAAAATTTTTATAAGTATATATCTGATTTTAAAAAGAACGTAAAAATATCTAGTTACATCTTAAAATTTAATAGACACTAAAATTGAGCAATAAGGTTAATTTAGTACTCTCTACATCTAAATTACACTGAAACCTCCGAACTTTAGACAACAATTGTGTTCGAATTAAATTTTATTTTTCTTTAAAAAGGTTTTTTTATCAACTCCCTCATCTACCCAGTGGGCACAGGGACGTCTAAAAGACGTCCCTTTTTGTCCGCGGACAATTCGGGGACAATGATGGTAATGTCTCTGAGTCATCAAAAAGACAACTAATAGACGTTCTATGTCTGATCCAAAAGACGTCCAGAAGACGTCTAAAAGACATAAGAAAAGACGTCTTTTGGACATCTAAAAGACATAAAAAGGACGTCACAAAGACATCCTTTTTACATTTCTTCAGATCTTAAATAGACATTTCTTTTATAACATTTTCTAAGTTAAAACCCAGTAATATTGTATTAAATTTATTTTTAGTTTAATTATAGTTTTTCTAAAATGTGGAGAAATAATGAAAAAATTCTTACGAAGCAGGGATTGAACTCGGATACCTTGGGCTTGAAGCACTGCGCCATAAGCATCTCAGCCGTTGAGGCAGATATGAACCTCTACAAAGTTAACGATCTCTCTTCTCATGTCAATAAAATGAATTTAACTTAGAAAAATGCCAATGAATTTCACATTCATGAATTTCTAAGTCCAAGTTGAACACTGTCTAATATTCGGAAGTCTAAAGTTCGGACGTTTCAGTGTAGTGTGTATTCGTTTACCAATTTGATATGTACCGTAAGAGAGGCTAATTTCGCTCATATAGGGTAAATTCGCTCAACAGATATCTATTTTTTAAAATTCGATTAACATACTTTTAGACAGAAATATTTAAGATTTACAATTGTTTTGGTTAATATAAAAAGTAAACTTTAACTTAAAATTCATGTAGAGCAGATTCATTGATAACAAGTAGTATGAAAATGTTTGTAATAAAGCTTTACTTCAAAATTTTAAAGTTGAATCCTTCTGAACATTACATTTCCTGTATCGCCAACATGATTTTCATAAAGCACAAAACTGAAAGCGATAAATAGATTCTGCACGGAGAAAAAATGTGCTGTTGAATCAATGACATGTTAGGCCAGTCGTTGGGTCGAAAAAGTGCACAAAAATGCAACCTGAAAAGTCTCAGTGGTTTATTGAAGTTTAGGGGCTCCTCATAAGAGACCCAGAGTTTGCTCTCGATTATCAGTTGCGAAAAATAGTGTAAACAATTGTCAAAGTTTGGAAAACGTGGGTTTTCGATGACCGACGCAACGGGTTACATTTTAGAGGAAAAAGTTGTTATTGAAAGTTGTAGAGCTTGGAAATAGCTTTCAAATGACTGGTCGTACGTTAAAAAAGGTCAGTTAGTTTAGTTGAAAAATGAATTTAAACCATTAAAAATAGCAGTTTTTCAATTGTTTAATAACTTTGTTAATAATAATCGAATTTGTTTAAAATTCACCAGGAATATTCTCCTAGCGAAGCTAAATAAATCCCAAAAAAATTTAACTCGATCCGACAAATAGTTGATGCATAATTCTATTTGTTAATGTTTTCTAAAACGAGACACCGAAAACTTATGTAAATATTTTTATTTTCTCCAAAATGTTAATTTTCTGTAGCATTTTACATAAAAAATTACTATTTAAAAGGATTTTGCAAAAAATAAATTTTACTGTTGTTATTAACAAATCACAACTTTTATTACTTTAAAAAAAATTATTTTTAGAAAAATTTGTTGGGCAATTTGAATGATTCAATCAGTATTATTTTTGTCTTGAATACAAATTTTCATGAAATTTTAATTTAACTTCAGGGTATCAAGGATACCCTTTTTTGTCAAAAAAGCTTTTCAAAATCGGGTTACGTTTTGTGACATAATAGAAAGCATTAAGTTTTACAATTCCCATTGAATTTAATTTTCTTTTTTCAAATTTAATGCAAAAAATAACCTATTGGACTTGGACTACCCATATAACTCCAAAAACTGGTGGAAATTTAGAATTAATTTTTAATACATTAATTGAAATACTACACACGCATAAAGTACTTCAAAATGTCAAATATTTTTTCCAGGAAAATAAATATAAAAGGATTGAAATTTATTGTTTAACTGACATTTATTTAATTATTGGCAAACGACACAAAGAACAAATCAACCAAAGAAAAATTTGGAGTAACACTTAATTTAGGATTATCATATTAAGAAAACGGTTGAATTTTAAGATTCAACTACACATTGACATTAATTCGTATAACGCGAAATGTGCGAATCGTACGTATACAACCAGCGTAGTAGTAGCGGAAAGTGGAGGGTCTGCTTTTATGATTAATGGGAGTTTGAACGCATTATGTTCAAATTATGCTCATGTTTGAACATTAATAACAAAAAAATCTATAAGTAAAAAGTATTTTTTACTTTTGCAAGTGAAAGAGAAACTCAAAATCTTTAGAGCTAATGCACGTTTTGTCGTGAACCGTCACATATATCCCTATATTACAAAAAGATATCGCCGCCGACGCTGCTGCTGTTTCAAGATTTATAGACCTACAAGTCAAGAGTTGACCTTTAGCTTCTTCCCTCAATACTTATGTCAATTTTAACGGAAGTTTGACCTACACGTCAAATATTAATAAAAGATTCCCGCTATGCTCAGAATTAAGGTAAATTTTAAGGGAAGCTTCGGCTCACACATCAAACATTGACAAATAATTTCCCCTACCCTTAAAATTTAGGTCAAATTTAGGGGCAGGTTCAACCTACAGGTCAAAAATTGACAAACAATTTCCTCTGCCCTCAAAAATTAGGTCAATTTCAAGGGCAGTTTTTATCTACACAAAAAAAATTGACAAGAAAACTCCCTCTGACCTGTCCTTACCTCAAAATTTATATAAAATTTGACATATTTTTTAACCTACATATCAAAAAAGCAAATTGATTAGGATTCTTCAAGGGGTCGTTCTCTTATATTAAAATTTAGGTCAAATTTGACTTAAATGAAATTTGACCTTAATTTTAATATTAAGTTTAAATCAATAAAAGATGTTATAAACTGACATCTATTTTTTAAAAATTCTATTAAATTTAATTTTCTGTCCTCAAAATTTAGGTTAATTTTAAGGGCAGTTTTTTCTTACAAGTTAAAACTTGACGTGAAATCTCCCTCTGATCTGATATTCTCTCAATATTTAGGTCAATTTTAAGGGGAAATTTTGATCTACAGGTCAATATTAGAAGAAACACCCCTGCTCTCAAAATTTATGTCAATTTCCTTAAATTGATCACTTTTTATCGTGAAGATTATAAAGGGTTTTCTTTATTTTTTGGGTTATTTATGGGAAGGAGACTATCATTTTCGAGCGAGACATCAACATAATCTCGATCGACCTTTCCCCCCTTTTAGCGGGCTCCTTTGATCGTACAATTATATTGAATGTCTCGCTCGCGATGATAGAATATTGTAGATTTTTAGAGTTAAGGGGAGGGACCGGTGAAATTTCAACCCTACGATATTTACGCTCTTGAGAGGTGCCAATTTATTTTCTGGCATTATTAAGGATCTTAATTTATTCTATAATGTTAAAATAATTTAAAAAAATTTTTTTTGACCATTTTGAAAATTTTTTTTTTGAAAAAATTAAAAATTTTTTAAATTCATACGGTTGATTATTCAGAATCGTAAAAAGAGCCTATAAAAAAATTAGTAACAAAAAATATTTTAAAATGTAGAAGTAGTTGAATTTTTTCAGTACTAGTAGTAAAATTTAAACCAATCAAAATTGTCCATTTTCAGCGGTATAATTATTAACTAATTAATTTTTTTAATTTTTCGAAGCAATTTTTAATTTTAAATATCAAACTTTGTCAAAAAAATACTGAACGTCCATAAACAACAAATATTTAGATGAGTTGAATTTTCAGCGGTCCCTCCCCTTAAGTGATAAATTATTTATTTAAATTTTATTTTGTTTATAATTTCAATTTGATTTATTACAACAACAAAAAGAACATTTTTGAGTTTACATTTATAATCTTAATTTTATTTTTCTTTCAAAATAGCTTTAGCAAAGTGATCATTGGCTGATTGAATAGGCCTATTGTAATATTTGAAAAACATTTTCGAATTAGCTGTCCAAACGGGCAGTTCTTATAGCGGCGATATCAACACCTCGTTGATGTTCTTTTGATACTGCTGCATGACGGGTACTATAAGCCGTGAATTGATTACACAGGCCGACAAATTTTAATCAACTGCATGTTGCCTAAAATATTACTGCCGATTCTTGCAGGATTTTATCCGTAGAATACGAATCCGACCTTGAAAATATTGGATTGGCTCTAGTTTTTAATCAATTTACGTTTCAATATACAAAATATGCATTTTTAGCATTTTTTGAATGAATGTACAACAATACACCGAATCAGTAAATCTGTCCGCATAGCACAAAATGAAAGTTTAAATACTGCTCTTCAATATCCAAAAACAAAAAATGTAATTTATGTACACTTTAAGCTGTAATGTCAAAAGAGACATTCGCTGTTTCACAAGCATATTGAAAACAACAGTACTTTTGACCATGTAAGGTAATTTAAATAACAATTAGTCTCTCTAGGGGTTTTTATGGTCGCTGTTTACTGATCTGTATTTAGATTTTAATATTCAAAATGGCGAATCCAATATGGCAGAATTTTAAAAAAATTTTAAATTTTTATCATAAAAGGCGTAAATTATCTTTAAAAATTTGGTCCGCCACTTGTAATTTTTATATTTCATAGCAGATTTGTAACTAGCGATTATAAAAACGCCAGAGACACTAATTTTTACATGAATTACCTTACATGGTCAAAAGTAATATTAATTTTAATACGTTTATGGAACAGCGTATGTTTTTTTGGACATTATAGGTTAAAGTGTACATAAATTACATTTTTTGTTTTTGGATATTCAAGAGCAGTGTTTAAGCTTTCAATTGGTGTTATGCGGACAAATTTACTGTTTCTGTGTATTGTTGTACAATCATTCAAAAAATGCCAAAAATGCATATTTTGTATAATGAAACGTAAATTGATTAAAAACTGGAGCCAATCCAATATTTTCAAGGTCAAATTCGTATTCTATGGACAAAATCCTATAAAAATCAGCTTCTATTGGTTAGGCCACAAAATTTTGTTGGTGTGTGTTATTACACTGTGCGACAGTAAAAATATACTTTTTTGCGGACCTACTATAACTTGTAGGTCTAGTAAAACTAAGTAAAATGGTATAGGAAAAATTTCCAATACACCTCAAAAATCTCATTTTATGGCCATTTTATGATGAAAATATTTGGAATTTTTTTATTTTTTCTCCATTTTTTCAACTTTGAAGACATTTTTACAATATTATCCGATATTAGGAATTTTTTTCAGTGCATTATTGTTATAGTAAATTTGATTTCTCGTCGAATGAGCTATATTTAAATGTAATCTGATAAAAATTGATAGAGTTATGTGAGTTTTAAGACTATTAAATTTTTTACTCATTTCGTATATACGTATAACTGACTTAGAAACAGCATTAGGACGCGTTGCGAAGCATGCAAGTTATAACAAGTGTCATTACAAATATATAACTTTTATTAGAATATACCGTAGAGTACAGTGCAGTACGGTACGGTATATTACGGTATGGTACGGTACAGTACACAACAGAACATCGATCAGAAGTAGTATATTTAAGCTTGAAGAAATCATTCTAGTTATCAACCAGAGTTTTATTATTCTTTAACTTAACACGATGTCTCTGATCCACCAATAAACCACATATGAAACAAAACTTATTGCAATTATCACACATTTTCTTCAAAAATTGAAGCAAAGCAATAAAACTTTGACGTTTCAATAAGGTTAAATTACAATATCACTTTCTTTTTTTATTCAAGAAGATAAACAAGATATAGTGTGAACTTAGGTACATTCGAGAACCTTTTTTATATTTCTATTGTGACGTATGATTTTGAACAATGGACATTTTTGTTCAAGATTTCTGCTTTACGTCAAACAAAATCCGACGCATTCAACACAGATAAATAAAATTGAAATTGAATTAAATAAATTTCGCCGTCAGGCGCCAATTAATTTCAAGATTAATTAATAAACTCTAACTCGACTCGGCCAACAACGACAATCGTTCACCTCTGAACTTCTCTCTCAACCAGAGGAAATTCTGCCCAAACAAAGTTGGCAGCAGAAAAGCCAACGGCGAGACACGACTGGCACAGTACTGGCAAAAACGACTTACCCACGACGACTCGGCTTTCTCACAACAGAGATAGTTCCCCTCGGCTTGGCTTTCTGTGGCAGCGTTGCGGCGATAATCCACAAGGAAAAGGCAAAGGGGAAAACAAACTATGGCACTTATTAGTTTCACAACAATACTAAATTTTATTTCTTACAAAATCCTGAGCTTCACGCTCCACTTTTCGAACACTCAAGAAATAGTTCTGGTACACAAACTCTCCAAAAGAAACTAAAAACTAAAAAACTAAAACTTCTTCTCGTTCTCCAAAAGTAATACTGACCCCGCCATCTACTACTTTCTCTCGCTAGCTAGCCGCGCGACCTACTTTCGCTACTACTAGTGGATCAGCCGGCGGCGCTAGCTTTTCCTTAATTACCATGATAATTGGGCCTGTTAACTCGGGGCTTTTCCGACGGATGGCACGACGATTCAGAATTTTCAACATAAATTAATCAATGTGAAAATTCACATCATCACACTATTAAAAAACAAATGCGTGATAATCGCAATAAATTTTCTTTCATCTACGGTATATTTGTTAAAAAGCAGCATTGCTTAAAGCTGTGATTGATTGCCTCAATTATTTCTTTGCAACCTAGCGTATATCAAGTCTGATCGTTGGTATAAACCGAAATTCACGTAGTCTAAGTGTTCTTCAAAATTCAAGAAATGGGAATCGAAAAATTGACAAAAATCTAGAATTTTCTTATCTTCTCCGGTCGTATTATATCATCAAATAATCCAAAATGCTCACGTTTCAATTTAAACAAAGGAATATCTTGGAAGAAGATTTCAGGATCTCGCTAGTCCGTAAAAGTTGATGATCAAAATTCTTTCAGAGAAATTTACAACGCTGGAGGAGACAATAGGAGCATACAAAAATTAAAAAAAGTATTTCGTTTCATAAACTACGCTACATATGAATAACAAATAATAATCAACGACTTTATAGTACTAATGAATAACACAAACAAATGAGATTGAACAAATAATTTTAAATTAATGAGCATTTTCTAGATATTTTTAAAAGTAATTTTCAGTTCTGTTGTGTACTGCATAGTTCCGTACTGCACTGTACTACGAGTAAAAAATCTAATAGTCTTAAAACTCACATAACTCGATCAATTTTTATCAAATTACATTCAAATATAGCTCATTCGACGCGGAATCAAATTTTCATCTACAATTTCGTCAGTTCTTATTTCAGCAAAATTTTCAACACACTGTCGAAAAGCTTTGTTTTTCCCCTTTCGAACTAAAAAAACAGTTGGAAATTGGATGGAAATTAGCGAAATTATGAGTGACTGTTCACATCAACCTATAGAAAAACGGTTTTTAGCTATAAAATAAGATTTTGGAGGTGTATTGGAAATTTCTCCTATACTATTTCTCTTAGTTTTACTAGACCAACAAGTTGCACTACACGGAAAAGTTCTTGGGCGAGTCGCTGTACCTGTTGTGGTGGCGCTGCGTGACCAGTACGTATGGTAGAGTGACAGCCCCATTTTGGTAGCTCATTTCACCCACAGAGACTGCTGCTTTCCTACTGTGGAACGTCAAAGCTCTCTTGTGGGCATCAGAGCTCTCTTTAGAGAGAAAGCAGAAAACCTTTTCTGTGGAAGGCGAGTGAGAGACGTCTGCTCGCCCAAAAACTTTTCCGTGTAGGTCCGCAAAAAAGTATATTTAGATTTTTTTTATTTTGTCGCACAGTGTTATCTATACCCTGTTTTTCAAGTGAACTTTTAATCCAATGGCCAATAGTTTGAGGCAATGCTGCGTTAAAAGGTTTAATATTGGTAATAAACAAACTTTTCGTATTAACATTTCTTATTTTCTTAGTCATTTTAAAATAATTTAACACTTCAGAGGCAACACATAAGCCTGGTTTTTCTTTATAAAAGGGTAATATTAATTCTGGTTGAAAAGATCCAGGTTTCGACGTTTTAATTAATTCTGTAATTTTTATTCTCATGTTAGTATTGCTTTTAACAATGTTATCAATGTTTATTAAGAACAACGTTTGTAATCTCTGAGCTGTAGTTAACGCTAACAGAGTTGCTACTTTTTCTCCTGCATCTTTAAGATTATATTTATTGAGTGGATGCATTTGTTCTGTATAATTTAGAACTAGTGTGACGTCCCATGTTTTAGAATAACGAGGTTTTGATGGGCTTTGTTTAAATACGCCTTTCAGAAAACGAGAAATTAATCCATCATCGTTAATATTGTACGATGAAATCAAGGAGATCGAGGAACGAGTAGTATTTAGTGTACCATAGGTTGCACCTTCTTTAAATCTTTTATTTAAAAAACTAATTAGTTCTCTGGTATTAGCATTAAATAAATCTATTCTCTTTGTATATGAATAATTCCACCATTGCTTTAAACAAGATGAAAGGTGGGATGCTAATGGATGATTTCGGTCCCTGGAAGAAGATAATAATAATTTGTCCTGAGGTTCAAATATTATATATGGTTCAATGAGGAGAGATTCAAATAGAGGATACCAGAGTTGGGTTGTCCATAGGGGGACTACCAAAACACCAATTGCTTTGTCGTTAACTATTTTACGTAACGTTCGTAACATAAGTGCGAAAGGAGGAAAAGCATAGAAATAGATATCTGACCAAGACACAGTAAATGCATCTATGGATGTGGCATCTTGGTCTGGAAACCTCGAGTAAAACATTCTACATTTAGTATTTAATCTGGAGGCAAACAAATCAATTTGAAAGGGACCGAATATTTTATCAATACTTTGAAAAGCATCGGGAAAAATTTCCTACTGAGTATCTATATTCACATTCCGTGAAGCTCTATCAGCTTCAACATTTTCAGTTGATGCAATATAAGATGCTTTTAACCATATTTTCCTCGTTTCACACCATTACTATATTTTTCTAGACAACTCACTTAAATGAGGGAATTACACACCGCCAGCTCTATTGACATATACAATACCTGTGCTATTGTCTTAGCGAATTAAAACTTCACAGTTTGATAAATTTTATGCGAAGCATTTAAGGGGGGAGCTTACTTTAGAAGGCTTAAAAATAGCGCTTTTTAAGAATTTTTTTAGGAAGGAGAAAAATAACTTTGACCTCCGGGCTTTTTGAGATGTTTTTGTACATATTTAAACCATTTGTGAAAAAATTTTTGACATGAAATATTAAAAAATAAAAAAGTTAAAATTAATTGTTGATAGTGGTGCACATCTGTAGGGGGATTACGATTGGAGACGGCGCTATATAGTGCTACGCTATATAGAGAAAACATAGAGACAAAGTTATATGTATACAAATGAGAGTTGATTGAAAATTTATTTAGACAAACATAATAATTGTTAAAAAATAAGACAATAAATATTATATACTTTCTTAATAATTTTAATATTTTTTCCGTAAATTGCGATTGAAATTTTTAAAATTACAAGCAGAAAATAGCCGTTTTCGAAGACATTTCAAAAAACATTGAAAATTTAATAAATGTAAAAAGAACACTGCAAGTCCTCAAAGCATTCATGCAAAACTCAAATAATTGAAATTGTAAAAACCCACACAGAATTCGTCATTCATCAATCAACTTGACTTAAAAAATTACATTCGACAGGGTTGATCATGACGTTCTAGTGGCGAAGCTTACTGACATGGGTGTGCATGGCGGCTTTTTAAATCTGATTGCTGACTATCTTCGGGAAAGACCCCATGTTGTTCGCGTTAATTATGAGTTTTCTGATGCTTTTGTTGCTGCCTCTGGAGTGCCTCAGGGCTCCGTTTTGGGTCCATTGTTGTTTAATATTCACATCAATGATATTTGCACTGTTCTCGGTGATTGCTCTTTCTCCTTATATGCGGATGACCTTAAAATTTATAGGGTCATTACCGTTCATGAGGATTTTGAAAAGCTACAGTTGAGCTTGCAGGGTATTTTGAATTGGTGTGAAGACAACAATTTTAACTTAAACGTGAACAAATGTTCGGTCTTATCAATCTCACGCAAAAAACTTATTGTTAGACATAGATATTTAATCGGGAGCATACTGCTCTCCAGGGTCAGTACAATTCGTGACCTTGGTGTTATATTTAATGAGACTCTAACGTTCAATGACCA
This sequence comes from Leptopilina myrica (nomen nudum), assembly GCA_032872475.1. Taxonomy (NCBI): domain Eukaryota; kingdom Metazoa; phylum Arthropoda; class Insecta; order Hymenoptera; family Figitidae; genus Leptopilina; species Leptopilina myrica (nomen nudum). The sequence continues at coordinate 26,523,740 of CM065459.1, read as the reverse complement.
TATTTCAATTATCATAAGCAAGGCACTCAGAGTCCTTGGCTTCGTCACTAGAAATGCTAAGCTATTTAGAAATCCATTGGTTCTCAAAGTGTTGTATTTTTCTTTCGTAAGACCTATTTTGGAATTTGCATCATTGGTTTGGTTTCCTTTCTACGACTTGCATATTGTACGCATTGAGCGAGTGCAAAATCGTTTTCTTCGCTTCGCTGCTTTCTGTCTGGGGATAGAATATGATCGTAACAGCCATGATTATACCGTCATTAGAACAACCTTAAATATACCAAAAATCTCCTTACGCCTTTTATATTCTGATTTGGTCTTCTTTCATAAAATTTTACATAATTGTTTGAATTGTTCACAAATTACTTCTAAAATTAACCTTTTTGTACCATCTATTAAACTTCGATCATATAACTTATTTCGCGTACCATTTCATAAAACAAATTATGGGAAAAATTCCGTCTTCAGTCGTATGAGCAGCGAAGCGAATAATATATCTAATGAAATTGATTTTTTTGAGCAGAATGAAAGTGTTTTCACTTCTAAATTGCGCAATTTAATACTAAAAATAAATTAATATATTTGACAGCACTGCCGACAAACATTTAAAATTATGTAATTATTCTCAAGGGCATATGCCCGAATATGTATACTAAATAAATAAATATATAAATAAATTCTAATTTTAAGAAAAACTTCTTAAATATGCAACAAGAATATATAGGGGAGGTCGGGGTATTATTGGACACACTTTTATTTTGCCCAGAAACTCTAATAAAAAATGATTTTTCTCAAGGTTTCAAAGCTTGATTGTGTGGTACGATAAATAACCTTTCTTTTGGTACCAAAGATTTGACCTAATTGTTTGAAATTGTACACTCTGTCTCAGTTGGCGCAAAAAACTGGTTTTTGAGATTTTAAAAAATCTCGGGGTATTATTGGACAGTTTTTTAAATCGATAAAAAATGAATATTACTGCTGAAAAACGTTTATTTATTGATGAAAATGAAAGAATATATGTTATAAAGAATAAGAAAAAGTGAAAAAAAACATGAAAATTATTGAGAATCGCAGTTAAGGCACGTGAATGTGTTCGGGCTTGCTCCGGCACAACTCAAGTGAACACCTCGATCACAAGCGATACAATGGGCTGTGTTTCGGCGATTTTCTTTTTTCGGCATATTTTTCATACAAATGATGCAAAAATCAATATCTTCCTCCGCGTCAGTTTCATTCGGAGACGGTATTCTCTTTTGAGGAGTCTTTGATTTGCCACGGCATTTTTTCTTCTTTGCTGCTGGTGTGTCATCTTTCTCCGATAAACTTTGCCGCCTCTTCTCGGCCTTATCACGTTGGTCAGACATATTTTCTGGTGATGTTAAAACGACTGACTTCATTGGTTTACGGCCACGATTTGACTTTTTCGCTGGCGTGCCAAGTTTCAGCGGACCTGCTGATTTTAATGCGTCGCGGAGCTTTTTGGCCGAAACGACAGAGCTTGTAGATGGTTCAGATGTCGTGACTTCTACATGTGCTGCGGTTGCTATTGCATTACCAGACATAATGATTCGACGCTGATTATCTTCATCTTCTTCATCATCGTCGCACTCATTTTCGCCGCTCAAATGCGAAGCGATGAAGTCGACTTCTGTGAAGACGTGCGGATCAAATGGGAAAATTCCTGTCGCTCTAAATCCAGCCTTGATGTTCTTTGGGGTCGCGGCAGTATCTAAGCATTGGTCGACAATGAGTGGCACATGATGCAAATCAAAAGCCACGCCGACGTTTGATTTCTTCCAAGCATCATGTTTTATGGTGAACATGGTCTTGAAAGGGCCAAATACCGAAACATCGAGAGGCTGCATACGGTGAGTGCAATGCGGTGGGAATGAGAGCATGGTGATGCCGTGATTCACTGCCAATTCAAGGGTGTTAATCGACAAATGTGATGTGTGATTGTCGAGAAGCAAAAGAGTTGGTGAATTCTTATTCGCGCCGGTGTGTTTGATGAAATGCTCCATGTATTTGAAAAATTCATCGGATGTCATCCACCCAGAACCATTTGCGATACCAACTGCACCTTGTGTTGCATGCGTCATGTACACGTCTTTCATATTTTTCCGTGGAAAGAGGTAAAACGGCGGAATTGATTGCCCCGTCGCGCTGACGGACAATGCCAGAGTCACGTTTGTGCCTCTCTCGGCCGATGTCGATGTGCCCACCCGTTTCTTTCCTTTCGGTGCAATGATTTTCACAGGTTTCGTTGGGACAGTTGGGCATCCACATTCGTCCATGTTCCAAATTCGATGCGCTTCGAACGGTGTGACACTGAGCACAGACGACAGATTGCTGAAAAAGGCATCGACATTCTCTTTGTTGAAAGACTTCGCACGGTTCTGGCTCACTTGTTCCGGTGTTCGCAATGACAAATTTCGATGACGTTTCATGAAGCTCAATTGCCAATCCGAACTTGCCTCTCCTTTGGCATCCCACGAGTGCGGATACGAAATACGGATTTTTTTAGCATATTCGTATGCAAGTCTCCGCAGCTCCATCAAACTCAATCCATAGTTAATGTCGCTAGCCTTCAGAATGTATTTCATAAGAGCATCCTCTTGCTCAACATTGAAAATCTGAAATAAAAAATTTTTTTTAATAAATAAAAATAAAAAAATAATAAAAAACGCTACAAAGTTAAAAATAAATTTTTTGTTATTACAATTCAGTACCAAGAAAATTAGGTTTAATCAACACAACTCACTGTTTTGCCGGTCTTCGAATGTTCTGTCAACAAATCCTCCATCATATTAACATTAGCAGTAGCAATATTAATTTTTGCCTTATCGAAATTCGCAATATGCCAAGCCAAAGTGCTTTTCGCAATGTTGTGCGCCTTTGAAGCTTGCCGGATTGAGTTCTTATGGATTTTCACCAGCTTAATCGCCCTCAAAATATCGTCATAGTTACTTAATTTGTCCTTTTTGGCGTAATAACGCGGCATTCTGTCAAAAAAATTTAAACAGATCAAAACATGATTAAAAATTGTCGAAAATTAAGTGTCCAATAATACCCCGACAAAAGTGTCCAATAATACCCCGAACGCTAGTTTTTACAAAATGTCTGCGTATAAGTACACGATGCAAGTTTGATACAAAACTCTTATATGCATCGAAAGCTTAAAGTTCAAAGAATATATAAATATATTTACCTGGCTTAGTTCGTCGAAAAATGTTGTCAAAATGAATAAAACACTAAGTTAAAAAAACACTTTACAAATATTAAAATTCTGTTTGCTATGATAGCGAGGTAACAATGCGTTAAAACAAGTCAAGTGTTTAATAAAAAATGAGGTTATAATAAGACGAGTCGATGCTAGTTAGTGGAGACCCCACGCGTAGAAAACGCGAAAAATATCGCGCTGTCCAACAATACCCCGTGTCCAATAATACCCCGACCTCCCCTATATATTAGGGTGGCCGTTAAAAACGACATTTTTGAATTTTGTCCATTTCAGGGTCTCATTTTGTCATAAATTGAAAAAATTAGATAAGCATTTTTATAAATTAATATTTAGTGGTGCCTGTAGGCTGGTGAAATTTTACATGTATTTTGCATGGAAAAAAACTTTTTTTCGTTGATTTCCTGTAAAATCGTTAAAAATTAATATTTTTTGACCAGACTACTCTGTTTCTCTTCACAAATGTTCAAAGAATAATATAAAATTTTTTACAAATGACGGTCCAGTATGGCGATCCAGTATGGCGGTCATGAAAATTTTAAAATTTATTAATTTCTTGGAAACTTTGTATTAAGGGTTTTTGGGGTCTCTGATTACGAAAATGATATTAAATTTTCAAAATTCAAAATGGCGGATCAAGTATGGCGGACAAAAAAATTTTAAATGTCTAAATTCGCTTGAAACTCGTTACTCGGGGGTTTTTGGGGTCGCTGATTACGAATATGATGTTAAATTTTTAAATTTCAAAATGGCGGATCCAATATGGCGGACAAAAAATTTTTAAATGTCTAAATTCGCTTGAAACTCGTTACTCGGGGGTTTTTGGGGTCGCTGATTACGAATATGATGTTAAATTTTAAGAATTCAAAATGGCGCATCAAATATGACGGACAAAAATATTTAAAAATAGCTAAATTCGCTTGATTTGTGTTATTCGGGGGTTTTTGGTACAAAAAGTTGAATATGACAATCAAAATAACAAAAAAGGATTAAATAACATTTAACCTTCGCAAGTTTACGAATATTGCAAAATTGAAAGTGGTTCAGGTGCATTTGAGTACCTGTATATTTCCAATTTTCTCTCTTCTGTCACTTTAAAAGTGTGTGAACTTTGAATCTTTGTGAATGGAGGTGCTAAAGAAAATCTTCTATTGCAAGCTAGCGCGTGTAGCTTTAAATATTTTTGGCCGTCATATTAGATGCGCTATTTTGAATTATTAAAATTTAATATCATATTCGTAATCAGCGACCCCAAAAACCCCCGAGTAACGAGTTTCAAGCGAATTTAGACATTTAAAATTTTTTTTGTCCGCCATATTGGATCCACCATTTTGAAATTTGAAAATTTAACATCATATTCGTAATCAGCGACCCCAAAAACCCCCGAGTAACGAGTTTCAAGCGAATTTAGACATTTAAAATTTTTTTTGTCCGCCATATTGGATCCGCCATTTTGAAATTTGAAAATGTAACATCATATTCGTAATCAGCGACCCCAAAAACCCCCGAGTAACGAGTTTCAAGCGAATTTAGACATTTAAAATTTTTTTTTGTCCGCCATATTGGATCCGCCATTTTGAATTTTGAAAATTTAACTTCATATTCGTAATCAGCGACCCCTAATACATAATATCCAGTCATGTTTTGGTAAATTGCAATTATTTTCAAATATTATTTAACACAATTGTTTTTTGAGTAGGGGAAAATTTATGCAAAAAATGGCGTGGAGGGTACGCCATATTGAATTTTTGAATTCGCCACTTTTTATTCGAAAGAATATGAGCCTATGAATTTTTTAAGCCATAATAAGTCGATTTCTATTGCTTAGATTTTTGGGCAGAGCAATTGTCCACTTGACGTGAAACGTCCCATATATATTAATTTAAAAAATTCGTGGCCGCCATATTGGATCCGCCATTTTGAATTTTTGAATTCTGACTTCAGTTTTGTAATCAGCGACCTCAAAAACAATAGAAACCATGATTAGTAGTTTAAATTTCTCGTTTATTTTAGTATTAACATTTTTGCTAATAATAACCTATTTTGGTTTTTATTGGTAAACTTTTGGATCCTGTAAAAAATAGTTAACTTAACAAATTTCATTTGTTAAAATTTTTATATTATTGTTTGAACATTTATAAAGAGAAACATAATAGTCCTGTCAAAAAATTTTAATTATCAACGATTTTACAGAAAATGTACGAAAAAAAAGTTTTTTCCCATGCAAAATACATGCAAAATTTCACCAGCATACAGGCACCATTAAATATTAATTTAAAAAAAATAAAAAAAATACGTTTCTAATTTTTTCAATTTGTGACAAAATGAGACCCAGAAATGGACAAAATTCCAAAATGTCTTTTTTAACGGCCATCCTAATATATATATATATATATATATATATATATATATATTCTTATTGTAAATAATATTTCACACTTAATTTAAGTAGGGAATATTTTTGGCATATATTTAAACTTTTCATAATATTAGAATGAAATATTTTTAGTGTTGACTTTAATTTCACGGTAATTTATACTATTGTATTAGAACAATCAATTTCTACTTGAAATTATTATTAAATTTTGATATTGAGTACATTAATTTTTTTAAAAAAGAATAACTTTTTATTATATTAAAAAATAAATAAATCTTGCTTCAATAAATATTCTTTTAATTAATCTATAAGATAGTTATAGTATTTTAATAGTTAAATGAAAATTCTTATATAAAAAAATTCAAATAATGATATTTTTGACCATTTTTGATATTTAAGGCCATGTTCCTCCAAACATTTTTAAAAAATCAAATTTTTTTTGCGTAAATTGCTATTTAAATAATTTAAATAATAAATTATTCATTGCTAATAATGTAGAATTAATCCCGAAGGTCATCATGTATGAGAAGTATGTATACAAGATGTGAGAACAGAGCGCGCTATAAAACACGGCCGTTCGTGCACCCCGGGTGGCCTTTAGTCCCCTTTTTCTCGAATTTTTTGTCCACGGGATTAAAATTAATTATATTATTTATTAATTTTTTGTATCCTTTTAGGCCACGAAACCCTAAGATGTAGGCGCATTACGTATGCTTTATTCACTGATATTTTATTCATTATCCTACATGTTGTCATATTGAATGTGCCATTATGAATTTTAAAATGATTATAAAATTATAAAAACTTGTCCGCCATATTATATCCGCTATTTTAAGTTTTAATAATAGGTTTGTAATTCGTGACCTCGCAAACCCCGGGTGAAAAGTGTGAAGCTAATTTAATAAAAGTTATAAAAATTAAATTATGCGCCATTTTGAATTTTCAATATATAATATTTTATATACACACGAAAGGATTAATTGTTTTAGATGACAGTAATTAGTTTTTTATTCTCTAATCTTAAAACATCTATAAGTACTGCATCTATAGCTGCCTCTATGCTATCATCATTCTCAGACAAAATAGTAGCGATTTGACAGAAAATTCTTGTCAATTCGCTAACTCATAGCGCTACACAAATTTCTCTTTTGTTTTATTTCTTATTACTTAACTTTTTTTTAAACAATTATAACATTTCATGTGTATTAACATCATGTAAAACATATTTTAATAAAAATTTATAATATTTTACAAAATATAAATAATTGAGCTATATAGCTACTTTTTGAAAAAAATAATGACTTTAACTGGTTCTCAAAATTGTAAAAAAAAATTTTTTAATTTTTTTTAGTTTAACTAGAAGAGGGATTAATACTGAGTAAAACAGCCATCATTTATTAAAATCGGTCCAGTCGTTTTCTGTCAATCCTGCCCACGAGTTAGTAAATTTCGTAAAAAGTGAAATTCGAGAAAACGCGCTTTAACTGTCGCGCTACCGACGGGTGGCCATGCAATTGTTAATGTTATAAATCTGCTCGAATTTTGCATAAAAAATCGCGATTTTAAGTCGCTGAACATAAGCGCCAATGTCGCTTAGGTGTTAATTCTCATGTTTATACTATACGAATTTGGCCCTAAGCGACATTGGCGCTTATGTCTCTTCTTACATTGGATAATAGTTCTAACATTAAACTTTTTATTAACATTTTTGCCTCATAATTGTTTCCATTAAATTTTAACGCCAAAATTTTTTGTCTTTCTAATCGCTTACAATAAATGAATCCATAAGCTACAGCAGGACATGCTGCTGTCCAAATTCCGAAGAATTCTACAAATTTTCTAATTTTGTATAATTTTCCTTCTTTAAAGTGACTGGCAAGCTCTATAATTTGAATTTTCTTTTTATCTGTTAAATTTAAGGAAGGTCTATCATTGTCAATAATGAAACCTAAATATTTACATTTTCTTTTAGGTACTAATGAACTCTTTTTATAATTTACAACAAGTCCTAAATATTCTAATAACTTAATTGCTTTTTCAATATTAACTTTTCAATTGAATCTTGAATTTTTAATAAAAATAAAATAGTCTAAGTATAAGACTACAGACATTCCCTGTGTTTTGAATTTATTAACAACGGGCTTCATTATTTTAGTACACTACCGACCGAAATTGTGCGAACGCTATCATCTCGAGCTATTAAAAAACACACCCGCACAGAAACAGTGATAAACCGGTTAAAAATGCAGCTTGATGCTTTTTTAAAATTGCATTGGAAAGCTTATTAAATTTCCAATGAAATGCCACTATTTTAAGTTGTATTGCATAAATAGGAAGCGAGATATCATGTTATGAAGACAAAAAAATAATTATATTTTTTCGGAATTTCTTACTCTGACTTTGACTCCTGGCACAGTTTAGCAAAGTTTATAAAAAAAATTGTTACTTCTGCAGACTATTCCTTGTAACCTAAGCTTTAAATAGAGATCAAGAACTGCAAAAAATATTTACGGGTTCCCGAGATATTACAAAAAGAGTCGGACCGTGCAAAGCAGAATTTTCAATCATCGATTTCTCTAATTCGCCGTTGAGTCAATTAGTTGTCTGTGAAAAAAGTGTCGAAAATTAATTTTACCAAGTACATTCTTACTAGGATCCACTTTTTAAACATCGATATATAATAAATTAAATTAAAAAATGTATCCCAGAAAGAATGTACTTGGTAAAATTAATTTTCGACACTTTTTTCACAGACAAGTAATTGACTCAACGGCGAATTAGAGAAATCGATGATTGAAAATTCTGCTTTGCACGGTCCGACTCTTTTTGTAATATCTCGGGAACCCGTAAATATTTTTTGCAGTTCTTGGTCTCTATTTAAACCTTAGGTTACAAGGAATAGTCTGTAAAAGTAACAATTTTTTTCATAAACTTTGCAAAACTGTGCCAGGAGTCAAAGTCAGAGTAAGAAATTCCGAAAAAAATATAATTATTTTTTTGTCTTCATAACATGATATCTCGCTTCCTATTTATGCAATACAACTTAAAATAGTGGCATTTCATTGGAAATTTAATAAGCTTTCCAATGCAATTTAAAAAAAGCATCTAACTTCATTTTTAACCGAGTTATCACTGTTTCTGTGCGGGTGTGCTTTTTAATAGCTCGAGATGTTAGCGTTTGCACAATTTCGGACGGTAGTGTAAATATGTAAGGACAAGTGCATAATCCACCGCAATCAAATGGAATGCATCTTTTAGATCTATGGTCCCTAAATAATCATTTTGAGATATTAGTGTTACGTCAAAACAAGAAACCTTTTTAAAATATACCTAACGTACTTCGTTTTAAATTAGTTTCATAAATAAATCTAATTTGGGATGAGGATAAGTCAATGAGCCTACTAAATGTATTGAGAGAATAATTTATTTAAAAACCAACAAGAAAGAAAAGAGTTGACAATGAGTATAATTAAAATTTTAGATTTTATTTAAAGAATAACGATTACTGGTGGTGTGATGATTATCTGGTAATCCAATCTTAATTGTGTTGAGCAGTAGACGTAAAGGGGCCTTGGGACTGTTGTCCTTAATGGTTTGGTATTAGTCCTCTTGATTAAACTAATGAGATACTGCATTGTATTGTGAAAATATCTGCTTTATTCCCGACGGTTGTCGCCTCTTGAGCAAATTTCGATGGTTTGAAATTTGGAATGTGTTGTTTTAATATTAGACCTTTGTTGATAGTTGAGTTTATTTCCAAATTTATATTTTTTGGAAATTGTTAAAATTTATACTTTGAAAATTGATGAATTGTAAGAGGTCGATTTAAAACACAGGTTTACAAATGCTATTTCGAGGTGCGACGCCACTTAAACTTATCTGTAGGAAAATTCGCTTATCAAAATATAATGAATGAGGTATCATTGGAAACGTAATTAAATTACCTTTTGATCCATAGGTCACAGAATAAAATTCAACAAAAATTGAGAGAGTTACAGTCGATTAAAGATGAAATTTCAAGACAATTTTGATGATTTTTAGACATTTGAGTAACTTTTACTATTTTTTTCTACATCAAACAGGAAAGAATGTTTGGGTTTTAATAATTTGTTGGTTTCCAACAAATTACTCTCTGTTCTAATCAGAAACGGTACCCCTTTTTATATCAAAAATAGCTGTTTTTCTAGTTATGATTTTCTTAATGAGTCATGCTATTTGAATCGTTGTCGTTGTCGCGCGTTCCACCGACAATCGTTTAAACGACCATGATTCTTTCTTGTGCGACAAGGTCTTCATTCCAGGTTGTTGAGTTTTGTTACTGCTGTTTCGACTTAATTTATAGAACATGTATGTTATACATATTTTGCTTTTCTTACACGTGTCGAAGGTTGTTGAAGATCGTTAAACTGATGCACAATTATTATTCTGATTACGTGATTCCACATTACTTTTCTTGTTTCGTGTAGTGAAGCTTGTGGTAGGTCTTGTAGCTTGATGAGCGATCGTTATTCTTTTTACATTGTTTAAAATATTAGGGGAGGATGGGGTAAGGATAGTTAAGGGGCAAAGATAGTTAGTTGCTGTTATGCTTAAACTGATTCCTCAAAAATCCCGTAATTTATGGTATATTCTCGTCTTAACACCAAAAGATGATTGTAAAAATTGCAAGTCAATCTGTCACTATTTGCGAAGTTGGGAGATTATTTTTAAAAAAAGTCTGTTTTGCTAAAATGTCAACGTAATGTTTATCATATTGTTTTCTACATTCGAATTTCAGAATATTTATTTACGTAAGTGTTTTCCGGAGTGAAATTTCCTGCTGAACACGAATATCGTATTTATTTTCAAAGTAATTCACGTCGTTCCTTAAAATTTAGAAAAAACTGAAATATGGGCTCACGGGGCAAAGATAGTTAGAGATAAACGACACGGTAAAATCGTGTTAATGCCATTGCAAATTTTAAAAAGTGTTTAATTGTTCTTTTTAGGTTGATATACATAACAGTGCGTAGTTATATACGGAAAACGAATCTTATGACCAAGAAATTAGTGGTCGTCTGAAAAAAATTGGTTAAATCTCTGATTCTAGTTCAGATAAATTTTAATACAATAATTGCAATTCAGAAAATGTTCCATACATATTTTTAGTACTTGAGATATCAATATTGAATAGTCTAAATAAAATAAAGAAAACAAAAATTTACTGATTTTTTATAACATTTTTAGCATTCGAATTCTTTTAACTATCCTTGCCCGGTACTGGGGCAAAGATAGTTAAAAATTTTTGTTTACTTTTTCATTTATATCTCGTAGGGATTTAAGTCTACAGTAAAATAATGTACAGCAAAATTGTAGCCAAATAACCATGCTTTCCAAAAATACTTCTCATTTGCAGATACATATTCAAAATTGGCCGCTGGATCCAAAAAGGTTTTACCTAACTATCCTTGCCCCGTCCTCCCCTACTCTTCTTTCTTTAGTATGTTATAATTTATTCTTTTGTTTAGATACATATAAGATATATAATAATAACAATATTTATAAAATATACTGAATCGTATATGGGAAGAAGTTACGGACGTAACACTAGATTTAATACGGTTCGAATGTCTTCTAATTTAAAATGCGGGGCATCAATAAATTTGTTTAATTTTTTCAAATTAAAAATAAAACAATACGAGCCGTCAGGTTTTGGAAACAAAAAATAAGAAGAAACAAATTGTTCTTCACACTCTACGAATTCTTCAATCGCGCCTTTAGATAGTAGTTTCTCTATTACGAAACTTAATTTTTTCCTCTCTATGGGAGAAAATTCTTTTTCTTCTATATTAAAGTTTTAAATGATTTTCTCGTGATGGTGATCGAGTTCCCTTTTTGTTCTTATTATTCGACATTTATACACGTATTCAATTTTAAAGACAAAAAGAGAGATTGCGTCGCAATAAACGTGTTGATGCTTCAGCGCAACGAAACAATATGAGAGCTAGAGGGTGGTCAGCAGCGTATGTAGTAAATGGCGACCAGAAGCGCCACATTTAAAAATTATTCAGCTTTAAACGTTGTGATGTTACGCATGACAACTTTGATGATACGTCAAAATCTATGTCAAATTCAACAATTTTTTTTACCTTTAGGTATAAAGAGGACCCTATAAGGGCACCATAAGACCGTAATCATGTACATAAAATTAAATTCTTTTTTAGTGCTTTCTTTTAATATCTCCTGTTATAATTTACTCTAACTTCTTACTTTGCATTCATATTAAGAGAACATGATTTGAAAATAAAAAAATATATATATGTAGGAAATTCCACTTAAGATTTCAGTCGACCTCTGAAAATCGGCCACAAATATTTTTTTTCTATTTTGTATTAAAAACACAAATTTGTATTTTTAAAAATTTTTTTAAGGCTAAGTTTGTGAATTAAGAATTTTCAAAATTTTGGAATTGTAATTGTAAACTTATTTTTAGTAGCTTATAAAACCGAAAATATTGAGTTTAAAAAAAGATGTGAAATAATCAAAGTTTCAGTTTTGTTTCGACTTTTGAGAAATGTAAAAAAATGTTTTTCTTTATAACAAATTAATTTTTTTTATCTTTAGGACATATTTTTTTAAACTTATTTATACCTAATAATATAGGGGACACTGGGGGAAACCCGCTCACTTTTTTTCAGAACGGTAAAAACCTAGAAAAATTATTCTCTAAATTCAAATTAATTTATATAATTTAAAAGCTTATGATTTCTACTAACAAAATAAAAAAGAATTTTTGATTTATCTGTTTTAGTTTTACTTAGGCAAAATTTTTAATACACATATACCAAATTTCAAAATCACAATTTTCCAGGGTAAATCCGCTCACCCCTCGGAGTAAACCCGATCACTTGATTTTTTTAAGAATTTTAGGTAATCGTGACAGTTTTATTTTGTATATATTAAATTTCACCTTATTTCTGTCTTCAGTATAATTTATTAATGATAAATTATGAGTTCTATAAACAATAAATATTGGTTTATTAAATAACACTGGGTAACAAAAAATTGGTCATGTTGTGTTTATTTCAAAAGTTTTGTGTTTATTAAAAGTTTGGGTGTCAGTGAACAAGAAATAGCAACAAATTTTTTTTTTAATTTATTAAATCCCCTAAAATAGGGGGTTGATTGATTAAAAAACGGTGTTTTTGCACATTTTGAAGACCTGTGAAAAGAAAATGGGAAGACATAAAAAGCTCTAATATGTCTTGAAAGAAAGCTTAAACCTTTGTCTTTAAGAACCAAAACTGAAAAGTAATGTAAAAATTGCAAAGGACGTATATTCACCGAGTATCCCCCCTAATGATTCATACGATCTGGTAAAAATGACTGGGAATCTAATCATTGGTGCATATTAATCTTTCATCATCGGATTGGCTTCAAAGAACCCCGCACCGCATACATGGGAATTTGGGGTCCGGTGAAATTTCTTGTAACTTTGTAGTTTTGTAGTTTTTGACCTCCTGAACAAAAAATGTTAATGGTAAAATTCAAAAAAATGGACAGATTTTTTGTTATTTAAGGTCAAAGTTTAAACAAATACATCGTGGAAATTGAAAAGTTAAAACATTCTAAAATGATTAAATATTAAATAAATGGCTAGACTTCTCTGAACTCGACATTTGGTGGTTAATTATTTTATTTATTGTACATTTGATATTATTTTTAAGAAATTCAAAATGGCGAATCCAAGATGGCGGACAACTATTCGAAAAAATACTTTAATTCGCTTGAAAATCGTTACTTGGGGGTTTTTTAGTGTTGCTGATTGTGAATTTCAAGTTATTTTCGAGAAATTCAAAATGGCGAATCCAAGATGGCGGACGACTATTTAAGAAAATACTTTAATTCACTTGAAAATCGTTACTTGGGGGTTTTTAATGTTGCTGATTGTGAATTTTAAGTCATTTTTGAGAAATTCAAAAAGCAGGGATAACTGATTACGAATTTTATGTCACTTCTGAAAAATTAAAATAAAACAAAATCATTTATTAAGTTCTTAAAAATATATTACACTTCAGGCATTAAAAAACAACTTTTCTTGAAAAAAGTTTCGAATAAAATAAACATATCAACATGTTTAAGGCAATATTTATATTGATTACTATGCCTACAAAATTACACGTCACAAAAATCTAGAGCCTCAAGTGTCTTTATAATGTGCAGCAAAAAAGGTGACATACAACGAAGTGAAAGAAATATAATGTAACAGGTAAGTAGATAAAAAAACGAAAAGTGTTATATTTTAAAAATGTACTCTTGAAAGGTGTACATCAAAAGGAAGGGAATATTACAGGTAAGTTTTTCAACGATTAATAACAATAATTATTTAATATTCCAGATGCAGCGACAACGGCGGCGTACATCGAAAGAATGGGAATATCAGCGAATAGGTAAGTTCTTCAACGATTAATAACAATAATTATTTTATATTCCAAATGCAGCGACAACGGCGGCGTACATAGAAAGAATGTGAATATCACTGGTGAGTTTTTCAACTATTTATGTCACAAAGGTGATAGTGTGCCTTGATTTAATCTGAATCATCCATTTGTTCGATTAAATCGTTTGGATTTACGGGTGGAGGCCTATTTCCTGCATCCATTATTGTTTGGAATATCCTTGATGATGGATAATGAACATTTGGTTCATTTCGGGCATATCCTAATAACCAAAGGACACTTGCTACGTGTGCACATGTACCAAGTGTACGAGCACCACTTTTACATGTGCAATAGTAACCAACAATAGGGTTTTCTTCATTTACTTCGGCATTATCTGTGTGCTGTTCTTCTAAAGGTTTGTATGCAATCCACAATTGATGCAATGTTTGGTTTCTGAATTTTGATCCTATTTTTATTCTTATGAGACCAGGAATAGCTCTTTGATTTTGTGGATTTAGTACTTCTAGAAATATTTCCTCCTCATTTTTGACGCTGGATTTTATCTTGCACGTAAGATGGTGCCAATCTAACTTGATAGACGCCAAAAGTCAAGTCTTTCAAGTACTGCAGTGTTAATTGCGGAAAGTCAGGCAGTAATGCTGCATTTAATGCAATCCATCGACGTGCATTTCTTGTATGCAGCATTTCAACTTCTACAAGTTGCTGCACAACGTTTACTTCGTCCGCTCTTCTTAACATACGTGCTGCTAACTCAGCGTTTGCTCCCTCCATATAAATAGTTGGATGAAAACGATTGATGATAGCACCTGCTATTTGGTAGAAATCGTTGAGATTGTGGATATGCGGATGCAATATTATGTTTCCCAAAAACTTAAACATAGTTTTCAAATGTCCGTTTCGCATTTCCCCAATCCAACGGCTCTTTGTTACCAACCGCGATTGATTAGCTTCCTCAGTTGTTAATTGACGCTGTTGTGGTTGAAGTAATGCAGGCATTTTCCAGATAATTCCACGGTTCGTAAGCATTTCCGTCGCATCACGGTAACCTCTGTCGACAATCATAATCGAGCCTTCCTGAAACCATTCACTCATTCTGTCATTGTCTCTGTTGAACTCGTTACGCAGTATCGACGCATCGTTATTTCTGCTATCGGAGAAATATGGACCTTGGATAGCTAAAATGTAACCATCTGGTGCTACAATTAAAACTGGTTTCAGTAAGTGAGAACTTTTGTGAAGGCAAAATGATTGGCGTAAGGCTCGAAAGTTACTACTTTTATGAATGTAGCTGTAGGTACCGTCCATGCATGCAATTACCCGTGGATTTTCTGGGTTTGGATTATGCAGTGCGTTTGCAAATTCGGTAACGTGATCTGCAACGTACTGCTGTGGCGTAATTGCGTCAAACCCAATATTTTGTGGTACAAAAAACAACATTAAAGATTTTCTAACAGTATCAACAGCCAAACTGGCAGCTTGTCTGCTTGAGTATGCGAACATAGCTTTTAAAATATCGTCTGCAAGTCCATGCTTCATCTTACACAAAAACATCAAAAGATCTCGTTTTGTGACATGTCTAGAGCCTCGATCATTACGGGGTACTGGTCTACAAAACTCGAACAATTCATTTAATTCTACTTTTGTTAAAGGTGATAAAGATGTGAAGTCGTCATTGGTAATTGAATCAACGTCAACAAATTGTCGATTCTCTATAACTAAATCACGCAACAATTGGAGAATAATTTGCAAGTCCTGACCATCTATAATATATGGTCTATTAACGAATTGAAGCCCATCTTGCAAAGCTCGGAATATATATCCGTTTTCATTTATGTGTAGGTTACAAATTCTAACGTTATCCGGAACGAAAATATTAGCATTTACAAAAATGTTAACACGGCTTTCAATAGACAGTTTATGAATATTAACATCAGTATTACAAAAAACGCAAGTTCGGTAGTGATTTTGAGTTAAAACGTTAAGTCTAGTGCACCTAGGATCATTTTCGATAGCTTCTATTTCTAGCCGAATGGACTGATTACAATTAATGCACAGCCTTGTACGATCCGTTATAGCAGCTGGTAATATGTTACGTTCATTACGTCTACGTATTGCAATATCTCTTTTCGGAATATTTTCGTCACCATCTATTCGAGCTATTTGATTTGGTCTATATAGGTTATCACATACATAACAATTCAGTCGATTTATAAATGCCATTTTTAAATTATTTTTTCAAAATAGTTTATTAATATTGTATTAAATTCAATAAGTCCAAAATACCTAACAAGTAAGTTGGTTTAAGATTCTAAAAGTTTTTTAGATTCTCTGTTTGAATTGCAGCGAAACCGTGGCGAACATCAAAAGGACGGGCAAATCAACCAACAGGTAAATAATCTAATGATTGAAAACAACAATTATCTTATTTCAGACTTTCAGCTATAACAGCGGCGTATATCAAAAGAACAGGAACATCAGCTAACAGGTAAGTTATTCAAGGATTAATAACAATAACTATCTTATATTCCAGATGCAGCGACAAAGGTGGGAATATCAACCAAAAGGTAAGTCAGGTAAGTTAACTATCATAAAAACAATTGAAATCTGCTTTATTTGCAGCGAAAACTGAGGCGAATATCAAATGAAAAGAAATATTTGCTTCAAGATAACTTAGTCAGCTATCACAAAAACAAATGAACTCTACTTTATTTTTCAGCAACAACGTTGGAGTACCTCAAAAGAAGAAAGATAGTTTCTTCAAGGTCTAGGATCTCAAAAACAAATGAACTCTGTTTTAATTGCAGCAACAACTGTGATGTACATCAAATAAAAAGGAATATTTTCTTCGAAGGTAAGTTAGTCAACGATCACAGAAACAAATGAATTCTGTTTTATTTGCGGCGACAACTGGTGAACATCAAAAGCAGAGAATTGTTTCCTTCAAAGTCTACAATCTCAGAAACAAATGAACTCTGTTTTATTTACAATGATAACTGTAGCGTTAATCGAAAAAAGAGTCAACGATCACAGAAACAAATGAATTCTGTTTTATTTGCGGCGACAACTGTCGTGAACATCAAAAGCAGAGAATTGTTTCCTTCAAAGTCTACAATCTCAGAAACAAATGAACTCTGTTTTATTTACAATGATAACTGTAGCGTTAATCGAAAAAAGAGGAATGATTCTTCGAAGGTAAGTTTATCAAATATCACAGATTTAAATGAACACTTCTATTTGCAGTGACAATGGTGTCATTCATCAAAAGAAGAGGATTATTTCCTTCAAAATACTTAGCTACCACAAAAACAAATGAACTCTGTTTTAGTTGCAGCAACAACTGCGATGTACATCAGATGAAAAGGAATATTTTCTTCGAAGGTAAGTTAGTCAACGATCACAGAAACAAATGAATTCCGTTTTATTTGCAGCGACAACTGTGATGAACATCAAAAGCAGAGAATTGTTTCCTTCAAAGTCTACAATCTCAAAAACAAATGAACTCTGTTTTAGTTGCAGCAACAACGTTGGAGTACCTCAAGAGAATAGAATTATTTCTTTTGAAATTCTAGCATCTCAAAAATAAATGAACTCTATTTTAATTCTAGCGACTAGGATCGAATATTAGAGAAACAAATAAACACTTTTAATTGCAGTGACAACGTTGACGTTCATCAAAAGAGAAATATTTCCTTTAAAATAACTTAGTCAGCTATCACAAAAACAAATGAACTCTGTACTTCTACTCAAAGTCATATGTGAAATCCTATATAGCTTTCAGATAAATAACTTATAAATATTTATTCAGTATGTGAACCTATAGAATCACATGAGAGATTTTTAGTATTTGTTAATTTATATATGAACCCAATTGGATATCACATTTTTTATATTAGATCTTGTAACGGATTTTATTTATAGGTTTTTTGTATGAGGATATATGTAGAAACGCATATGAAATCTCAAAAATAATTCTAGGAAGGATTTTATATGAACTTCACTTAGGAACATTTGTACATGAAATATTGTGTATTTACTTTTTCAAAGCCATGAGATCCTTCGCAAGCTATTAAACAAGTTGTTCCTGGATTCGTTTTTTAAAATCGAATGCAACATTAAAAACCCCCAAGTAACGATTTTCAAGTGAATTAAAGTATTTTCTTAAATAGTCGTCCGCCATCTTGGATTCGCCATTTTGAATTTCTCGAAAATAACTTGAAATTTACAATCAGCAACACTAAAAAACCCCAAGTAACGATTTTCAAGCGAATTAAAGTATTTTTTCGAATAGTTGTCCGCCATCTTGGATTCGCCATTTTGAATTTCTTAAAAATAATATCAAATGTACAATAACTAAAATAATTAACCCCCAAATGTCGAGTTCAGAGAAGTCTAGCCATTTATTTAATATTTAATCATTCTAGAATGTTTCAACTTTTCAATTTCCACGATGTATTTGTTTAAACTTTGACCTCAAATAACAAAAAATCTGTCCATTTTTTTTAATTTTACCATTAACATTTTTTGTTCAGGAGGTCAAAAACTACAAAACTACAAAGTTACAAGAAATTTCACCGGACCCCAAATTCCCATGTATGCGGTGCGGGGTTCTTTGTTACTCGGGTGATTTTAGCGTCGCTGATTACGAATCCGAAGTCAGCTTTCCAAAATTTAAAATGGCGGCTTTAACATGGCGGAAAAAAGGTTAAAAATCGTTCGGATTCGCTCGAGACTTGGTACTTGAGGTTTTTGTTAAAGCCGCCATTTTGAATTTTTGAAAGCTGACTTCGGATTCGTAATCAGCGACTCCAAAAACCCCCGAGTAACAAATTTGAAGCCAAACTGATAATGAAAAATTGATATGCATCAATGCTTAGATTCAAATAAAAATCAACATTTTTGAGTTTTTTTGAACGAACTAGTAGATAACACAGGCACACAAAAAAAATCGTGACCTAAAGGACACAAACCCCTACCCCTATGTTTTTGGGGTCGCTGAAACCGAATATGACCATGAAAAATTTTTGTGCTTGCCTATTTTCCCGCTACCACCCCCTCCCACCCAGTCACGGGGGTTGCAATTTCAGATATAAGAAAAAGTCGAGTAGGATGTCTATTCCTATGTTTTTTGGGTCGCTAAATTCAAAAAAGTCATAAAAAACAAATACTTCCCTCACTTAACCACCTAAAACCACTTTAATACCTCCTAGGAGGGGGTTGCAATTTTATTTTTGACGAAAAGTTGAGTATGATATCTAATTCTATGTTTTTTGGGTCGCTGAATCCAAAAAAGTCATGTAAAAATAAATACTTCCCTCACTTAACCCCCTACAACCCCCTTAATACTCCCTGGGAGGGGGTTGGAATTACAATTTTTACGAAAAGTCGAGTATTGTGTCTAATCTTATGTTTTTTGGGTCGCTAAATCCGAAAAAGTTATCTAACAACAAATACTTAACCCTCACTCACTTAACCCTCTTAAACCCCAATAATGCATCCTAGGAGGGGACTGGAATTTGAATTTTGACGAAAAGTTGAGTAGGGTGTCTATTTCTATTTTTTTGTGGGGCTGAATCCAAAAAAGTCGTCTAAAAACAAATACTTCTCTCCCTTAACCACCTACAATCTTTTTAATTCCAATCCCCTAGGAGAGGGTTGGAATCACAATTTTTACAGAAAGTCGACCCATGATTACAAAAAAAAATGGCCGCCAAAATATTGAAATTTGGAAAAATAATGTTAAAAAATATTAACATTTTTTTTCAACTTTTATGCTTTATTTTAATAAAAAAATGTTGTTTAAACAAAAAATATTGTTATCTGATATTATTTAACAATAATTTAAACATTTTTTATAAACAATTTAAAATCTGTGGCCCAAAATGGTAAACAAATTTTTATTTTTTTCAATTCTCATTTATTTTTGCAATAAAAATGAATAATAAAAGTTAATAACTGAATTTAAACTTTTTTACAATGTGTAAAAATGTTATAAACAATTTTTATAAACAATTTGCAAAACATGAAATAGAATCCTAGAAAAAAATTATTTTTTGATTATATTACCTTCTAAAGTAATTAAAATGTTGCTATAAGTTAAAACTTTCATTTAACATTATTTAACAATATTTAAAAATGTTATAAACCATTTTTATAAACAATTGTTATAAAAAAATATTTTCAGAGTGAAAAATAACTTCTTTTCTATCCCACTAGCTTTCTTTTGTTATTAAACAGGAAACTAAAGTATCTAATGCATATAAAAAATTTATGAACAATGTATATAAATGTTATAAACAATTCTTATAAATAATTAGTTAAATATGAATTACCATAATAGAAAAAACGCATTTTTTTATTATATATTGCACTCTTCTTATACAAATCTTTGTTAAAGAGATAAACTTTCATTTAATATTATTTAAAAATATTTTAAAATGTTATAAACAATTTTCATAGAAAATACAGTTCAGGGATGAAAGAATAAATGTTTTTTCACTTTTTGATTGGTTTTTCATCAGAATAGATATTTAAAATAAAAATCTTCGTCTAAAATAATTTACCATTTTTTACATTTTTATAAACAATTTTGATAAAAAAAAGGATTTTCTGAAATTATTTTAAAAATTTTGTCAATAATCAAAAAATAATTTTCTTATAGGATTCTATTTCATGTTTTGCAAATTGTTTATAAAAATTGTTTATAATATTCTTAAACCTTGTAAAAAATTTTGAATTAAGTGATTAACTTTTATTATTCATTTTTACTGCAAAAAGAAATGAGCATTGATGAAAATAAAAAAGTTTTATACCACTTTGGCCGACGAATTTCAAATTGTTTATAAAAATTGTTAATAACATTTTTAAATATTTTTAAATAATATTAAATGAAAGTTTATCTCTTTAAAAAAGATTTGTATAAGAAGAGTGCAATATATAATAAAAAAATGCGTTTTTTCTATTATGGTAATTCATATTTAACTAATTATTTATAAGAATTGTTTATAACATTTATATACATTGTTCATAAATTTTTTATATGCATTAGATACTTTAGTTTCCTGTTTAATAACAAAAGAAAGCTAGTGGGATAGAAAAGAAGTTATTTTCCACTCTGAAAATATTTTTTTATAACAATTGTTTATAAAAATGGTTTATAACATTTTTAAATATTGTTAAATAATGTTAAATGAAAGTTTTAACTTATAGCAACATTTTAATTACTTTAGAAGGTAATATAATCAAAAAATAATTTTTTTCTAGGATTCTATTTCATGTTTTGCAAATTGTTTATAAAAATTGTTTATCACATTTTTACACATTGTAAAAAAGTTTAAATTCAGTTATTAACTTTTATTATTCATTTTTATTGCAAAAATAAATGAGAATTAAAAAAAATAAAAATTTGTTTACCATTTTGGGCCACAGATTTTAAATTGTTTATAAAAAATGTTTAAATTATTGTTAAATAATATCAGATAACAATATTTTTTGTTTAAACAACATTTTTTTATTAAAATAAAGCATAAAAGTTGAAAAAAAATGTTAATATTTTTTAACAATATTTTTCCAAATTTCAATATTTTGGCGGCCATTTTTGAGGCGCCATTTTTAAATTAGAAAAAAAAATTTCGGCATTATGCCTATTTGATAGTCCCAACATTTTGGACGCGATATTTTCTTGTCCCGGATTTTTTCCAACCGAATTCGAGTAAATAATCTAGTTTTAATGACAAAAAACACTTTAAAAAACTGCTTTTTTTTGTTTAAACAATTACAACTTTTTATGATTAAATTGAAATTTTCTTTCAGATTCTAAAAGAGGACACTTAAATCTAAAAGAAAACCTATGTCCCGATTTTTTCCAAATTCGTAACTCGTAGAACGGAAAGCTCAAACTTGTACAAAGAAATACGGACATTTGGGACTAAATGGGTTAAGGGTGTTTTGGGGGGTTAAATGAGGGAAGTATTTGTTTTTACATGACTTTTTTGGATTCAGCGACCCAAAAAACATAGGAATAGACACCCTACTCAACTTTTCGTCAAAAATAAAATTCCAACCCCCTCCTAGGGGCAAAAATTTCATGGTCATATTCAGTTTCAGCGACCCCAAAAATATAGGAGTAGGGGGTTGTGTCCTTTGGGTCACGACTTTTTTTTGTGTGCCTGTGTAATTAATCTATCTAACTTCGCAGATTAGAAATATATACAGCTTATTAAAATTTTACAAGTAAATTTAATTTTTCTAAAGCCCCTGGTATGGGCAAGATGATCCGTAGGTTTATCTTAGCCCAATTATTGGAAAAGGAGACTAAATTGAAGGAATAACGTGTATTAATATTAAATATGCATTATTTAGGCCATAAATGCTTTTGAATACTCACCACGATTTGTTTTCCTATTTTTTAATTAATTAAGTGTTATTTTCTACATCAATATAATTAATATAAAAGATGTGGATTTCAACTTTGTGTATTAAATACGTTAGTTGTCATAACAAAAACACATTTAATCAAAATCAAATTTACAAAATCCCCGAGAATTCAAAATATGACATGAAAAAAACTTTAAATTGTACCAAAAATTAGCGAATCAAAATTTAAACAATATCACGAATATTAAATGATACGAAAAAAGACACGGAAACGACAATTATATAAGAACAAAATTTATTCAGATCAATCAATAACTTAAAATTTATTTAACGAAAATGTCAATTGCGTAAGTACGCTTAGTACAAATATAATATAAAAAGTTAAAAGTCGAATAGGGGCTCGAGCCACGACGCGCAACTTTAATAAACAAAAAACTTACATACGAAACTCACACACATGCACAATTTAATTACATATAAGAAAATTATATTAAAAGAATGGACTCAGCCAAGTTTGTCTTAGGGAGAACGGTGACACGCGAAAGTGTTCACCTTAACTTCAATATGAATAAAAAAAAATTATAAAATAAAAATCAACTTATCAATCGTCTCCATCATCGTTAGAACAATAGCGTTGACGCTGGGTTGGAGGAGTGGGAAGCGGTCTAAGTTCCTGGCGGATTTCTGTGAAATGGATTTCCAAATGTTGAGAAAAATCCCTCAAATGAACTCAAATGTATCAACGAAATCCTCAATATATGAGCAGCCAGTTTAGAGCCAGAAGAACAATTCCTAGATCCCCTTTTGAATGCCACGATTCATCAATCTCTCGAATCCCGTCCTGCAAACGCCGTTAAATAGACTTCAGCCAAATTTAAATTAACTCCACACAAGTAAATTAAAATGAACAAAAAAATCAATACAAAAATATTATTAATAAATAATGATCTTCCAATTTCACCACACTTTACCTCTCGGTCGTCGGCGACGCACGTAGACATATGGCGCGTAGTCTAAAAGTTTCGATAGCGACGAAAGATAAAATGAGATCGAGGAATCGTGGAAAATTTCTTTTATGATACGCGGATCAACCCCCCCCAAAATTCACCCGTAAGAAGGACCGCTTCCCTCACCTCAAACCTTTTGGCGGGCATTCTTGGACAAAAATGCGGCGCTGATCAAACCATCTCGCGAGTCTTCCAAGACATGTTAACCGGGAAAATTCAAATTTAAATCAACATACATCCAAACCCTTTTATCACCCCCCTGCTTTGAGATTAATCCCAAAAAAGAAAACTCAAAGCATTAGATAAGACTGCAATTAATTTAACCTTGACTTTATACAATTTAATCGTCGAATGATAAACATAAAAACTATCCCCTTCTATTCACAAAGATTCCAATATAAATGCGATGCGTAATACCCAATATCAAATATGTCAATTGTTTCGTTCACACAGAAGACAATAAACATTATTTACATAAAAAGAAAAATCACTCCATATTTGCAAACATATAAATAAATATGCTATCATCGACGAAAATACTAAAACATACCATAAAATAACTCAAATTTAAAAACATTTACATGAATAATTACAAAATAACAATTTTTAAAATTAAATAACATTGATAAAAAAATAGATTTTTTTTATAACACCCGAGACAGAACACACCAGGAATTTATGGACTTTACTACATTTAAATATGATTCATTTTCAAGATAAAAAAAATTTTTCATATTTAATTATTAAAATCAATTTGGTTTAATGTATTTTTTTAAATGGCATTGATTGTATATACCCAAAATTCGATGTACATCGCTCACATCCGCCAATTCATAAGCATTATTTTCAAATGACTGTGCGATCTGATATGGGCCATAGAAAAGGTGAAAAAATTTCATTGTTACTTTAGCCATCGCGTCTGAGCGTTTAGGCACACGTAATAACACCCAATCCCACTCTAAAAATAACGCTTTGGACGCGGTTCCCTTAGATCGCTCTCGCTGCTCAAAATTTTTATTTAAACGATCCCTAGCTACCATGATCTTCAATTCCTTTGACGGTTCATCCAATTCAGGGAAATTAAGAATTTCCATTATTCTATCTTTATGCTTTTTTCCGAAGTGCAATTCGCACGGTGAAAAACCCGTACTCATATGAGTAGTAATATTTAAAAAGAACTCTATATCGGCTATACATTTCGCCCATATGGTATGACGATTCGCACAGAGCATTCGAAAAAACCTGCCCAGCTCCCGATTAACCCTCTCGACTGGATTGCTCTAAGGGTGCCGAATCGAGGAAAATATGGGTTTGATCCCTTCCTTTCGCAATCGATCCGCCCACTTTTGCAAGGTAAACTGGGTTCCGTGGTCGGATAAGATACGCTTGAGCCGGCCCATTTCCGGTATATAGAACTTAAATTTTTTTTCCAAAACTGTATCCGTGGTTTCCCGCTTAATCGGATACAGTTTCACATATTTCGAAAGTACGTCTAACATAACGAATATATATTCTGCTCCACCTACCGACCGAGGGAGGGGGCCGTAGAAGTCGACGCTCATTAAATCACCTGGTCCAGAAGATTCGACCCTGCCTAAAGAACCTGACATTTTCATATTTGGACATTTAACGCGTTGACACAAATCACACGCCAATACATATTTCTTAATTTCTTGAGGCATTAGGCTCCAAAAATAATATTGGCAAATACACATGGTGGTTTTGTACACCCCTGGATGACCGAGCTTTGAATGTACGCAGTCGATGAGACTTCTCGTTAGAATCTCAGGAATCACGACCTGTCATACATTCAAATGAACGTCTTTGCGGAAAAGAATTTCATTCCTTATTATAAAGAATGGAAATGGGTTTCCTTTTTCAAGTCGCACAATAACCTCATTAATAAATTCGTCTTGTCGTTGCAAAACAGACAAATTCCTTAGAGATTGCTCCAACTCATTTGACTACTCTATCCCATTACATGAAAAATACATACCGGGTGAATCATTTACTTTAATTACGTCAATGGACAATTCGTTCGGCCGCACAGATTCAAATCGACTCTCCGGGTTGCGACTGAAAAAATCGGCGACAATGTTATCCGCGCCTTTACAATATTGAATATCAAAATCATATGATTGCAACAGAATGCTCCACCTAATCAATCGCGAATTCAAGTATTGTGTTGAATTTAAAAAAATTAATCCCTTGTGATCGGTAATTATGAGAAATCGCTGGTCCAATAAATAAATGCGCAATTTGGTAACAGAATAGACGATGGCCAATAACTCCTTTTCCGTCGTGGAATAGTGGGCCTCGGCCTCATTCAAGCATCTACTTACGAGCGATATGATTCTATGATTTCCGTCCAAATCCAATTGATATAAAACACCGCTGATTCCCACATCGGACGCGTCGGTCTGCAACCTATAAATTTGCCCTGGGACATAATGCTTCAATTGAATGCAGTCGACGAATGCTGCTTTCATATCAGCGAAAGCTCTATCGTGACTTTCGCTCCATGACCATGCGTTTTTTTATTTTAAAATTTCTCAAAAAGGTGCAATAAGTTCTGCATGCTTAACCGTAAATTGCCGGTAATAAGTGCACATGCCTAAAAACTGTTGTAATTGTTTTTGATTTTCAGGACGAGAAAAATTGATAATTCCTTTCAGTTTATCTTTCAATGGTCGGATACCATCGATGGACAACTCATGACCTAAAAATTTCATAGTCTTTTTACAGAAAATACATTTACTCAATTTTAAAGTGAAATTTTTTTGTTGCAAAATATTAAAAACACGACATAAGGCCGTTAAATGGTCACGAAAAGAACCCCGCGTCGCGATTAGAAAATCATCGACATACATTGTCAAAATATCATCGAACTCTGTACCAAAAATCGAACGAAGAACGCGTATAAAAATTGATCCGGATGTTTTTAAGCCAAATGGCAAGCGACAAAATTGATATACCTTTGAGTTGTATAAAAATGCAGTATATTTACGGCTATCGACATGCAAAGGGATTTGCCAATATCCGGTCGCGAAATCGGTGACCGTCATAAAATTAAACCCATGAAACTTTTGCATTAATTCACTAATCAGGGGAGGCGCTTCGTGGTCCTATTCGAGAATGAAGTTAATAAAGCGGGCATCCAAACATAGCCGCACCGAGCCATCACTTTTTATTGCAATTCGAAGAGGGTTACAGTAACGACTGTTCGAAGGTTCTATAACATTATTTGCGCACATCTGAGAAAAAGCATCGTCGCTTCGTGGACGATGAGCGATCAGTACAGGATATGTTTTACGAATCTCAACCTCGTGCGGCTTGACATTAAGTTTATATGGTTCAACTGCAGCCGGGGTACATTTAGGAGTTTCAGAACATGATAATTAGACATTATCTCGACAAAAAATTTCCTCTCATCTTCCGTGATGTCTGCAATACCATTTGCAATTTCTCTAAGTTCGTTTATAAATTGATCACGTGGTAATTGTTCACATTGCGATTAAAATTCAACTCGATTTAATTCATTAAGAACACATAATTCTACAAAATCTTTATTATTTAAATCTATTTCGTTAATTAAATTCCCCAAAACAATCGTAGATTCAGGATGCTCGGTAAATACTTCTTAGTCAATATCATAAATTTTATTATCAATGGAAGGATTCCGGTCCTTAAAATTCTCACAAATATCCACCGGCCTTTCATTAATTGAAAATAAATGCGCGATCGAAAAGTCAATTTCCCCCTCATCGTCCCAAAGAGTATATTTTTCACTCCAATTACTTTGATTTTTATTACCATCATACCCGATAACTTGAATATGAATGAAATCATCACTTCTCTTTTCGCAGATTATTTTTTCTTTTATTCTTCGACTAAACGACACAGCTGATTCCGGAACATTTCGACCACGAATTTTTATTGCAAAATTACAATAATCGATTATTGCCTGATTACTCGTCAGCCAATCATTCCCGACAATCACTGAATTTGATAAACCCGGCACGACCAAAAAATCTGACCGATAAACACTATCACCAATTTGAATTTCTCAATTAACCTGTTTCTTGATAGTCGTATCTTTTCTACCGATCGCAGTGTATATCACGATATTCGATACCAGTAATTCGTCCAATTTACCGTGTAGTGACAAATATTTAGCGAATTCCTCGGAAATGGCAGTAATCTGACTGCCGGTGTCAAGCAATGCTTGAACTGGAACTGAAAAGAAAAGCATTATTATCCTTGGACACAACAGATGTTTAATTGTAGCATTTTTATTTTTATTTCCATCATCAACAGAATCATTTAAATCTTGAGCTAAATCATGAAGATCAGAATACTCGCTCAGGCGCGACGTTTTCAAAGATTTCGTCGCACCGCCTAACAGTTTAAATGCTTGCGAGTGTTCCGATGAGACTGGACTGCATTAATGTCAAGCGATGGTGGGGGAATAGATAAATTCGGGAGATTCATACGGGGATTTGCTCGCCAATTAGAGGGCCATGACTTACCCCCATCATTAGGGACACGATCTCGTTCCCCAAGTTCCTTGTGACGACCCCCCTCCTTCATAATCACATAGATCCCCTTCCCTACTTGATTGAACTCTTACCTCACGAACTTTAGGCCTCCCGTTCTGTATGTCGGCTTGAGAAGAAGGAAAATTCTCGGAGCGTGGGGGAGCATGTTGCCTCGCTGACACATGCTTATCGCCAAAAGTTAAATCCAACTGTATTAATGCACTAGCCAGGATATACAATAATGTCCGCAGGTTAGAAGCTTCCCATGGATACTTTCAAGTAACTTTTTGGAAGCTTCCCATAGAAACTTCCTGGTAACTTCCAGGAAGTTTCCAAAAATTATATAAATTTTTTTAGTGAAATTATTATTTAAAAAACGGACTCGAACCACAATAGGCCTTAAAAGTGTGCTAATTTATATATTACATATTTCATTACATCTTTGAGGATGTTCGGAAACTTCCAGGAAGTTTCCAAGAAGTTTCTATGGAAAGCTTCCAGGAAGTTTTCATGGGAAGCTTCTAACCTGCGGACATTATTGCATTTCCTGGAAATTTCCAAGAAGTTACCAAGGGTAACTTCCGAAGGTTTTTGTGCTATGTGGAATTAGTTAAAGCATTAATATTTTGGTTGTGAGTGACGTAACGTTTATGTTCTTTTATTCTAGTTTTAAGATGTCTCAGAATTTTGCCGATATATACAACTATTACAATTTTTTCATTGAATTTTATATACACATGCAACCTTTTGAAATTTCTCTGTTGGATATTTAAAATTTCAAAAAATACCATTTTTTAAATTATTAGAGTTAATAAAAACTAAACTAAAATTATGTTGTTTGAAAATATTAAAGAGAATTTTATCAAAATTTTGAATATATGGAATGCTTATAATCTTTTCAATTATTGATTGTTGTTGTTTTTTTTCTTTTGTGCAAGTTATTAGAAAGAGCACTATACCTCTGTGAAATCTTTCTATTTAACATATCAATTGGATATCCGTTAAGTAGTAAAGTTTTTTTAACAATATCAAGATTTTTAAGATGGAATTGTTGATCTGGCAATTTTATAGCCCTATCAACAAGAGTGTATATAATGCCAATTTTATAACTTAGAGGGTGATGTCAATAGAAATTCATATATATCTGCCAGTCCAAATAGATTGACAAAACCAATTTGTTATAACAAAATTATTACTGTCAATTGAGAGGGAAAGATTTCAAATATTAATTTTATTCACGGTGAGTCTCGATAAAGTTCAACCCAAAAGTCTTTCCACTAAAATTTTTTTTACAGATATTTGTTCACACGTGAAATTAGAATATTTTTCGCCTAAAACGAAAATCACCTGTCGAGGGTTTTTAAAATAAACTCGATTTTTCTCTTTTTTGTAGGTTAATTGCTGTTATTTCATTAAAAATTGAGATATTAAATTTGTTTCTTTTATTTCACTCCTTTAAGGTCTCGTGAACAATTTCCCATAGATGAAGATTTATTTTTGTTATTAATTGTGGTTAAATTTTTTAAAATTCTCAAAAAATCTTGTTTCTTTGCTTTTTGCTTCCTCGTGAGGAAGCTTTGTAGTCGTTTAATATACAAAATTTTTAAAAATCCTTTTGACAAATTTTCTTCTATAGGGACTATATTATATAAGACCCTGAACAATTGTCCGGATGTATGTATGTGTGTGTGTGTGTGTGTGTGGATCCCGTTTTTTGTGAACACGATAACTCGAAGAGGTTTTAACGAATTCGGCTGAAAATTGCTAGGAATATTTATCATAAAAATATCTCGAAATGGATTGATGGTCATTAAAAAATCTATAAAAATTTTTTTTTTTTACTTTTTTCAAAAAATTTTTTTTTAAATTGAATATTGAAGTTAATATACAATAAAATCTTCTTCTTTGCATCAAGACGAATCGATTGGTATATATAAAGTATAAATTGTATGAGAGTTTGTAGAGGTAATGCCAATTAAAGCAAAAAAATTATCTTTTTTTATCAAAAATTTAGTTCTTTCATCAAAATTATATTCCAGTACAATAAGATATTACTCATTTTTTTCAATAATCTTATCCGTTGCATTAAAACGGATCGATTGGTATATATAAAGTATATATTTTATTTGAATTTATAGAATTAAACATAATTAAAACCAAAAATACGCACTTTTATTAGAAATTTATTTCCTTCTTAAAAATTATGTTGCTTTATAATAAAATGTTAATCTAGACTTAAAAACAAACTAAAAATCTTCATTTCATCAAGACGAATCGATTGATGTATAAAAAGAATATATTTTATTAGCATTAATAGAATTAAATAAAATGAAAAAATTCACTTTAAAGCAAATTTTTTGCTTATCCTAAAGAGGAAGCAAAATGTTCATGTAATGAACATCTTAATTCACAACTTGTTTTGTATTATTTCTCAAAATAAATGTAGAAACTGGCTTACTATTGTAATGTGTTTTAAATTATGTATTTCTGTCTTCAAAATAGAAAAAATAATTAAATTTACTACAAGTGTTCAATAATTAGAGTACTTTTAAGCAGTGAAATTGAGGAGCCAATTTTGTTTCGAGGAAAGTAAGCAGATGTAGTATTTATTGGAAGACAATTTTTTTAAATTTTTACAGAACAAGTATATTTCAACAGAATTATAATATTCATAATGTAAATTTAAATTAAATACATTAAAACGAATGCAAACCATTGTACTCACAAAGAGCTCGTAGAAGCCTTTGTGGGTAATCGGGAAGATCTTTTTGGACATTATATTTTTCCCATGTACGTTGAAAGTCAAAGTGCGCAGATTCCGACGCCTGTTCGCTGTAAAATCCAAGCCCTTTTTGTATTTTATGGCAAAAATCCTTTACATGAAAAAAGACGGCATGTGTTTTTGGCGTAACTGATATTTTTAAAATCAAATGGCTTTCTTTGAAGTCTTCAATTTTTTGCTCATAGGTTGGATCAAGTATATTACTAAAACATGCTTGCACGACTTTTTCAAAGTGTCTAAATACCTGAAAGAACCCAAGGCGAAGTTCGTTGCAACCCTCAAATTCTAAAATATCAACTTTCTCGAGCAAAGCTTTACTAGCATTTCCATTAAAACTTGAACAATTGTGTCGAATATCTCTTTGAACGTTACATTTTTTAGCCCACATAAGAGCATCTTTTTTACAACTTTTGCACAAATGATTATATAGAGTGTTTACGACACCTATCATGAGGTGGAGCTCTGGTGGAGGAATAATATGAAGAAAAGATCTATCTTTCTCCGTCAAAAATATCGGAGAGTAAATACAATTTTTGTTTTTTTGCATCCTCTTTGCGCGATCCAGATTTGCACCATTTATTACAATTATCCGTAGTATTTTCAATTGTTCTATATTCGCCACAAGTTTTTAATTTACTTTTCTCTGCATAGCACCACGTGCAGGGATACAAGCTGTTATGTGACATTATTCCAACAAGAATATTAGCCATGTTTAAATCAGTGTCAATTGTTCCAGAAAAATTGTTTATATTTAGTACGTTCCAGATCTAAAGAATATTCTCGTAATTTTCCTGTGCATGTGAAGTATGGCCAAGAGCTAAAATGAGGAGTCTATTAACGCTAGTATCTTTGAATTGCTTAGCCCTTATACCATCTTGATATTTTTGTCGACGTTTGTTTTCCGCTTCTACTTGTACATTTTCAGTGGATTGAATAGATAGAGTAACTTTTAAAAATTGGCCTCCACCATCTATACCAAATTTTAGATGATAATTGGATACATCGCGCTTCCCCACAACGTGCTGAATAAATGATTCAAGATTTTAGCAGTACGCAACAGTTTCATCAAAGGTAGTACTAACATTTGCTTTTTTCTTTGACAAGTTAAAACATTTAGTACTAAAAAAGTCGTCAACGGAATGTCTTTTTCAGATAACTTTGTTTTCAATTTTGGTTCAATAATTTTTGCATTTTTCGTGGCAATGCGTATAGCCTTTGCTATTTCTAAAGTTTTTCTTGCACTTAAATGATTGCTAATTTCTATCTTTAACATATCATCTGATGTAAAAAGCTGCGCTTTTGGTTGACTTCCTAATTTAGTTCCGGTATGAACTTTAAGAGCATTACAACCTCGCGGCTGAGTTAACGATATTGGAGAATCATTCATTTTTGTTTTACATTTAAGTAGGCTACAAATAACTTGATCAACAACCTTAGGACCTGCATGTCGTACAGTTGATACTACATTTTTTACACAATTTCTTAAAGTACATTTATGACAAATTCCTTTGAAATTATATTAAAGCAATGTTTATAACGAATTTCACTTTTCAAATATCTACTTTCACTAACAGTTTCTTTTCTTTTCTCTGAAAAATAAATAATGCGAAATTTTTATCTATGATTATTTTATTTAATATTATAAATTAAAAAACAAAAATTTCAATTGATGAAAGCCATTAGTAAAAATCAATTTACCGGAACATTCAGATTCATTTTTTTCATTCTTAACTGAAAAACTCGTACACGGATCAGGAATATTGTGTTTCGCAAAAAATATTGTATTACTTGATTTGTTACGTGCGAAATTGCACATAAAGCAATTGCAAACACTTTTAACACTTAATCGGGTAATTTTCATCTTAGGTGCTTCTAAAAATTGATTGAAATTTGATAATTTAATTTCCTTCGCTGCATCAGTTTCAGACAAGAAAAGCTTACGTCGACACGTTGAACACACTACAGCCGGTAACCGTATATCGTTTTCATTATAACAAATGTTTTTTTTAACTAGAAAAAGCAATTTTCCTTTAACTGTAAACATTGATTTCTTATTATCCAAACAAAGCAAACAAATAGATTGACGATTGTCTTCGTGATTTTTCGGTATCGTCATTTTTCAAATTTAAAATAAAACTATGCACATAGTTATTTAACTACGGTTATATTAACAGATTTGAAAACAAATTCAATCTAAAAAACAAAGTATAATCCAAACTCTGACAAAATAACAAAATATTTAGACTCTGCAAGCAAATTTAAGTACCTACATCTGCTTACTTTCCTCGAAACAAAATTGGCTCCTCAATTTCACTGCTTAAAAGTACACTAATTATTGAACACTTGTAGTAAATTTAATTATTTTTTTTATTTTGAAGACAAGAACACGTAATTTAACTCCTTGGCTGTCGACGAGATATCCACTGTTTTGTCCGAAAGTGTATTGTAAATTTTTAATTTTTATTTTTATGAAACATGGTATCCTAAGGTTTTAGGGATCGCTGATTACGAATCCAAGGTCGGTTTTTTAAAATTCAAAATGGCAGATCCAATATGGCAGACAATTTTTTTAAACTGATCGGATTCGCTTGAAAATGGTTACTCGGGGGTTTTCGGGGTCGCTGATTACAAATCCGCGGTCCGTTTTTCAAAATTCAAAATGGAGGTTCAAGATTACTAAAAATAGGCGGATTAGTTAGAAATAATATAATTTAAATTTTAATTAAAATTGATACTCAATTTATTGGGTATCAGCTTAATTTTCAATGTTGATAATGTAAATTAAGATTTTTAATCAGAAAGGCTAAAAACTGATGAGCAGTGAGTTCCAAGCAAATCCATACAATTTTGCTCCATGATTCTATCACATTGGATCCGCTATTTTGAATTTTGAAAAACTAACGCCGGATTCCTGTTCAGCGACCCCAAAAACCCCTGAGTAACCAGTTTCAGCGATTTTTAAGAAGTTTTAAACCACTTTTTTTTAAGTTGCGCATATATGCGTCAAGAGCACTTTTGGCCAGTTAAACACACATTACAATAGTAAACCAGTTTCTACATTTATTTTGAGAAATAACACAAAAATAGCAAAGAAACAAGATTTTTTGAGAATTTTAAAAAATTTAACCACAATTAATAACAAAAATAAATCTTCATCTATGGGAAATTGTTCACGAGACCTTAAAGGAATGAAATAAAAGAAATAAATTTAATATCTCAATTTTTAATGAAATAACAGCAATTAACCTACAAAAAAGAGAAAAATCGAGTTTATTTTAAAAACCCTCGACAGATGATTTTCATTTTAGGCGAAAAATATTCTAATTTAACGTGTGAACAAATATCTGTAAAAAAATTTTAGTGGCAAGACTTTTGGGTTGAACTTTATCGAGAATCACCGTGTATTATTAGTAGATAATTCTGAAGTAAATTTTAAATGTTTATCGATGGAGTTAAATTTACATAATATATCATCCACCTTATTTAAAGGTGCACAAATTAATATATCATCAATATATCGAAAGTAAAAAATAATTTTATATTTAATTTTGCTTAAAATTTTATCCTCAATACCCACCATGACAATATTAGCTGCACTTGAGGATGTTGGGGAACCTATTGGTAAGCCAAATGTTTGTTTATAAAATTCTTCTTGAAATTGACAGTATGCAGAACTTAAGCATAGATTTAAAGCTTCAAGAAAATCATCCTGCGATAGGTTTGTATGTTTTTCAACTTCTGACGATTTGCTGTTGATAGTGTTATTGATAAGTGCATAAGATATGTTTATTTACATAGAAACAACATCGAGTAAAAAGATAGTAAAATTTAGTGGAATAAAAATATTAATTTTATTTCTAAAATCCCAGCTGTCGTTAATATAGTGGTTATCATCAGTATTTAGGGATTTTTTAAAAATGTTTGATAAATGTTTTGAAGTCAGAATTCCTGAAAGGAGCCACCCAAAACCTTTTAACTTTTGTTCGTACTAATGTGGTTATTTTAATAGTATTTTATATAAGAAATTATACTACCAAACGATTTTGCAAAAAAAAATTTGTTAATGTTATTAACTATTGAAAATTTTAAACGTATTTAATTGAAAAATGAATTTCTCAAAAACTTATTGATCGATTTTAATTTTTCAAGATGCATTTTATTTTTCTTGAAATGAAGTATAACTGACAATATTTTCAGATAAAAATATTTAATTTTAGTACAAAATGCAATTATTTATTTATAAACAATTTTAAAAAAATAGTGTCCTGGATGATATTTTAAGTTGAAAAAATTACAAAAATATTCTTAATAAACCACTAAAAAATATCCCGTTGACAAAAAATGGCACGAAGTTTTAAATTGCTTAATTTTAAGCATTTGTGCCGCGGTGCAGTGCGCGACTCTGGTAATTAAGCGTTCGCGCGCGTGTTATTGTTTCTGATCGCTGAAACAATTTATGTTGGAAATAAATTTAATTTAACGTATTTTTTACATTTTTTTTTTAATGGAACATTTAATTAATTCTTTCTGTTGAATGGTAATTACAGATGTGTTGCATAAATTGTTAAAATATCGAATTGTTGAATTTTCTTTGAAATTAAAAAAAATAATAAGCGAACTACAGTTAAAATTTGGATTGGATTTAAACATTTTAAACAATAATTCCAAATATAAACTATTCTTTAGAAACAGTTCTGTTTCTAAAATAAAATAATAAAATAAAGTAAAAAATGAATAGTAAAGCATTTATTCTCCGATAAATTCCTTATATTCAAAATTTTGATAAAATTCTCTTTAATTTTTTCAAACAACATAATTTTAATTAAGTTTTTACTAACTCTAATAATTTAAAAAATTGTATTTTTCCACATTTTTAAGATCGAACAGAGAAATTTCAGAAGGTTGGATGTGTATATAAAATTTAATGCAAAAATTGCAAAAATTGTTATATCGGAAAAACTCTAGGACATCTTAAAAGTAGAATAAAAGAACATAAACGTTACGTCACTCACAACCAAAATATTAATGCTTTAACTATTCACACCTTTGATAATAATCACTCTTTTGATTTTGACAATATAAATATTTTAGATATTGAAACAAATAATTGGAAAAGAAAAAAATCTAGAAATGATGTTTATAAAAAATAATACTAATATTATTAATTGCAGAACAGATATTGACAATTTAGATAAAGTATATTATAATTGAATTACTTCTTTTAAAACGTAATTTAAAAAGTTTAATTACATAGATTTTTTCTTTACCAGCTATACCTGGACCCTACTACATAACTCAACCACTCTGTCAAAACTCTCTAATCATAGAAGCACATTTCTTTAAAAAAATGTGCTTCTACAAAATCTTTAAAATTAATTCATTTAAAAAATAAAAATGTGGAAAATAATATCAAAAAAATTTTTTGTTACATGCTTATATTTTTCTAAAGGGTAAAAAATCTTTTTTACTTTCTTCTTCACAAATTAAAATATAACCTTAAAATACAAATTACAATTTAAATTTTAAAATAATTTTATAATTTTTATTTCAGATCATTTTATAATTTAATCCTTTTTGAAATCTTTTGTGTTTCGTCGTGATTTTGGATAGTGCATTTGTAAAATATTTAACCCCTGATGAGGAATCACCCACATAGCCCAAAAACTTCCAGGAAGTTTCCCGTGGCAACCTTAGGAAGTAATACTTGGTAACTTCCTGAAAATTTCCAGGAAATACAATAATGTTTGCAGGTTAGAAGCTTTCCATGGAAACTTCCTGGAAATTTCCAGGAAGTTACCAAGGGTAACTTCCGAAGGTTTCCACGGGAAACTTCTT
Organism: Leptopilina myrica (nomen nudum); assembly: GCA_032872475.1. Taxonomy (NCBI): domain Eukaryota; kingdom Metazoa; phylum Arthropoda; class Insecta; order Hymenoptera; family Figitidae; genus Leptopilina; species Leptopilina myrica (nomen nudum). The sequence goes on along the minus strand of CM065459.1, from coordinate 26,487,149 downwards.
GAAAGTTTCCTGCAAGTTTTTGTGCTATGTGGGCATATATGGTTCGAATCTAGTTGGGATTTTAAAATAATAAATATCATTTTAATAAACCGTAAAATAGGCCTTTTTATTATCTTACAAATGTATATTCAATATTGTGTAGGTATACTTTTCATGAATAAAAATCCATTTTCTTATGTTTCTTAAATTAACTTCCATTTTTTCGTTATTACTAAATAGTATTAAAATTATTTATTAATTTAAATTATTACTTTCCTAATTGAGAAGCTGGATCCTAGAACTGGCTCTTCGATCGTACCGCAAGCGCTAAAATCAGTCGAGTAGCAGAGTGTCCCAGAGGGGAGCGCCTCTGGGCCACTTAAAATAGTTATTTTTGTCCAAACTGCAGGGAAAGTATGGCATTGAGGGCACGCACAATTAAACGCTCATTTTAGTTAAAAATTAAACTATATAAATGTTGACTCTTTGAAGTCTACAATGATAAACCTAGTAACACCTATTGATTTACCTAGTGAGGCGTTATTTCTCAAACGTCCCAGTCCAAAATTATAAGTCTTTGGATTGTGTTGGTATTTTGGGAAATTGTTGCCCTATATGAAAGTAATAAATCTGTAAAATATTAGCTCTTTAAAAAAAAATTGTAGAAAGTAGTGGGGGTTAAAGTTCTGACATTTTAAGTAACACTGCCATTTTCAAAGCCATGTAACTTTTATAAAACTTTATCGATTTTAATTTGTTTATAATGGATTTAAAGCATTTTTCATCTACTTTCTAAAAATTTTACAAACAAATTTTTAAAAAAATTTTTAAACAATTTTTTTTCAAAAATTAAGTTTATTTTTTAATTTTGACCTTGATGGGTATTTAAAAAATTTTTTTTTTTATTTTTATTGGAAAGCTGACATTTTTCCGGAAAAAACCATATAAGTTTCATAGTGGGATGACCAGAAGTTTAGAAGATATTTGAAAGCAAAGTAAGCGGTGCGCCCGGGTTACTGTACGTTACGCCGGCGCTGCGCCGTTAAACGACATAAAAATCACTCTTTTATCTTCATCTGCTTCAGTAAAAGCTCTGCATTTAAACAGGGTTGATACTTCCTATGAATCTTTTTTAATAGTAGCTCTCTGCATTTAACAGGGTTGAGACTGTCATTAAAATAATGCCTGCATTACTTTTACCGAAAAAAATTTAAATATATAATTTTGAAAACGAATGTTTAAACTTTTATAAATTATAATTATTATCAATTAAAATGAGTAATTTTGAAAAAGAAAGATTAAAGTTTTAAAGGAACAATAATTATCATCAATTAAAATAATTAATTTTGAAAAAAATATTGATGTTTCGTAAGTTAAAATTATTGTTATTGGCAATTGGAAAATTTAATTTTGAGAAACAGAAATTTAAGTTGAATAGAAATTAAATATTTTAATAAGATTAATTTTTTAAATTTTAATGTTAAATAGTCATGAGATTCAATTTTTTTTATTAATTTAGGTTATTTGTTTAATAATAATAATAATAATAGATTTAAAAACAAATGACCTAAATTAATAAAAAAAATTAAATCTCATGACTATTTAACATTAAAATTTTAAAAATTAATCTTATTAAAATATTCAATTTCTATTCAACTTAAATTTCTGTTTCTCAAAATTAAATTTTCCAATTGCCAATAACAATAATTTTAACTTACGAAACATCAATATTTTTTTCAAAATTAATTATTTTAATTGACGATAATTATTGTTCCTTTAAAACTTTAATCTTTCTTTTTCAAAATTACTCATTTTAATTGATAATAATTATAATTTATAAAAGTTTAAACATTCGTTTTCAAAATTATATATTTAAATTTTTTTCGGTAAAAGTAATGCAGGCATTATTTTAATGACAGTCTCAACCCTGTTAAATGCAGAGAGCTACTATTAAAAAAGATTCATAGGAAGTATCAACCCTGTTTAAATGCAGAGCTTTTACTGAAGCAGATGAAGATAAAAGAGTGATTTTTATGTCGTTTAACGGCGCAGCGCCGGCGTAACGTACAGTAACCCGGGCGCACCGCTTACTTTGCTTTCAAATATCTTCTAAACTTCTGGTCATCCCACTATGAAACTTATATGGTTTTTTCCGGAAAAATGTCAGCTTTCCAATAAAAATAAAAAAAAAATTTTTTTAAATACCCATCAAGGTCAAAATTAAAAAATAAACTTAATTTTTGAAAAAAAATTGTTTAAAAATTTTTTTAAAAATTTGTTTGTAAAATTTTTAGAAAGTAGATGAAAAATGCTTTAAATCCATTATAAACAAATTAAAATCGATAAAGTTTTATAAAAGTTACATGGTTTTGAAAATGGCAGTGTTACTTAAAATGTCAGAACTTTAACCCCCACCACTTTCTACAATTTTTTTTTAAAGAGCTAATATTTTACAGATTTATTACTTTCATATAGGGCAACAATTTCCCAAAATACCAACACAATCCAAAGACTTATAATTTTGGACTGGGACGTTTGAGAAATAACGCCTCATAAGGTATAAAAGAGATAGACAAGGGATAATAGTGTATAAAAAGAGATAGAAATTTTGATATTAAAAAATATAATATTTCGGGTATGGAAAGTGGCTATTTCAAAGGGATAGAAAAAACTTCATCTCTTTCTATCATTTTACTTCCAATAGGGTGGGATTTTATTTGCACTTTGGTAATTTTCATCCAATTATATACACGTGGAAAGTCGTAGTTGACGCCAGTTACAAAGTCAAGCACATTACTACTTCTTCTTCTGTTGTTTTTGTGGTTTTGAAAGCACATTACAACTATCACTGAAATCACTTTGAACAGGGACACTTTCTTTTCTTCATTTATTCTTTTCACAAGTAACTTGCTGGATTTCGATTGGTCAATTTTTGTTAGTTGTCCACCAACAAGCATTTTATTTACAAGGAAGTAAAAGGGATTACATAGAGTATCACAAAATTATTTCATTTTAAGTGATTAAGAAGTATTCACTCTAATATTATAAGATGAAAATGTTGATATAGGTTCAAACTTTAATTTGACATTATTTAACAATATTATAAAAAATTTTTATAAACAATTTGCAAAACATGAAATAAATTCGTAGGGGAAAAAATGATTTTTTAATTACTTTACGCTCTCTTGTAATCCGAATGTTGCTAAAGGTTCAAACCTTAATTTAACATTATTTAACAAGATTTAAAAATGTTATAAACAATTTTCATAAAAAAAGAATTTCAGAGTGGAAAGATATTTTTTTCACATTTTGCTTGGTTTGTCGTTAGAAGAAAAATGTATGCGTTGTCTATAGTATGAACCGAATCTTCAACACTACCGTATGCAGAACTATCACTTTCATTGGAACTGCAATCTGACTCACTCTCATCTAATTGATCTAAATTAATCAAAATATCAGCATAATTATCATTTTCAATAATTTCCAAGTCAGATTGTAACGACGTCCCAGTTGACCTTTTTCTTTTTGGCATTTTAAATTTACAATAAAAGTTAATACTTACCTAAAATACCATAACATGCGAAAGTGTATATAATACTATGAGAAAATAAAAATTGCAATCAAATTCAATGTTGCCGAACAGTATAAAAACAAAAGAAATTTTAAACTATAGAAAACGCTAAGACACAAAAAGTAGGAATGATAAGAAAAAGCGAGTATGGGACAGTGGTAGGAACCCTGTTTACTGCTCATGCGTTGTAAGAGCTCCTACGCAAGCGCAAAGACTGTAGTTCCCATCACTTCCAGGAAAGCACTAAAATGGGACAACCGAGAAATTTTAATCGCCTAAAGTACTTTTCCTTTTTAATTTATTTACAAAAAAATGTTTTTAACAATTATAAAAAATTGTTTACAACATTTTTAAAAATTTCTAAATAATGATAAATGCCAAATTTTATTTTTCATAAAAGTTTTGATTACAAGAATGCATTATATAATTATAAAATGCTTTTTATCTATGACGGTACTTCATATTTAGCAAATTATTTGTTACATTTGTTTATAACATTTTTAAAAACTTTATAAATTTCGGATAAACGGTTAATACATCAATTCCATTGTAATGTCAAAATAATTTGTTAAAAGAAGATAGTGGTGAGAGTCGGGCAACACATACATTTTCTGCAGCTAAGGGACGTTTTGTTATATTTGCTTATAACATTTTTTAAAATTAAAATTATTATATGATATTATCACTGGGTTGTTTTAAATATTAAACATTGAATTTAAAGATCATTCCGAGTCAGGTGTATAAAATAACAACAGTTGTTTAATGTTTCGACAGAGCGGCTGCCCTCTTCAGAAACGAAAAATAAAACAAAATTTACAAACGTTCCGAAAGAACGTCTTAGTCGGGGCGATTACAACTGGACACATCCAATATAAATTGTTTATAAAGTCTTGAACGCAGAAATTTTGCAGCGATTGTAAACAATATCAATGCAAAGCGTGTTTTCAAAAATTTAATTCCTAAAAGTTAACGACAGATGCCAAATGAAATTATAATTTATAACAATCCTGTTAAAAAACTGTTCTCTGCAATATAAGATAGAAAAAAATAAAATCATAAATTTTTTTAAAAAAGAAAACAAAAAAAATTAAAAAGAATAAAAAAAAGCAAAAAATAATTTAAAAAAGCAAAAATATGATTCTCTAATAACGTTTACCTGCAAATGATGAGAGTCGGGCATCGCATACATTTTTATTCTAATGACAAACCAAGCAAAATGTGAAAAAAACATTTCTTTCCACTCTAAACTTCTTTTTTTATGAAAATTGTTTATAACATTTTTAAATCTTGTTAAATAATTTTAAATTAAAGTTTGAACCTTTAGCAACATTCGGATTACAAGAGAGCGTAAAGTAATTAAGAAATCATTTTTTCCCCTACGAATTTATTTCATGTTTTGCAAATTGTTTATAAAAATTGTTTATAACATTTTTAAATATTGTTAAATAATGTCAAATTAAAGTTTGAACCTTTAGCAACATTCGGATTACAAGAGAGCGTAAAGTAATTAAAAAATCATTTTTTCCCCTACGAATTTATTTCATGTTTTGCAAATTGTTTATAAAAATTGTTTATAATATTGTTAATTAACATCAGATAACAATTTTTTTGTTGAAGCAACATTATTTTATTCAAATGAAGCATAAAAAATTTAAAAAAATAATTTTAGCATTTTTGAAAAATATTTTTCCAAATTTGAATATTTTGGCGGAAATTTTTGAGGCGCTATTTTGAAATTTGACAAAAAAAATTTCGGCATCATGCCTATTTGATAGTCCCATTATTTTGGACGCGATATTTTCACATCCCGGATTTTTTCTAAACCGATTTCGATTAAATAATATGGTTTTAAAGAAAAAAAACACTTGAAAAAACGACATTTTTTTTGTTTAAACAATTATAACTTTTTACTATAAATTTGAAATTAAAATTTTCTTTCAGATTCTGAAAAAGACACTCAAACCTTAAAAAAACCTACCTCCCCATTTTTTTGAAAATCGTAGCTCGTAGAACGGAGAGCTCGAACTTGTACTAAGAATAATTACGGACATTTGGGACTAAATGGGTTAATAAAAGTATTAAAATCCAGCAGACAAAAAAGGAATTCAAAAGTATTTAAAATTTTTGTCTTTTGCAATGTTTTATTGTTCATAAAAATAATTGAATTCTTTAATTGACTTTATTATTTACGATACTAATTGAATCCCTATGAAAATTGCATTTATTTATAATAATGATTAAAGGTCTGCGTAGGATTTTTTGAAATTCTTTTTAAATAATTGAATTCTTTAAAAAAAGTATATTAAAACAGTAGGGGAGTGCTGTTAGGGTTGGACATAGTTTTGAATTTTCTTCATAACTTCCTCTGCAGTGCGAATTTCACGTTTTCGCCCATATTATTGGAAAGATCAACTCAAATGCAATGTTTTTGCTGTACATTGCAAAAAAATTCGTAAATGGTTAAAAATGTTCTTCAAATAATAGAATGACACTTGAAAATGAGGAAAGGAAGCATAAAATTAAAATAAAGTTCCATATTGTGCATTTTTGCATAACAGTAGATATTTTATTTCTTAAGAATGAAATCAAAAATTTTTAAATTAAAACAATAAAAAAAGATTATCGAAAATTTTTTTTCCTCTTTTTTCGTTAGAAATAAAGTTTTTGACACCTCCTTAAGTCAAAAAATGAATTTCTGTTGTAAGTACGATTCGTAATTGCAAAATTTTGGGCGGTTCAACCCTTACGACACCGCCTTGCTCAACGCTAACTCACGCGTCGTTTTGCGACATACCACACAGAACACAAACGCGTCACACAAAACCCCAAATTTCTTTCCACATTTTCGTATAACATCTTAATATACAATTTCAATAAATTTACTTTGTCTTTGGCATATTTATTCTACATTTACTTCTCTTTTTTTGACACCACAAAAAAGTTTCTGTTGAGCGTATAACAATGACTCGCAAAAAACAAAAGTATACGTTCGTATACTTGACTGAAACTCATGTGAAAAGTTGACTGGCATTAGTAGCAAGAATTTAAGTATAAAAACAGATGGCGCTAGTGTGATAAAACAAAATAAACGCGATGGTTCAACCTTAACACCTGTCCAAACCTAACAGCACTCCCCTAGATTTTGAAAATTATTAAATTTAGGAAATTTTTTGAAAAAATTTGAAATTTTACTAAGAATTTTATTAAAATTTTTGAAAATAATTGAATTTTGGAGAAGAATTTAGTTATTTCTAAAAATGATTGAAATTTTGACAAAAATTTAAAAAAAATTTAAACATAATAATTGATTTTCTGTAATTATTTTGTAATTTCTCTAAAATTCTTTAAATTTTATTGTACAATTTATAAGCTTTATGTCTTTTCTCAATCATTACGGACCTTTACGGGTCAAAAATATCTTATATTCTAGTTGCTGTTAGAAATGTTTTTAATAATTGAATTTAAATAAAAACTATTGAAAAATTATGTTTTAATAATTGAAGACTATTCATTTAATTAAAAAAATTGTAGTAAAGTAGGGTCAGTTGGGGTAAATAGAAAAGATTTGCTAAGTTTCACCAATATCATAAGTTTATTCTTTTAAATCGGATTACTTCCGTTTTTCTTGAGTATTGAGTTGTTATTTCATTTTCGTAGAACAATTTTATAGGGTAGTAAAAAATATGGGCATCATTAAATTGCAATAACCAACTGTTTCTATTTACTCCTAAATTTTTCAACTTTGCTAAAATTTAGGGGTAAATAGAAGCAATAGTTATTTTAGTTCAATAAAAAAATTTTTAAAACAAATGCGGCAGTTAACCTTGAACCTTAGATCACCCACAACCGGTTCTAAGCATTTTCATATTTTCCGTTTGTCAATTAGCAGCATTATATACAAAAATATTTCCTTTTGAATAAAAATTGAAAATAAAAAAAAAACTTTTTTGACTCGTATTTAGAAAAAATTAAAGTAAAAATTTATACTAAAATTTACAATTCTCTCTTATTAATACTATAATAAAAATCAACTTTGATTTTTACATTTTGCAAACTTTAATTAAAAATAAAAGACTGTTTCTTTTTACCCCTAAAACTGAAATTTCGAGATTAATAAAAATAGATAAGTCAAATTAATGAAAACGAAAACATTCGGACAAAGTAACAAATTTTATTTATTCCAACGTTTCGAAATCAAATCGATTTCCTCTTCAGGGAGTCTATTCAAAAAATATATACAAAATTAAAAAATAATAAAAACTATTTTAACAATAATTAAAATAATTAAAGTACATATTCAAAAAATTATCTTACCAAAAAAATAATAATTAAATAAACGAAGACTTAAAATTTAAACCCTGACGATGGAATAGAGTCTGGAGTCAGAAAATAATAAAAATTGAATTAGATAAAATCAAAAATAAAAATAGAAATAAATATAAATTGGAAAAATTAGAAATAAAATAAGTAAATAATAATAAACTCAAAGAAGAAACAATAATAAATAAATAATAATAAATCACAAATCAAAAAAAATAAAAACCACAAAATAATAAAATAAATTGTATTGCAAACTGCAAAGTCAAATTTAAAAGTGAGCTCCAAACTCTAACGACATTTTACAATGAACATTAATTGAAGAGAGACAAACAAAAACAAATAAAAACAATAAGATGAATAAGAACAGAGAATGAAACACAATGAGTATTATCACGTTTATTACTTGAAATAAAATTTAGAATCATTTCGTAAGATTTATCAAAATTATCTAAATCGGTCATTTTATTTAAAATATTTTCTCACTCTTTTTTTATGAAAAACATTTCTGACAGTAATCGTCTGTTAAGACTTGGTTCAATATCCAAAATATCAAAATCATCCCATTTTATAAAATGTGGAGAAGTGTCACTATTAGAATTTGTCAAATGGTTAGTAATGGCATTATGATATTTGTCATTTAAGTTAGAATTACTCATATGTTCCTTTCTACGAATATGTAGCGGTCTTTTGGTCTGCCCTATATATGATTTACCACAGTTACATTTGAATTTATAAACACAATTACATTGATTCTGTCGCTTGAGTCTATCCTTACCAAGTTTAATGAATTTATTAAATTTTGAATTAACGCTAAAAACAGTTTGAATTTAATTTTTTGAATATGTACTTTAATTATCTTAATTATTGTTAAAATAGTTTTTATTATTTTTTAATTTTGTATATATTTTTTGAATAGACTCCCTGAAGAGGAAATCGATTAATTAATAAAAAAAGTTTATTTTTTCTTTAAAAATTTAAGAAAAAAACAATTGGGTCAAAATTTCTCAGAAATATCAATGTTGGTCGGGGGTCTTTCGATTTTTTTGAAAATGGGTATATCTTTAGTGTTAGAAAAGATGTGATTGTAGGTCAAAGGGTTTTCAAAAATTTTTTAAATTGTTAGAGTTACGGTGCTTTTAATTTTTAGGTTAGAGTTTCTTTGAAATGCGATATTTTTGACAAATTTTAATGAATCTTTTTCATTTTTTCAGGATGATCTTAAGATTTATAACCGTTTAAAATAAAAATTTTAATTTTAAAAATTTCAAAAAATTTGCCCGGAAAAAAGTCAAAATTTTTATTGAAATTAGTTTTACACTTATTTGGCCATGACCTAGCTTAATAAAACCACAATTTTTAGATTCCTTATGATTTCCCGCGTTTTTTCATTAAAAAAAATTGATGGAGGGTCTAAAACTATAGAAGTTATTTAAATTTTAGTCCGACGGTGCACATATAAGATGTGCTCACTATACGTCACGCGGTCCTCGCGCACAAACCTATTTAGGGTTTATTGAATATCTACTACTTTAGAGTCAGTTGAAGCAGAATATTCTTTACAAATAATTTTTGATTCTATTTAAAAATGTAAGTTAAAAGTCCTTTAAATGTTAGAAAATTGATTCCTTGTAATTTTTTTACAACGATTCTACGGTTTTTAAAAGTTTTGAATAAAAATTAATGATATTTAAAAAGATGGGTCAAACCATTATATTTCGAATAAAGTCGTTGCGGCCTCAAATTAAAAAAATTGATACTTTTAGAATTGAATCTGTATGATCTCTGAATAACGAAATGAAAATAATTATATTTAAATATTTATTACTTTTCTTTAAATATGAGTGTAAAGTGGAGAAGGTGAGAAAAAATGGCACTTTTTTAGCAATTAGAAAATATTTAAAAAAGTATTGATAAATTCTTAAAAGTGCAAAAAGATTTATTGATTAATGTTTAAAATTAGTTGAATAATTATTCTTTAATAATAAAACTAGTAAAAATATAAAAATAATAGATAAAAAAGGTTTTTAATGTCGATCTACCAAATAACCTAATTTTGACGTTTTTATCAATTAATTACGAGAAGGTGGAATTATTGAATTAAATAAAAACTCACCGAATATAGAGTATTTTTTATGAACTTTCAGAATTTCATATTACTTTTTTAATTTTTCCTTTAAATATACAAGAAGAGTGTATAGATTTCGTTGTTATTTAGACGTTGTGAAAGTGCCAAAGTTTTTTAATTTTTCTTTAACAGAGTTATTAAGCTGTAAAGTACGCAACAATTCAGAAATCGCGTACTTTTGACTCAATATTTCTTGTATAAAAATTTTCTAACATTTAAAGGATGTTAATCAAAAATTATTTATAAAGAATATTCTGCTTCAACTGACTCTAAAGTAGTAGATATTCAATAAACCCTAAATAGGTTTGTGCGCGAGGACCGCGTGACGTATAGTGAGCACATCTTATATGTGCACCGTCGGACTAAAATTTAAATAACTTCTATAGTTTTAGACCCTCCATCAATTTTTTTTAATGAAAAAACGCGGGAAATCATAAGGAATCTAAAAATTGTGGTTTTATTAAGCTAGGTCATGGCCAAATAAGTGTAAAACTAATTTCAATAAAAATTTTGACTTTTTTCCGGGCAAATTTTTTGAAATTTTTAAAATTAAAATTTTTATTTTAAACGGTTATAAATCTTAAGATCATCCTGAAAAAATGAAAAAGATTCATTAAAATTTGTCAAAAATATCGCATTTCAAAGAAACTCTAACCTAAAAATTAAAAGCACCGTAACTCTAACAATTTAAAAAATTTTTGAAAACCCTTTGACCTACAATCACATCTTTTCTAACACTAAAGATATACCCATTTTCAAAAAAATCGAAAGACCCCCGACCAACATTGATATTTCTGAGAAATTTTGACCCAATTACAAGTATGGAAATGTTAAAAAATATAACGAATTAAATAAAAAATGGTGTGTCAGTTATAAAATAATTAAATCTTCTAAATAATATTGCATCATATAAGTTTAAAAACAAACTATGCCAAAATTTGAAAGACATTCATAAACAAATAATGTCTTGTTCTCTTTTATTCTCTTTTATTATAGTGTTGTAATTTAATAAAAACAATTTTTTCGTTTACATTATCAGAAATATTATTGAAATTTCTGCTGTTTCTATTTGCCTCGAATTTCCAGTTTTTAGAGGTAAATAGAAACATTCTCCTCTTTTTAAATAAAGTTTGCAAATTGATAAAATTAAAGATGATTTTTGTTGTAGTATTATTAAGAGATAATTATAAATTTTTGTATAAATTTTTAGTTTAGTTTTTTCCAAATGCATGTGAAAAAAGTGAAAGGGTGTCTTCTCTGATTTTCAATTATTTATGTAATAGAATATATTTTTGTATATACTGATGCTAATGAACAAACTGAAAATGGGAGATTGTTTAGAACCTGTTGGAGGTGATCTAAGGTTCAAGATTTAAGGCCGTATATTTATTTTTATAATTTTTTATTTAACAGAAGTAACTAAGGTTTCGATTTACCCCTTGTTTCTATTTACCTCATTTTGCCTTAAGGCTGTGTCCAAGTTGCAAAATGTAAACAAACCAAGCACTAAAATCACATTTTTTAAACATCTTTTTCTCTCACAAAAATTACCATTAGAAATTTTTTTTTACAAAAATTATAAATTAGAGTGTCAAAGTTTCCAAAAAATCATTTTTGAGTGTGATCAATAAATAGCGATTAGTAAAGTAACTAATTAAAATGATCTATAAAATAGCATTTTTGACGTGTCGCGAAAAATAAACTGTTTGAGTATAAGTATATCAACCGCACTGACGATGAAGAAGTCTCACATCAACGATTGGACCTTCAACATGTGGAAAGCAGTCTGCTAACCCGAAACTTATGCGTCAGCGCCACCACTAAACTTGTTCATCTGCACTCTCAAACTGGGTGACCCACGTACCCAGTTGTCATTTTCTAAACTTTTTGGGAAGTTTGTCTATCGAAAACGGTAACGCTACGCACCCAGTGCCGGGCGATGAGACTTTCCATGCAGTGAGATACGAAATTTTGTGACAGTGGGAAGACAGACTTCTCAAAGGTTTTTCCGTGTACGCGCACGCGCAAACCTTGCCAAGGAAGCATTGATATCACTATGCAGAAACACACATTTTGTTTTACTCTGAAACGCAGTTATTTTCTCATGTTTTCAGCTATGCTTGGTGTAGTAACCAAATTCAACACTTCAATTTACCATTTTTATAAAGAAAATGTAAATTTGCACTCATTTGTAAAAATAGGTCCCGCGAAAAAAGCAGTAACAGAAGACCGAATTGTGTACTTTTTTCGCGGTTCCTATTTTTACAAATGAATATAAAATTACAATTTCTTTATGAAAATGGTAAATTTAAGTCTTGGATTTGGTTACTACACCTAGCATAGCTGAAAGCTTGTGAAAATAACAGCGTTTCAGAGTAAAACAAAATGTGTCTTTCTGCATAGTATTGTCAATGCTTTCTTGGCACAGTCTGCGCGTGCGCGGAGAGCATCAGAGTTCACATGTTGAAGGTCCAATCGCTGATATGAGACTTCTTCATCGTCAGTGCTGTTGATATACTCAAACAGTTTATTTTTTGCAACGTGTCTAAAATGCTATTTTACAGGTCATTTGAATTAGTTATTTTACTAATTGTTATTTATTGATCACACTCAAAAATGATTTTTTGGAAACTTTGAAACTCTAATTCATGATTTCTAAAAAGAATGTGTTAAAATATTAATTTTTGTGAGAGAAAAAGATGTTTAAAAAATGTGATTTTAGTGCTTGGTTTGTTTACATTTTGCTTTGTTTACATTTTGCAACTTGGACATAGCCTTAACAATGGTTTTGTTAGTTTAAGAATAATAAAAAAATTATTCTAATAAATTAAAAAAAATAATTGTTATAATTTCAGGCATTCCTCATGGACACACTGGCCACGTGAGATTTTTAACATTCGTCGAAATGTCAACACAATCAAAAAGTAGCACACGTTCAAAAATGAGTCGCTACACTTATGACACAGGCAATGCTCAACAAAATAATATAAATCATGGAAAAATTCTCGTAATATCGGGTGGTGATGGTTACGAGGACTTTCGTGGACCACAAGCATCAGTTGAACTTCAAGCCGGTCGCGAGGACTCAACAAATCATCTGCTATTGTGGAAGGTTTGATACACCACAAACCGGCATAATGTCCGAAAAATAATTTCTGAATTTCGTCATGACACGTCGTCGAGTGAATCGAGTCACGTCGTTTGACAACAAAAGGAAGTCCCAGTGGTTCTTGATAAATCTTTGGGATTACTGAATTTACTTCTCGAACCTATGGAAACAACTTTGCCATTTGGGGGAAGCGATTTACTTCCTTCAAAGTTAAAATGGACGGCGAGTTGGTTGAACAAGGAAAAGAAAAATGAGAGGAAAAAAAGTTTAGTTAATGGTTTGGGGTCTACTGTTGAAGTCAAAACCCTGGCAAATTTCTTTATCGGTGTAAAGGAAAACAAATAAGAGAATGAAAGGAGAGGGTTGTAAATTTTACCTCCCGTGAAAAAGAAGCATCCTTAGCTAATTTTCCAAAGACGTGAGTTTCACAAAAAAAATTTACTTAAAGTTAAATTATAATCCCAAAAAAAGTTCCATAAACTCTTCATTGACATGACTTATCCGTATTTCAAGTATCGAACTATTTTCAGATATTTATAACTCTTTTATCTTCTGAAAATAAATTCAACAGATAAAATTCCAATTTTTTTAATTAGAAAATTTGCTATTTGGAAAATTAATTTATAGCGACCATCGAATACTAGGGAATGCTTTTATTTGTTTGTTCTGAAAAGAATTCATCGCACTGCCTGCAAGAATTCAAAGATAATGTTATCTTTTTTACACAATTGTTACTAATTTAATGAAAATCATCTATTTGCTCTTCTTGACTAATTATTTCTACCATCGAATAAATAAATAAATACGTGTTTCTTGTGATATAAAACTTTGTCGTGTGAACACAGATATTATTGGCTTTCTTTTTTTGCTACATGTATAAATTTTTGTACAATAAAAAGCATTTTATGAAAAACCATTCTTAGTGAAAGAGCAAGTTTTCTAAAACCAAAAGCAAAAGGTAAGAAAGCTTTTGAAGCTCTAAATAATTGTCTATTGTGTACATTGTATAACAATAAATGCTTCAATTTCTTTATTGTAATCAAGAACTATTACATAATATATAATAATAATATACCAACGAGTATAAAATAAGAATTCACTCTCGAAATAACATTTTTCGACGAAATTATTCAAAATCGACTGCTGCCTTCACATCAGACAATATAATCCAAACTATTTTTTCTTCAATTAAAATCTCATACCAATTGAAGATCCGGATCTTAAAAGGGCATACGCGCGAACACGCGGCCAGTCAGTTGGCTCCTGGAGATAAAATTATGAAGTTGTTCAAAATTAATTTTAATATATTGTTTTTTGTACAGAATTTCAAGGCGCATCTTTTTTTTCTCTTAACATTTTTTTCTATAATTTTTTGTTTTCACGTAAATGGCAAAAAACCTAATTTTTTAAGTTAAGAAGTTTTAATTAAATCTCGACTTCAACTCGTGACTAATCCGTTAAATAATTATATTTTTACACGAAATTTGCACACAATATTCTTCAAACTGTTCCAAAAGTGAAACAATGATTGAAATTTTTTTTTAAAAATGTTATGTCTAAGTAAATAATTATTTAAATAATTTTGTCCAAATTTTAGTGAAATTATTGATTTTTAATCTAAATTGTATAATAAAAAAATACAGTACCTGAAAAAGCACGCCTAAAATTCTAATTAAAAAGTGCCAAAAAAGTATAGCAGGTAGAAAAATTGCCTAAGTAGAGCTTCCTTCGTTTGAATTTTAATTTTAAAAAAATGTCAAAGAAGGGTCAAAATTTCTCAGAAATATCAATGTTGGTCAGGGGTCTTTCGATTTTTTTGAAAATGGGTATATCTTTAGTGTTAGAAAAGATGTGATTGTAGGTCAAAGGGTTTTCAAAATTTTTTTAAATTGTTAGAGTTACGGTGCTTTTAATTTTTAGGTTAGAGTTTCTTTGAAATGCGATATTTTTGACAAATTTTAATGAATCTTTTTCATTTTTTCAGGATGATCTTAAGATTTATAACCGTTTAAAATAAAAATTTTAATATTAAAAATTTCAAAAAATTTGCCCGGAAAAAAGTCAAAATTTTTTTTTGAAATTAGTTTTACACTTATTTGGCCATGACCTAGCTTAATAAAACCACAAATTTTAGATTCCTTATGATTTCCCGCGTTTTTTCATTTAAAAAAACTGATGGAGGGTCTAAAACTATGGAAGTTATTACTTTTCTTTAAATATGAGTGTAAAGTGGAGAAGGTTAGAAAAAATGGCACTTTTTTAGCAATTAGAAAATATTTAAAAAAGTATTGATAAATTCTTAAAAGTGCAAAAAGATTTATTGATTAATGTTTAAAATTAGTAGAATAATTATTCTTTAATAATAAAACTAGTAAAAATATAAAAATAATAGATGAAAAAGGTTTTTAATGTCGATCTACCAAATAACCTAATTTTGACGTTTTTATCAATTAATTACGAGAAGGTGGAATTATTGAATTAAATAAAAACTCACCGAATATAGAGTATTTTTTATGAACTTTCAGAATTTCATCATACTTTTTTAATTTTTCCTTTAAATATACAAGAAGAGTGTATAGATTTCGTTGTTATTTAGACGTTGTGAAAGTGCCAAAGTTTTTTAATTTTTCTTTAACAGAGTTATTAAGCTGTAAAGTACGCAACAATTCAGAAATCGCGTACTTTTGACTTAATATTTCTTGTATAAAAATTTTCTAACATTTAAAGGATGTTAATCAAAAATTATTTGTAAAGAATATTCTGCTTCAACTGACTCTAAAGTAGTAGATATTCAATAAACCTTAAATAGGTTTGTGCGCGAGGACCGCGTGACGTATAGTGAGCACATCTTATATGTGCACCGTCGGTCTAAAATTTAAATAACTTCCATAGTTTTAGACCCTCCATCAATTTTTTTTAATGAAAAAACGCGGGAAATCATAAGGAATCTAAAAATTGTGGTTTTATTAAACTAGGTCATGGACAAATAAGTGTAAAACTAATTTCAAAAAAAATTTTAATTTTTTCCGGGCAAATTTTTTGAAATTTTTAAAATTAAAATTTTTATTTTAAACGGTTATAAATCTTAAGGTCATCCTGAAAAAATGAAAAAGATTCATTTAAAATTGTCAAAAATATCGCACTTCAAAGAAACTCTAACCTAAAAATTAAAAGCACCGTAACTCTAACAATTTAAAAAATTTTTGAAAACCCTCTGACCTACAATCACATCTTTTCTTACACTAAAGATATACCCATTTTCAAAAAAATCGAAAGGCCCCCGACCAACATTGATATTTCTGAGAAATTTTGACCTAGAATCTTTAGAATTAGAAAATTTTATAAACTAATAGCTCAATTATCTTTATAGAATTCTTTTTAAAATAATTATAATGAATGATAATCAAATAATCAAAAAATTGCGGAACCGAACAAACAAAGATTATAAATAGCCATAAATTATACATTTTTATTTAATTTGTGTAAAATATGATGACGATAAAATTATATTTCCAACGATTCAATGTTTGTGACTAATTAACAAAGTGCATATCTGTTAAATATATTTGTTTAATATATACGTATATTTATTATTCAATTAACATTTCTCAAGAATTCCTCATTTTTCAAATATCTTACTATTAAGGAAATCAAAAAACTTCAATGAAAAAAACATGACTGAGTATTGTCCAGAGTAGTATAGCTAGGCCGGTTCTACGAGTTTTTGTCGGTAATACAGATTCCTACTTACCGACAAAATCCTCGTAAAACCGGCCCTTGGTGGGGGATCCTCATTTGCATATATGCAAATTAGTTAACCCTTTTAATCTGCATATATGCAAATTAGTTAACCCTTTTAATTTGCATATATGCAAATTAGTTAACTCTTTTAATTTGCATAACCCTAATTTGCATACGTTTACTATTGTTAATAAATTACATATTCCTAATTTGCATACGTTTTGAATTGTTAACCCTTTAAGTTTATGCAAATACCACCCACTTTCACCCACCCTTTTTAACTTTTATGCAAAATCCACCCTTTTAGACTATGTAGTTAACCACCCCCTCCCACCCACCCATTTTTTTAAAGTATATTTTCTATACTACCACCCACCACCACCCACTTTGCATAAACCAGAAATTTCAAAAATCGTATAGAGAACCGCGAGGGACCAAGCGTTTGCCAGATACCGCGCGGGCGCTGTAAGTAGTGGGAGAGGGTGGTGGTGTTGTAAGGCTCAGTGCTCAGCAGAGGTGCGCGTACGGTTTCCGCGTTGAGTGAGTGGATAGTTCCATGCGTCAGACCTTGCTGTCTGACTCATGCAGGGTGCTTCACTAGCGCTACAGCACCGTAGGGATAAAGGTATTGTTAAAAAATATGTAAGCAAGTTTCAACTTGCTTATTTTCAAAATCACAATAGTATTGTGTGGATATCTTAATACAAGTTTTAACCTGCATCTGGAATAGAATACACACATTGTCTAAAAACCTTCAGACAGGTTTTAACCTGCCTATAGATAATAATAAAGACATTTTTTAAGAAACCTTTTAGTGGCGTCATTTATTTTTTATACAAGTTTGAACACGTCTTCCAAATGACTTCTTTTTAACTTAAAGTAGAGGTAGTTGCGTGCGCAGTCGTTAAAGTGGGAGTAAAAGGATGGAAGTTAAAGTTTACACCTAAGGAACATGAAAAAGCAAACTAAAACACAGCACTACATTAAATAAAATATCCATCCTTCGCACACGTTAAATCAGATAAAAATAGCAATAAGTCCCTTTAATGTTACCAGACATTTAGTAAAGAACAAGTTGTTCATTTCATGACCATTTAGCTTCCTCAATATATATTATTATATCTAATTTTAAAAGTTAAATCATTATAATAGTTTATTAAATATAATTAATAAAACTTCTTTTTAATAGATCAAAAAAAATAATGTTATAGAGTTTATCATTAATTTTACTAATTTTCAAAATTATCTTAATATTTAAAATAACAAAATTTTAAAATTCTTATATTTATTTTAATTTTAAAATCAGATACATTTTATCTATATTAAAACATATGTTATATTTGTTCTTTTAAAGTGTTATGATAAAATGTCAAAAAATACAAAATTTTAATTCTTTGTTAAAAATTAAAATATTTATTAATTCTATAAATTTTGATAAAATATATACTTTATATACATAAATCGATTCGTTTTTATGTGAGGAATGCAAGTACATACATAAGGCTTTAAATTAAAAAAAATTTGTCAAATACTTTCTGAAATTTCACCCTTTGTAATATGGTTTATTAGGAAAGAAATTTTCATAGTAAAGTATATGGAACATGTGACCATTGAATAACATAACCTTTATTTTTTGTATCGATTCCTTTGTTCCTTTTAAAATCGAGTTTTAACCTGCTAAACCATTTTTCGTTCATGTGTTACGAAATGTCGTTTAGACTCTTTTCTGGGGGAACAACCAATGAGAAAAGGCGGTGTGCTTGTGTTGATAAATTAGTTATGTGTGAGAATGTAAGTGTTCAGAATTTGCAGGAACGTACCTAATTAAAAAATGAATCTATTTATATTTTAAAATAAATTATATTTAAAAATAATATTTAATACCTAAAAATCTGTTTTTTGTATAAAGTGAAAGTGAATTTGCAATTTATTACTATTTAAACATAGGTACATTTGATTATTAAAGACTTTTATCAAATCTATATAACTTATGTTAACATAACCTCAAAATTAAACTAATTTCCGGCCCTGATATTATCCACGTGATTACACTGTCAAACTGATGTTTTCTAAGGTGGGGAATGCTTATACAAGGCAAAGGGTTAAACATTATCAGGCAACGTCATTATTCACGTAAAGATCAGTGAATATCTGCATGAAGACATTCACTGTCAGAATATATCTTATTAAGTGTAAAAATATTAATGTAAAAAATTTATATATTACGTTGCTTAAGAATAACTTGAATTTTCTACAAAGTACATTCAGCTTTTCCAAATGTTAACTTATTTAATGCTCTGTCTACTAATGTGACAGTTATCATCTAAAATCTTCTACTTGAGTTGTTAAAAAGAAATTGACTAATGACACTTTTGCATCTACAGTTCATGTTTATACAGAATTTATTAAAACGGAAACAGTCATAAGCTTCTGCATGAGTACTCTGGCATTCTGACTTAGAGAATTCATCACAAGATTTTAGCCACATTGTGAGGCTTTACTAGATTTGATAAATGGTTAACTTCTTCACATGTTAGCTTTAACTTTTATAAAAGTTAACTTTAACTTTTCTAGTAGTTAACTTTAACTACCTGAAAATTAACCTTAACTTTTTCAATAATGCACGGAGAAAAATGGAGTATTTAGTAAACTATCTGGAGGGATAAACAGACTATATGAGGCGATATTTCTCAAACGTCCCAGTCCAAAATTATAAGTCTTTGGATTGTGTTGGTATTTTGGGAAATTGTTGCCCTATATGAAAGTAATAAATCTGTAAAATATTAGCTCTTTAAAAAAAATTGTAGAAAGTGGTGGGGGTTAAAGTTCTGACATTTTAAGTAACACTGCCATTTTCAAAACCATGTAACTTTTATAAAACTTTATCGATTTTAATTTGTTTATAATGGATTTAAAGCATTTTTCATCTACTTCCTTAAAATTTTACAAACAAATTTTTAAAAAAAATTTTAAACAATTTTTTTTCAAAAATTAAGTTTATTTTTTAATTTTGACCTTGATGGGTATTTAAAAAATTTTTTTTTTTTTTATTGGAAAGCTGACATTTTTCCAGAAAAAACCATATAAGTTTCATAGTGGGAAGACCAGAAGTTTAGAAGATATTTGAAAGCAAAGTAAGCGGTGCGCCCGGGTTACTGTACGTTACGCCGGCGCTGCGCCGTTAAACGACATAAAAATCACTCTTTTATCTTCATCTGCTTCAGTAAAAGCTCTGCATTTAAACAGGGTTGATACTTCCTATGAATCTTTTTTAATAGTAGCTCTCTGCATTTAACAGGGTTGAGACTGTCATTAAAATAATGCCTGCATTACTTTTACCGAAAAAAATTTAAATATATAATTTTGAAAACGAATGTTTAAACTTTTATAAATTATAATTATTATCAATTAAAATGAGTAATTTTGAAAAAGAAAGATTAAAGTTTTAAGGGAACAATAATTATCATCAATTAAAATAATTAATTTTGAAAAAAATATTGATGTTTCGTAAGTTAAAATTATTGTTATTGGCAATTGGAAAATTTAATTTTGAGAAACAGAAATTTAAGTTGAATAGAAATTGAATATTTTAATAAGATTAATTTTTTAAATTTTAATGTTAAATAGTCATGAGATTCAATTTTTTTATTAATTTAGGTCATTTGTTTTTAAATCTATTATTATTATTATTATTAAACAAATGACCTAAATTAATAAAAAAATTGAATCTCATGACTATTTAACATTAAAATTTAAAAAATTAATCTTATTAAAATATTCAATTTCTATTCAACTTAAATTTCTGTTTCTCAAAATTAAATTTTCCAATTGCCAATAACAATAATTTTAACTTACGAAACATCAATATTTTTTTCAAAATTAATTATTTTAATTGATGATAATTATTGTTCCCTTAAAACTTTAATCTTTCTTTTTCAAAATTACTCATTTTAATTGATAATAATTATAATTTATAAAAGTTTAAACATTCGTTTTCAAAATTATATATTTAAATTTTTTTCGGTAAAAGTAATGCAGGCATTATTTTAATGACAGTCTCAACCCTGTTAAATGCAGAGAGCTACTATTAAAAAAGATTCATAGGAAGTATCAACCCTGTTTAAATGCAGAGCTTTTACTGAAGCAGATGAAGATAAAAGAGTGATTTTTATGTCGTTTAACGGCGCAGCGCCGGCGTAACGTACAGTAACCCGGGCACACCGCTTACTTTGCTTTCAAATATCTTCTAAACTTCTGGACATCCCACTATGAAACTTATATGGTTTTTCCGGAAAAATGTCAGCTTTCCAATAAAAATAAAAAAAAATTTTTTTAAATACCCATCAAGGTCAAAATTAAAAAATAAACTTAATTTTTGAAAAAAAATTGTTTAAAAATTTTTTTAAAAATTTGTTTGTATAATTTTTAGAAAGTAGATGAAAAATGCTTTAAATCCATTATAAACAAATTAAAATCGATAAAGTTTTATAAAAGTTACATGGTTTTGAAAATGGCAGTGTTACTTAAAATGTCAGAACTTTAACCCCCACCACTTTCTACAATTTTTTTTTAAAGAGCTAATATTTTACAGATTTATTACTCTCATATAGAACAACAATTTCCCAAAATACCAACACAATCCAAAGACTTATAATTTTGGACTGGGACGTTTGAGAAATAACGCCTCATATTTGAGGTTAGATGTTTTGTTACCATCTCGGAGGGATAAATAGATACTCCGGTGATCAAGTTGACTATCTCGGAAGGAAAAGTTAACTATCTAGAGAATCAGGCTAACATTCAAAACCTAACCCTCTAACTTTAGCTATCCAGTTTTCTCAGTGTGAAGGAGCAGAGTGAATTCCTGGTAAACAACATATATACACGGAAAAAAATTTCTTGTGCTAGTTACAGGATTTCCAACTCTATCTATGAGCTACGGTTGTAGTATCCACAAACGGCTGAGTTTAGGAAATAAATAAACCAAACTGTGTGTGTCACAAACTGCAACAAACGAACTGCAGGATTTTTTGGTGCTATTATAGATTGATTTGTGCTACACAAAAACAAAATAGAATGGCTAAAACAATGATATCTTATCACAGTAACAAATCCAATAATACAATATGATTGTATTAACCAGAATTATCAAGAATAATTTCTTTCAGTGTCAACTCTCCTGTATAAAGCACAATTTAACCTATTCGTATATTCTACAAAAGACCTTGTGTTTCTCACAAGAAATTCTTTCCGTGCATGTATCCTGACGCGCTGGATGGGACCATCCATTAAAAAAGTGAGTTATACAGAAAGTGTAAAGTTGAACCTCCAATTAATAACTTTTGCTTAAGCAATGCATAACCTCTACATCGACGATGCTTTGGTTTACATTGTTTTAATATTATGGAGTTCTGCAAAGACTACGCATTGCTCAAGATATATTTGTCTATTTTGTCTCTGTTAAAGTCAAAACAAAAGTATGTGAATGACATGTAAGGTAGTAGATATAGGTACAGAGGGACTGATTTTTTGAAGTGCCTTCTTTCTGCATGTAAAAAACTTCAAATTGACAAAAGTTTTATCGTTAAGATTAAAAAAGTATATAAGTTAAAACAATTTTTGAGTTTTGTATATGAAATGTACTTGGTAAAATTAATTTTCGACACTTTTTTCACAGACAAGTAATTGACTCAACGGCGAATTAGAGAAATCGATGATTGAAAATTCTGCTTTGCACGGTCCGACTCTTTTTTTAATATCTCGCGAACCCGTAAATATTTTTTGCTGTTCTTGGTCTCTATTTAAAGCTTAGGTTACAAGGAATTGTCTGTAAAAGTAACAATTTTTTTCATAAACTTTGCTAAACTGTGCCAGGAGTCAAAGTCAGAGTAAGAAATTCCGAAAAAAATATAATTATTTTTTTGTCTTTATAGCATGATATCTCGCTTCCTATTTATGCAATACAACTTAACACAGTAGCATTTCATTGGAAATTTAATAAGCTTTCCAATGCAATTTAAAAATAGCATCTAGCTTCATTTTTAACCGAGTTATCACTGTTTCTGTGCGGGTGTGTTTTTTAATAGCTCGAGATGTTAGCGTTCGCACAATTTCGGACGGTAGTGTATATATAAAGTATATATTTTATTTGAATTTATAGAATTAAACATAATTAAAACCAAAAATTCGCACTTTTATTAGCAATTTATTTCCTTTTTAAAAATTATGTTGCTTTATAATAAAATGTTAATCTAGACTTAAAAACAAACTAAAAATCTTCATTTCATCAAGACAAATCGATTGATGTATAAGAAGAATATATTTTATTAGCATTAATAGAATTAAATAAAATGAAAAAATTCACTTTAAAGCAATTTTTTTGCTTATCGTAAAGAGGAAGCAAAATGTTCATGTAATGAACATCTTAATTCACAACTTGTTTATTTTATATTAGGTTTAAGGTTGTGGTTTTTATACTATTTCAGGAATTTTTTCTATTTTGTATTAGAATTAAGGTGGTGGTGGTTTTTTAGTTCAGGATTTTAAAAGTTTTTCTTAGTTTTAGGTGTATTTTTTAGTTCATTTCAGATTTTTTTTAAATTAAGCTTTTAAGATGCCAAAGTGTAAATCTTCTAAAAAGTCTCGTCAACGTATTGACACTGATGACTGCAATTAAGTTTGTCAGGAATCTGACAACTTTATTAAACAGCAGAATGTTAACTTATTAATACAATGTCATTGAAGGCTGATGTAAAATTCGTTACAGCGTTTGAATGGCAAAACAAGTGTGTACGGTATAAGAATATTATAAGAAATTTTTTTCATAAGTCCAATTTCTCTTCATCACAAAGATCTAGGTGCTTAAATTTAATTGAAAAAATTAAATACTTGCGCTGCCATTTTGATAATTTAATGAAACGCGGTGCAGGTGTGCAAGTGTCGAATGATAGAATGAAATGGGTGGATTTTGATGAAGCGTTTGAAGGTAGATTACAAAATAGTGCTGTAATGAATTTAGATTGCAAGGATATAAATGAATTCCTTGATGATGCCTTTAGTTTGTTTAAGGTTAACATTGAAAAAGCGTTACATAGGTTTGGTCCGTTGAAAGTGTATACTGTATTTGATTGAAGAAATTGAATTTATCATTCGGTAGTATTAATATTAAAGGTGGAAGAATTTAATCAATTATCCGAATCAAAATCTCTCGAAAATAAATTTCTTGAGTAAGCACTAGATTTCGTTATGAAAATACAATACTTTTCATATGTATCGACAGCACAGCCGTCCTAATACAGAAATCCGCTTTTTCTGAATAGTATTTTTTCGAAATTATTTAATAATTTCAAAATTATCAAAGAACTCAGAAAAAATTTGTTAGCATGGTGGGATAGAAAGGTTGGTTTGAAAGGTCGTGGGCTCGTATCCCACCATGCTAACCAATTTTTTCTGAGTTCATTCATAATTTTGAAATTATTAAATAATTTCGAAAAAATAATTTTCCGAAAAAGCGGGTTTCTGTATTAGGACGGCTGTGCTGTCGATTCATATGAAAAGTATTGTATTTTCATAACGAAATCTAGTGCTTACTCAAGAAATTTATTTTCGAGAGATTTTGATTCGGATAATTGATTAAATTCTTCCACCTTTAATGTATACTGTATTGTTTGCGAAATTTGTTAAAGATTCAATTGATGGAAAAACGGAAGAAATATCCGATTTAAAGACATTTATTGCAAAAACTGGTGATATTTTAGTTACAACTCTTTTAGATGACTGGTACAATGCAAATGTTAAACAAGTAACCTTAAAAAGAATGGAGGAATTCCAAGAGAAAGATTCTAATTGGAGACTTCACTCTATTGAAAGGTTAGAGGTCAACATTAACAAGTACAATCCTATGCGCGCAAGTTCTTATATAAATTTGCCAGCTGCTATCAATCGAAAGCATGCCTGCATAAATGTTCAAAACGCTGATAATCAGTGTTTTAAGTGGTCAATATTGTCAGCCCTATACCCAGCAGACAAAAACGCGGAACGAGTTTCAAAATACCAACCCTATGAAGATACACTCAATTTTAGTGGAATAGAATTTCCTGCTTCTCTAAAAGACATTTTCAAGTTTAAAACCTTAACAACATTTCAATAAATGTATATGGACTTGTCAAAAAAAGTGAGAAGTTTACAGTTTCACCTTTACATCTTTCATCTCAAAAGAAGATGAATCACGTCAATCTTCTTCGTATCGAAGATTACTACGTAGATGAAAATCTAAGTGATGATGAGGAGGATGAGGAAAATGAAATAAATCTCATCTCTTTTAATTACCATTATGTTTGGATAAAGGATTTATCAAGACTTGTTAGTTCCGATTTATCAAAGAAGAAAAACAAGAAATACATTTGTGATTGCTGCCTCCATTACTTTGGAAATAAAAATAAGCTGCATGAACATGAAGAAACTTGCAGGAAGATGAATGACACCAAAATTAAACTACAAGAAGTAGGGAAAAATTTTGTGGAATTTAAAAATTTCCAAAACAAGGAGCGTGTGCCGTTCATCATTTATGCCGATTGTGAGAGTCTTTTAGTTCCAGCAGAGAATCCACAACAAGCCAACAACACTGAGGTTTTCCAAAATCATAAACTGCTCAGTATTGGCTACTACTTAAAGTGTAGTTTCGATGATTCATTATCCACATATAAAGCATCACCAAAGGATAAGGAAGATCCCGCTAAATGGTTTTCAACTGAGTTGAAAAATTTGTCTGAAAATTTAGATTTAATGTTCAAGAATCCTATTCCAATGGAAGCATTAAGTCCACATCAATTAGCAGCATTTCGAAGTCATAGTAATTGTCATATTTGTAAAAAGAAATTCGTGAATGGAGATATAAAAGTGCGAGACCATTGTCATCTAACAGGGAAGTACCGTGGACCTGCTCATCAAGATTGCAACATTAATTATCACGAGTCGCAGACTATACCTGTAGTTTTTTATAACCTTAGTGGTTACGACGCCCATTTCATTATTGAAGCTATTGTTACATCATTTGATGGTAATGTTAATCTGCTTCCTATAAATAAAGAAAAGTATATTGGTTTTACTAAAAATGTAAAAGATAGTTTTTTGAAGTTCCGTTTCATCGACTCTTTTAAATTTATGGCATCATCATTGGATAAGTTAGCTTCCTATCTTAATGAATATAAAATTGTAAAGTCAGTCTTTTCGAATTACAATGATGAAAAAATTAAATTGTTAACGCGTAAAGGGGTATTCGCCTACGAGTACATTGACTCAAGGGGAAAACTTGATAAAACACAGTTACCGGCGAAAGAAAAATTCTATTGTACATTAAATGATTCGAATGTTTCTGATGAAGATTATGTAAATGCGCAGAAAGTATGGAATGAGTTTGGTTGTCAAAATCTAAGAGATTATGTGTATTTGTATATGCAAACTGATATATTGTTACTTGCAGATGTTTTCGAAAATTTTAGAAATCAGTGTTTAATTTCATACAGTCTTGATCCAGCACATTATTATACAACGCCAAGATTGACATGGGATGCCATGCTAAAATATACGAATATAAGATTGGAGCTCCTCACAGACATTGACATGGTAATGTTTATCGCACGTGGAAAAAGAGGTGGGGTGAGTCAGTGCACAAATCGGTACGCGAAAGCAAATAATCCTTACATGGAGAATTACAATGAGAGTGAGGAAACATCTTATATTATGTACTTTGACGCAAATAACTTGTATAGTTGGGCCATGGTTCAATCCCTTTCCTATGGTGGCTTTGAGTGGGAAGAAAATTTTGATAATCATTTTAATTTTAATGTTTCAGATGATAATCCAATTGGGTACATCCTTGAAATTGATTTGGATTATCCGGATCAACTTCATGAAAAGCATAGTGTTTTCCCCTTTTGCCCAGAACGCTCAAAGCCACCAGGGTCAAAACAGGAGAAGCTCCTAACTACCCTCCTACCGAAATAAAAGCACGTTCTCCATTATCGTGCCTTAAAACAAGCTATTGACAACGGTTTAGTTTTAATTCACATTCATCGCATCTTAAAATTCAAGCAATATACTTGGCTTAAAAGTTACATCGACTTTAATACAATTCAGAGAACAAATGCTAGTAATGAGTTTTAAAAAAACTTGTTTAAATTAATGAATAATGCAGTATTTGGCAAAACAATGGAGAACGTGCGAAAACATGTGGACATTAAACTTGTGACAAAGTGGGGGGGTAGATATGGAGCTGAAGCCCTAATAGCAAAGCCTAACTTCTGCAGCAGGACTATCTTTAAGGAAAATTTAGTTGCTGTAGAACTTAGAAAAATGGAGATTTTTATGAACAAACCACTTTATGTTGGCTTGGCAGTTTTAGATGTTTCAAAAACTTTAATCTACGACTTCCACTATGATTATATGCTAAAAAAGTATAATGAAAAAAATTGAAATTGTTGTATATTGACACTGACAGCCTAATTTATGAAATTAAATGCTCTGATGTATATGTAGACATGAAAGAAGACATTCATAAATTTGATACTTCCGATTTCCCTGTAAATAACGTTTACAGTATTCCGCAAGCCAACAAAAAAATTTTAGGAATGATGAAGGATGAGTGCAACGGAAAAATTGTAACAGAATTTGTTGGCTTGCGAAGCAAAATGTACAGTGTTCGCGTAGAAGACAAAGATTTCATAAAAAAGGCTAAAGGTGTAAAGTACGTCGTTGTGAAGATTGCATTAAGTCCTTACGATGACAAGAGATATTTGTTAACAAACAGCACCGACACCCTTGCATGGGAACACTGTAAAATTGTAGACATTATGGAAGAAGAAGAAAATGGATCATTGTAAATAGAAAAAAAATTGTTAATAAGGCGAGAGATGGGAAGGAATTGGTTGTTTGAATAAAAAAACAAAGGTTATACATTTTATGTTTACTTTATTTGAAAATTACCTTAACCTAATTACATCTTTTTAACTTATTTTAACTTTATTTTAACTTATTTTAACTTATTTTAACTTTATTTTAATTTATTTTAACTTTACTTTAACTTATTTTAACATTAATTTAACTTATTTTAACTATACTTTAACATTACTTTAACTATATTACATATCAGATTTTTTTTATCCAACTATTATGTGAGCTATCGAATCCAAGCCATTTCACGTATACATCATTACCATGAGTCTTAAGAACTTTTTCTATAAGGTAAACATCTGAATATTGGACTTTCAGCAATTCTTCTTCATAGAAACCACCTTCGATGGGTTGATTTTGGTAATCTTTCAGCTTGTATGTAACTGGTTTTGTTGATTTAACTTTGTCCACGGTGAATATTTCCGTTGTCCAGTTGGGTGTATATCCTTTTTCAAAGATATTTTTGTACTTGCTAACTCGAACTCTGTCTCCAACTTTGAATTTTGATCTTTTTAGCGGAATTCTACGTAGTTTACAGATACGTCTCAGCAGTTCTCTTGTATCTTCTACGGTGACATCTTTAGGTTTTATGCCAATAGTACGATGCTTTTTATTATTGTACTTTAACATGAGAGTTGGTAAAAGATTGATCCATTTATAATTGCCTTGCAAACTGAATTCTGGCCACATCATATTCTTTAAAGTGCGGTTAAATCTTTCAACAATTGAGGCTTTTAAATTACTATAGGCAAATTTTTTGGAATTCAGCCTTGTTTTAGAATAGTTTTCATCGCCAATGAAATATCATTTTCATTCTTACTCTTTACAGGTACAGCCCAGGCATATTTGGAAAATCTGTCTATAATTGTGAGCATGTATTTGAAACCTTTATTAGAATAAGAATAAGGTATCATTTCAACTAAATCTGCTTGCCAGGTTTCATCTATACCACGCATTTGAACTTTTCGACGAGGATAATTTTTTCTAGCTTGTTTATGCAGTTCAGTTACAACTGTTAATTTTTGATCATCCATCAATGTTGTATAAATTTAGCCTCTTTGATAATGTAATTTTGCTGCAATTCAATTTCTTTAAGTTTTTCGTTTACTCTATCCTCGATAATTCGGATATAAATATTCAAATCATCTATAGCTGATCTTAAAGAAGATGTAATTTGAAAAACAATTTTTATCTCGTTTTTAATAATTTTCTGTGCAAGTCTTAAGTTAACAGCGTCTTGTTGCTCTTCAGCGTCTTGAACGTTGCAAAGTCTTTTGTTGTCAATGTTGTATTATCCACTTTGAGAAATTTTAAATCCAATACCAGAAGGTCCAGGAAGTCCACGACTTGCAAGAGGCCGTGACAAGGGATGACCAAACACATCAATGCTCATTTTAATACTAAGCTCTATTTGCTTGTACTCTTCTAATTTATAATGTGAGCTTCACGTAGTTCTTCAATAATTGACATAATTTCATTATTGTGGCTTGAATTTCCAGCTTGCTGCGATGCTACACGCAGACGTAATCGGTCCACTAATTCATTTGGATCATCCCAATAAATGTAGTCTGGGTTAAATTGTTTCTTTGCAATCATAAATTAAGGGAATTTTTTTCAAAGCTTCTTCCTCTTTAAAACACCACTACCCTTCTTTGGTGTACTCTCAAAAAGTTTTGCAATGACATCAGTGTATTTAGAACTCCTGGTTACATTGACAAGTCCGCTGGAACTATAATTTTTTCGATGTGCATTTGTAGCTACAAGAATTTCTTTATAATTTTCCAAATCATCTGAACTTATTAATGCATGGTTAGGTTTTTGTCTAAATAAAAGTTCAAGCAATCCAGCAGTTTTTAAATATTTTTTCTTCCCAGAAAGTTGAATATGTGAACCTTCTAAATCAACTAGTGTATCTCCAATTATAAAAGAACCATTAGGAAGCTTACGCACACCATAAACTATGTCTAAAAAACTTTTCCTGTTTTTATTAAATAATTGAATAAATTTATTTGTTAAATTTTCATAATTAAGTTCTTCTTGTTGTTGAAAGTTGTTGCTATTATCAAGTAGAGTGTCATTGAGTAGTGTTTTATCAATTTCCTCTTCCTCATCAACAGCAGTTGAGAAAGAAAAATCATTTTCATCCTCTTTTTTAACTTTTTCTTTTTTAATATTTTTGAATGATATGTCAGTTATGTTCACTAATTTTTCAAGAGGAGTTACTAATGGTTCAAAAGTTTTTTTCAATACTGTTTCTGCAGCCTCTTTACCCATTTTGAGTAAACGATGTTTCCGCCTAATAGCATCACCTGCTTTTGCTATTTGACGAAGCGTTTCTTGTTCTTTTCTGTACATGTTTTCTTAGTGACAAGATAAACTATACTAATGAAAAATTTAATAAAGTTCTTATATTTATAGTGAAATGAAGCAATCAAATTCTCTTCTATATCTCCCCTCATTAAAATTACGGTCCTTATCAATAACAACAAATCCATATTTGTCAGATTTCCAACATTCTAAACATAAATCGCGAAATTGAGTATAACTCATATCTGTATTAACATGATCTTCATATACATGTTTCAGATTCTTTTCATCTTGTCTAAATAGAACCAGTAAATTAACATTATCTCGAACTAGATGTTTAGGAATACAAGCATACGTTTGACATAAATAGAAACTGTCAACGTTTACATGTTTACCCATACAAAAGAAAGCTCTAACATGCTGTCTGAAAACAGACTGCCATGGCGTTTAATCTTTTTTTCATTAGTCTCAACATCTATACTAGAGATTGACAGTGCGACGGGTTGTTTCGTGAACTGCATCTTGACAGTATAGTAACTGCACTAAAATCTATAAATACTTAGCTTTTATAGTTACTTTTGTCAGTTTCACATCAACCTTTGTAGAGTGAAGAATGATTTTGCATCAGGAGGTAAAAAAGAACGCTATCAAGGAAAAGGATTAATTAATCGTATTATTAATAGTTTATCGTTTAAGTTACATTTACCAGGATACCAATTCTGTGGTCCTGGTACAAATATGGCAAAGCGCTTGTCTCGAGGTGATCAAGGAATTAATCCATTAGACGCCGCATGTAAACAACACGACATTGCATATTCGCAAAATCGTGAAAATATTGAAGCAAGAAACGAAGCAGATAAAGTATTGGCTAAGAAAGCGTGGGAACGTGTTAAAGCTAAAGATTCTAGTGTGACTGAAAAAGCAGCTGCTTTAGCTATATCTGGAACCATGAAAGCTAAATCAAAATTAGGCATGGGGTGCGAAGAAGAAAGTCATCCATAAAAAAGAGTAAAAAAATATGTAAGAAGAAACAAATAGCTCTAAGGAAAATTGTTGATGCTGCACGAAAAAGTATGGTTCTTAGTAATAATAATACTGAAGAAACAATTCGAGCAGCTATGGTTGGTGCACGAAAAAGCAATACAGAATGTTGGTGGTAAATCCAAAATTTTATCACCTAGAATTTTTCCTGTACCTACTAAAGAAGGTGGAATTTTACCACTAGTTCCAATTTTTGCTGGACTTAGTGCTTTAGGGGCTCTTGCTGGAGGTGCTTCAGGAATAGCAAGAGCTGTTAATAAGGCTAAAACAGCTACTGAACAACTTGCAGAAGCTCATCGCCACAATAGAACTATGGAAGCTATATCGCTTGGAAAAGGATTACATTTAAAACCTTATAGACACGGATTAGGTCTCCACTTAAAACCCTACATTCAAGGAAATGGAAGTAATAATCAAACATCAATAAAAAAGAAGCGAACAACAAGGAGAAAAAAAACTTCTTTTAAAGCTACCTCACCGTCCACTCACTGATTTTGATCTGTTAAAGTATGCCAAAGCTGTTAAAATACCTCATTTTCGTGGTATTTTTATGCGAAATGAACTACCTGTAAGAGGTTCTCACAAGTATGAATCAGGAATAAATAATCTTGATAATAAAGAAGGTGCTGGAACACATTGGGTAGCATATAAAAAATTCAAAAACGAAACAATGTATTTTGATAGTTTTGGAACCTTGCTCCACCAACAGATTTTGTCATTTACTTGGGTGATGGAAGCTTAATAAAATATAATTATGCAATATATCAAAGTTATGAAACATTTGTTTGTGGACACTTGTTTCTTAAATTTTTGTGTAATCAACTAAATATTAAGGGCTGTTTTAACCTTTATAAGACTATGTATCACCTGTAAGCTTTTAGTATAAAATCTGACTGCAACATGAGTCATTCATTTACTTTAACGTTAACAGGAAATTCTTCAGTTCTTGAAGCTGAATATTTCCCTCCAATAGAACTAAATTCAAATAAAAGTTATGTACTTGGTCTTGTTGAACTTTTGACTTTTAATTCATTTCCAAATGTTGATAAAGGAAATAACAAATTTTACGTTGGAAATCAAGTGATTGATATTCCAACTGGAAGTTATGAAATTAAAGATATTGAATCGTATTTACAAAATTCTGTAAAACCTGGAACTGTTATTAGTATAAAACCTAATAATAATACATTGCGCAGTATTGTTGAATCTAATTTACCAATTGATTTTAAAGCTAAAGATTCAATTGGTAAGTTGTTGGGATTTACATCACAGAAACTATCATCCCACAGAGCACATATTTCTGATTTACCTGTAGCCATTTTAAAGGTTAATTCAATTAGAATTGAGTGCAACATAACGTCTGGAGCGTATATAAATAACCAAAAAGTTCACACTATCCATGAATTCTTCCCCAGCGTTCCACGAGTATATAAGATTGTGGAAGTGCCTGCACATGTCATTTACCTTCCGATTGCCACCAAGACAATACATAATATACAGCTACGAATTGTTGATCAGGACGGTGATTTAATAAATTTTAGAGGAGAAACTATAACAATTCGATTGCATATAAAGTCTTTGTAATGGGAATCGTTTACAATCAAAGAGCTTTTGTTGGTGGAAACTATAAAAGTCAACCAATATGAAATTCGAATCGCGGTACAACACCAAGATTTGTGCATTTTACCTAGTAAAAGTTCATCACATATTTTTGGTAGATTAACTAAAAATGATGGAATTACTCTTACACAAAACGTGCATTTAAGTAATAATGCTGTATGTTTTTTGTTTGATGAAATTCACTATGAACTAAATGGTATTGAAATTGATCGCTGTAAATACGTTGGACATACTACAATAATGAAAAATTTTGTCTCACAAACTCCAACTCAGCTTAATTTTATTGAAAATGCTGGATATTCAAAAATTGCAGTTGATGCAAGACTTGTATTGGAAAATGGCTATTTTGATGTCACAATACCACTCATTATGATTTTTGGGTTTGCTGAAGATTATAAAAAAATAATTATGAATGCTAAACATGAACTTATTTTAACAAGAGCACGTTCTGACGTAAATGCTGTAATTCAAACAGGACAAGGAGAGGATGAGGAATTTTAAATTTTCATCAATAAACTTCAATGGATGGTTCCATACGTTTTACCTTCAGACAATAACAAAGTTAAATTGTTAAAATATATTGAAAAGGATCCATTAATTTCGATAAGTTTTAGGTCATGGGAAATGTATGAGTATCCTTTAATTCCTACAAGTTCAAAAGTTTTGAGGCAAATTAAAACATCAACACAATTAGAGAAACCTCGTTATGTTATTGTTGGATTTCAAACAGAAAGAAAAGATAAACGTAAAAAATATGCCTGTCATTTTGACCATTGCAATATTAGAAATATTAAACTCTTTTTAAATTCACAATATTATCCTTATGGAAATTTAAATCTAAACTTTGATCAAAATCAGTACTCTCTACTTTATGAAATGTACGCTAATTTCCAATCTTCCTATTATGGTAAAGATTCAAAACCTATTTTAACAAAGGATATTTTTAAAAGTTTATTTCCTCTAATTGTTATTGATTGTTCTAAACAAAACGAGTTTTTGAAACAAGCATCAGTTGATGTAAGGTTAGAATTTGAAGCAGGAATAAACATGCCAGCTGAGACTACCGCCTACTGCTTAATCATCCATGACCGCGTCATACAATATAAGCCAATCAGCGGCGTTGTAAAGAAACTATTGTAAAGGAGTGGGGGGTCATGTGGTAGGGGTAATTAATATAAAAGCAACTGCTGTTGGTCAAAAAATTCATTCCTGCTTCAACATGGAATTCATTGTAGACGTTCAAGGATTTAAAAGACCAAATAACGAGTTTGTCTTTAAAGAGTTGGCAATACTTCCTCTACAGTCAGATGCTCAACCACTAGTTTTCCTGTTCGAACCTGCTTGTTCTTGGAATTCATTGCCAGGACGCTACAAAAGTGAAAACCTCTGGCTAACTCATAATTACCATGGAATTGACTGGACAGCTGGAGATGTACCATACGTTGAACTTCAATCTATTCTACAAGGAATTCTGCGAGGTGCTAATTCAATCTACATCAAAGGATTAGAAAAAAAGACTTGGCTGGAGAAATTCTTACTTAATGTGCAAAATTTAGATTTTAATTGTCCATCGTTTAAAAAACTTGAAACTAAATTATTGTTAACACCATGTAAACATCATATTCTTTATAGTGAAAACTGTGCCGCAAAAAATGTTAAACTTCTTCAGGAATGGTTTTTGGAACCATCAAATCGATATATAAGTGCTATTACTATTGGAGTTGATGAAACTGACTGTACTTTAAAATCTTTCTACAAAAATTGTGAATCATTTTTGTAAATATAGTTTTTAAAAAATAAATATTATTAATTTAAAACAATGTTTTTTAATTTTAAAAAATCCTTTAAAATTTAATTCAACTATTTTTATAATTCCCAAAAATAATTTTTATTCTAATTCTGAAAAATAACTAAGAGGAGAAGGAAAGTAAATTTAAAACCAATTTATAGGTAAAACTTTGTGTGTTTATTATTGTTTGTTTGTTATTGTTTATCATTGCTGCTTTTTTCATCATTTCCAAGGTGGATGGTTCATCTTCGAAGAGTTTAATGAATCTCGTTGGTAAGTATGTGACAAAATTAGCATCAATCTCAACAATGATCCTAGTACCGTATTTCGTCTGGACCTTCTTTATTTTTGTGACGTAGTACAGTTTATCTTTCATTTATTCCGCAAGCGGCTTCGTCGGCAGGTAACCTTCAAAACGGCCAACAGAGTTAACTTTTTCTAGATCCATTTTTTTAAGATACTTGAAGCTGTAAGAAAACCTTGAACAAAAAAACAAAACGAAAAACTGTAATTGATATATAACCTGTAATATAAATAGAATTCAAAAAACTATCATAATGCTGAAAAATGTAGATGTAATACGAGGTTAATAATAATAATAAGGAATATTTTATACATACTATTACTTGGAAGACCTGCAAGAAAGAATGATTTTTGGCGGCCTGTGATCAGTTTATATAACCAGTGTCCCCACTTTTTTCAAAACCCCACCACACTACTATGCATGCGCAGCTCCAATCTCACCATAATTGCGCAGCTGCAACCACCATATATCAATGATGTATATGACGTCACATCCAGTGTCGTATTTGGTAAATTAGTAAATTTAAAGAAATACAAAAATCACTATAATTTCACTAGGATATAAAAAATGTGGTTTAAGTAATTTATTAGACTTAAATCACAAAATATTTTAATTAATCATTAAATTTACATTGAGATTTTGAATTCAATGGAAATTGGAAAGCCTTTCTGTGTCCAAAGTATATAATCGAAGAAACAATCGATTTCTATACAACAAACTATTCAATTTACAACTTTACGTAAATCATTACGTTACGTAGAACCGAACACGGATCAAATGATGATACAACCAATGTAGTGAATAAGACTTTACTACATTAGATGAATGTTTATGATGCTATCCCATGTAGGTGTAAATGCAGAAATCGTTTAACCAGTAAGATCTATCTGTTAAATAGAAATCTTTTGAACAGATAGATCTTATTGGTTAAATGTTTTTAACGCTTTTACTTCCACATGGGATGATACCTTTAAACTATTAAGCTAAAATGAGGTTGTGTGTATATTTTATTAGCAATATTAGAAATATTTGGAAACTAACCGTTCTTACCATGAAATATTTGACTAATAAAAAATTACTTTATATGAGAATCATGATAAAAAAAACGAATAAAAATATGTAATGAAAAAATCTTTTTATTCTTATTATTGATTATAGGAGAGAAGTTTAAATTTTTTTTATTTTTGAAAAATTTCAAGTTCAATGTTAAAACTATTATTAATCGATTAATTGTTCTATTCATATTTCTTATAATATATTGTGAAATTGAATAACTAAAATTGGTAGAACATTGCTCATAATTATTTATAGTATTAATATAATTTTCATATGAATTACTTAATGTCAAATGAAATTGTATAAATTACTTCTAAATGATGCTAGTAATTATTGCTGCTAAAGTTGAATTGTTCTTTCACAATTTGAAGTTTTAAATCAACAAAAGTTATATTAATACTATAAATAATTATGAGCATCATTCAGAAGTAATTTATACAATTTCATTTAACATTAAGTAATTCATATGAAAATTATATTATTAAAAGTTTATTAAAAATTATATGAATGAAACGAATTTTTCTTTAAAAAAGCGGTATGACAGATTATTTTAAATTTGACATGTAAGAAGTAAAAAATTTATATTTTAAGATATAAATAATATAATTTGATTTGTATGTAAATATATTTTGTTTTAGTTTATTTAAAATTTACTTAAGTTAATTAAAATCAAAATTTTTCTTTTAAAATAAAATAGAATATAGAATAAAATTTAAAAATATATTAAACTGAAGGAACTTTGTTAAAAGTTATAATAATAAAACCAGTAAGTCCTCAAAAAGTGAAAATTTTATTATTATTGGGTCAGAATTTCTCAAACGGATCACTTTAAAAAAAATATTTTTTATTTTCATCCGAAATAATTTGTTTTTACTCCTGGTAGAGTAAAAGAAAGACCCTGAAAATTGTAGACCAAAAAAAAATTTTTTGTTAATGTTATTAACAATTTAATTTTTTTGTAGTCTTAAATTAAAAATTTTTTTTTTCGAAATCCAGTTGACCGTTTTTAAAAATTCAAAAGGGGTTTTCTTCTTCTTGAAACAAAGTATTTAAAAATAATTTTTTTTTGAAAAAAATTAATTTTTAATAGTTTTTTATATAATTTGTTTATAAATTGTTAATAACAAATTGTGTTCTGCGCCTCCTAGAAAAAAAATAAAAATTGGATTGTATTGCCAATATCCCCCTGAAAAAAAAAACGTTTAGAAAAAAAATGTACATGAATTACAAAAAAAGTTATTAAATAATTAGTGTCGCGGTGCAGAGCGATATATGACTCGCAAGCACGGCTCTCATGGCACATATGTGCACTGGCGCTACACTATAAGTTTGTACAAATTCTAACAGTCTCAACATTTAAGAAAAAAGTAAGACAGTTTAATTATTCGTATATTTATATAACATTTTGTTTAAAAAATACTAATATTACAATATACCTAATAAAATAACAATATAATTATATATAGAGTTTAACGTCTTGTATCGCTTTGTACGGCCGCGGTTATTATTTACTAACTTTTTTCATAATTAACGTGGGCAGATCACAATTTGTTATTAACATTTTATAAACAAATTATTTGAAAAACTATTAAAAATAAATTTGTTTAGACACTAAAATTATTTTTAAATACTTTGTATTACAAAGAAGAAAATCCGATTTATTATTTATAAATCGGTCAACATTATTTCAAAAAAATTTTTTTTATTTAAGTCAACAGAAGACTAAATTGCCAAGAATATTAACAAAAATTTTGTTGTTCTAGAATTTTTGGGGTCTTTTTTGTACTTAACGATAAGTA
This sequence comes from Leptopilina myrica (nomen nudum), assembly GCA_032872475.1. Classification (NCBI taxonomy): domain Eukaryota; kingdom Metazoa; phylum Arthropoda; class Insecta; order Hymenoptera; family Figitidae; genus Leptopilina; species Leptopilina myrica (nomen nudum). The sequence continues at coordinate 26,449,438 of CM065459.1, read as the reverse complement.
AAAAAAATTATTTTCGGACTTTTTATAACAACGACGGTGAACGAAATAATTTCAGATTCGAAATTTGAAAAACTTTAATGATTAACTATTTTTGGGGTCTTTTTTGTACTTAACGATAAGTAAAAAAAATTATTTTCGGACTTTTTATAACAACGACGGTGAACGAAATAATTTCAGATTCGAAATTTGAAAAACTTTAATGATTAACTATTTTACTAATGAGTTTTCATTTATTATTATTTTCGAAAAGTTTTTTAAAATTCTTAGCAAAAATTCAATTGTTTTTATAAATAATAAAATTGTTCGGAATACTTCAAGTACTTTAATAAACAATGAACTATTTTAAAAAAAAATTATTTTGGAAGTAATCAGGTGTTAAAGTTTTGGGGCATTTTATTTTCATTTTATTATTACTTTGAAACAAATAAAGATAATGAAGTGAATTTTTTTAAAATTAAAGCTTAAAGTCTATACTTCAAGGATTAAATAAAGCGATTGCTAAAAAATGAAAATTTATAATTGTTTTTAACAATTATTTTAAACAATTGCAAATTGAAGAATGTTCTTAATGTTTTTGAAAGATTAAGTTACGATGTATTGATGCGCAAAACTCCAAGCATTGAAATAAAAATAAAGAAAAATCAGTAACCTCCAATATTTTAGAAATTATGTAGATTTTTTTGATAAAATGCAGGCGAAATTCGACTCGAATTACTGGAAAAAGATAAAATTGCAAACGAATAAAAAAGATCGTCTTTTGTTTTGTTAGAAACTTCACGCTTTCAAGCGGATTTTTAAGATTAAAAGTGGATTTTTGCCTGCATTTTGTCAAAAAAATCTACTTAATTTCTATAGGGGAGAGTGGGGCAAAATGGGGTACCTTTTTGTAATTGGCTGTTTATAGAGAACCAAACGAATAAATCGATTCAACTAATCATCAGAATTCTTCTTTGTACTCTTAGGTTTGAGGAAATTATGATAATAGCGGAGAAAAAATTTTTTGAAATTATATCCCATTTTCTGAGAAGGTGCAAAAACCCCATTTTGCCCCATGGGTGGGGCAAAATGGGGTGGTATCTAATTACCATACAAAACATGGAATATTTTTTCAAAATTTGTTAAATTCTTGTTGTAAGAGATTATAAATACAAACAAAAAGTAAGATTCTTTATTATTATGAAAAAAACAAGCAATATTTACTAGAAATTAACAAAAAACATCGATAATGAAAAATATCGTTATATCGATAGTGAAACATCGATAGCATAATACCCCAAAACAAAAATTTTACTTTTCTGCGGAAAGTTGTTAAATATGCATAATATAACGTTTTTAAGAAGTTCAATGAATAGGAAATACCACCCGGCATGGCCCAACACATAGGTACCCCATTTTGCCCCGCACTGCATAGTGCTTGGAGTTTTACGCATCAATCCATCGTAACTTAATCTTTCAAAAACATTGAGAACATTCTTCAATTTGCAATTGTTTAAAATAATTGTTAAAAACAATTATAAATTTTCATTTTTTAGCAATCGCTTTATTTAATCCTTGAAGTATAGACTTTAAGCTTTAATTTTAAAAAAATTTACTTCATTATCTTTATTTGTTTCAAAGTAATAATAAAATGAAAATAAAATGACCCAAAACTTTAACACCTGATTACTTCCAAAATAATTTTTTTTTAAAATAGTTCATTGTTTATTAAAGTACTTGAAGTATTCCGAACAATTTTATTATTTATAAAAACAATTGAATTTTTGCTAAGAATTTTAAAAAACTTTTCGAAAATAATAATAAATGAAAACTCATTAGTAAAATAGTTAATCATTAAAGTTTTTCAAATTTCGAATCTGAAATTATTTCGTTCACCGTCGTTGTTATAAAAAGTCCGAAAATAATTTTTTTTACTTATCGTTAAGTACAAAAAAGACCCCAAAAATTCTAGAACAACAAAATTTTTGTTAATATTCTTGACAATTTAGTCTTCTGTTGACTTAAATAAAAAAAATTTTCTTGAAATAATGTTGACCGATTTATAAATAATAAATCGGATTTTCTTCTTTGTAATACAAAGTATTTAAAAATAATTTTAGTGTCTAAACAAATTTATTTTTAATAGTTTTTCAAATAATTTGTTTATAAAATGTTAATAACAAATTGTGATCTGCCCACGTTAATTATGAAAAAAGTTAGTAAATAATAACCGTGGCCGTACAAAGCGATACAAGACGTTAAACTCTATATATAATTATATTGTTATTTTATTAGGTATATTGTAATATTAGTATTTTTTAAACAAAATGTTATATAAATATACGAATAATTAAACTGTCTTACTTTTTTCTTAAATGTTGAGACTGTTAGAATTTGTACAAACTTATAGTGTAGCGCCAGTGCACATATGTGCCATGAGAGCCGTGCTTGCGAGTCATATATCGCTCTGCACCGCGACACGAATTATTTAATAACTTTTTTTGTAATTCATGTACATTTTTATTCTAAACGTTTTTTTTCAGGGGGATATTGGCAATACAATCCAATTTTTATTTTTTTTCTAGGAGGCGCAGAACACAATTTGTTATTAACAATTTATAAACAAATTATATAAAAAACTATTAAAAATTAATTTTTTTCAAAAAAAAAAATTATTTTTAAATACTTTGTTTCAAGAAGAAGAAAACCCCTTTTGAAAATTAATTTTTAAATTAATTTTTTTCAAAAGAAAAATTATTTTTAAATACTTTGTTTCAAGAAGAAGAAAACCCCTTTTGAATTTTTAAAAACGGTCAACTGGATTTCGAGAAAAAAAATTTTTAATTTAAGACTACAAAAAAATTAAATTGTTAATAACATTAACAAAAAATTTTTTTTTGGTCTACAATTTTCAGGGTCTTTCTTTTACTCTACCAAGAGTAAAAACAAATTATTTCGGATGAAAATAAAAATTTTTTTTTTTAAAGTGATCCGTTTGACAAATTCTGACCCTATTATTATTATTATAGTGTACTAAAAGCAGATTTAAAATAACTTTAAACCTAGTTGATGCGTTGTAATACTAATATATAATACTAATAATAACAATAATATCACAATCGAAGTGAAATTAAATAGTCTTTGTGAAATTCCATATATGTTAACGTTCGATTAAAACAAAACATGAACAAAAAACAAACATTTTTGCCATTATTAACATCTGATTAAATTCGGAAAATTCAAACTTTCATTTAAAGAAAATTAAATCTTCAAATAGACACATTAAAGCGCTTTTAAATTTCTTTTTTAAAGCGTGTACATCCGATTAATTTCAGAAAATGGAATTCTGTTCAAATTTAATTAAAAATTAACACAAAGAAAAAGAAATCACTCAAAAAGTAAAAATAACTGTCACTTTTCAGTCTTAAACACTTGATTTTACTTTTTTTTCAGGATCAACATTTTCCTTATTTTTTTCACATCTCATTTGAGGTCTCGTTGGTTTTCTGACGCAGGGGTTGGCCCCTCCTCAGCCTTTTCACTTTTTTCAATCGTTTCACCTTTCCGATATTCAAGTTTTAGTGCTTCGTCGCGTGGATTAAAATTTTTTTTTAAATTTTAAATTTTTTCAGCAACAGTAACTGGTTTCTTCTTTTTATTTTTGTTAGTCTCCGTCGATATTAAAGAAGAGTCTGAAAAATCAATAGATGATGATGATGATGATGATGATGATGATGATGATGATGATGATGATGATGATGATGATGGCGCAGATGAGAAATGAGAGACTTTTTTTTAAAAGACAAATTTTCAGGAACAGTTGGAATTGGATGACATTTTTGAGATTGTGAAGTGGAAGGAACAGGTAACTGTGCACCATTCCATCTACTAATTCTTTGACGCTTTTCGGAAACAGTAAAAGCTTCTGAAGATTCAGGATGAATCATGATATTACCATGATGAGCTGAAGATACAGCCTGTGATGGAGGTTTTAAAGGTTCCAAAAATCCATGTTGAGTTGGAGGCTTTGGAGAAAAAGAATATCCTGGATGACATGCGGATCCATTTTGTAAATGAACTCTCCAATAATCTTGGTAGCTGTGTGTTTTAGGCCTTGGAGGTGCTGAAAGTCTCTGCTGTGTTGGAAATCCTGTGAGAGTTGGATTTTCAATTCTGTTTGAACTCCTAGGATAGTTAAAATGGGTAGACGGTTGGTTTGAAGAAAAATATCTCGATGATGATGATTATGATGATGATCGTTCACCATGTTCCACCGTATAATTTAAATACCCGCCAAGGGGGTTTGAATTGAGCGGTGGCGACATCTAACGGTGGCAGCCGGTTTTCCAATAGTTCACTCCAATTTGACTGGTATCATTTTTTCTTAATCCAAATAGTATAGTAAAAATACAATCTTTGTATTATAAGGACACAATGATACCAGCCAAATTAACCTTAACTTTTGTAAAAGTTAACTTCAACTTTTCCAAAAGTTAACTTTAACGTTTCCAATAATTGACTTCAACTGTTTAAAAAGTTAACTTTAACTTATGTAATAGTTAACTTTAACTTTTCCAATAGTTAACCTTAACTTTTGTAAAAGTTAACTTTAACTTTTCCAATAGTTAACTTCAACTTTTCAAAAAGTTAAATATACTTTTCAAATAGTTGACTTCAATTTGACTGGTATCATTGTTTTCTTAATTCAAAAAGTATAGTAAAAATACAATCTTTGTATTATAAGGACACAATGATACCAGTCAAATTAACCTTAACTTTTGTAAAAGTTAACTTCAACTTTTCCAAGAAGGCTAGAGATAGGAGGTAAAACTTTGGTAGTGGGGATGAGTCAGGAGCCTGTTTTTACACTCAGAAAAAAATTCGTTCAAAACAACCCAATTTTGGTTGAATCAACCAAATAAATGCATTGCTATACAGTCAACCAAACGTTTGTTTGATTCAACTAAAGAATTTCTTCCAATACGTTTATTTGTATTAACCAAATGGTTATTACACTTAACCAAACATTTTTATTTTATGTAACCAAAACATTTGTTTATTTTAAGAGAAAAGATTTGTTTGATTCAAATAAATAGTTTTAGTTAAACGTATTTGGTTGATTTAAGTAAATTTGTTTGTTTGTTTAATTTTGTTATTTATTTTCCTCTAATAATGTTTGAATTTCTTAATTTAATATTTCCTAGTTTATATTTTATTCGTTAATTTATAATTTAATATATAATTATTGATATTCGAAACAACCAACTAAAAACTTCACAAATCGTATTGTAAATTTTCTTCTCACTGGTACATATTAAAGATGCAATAATTCTTACAATGAACACAATGCAATTATTTAACTGACACTTATATAATTTTGTTTTTTCGATTTACCGATTTAACTATAATGAATTTGACGCGAACGCGGACTGTAGACAAGTGAGACTACCATTTTTAAATTCACACATGTACTTTTTGAGACAAGCAAATATTTTTGTTTGACTCAAATAAAATGATTTGGTTGAATTAAACAAATGTGTGTGTTGTGTCAAACAAATTGTATTCAACTAAATAATATTCTCTATCCAAAACACTAATTTTTTTAAAATGAAACAAACCCCTTCAAATGAAAAATTTCTTTCAGATAACCAAACAAATTTGACATATTTATTAGAATGAACCAAATTTTTATTTAAATCAACGAAATTGTTTTATCGTAACAAATAAAATAGGTTAACTAAACAGTTTGGTTATGTGAAATAAACTTTTTCTCTGAGTGGAATCAGGCGTTTCGTTTCGAAAAGTCGTCGGTTCGATGCTTGTGCACATCACTCACACATTCAAATTTTTCTATACCGTGTGATTCACACATGATAGCTTTCAATTTGAGGTTAACTTTGAAGTGCAATTGAGACACGTCGTGCATGTGTCAAAACGGATACATATATTATATATGATTCAAGTGATTAGTGAATTAAGTGCATTAATTTAGTGTTATAAAAATATTTATAAAATGCCGACAACGACTCAAGAAAAAAGATAAACACAACACTGAAAACCGACTACAATTTTTTCATATTGTATTTGTAGGTTAGGTGTGAAGAAGTCTATTGCGCCGGAGACTTTTTTGAAAGAAAACGCCTGACCATATAGTAGCTGAGCGACTCCGCATTGCCATACCCCCACTACCGAAGTTTTACCTCCTGTCTCTATCCTTCTTGTGTCCGACTATAGATGCAACCATTTTTGAGTAGCGCAATGAGTAGCACAAAGTTTTGTTAATAATTAGTAATAAATATTAAATCTTATAACGGAAAGAAATTTATAGTAGTGGGTAACCACTACTATGGTTAGGGTGACCATCTTTAATGTTACATATACGGACATCCTTGTAGATTGTAGTATACCGTATAGAAATTTCCCTATAGCATTAACTTATCATTTTAAAAGAAAATTTAATCCTTTAAAATTTTGAGGTTATAAATATATATAAATTGTAAAGTCTTTGATCGACTCAAACAAAAATCATTAACTAACTGACAAAAATTGAAATCAAAGATTCCAAACTCCACAACACTGAAATATTTTCTTACAAAATTGACCATTTTAGATGAATTCGGAAACACTCACGAATTTTTTCAATAGAATTGAAACGTGCTGTCGTAGTCAACGCATGCGCTCACGTTAAACTTCGACAATACTCACAATAATAGTTACTGCAACCAAAGAGTTAGCATAAGTAGGGTGAGGAAGTCCTATAGTTCCGGACACTTTTAATTTTATTTCATCAAATAAAATTAAAACTACTTAAACAAATATGACTTTATTAATGAATTAATTAACTCTGTATATAACACCAAAATCAATTAACAAAAATAGAATATTTTTATAAACTTTTTTTATGTTCAACTTAGTTTTGGTGAAAAAATACTGCAATTTTGATATTGTTCCCTAGTACCGGACAGTCTAAAATTTTTAATTTTTACTATCCATTTCTCATAGTGTAAAATTTAAATATTATATTATTAACTTCTAAAAAGCTTTAATTCAATTTTCCAGCAAGAAGCAATAAAAAAAATTACCTTTTTCACTTTATAAGTCCAAAATATTAGACAGATGTCCGTTTATAGAAAAAATGAATAAAAGTCGCCGACTTTTTTGGAATTTCATTCCCAAACTTGTCTACATTTGCGGCTCCAGGATAAAAAACAGGGAAATGAATGGTTAAAGGTTTAAAGCACGTCAGTAAACTTAACATGCTTTCGTTCTTATACAAGGACAAAGCAGATTGAACACATTGATAGGCACTTCTGGGAGGAGTCCAAGACTAGTCTAGCGCAGAGTCCCATACTGACTATGAAGTGAGCAGATCTTCTAGTGGCCCAGATTATTATTTTTATTTGTCAAAATATTTATTTTTATTGGAAAATTCAATTTGAAACTAAATATAAAATCAAAAAATTAAACAACTGAAAATATTATAAAAATTTGATTTTTATTAAACTTCTCACTAGGATTTTTATTATTCTTTGGATATTTTAACGTTGAATCTGTTTAAAAATTGAATACAAGTCCTTTGCCATTTTTACTAAAATGATTTGTTTTAAAACGTTTAAAGAAAGAGATTATATTTAAATAACCTACAGATTAAATAAAAATCCCAATACGAAGATTTTTAAAATTTAAAATATTCTCTATTTTTTTACATATTATTTCATTTTAGACTTTATATTTAGTTGCCTAAATTAAACATTCCAAAAAATATAATAACAATTAGGTATTACATAATCGGATAAAAACAAAGTAAACACACACCTAACCCCAAAATGAGATTATACATTTTACTTAGATATTCTTCTAAATTTATTTGTAACACTAGAACTTTATCACAAAACTACACTCACTATAATATTTAAAATTAAAAGTTTTATTAATTAAAACAAATAATACGGTACGACGCACACTAAGAACTACACCCAGACTTCCGTGTATATCAAAAACGAAGAAACTGAACAAACGCGGGCGCAGGCGCGCCACGAAGTTTAGCATTCCTAAAAACTGTTTAAGAATGAATCTAAGGACTCTCATACAAAACAGTCCCCGTTTAAGTAAACGTTGATACAAAGTTTGTAACAATTGAGTAGCTAAATTAAATTAAATGCAAATAATAATAATTATACCTAATTCTTGTCACTTGAATTAATTACGGAATCTGATTGCACTTGTTGAAAGTAGACTATTAGCGTTTATCAAGATATTTAGCATTGACCTTAATCGAAAATCATATTAAACTTTTCGGGATAGAGAACCAAAATTCAATATTTCTTCCCACGATAATACAAATCGTTCAAAATGATTTATATTGAATCAGAAATCTGAAAAAAACCTTGAATATATTCCCTTTCGCCAATGTGGCTCAAGCTAGAAAAATTCTTCACGACCTAACTGATTTCGTCACGCTTGAAATATCAGTTGATGATGTTAAAAATTAGAGCTTCTAACTAGATCGCGTTGTCTGGTACCTGAGTATAATATCCGAAAGTGTGAATTTAACTAGTGGCATTCTAGTCAGGACCGGTTTGAAAAATTCAATAGGGATATAAATATATCCAGATAGATTTCGCTATCTGAAGATGAGGGCATTCTAGTCAGTATCCGATTATCACCTATCTAGAAATTATTAGTGTGGTTGGCCTTACTAATTCCTGCAGTTTAAGAAAACAATGATACCATTCAAATTGAAGTCAACCATTTAAATAGTTAAAGTTAACTTTTTGAAATTATGAAGTTAACTATTGTAAAAGTTAAAGTTATCTTTTTGAAAAGTTCAAGTTAACTATTGAAAAAGTTAAAGTTAACTTTTTAAACAGTTGAAGTCAACTATTGGAAAAATTAAAGTTAACTTTTGGAAAAGTTCAAGTTAATTTGACTGGTAACATTGTGTCCTTATAATACAAAGATTGTATTTTTACTATACTTTATGTATTAAGAAAACAATGATACGAGTCAAATTGAAGTTAACTATTAGAAAAGGTAAAGTTAACTTTTTGAAAAGTTGAAGTTAACTATTGGAAAAGTTAAAGTTAACTATTGGAAAAGTTAAAGTTAACTTTTAGAAAATTCAATGTTGGTTTTCCATTGGAAAAGTTAACCATCTACTAAATCTATGAAATTGGCATAATGTAAATGAAATCATATTATCAATTTACTGAGACAGAAAGCTGGAGTGTTAGGACTGTAATCGTTTTTAATTAACTCAGTATAAGCATGATAACTTCAAAATAGTTAGTAGCAGCCTATCGAAAGTCTGCTGCTGGCACAAAGCTCTCACAGTGGTGTATATATTTTACATGAATTCATATTTCTAAATATTTAAAAGTATTTCAATTTTTTTAGTTTAAATTTATTAACTTGTAATTTAAATTTAATATATATCCTCACGAGATAAAGGGAACCTTACGTCAAAACCAATTAAGTCTTAGTTATTAATATATTATAATATAGTTTTTCAGTTGTTTTTTTCATATACAAAACTCAAAAACTGTTTTAACTTATATACTTTTTTATTCTTAACGATAAAACTTTTGTCAATTTGAAGTTTTTTACATGCAGAAAGAAGGCACTTCAAAAAATCAGTCCCTCTGTACCTATATCTACTACCTTACATGTCATTCACATACTTTTGTTTTGACTTTAACAGAGACAAAATAGACAAATATATCTTGAGCAATGCGTAGTCTTTGCAGAACTCCATAATATTAAAACAATGTAAACCAAAGCATCGTCGATGTAGAGGTTATGCATTGCTTAAGCAAAAGTTATTAATTGGAGGTTCAACTTTACACTTTCTGTATAACTCACTTTTTTAATGCATGGTCCCATCCAGCGCGTCAGGATACATGCACGGAAAGAATTTCTTGTGAGAAACACAAGGTCTTTTGTAGAATATACGAATAGGTTAAATTGTGCTTTATACAGGAGAGTTGACACTGAAAGAAATTATTCTTGATAATTCTGATTAATACAATCATATTGTATTGTTGGATTTGTTACTATGATACGATATCATTGTTTTAGCCATTCCATTTTGTTTTTGTGTAGCACAAATCAATCTATAATAGCCGTTTGTGGATACTACAACCGTAGCTCATAAATAGAGTTGGAAATCCTCTAACTAGCACAAGAAATTTTTTTCTGTGTATATATGTTGTTTACCAGGAATTCACTCTGCTCCTTCACACTGAGAAAACTGGATAGCTAAAGTTAGAGGGTTAGGTTTTGAATGTGAGCCTGATTCTCTAGATAGTTAACTTTTCCTTCCGAGATAGTCAACTTGATCACCGGAGTATCTATTTATCCCTCCGAGATGGTAACAAAACATTTAACCTCAAATATAGTCTGTTTATCCCTTCAGATAGTTTATTGAATACTCCATTTTTCTCTGTGCATTATTGAAAAAGTTAAGGTTAACTTTTAGGTAGTTAAAGTTAACTACTAGAAAAGTTAAAGTTAACTTTTATAAAAGTTAAAGCTAACATGTGAAGAAGTTAACCATTTATTAAATCTAGTAAAGCCTCACAATGTGGCTAAAATCTTGTGATGAATTCTCTGAGTCAGAATGCCAGAGTACTAATGCAGAAGCTTATGACTGTTTCCGTTTTAATAAATTCTGTATAAACATGAACTGTAGATGCAAAAGTGTCATTAGTCAATTTCTTTTTAAAAACTCAAGTAGAAGATTTTAGATGATAACTGTCACATTAGTAGACAGAGCATTAAATAAGTTAACATTTGGAAAAGCTGAATGTACTTTGTAGAAAATTCAAGTTATTCTTAAGCAACGTTATATATAACTTTTTTACATTAATATTTTTACACTTAATAAGATATATACTGACCTCACCTTAGAAAACATCAGTTTGACAGTGTAATCACGTGGATAATATCAGGACCGGAAATTAGTTTAATTTTGAGGTTATGTTAACATAAGTTATATAGATTTAATAAAAGTCTTTAATAATCAAATGTACCTATGTTCAAATAGTAATAAATTGCAAATGCACCTCCACTTTAAACAAAAAACAGATTTTTAGGTATTAAATATTATTTTTAAATATAATTTATTTTAAAATATAAATAGATTCATTTTTAAATTAGGTACGTTCCTGCAAATTCTGAACACTTACATTCTCACACATAACTAATTTATCAACACAAGCACACCGCCTTTTCTCATTGGTTGTTCCCCCAGAAAAGAGTCTAAACGACATTTCGTAACACATGAACGAAAAATGGTTTAGCAGGTTAAAACTCGATTTTAAAAGGAACAAAGGAATCGATACAAAAAATAAAGGTTATGTTATTCAATGGTCACATGTTCCATATACTTTACTATGAAATACAGCATTTCTTTCCTAATAAACCATATAAAACTTTTTAAATTGATTAACAATTATTATAATATTATCTACTTCCCATACAGAAAGTTTCATATAAAAACATATTTAAAAATTTGGTGACCTGTCAAAGTCAAGAGTATGATTTTTATAAAAAATGAAGGTCAATTTTAAACTATAGGACACAAATCCTTAGATTGGGACCTAGATAGTGGTATAATAAATGCAAATCAATTTTATTTTTACATTTTAGACGAACTATAATTATAGAATGTTTGTCACCGACATTCTTGCTTTTTACGATGGAGTTACTTCAATGGGTGAAATTTCAGAAAGTATTTGACAAATTTTTAAAAAATGAAAGCCTTATGTATGTACTTTTAGGTTATAAATAGTGTTTTTAAAAAAAATTTATAGTTTACCCAATTTTAGAAAATATAAATATTTAAATTTGTAACATTTATTCATCATGGATCCTCATCCTCATCATTTTCATTATCGTTTTTAAAATTTTAATGTCCGCAATATTGGGATTTTCTGTAATATTCTTTACTAAATATCTGGTAACATTAAAGGGACTTATTGATATTTTTATCTGATTTAACGTGTGCGAAGTATGGATATTTTATTTAATGTAGTGCTGTGTTTTAGTTTTATTTTTCATGTTTCTTAGGTGTAAACCTACCTTTCACTTTAACTCCTTACCCCCACTTTAATAACTGTGTACGCAACTACCTCCATTTTAAGTTAAATGGAAGAGTCATTTGGAAGACGTGATCCAACTTGTATAAAAGAAATGACGTCATTAAAAGGTTTTTTTTAATGTCCTTGTTATTATCTACAGGCAGGTTAAAAGCTATGTGAAGGTTTTTTAGACAATGTCTGTATTCTATTCAAGATGCAGGTTGAAACTTGTATTACTATTTTCAAACAATACTATTGTTATTTTGAAAATAGGCGAGTTGAAACTGGCTTACATATTTTTGGACAATACATTTTTCCCTACGGTGTTGTAGTACCAGTGAAGCACCCTGCATGAGTCAGGCAGCATGGTCTGACGCATGGAGCTATCCACTCACTCAACGCGGTAACCGTACGCGCACCTCTGCTGCGCACTAGGCCTTACCGCATCACCCACCACCACCCACTCCCACTACCCACAGCGCCGGCGCGGTATCTCGCGACGCTTTGTCCCTCGCGGTTCTCTATACGATTTTTGAAATTTCTGGTTTATGCAAAGTGGGTGGTGGTTAGTGGTAGTATAGAAAATATAAAGGAACAAAGTGGGTTGGTGGGAGGGGGTAATTAACTAATAGTAATGTATTTTACATAGGTAACGGGTGAGTGGGTGTTGGGAGGGGGTGGGTGTACGGAATAAAATACGTATTTGCATATACCCTATTCTATAGGGTTGAATTTGCAATAACTCAAGGAGGGACGGTGAAAAGAGGGTGGTAACGTATGCAAATGCAAAAAAAGGGTTAACTAATGTAAATATTTGAAAATTAGACACCTTAAAGCAACGCCATCTAACGACAGGAACTTAAAACATCGATCGGTATCTTACCGATCGGCCGGTAATGCAGATTGGGGGGTAAGTTACCGACTGTCGGTAATGCAGATTTGTTACCGACAAAAATATTCCAGAACCGGTATAGTTACACTACTAAGTTTAACTGTTCAAAAAGATAACTTGAGCTATTCCGATAGTTAACTTCACCTTCTCAAAAAGTTTACTTTAACTTTTCCAGTAGTTAAGTTTAACTGTTCAAAAAGATTACTTAAACTTTTCCAATAGTTAACTTTAACTTTTTAAAAACTTAACTTTAACTTTTCCAATAGTTAACTTAAACTTTTCAAAAACTTAACTTTAACTTTTCCAAAAGTTAAGTTTAACTGTTCCAAAAGATAACTTTAACTTTTCCAATAGTTAAGTTTAACTGTTCAAAAAGATAACTTTAACTTTTCCAATAGTTAAGTTTAACTGTTCAAAAAGATTACTTTAACTTTTCCAATAGTTAACTTAAACTTTTTAAAAACTTAACTTTAACTTTTCAAACTTTCACTTTTCAAAAAGTTTACTTTAAATTTTCCAATTGTTAACTTGAACTTTTAAAAAAGGCAACATTAACTTTTCCAAAAGTTAACTTTAACTTTTCAAGAAGTTTACTTTAACTTTTCCAATAGTTTACTTTAACTGTTTAAAAAGTTAACTTTAACTTTTCCAAATGTTAACTTCATTTTGACTGGTATAATTGTTTTCATAATATAAATACTGTAGTAAAATGTACTATTTTTGTATTAAAAGAAAACAATGATACCAGTCAAATTAACTTTAACTTTTCAAAATGTCAACTTTAACTTTTCAAAAAGTAAATTTGATCTTTTCAAATAGTTAACTTTAACTTTTCCAAATGTTAACTTTAACTTTTCAAAAAGTTAACTTTAAATTTTCAAAAAGTTAACTTTAACTTTTCAAAAAGTTAACTTTAAATTTTCCAATTGGTTACTTGAACTTTTTAAAAAGGCAACTTTAACTTTTCCAATAGTTAAGTAACGAGTAGTGGGTCTCATCTTAGTGGTCTGTGGTAGGTTGATTCTCGCGACTCTGGAGTAGCGGGCGCATGGCAGTGGGGTGATGCGCGCGGCTCTGGAGTAGTGGGGCTCAGCGTAATGGGAGGTGAGTATAGTGGGGACTGGGGTATAAGTGACGGCGCGCGGGCGACAATCATCAGTTGCATGTTGCGTTGTAAGGTGCTGCAGACTACTTCCAGGTTTTCAGAGTTTCTTTACAGAGTTTTCAGAGTTTTTATTTCAGTTTCATTTCTTCTTTTGTACTAGATTTTAGGTGTTTTTTATTTTAAGGTGGTGGTTTTTCTTTTTTCAGAGTTTTCTTATTTTTAGGTATTTTTGCTAGTTTTAAGTGTTTCTTTTAGAATTTCCAATTTCTTTTTCATTTAGTTTTAAGTTTTATTTTTAAGCGTTCTATTATTTTCAGGTATTGTATAATTTTTAGGTATTGTATTATTTTCAGGTGTGGTTTTATTTTGTTTTTTAGTTCTTAGGTTTAAGATTCCAAAGTGTAAGACCTTTAAGAAATCGCGGCAACGACTCAGCCTCGACGAATACAATGAATTCTGCCTCGAGTCCGACAACTTCATCAAAATTGCAGATCGAGAACTCATCTCTACGATTTCAATGTCAGGTGATGATAAATTTATTAACGCATTTGAATGGCAAAATAAGTGTCCACACTTTAAAAATATAATGAACACATTTTTGCATAGATCTGATTTTTTGCCTTATCAAAAATCCAGATGTTTAAATCTTAGTCAAAAGTTGGAATACTTGCATTGCAATTTTAATGCGTTAATGAAACGCGGTGCAGGTATGCTTGTGGAGAATGAAAGAATGAAATAGGGCTTTAAACAGGTTTGGTTCACTGAAAGTTTATACTTTAGGCGCGAAATTTGTAAAAGATTCAGTTAATCGAAATCAAGAAGAAATGTCTGACTTGATGACATTTATCGCAAAAACCGAAGAAATTTTAATAGCAACTCCGTTAGATCAGTGGTACAATGAGAATGTTAAACATCCGACTTTGAGAAGAATTGAAGAGTTCCAACAGAAAGACTCTGATTGGAGACTTCCTTCTATTCAAAGGTTGGAGGTAAACATTAATAAATACAATCCCATGCATGCTAGTTCTTATATCGACTTACCACTTCCGATTAAAAGAAAACAAGCATGTATTAACGTTCAAAACGCAGATAATCAATGTTTCAAGTGGTCAATTTTGTCAGCTTTATACCACTTTGAAAACCATTCAGATCGAGTATTAAAGTATAAGCCTTATGAGGATGAACTTAATTTCACCAGAATCGAGTTCCCTGTCTCATTGAAGGATATTTCAAAATTTGAGACTTGAACAACATTTCAGTGAATGTATATGGACTTTTCAAGAAGGCTGAAAATTTTACTGTGGCACCGATACATCTGTCATCACAAAAGAAGGTTATTCACGTAAATCTTCTTCAAATGGAGGATCACTATGTTGATGAAAATCTTAATGAGGAGGATGAAGATGAAGTCACCATTATCTCTTTCAACTACCATTATGTGTGGATTAAGGATTTGTCGAAGCTTGTAGGCAGTCAATTATCGAAGAAAAGGGCTGAGAAATACATTTGTGACCGATGCAGACATTATTTTGGAGAAGAATTGAAGCTCATTTAACACGAAGAAAACTGTCGGAAAATGAATGATACGAGTATTAGGTTACCACTATTAGGAAAGAATTTTGTTGAATTTAAAAACTTTCAAAACAAGGAACGTGTACCGTTTATAATTTACGCGGATTGTGAAAGCCTTCTGATTCCTGCGGAAGCACTACAGCAAGCCAGCAATACTGAGGTTTTTCAAAATCATAAAACCCTCAGTATTGGCTATTACTTGAAATGTGCCTTTGATGATTCCTTGTCCATATACAAAGCATCCCCAAAAGACGAGGAAAATCCAGCTAAATGGTTTTCAATGGAGTTAAAAAATTAAGCTGATAATCTAGATAAACTATTTGAGAATCATGTACCAATGGAAGTGTTAAGTCGTCAACAGTTAGCTGATTTTAGAAATTGTGATACTTGTCATATTTGCAAAAATAAAATCGCGCATGGAAATGTAAAAGTCAGAGACCATTGTCATCTAACAGGGAAGTATAGGGGTGCCGCACGTCAAGATTGTAATATCAATTATCATAAGTCGCAGAACATACCTGTTGTCTTCCATAATTTAAGCGGTTATGATGCACACTTTATTATAGAAGCTCTTGCAATTAATTTTGAAGGAAAAGTTGATCTGCTTCCTATCAATAAAGAAAAGTATATTAGCTTTACTAAAAATGTTAAAGGTAGTTTTATCAAATTTCGTTTTATCGATTCTTTCAAGTTTATGGCATCATCTCTGGATAAGTTAGCATCCTATCTCGATGAATACAAAATTGTGAATTCCGTTTTTTCAAATTACAGCGACGATAAAATTCAATTTTTGATGCGAAAATGAGTTTTTCCTTATGAATACATTAATTTCAGGGAAAAACTCAGTTACCACCAAAAGAAAAATTTTATAGTACTTTAAACGACTCGAATGTCTCCGATGATGATTATGCACATGCACAGAAAATATGGAATGAATTTAATTGTCAAAATTTGGGTGACTATGTTTATTTGTATATGCAAACCGACGTGTTACTCGCGGATATTTTCGAAAATTTCAGGAACCAATCTTTAATCGCGTATGGTCTTGATGCAGCACACTATTATACTACACCGGGTTTGACTTGGGATGCCATGTTAAAGTATACGAATATAAGATTAGAACTCCTCACGGACATTGACATGGTAATGTTTATCGAACGTGGTATAAGAGGTGGAGTGAGTCAATGCACTAATCGTTACGCGAAAGCAAACAATCCATACATGGAAAATTATAATGAAAATGAGGAAACCTCTTATATAGTATACTTTGACGCAAACAATCTGTATGGTTGGGCTATGGTTCAGTCACTCCCCTTTGGTGGCTTCAAGTGGGAGGAAAATGTTGACATTAATTTCGATTTTAATGTTGCTGATGATGCTCCAATCGGGTATATTTTAGAAGTCGACTTAGATTATCCAAATGATCTTCATGAAAAACATAGTGACTTTCCGTTTTGCCCAGAACGCTTAAAGCCACCTGGGTCAAAAAAGCAAAAGCTCCTAATTACCCTCCTACCAAAACAAAAGCACGTTCTCCATTACCGTGCTTTAAAACAATCTATTGCCAACGGTATAGTTTTAGTAAAAATTCATCATGTTTTAAAATTTCTTCAATCAACGTGGTTAAAAACATATATAGACTTTAATACTATGCAAAGAACAAATGCCAGTAACGAGTTTAAAAAAAAATTATTTTAGTTGATGAACAACGCTGTATTTGGCAAAACAATGGAGAACGTGCGAAAACATGTTGACATTAAACTCGTGACAAAGTGGGAAGATAGATATGGAGTTGAAGCTTTAATCTCCAAACCTAATTTCCACAACAGAGCGATTTTTAACGAAAACTTGGTTGCTGTGGAACTTAGGAAAATGGAGGTTTTAATGAATAAACCTTTGTATGTTGGATTGACTGTTTTGGATGTATCGAAAACTTTAATTTATGACTTTCATTATGATTATATGCTAAAAAATATGATGAAAAAAATTTAAAACTATTGTACACCGACACCGATAGTCTTATTTATGAAATTAAATGCTCTGACATCTATGCAGACATGAAAGAAGACATTCATAAATTCGATACTTCTGACTGCCCCAAAAATAACGTGTACAATATTCCGCAAGCCAACAAAAAAGTTCTAAGGCTAATGAAAGATGAATGTTGTGGTAAAATTGTAACAGAATTTGTTAGCTTGCGGAGTAAGATGTACAGTGTTCGCGTTGAAAATAAAGATTTCATAAGGAAGGCTAAAGGAGTAAAAGCTGGAGTTGTAAAGAAAAATATTGATTTTGATGACTATGTATACTGTCTACGAAATGTTGAAATTCAATCAAGAACGCAATATACAATCAGGTCTAAATTACACAAAGTTCAAACCCTAAAACAAACGAAAATTGCTTTAAGTCCTTATGACGACAAGAGATACTTAATAGAAAACAGCACCGACACCCTCGCATGGGGTCATTGTGAAATTCTTGAAATTGATGAAGATGATGAGAATCGACTATTGTAAAAACAAAAAAAATTGTTACCGAGAAAGGAGAAGGAAATTATGTTTGAATAAAAGATGTTCATTTTATTTTATGTCTACTTTATTTTAAAAAAACCTTAATCTAGTTACATATACTTATTTTAACAATATTTTAACAGTATTTTAAGTATTTTTAACTGTATTCTAACTTATTTTGACTTTTTTTAACTACATTTTAACTTCTTTTCACTATATTCTAACTTATTTTAATTTTTTTTACTATATTTTAACTTATTTTAACGTTACTTTAACTATACTTTAACTATATTACATATCAGATTTTTTAATCCAACTATTATGTGAGCTATCGAATCCAAGCCATTTCACGTATACATCATTACTGCGAGTCTTGAGAACTTTTTCTACAAGGTATACATCTGGATATTGGACTTTCAGCAATTCTTCCTCGTAGAAACCATCTTCGAATGGTTGATTTTGGTAATCTTTCAACTTGTATGTAACTAGTTTCGTTGATTTAACTTTATCCACGGTGAATATTTCCGTTGTCCAGTTAGGAATATATCCTTTCTCAAAGATGTTTTTATACTTACTAACTCGAACTCTGTCGCCAACTTTAAATTTTGATCTTGTACTTTGCTATGAGCGCATTTAAAAGATTAATCCATTTATAATTGCTTTGTAGGCTGAATTTAGGCCACATCATATTTTTTAGAGTGCGGTTAAATCTTTCAACAATTGAGGCTTTTAAATTACTATAGGTAGAATAGAGATTAATGTTGAATTCTTGCATTAAACTCTTTAATTCAGAATTGTAAAATTCTTTACCTCTATCGGTATGCAAATTTTTTGGAATTCGGCCTTGTTTTAGAATAGTTTTCATAGGCAAAGAAATATCTTTACCATTCTTACTTTTTACAGCTACAGCCCAGGCATATTTGGAAAATATGTCTATAACTGTGAGCATGTATTTGAAACCTTTATTAGAATAAGAATATGGTATCATTTCAACTAAATATGCTTGCCAAGTTTCATCTATACCACGCATTTGAACTTTTCGACGAGGATAATCTTTTCTAGCTTGCCTATGCAATTCTTTAACAACTGTTGATTTTTCATTGTCCATTTTCAAGATCGGTTAAAAGTGAATCCAATTTATCAATATATTTAGCGTTTTGAAGAGGTAATTCAAGTTGTAAATCAGTTTCAATCTGCTTAAGTTTTTCGTTAATTCTTTCTTCAATAGACTGAATAAGAATAGTCAAGTCATCAATAGCTTTACCTTTACCCTTTTTTGGCGTACTCTTAAAAAGTTATGCAATTACATCAACATATTTAGAACTCCTGTTTATGTTCACTAGGAAGCTTACGTACTCCATAAACCATGTCTAAAAAAAGTTTTCTGTTTTTATTCAATAATAGAATAAATTTATTTGTCAATTTTTCATAATTAAGTTCTTCTTCTTCAAAGTTAGCACTCTTATCAAGTACAGTGTCATTTAGTAGTGTTTTATCAAATTCTTCTTCCTTATCAACAGCAGTTGATGAGGTTACGGTTCTTATTAATAACAACAGAACCATATTTGTCAGATTCCCATCATTCTGAACATAAATCGCGAAATTGAGTAAAACTCATATCTGTATTACCATGATCTTCGTATACATGTTTCAGATTCTTTTCATCTTGTCTAAATAGAACCAATAAATTAACATTATCTCGAACTAGAAGTTTAGGAATACGAGCATAAGTTTGACATAAATAGAAACTGTCCACATTTACATGTCTGCCCATACAGGTGAAAAAGGTGAATCTATATGGCAGAAAAATCAAACAGAGAATTTCAATATTGAAAAGCCAATTACAGAAACAATAGAACCAGAACAACCAATACATCAAACACCACAGAAAAAGGAAATAGACAAAAAACAGCCGATTGCGAGTTTACGACTCCAATAAGCCGATTACTCATTGACATCGCAGTAATAGATCCGGAAGAAATAAAAATAAAATCCTACAAAAGGACAAATTCTGGTAACCCCTAGAGGACGATATAACGTATATACTTTAATAGTAAAAGACAATTACTGTGATCCATTATCGAAAGAAGACATTAGTTTAGGAATGCAGAATTGGAAAATACTTCTTTTTAATGAAAAAGTAAAAGAAATAACAATTTCTCGACACGGAGACTTTGCAGATGAAATGCTAAGAGGAGAACTAAGACAAATGATTGAATCAGTTTTCTATAATAGTAACATTAATATAACTATGTGTTATGGACAAGTATATTTTCCTAAAGAAGGAAACAGAGAAGACATTATAAGTGAATTTCATAAAAGTAAAATAGCAGGACACAAAGGAATAGTGAAAACATATAAAAGAATTTGTGAAAAGTTTTGTTGGCCACGATTAAAAGAACAAGTGACAGAATTTGTAAGAAACTATCCAAACTTTTCAAAGTTCAGCAAGTCACGACCTCTGGTTATAGACCTCAACCAAATGGCGCTTTAGAACGTAGCCATGCCGTTTTAGCAGATTATATAAAACAATATTCTAAAGACTATGACGATTGGGACAGATTATTACCCTTTGCAATGTTTCCTTATAACACATATGTGCATGAAGCTACGAATTTCACCCCATACGAGTTAGTTTTTAGAAAAACTGCTCGCTTTCCTAGTTCTTTTCCTCAAGAAGTTAAGCTAGAAACATATGGTTCTTATGTAACTGAACTTGTAACCAAACTAATTGTAATTAAAACCTTGGCAGCTAAAAATCTAATAAACGCTAAACTAAAATCTAAAGAGTGGTATGATAAATCTATCAAACCATTCCCATTTAAAGTAGGTGACAAAGCATATGTCTTGAAAGAAGGAGTAAAAAGAAAGTTTGATCCTCATTATCACGGTCCATACGAAATTGTGGATATTCTAAAGAAAAATAATGTTATTCTAATAAATGACGATGGACACATGTTCCAAAAACATGTAGATAAGTTAAAAATTGCACATAAATAGCAATAATAACATAATTTTAATTTTCAGATGTCAGAAGCCATAATTTTCTTCCCACCACTACAAGGAGAATTGGTACCAGCTTTTACGTTTCCAAAAGGAAACATAGACGAGATTTCATACCCAAAAGCAATACTCGAAGAACTAACAGCAGAATATAACCTAGACAAACCCCTTTACATGATCGACAAAACCACAGGCCCCGATTTAAATAGGTTGTGGCAAGTGAAGTGTACAGTAACAGACAATAAGAACAATAATGTATTCATTGTAACTGGAAACAAGTGCAGAACAATCAGAGAATCAGAACATTCCGCAGAAGAAGAATGACCAAAAAATGTAAAACACAAAATTTATGTGATGTCCCAAAAAGAACCATCTTCATTCAAACTAAAACTTTTTAAATGGAAAAACTGCTGTGAATATTGTTATAAAAGGGGGCACACAAAAGAACATTGTTTTAGCGTTATCAGAAACAGAAAAATTATAAAAAGAGACAATTTAATAACAAATACATCCGACGATTCAGACGAATTCTGGCATTTACTAGCACCCACAATACCATGGGACTAAATCATTAAATGATTCTCATTAACAGTTAAAAAACAATATAAATATATAATAAAGTTTTTTGAAATGTTATAGACCTTTATATAATAATTAAAGGTTACTTGTTGTGGCCTTTGGTCAAAAAATGAGAAAATGACTATATTATGTCAGAAAATTTAATTTTGTCTCCAAAATACTTCCACTATGCATTTTACCATGAACATGGATCTTCAGGTCTACAATAATAATACAGCAGTTTTGACATATACAAAAACACATGTGAGATTTTTTTTATAGGTTAGATTACATACCATAATGATCTTAGAGTAAAAATCTCTTCATTAAATATTTAAAATAATTTACATAACAACAGGAATAGAGTTCCATATCTAAAATAATTTTCATCGCATTCTTTAACATTTATTAATGAATTAATGCTTTTTTTATTTTAGAGAGTGGCAATTCTGCATGGCAGATTACTTACTGAAGCTCTCTCAGTCTTTTTAACATTTTGGATAAAAAATTTATAATATGCATTTTATGTATTTAAAAATTCTTTTATAATTTAACAAAATAATAAATAAACATTCTTAAAAAAATATATAAAATATACGATAAGCACATGGCAGTGCATATTTTTGACTAGAGATATATGCATACTGACCATTCTGAAAACATTGTCATATAGGTTAGTAGCTGAGTTAAGGTTAGGTATAAATTCAAATGCATGTTTTTTAAAGGTTGGTGTGTTTCCACTATTTTGAATTACTTTTATTAATTTTAAATAAATCTTAATAAAAAATTGATAAATTTTGTGTATCTGTTCTGAAGTTTACAGAACTGTCACTCTTTACAATGTGTATCATTTCTAATATATTTCTTTTTTTGTTGTTATTTTCCATCTCAAGAATCTGAATATTTTTTTAATTGAAATCAAATTTGTGATTAAGAGTTGTAGTATGTTCACATAAAGCTGTGTTAGTTTTTGAATGGATCTGTGAATACTTGTGTTGGTGTATTCTATTTTTTAAAAATTGTTTTGTTTGACCTATATAAACTTTCTTACAGTCAATGCAATTAATTTTGTAAATTAAAATGGTTTTTTCAAATTTGGGTACTTTGTCTTTAGGGGATGGTAAAAAAATCTCATTAAATTTATTTTGTATACAAAAAATAACTGGAATTTTTAGTTTCTTTGTTAAAGTTAAGATTGATTGTGAAATTTCTGTAATGAAAGGTAACGTTATAATTTTAGAAGTATCAAAGTTTTTTTCCAGTTCACTATTTATTATGTTCTTATTGTTATTAGAATTTATGGTTTTTATTCTTTCATCAATATTTTGTTTTATAAATTCATAAGGATAATTATTTCCTGTTAGAATTTCAAATATTTGGTTTATATTTTTTCTATGAAATTTTGTTTCTGCGAGGTTAATAGCTCTATCAACCAATGAGAAAACAATACCCCTTTTATGATTCATACTATGATTTAAATGAAAATTTATAACTTGTCCTGAAGCGATTGGCTTTTTGAACCAGTCGGTTTCAATGAATCCGCATTCAAAATCCAATAAAATATCTAGAAAGGAGATCTGACAATTAGTAGGTTCTTCCATTGTAAATTGTAAACTTCCACCTTCTTTATTAAATTGGATTACAATCTCGTGCATTCTTTCTTTATTGACTCACAAAATGGTATCGTCCACGTATCGATAGTAGAATAAAATTTCAAAAAGACTGTTATTAATAATTTTTTCTTAAATGTGTTGCATCACTAATTCTGATACTACTGACGAAATTGGAGACCCCATGGGGGTTCCAAATTTTTGTTTGTATATTTTATAATTATATTGTAAGTATGCGTTGTTCATGCATAGTTTTAAATCTTCGTCAAGTTGTTTATATGTTAGAGTGGTAAATTCTTTAATTTCAACCCATTTATTTTTTACAAGTTGGAAGACTAAGTTACTATCGATATTGGAGAACATTGAGATGGCGTCTAATGAAACCACTGTGTGTGTTTTTGGGATTTTTTTATGTTTAATTTGTTTAATTAGTTCTAAGCTGTTCTTTAAGCTATTTTTAGATTTAGACGTATCATTCTTTAATATTGACCCGAGAAATACAGAGAGGTTGTAAAGGACTGAACCAGGGAATGACGTTACTGGTCTAATTGGATGGTTCTGGATTATTTTTTAAAAATATTTTAGTTTTGTTAAAATTTCTTTCCAAATGAACAATATTTGGATCCCATGAAATAGATGTTAGTACATTTTTTTTAATAATAAATGTTAAGTTAGATCTTAAATAATTTAGTTCGTTAGATGGTATTTTTAGGTAACGTCATTCCCTGGTTCAGTCCTTTACAACCTCTCTGTATTTCTCGGGTCAATATTAAAGAATGATACGTCTAAATCTAAAAATAGCTTAAAGAACAGCTTAGAACTAATTAAACAAATTAAACATAAAAAAATCCCAAAAACACACACAGTGGTTTCATTAGACGCCATCTCAATGTTCTCCAATATCGATAGTAACTTAGTCTTCCAACTTGTAAAAAATAAATGGGTTGAAATTAAAGAATTTACCACTCTAACATATAAACAACTTGACGAAGATTTAAAACTATGCATGAACAACGCATACTTACAATATAATTATAAAATATACAAACAAAAATTTGGAACCCCCATGGGGTCTCCAATTTCGTCAGTAGTATCAGAATTAGTGATGCAACACATTTAAGAAAAAATTATTAATAACAGTCTTTTTGAAATTTTATTCTACTATCGATACGTGGACGATACCATTTTGTGAGTCAATAAAGAAAGAATGCACGAGATTGTAATCCAATTTAATAAAGAAGGTGGAAGTTTACAATTTACAATGGAAGAACCTACTAATTGTCAGATCTCCTTTCTAGATATTTTATTGGATTTTGAATGCGGATTCATTGAAACCGACTGGTTCAAAAAGCCAATCGCTTCAGGACAAGTTATAAATTTTCATTTAAATCATAGTATGAATCATAAAAGGGGTATTGTTTTCTCATTGGTTGATAGAGCTATTAACCTCGCAGAAACAAAATTTCATAGAAAAAATATAAACCAAATATTTGAAATTCTAACAGGAAATAATTATCCTTATGAATTTATAAAACAAAATATTGATGAAAGAATAAAAACCATAAATTCTAATAACAATAAGAACATAATAAATAGTGAACTGGAAAAAAACTTTGATACTTCTAAAATTATAACGTTACCTTTCATTACAGAAATTTCACAATCAATCTTAACTTTAACAAAGAAACTAAAAATTCCAGTTATTTTTTGTATACAAAATAAATTTAATGAGATTTTTTTACCATCCCCTAAAGACAAAGTACCCAAATTTGAAAAAACCATTTTAATTTACAAAATTAATTGCATTGACTGTAAGAAAGTTTATATAGGTCAAACAAAACAATTTTTAAAAAATAGAATACACCAACACAAGTATTCACAGATCCATTCAAAAACTAACACAGCTTTATGTGAACATACTACAACTCTTAATCACAAATTTGATTTCAATTAAAAAAATATTCAGATTCTTGAGATGGAAAATAACAACAAAAAAAGAAATATATTAGAAATGATACACATTGTAAAGAGTGACAGTTCTGTAAACTTCAGAACAGATACACAAAATTTATCAATTTTTTATTAAGATTTATTTAAAATTAATAAAAGTAATTCAAAATAGTGGAAACACACCAACCTTTAAAAAACATGCATTTGAATTTATACCTAACCTTAACTCAGCTACTAACCTATATGACAATGTTTTCAGAATGGTCAGTATGCATATATCTCTAGTCAAAAATATGCACTGCCATGTGCTTATCGTATATTTTATATATTTTTTTAAGAATGTTTATTTATTATTTTGTTAAATTATAAAAGAATTTTTAAATACATAAAATGCATATTATAAATTTTTTATCCAAAATGTTAAAAAGACTGAGAGAGCTTCAGTAAGTAATCTGCCATGCAGAATTGCCACTCTCTAAAATAAAAAAAGCATTAATTCATTAATAAATGTTAAAGAATGCGATGAAAATTATTTTAGATATGGAACTCTATTCCTGTTGTTATGTAAATTATTTTAAATATTTAATGAAGAGATTTTTACTCTAAGATCATTATGGTATGTAATCTAACCTATAAAAAAAATCTCACATGTGTTTTTGTATATGTCAAAACTGCTGTATTATTATTGTAGACCTGAAGATCCATGTTCATGGTAAAATGCATAGTGGAAGTATTTTGGAGACAAAATTAAATTTTCTGACATAATATAGTCATTTTCTCATTTTTTGACCAAAGGCCACAACAAGTAACCTTTAATTATTATAAATATATAATAATTACATGCACATTATACAATTACAAAAAAAAATAAAGCACATAAACTGTTTATGAGAGATTATTTCAAAATTAATCGATAAACCACTAAAAATATTTTAAAACCCTGTTCTACATACAAATAATTAATTATATTACATAAATTATACAGTAAAATATTATTATATTTTAAATGTATGTAAATTAAATATATAAAATTATACTTAGCTCGGTCGGATAAATGCCTGGCTCAGCGGACGCTTATGACCAAGGGAGTACTTGGTTCGCGCCCATTAGCCTGGGATTTTTCCGCCACGTGAGATAATCTGAGCGGGAGGTTTGACGTTGAAGTATAATGATGTGCACTGTCGATTATTGTCCGGTACACACCATTAGAATTCGACTGTCGATAAACCGGTTGTACTCGGAGAGGTTTTCTACAGTTTCCCTCTCCACTGGCGAGAAAACCCATTAGACGGGTAGTCCAGGCAAATGCGAGTACTCCTAATTTCAAGCCGTTCTGTAGGCGCAAAACTTAGTGTTAAGAATTGTATATAAGAAAAATTTGTAAAACAAGAAATTGTAAGAAACACTTGTATAGCCAAGTATGTAAGACTCTTTTATTTAATAAAATCCATAAATTAATCAAATAAAAATTAAATAAATACAATAATAATTATAATTAATTTTAACTACATGAATAAATTATAATTTATAACAAAATACATAAATAAAATAACCCAAAATAACAACAGCTAAATATAAATCTGATTGCAGATGGAAATACCTGTTTTTGACAATGAAGATGTAATTTTATTATGTTGCTGATACATAGTTAATTCTTAGGTCCGCTATTAAATTATCTTTCTTTTAAAACTAGTTTGAAAAAATTCTGCTGAATAGTTTTTGAGATAATGAATTTTAACTTTCCTGAATGTTGTTAAATTATACCAATAAAATAAAAACCAACCTTTTTCTTACATTGTGGACAATGTAAAATCTAAGGAAGGAGGAAAGGTTCCAAAAATATGAAAAAATTTTGACAATTTTAAGCCTAAAACAATGAAGAATCAAACAAGAAATGAATAGAGCATAAGATAGCATAATTTCAACAGGCGCACCAGCCTTAAGCTCACGCATCGATTTTACATCGACCTTGCTCAAACCTCTTTCACTATGCGTGGCACATCGCGATGGCCGACCAGTGATTCAACTCAACCGATGCACCAACCCTGCCTAATAGCAAGACGCGCATGCCTTGTTGACTTCCATCATGAAAGTGCGGCAAAATAATTTAAATTCATATACATAATTTAAACCTTTTAGCAATAAACTACTAAACAATGCACAAAACGCTTAAAAATTTAATTAAAATTGCTTTTAACAATAACTTAATTATATTAAATGAACATCATTATTATCACCACCTAAAAAAATGTATAATAATAATAATCACTATAAATAAATAAAATACTACTAACATACAATATAATTTATTGCTTTAATTATTAAATCAAATACTTATAAATTATTACTGAAATTAACAATTTTAATCCATTTTGATTAAAATTGTTATTGTTAATATTATTATTATTATAAAAAATGAATTACATATTGATATTAAAGAATTATTATTAATTAATAAATTTTTGGTATACTGTAAACCTATACAAAAAATTACACAAATTAAAAGAAAATAATTTAACATTTAAGGATATCATCAATTTTTAATTCTTAAATAATTATAATTAATAAATAATAAAGTTCGAAAGACTCGAATTGAGCCTCTTGTATCAGGAGAATATAAGGAGGGAGGAGTCGACCGGCTATGCGGAGAAGTGAAATGCCTCATATGCCCACTATCCAATACTGGCGCGCAGGATCCAAGGCCTCTCTCCTCATACCGAGTGCAGCGAGAGCCGCTCGATCAGCCATGTTGTCGGTCTCATGCCTCTCCCCTTATACAGAGCGAAGCGAGAACCGCTCGACCCGCCATGTTGTCGGTCCAAACGCCTTTTTGCCATAATGCCTTATTATTACTCAATTTTAATTAGAATTCTTTATTTAATGATGCAAAAAATTTTATATAATAATAAATTCATACTAATAATTGTTTTTTTTTTGCTTAGGGAATTTGGGAAATCTGCATACAGATACCTTGGATTCCGCATTCCAAGGTTATTTGGGGTTGGTAAAATAAAAGGAAAGAGTATAAGATAAAGGTAAATTATAAAATTGTTTAGTAAGCTGGCGACCTACTGCCAGCCCCGACCCACTAAAACCCGTAACCCTTCTTTTGAAGCCCTTCACCCACCCTCGGAACTGTCGCAAGACTTTAGCCTTCGAGGGTGGCGCTCCAACTCTGTCGCTGGTGCGACTTAGTTCATTCTCTGCGGTTCTCCTGCGTTAATAGTTAAAATTTTAAACTATTTCAATGTCAAAGAATAAAGGAACAAATGTTAAAATGTTAAAAAATAAAATTGTAAACGGACATAGAAAACAGAAATGAATCAATTAAACATATTTATAAAGGTCAAAAAATAAAATTAATAATAAAATTGTAAAAGGACAAGTTAAATAATTGTTAAAACTGCCGTTTTAATTTAAATTATTACTTATAAAATGAAGAAGTTTATTCAAATATTAAAAATTCATTATAGTTTCTAGAAAATGAACAAAATACAAAATAAAAGCCTTGACTAATAATTTTATAAAATTCTAATGTAAAATTTTAGTCTTAAAATTAATTAAATTATCAAAAAATAATGATATTATAAGAAAATATTCAATTCTATAGAAACCATATAATTAATTGCAGAAACTCAAATATTTAATGATTATCAATTTATAAAATTGCCAAACAAAGTCAAAATCATTTTAAAACTATAAAACTATTTTAGAAATTGTAAAAAAAAATTGTAAACAAACAATGAACTATTTACACTTGAATGAATACTTTTAGGGTGAGATCACACTAAATTGAGCTGCCGGATCAAAGAAAAGCACATAAACTCGCCGCGCTGAAAAACGTTGGCCCCTGGACACTTAAAATTAAACTTTTGATTTAAATTGTTTAGTATGCATATCCTTATAGAAACTTTGATTGCGCATCTTTTCTTCTAATAAAATTTTTTTCTATCTATTACCGTTTTCGAAATAATAAAGAAAAACAATTTTTTTGAAAACATGAAATTTAATTAAATTTTTCACTTCAACTCGCGATATTTAAGCCAATTTTGCATATTTTCCAATGACACAAAAACTAAATTACACGTTGAAATATCCTGAGAATTATGAAAGAAGAAAAAAATTGTTTTCATTAAAAATAAAATTGTTATTAATTTTTTTCTGAACAATTGCAAAAACCGTGAAGTGCAATTTTCACGAGCTTTGTTTAACGGGCGAATTTTAAGCAGCAACAATCTTCCAGTGAGAAAGTTGTTTATTGCAGTCTAAAGAAGTTTTTTGGAAAGTTTTATTACAATTGAACAATTAGTAACAAATTAGTGAGTGTTTAAAGTTGCGCGAGCTGCTGAACGGAAGGTTTGTTTTGATTTACTTAACCTCTAAAGGCGAATCAACACTGTGACATATGCTGTTGAGCTTTTTTCAACAAACGGGCGTCACACGTTCAGCCGCGCGTGCAACTTTAAACATTCACTAATTTGTTACTAATTGTTCAATTGTAATAAAACTTTCCAGAAACTTCTTTAGACTGCAATAAACAACTTTCTCACTGGAAGATTGTTGCTGCTTAAAATTCGCCCGTTAAACAAAGCTCGTGAAAATAGCACTTCACAGTTTTTGCAATTGTTCAGAAAAAAATTAATAACAATTTTATTTTTAATGAAAACAATTGTTTTCTTCTTTCATAATTCTCAGGATATTTTAACGAGTATATAAGTCCTATAAGTATATAAGAGTCCTATAAGGATATGCATAATAAACAATTTAAATCAAAAGTTTGATTTTAAGTGTCCAGGGGCCAACGTTTTTCAGCGCGGCGAGTTTATGTGCCCTTCTTTGATCCGGCAGCTCAATTGATTTAAAGGTGAATTTCAATTGTAATTATTAATTAAATTAATTAAATTAAATATAGGCGAAATTGATTGCATCAACCCTTAAGGTAGGGGATGTGTTTATGTCTAGGGGAGTTTTGAGAAATCTAACAAAAATCACCACTTAAGTGCAATGTATCGATGTTCTTGAAACTTGGTGCACTATTAAAATAGAGTAAAATATATCACATACATTTTTTATATATACCTATTTTTAGATTTAAGGGTAGCAAACGCCCTTTTTGAAGTTTAAGGGATGAAATCAGTATTACACAAAGAATATGTTAGATGTTTACGAAACTTGTTCCTAAGGGGTTTTCAAGGTTGCTGACTTCAAATATAATGTCAGATGTTACAAATTCACAATGGCGGGTCCAATATAGCGGAAGAAAAAATTCAAAATTATTCGCACTAGCTTGAAACTTATTTTTGGGGGGTTTCTGGTGTAGCTGGTTAATAAATCAGTAATATTTGTACTCTAAGGTAAACTTAATAAATAACAAGACCATTTAGCAGAAGAATTTCTTTCTACGTTGCCCAGAGTGCACCACGAGGATTTTTTGGTTCTTTAAATTATTTAAAAATGATTTTACAGATTTACAGAAACAAAAGAAGAGTTGTTTAGCTCAGTGGTAACTGTGTTCTATAACTGTTCTTCGTGGTAGTTTTTCACTTGTTTTATTTTGTTCATTTGTTTTCCATTAAAGAACGTAGAGAAACAAATGATTGCTAACAAATCTTACAAAGAACAGTAGTAACTCAGTTCTACAACTGTTCTTCGTAGTAGCTATTTTCTTGTTTTATTTTCTTCATTTGGTTTTCATTAAACAACGTTGAGAAACAAATCTTATCTTATAAATCTTGCATAGAAGAGTTGTTTAGCTCAGTTGTAACTCAGTTCCATAACTGTTCTTGTGGTAGTCATTCATTTGTTTTATTTTCTTCCTTTGATTTTCATTAAAGAACGCATAAAACAAATCATGCTTACATATCTTAAAGGTGTTTTTGATGTCTTGTAAGATTCATGAATGTAACATCATAGTTACAATAGACGGCAGTTTACTTGTAAAAAAAAGAATTTCGCTGTCTTTCATTTGTTTTTTTCCTTCATTTGTTTGTAATCTAAAAAGTAACTCTTACCTGCATGTTTTTTTATTATATTGTGTTGTGTTTTGTTTCGACCGAAACATTTATTTCGTAACTCTTAAGTACTTTTGAGGTTCTTCTGTTTCTAAATGTTAAAGAACGGTGCATCAAAATAAACTTTGTATTAATAATCCAGATAGCTTTTGCTACATTTGTGGGAAATATGTTACTGTTAAGGATAAACTTAATATAACAGATTATGTAAAAGTCATTTATAAAGAGTATTTTTTAATTGAAATAGTTCACCAAGAGAAATCGTGGGTTCCTCATAAAATTTGTAAAGGTTGCCATACAATATTACTTAACTAGAAAAGAGGAAATAGAAAAAGTATGCCTTTCGGTTCTCCAACGATTTGGCGGGAACAACATTTTACTCCTGGAGACTGTTACTTTTGTTCAACCGAAGTTCATGGATTTAATAGTAAAACTAAGAACTCCATAAAGTACCCAGATGTTTCTTCGGTAACAAAGCCAATCCCTCATGGACCTGAGCTTCCTATCCCTCCTCCACCCATTGGAATGGATGTGTCAGTAAGTTCAAAAAATTTTGAGAATAAAGATTCTAATGATTCAGACGTTAATGACAACTCGTTTGATGAAGAATTCCTTGCAAAAGTTGAATCCAAACAACTACCTTTGACGCAAGGTGAATTAAACGATCTAGTTAGAGATTTAAATTTATCAAAAGAAAAAGCAGAGCTACTTAGTTTAAGATTGAAAGAAAGGAATTTTTTGAATTCAAGTACCTCTTTTTCATGGTATAGACATTGAGAAAAAGAGTTTCTTCCTTTCTTCACAAAACAGGAATCTTTAGTGTACTGCACAAATGTTACTGGATTATTGAAACAAATGGGGCTCATAGATTATTCTGACGATGAATTTCGTTTATTTATTAACTCATCAAAACGAAGTTTAAAAGCAGTTCTTTTGAGCAATGGAAATAAATATGCTTCGATACCGATAGATCATTCAGTGCAACTTAAAGAAACGTACAATTTGAAAATTTGATTGAGTCCATTTGTTATAGTCAGCACCAAAGGTCGATATGTGGAGATCTAAAGGTAATAGGCTTGTTCTTCGGCCAACAGTCAGGTGTCACAAAATTCCCATGTTTTTTATGTGAGTGGGATAGTAGGGATAAAGATGAGCACTGGATTGGAAAGAAGTGGAAACCCAGAAAAAATCTAACACCTGGTTCAAAGAATGTCATCAGAGAAAATTTAGTGGATCCAGAAAAAGTCCTTCTACCTCCACTCCATATCACACTAGGCCTGATGAAACAGTATGTAATAGCACTCTCTAAAGATGGCAAATGTTTCAAATATATTTGTTTGAAATTCCCGTATTTGAGCGATGCAAAATTAAAAAAGGCATTTTTGTTGGACCAGAGGTTATACGTTTTGTGGAAGATCAAGAGTTTGAGAAAACGATTCATCTTTAATTTCTGATAAGAGCGAAGTTTTTGACACATTTAGTTTTAGCACAATAGTTTTCCAAAAACTGCCAAAAACACGTTTTTTGGGGGTTTCAACCCCCTTTTTCAAAAACTTGACGTGATGGAATATTTTGGACTCCGGATTCGTGTTCAGCTTAAAAATCCCCTTCGGAAACACTTGGTCCCATTCTTTCGACAAAAACGATGCAGGGCTGTGATATTATTAAAAGTAAATTTGTCAAAATAATGAAACAAAGTGCTGAAGTCTGGTACAATAAATTGAGACTACAAATTAAAATGTAAAAATTTATTCAATTAAAACACACTCACATTTACACTACATTAAATCATTTTCACACTGCAGTATTTCAAAGTCACATAAAATTCATACACGAAAGATTAATGGCAATAAAACAAAAAAAATACTCTTTACAAAAAACATGTTTCACAAACAAGAAGAGGTAAAATAGGATCATCTAAAATCACCGAATTAAGATACCATGCAGCATCACTATCTTCCCTTGAGGACGGTCCTGGTTGAGGATCTTTTACCAAGGAAGGTTCCTTCAGCAAAATTGGTTCTTTGAATGTTTTCGACTTTACATGCCAAGAGCCATCATCATCCTTTTTAGACGAACCTGGTTGAGGATCATTCGTAAGGGAAGCGCTCTTTAACAAACAATTTATGTCCTTTACATACACCCGTGGATAAAGATTTAGAGTATTAAGAGGAGACGAATTAGTTGATAAATCAAGTGGTTGCTCATTAATTGATTGTTTTTGTACCAACGACATAAATTCTGCAAAATTATTCACCCAGACCATGGTGTCAACCACCTTCCTTTTTGAAGGCCCAGGTTGCTCTAAAATCAAACAGAAAAAGAACACGGTATGAGCATCAAAACATAAATCTCAAATTCAGAAATTTTAAGTCTCTACATTTCTATTTTTATGATAAACTTTAAAATTTCATCAGCACGATGAAAGAAATAAGGAGGGAGGACTGGTACATCTCAGAGATATGTTTTCCTTTTGTGTTTTGCTAAATGAAAGAGTCAAAATTCTGAATTAGAGATAGAAGTTATAAATTAGGACACAGTATTACATATTTTCTCAGTAAAAAAAAAGAAATAAAACAAAGCAAGAGACAAAAGTCAGTTTAACATAGAGAACAATGCGATGAACAAGAAGTGATTCATGTAAGCTCAAACTTATATACTATGACCTCTTTTCACAGTCCGAGTTCTATGAATCATTCCTTGTAACCCAAGCTTCACTTTTTCATACGTGAGGAAACCAATTAGGTCAATCATCGAAGAGACGTATTCTCTCTTCAAAATAACTTATAAATAAAATTGAAGTAAAAACCTAATTTCTTAGAAGAAAACACACTTTACCCTAATAATTGTGTATGAATTTTCCGACTTTTCAGTAATTCATTAGTATATAAGACAAAGTTTCATAACAAAAATTGTCAAAAGTTCCAGTGCGATTTTATAGATCAGTAGTCATTGTCCACGAACCTTCAGTTTTTATTCGATCATTTCAATATATTAACTTTCGTATTTTGCGTGACAAGTCTCATTAATTGTAGTTTTTCACTAATTCTTTCCTTAATCGGCAATTGCGGATAGAATTGTACTCGTTTATTGTGCAAGTTGCTTTTCTCACACTTAGAAACAAGTTTCTTTCCGTAATAGGTGCAAGTGACGAAAAGTAACACTTAGAAGCGGTATTAACTCTTGAAACAAACGCAAAAATCTCAAAGTTGTGAAAGTTACACAAGTGTAATATAACAAACTTTCTAAGTTTCATTCAATTGAAACAATATCTTGAAAACCAAACTTATACCGACTAGCGCTATAACCTTAAATCTACGACTAATCTGTAACTAAAAGTAAGTAACATTTATGTAACTAATTGTAATATAATTATTGAATCATTAAATAAATGTATTAAAAGGGAATATTTATGTGTTGACGCAAAACACATAGTTTTGACAAGTATAAATGATCCTACTTAAAAATAAAGGTCAAGCTTTACCAACTTGACCATAATCAGCCTACCATTCCTCCAAAAATTATTAACCTAACCATTTAACCTCGCCTTCCACTCGGGATGTAACATGATGCGTTTCGCTAGAAGAAAAGAACCTTATTTTTAAGTTACTAAGAATTTCCGAACCAAACTTTTATTCTTAATAATGTTAAAGCATTTATTTCAGTGTAGTGTTTCCAACAAGCTGCTTTGGGTGTAGCACAAATCAATCTGTAATAGCACAAAGAAATCCTTCAGTTCATCTTTTGAGATGGAGCGGGAAATCCTGTACCTATCACAAAAAAATTTTTCCGTGTATATATATGTTGTTTACAAGGAATTGACCCTGCTCCTTTACGCTGAGAAAACTTGATAGCTAAAGTTAGAGGGTTAGGTTTTGAGTGTTAGCCTGATTCTCTAGATAGTTAACTTTTTCCTCCGAGATAGTCAACTTGATAACCGGAGTATCTATTTATCCCTCCGAGATGGTTACAAAATATTTAACCTCAAATATAGTCTGTTTCTCCCTCCAGATAGTTTGTTGAATATTCCATTTTTCTCTATGCATTATTGAAAAAGTTAAGGTTAACTTTTAGGAAGTTAAAGTTAACTACTAGAAAAGTTAAGGTTAACTTATATAAAAGTTAAAGCTAACATGTGAAGAAGTTAACCATTTATCAAATCTAGTCAAGCCTCACTATGTGTGACTGAGAGTGACCTGTTCAAAGGCGGGAAAATAGAAGGGAATGCGTAAATAAATATTCTCCTTAACGTGAAACTTATTGTTGGCCCTGAGAAGGGCCGGCGATGCTGAGGAAAGTAAGTCCGTGTCTAGCCGACGGGTTCTTGAGCTACTCGATCCACCCAAGAGACAGAGGCTTAGACACAGGGGTAAAAATAGACGTTAGGGCACACGTCTGTGGCGGATCCGGTGGTGGTTGTCCGGACCGTGACGGCAGTCTTGCTTACAAGGGTCCGACAGGCCTTGACCCAACTTTGGTGTTGTCGAACTTGGGGATGGATTCGGTGCAACCTCACTTCCCGTAGAGGATGCCGAGTGGCGCTGATCGCGTCGTCCGGTTCGGGGTTAGCCTTAACCACGGCGAGATCCAGGTCCAGGGTGAGGACGGTAGCTCTGTTCTGCGAGTGAGCTACCGGGAACAGGGTGCGACGGGCGCTGCTGAACTTGGCCCGGATGCGGCGTCGTAGGCGTTGCACCTTCTAAATGGGCTCGGACCTCCCGTCGCTTGGTCGCCCGGAGGGCGTCGGCGTGCACCCACCTGAGGGAAACTGGGTCGGACTCAGAAGGTCCAGGTTATAGGCCTTAGGTCGTCTTTGCCAGCACCATCTGCAGGAGTCAGTGCACGTGAGCCGAGTGTTGTCCAGGTGGCGGTCGTAGTCCTGTTCTACTTCGATCCGGGCGACTTCGGCGTGGTATGAGGGACGTCTTCTGGAGGGTCCCTTGGATGTTTAAGAACAAGATTCTATACGTATAATTTTGCCCTGAAAAGGGCAGATTGTATTCGGGGTTTGTGGAGCAAATTAAAACGGCTGCAGACTATGATGACTCTTCTGTTATTCCCAAATATTCCCTATGGGGAATGGCACAGGCACTGGCTAGGCTGGAGGTGGTGTTGTTTGCTCCGGCAAACAACTAGTGGTAGTAGTGGTCGAGAGTGTCCCGGTCTTGGTCCTCCTCCTTCGGCGTGCGGACAGCGACTGACTTGCTCCGGCGAGTCTGGCACACGGTAGCAGTGGGAACTCGATAGTTCTCAGCGACGTTATCCTTCCAAGGCTAGCAGCGGTTGTCTTCGGGTTGAGAGCCGTGAGGTCTTCACACGTCTGAGTCCAGGAGAGTTCTAAGAGCGAGTCAGGGAAACGAGCGGAACTTATGCACCTCTACCGAGTCGCATCCGCGGTTTCTCTTTCCCACAAGCTGGGAGCCAATCAGAGCTCGAGATACCCCCCACTCGGACGCGCGCATGCGCGGTGTGGTGGGGCGAGAATTAGTCGAGCGGGAACCGTGCAGCGTGACGGTTAGTCTGGATACTTCCCAAAAATGCCCAACCAAATGCCGTGTACCTTTCCCCGATACATTTGATGTTTCTTATATAATATAACTATAAACATAATATATGAAAAAGATAAAAATAGTATTTATTGTCAATAATAAAAAAAATTAAAAATGTTTGTGTTGATTGTCTTACCTTTGCAGGTAATGTTTGCAACACAACCATTCCTAGCTCGAAGACAGTGAATATAATACTATATACTGTCAAAACAAGATCTTATCAGTTGATATAGTTTGACGCGTGCTTTATTGTTAGAATGTATTTAAATTTAAAACCAATGTACCTTTAAACTTAGACAAAAGCATTTTTTTCTATTCACATATGATAAAAGAAAGAGACTCACTAAATACGCAAGTATTTGTTAATTCGCACACTAGAAACACGTGGGATTCGTTTACCAATTTAAATTAGTAAGATTTTTTACTAATTTTTAGTAGTTTTTACTAATTGCTAGTAGAAAATTACTAATTCAATTAGAAGAGCGTATTTTTTTACTAATTTTTCAAATTAGTAAATTTTCTACTAATAATTAGTAAAAAACTACTAAAAATTATTTAAAATAGTTACTAATTCATTTGGTAAACGAATCCGCACTATTTCATTAGTATAAACCTACTAATTCAGCTTTAGAGAGTAATTTTTTCTGAAAATATTTTTTTACTTAGAAAACTTTTTTTTCAATTCATAAACATTCTAGGCCCACTTTTTCATACATATGTCCTTTTAGTAAAAAACCTCAGCTTTCGTTTTTAAAAAAAATCGTATCTTTTCCTCCCAAAAAATAAAAATTTATTTACTTTTAAAAAAAAACTTCTTTCTATACAATATTTTTTATTTCTTTAAAATCTTTAGAATCAATTTCTATAAACAGTTTGTTTTTATTTTTACATCTCGAAAGTGCTATATAATTGACCATGTGAAAATAGAGGTCTTCGAAAATAAATCCCAACTTCTTCAAAACTTTGACCTTGTGATTTATTTATAGTTACACTACCGTCCGAAATTGTGCGAACGCTAACATCTCGAGCTATTAAAAAACACACCCGCACAGAAACAGTGATAACTCGGTTAAAAATGAAGCTAGATGCTATTTTTAAATTGCATTGGAAAGCTTATTAAATTTCCAATGAAATGTTACTGTGTTAAGTTGTATTGCATAAATAGGAAGCGAGATATCATGTTATAACGACAAAAAAATAATTATATTTTTTTCGGAATTTCTTACTCTGACTTTGACTCCTGGCACAGTTTAGCAAAGTTTATGAAAAAAATTGTTACTTTTACAGACAATTCCTTGTAACCTAAGCTTTAAATAGAGACCAAGAACAGCAAAAAATATTTACGGGTTCGCGAGATATTAAAAAAAGAGTTGGACCGTGCAAAGCAGAATTTTCAATCATCGATTTCTCTAATTCGCCGTTGAGTCAATTACTTGTCTGTGAAAAATTTGTCGAAAATCTCCCCCTAAAATATTTAATTTTCCTCCGAAAGATAAATCTTCTAATACAACAATCCCTTATAGTTTGATCAACAACTTTTAAAGCTTTTTTCGGTATCATTGAAGCTTCATCCCAAATTATAACATCACACTTTCGTAATTTTTCTTTATCTGCTTTTAATTTTAAAAATGTAGTTTCTATATTTGATAAATCTAACGGTAATCTAAATGTTCTGTGGCTTGAAATTCCACCAGGAAGTAAAATTGAAGCTATTCCTGTCCAAGCCATTGATATTACTCGCTTACCTTCTCCTAAATAATAATGAATTAAAGTTTTATATAAAAATATTTTACCACTTTCTTCAGGTCCATCGATAAAAATCATTGAATTTTTGTTTTGAATAATTTTATTAAAAATCTTTTTTTGATCGTTATTTAATTGATTTATTAAAGTTATGCCAATTTCTTTATTTTTACTTAACAAAATTTTTTCTTCTTCTATTGTTTGCTTTTCTTCAATATGTATAGGATCTAGTAAGCCAAAATCAGAACATGATACATTTTCCAAGTTAAAAACTACATTAATTTCATTTAAAGCATTTTGTTCATGTTTATCTTTAAATCCCTCACAGAAATAATTTTTTAATTTTTCCCAAATTGTACATGATAAAGTTGGTAAATTATCTGAAATAAGGTACCATGCAAAAAATTTTCTTAATTCAGAAGGCATCATAATAGTGCATGCTTCTTCAAAAATTTTGAATACTTGAATGTCAATTTCAACTAAACCCATAGCTATTGCTGTATTTTTGAAAGAATCATATACTATACCTTCAAAAGTTTTCAAATCTTTAAATGATTTTGCTCCAACAAATTTATTTAAAATTAATTTTAAATGAAATCTTTCACTGTCTTTTGGGCTGACGCTATTAACTCTACCTAAAGCTTTAGAAAATTGTTTTCTTTTTATCCAAATTTTTTGCTTTGAATCAAAATAATAATAATTTCTTTTACATTATTTTCGTTAAAAACAACATTTTGTTGATTTTCAAGATGTACAGCTACTCGAATTACAAAATGTGATCTTCCTGATAAAGGCAATGCTTCTAAACGCCATGCAGCTTCCATAGGACTAACGTATCTACTGTCAATATATTCTTTAATTTCGTCAAGTATTTCTGTCTTATTTTCATTTTTGTTACATTTATTTAATGCTTTATATGCTCTATCATGGCCTTTATCAAGATACTTATAAATATGTTTAATGCTCATAATTGAAGAGCAATATTCAACATTTATATGGCATTCGTATTTTTTTAATAAAAAAGGATTATATGAAACTATCATAGAATTATCTAGATAGACAAGTTTGCCATCTACTTTTTTATTATAAAAATACCCTTTATGTTGATTATTTTTACGCCTATATTTTGTAAAACTGTTTATTTCAACTTTAATACTATTTAAAAATGCTTTTGGAAAATTTTTACAACAGATGTCTTTATTTTTTTGTAAACATGGAGAATGTTCGTCATGAGGACCATGTACCATATGTTTAAGAACTAATTGTTGCAAATTATCATCGTTTTCAGGAATTTCTGCCGAAATGTATTTATCAATGTCTTTCGCATTAAATTTTTTTTTATAATTTAAAACAAATAATAAGTGTGCATGTGGTAATTCTCTTTTTTGAAACTCAATTGTATAAATGTAAGCTAAAATTTCGCTAAATACATTTCCACTTAATATATCTTATATTATGCAACGTAGTTTAGCATTAAACAAACGAACTGTTAAATTTGGAATGTCGTTGCATGTTGTACCAGGAGGAAACTTTTTCAGAACTGTTTGTAATTCTATCCAATTTAGATTACAAGTAACTGTAATTAATAAGTCTGGTCTACCAATTTCTCGAATTATCGTCATTGCATCTTGATATATCTGATGCATATGTCGTGGACTACCAATATGAGTGGAAGGTAAAACAAACAAATTCCCTAAACGTTAATTATCAGTATAATTATTTGAATTATTAAACGCTCTACGTGAAATATGATCTATTAACCCCTTGGCTGTCGACAAGATTTCCACTGTTTTGGCTAAAAGTGTGTTGAAAATTTTTATTTTTTTATTTTTATGAAACTTGGTATCCTAAGGTTTTAGGGATCGCTCATTACGAATACAAGGTCAGTTTTTTAAAATTCAAAATGACGGATCCAATATGACGGACAATTTTTTTAAACTGATCGGATTCGCTTGAAAATGGTTACTCGGAGGTTTTCGGGGTCGCTAAACACGAATCTG
Organism: Leptopilina myrica (nomen nudum); assembly: GCA_032872475.1. Lineage (NCBI taxonomy): Eukaryota > Metazoa > Arthropoda > Insecta > Hymenoptera > Figitidae > Leptopilina > Leptopilina myrica (nomen nudum). Next base: position 26,408,879 of record CM065459.1, on the reverse strand, counting down.
GCGTTAGTTTTTCAAAATTCAAAATGGCGGATTAAATATGGCAGACAATTTTTTAAAACTAATCGGATTCGCTTGAAAATGGTTACTCGGAGGTTTTCGGGGTCGCTGAACACGAATCTGGCGTTAGTTTTTCAAAATTCAAAATGTCGGATTAAATATGGCAGACAATTTTTTAAAACCAATCGGATTCGCTTGAAAATGGTTACTCGGGGGTTTTCGGGGTCGCTGAACACGAATCTGGCGTTAGTTTTTCAAAATTCAAAATGGCAGATCCAATATGGCAGACAATTTTTTTAAACTGATCGGATTCGCTTGAAAATGGTTGCTCTGGGGTTTTCGGGGTCGCTGATTACAAATCCGCGGTCCGTTTTTAAAAATTCAAAATAGCGGTTCAAAATTACTAAAAATAGGCGGATTGGCTAGAAATAATATAATTTAAATTTTAATTAAAATTGATAGGGGAGACCGGGTCTAAACCGGACACGGGGCTAAACCGGACAAGTCAAATATTTCCGAAACCGTGAAGAATTTCAAATCGTGTAAATAACCTATGAACGCGCAATTTCGTGATGCATATGCTGCATGAGGTTTTAGGGACGTGTCAATTTTCTTGTAATAATAGTTGCCGTTAATATGTGAAAATGTCATTTCTTGAGGTAAAAGTAAAAAAAAATTTTCTTCATTTTTTTGGGTTTTTATCGTTAAAATTAAAGTACAAATATCATACGGCCATTTTTCTTTTAGCTTAAGGTGTACTGAGTTTAGTAGAAAAAAAGTTTAATGGAAAACATTAAGAAGAAAAAATATATTGCAGGTTAATTATTAGATGACGGTGTGGGGCTGAATTGGACATCGTGATTAAAAACAACCGAATCTTTGAATTCTTTAATTTATTTTATATTAATTAACTATTTTATATTATATTCTTTGCTTAGAACCACTTTATAAATATATAAATAATTAATTTATTTTAAAACTCGAATTTGCAAGCGATTTGCTACAAACAGACAAGCCTGAAAACTGTAATTTATTTTATATTATAATTATTACCGATTTTACATATTATATTATGTTCTTTGTATAGAACTATGTACAAATAAATAAAAGAAGAATTGATTTGACTTTTTTACCAAAAAAAAGAAAATTTGTATCTCATTCTTTAATTAATTGGCCGTGCCGATTTAGCCCCATGGGGTGTCCGGTTTAGCTCCACCAATTTTCGGATTTCCGTTTTTGAGGTAGTCACCTTCGAAGAAATATATCTCTAAAGCTATTGTACTTTTTTAAATCGAACAAGTGCGATTTGTAGGTGAAAGTACAAGCTTCAAAACGGTACATAACACTTTAGCAAAAATTATGTTTTTGTATGAGTTTTCTGGTCAAAGACCAAATCCGTACGGTTTAGCCCCGGTCTCCCCTACTCAATTTATTAGGTATCAGCTTAATTTTCAATTTTGATAATGTAAATTGAGATTTTTAATCAGAAAGGCTAAAAACTGATGAGCAGTGAGTTCCAAGCAAATCCATACAATTTTGCTCCATGAATCTATCACATTGAAGTTGCCATTTTTAATTTTGAAAAACGGACCCCGAATAAAGATTTTCAGGTAAATTGGATCAATTTTTCAAATTAATGTTTGCCATATTAGATCCGCCATTTTTAATTTTGAAAAACTAACGCCAGATTCGTATTCAACGACCCCCACAACCCCCGCCATTTTGAATTTTGAAAAACCGACCTCGAATTCGTAATCAGCAAACTCGAAAACCTCCCGAGTAGAGATTTTCAGGCAAATCGGATGATTTTTTAGAATGATGTCGGCTATATTGGATCCGACATTTTAAATTTTGAAAAACTAACGCCGGAGTCGTGTTCAGCGACCCCTAAAACCCCCGAGTAACCAGTTTCAGGGATTTTTAAGAAGTTTTAAACCATCTTTTTTAAGTTGCGCATATATGCGTCAGGAGCACTTTTGGCCAGTTTTAAATCCGCGCATATATGCGTCCGCGACAGTAAAGGGGTTAAACCTTGATAACATTCTATTCTTATAGAATTTTGATTATAACGATAAAAATTTAAACGATTTTTTTCAACTATTATATGAGCATGAATGAATAATTGTTGTGTTAATCGTCCACCGTATAAAACTAGACTAAATTTTTCATCCGGTCGAAAAGCAAATCTATAAGAGTAATATTGCAAAGTGGATAATCTTTTATCGTTATTAAACTTTTGTTTTAATTTAGGACTCCATCCCAAGTCTCCAGAAGGAAACATAATAGGAAAAGTCATCGGGTCTAAATGATGTGAAAGTTTGTTTATAATAGTATTTTTTCAGTACCGCTTGGAATCTGTTTAGGATAAAACCCTCCACTCAATAAAAGTAGGAATTTCTCCATTTTTTGATACTATTAATGCTGCACACTCAGCAGTTCTCGGTTTATTACACAGGCACACAAAAAAAAGTTGTCTGTTTTTTTAACCAGAAAAAAAAATCTTAAAGTATTTTTGCCCGCTGAAAACGAATCTGAAGTCAGAATTGCTGTTTTTTTTAAATCGGGAACACTACCCTTATCTTCAAATTTTAAACTAAAAAAAATTGAATAACAGATTTCCCCTAACAACAAAACAATAAATTTATCTACTTCTGCTACAACTCAGAAACAATGTCAACATTGCTTAAACACCCATTGTTATTTATTAAATCGAAAAAACTACCCCTAAAGTGTAAAAATTCAAAATTATAATATAAAAACCCACATTGGTTTACAATACAACAAAATAAATTTATGTACTTCTCTTTCAACATTTTAAAAGCAATATCAAAATTACTTTATCATCCACTGTGTTTTCAGATTAAAAAAACTACCCCTAATATGTAAAAATTCAAAATGTATTATAAAAAACAATGAAAACCACATTGTTTTTCAAAACAGAACAAGAAATTTATCTATTTATTTTTTAACAAATCGATAGCATTAGCAAAATTTGTTGTGGTATTTCATTTTTTTATTAAACATTTTGAATTTTTACATATTAGGGGTAGTTTTTTAAATCTGAAAACACAGTGGATGATAAAGTAATTTTGATATTGCTTTTGAAATGTTGAAAGAGAAGTACATAAATTTATTTTGTTGTATTGAAAACCAATGTCGGTTTTTATATTATAATTTTTAATTTTTACACTTAAGGGGTAGTTTTTTCGATTTAATAACCCGCCAAGAAATGACCAAGATTAGGAATAGCCTAGGAAAAGATTTCAAAGAGACATTGCAAACCTCGGTGAAATCTTGGGACAAGGAAAATAATGTCTCCAGCACTACCCTTGCTAATAAACATTTCCCATTCTGTTCATTGCCAACCCCCTGGCTGAGAAAAAATGCCTTAAACAAGGCAAATCCATGGCAAAGCAGTTTTGAAATGCTTTCAAATTTAAAGATTCAGTTCATGGCAACACCCTGGCTGAGGAAAAGTGCATTAAACAAGGCAATGCCATGGCGAAGGAGTTTTCAAACGCATGCAAATTTAAAGATTCAGTTCATGGCAACACCCTGGCTGAGAAGAAAATGCATCAAACAAGGCAAAGCCATGGAAAAACAATTTTCAAACGTTTGCAAATTTAAAGATTCTGTTTTTGGCAACACACTGGCTGAGGAGAAAATGCCTCAAACAAGGCAATGTTATGGCAAAGCAGTTTTGAAACGTTTCAAATGTAATAATTCTGTTCCTGGGCAACACCCTGCGGCTGAGGAGAAAATGTCTCAAACAAGGCAAAGCCATGGCAAAGCAGTTTTAAAACGGTTTTAAATGTAAAAATTCTGTTTTTGGCAACACCCTGGCTGAGAAAAAATGCCTTAAACGAGGCAAAGCCATGGCGAAGAAGTTTTCAAACGCATGCAAATTTAAAGATTCAGTTCATGGCAACACCTTGGCTCAGGAGAAAATGCCTCAAACAAGGTAAAGCCAGAGCAAAGCAGTTTTGAAACGGTTTTAAATGTAAAAATTCCGTTTTTGGCAACACCCTGGCTGAGAAGAAAATGCCTCAAACAATGCAAATCCATGGCAAAGCAGTTTTGAAATGCTTTCAAATTTAAAGATTCAGTTCATGGCAACACCCTGGCTGAGGAAAAAAGCATCAAACAAGGCAAAGCCATAAAAAAGCACTTTTCAATTTTTTCAAATTTAAAGATTTTGTTCCTTAGCTACCCCCTGGCTAAGGAGAAACAGCCTTAAACAAGGCAAAGTAGTTTTGAAACGGTTTTAAATGTAAAAATTCTGTTTTTGGCAACACTTTGGCTGAGAAGAAAATGCCTCAAACAATGCAAATCCATGGCGAAGAAGTTTTCAAACTTATGCAAATTTAAAGATTCAGTTCATGGCAACACCCTGGCTGAGGAAAAATGCATCAAACAAGGCAAAGCCATAAAAAAGCACTTTTCAATTTTTTCAAATTTAAAGATTTTGTTCCTTAGCTACCCCCTGGCTAAGGAGAAACAGCCTTAAACAAGGCAAAGCCATGGCGAAGCAGTTTTGAAACGCTTTCAAATGTAATAATCCTGTTCCTTGGCAACACACTGGCTGAGGAGAAAATGCCTTAAACAAGGCAAAGCCATGGCAAAGCAGTTGTCAAACGATTGCAAATTTATGGATTCTGATTCATGGCAACACCCTGGCTGAGAAAAAAATGCCTCAAACAAGGCAAAGCCATGGAAAAACAATTTTCAAACGTTTGCAAATTTAAAGATTCTGTTTTTGGCAACACACTGGCTGAGGAGAAAATGCCTCAAACAAGGCAATGTTATGGCAAAGCAGTTTTGAAACGTTTCAAATGTAATAATTCTGTTCCTTGGCAACCCCCTGGCTAAGGAAAAATGCCTTTCACAAGGCAAAGCCATGGCGAAGCAGTTTTGAAACGCTTTCAAATGTAATAATCCTGTTCCTGGGCAACACCCTGCGGCTGAGGAGAAAATGTCTCAAACAAGGCAAAGCCAGGGCAAAGCAGTTTTGAAACGGTTTTAAATGTAAAAATTCCGTTTTTGGCAACACCCTGGCTGAGAAGAAAATGCCTTAAACAATGCAAATCCATGGCAAAGCAGTTTTGAAATGCTTTCAAATTTAAAGATTCAGTTCAAGGCAACACCCTGGCTGAGGAAAAATGCATCAAACAAGGCAAAGCCATAAAAAAGCACTTTTTAATTTTTTCAAATTTAAAGATTTTGTTCCTTAGCTACCCCCTGGCTAAGGAGAAACAGCCTTAAACAAGGCAAAGCAGTTTTGAAACGGTTTTAAATGTAAAAATTCTGTTTTTGGCAACACTTTGGCTGAGAAGAAAATGCCTCAAACAATGCAAATCCATGGCGAAGAAGTTTTCAAACTTATGCAAATTTAAAGATTCAGTTCATGGCAACACCCTGGCTGAGGAGAAAATGCCTTAAACAAGGCAAAGCCATGGCGAAGCAGTTTTGAAACGCTTTCAAATGTAATAATCCTGTTCCTTGGCAACACACTGGCTGAGGAGAAAATGCCTTAAACAAGGCAAAGCCATGGCAAAGCAGTTTTAAAACGGTTTTAAATGTAAAAATTCTGATTTTGGCAACACCCTGGCTGAGTAGAAAATCCCTCAAACAATGCAAAGCCATGGAAAAGCACTTTTCAAACGTTTGCAAATTGAAAGATTCTGTTCCTTGGCAACACCCTGGCTGAGGAGAAAATGCCTCAAATACTACTTTAGTGTCATAAAAATTTTTTTTTTTTATTTTAATTTGGTTTTTGAGTCGTTTTCTGAGTATGACTCAATAATAATAATTATTTTCGATAATAATATAATAATAATAAAATAATATTATTATTATTATAATATAATATAATAATAATATAAATAACAAGTTGTTCATTTCATGACATAAAAACGAATCGATTCATGTATATAAAGTATATATTTTATCAAAATTTATAGAATTAATAAATATTTAATTTTTTCACAAAAAATTAAAATTTTGTATTTTTTGACATTTTATCATAACTTTTAAAAATAATTATTCTATAATAAAAAATTGAATAATTAATATTTATTCAGGGTACTTTACCCGGTTTATTAATTATATTTAATAAACTATTATAATTATTTAACTTTTAAAATTATATATAATAATATATATTGAGGAAGCTAAATGGTCATGAAATGAACAACTTGTTTTTTAAATATTAGTTTCTTTTGAAATAAACAGTTGTGAAATTTTTGTTTTTTAATTGCGATTTTTAACAATTTTTTTTCCATTTTAAATTAATAAAAAAAGGTGTAGGAAGAATTTGTGTATTTCATAATTACAATTTTTATTTTTTTATGTAGATAAAGATATTTTATATTTTACTAGCTAAAAAAACGCTCAAGTATTTTCTCATTCTAATGATAATCGATATATAATAATATAATAATCTAATAATAATGTCTATTCACAATTCACATTTTATTTATTTAAAAACAAAATATTTAATTTCATTTGAAGAATTTCTTTAATAAGATATAATTTTTTAACCTTCTAAAACTGAATTTACTTTAATTTTCATCTAAAAACTAATAAAAAAATTTGCATAATTTCTTTTTCTTCATTGAAAATCGAACAAAAAATAAAATAATTTGAACTATTTATATTTCTCCATCAAAAATTTTTTTTGAACTTTCATTTTGTAATTAATTTTGACAATCATATTGTTTTTACAAAATTTGTAGCTTTTTTCCCATAATTTTCTATTTATTTATCACAATTTTTTAAATAAATATTGATTAATAAATAATTAGAATTAATTATTTAGTATTTTTTTAATAATATGAATTGAACTGAAGTCTTATTTATTTTTTAATAATTTTAAAAAATAATTATTAAATAAAAAATCTATTGATTTTATTTAGTTTTTTGCTTTGCTGTACCAAGTTTTGAATTGGATTTAAAACAAAAAATATTTAACTTTTAAATTTAATTTTAAAAATTAAGCAGGTGCTGGTGATAAATAAAAATCTGGAAAATTTCTTTTATTCTTTTCTATTCAAAAATAAGTCTTGTCAAAAATCTTTTGTCGGACAAATCGAATTTCTATAGTTTCTTTTATTTATTTCTAACAAAATTTAAAAATTATTTAACAAAATGTTAATTGTTATTAAAAAAGATTTAAAAAGTGGAATAATTTATTTATTTTTTAAACATAATTTTTAACAAAATTTTGATTTTTTTAGAGATAGATGATAATATAAATGTTTTGACTTAATTAACTATTGGTTAGTTTAATTTCTTTTTAAAATTTAATACTGAAAATAAATTATAAATTTATTTTAATTGGAATTTCCTTGGGCACTCTACTCATTAATTATTTAATGAATATGAAAAATTATATGAATTTAACCTGATTTTCATTGAATTTTTATTTTCAAGACTGGATTGAAGTTTGTTTTCTTTGAACGAACGATAAGGTGTTGTGTCAATTTTTAAAATGAGGTAAAAATGATAAAAATTTATAAAATAAAAAATCTGCAAACTTTTTTTCTCTATTTTTAATGAAAAATTTGAATATTTTCAAAGAAATTGTCATTGAGAAAGAGAAATTATGCAATATTCTTATTTTCATTCAAAAAAAATTTATAATCTTGTAATAATAATTGATAAATCAACATCACGCAAACTTTTTTCATTTTTTATTAAAAAAAAATTAAAGTTTTGTAACAAAATTTTGGTTGATAATACAAAATAATATATTTTTTTTATTTATTATAAAAATTTTTTTTAATTATATTACAGGAATGTTAAATTGTATTGAGAAAAAGATAAAAAAATTTGAATAATATTTCTTTTCCTAATTTTTCAATCAAGACTTTTAATAAAATTTTGATTTTTTGAATATAAATAATATAAATCATTATAATTTCCATTTAATGATCATTGTTGTTATGCTATGTTTGTACTGCGTACTGACATAAGATTGATTTTATTTATAAAAATTAGAAACACTGCGATAATAATTGTTTTGGTACAATTAACTACTTTTTTTAATTTAATAATAAAAATGAATGAGAATATAAATTGTAATTTTAATTCGTGATCATAATAATTGTATTCTTTTAACAATTGAAATAGAATGTGAACGCGCGCTTTAGCGCGCGTATCCTATGCTAGTATGTGTAATAATTATAAATCAAATATAAATAGTCTTTTATTTAATAATTAATCATTTTCATTATTTATTTAAAATATAAAAAAATAAAATTCACCATTGGAAAGAGCATAAAAAACCTTTTAGAAACATACTCAACAAAATTGTTCCCATTATAATTATGTGTGAGTATACATGTGTATGTGTTTTGTGCATATGAGGAAGTATACATGTGTATGTGTAATGTCCATTTGAATGATATTCAAAAATTATGTACTCGGTGTGAGTCTGTCGGTCAGAAAAAAGTAGAAAAAAATGTTCAGAAAGTTTCACAGGTCGTAATTTTTATTCGATTTACAATACTTTTTTTTAAAATTAAAGCTTAATAAATTCCCAAGAACTTTGTCGAGCCCGATTTAAAAAAAATAATTTGTTTATTTATTATTTTAGTTGAAAGTTGATAAAAAAGATAATTTTTCATATTTATTGAGCTACATGTGAATCATTTGACAACATTTTCTAAAGATCATGTGGAATGAGTTACATTCTGTCCCCCAATTTATAATTAAAAACATCTAATGAAATGACATTATTTACCTAATTGTTATTAACAAAATAATAAACAAATTAACAAACAGCTTGAAAAAGTGAATTAAATCTCACCAAAATCTTTACTCGGTGGCTTTCGGGGTCGCTGATTACGAATCTGATGTTAGTTTTTTAAAATTCATAATGGCGGATCCAATATGACGGACAAAAATTCGAAAAGTAGATTTAATCTCACCAAAATCACTACTTGGGGGTTTTCGGGGTTGCTGATTACGAATCTGATGTCATTTTTACAAATTTTAAAACGGCTAATCCAATATTGCGGACAAAGAAAATCATAAAGTAGATTAAATCTCAGTATAATCATCAGAAGGTCTTCTTGAAAAATAAACATTATTAAATTTTAAAATGAAATGATGAAACAACTAATTTTTATTCTTTGTTTTGAACTTGGTTGTTGTGAGTAAAACAAATGGACACATTTTCCGACAGAGTGAACTGATACAAATAAAAATTATAACATATGAAGTCCAAAACAAGCAAAAAGAGAAAAAAATAGATGCTGAGTAGAAATTTCAAGCAATTTACTATAATCATTACTGTTGATTATTTATTTGATTCGATTATTTAGTATTAATTTCAAGCTATTCACTATAATCATTACTGTAGTACATTCATTTGTTTCAATTGTTTAGCAGAAACCTAAAGCTATTCACTGAAGACATTTCTGATGAGCATTCATTTGCTTCTGTTGTTTACTAGAAATTTCAAGCTATTCATTTAATACATTTTTGTTCAGCATTCATTTGTTTCAGTTGTTTAGCAGAAACATCAAAGCTGCTCACTAAAACATTTCTGTTCAACATTCATTTGTTTCGTTTAGACGTTTATAAACGTCTTATGTAAATAAGCGTCTTATTTGAGCGTCTTAAATGAAAAACATAACCACCAAATACATACATTTTAGAAGGCTAATAAGACGCTTATAAACATCTAGTAAGTGACCACGTAAACGTCTTAAACCAAGACGCTTTTTACAGTGTAAAAGCTTTTGTTTTGATGTTTATTTGTTTTACTCATAAAACCTTTATTGAGCTCTAGTCTAGTCTCTCAGAAATTGTATTTTAAGGAATTGAATAATTGCTTTGTTTTATTTCAGTGATTCATGTAAATTACAGGTTTGTATAATCTTCGTTTACTTATTTAATTTAGAAATCTTTTTTATGTTCTGAAACATAGACTTTCTTTCAACAAGTTTTGTTTTTATGTAGTAAGTTGTTTTATACGTTTCGTTTCTGTAGGTTTAAGAATCCTTGGTACTATATACCTGTAACAGTTTACAAAATTCTTAATCACGGACCCAGAGTTATAGAATCTTTTCATTTTCCCATAGGTCAACTAACCGAAGAAGCTCAAGAAGGTAACAACAAAAATTTCAAGAGAATAAAGGAATTTAATACTCGAAAAATCAGTAGAGTTGCGACAAATACCGGCATAGTACAAAACTTATTGATAATGTCCGATGCCTTCATTAATTCCTTGTGAAGACAATGGAAAGCTATTCCTTGCGTTATAAATCCAGAAGCGCAAGATCTGCTAATTGTATGAAAATATAGCTGACGAAGAAAATAAAAACGTCAAGTCTTATAAAATAAAACATTTTGAATCTTTTCTATTTGAAGACATAAAAACTATTTTTAAAATTTTGTTTGTCATATTAGATCCCCCATTTTAAAGTTACTATCAATCAGCGGCCCTTTTCAGGGCAACAAAACTGCATTGTTTTGCCATATTAGATCCGACATTTTGAATTTTAAAAAACTAACATCGGATTCGTCATCAACGAACTCGAAAACCCCCGAGTAGTGATTTTGGTAAGATTAAATCTACTTTTAGAATTTTTTGACCCCGTCTTGGAACAGGCATTTTGAATTTTGAAAATCTGACATTAGATTCGTAATCAGCGATCCCGAAAAACGCTGAGTACATATTTTGGTGAGATTTAATTTACTTTTTCAAGACGAGACTCGCTCGAAGTGCATCACTAGACCTGTGAAACTTTTTGAACAATTTTTTCCACTTTTTCCTCCCTGGAAAAAACCGTACTATTATATTACTGATTTTCAGTCCTAAGCCCAATAGACCAGTCGTTGGGTCGAAAAAGTTCACAAAAATGCAACCTGAAAAGTCTCAGTGGTTTATTGTAGTTTGGGGGCTCCTCATAAGGGCCCCAGAGTTTGCTCTCGATTACTCAGGCACACAAAAAAAAGTCGTGACCCAAAAGACACAACCCCCTACCCCTATGTTTTTGGGGTCGCTGAAACCGAATATGACCATGAAAAATTTTTGTGCTTGCCCATTTTCCCGCTACCACCCCCTCCCATCCCAGTCACCGGGGTTGCAATTTCAGATAAAAGAAAAAGTCGAGTAGGATGTCTATTTCTATGTTTTTTGGGTCGCAGAATCCGAAAAAATCATCTAAAAACAAATACTTCCCTCCCTTTACACCCTAAAACCCCCTTAATACCTCCTAGGAGGGGGTTGGGATTTTATTTTTGACGAACAGTCGAGTAGGGTATCTAATTCTACGTTTTTTGGTCGCTAAAACCGAAAAACACCACAAAAATAAATCCTTTCCTCCCTTAATCCCCTAAACCCCTTTAATACCTCCTAGGGGGGGGGGGGTTTGGAATTTTAATTTTGACGAACAGTCGAGTAGGGTATCTAATTCTATGTTTTTTTGGTCGCTAAAACCGAAAAACACCACAAAAAAAATCCTTCCCTCCCTTAATCCACTTAATCCCCCTACTCGAAAAGTCGAGTATTGTATCTCATTCTATGTTTTTTGGGTTGCTGAATCCGAAAAAGTCATCTAATAACAAATACTTTCCTCCCTTAACAACCTATATCCCTCTAAGTATTCCCTGGGAGGGGGTTGGAATTACAAATTTTACGAAAAATCGACCCATCATTACACAAATACGCACCTGAGTCAGAATTCCTGAAAGGAGCCACCCAAAACCTTTTAATTTTTTTCGTACTAATGTGGTTATTTTAATAGTATTTTATATAAGAAATCATACTACCAAAGGATTTTGCAAAAAAAATTTTGTTAATGTTATTAACTATTGAAACTTTTGAACGTATTTAATTGAAAATTAATTAGTTTAGTTGCTAATGAATTTAAACCATTAAAAATAGCACTTTTTAGATTGTTTAATAACTTTGTTAATAATTAGCGAATTTGTTTATAATTCGCAAGGAATATTCTCCTTGTGAAGCTGAATAAATCCCAACAAAATTTAACTGGATCGGACAAATAGTTTATGCATAATTCCATTTGTTAACTGAAAACATGTGATTTTTCAACGGAATTTCTACACTTTTGGACCTGCGAATTCCTTTTTTTAATGTACACTTGAGGAGTCAAACTTTTATCCTATTTAAATGGAAATTTGATATTTTTTATATAAATGCTAAATAATGGAGATTAACCCCTTGATAGTCCATGGCCCATATGTGGCCACAAAAAGTCGTGCCACCTTTACGTCAGTGGCCATATATGGCGATCTCAAAAATAAAATACTAAACATAATTCGATTTGAATGGCTAAGTGCATACTAAGGTTTTTGGGGTCGGTGAATCCGAATTTCAAAATTCAAAATGGTGAACCTAAAATGGCGACTATGAAGATTTAAAAATTTATCAAATACGCTTGAAACTCGTTACTTGGGGGTTTTCGGGGTCGCTGATTACGAATATGATGTCAGATTTACAAAATTAAAATGGTAAATCCAATATGGCGGATAATTTCAAGATTCATGCAATTTGATCGAATTTTAGGTCCGCCATTATGGATTTCAAAATCTGACATCGGATTCGTAATCAGCGACCCCGAAAACCCCTGAGTAACAAGTTTTAAACAAATCCGTTGAATTTTTTATTTTCTCGACCCCCATATTGGATCCGCCATTTTGAATTTTGAAAATCTGACATTAGATTCGTAATCAGAGTCCCCGAAAACCCCCGAGTAACAAGTTTCAAGCAAATCTGATAAAATTTAAAATATTCGAATTCGCCATTTTGGATCCGACATTTTAAATTTTGAACAACTGACTTCATATTCAAATTTTGCGACTCCAAAAACCTTAATTCCAAAGAAATCACATTTTTTATAAACTTTTTTTTCTTGGACCGTTTTTGGACCACAAGCGATTTTTAGCTGGGCTAAACCGCATTAAATTTCATGTTTTTTTTACAAATAATTTCAACAAAAAAATCCGACCTAGCTTCAAAAGAGGGGGAATTAGTTTTTTTATTTCAAAAATTTCCTGACTAGTTAATAAATTATTAATATTTTTTAATGAAATTTGCACCACCTACAGTTTAATACATGTATTTTATGAAAAAAAATTGTTTGTCATATTTTATGCTTTTATTTTTCATTTATATCAAATAAAAATACATATATAGTTTTTTAAACTCTTGGATGTCGGAGTGGGGGACCTCAGCGGCGCGTGGTTCTCAACGCTACAAATGAAATCAGCCGTTTAAATTCACAAAAATGGTTATATCTTCGTTAATTATTTACCGATTTTAATCTTTTTTTTAATTTGATCTATTTTTTTATGCTGAATCGGAGAATGATTTTATATTTTATCAAAATACAATATTTTTTGTGACAATAAAAAAAATTTTAACATCAAATGATTATTGTTATTTATCATATTAAACAAAAATTCTTTTTGTACATATTGTTCTATTAAATTAAAAATAATATTATCACAAAAAGAAATTCAACAAGAGTTGAAAAAACTATATATGTATTTTTACTTGATATAAATCAAAAATAAAAGTTTAAAATATAACAAACAATTTTTTTTCATAAAATACATTTATTAAACTGTAGGTGGTGCAAAGGGATTAGGGGGTTAAGTATGCAAAAAATGCCCCCGCTTCTATTTTTCTCAAATTTGGCCAATATGTTACTATCCATATGATTATAACTTTCTGCAATTTTGAACTCAAAATTCGCTTTTTTGGGGGAGTTATGGAGGGGGAAAGCAAAATCAAAAAACTTATTTTTCTCGAAAACTACTGAACCGATTTTAATGAAATTTTAAGAGATTGTAAATATAGATAAGACGATTTTAGAAAAAAAAATCCAAATTTTTTTTTCAAAAAAAATTTTCAAAATTTTCAAAAATTTTTTTTAGTGTTATTTTTTTAAGTGACCACTTTCTCTTTTGTTGTAAAAAGTACCTTATAATGTCCCCTTTGACATATATTTTTTTCAAATTTTTTAAAAATATAGTTTTTAAGTAAAATGTTAAAAACCATGGTCATGCTATTTGTCACGTACGGTAAGGCACATATATACATATGGGCTATATTAATGTGATAGGGTATAGCTAAATAAGTATGGAAAAAGTGACCCGAATATATTTTTCCTATTCATTCCTACCCACTTAAAAATAACTTTTTCAAATTTTTAACTTAAACTTTTGGAACTTATGGAAGGAAAAAAATCGAAAAATGCATTTTCCTCAAAAACTACTGTATGTATTTTAATCAGCTTTGGATATGTTGAAAAGACAATTAAAGAGATTCCAAAAAAAAAATTCAAATTTTTTTTTCAAAAAATTTTAAAATGAAAGTTTTTCGAAATTTTTAAAAATAAATTTTTTCGTTCTATTAAAGTGAAATTTTTATGTATTTTCTCATTTCATTCTCTTATATGATCTACTAAATAAAAAATTTTGCCCGACATGATTTCAAGATGTGTCACGGTAAATAACTCAAAAACCCTACGCGGAACATTTTTATGTTGTATGCAAATGTTTAATTTTAAAAAAACTGTCAAATATTTTTGCAACTTATTACTAGTGGCTTATTAAGGTCGATAAATACAAATCTGAAGTTGACATAAAAAAATATTTTTAGACAAACAAAAAAGTTTCGATAATGTTAAAATCAAATTTTGGGATTTTTTGAGTTTTTTTTACCGTGTCGCACTTTAAAATCATCTAGACCATTATTGTTTAAAAAATATACTGTTAAAGAAGTTAAATAAAAAAAGTGTGATGTACCGCTTCAACGATCCAAAAAGAAAAATATTTTAAATGTAAAAATAAAAATTTTTGGATAATTCTTTGGAAATAATTTTCTTGACATCGATTTCAGGCTTGTATTCAGAAAACCCCTGAGTATTATTTTGTAATTAAATAAATAATTAATTAGTTAACTATTAGCATACAACATAAAAATGTTTCGGGTAGGGTTTTTTAGTTATTTACCGTGACACATCTTGAAATCATGTCGGGCAAAATTTTTTATTTAGTAGATCACATAAGAGAATGAAATGAGAAAATACATAAAAATGTCACTTTAATAGAACGAAAAAATTTATTTTTTAAAATTTCGAAAAACTTTCATTTTAAAATTTTTTGAAAAAATTTTTTTTTGGAATTTTTATAAAAAAAAATTTGGAATTTTTTTTTGGAATCTCTTTAATTGTCTTTTCAACATATCCAAAGCTGATTAAAATACATACAGTAGTTTTTGAGGAAAATGCATTTTTCGATTTTTTTCCTTCCATAAGTTCCAAAAAATTCAAAATTTTGAGTTAAAAATTTGAAAAAGTTATTTTTAAGTGGGTAGGAATGAATGAGAAAAATATATTCGAGTCACTTTTTCCATACTTATTTAGCTATACCCTATCACATTAATATAGCCCATATGTATTGTAACGCCGTTTCTCACCACGTGGTAGATGGAGAAATTCCACCGAAAAGGCGCTACAAAAATGGCGACGATGTCCCTTTCAAAACTGGGTATACAAGTCCCACACTTTGGACTTGAATACGGCCAACGTCGATCCATTTATGGGGTTCTCCCAAGCGCCAGGTAGTACTCTCTACCCGGATCTCCGTCGTCGCATGAAAATAAAAATTGTAAGCACTCCCGGTCTAGCTCGATTTCCGAGCTCACAATTCTAATCAAACTTTTGCATGACTTTACTTTACACCAGGGTCGCAAGGTTACCGTGGTGAGGTTAGAAAATGACACTAGGAGGTGTAATTGAGAACATAAAGAAAAGCACTCACTATTTCTTAATTAAAGTTTAATATTTATTCCTATCTTTGCTTTTTTTTAAACGAATGTCGCGGGAGAATCCACACTTCTGGCGTTGACTATTTAATCAGGAACCAGTCGCCTCGTCGTTGGGTTCCTGGAGTTTCCCCAGGAGTGAATAAATAGTCGGCCAGACTTCTAGGATACCGGAATCACTAACCTCGAAGTTTTTCGAGCAGTCACCGGTATTCCATTGCTCTGATTCGCCCGGTTGTCGGTTCCAAAAGTTTACACGTGAGAACTAGATCACAGCCAAACTCGCACTGCCTATTTTTGGCGGCGCGCTCGCCTCGTGCACCGAGACGCTATCATGCCCAAAATGGTTCGTCCTGTGGCATGAAGATGGCACCACCCATATCGTTTCGAGCCTCTTAGCTGGGCTGACAAACAGATTTTTCGACCAGAATATTGGCGGCGATGATCCATCTACGGTTCCTTCCGAGATTCCTGACTGACTGGTTCCTTATTTGAATTTCGGTAAACAAAAAGTATCTCTTTCCTAGAAGTGTGGTTGTCCCCGATACATGGGAAAAATACAATTCCTTTCTGGGTACCGCAAAGATTGACAGACTTATTTTATAAGTTGATTTTAACGAAATAATAAGCAAAAACCTTTACAAAAGATGCAATGTTGAGTCCGAGCTTGTCTGGTAATGAAAGGAATTTTTTTTTCCTTTTTCTTCTAATCGCGAAGTGATTTAAAAAAAAATGATATTGGATTTCGGCGAACCTTAAGAATTAGCTTTATGACGTGTTTTAAAATAAACCACGTCACAACTCCCCTGGGCTTAGCCGAAACCTATCCTCTTATTACTCTAGGCTTTATGATTCAGTGATCCTTTACTTCTGGCCTGATAAGACTTTATTATAGATGATACTGACGAGACGACCAATGAAAAAAAATAGAACAAAAACAAAAAAAAATAAAAATTTCCGCCTTCCGACTTTTCAAAAGATTTGGATGCTTTGCTAATATACAGAAAGCTGTCTTACCCCGACAAGCAGCGTCTTTACTACCTACCGTTTCGTGGTTAAGAACATGCTTCTTTTGTCGTCTCTGTTAGTGTCTGCTTTCCGGCTTTTGGGACAAAAGGAAATGACGGGAGCTGGGAAGTCTAATGAAAATATTAACCTAGAACGTAGAAAAATATATTTTAAACTCAATTTCCCTTTATACAATAGTTACTAATACTGTTGTCTCTCAGTCTTTCTTTACCCCAAAAATTAAAACAAAATCATAAACTAAATATATTTCGGTGGTTTAATCTGAGCAGGGACAAAGTGAAAAGAAAAGAAAAATGATAAATGGGTTGCTAATAATGAAATAGAGAGAATCTTAATGGGTTTTTCCCTAATCTTTGGGTGTGTTCCCAGTCTTTCTTGAGCCTCACTATGGATCTTCTGGCCATCTCAAGGGTTGTCGAGGTAAGCACCCTGCTTTGCCCTTGTTAACTGGCGTTTATTCCGATTGCTCCGGGCAATCGTCCTCCTGGTGTCCTCTTATTTCGCAGCGGGGACACCATATTCGACGTAGAGCGGTTTCCACGAGAGCGTTAGGGTGGTTGTTTCTCCATCCTGCTTGTTCCTCGTTGGAGCGGTGTGTTTCTAAGGCATTTTCGGCTATCTGCAACATCCGTGAACGCTCGGCCTCTCCCACCTCGGCGGCTTGAATTCTTGCCCGATCGTCTCGTCGTTGTTGCTCTCGCTCCATTCTTTGTGGCCAGAGAATCTCGGCTTCTGCTATTTTCCGACGGTAGTTCTCCTTCTTGTCGACCACGTTCTGCTTCGGTTTGTTGCTCTTGCCTTCTTCTCTCCAAGTCTCTGACATGTTTTGGAGGTCGGTAAGTTCCGGTTCTTAAGCGGAAGTCTCTCCAGCTCTCGTACTCCTCTTTCGATCTCGCGTTGTTCTCATTTGGGTGGGGACGAGCGGACCCTTGAAGATTGGCCGCGTTTCGGGTTGGTTGTGCTGGTTCCCGTGGTCGTAACGGAGGTGCTGCACGGCTCCCATCTCAGTTCGGGCCATTGATCGGTTGGTCTATTCGGGTGTCTCGGAGTTGGGTTTCGTCTTTCCCTTATGTTAAGGTCTCCGTAATCCTCCATGAGCTGTTCCATTCTAGTCGCTAGTTCTCTCCTTCTATCCGCTCCTCTTCTCATGTCCTCCTCTTCTTCTATTGGGAAAAACCAGAAAACACGAGGGGGTTTAGAGTGAGTTTCTTTATCATGTAAATTAAAGCGAAAGCAACAGCGAAAGCGAAAGAGTCGGGGCTCAAGCCGGTTATGGTAAGGAAGGGTGTCGGACTATTTACCTTGTTAAATAAAGACTTAAGTCTTTATTTTGTTACGTTTTATTAGATTTGTTAGGATGATTCTAATTCCCCCTTCTCTAGATTCTCTATAGGGTATGAGAAGTTTGTTGGGGAACCTACCTAGCAATCTACCCTTTTCGTTGGCTACCTCATAAACTGTTGGTCCTACAACCCGGGTTACGGTAAACGGTCCCTGGTTTTTACCCACAAAGGCGCGTGTAATTCTTTTGCTTGCCGAAGACGTGACTTGCTTTTTACACATGACCCTATCTCCCACTTTGAATGAGGCGTGTCGACGTCTCTTGTCGTAATGGATTTTTTGACGGTTGAACGCATTGTCCATTTCTAGGGAGACTAAATCTTGCAATTCCTTCAACTTCTCTATTCGCTCTAGCCATTCGTTTTCGTTCTCTGGTGTAAGGTCTACCGGGGCTTCTTCCATTCGGTCGCGGAGATTATTGTACGGTTTGGGTTCTCTCCCCAGGTTTAGGTATGCCGGGCTAACGCCTGTACTTCCGTGTACTGCCGTATTGTACGCGAATCTTAGGTCTTTCAGATAAGTGTCCCATTTTCTGTGGTCCTTAGAAACGTATGCCGATATCATTGTTTTCACCACTCGGTTCACTCGTTCCACAGGGTCCGCCTGTGGGTGGTATACCGGGGTAAATGAATGTTTTATCCCATACGCTTCCGTTAACCCTTCGAATGCCTGATTAACGCACTCTGTCCCGTTGTCCGATACCAGAACTTGGGGTGCTCCCCATCGGTTTAAAATTAGATCTTCAAACGCTTTTATTATTGTTTCCGCGTTGGCTTTGCGCATTGGAGCTAATTCTATCCATCGCGTGTACAAATCTTCGAAAATCACGAGGTATCGGTAACCTAATGTGCTTTTGGGCCAAGGGCCCATCACGTCCGTGGCTACTACGGACCATGGTTTCTGTATTATTCGTCTACCCATTAGGCCAGCCGCGGGTCTTTGGTGGGGTTTAATCTTTTGACAAGTGTCGCATGTGCCGACCCAGGCTTTAATGTCGCGGTACATTCCCGGCCAATAGTATAGTGTCATCGCTCGGCGGTACGTTTTTTCGATACCGAGGTGTGCTGCTTGGGGTTCTTCATGAATTTCGTTGAACACTTCTTGTCGTTGTTCAGCCGGTATTACTAATTTCCAAGCATCTAAATTGTCCATCACCGAGTCGATTAACGGATTTGGGCGGTATCGGTAAAGTTTACCGTCTGTTACTTTCCAGCCATGGAACTTTCTCGGGGTTTCATTAACTTCCCTCACACGATGGCTATACCAAGGATCCTCGAACGGTGTCAAGGCAGCTATTGGTAGCGCCATCTCCTCTTCGTACATTCTTGAGAGCGCATCTGGGACAATGTGTTCAGATCCTTTCCGATGCACTACCTCAAAGTCGTATTCAAGGAGATCGAGCGCCCACCGAGCTAGCCGACCCGTTGGATTATGCAAATTGTGTAGCCAACGTAGTGAACTGTGGTCAGTGATGACAGTAAAATGAAACCCTTCGAGGTAATGGCGGAATTTCTTTACAGCCCAAATTACCGCAAGGCATTCTCTCTCGGTGACGGAGTATTTCCGTTCTGCTCCCGTGAGCGTTCGGCTCGCGTACGCGATGGCCCGGTTTTTTCCGTCTTGACGCTGAGTAAGAACTGCACCTATACCGAAATCACTTGCGTCGGTGTGCAGCTCGAACGGTAACGTGAAATCAGGGTACGTTAGGGTTGGCGCGGTCGCGATTAGTTCCTTAAGTTCTTCGAACGCGTTTTGTTGGGCTTCGCCCCATTCCCACGGGATGTTGGTACGTAATAACTTGTTAAGTGGTTCGGCTAAGGTTGAAAGCTGGGGAATAAAGTGTCGATACCACGAAGCCATACCGAGAAAACGTCTGAGCTGTTTAATCGTTTTTGGTTCGGGGTACTTCGTAATCGGTTCTACTTTTTCCTGGTCTACTTGTAAGCCCTCGTGATTCACTATAAATCCTAAATATCGAGCTGACGTTACTCCGAATTTGCTCTTTTCTGGATTTATTGTAAGGTTTGCCTCCTGTAACCGATTGATCACGATCTTTAACCACTTTTTATGTTCTTCGAGCGTTTCAGTAACGATCACGATGTCGTCTAAATACGCGTATACGAATGGTTCCATTTCCGGCCCTATCAAGGAATCTATCAGTCTCTGGAATGTCGCTGGAGCTCCTGAGAGTCCGAACGGCATACGCGTGAACTGGAATAGGCCCATCCCAGGGACGGTAAATGCTGTGCATTCCCTACTCTCTTTCGCTAGGGGAATCTGATGGTACCCCCATTTTAGATCTAGTGTCGTGATGTATTTCGCGGCTCGAAGTTTTTCCAAGATCATATCCATTTTTGGAAGCGGGTATGCATCGGTTTTCGCTATCCGATTTAGTTTTCGAAAATCTATACAAAGGCGATAGGTACCATCGGCTTTCTTAACCATCACTATCGGATTTGACCAACCGCTTTTTGATGGTTCTATTATATCTTCGGCTAACATTCTTTGTATTTCCGCATACATTGCTTCCAAAACTTTCGGAGAAACTCTATAATAACGTTGTTTAATGGCCGGATGATCTTGTATATCGATTACGTGTTCGGTCTGATCTGTCGCCGGTAGATCGTCTGGGATTAATCTAAGAAGACCTGAAACGAAATGTTTTAAGTCTTCTCGTTCTTCGTCGGTAATGATTACTAGGCCGCACGTTTTCTCTATGTCGGGTTCGGCGTTTTTGTCTTGAACCGCGATGGCTTCTACGCCCTCTTCGGTATACCGGTGAATCGAATCCGGATAATCGGCCATATACGATTTCCGTTGACTGTCATCGTGTATCACGCCGAAGGTGTGAATAAAGTCCACTCCCAGGAAAACTTGTTCACCCATTCCTGGGACTATCAACACCTTCATCATGCGAGACACACGATCGACTTCTATTGGAAGATAGCAGACGGCTTTTACCGGGCGCACCGTACCGTCGGCTGTCATGACCGCTTTTTCTGTCGCCGGCTGTAACTCCGCTTTATATCTTTCGGCGATTGAGATACCGATATCTCCCAATACTGTGCGAGACGCGCCGTTATCTATTAGAGCTTGGACATTGGGGGTATTGCCTATTCGGATTGTCGTGAATACCCTCAAGTTGAAACCCTTGTCTTCTGCCGGTGGAGTTTTAACTTTTAACTTAAGTGGCTCACTAGTAATTTCTTGCGTCGGTACAGACTCTGAATTTAGTAAGGCCATTATTTGTTGGTTATTTTTCCAGGGGTGCGCGCCGTTATTTCTTTCTATGCGGTCGTTGACCAAGACAGTTTGGTCGGCCTTATACGGTTTACTGGCCTTCCGGTTTTTCGACTTCTTGGGGGCAACTTTCGCATTTTTATCGGTATTCTTTACGGTTTCGGGGTCGGATACCTCTGTCGGTGACGTGTTTGTCGGTGGCGAGGTCTGTGGTTCGATTAAGGAAGGAGAAACGACCTTTATTTCTCCTCCTTTTTCTGGTTTCCCGGACAACCTTCGCAAGTTTTAGTCGTAACTCTTTCTTTGCCACAACGTCTGCAATAATCATTGCGTCGGGGTTTTGCGCAACCGGTTTGGAAATGTCCTTTATCTCTGCAATTACAACACACGACTTCTTTAATTTCGTTGTTACTTGCGGTTTCCGGAGACGATTTAGGGGAGGTTCCGCTATTCCCCTGTTCTTTTCTATTCGCGTTACCGTTCGTTTCGGGGGTCTTTTTCTTATTCCAATTGGAATTCCCGATGTTAGGTTTTTGCGACTGGTCACGATTGGTTTTTGCTCTAATAAGGGCTGCTATTAGTGCGTCCATGGTTTTAGACCATGGTTCGTTGTTCGTGTCTACTGTTTGTTTCGACGGTTCCACGGGTTCCGTTTTTCCCGATTTATTTTCTTCCGAACTGATGACTGCGATTTTACTCGGTCTCGAGTCTGTCCGTATTGGTCCCTGAAACGCGTATTCAGGAATTAACGATTTTTCTGGTGGCGGTGGGGGTAGGTCATCGTCCGTAATCGCTATTACGCGTTCAAATTCTGACGTTAATGCCGCGAGACTGTTAAAATCGTTAAATTCGTGCCGTCGAATCGCTCTTCGGTAATCGGCTCGGAGATTCGCGTGTATGCGGTCTATCTGAGCTGTCATTTCGATCGGTCTGGTTGACAGCTGGTACAAACCATACATACAAGTCAGGTAATCGGCCGCAGATTCTCCAGGTCCCTGCTTTCGAAAGAGAATCTGTTCTTCGAGCCGATCCTGGAACCTAGCATCTCCGAACCTGACCTGCAACTGGTACTTGCATTCTTTCCAGGTGTGCCACCTGTGACGATTTTGGCGGTACCAGTGTGCCGCCATGTCTGTGAGTAGGAAGGGTATGGCTACAAGAAGTTCCTCATTTGTCATGAACGACGCAGCCCTCCCCTCCTCTACTCCCCACAAGAAATTGTCTACACTGGTACCTTTTTGACCATTGAACTTTATTTGCCAGCTATCTACAATTCTTGTGACGTTTCGGGGATTTCTATATGGATTTGCTGTCTCTTGGGAAAATCTATTCGGCGGTTCCCACTGTCCGTTTGGGTTTGAGACAAATCCCATTTGTCTATTCGCGAAATACGGGTTCTGGTATTCGTCTCGGTTTACTGGTTCGAATCTTTCCCCATATGGTGCCGATCGCGTTTGTCTGTAGTACCCTCCTACTGTCGGTCTTTCCCCCGCGGCTGAAGTCGGGTTCGCGTGGGGAAATATACTGTTTGTCGGGTATGTGGGGTACTGTTGACTGGGCCGGTAGGGCTCTGTGGTCGGGTGCCCGTACGGTCCTTGATGGTACCGGTCTGTAGTCTGTTGGTACTCTGATAACCTTTGTTCGTGTTGTCTATATTCTAAATTATTGGTCTGGTTTGATGGTAGTGGGGGCGGAAATTGTCTCTGGTTTCCGCTCCAACTCAAACCATTGAATCGCGTATCCCGATTTTCAAAATCTACTGTCGGGACTGTCGGAGGCATAGACGAACCTCGAGGTATTTCGGGAAACTGGTGTCCGTATACGTCCGTTTGTCTACCCGGGTGTCCTTGGTTATATACGGGCGGTGATCTCGATACCGTGGTTGTCGTGTGGCACGTCGGACAAATACTCGTTGCCGTTCGACTACTTAGAACGCGTTCCGTAACCAGGTTCGTCAAGGCCGTTATTTGCTGTTGCATCGCTATAATTGACTCGCGCAGTTCCTGAGTTTCTGTGTTTTCCGCGCGCGATTCAAATACGTAATTTCCCCGCGGGTTTGTATTTACGTTTGCGTATTGCGGATTTGGTAAGGGAAAGTCGGTGTGAGAATTTTCCTGTCTGGAGAGTTGCCGTCTCCGATCTGAGATACTGTCCGTAAAAATGTTTTGTGATTCGGTTACTACTGGACTTTCCGGAAGTGGGACAAATCGAGCCGATCCAGGTGTAGTGGGGGTCGAGGTTTGCACCCCTGTTTCCGGTATTCTAAAAACTTCGTCTCTGTCATACCATGGGACATCTAGTCGACCCTGCAGCTTCGCGATTAATCGTTCTAGTCGCGACACGAGTACTTCCGGCGGGCCTGACGTGCTGCATCCGTGAAGTTCGAGTTGCTGTAGGACTTCGTCGAATGCTCTTACTTCGTTTCAGAGCCTCGCGATTAAATTATTCCCGTTTGTATTTTGGGTATTTGGGTCATTTCCGGCATTTAACCCTACCGCGTTTGTCGCTTGGGCTAATGATTGAGTTACCGGAGATCCCGTTACTGTTTCTTCCCCATTTTCCTGACTATTGTCGCTAGCAATGTTTTTGTTCGGGTCGAATTCTTTCGCGGTATCCATTTTTACAATTTATTTTGAAGTTTCGCTTTTCAAATTAGGTTAAAAAAAATTATTTTTTTTTTCGAAACTTTCTTTTAAAAATTTTTTTTTCCGATTTTCCAAAGGTTTAATTAATAATAATAATCATTTTTATTTTAATTTAATTATTCAATTAAAAATGGTAAAATTCAACTTTCATTTACTTCGCAAATGTTCTCATTGTTTACTTAAGAAATAAACACCTAATTCAATATTTCCTAATTTTTCTTAAATTTTCTATTTTCGAGCAAATTTCCAAAAGTTCCCTAAAATTCTATTATTTGGAAAATTTATTTACCGTTGAAAATTTCCGGTGTTCTGGTATTTTTGGCTTTCGGGAAGTAATATACCGATAAAAATCCAAAGTTTCTTGTATTACCGGTAAATTACTTTTCCACTTCGGTAATTTACCAAAACAAACTTGTTATCTTTTACTTGAGTACGAGTTCTGACTCCCTAGTGAAATTATTTGCCTAACACCAATACAAATCTATTCTCTAACTTGAGTGAGGTTATTCATAGAAATTTTTTTTTTCGATATTTCTAGTTTTTCCTGACTTCCGGTTTTCCGATTGTCCGTGTGATTTGATAAAAATCATATGAAATTCTTCGGAATCAAATTAAACTTTCGCGCAGGGAGGTAGGGACGCTGCTGGTGAATATTATTTTCCATGCTGAAAATAAATTACATTCTGCAAAAAGCAATATTTCTCAAAGCAAAATAATGAACAAAAAATAGCAAAGCATCCTACAAACAAAATTAACATAAAAATTGTTTCAACTTTTCTCAGGCAAATGAAATAAATACATATTCCGAAAAGTCAGCAAGCCATGTTAAAATAAATATATCAATCAAAATAAAAAGAAAAACACATTTACTACTCACCAGCTGTGTGGATTCTCACTATTTCCGAAAAGACGGTTTTAAATATTCAATTTGAGAAAATTTTTAAGAATTTTTAACACTTCACTGTAAGGAGAAAGAGAAAAAAATATGTTTTCGTTCCCCTATTTTAACTTGGAAAGAAGTTGTTATTATTCCGATATTTCCCTCGGTCGTTGCTTTAATCGGGTACTATTCGTCACTCTACCGTGTTACTAGAACAATTACAACTTGACACTTTTTCTAACCTTACCCGGCCCTGAAGTTGGGCGCCACTGTTGTAACGCCGTTTCTCACCACGTGGTCAATGGAGAAATTCCACCGAAAAGGCGCTACAAAAATGGCGACGATGTCCCTTTTAAAACTGGGTATACAAGTCCCACACTTTGGACTTGAATACGGCCAACGTCGATCCGTTTATGGGGTTCTCCCAAGCGCCAGGTAGTACTCTCTACCCGGATCTCCGTCGTCGCATGAAAATAAAAATTGTAAGCACTCCCGGTCTAGCTCGATTTCCGAGCTCACAATTCTAATCAAACTTTTGCATGACTTTACTTTACACCAGGGTCGCAAGGTTACCGTGGTGAGGTTAGAAAATGACACTAGGAGGTGTAATTGAGAACATAAAGAAAAGCACTCACTATTTCTTAATTAAAGTTTAATATTTATTCCTATCTTTGCTTTTTTTTAAACGAATGTCGCGGGAGAATCCACACTTCTGGCGTTGACTATTTAATCAGGAACCAGTCGCCTCGTCGTTGGGTTCCTGGAGTTTCCCCAGGTGTGAATAAATAGTCGGCCAGACTTCTAGGATACCGGAATCACTAACCTCAGAGTTTTTTGAGCAGTCGCCGGTATTCCATTGCTCTGATTCGCCCGGTTGTCGGTTCCAAAAGTTTACACGTGAGAACTAGATCACAGCCAAACTCGCACTGCCTATTTTTGGCGGCGCGCTCGCCTCGTGCACCGAGACGCTATCATGCCCAAAATGGTTCGCCCTGTGGCATGAAGATGGCACCACCCATATCGTTTCGAGCCTCTTAGCTGGGCTGACAAACAGATTTTTCGACCAGAATATTGGCGGCGATGATCCATCTACGGTTCCTTCCGAGATTCCTGACTGACTGGTTCCTTATTTGAATTTCGGTAAACAAAAAGTATCTCTTTCCTAGAAGTGTGGTTGTCCCCGATACATGGGAAAAATACAATTCCTTTCTGGGTACCGCAAAGATTGACAGACTCATTTTATAAGTTGATTTTAACGAAATAATAAGCAAAAACCTTTACAAAAGATGCAATGTTGAGTCCGAGCTTGGCTGGTAATGAAAGGAATTTTTTTTTCTAATCGTGAAGTGATTTTAAAAAAAAATGATATAGGATTTCGGCGAACCTTAAGAATTAGCTTTATGACGTGTTTTAAAATAAACCACGTCACAGTATATATGGTGCCTTACCGTACGTGACAAATAGCATGACCATGGTTTTTGACATTTTACTCAAAAACTATATTTTTAAAAAATTTGAAAAAAATATATGTCAAAGGGAACATTATAAGGTACTTTTTACAACAAAAGAGAAAGTGGTCACTTAAAAAAATAATCCTAAAAAAAATTTTGAAAATTTCAAAAATTTTTTTTTTCAAAAAAAAATTTGGATTTTTTTTCTAAAATCGTCTTATCTCTATTTACAACCTCTTAAAATTTCATTAAAATCGGTTCAGAAGTTTTCGAGAAAAATAAGTTTTTTGATTTTGCTTTCCCCCTCCATAACTCCTCCAAAAAAGCGAATTTTGAGTTCAAAATTGCAGAAAGTTATAATCATATGGATAGCAACATATTGGCCAAATTTGAGAAAAATAGAAGCGGGGGCATTTTTTGCATACTTAACCCCCTAAGCCCTTTCATTTAAAAATATAAATAATTAACTAGTCAGGAAATTTTTAAAATAAAAAAACTAATTCTCCCTCTTTTGAAGCTAAGTCGGATTTTTGTTTTGGAAAATAATGGAATTATGCATAAACTATTTGTCTGATCCAGTTAAATTTTTTTGGGATTTATTCAGCTTCGCAAGGAGAATATTCCTGGCTAATTATAAACAAATTCGATAATTATTAACAAAGTTATTAAACAATTAAATAAGTGCTATTTTTAATGGTTTAAATTCATTAGCAACTAAACTAATTAACCGTTTTTAACGTACGATCAGTCATTTGAAAGCTATTTCCTAGCTTTACAACTTTAAATAACAACTTTTTCCTCTAAAATGTAACCCGTAGCGAGGGTCATCGAAATACCACGTTTTCCAAACTTGGACGATTGTTTACACTATTTTTCGCAACTGATAATCGAGAGCAAACTCTGGGGCTCTTATGAGGAGCCCCCAAACTACATTAAACCACTGAGACTTTTCAGGTTGCATTTTTGTGAACTTTTTCGACCCAACGACTGGCCTACAAGCCAGAGCGTTAACTCCCGATTTTGGTCACGTAATAGACCACACACATAGCACAAAAAACTTGCGGGAAGAATCCCGTGGGAACCTTTGGAAGTTACCCTTATAGTAACTTCCTAGAAATACAATAATGTCCGCAGATTAGAAGGTTTCCATGGAAACTTCCTGGTAACTTTCTGCAAGCTTCGCATAGAAACTTTCTTGAAGTTACCAGGAATTTTCCAAAAATCCTCAAAAATATAATGAAATATATAACATATAAATTAGCCCTGTGAAGTCAAGTAACGATTTGGTTGAGCGCATAAAGCGCTATCCCAGCAGCACACTTTTCAGGCCTATGGTGGTTCAAGTCCCTTTTTTAAATAATAATTTCACTAAAAAAAATTTTATATAATTTTTGGAAACTTCCTGGTAATTTGCAGGAAGTTTCTATGGGAAGCTCCCAGAAGTTACCAGAAAGTTTCATTTGGAAGCTTCTAACCTGCAGACATTATTGTATTTCCTGGAAATTTCCAGGAAGTTACCAAAAGTAACTTCCGAAGGTTCCCACGGGAAACTTCCTGGAAGTTTTTGTGCTATGTGGGCACTATAGCACTATTACTTAGTAATTTTATTTGCGCTATTTATTGTTATTTATCATTTTTGGGCTCTCTAATTAATGCCTCAAACGCGATCTTCCACTACTGCAGCACAAAAAAAATCCAACCAGCGAAATTTTTTTAATAATTTGACTCAATTGAGTAACTGCAATTATACGATTTTAATTTACTTTGAGTTTAAAAAACTATTTTACAAAATATAAAAAAAATAAATAAATTTTATAATAAAAAAAATGAAAAAGTAAAAGATCTATATCGCCTCTAAGTAGTAAAGGTAAGTTAAAAAATATCTTAAAATATTTTAAGCAGAGAGATGTTTAACAATATACAATAGTTGTTTAGTGTTTGAAAAGAAGGTTTTAATTTTTTTTAGTTGTCAATAAATTTTATGAATGAATTTTAAATTTAAAGGTTATTTTTGGGGGTGATTAGACTATAAAATAATATATTTCTTAACGAGTGCGAGCAGTTGATAAGATTTGAATGAGGACTTTTTTGGAAGGCGAAGTGATGCTTCGCCTACAGTTTGTTCCAAACAAAGTGCTCGTTTAAAAATTGCCAACTGCTCGCACAAGTTACGAACGATATTTTTCGTAAGAAGAAGCAAAAAAGTGCCCTTTTTAGCATCGCGTTATGAAAATACACTAGTATATTAATTTTTAGCTCATGGGTCAAAATTTCTCAGAAATATTAATGTTGGTCGGGGGTCTTTCGATTTTTTTGAAAATGGGTATATCTTTAGTGTTAGAAAAGATGTAATTGTAGGTCAAAGGGTTTTCAAAAATTTTAAAATTGTTAGAGTTACGGTGCTTTTAATTTTTAGGTTAGAGTTTCTTTGAAATGCGATTACCTTCTGGTAATTAATTGATAAAAACGTCAAAATTAGGTTATTTGGTAGATCGACTTTAAAAACCTTTTTTATCTATTTTTTTATATTTTTACTAGTTTTATTATTAAAGAATAATTATTCAACTAATTTTAAACATGAATCAATAAATCTTTTTGCACTTTTAAGAATTTATCAATACTTTTTTAAATATTTTCAAATTGCTAAAGAAGTGCCATTTTTTCTCACCTTCTAAAAGTATCAATTTTTTTTAAATGAGGCCGCAACGACTTTATTCGAAATATAATGGTTTGACCCATCTTTTTAAATATAATTAATTTTTATTCAAAACTTTTAAAAACCGTAGAATCGTTGTAAAAAAATTACAAGGAATCAATTTTCTAACATTTAAAGGACTTTTAACTTACATTTTTAAATAGAATCAAAAATTATTTGTAAAGAATATTCTGCTTCAACTAACTCTAAAGTAATGGATATTCAATAAACCTTAAATAGGTTTGTGCGCGTGGACCGCGTGACGTATAGTGAGCACATCTCATATGTGCACCGTCGGACTAAAATTTAAATAACTTCCATAGTTTTAGACCCTCCATCAATTTTTTTAAATGAAAAAACGCGGGAAATCATAAGGAATCTAAAAATTGTGGTTTTATTAAGCTAGGTCATGGCCAAATAAGTGTAAAACTAATTTCAAAAAATTTTTTGACTTTTTTCCGGGCAAATTTTTTGAAATTTTTAAAATTAAAATTTTTATTTTAAACGGTTATAAATCTTAAGATCATCCTGAAAAAATGAAAAAGTTTCATTAAAATTTGTCAAAAATATCGCATTTCAAAGAAACTCTAACCTAAAAATTAAAAGCACCGTAACTCTAACAATTTAAAAATTTTTGAAAACCCTTTGACCTACAATCACATCTTTTCTAACACTAAAGATATACCCATTTTCAAAAAAATCGAAAGACCCCCGACCAACATTAATATTTCTGAGAAATTTTGACCCTCATTAGGTCAAAGAAAGTAGAAGTTAGGAAAAAACTTTTTTTACAAAATTTTATAGTTTTTCCTTGAGAACGCGATGGACAATATTCATGTTGAATAGTTTAACAGTAAAGGGGGAAATGGTCATTTTTTTATCCATTTTTGGCCAAAAATGGTGTTATTTCCTTGATAACGCTATGACTTTCACCCCCAATCACATTCGCTATATCTTCCCTGTAATCTACTTGTAAAAATACATATCTGTACAAAATTTGAGTTATGTAGGTCACATAGTTTAACTACTAAATGGGAATACACGATTTGGCAACAGTTAAATGGGAAGACACGATTTAGCAACACGGAGAAAAATAAATAGTAATAATTATATATACAATTTTCGATAAAAAATTACTACCTTCAAGTAGTAACTTTGAAACTGCTCGAGAAATAGTAACTTTTGCTTCTTTTTCAAAGACTTTTTACTTTTTTGGAAAAGTATAATTTACTTCAAGGAATCTCATTTTTATTAAAAGCCTAGTAATATTTAAATGTTCAGAGCAAATAATACTTTGAGCGAAGCAACTTTTATTACGAATCAGAACAATTATTACTATTTTCTTGAGATTGTTAATTAATTAATTGTATAATCATACATGAATTGCATATATTTTAGAAATTGATAAATAATTAAAATAAATATAGGAGTTGTAACGTGGTGTTACGAATTCTCCCGCTTCAGTTCCAAATCGGGTGATTGAACGCGGAAACAGCCGAAGGCCTCAACGGTGTCAATCGCCAGATTCGTGAGCAGACGCGATTCGTCATCTGCTGTTTTCTGTTTTGGTTCATTGTAAGTCAATAAACAATTATTTAATTTTAATAATTTGTTACTTTACTTTCCTTCTCTTTTCCCTTAAAATAATTGGAACACCGGGCAACTAGTTATAAATTGGCGCCCAACGAAAAAATCCACCTTTACTTTCCCTTCTGTACAGAAAATTCGCAAAACAATTAATTTTTCATCATCTTCGTTTTGTTGAAAATTCCCAGAAAATGAACTTTCTTTTGTTTTTTATTTTTTAATTGCTGAAATTCAACGAAAATTAAGACAAAAATCCTTCTCACCTGCCACCTC
Source organism: Leptopilina myrica (nomen nudum) (assembly GCA_032872475.1). NCBI lineage: Eukaryota > Metazoa > Arthropoda > Insecta > Hymenoptera > Figitidae > Leptopilina > Leptopilina myrica (nomen nudum). Next base: position 26,377,936 of record CM065459.1, on the reverse strand, counting down.
ATGGTCACCTCATGGAAGTTTTTCCATAGTAAAGTAAATGGGGCACGTGACTACTGAATAACATAACCTTAATTGAATGTTTTTCTATCTTGAGTATGAAAATTGTTGAATTTTATTATTACTGTACATTGTTATATTATACATTTTTTACAAATGTGACAAATTTTTCATGTGATTGACGCAGACATTGACAGAAATTGTGTGAAAATAAGTGCATAAAATCCGGTAAAATCAATCGAAACAAATACGTAGAATTCGTAAAAAATTTCGTGAAAATTAGCGAAAATTAGTGAAAATTGTAGAAAATAAAATTGAAAAAATACATAAAAAGTGAATTTATCGATTATTTTTCGAAATAGTTCGTAATAGATATACGCCGGTATAGCTTTGTTTTCATTGTCAAGGTCGTGTATAGTGTAGTGCAAGTAGCAGCCGAAAAACATCAACACGACAAATTCGTGAATAATGTTATGTCTTCCCTTATTATTATATTCCCTAGTGTTTCTCGGGCAGTGTCCAAGATAGTCCCGTGAGGGGAAGCAGCTTATCCCCACCATGCGGCACACCAAGTCGAAACCGGCGTGGTCGAATTGCGTAAGGCGGTCAAAAGAGGACCGAAAATTTTCCGAATTGCGGAAGGCGGTAAGTTAAAGGGCCCCATTACTCCTCCGTTCCTTCTTTCCCCTTCTACTCTGCAGTCGGTTTCAGGAGTTGCTAGAAAGGCGGGACGATACAGCGGTTTTCCCTCAAGTATAGACGATTGAGAAAGGGGTTTCCCTGTCTCACACTTTTTCCTTCACACTTTGTACAGGCTTAGGACTGTCAGCATTTGACCGAAATTAGCAATTCATATTAATTAGCTGGCGTGTTTAAAAAAATGGGTGTATACAGTAAATCTATGTATATTTATGTATAATATATATATATATATATACACATTTTTTGTATTCACCATTTTTTTTTAAAATTGATAGTTTTCGAGAAAAATGCAAAAAACCATGAAATTCCATAAAATGTGGTTAAAATATACTCTCATCTAAAAGGACATCTAATTATAAAAAAATAAAGTCTTATAATGTTTTTTGGTGCGTAATTACGAAAATCATAGTAAAAATAGTCGAATAGTTCAGCTTCATAGTAAAAACCATAAAAAACACCATAAAAGTTTGATTTTTTGCATTTAACTCGTAAAAAACGCAAAAATTTCAAAAAATGTTATATACAAATATTGACTTTCTAGTTGGTACTAGAAGGTACTTAGAACCCAGAACCAATCCCCCTTACAACAAAAAAAAAAATTTTGACAGGTGTCCCTTGAAGAGACCACTCAGAGGCGGGCGAAGCCCGCCGCACCTAGTTCCGCTTCACGTTTAGAGAGAAGTCCTCTTGCTTTTCTATGTAGAAAGGGAGTCAAATTGACTTTCTAGTTGGTACTAGAAGGTACTTAGAACCCAGAACCAATCCCCCTTACAACAAAAAAAAAATTTTGACAGGTGTCCCTTGAAGAGACCACTCAGAGGCGGGCGAAGCCCGCCGCACCTAGTTCCGCTTCACGTTTAGAGAGAAGTCCTCTTGCTTTTCTATGTAGAAAGGGAGTCAAATTGACTTTCTAGTTGGTACTAGAAGGTACTTAGAACCCAGAACCAATCCCCCTTACAACAAAAAAAAAAAATTTTGACAGGTGTCCCTTGAAGAGACCACTCAGAGGCGGGCGAAGCCCGCCGCACCTAGTTCCGCTTCACGTTTAGAGAGAAGTCCTCTTGCTTTTCTATGTAGAAAGGGAGTCAAATTGACTTTCTAGTTGGTACTAGAAGGTACTTAGAACCCAGAACCAATCCCCCTTACAACAAAAAAAAAATTTTTGACAGGTGTCCCTTGAAGAGACCACTCAGAGGCGGGCGAAGCCCGCCGCACCTAGCTCCGCTTCACGTTTAGAGAGAAGTCCTCTTGCTTTTCTATGTAGAAAGGGAGTCAAATTGACTTTCTAGTTGGTACTAGAAGGTACTTAGAACCCAGAACCAATCCCCCTTACAACAAAAAAAAAATTTTTGACAGGTGTCCCTTGAAGAGACCACTCAGAGGCGGGAAACGAAAAAAACCGGGAAACACAAAAATTTTGACAACACCAGTGTTTACTACGAGCCCGATCCGTGAGAAATGTCTGGCCGTCTAGATGCAACTATGTACCGCTGTGTTATTAGCAAAAATTAGATGTACTGGGGGTAGAGGTGTGACCTAATGAACTCATTAGTCGATCACTCCTCCTTCTCGGCAGCCCCTCCTTCTACAGTCATGGCAAAAGAGTGGGAGAAGGGCTTGAGATTTGACCATTTTACGCAACTCGGAAAAATAAAAGAAGACCCTTTCCGCAATTCGGAAAATATTTGACCATTTTACGCAATTCGACCCCAGCCGTCGAAACTGAGTCCCGAGCGACCCTCGCAGCGGGGGCTCTCGGACCCTCGACCCTCATTAAGGAAAACTCTTAATAACTTTTTATATAAAAATATAAATTTTTTAAATATTAACATTTTTAATTTTTTATTAACATATTCAAATTCCTTATTTTCTCACGATTTTATACATATGTTATAATACAAAAAATGTTGAAATTTAACAAATTACTGCCAGTCCTAAGCCTGGAAAAAATGTGAAGGGAAAAATTCTATAAAAAAGATTTTTTTTAAATGTTGTAGGGGGGGGTTGGTTATGGGTTGGGTACCTTCTAGTACCAACTAGGAAGTAAATTTGACTCCCATTCTATATTAAAAATAGCATTAAATTGATAAAAATAATATAAAAAAGATTTTTTTAAATGTTGTAGGAGGGTTGGTTATGGGTTGGGTACCTTCTAGTACCAACTAGAAAGTAAATTTCACTCCCATTCTATATTCAAAAATAGCATCAAATTGATAAAAATAATGAATTTGTTATATTTTAACATTTTTTGTATTATAACATATGTATGAAATTATGAGAAAATGAGGAATTTGAATATGTTAATAAAAAATTAAAAATGTTACTATTTCAAAAATTTATATTTTGATATAAAAAGTCGGGCGATGCCCAAGTTAGTCCCGTGAGGGGAAGCAGCTTATCCCCACCATGCATATAGAATGGGAGTCAAATTTACTTCCCAGTTGGTACTAGAAGGTACCCAACCCATAACCAACCCCCCTACAACATTTAAAAAAAATCTTTTTTATAGAATTTTTCCCTTCACATTTTGCTTCCTCATAAAGGAAGCCTTATAGTGATGTCGATTTCCGAATTTTTTAAAATCAATTATTTTTACAAATTTTCAAGTGTAGTATATATAATTCGTCGAGAGGAACAAATGTCCGGATGTATGTGTGTGTGTGTGTGTGTGTATGTCACCGATTCTTGTGGACAAATTTTCTCTTACACATCTTGATGGATTTTGATAAGATTTTGTAGATGTATTACGGTCATGAATACCAAGAATCAGACATAAGGATTTTCAAAAGTATATTTAAAAAAAAATTTTTTCAACATTTTTTTAATTTTTGCAAAAATTAATTTTTTGGTTTTTTGAAATAACTTTTTTCTGTATTAAAATTTTTAATAATTCTTGTCAAAATTGCATTCCTGACATAAAAACGAATCGATTCATGTATATAAAGTATATATTTTATTAAAATTTATAGAATTAATAAATATTTTAATTTTTCACAAAAAATTAAAATTTTCTATTTTTTGACATTTTATCATAACTTTTAAAAATAATTATTCTATAATAAAAAATTGAATAATTAATATTTATTCAGGGTACTTTACCCGGTTTATTAATTATATTTAATAAACTATTATAATTATTTAACTTTTAAAATTATATATAATAATATATATTGAGGAAGCTAAATGGTCATGAAATGAACAACTTGTTTATCACTTTGCTCATCATTTTTATTCAATTTAAGCATTTTCTTTTCATTTTCATCATCTTTCTTTTTTTGGAGGTTTCTTAAGGTACAACATTGATTATTTATCGTATCAATAAATTTTTCATACGAAAAGCTCTTTCCTTTAACCCCTTTAGTATAGTCTAAAAAATATTTCCAATTGTGAATCAATTTTATACTTAGGAGAATTATTGAATTTTTCAAAGAATTAAAATTTAAATTGAAATAAAGCAAAATACATGGTTGTCACAGGTCAGGGAAATTAGAGAAAAGTCAAGGAAAATAGAATTGGTCAGAAAAGTAGAGATCGTAGCAGAAAATCAAAATTATTTTCAAAAAGTTTTAAGTAATTCTGCAAACGAATTCAATTCTCCTAATAACAAGCAACAAAATTCTTTAGTTATTCTGCAGTTAGTTTAATAATTCTCAAAATTCGTATTTCAAAAATTTAATTTTTTTACAGTAATAAAATACTTCGCATAAATTTAATTATTTTTAAAAATAATTTTAATAAAATTCTTGGCAAAACTTTGATTATTTTAAAAAATTGTTATAGTATTCTTTAACATAATAAATTTCAGTAAAATTTTTAATTTCCTTAAAATAAATTATTTTTAAAAGTTTTTCATAAATATATCGTAGAATTTTATAATAAAAGTAGATTTAGAAGTGAAATCAAGTAACTGCATGAAATTTTAAAAGGAATTGAATTTAAATAAAAAACATTTCGAAGAAGTTAAAATAAACCTTTTTTTATTGTTGTTATTAATGTTGTTGAATAATTTTAGAATTAATTAAATTGGTAAATAAATGTATATTCTTGAGGGCCAGGGAAAAAGTCAAATTTTTTTCTGGAAATCAGGGAAAAACAAAGTTAAATTTTGTGGCAACCCTGAAATAAATTTAAATTAATTAAAAATAGAAATGTGTTTAAAAACTACACACTGTAGACAGCATTCCTTATCTTCTCAGGTACAGCTTTGCCTTTTTTTCCACGTTTTGCGAAGCCAAGAACAGTCATAGTTTTAAGTTTATCTCGCCCCACCAATTCTATTAATAATCGACGAACCATTTCTTCTGGCCTCTTGAACTGAGAAAATTCCACCTGTTTCGATTGATGAAAGACGAGTTTTCCATCTTTTATCATGACTGATGATGGGGATGTTGAAACGTTATTCGCGGATGACGGAAACAGTATCTGTATTTGGGTCAATCTCTAGAAAGGGACAATTTTGCCTGAGCAAATACCGTAAGCTGCTGCAGGAAAGCAACAATTTCAGGAGTTACTAAAAAGAAATAATATTTCTAGATGAATTTAATGAATATTTAAGAATAATTTTGTCATAAATAAGGTCCAATTACTTAATATTTGATCGATGAGAGTTATAATAGTGTAAAAATGTTTACAATAGTCGTGTTTAAATTTGACGTTTTTTAAAAAGAAATTCTAACCTGTTGGAAAACATAGATTTTCAACTTCTGCTACACTACTAATTTGACTATTTGAATTTCCTTGGTTATTCACAAATTCAGCGCCAGTCAAATGAGAATTTTCACCTTAAAAGGAATTTTTTTAAATAATTACAGAGACAAAATTTCAGAGTGTGCAAAAAACTAAAAACTTTTTGAAAATTTGAATTTTTATTAATATATTCCCAGCCTATTATTTAGTAATATTACCCCCTTCTTTATCTTCTTTGCCCAACTTCTCTAATATTGAGTCTCTTTTCTGTAAGATTTTTAAAAACTATTTTAAATTGTCTGTCTAAATTAAACTAAAAGCTAAAATCAGATTTCTCCACAAAATGAAGTTAATTTAATTAAAATTTAAATCACCTGAATTTAATTTACAAGTAAATTCGTGGAAATTGAAATTAATGATAAAATATTTCAATAAGATTTTGATTTTCCTAATTATTTTTCTTATTTTTGATTTGAAAATTATTTTAATTTCATTTATTTATCTTATTTTATTTTTTATATTTTTATTCATTAATTTACTTGTTTATTTATTTCATTTTTTGTAAAAAAATTGCATGAGGTAAATTTAAATAAATTAAAATCAAAATGCGAAATTTTTAATCAGATTTAGCATGGCATAATTTTTTCATATCGATAAAAAGTTAATTTTATTTATATTTATTTATGTTTACTTTACTTGCTATTCATTTATATATTTTTTTAGTCACTCATTTATTTATTTGATTATTTTATTCTTTCTTATCGAAAATTTCATTAAAGAGTGTATTCAAATTAATTTTGTATATATTTTTTGATGAGACTAATAATTTTTTATACCGTTTATATTATTTAGTAGGGGAGACCGGGGCTAAACCGGACAAGTCAAATATTTCCGAAACCGTGAAGAATTTCAAATCGTGTAAATAACCTATAAACGCGCAATTTCGTGATGCATATGCTGCATAAGGTTTTAGGGATGTGTCAATTTTCTTGTAATAATAGTTGCCGTTAATATGTGAAAATGTCAATTCCTGAGGTAAGAGTAAAAAAATTTTTTCTTCATTTTTTTGGGTTTTTATCGTTAAAATTAAAGTGCAAATATCATACGGCCATTTTATTTTTAGCTCAAGGTGTACTGAGTTTAGTAGAAAAAAAGTTTAATTAAAAACATTAAGAAGAAAAAATATATTGCAGGTTAATTATTAGATAACGGTGTGGGGCTGAATCGGACATCGTGATTAAAAACAACCAAATTTTTGAATTCTTTAATTTATTTTATATTAATTAACTATTTTATATTATATTCTTTGCTTAGAACCACTTTATAAAGAAATAAATAGAGAATTAATTTTTGTAATGGTTCAAATTGAACGCCATTACATATTTTAAAAAATATTAATAATATAATATTTTATAAAATTATCTTAAATTAAAATTAAATATATTATCAACGATAATATATTTGCCCCTGAATTAAGTAAACCATAAAAACACAAAAGGTGAGAATTAAATATTAATTCCCAATTAAAATAAGAGATGTCAATAATTACTTTTATATTGACCTCTCTCGTAAACAAAATCGCGTTCGAAGTATATAAATACGCGAGGCGAGCTTCGACATATCGCAGCTCATACGGACTACAGCAGTGCAAGTGCCAAAGAAACCACTACTGAGAAGAACGTACATGAGAAGCCTACCGCCGACCCGACCCAAGCCGCCTGAGATGCAAAGAGCCAAGCCGCCAACCGTAGTAGCAGTAAAGTAAGTATACTGCATGCCTCCCGTACGCCACCCCGGCTCGGAGCATGTATTCAGTATTACAGTGAACGCCACCACCGGCTGCTGACTCTCTCTCTCTCTCTCTCTCTCTCTCTCTCCAGCGAACGCCACCTCGGCTGTTGGAATTTCTTTTAATGCACTATCGTTGTGCATTGAATGTTCTAAACGTGTGTTAGGTTTCACCCGTGTATTCTTCGTATACTGCCATGCCACCCAATTCTATAGTGAACGCCACCCACGGCTGCTATAGATCGTATTTTTTACAACTTAAAGTCTTACCCTTTTTTACATCTTTTTCCCTAGTGCTTCACACTAGTTTAACATATATGTTCGTGGGACTAGCCAGCTAAGCCCCCACCTTAGGACATATTCCCCCACTCTTAGTCAACGTAGATTAAACTCGCGTTTCTAACTCCGTATACTCTTTTTATGAGGAACTCCCTCTCTAAAGTAGTGATCCCCCATTAAAAAAGTCTTGGATCTCGCGAGATGTGCGAATTCATGCAGATTATGCATTAACTTGACCGATTATTGCATTTCTTCCAAATAGATTGATTTATATGCACGTTCCCCGCAGATATTCAATCTATTCACCCCACTTTAGTGTATAGTAGTTGGTACTCTATACCACCTCTTTTTTTTTGATCTCTTTACACGCAGCTTCCGAGAAAACGTGTGATTATAAGAAAATCAGATCATATGCACGCAACTTCCAAGAAAACGTGTGATCTTCAATAGCCAATATTATACACGCAGCTTCTAAGAAAACGTGAAATATTGTATTAAACTCTCTCTATGCATGTCATATATACCTCTGCATAACAAATCATTGAAACTAGGATTATCGTGCGCAGCTTCCAAGAAAACGCATTATCCTATATATTTAAACTTAATTGCGCGCAGCTTCCGTGAAAACGCGTATCTATCTATTACTTAGGCAATTATAAATATAATTGTGTGGATCAGACTTAAATATATGCAAACTATGAACTTGTACAACGGACTTAATAAGTAAGTTACAGCAATCGTCAAATTAATTCCAATACTACGTTGGAATGTTACGACCATTACACTACGTATTTAGAGTAGAAAAAGTATGTAATTAGCTTAGGTTGTTTTTTTAATAAATAATTTAATTAATAAAATTAATTAAACTGTCTCACATTTATTTACAGACCTTGGGTACCTATTTTTCAATAATATTAAATTAAAAAATAAGGGTAACAAAAAGGAACCGTTACAACTGGCGACCGTGACAGGACCCAAGGCAATAAAATTTTAAAAAAAAATTTCTACGAGACAAAAAATTAAAAATGTCTTGTACTACATCTAAGAGAGGCAGAAAACGTAAAGTTTTAAACCAAGCACGAGAACACAAACATCAATTGAAGATTTGCCGGGAAATTCACTTGAAAAAGAAATACAAGAAGCAGAAGAAAGTGAATTTGAAAAAGGAATTCGAAAATTAAAAATAATTACCGAAAATCTTAGGCGCGAACACAAAAGTTTTAAAGAATGTTATTCAGAGGGGACATCACCGATGAAATTCCTCGAAGAATTAAAGGATTTTTGGAATTTAACTAGACCAAGGAGAGACGAAATTCCTTATATTCTAAACAACAGTTTGAAAGGATCAACTCGAGACTGGTGGGACTTAGTCAAAAAAGAAGACGGTTTTAATGAGATTTACGCGAAATATAAAAGAAGATTCTGGGGAGAAAATATTCAACACGAAATAAGAAGCAAACTTGAATTAGGATATTATAATCCAAAGGTAAACAACACTATGGTGTCAGTAGTAGCATAGCAAAAGAATTAAAGCCCCTACTAGAACTACTTAAAAAAGGAAAACAATGGGAATGGAAAAGGGAACACGAAGTAGCTTTTAATACGGTAAAAAACTTATTTAGTAACGAAATAACACTTAGTTATCCAGATATGAATAAGACCTTTTATATACAAAGCGATGCGAGTGATTATGCATTAGGTGTAATTATTTATCAACTAGACGAAGAAAAATTACCACGCGTCATAACTTGCGCAAGTAGGATACTAATGAAAGCCGAAATATCGTACAACACTACCGAAAAAGAATTATTAGCATTAGTGTGGATATTAAATAAATTTAGAGACTTACTAAACTATGAACTTGTACAACGGACTTAATAATTAAGTTACAGCAATCGTCAAATTATTTCCAATACTACGTTGAAATGTTACGACCATTAGACTACGTATTTAGAGTAGAAAAATTATGTAATTAGCTTAGGTTGTTTTTTAATAAATAATTTAATTAATAAAATTAATTAAACTGTCTCACATTTATTTACAGACCTTAGGTACCTATTTTTCAATAATATTAAATTAAAAAATAAGGGTAACAAAAACGAACCGTCACATTTTAAAACTCGAATTCGCAACCGAGTTGTTACAAACAGACAAGTCTGAAAACTGTAATTCATTTTATATTATATTAATTACCGATTTCACATATTATATTATATTCTTTGTATAAAACTATCTACAAATAAATAAAAAAAGAATTGATTTGACTTTTTTACCAAAAAAAAGAAAATTTGTATCTCATTCTTTAATTAATTGGCCGTGTCCGATTTAGCCCCATGGGGTGTCCGGTTTAGCCCCACCAATTTTCGGATTTTCGTTTTTGAGGTAGTCACCTTCGAAGCAATATATCTCTAAAGCTATTTTACTTTTTTTAAATCGAACAAGTGCGATTTGTAGGTGAAAGTATAAGCTTCAAAGCGGTATATTACACTTTAGCAAAAAGTATGTTTTTGTATGAGTTCTCTGGTCAAGGACCAAATCCGTCCGGTTTAGCCCCGGTCTCCCCTATTATTACCCGCATCATTGTCTACTTTGCTCAACTTCTTCAAGTCCGATATTGAAGTTTGATTGAGTGGATCATTGTCCTCATCGATTGGAATTGATCTCGGTGTTGCTTTAGAGCTTGTAGCTTTATTTTTCGGGGGTATTTTTTCTGTAAGATTTTTTTAAAATATTTTAAATTGTTCGTCTAATTTAAAGTAAATGCTAAAATCAGATTTCTCCAAAAAATGAAGTTAATTTAATTATAATTTAAATCACCTGAATTTAATTTACAAGTCAATTCATAGAAATAGAAATAAAGGGGAAATATTGAAATAAGATTTTGCTTTGCCCATTTTTTTCTTATTGATTAAAATTTGATTTTATTTACATTCATTTTTGTTTATTTACTTTTTTAAATTAGTTTTCAAATTAATTTCAATTATTTTAATTTTTTACAAATTTTTTATTTTATTTGTTTATTCCAATGTTTATTTAATATATGTATAAATATCTAATTATTTATCAATATTTATTATTTCTTTTTGCTTCCTCGTGAGGAAGCTTTGTAGTCGTTTAATTTATAAAATTTTTAAAAATCCTTCAAATAAATTTTCGTCTATAAAGGACTATGTTATTTAAGCCCCTGAACAATTGTCCGGATGTATGTATGTGTGTGTGTGTGGATCCCGTTTTTTGTGAACACGATAACTCGAAGAGGTTTCAACGAATTCGGCTGAAAATTGCTAGGAATATTTACCATAAAAATATCTCGAAATAGATTGATGGACATTAAAAAATCTATTAAAAAAAATTATTTTTACTTTTTTCAAAAAAAAATTTTCAAAAATTTTTTTTTAATTAAATATTGAAGTTAATATACAATAAAATCTTCTTCTTTGCATCAAGACGAATCGATTGGTATATATAAAGTATAAATTGTATGAGAGTTTATAGAGGTAATGACAATTAAAGCAAAAAAATTACCTTTTTTTATCAAAAATTTAGTTCTTTCATGAAAATTATATTCTAGTACAATAAGATTTTACTTATTTTTTTCAATAATCTTATCCGTTGCATTAAAACAGATCGATTGGTATATGGGTCAATCTCTATAAAGGGACAAATTCAAAATTGAAATTTTATTTTAAAAAAAGTTAAAAAATCACTTTTATTATTAATCCTGTGGCAAAAGGGGGATCTTAAAAAACTTATAAAATACGTGGTTACAATCTTTATTAACATTATTATTAAAAATTAATGTTTTTTATTCAGAATTTTTGTTGAAAATTTATCGCAACTAAAATATTTTAAAAATTGATAGAAATTACATAAAATTCGTTACTCGGGGGTTTTCGTGGTCGCTGATTTTTTTAGTGCAACATGATTTTTGTACAATAAGAATGTTAATTCAATAATTTAATTAAAAAACTTCTACAATTGGATACCTTTACAAAATTCATTTAGTTTTTTAATTGCAGGAGTAAGAAAAATCGGAAAATCAGGTGGAATAAGCAGGATTCTTGGTTCCCTACTGATTCTTTTGGTTCTCTACAGGCTTTCTTTTTGCTCTCTTGATTGTCATTTACTTTTTATAATACTCTTCTGCTTCTTTATAATTCCTTTTTTAAAAATATTATTTATCTTTTTAATTCTTTAAAATTTTCTACAAAAGATAATAAATTTATGGGATTATCTCGTGTAGAAGTTATTAATTAAATAGCGAATTTCGAAAAGGGCTAAACTCAATTTTTTGGAAATTTTACAGAAGACACAAAAAAACTATTTATTTCAAACAGCTTTAATTAAAAGAGTCCAGCTTTTTCGTACTAAGTGGATGCTATTTTTTATAAGAAAATGATAGAAGAATTGTCTTTAACCCATTAACGCCCAAATGACCACAATTTTAACTTAAACTTCAACATACGATTTAAAGTATTTTCAGGTAATTAATTATAGCAGCAATGAGGTATAGGGGGTTTTGGGGGTCGCTCTTCAAGATTCTGGGGTCAAAATAACGATTCGACCAACACAAAATCCAATATGGCTGATTTTTTTGAAAAAACACCCAAAAAAATCATTGATTTTTTTTAAATATTTTTTTTAGAACTAAAAATTTTTTTTAAACCTTTCTAAAGTATGCTATTGGTGGGCAAAATAGTTGTATTTTCAAAATGTAAAATAGAGAAACTTTAATTTCAAGATGGCGGAATCGAAATTTTGAAAAAGTGAATGCATTATAGTAAAAAAAAATTTCACAGCAATATTCAAAAAGTATCCAAATTCGATTCAAAATTTATACTCGGGGGTTTTTGGGGTCGCTGATAACGAATCCTATGTCAGTTTTTCAAAATTCAAAATGGCGGATCCAATATGGCGGACAATATTTTGGAAAATTTCTTGGATTCACTTGAAACTTGTCACTCGGGGGTTTTCGAGGTCGCTGATGACGAACCCAATGATAGTTTTTCAAAAATTCAAAATGGCGGATCCAATATGGCGGACTTTTTTTCAAAAATTTCTTGGTTTCACTTGAAACTTGTCACTCGGGGGTTTTCGAGGTCGCTGATGACGAATCCAATTACAGTTTTTCAAAATTCAAAATGGCGTATCCAATATGGCGGACTTTTTTTGAAAAATTTTTCTAGGATTCGTTTGAAACTTTTTACTTGAGAGTTTTGAGTGTCGCTGATGACAAATTCGATGTCATTTATATTTTATGTGCAGTTCCTTCGGTCTTCAATTGTGTCCATATCGATATTCATTTGTTTTTTACCACCATTCAAATAGTCAAGTACACTGCTTTAATTTCATCCCTATCCTATTCTTTTTTTACACAAAAGATAACTTATAGTTCTGCACTACTTTTAATCATACAGTATTTGGTTTGAACAGTATCGATATTCATTTGTTTTATACCACCATTCAAATAGTCAAGTACACTGCTTTAATTCCATTCCTATCCTATTCTTTTTCTACACAAAAGATAACTTATAGTTCTGCACTACTCTTAATTATACAGTATTTGCTTTGAACAGTATCGATATTCATTTGTTTTATACCACCATTCAAATAGTCAAGTACACTGCTTTAATTCCATCCCTATCCTATTCTTTTTCTACACAAAACATAACTTATAGTTCTGCACTACTCTCAATCATAAAGTATTTGCTTTGAACAGTATCGATATTCATTTGTTTTTGACTATCATCCCAGCACTGAAGCACGCGTCTTTAGTTGGTTCGCTATTCAATTGTTTTTGTCACCATAGAGTAATAAATCAACATTGTTCGTTATAGATGCGTTCATTTTCTATGTAGTAATTCGAAAATTATGTTGTTCATTTACAAAAATTGATTTTATATACTTTTGTCAGTATAATATTGGTTTTGCGGTTATCCTTCATTTATTTAGCAAAAAACTTGCTCAAAAATGTCGAGGCGTAAAAATAGCTATACTGATAAATTTCATCCACCTAATGAAAAAGGAAAGAGGTCTAAATCATTCAGAATTGAATGTGAAGTAGATGATGAAAATGATACATATGATGTCGTAATTCTTCTTCCTAATCCTGATGATTCTGGCGAATCCGATGCAGATTCTACAGATGATATTGACGACTTTTCGAATTTGGATAATGATGAAAGTGGACCTAAAATTTCCTATAATAAAATTTTCGAAAGGTATTGTGAAAGTCAAGAAAAACAAGAAGGTCAACATACTCATAATAAGAAAAAATATTCTGGCGATGTTGAAGATTTGTTGCTTCTTACAGAACAACAAAAAAAGAAAATTTGTAATTGCTCTGCGACTGAACTCTTTGAGCTTTTTTTCATAAAAGGAAAACCCATTAGGTTTGGCCTTAAATTTTGGTCCTTGTGTACTTCAGACGGATATCTATTAAATTTAGATTTATATTGTGGAAAGAACACTGTAGTTGGGATCAAAGAATTGGATAAATATGCGTTGGGATCTCGTGTCGTTTTGACCCTTCTACAGGAACTTCTTTTTACAGTAGTACCGAGAAAATTACCTCTTTACCATTTGTACTTTGACAACTATTTCACAAATGTTGATTTAATGGTACATTTGAAAAGAATTGGAATTCGTGCGACAGGTACAATTTGAGAAAACAGAATTAAAGTTAAAAATAAAAAAGAGAAAAAAGCTTCTCGGGGCACGCTAAAAGTACAACACGAGGAAAATAGTGGTCTCAATTTCATAAGTATTATGGACTCCAAAAAAGTCTCGTTAGTCTCTACAGCTGCTGGTGTAACTCCAATGTTACCATCGAAGCGATACAGCTGTAAAGAGAAAAAAAATTGATATTCCATTTCCCAACGCTTTTCACCTATATAATAAATTTATGGGTGGAGTGTATCTTCATGATGCGCATTGCAATAATTTGCAACCTTCAATAATGTCGAAAAAGTGGACATGGGTAGTATTTCTGCGATTGATTCAAGCTTCAATTGCAAATGCGGTAATAATTTACAACTCAGCGAATGATAAGGGAAAAAAGATTTCTACGAAAGAATTCGCGGTCGAAATCAATAAATACTATTTAGATAAGTCAAAAGCTAAATCTACAAATAAAGAAAAGCATGAAGCTTGCTATAAACAAAACCAGAAGCAGTGTTCTTTTGACAATTGTCCGCTAAGAACCAGAAAATTCTGCAATGTGTCAAAAATATTTTTGCAAAAAATGTTTTGACATTTTTCATAAAATGTAAAATTTAGATGTATAAAGTTGAGAAAATTGAAAATTTCAAAAAATTTTTTTAAATTACAAAGATATTTTTCAAAAAAATGTCCGCCATATTGGATCCGCCATTTTGAATTTTGAAAAACTGACATTGGAATCGTTATCAGCGACCTCGAAAACTCCCGAGTGACAAGTCTCAAGTGAATCCAAGACATTTTTGAAAAAGTCCGCCATTTTGAATTTTAAAATCTATCATTGGATTCGTCATCAGCGACCTCGAAAACCCCCGAGTGACAAGTTTCAAGTGAATCCAAAAATCGTATGTTGAAGTTTATGTTAAAATTGTGGTCATTTGGGCATTAATGGGTTAATAACAATGAGTTGGAGAAAATTAATATTATAGTTGTCAGAGTGAAGCCCTTTTTGTAATTCATGAAAAATCTTAATTTTTTTTTTTAATTTATTATTATCAATCTACATGTTTTGATAAGTCAAACTATACGGTTTTCATTAATTTAAGTGTGTGAATTCATCAATTTAAAAAAAAAGAAAAATGTTTATTTTGTCGGTCCTTTCCAGAAGTATTCCGAATTTTCACAATGGAGTGGGAAATTTAAAACCTGATTTTTTATCTTTAAGGTACCCCAGACTTCTTTTTTCCAAAAAGAATGTCCGAATATGCGTAAGTAGAGGGTAGAATTAGATAAAATGGCGTTATGTTAAATTTGTAATTTTATTACTGTTGATTCCTGCACACCTAGACAGAAAAGTCGGTGTCAGCACGATGCTTACGACCAGCATGGTACCTTACCGGTGAAAAAAAGCTGTGCCGGCAAAAAAGTTAGTACGGGTCCGGTGCCGGCTTGGCATTCAAATTTTCTTGTATTTTTTCACTGGCGCAGGAGTTGTCCAGGACTTATCCGGCATAAATGCTTGTGTCAGCCCGGCACCGGCCTCGGGCATTTCTATTTTTCAGAAAAATATAATGTTTGTCAGAATAGATTTATAGGCAAAATCATTCGAGCAAAGGGTTATTCAACTAACAGTTTTTTTGCGCTTCGAGAAATGTATACTATGTAAGTTTTTTTTAAGTATAATTATTATTTAATTAGGATTCCGATGTAGAAGATAATGGAATGGAAGTTCAGTTTAATTTAGAGGCTTTCCATGATAATATGAGTGTCAGTTCAGTTAGTATTGGGAGCAACGCCGATGATAATTTTCATTATAATTCAACAACAGATGAGGAGGATAATGAAATATCAGAAGATGGTATACAATTATTTTTAATACACGAATGCCATCTATTTTAAAAATGAACGCTACTAATTTGCGATAATGAACATTTTTTGTCTAATGGTGAAAAGTACTTAACGTTATTAACATGATTAAATATGATTATCATGGTGTTTTTGATAATAAAAATACAGCTAACCTGACTACGATTGATATAAATATAAGTTTTGTCAAAAAATGCAAATCTTTTAAAAAGTAACAACCTCCGTTGTGCTAAATTAAAAACGGCTCAATAATGGCCAAGTATTATCAAAGTTGGTGCTGAGTATTGACAGAAAACTATTGGCTGCCATTACACCCCTAGTATTGTCAAAATTTAAAGAATAATAAAAATAATTATATGTTTTAATTATTTAACTACTTTAGGATTTATTATATTTTTACAGCTTTATTTTCTTACACTGTAGGGTAGTTCTTATTTTGGCGATGTTTACAAATCTTCAGTCTCATCTAAAAATTTAGATTTTAATTTAAAATTAAATTAAATTATTAATTAAATAGTCTTTAACGTCCGAATGTTTTTATTTTCATTAATTTGACTTATTTATTAAAGTATTGTTATTATTAGTATTATTATTATTTAATTAAATTATTTTTTTAATTTTTAGATCTAAAAATTAATGAAGGTATACAAAAATTTTTCCTGAAAGTTTGAAGCAAATCGAACAATATTAACACGTGCCTATAGTCGACTGAATTTTTAAATGGAAAATACATGTTATTTTTTCTAAAAATCACTCAAAATATTTTCTAACTTACACACAATTTTTTCAAATTCTTAAATTTTAGGATCTTTTAATACATGATCAGAGGTATAACTTACAATTTTTCCAAATTTTTTTGAAAATATTTGCTCCATTTACGAGCTTTATGAATATGCCGATGCCACAGTAAAAAGGTTTAATTTTTTATTTCCTGCTATTTATAAGTTACGGACAAAACAAAAAGACTGTTACGTTACATGCTTCCCAATGTTGACTATATGTTTACTTAACTTTTTAAAAGGCTGAACAACATGTATGCCGTGCCTTGGCACAACACAAAGTTCGCTTGGTAATTCGTGCCGTACCTAGACACGACACAAATAAATTTAATAATTTGTGTCGTGTCAAGGCACGTTTTAAAGACACGCATGAAACACTGTGTAGAATCTTGCAAGCGTTATTTTTTTAGGCACGACACGAATTTTGAAACGAACTTTGTATCGTGCCTTGGCACGACACGAATTAACAAGCGTACTTTGTGTCGTGCATAGGCACGGCACGAATAACTAATTGTAAGCGAACATCGTGTCGTGCCTAGGCACGACACGGGCACGACATGGGTTTTTCGTGAAAGTCCCTGCTTTAAATCAATTTTTTATTGCCAGAATATAGTAAATTATTATCTTTTTATAAAAGAAGATTAATATACCAATTTGTGAACTGATTAGCAATTTTCATGAATGCGCTATGATACACTCATCTTTATATGAGTGATTCCACGTCAAGTGATCAAGGATATATGAAAAAAATGAATAAATAAAATAATGAATAAATAAAAATATATGAAAAAGTAAGACTAGAATGTTTAAACATTCAAAAAAAGAGTTTTCTACTAACCGGAGCGCTCTAAACACGGTTTTTAGCTCCGTTTAATAGAAAACTCTTTTTTTCAATATTAAAACACTCTAGTCCTACTTTTTCATATATATGTCCTTTTAGTAAAAAACCGCAGCTTTCGTTTTAAAAAAAATCTAATCTTTTTCCCCCAAAAAGAGCATGAAAAAACCTTTCCAAAATATACTTTGACAAATTTTTATGTTAAATTGTTTAAGAGTAAAAAATTATCAAAATAAGCATTGTAATGGAAAACTCGAAAATTTAACCCCCTCCCCCTCGGAAAATATTGGACTTGGTAAAAAAATATTTTCACGAAAAATTACTATCTATTAGTTTTACAAAAGCCCCAAGTTTTGCTACAATCAGAGAGAAATTTTTGTCCACCTTGATCACTTGATATTAAATCGCTCATATGCATTACCTGTTTACAAAAGTAAATTAATATCAAATTTCATAAATACTCACTTTAATTTATATAAATCTAGTTTTTTTTGCTCTGATAAACTCTAAAACGTAAACCTGTCAAATGACTTGATTGCTTGCAGATGTCAAAATACAAAATAGAATTATTTAAACGTTTTTTTCATAAAATACCGTTTTATAATAATACACTGTAAAAAAAGAGTTAAATTTTAACTCTCCAGGGAATTCTGTAAAAGTCGAACCCATTGGGGAGTTAATGCCAGGGGAGTTAAATAAAGAGAGTTAAAACTTCACACACAAATGCTTACTCCCCGCATGGAATAAATAACTCGCACGGGTGTTGATGAAGGGTTGTTGTAAATTAACTCTCTTTTGGAGTTGATTTTTAACTCGAAAAATTTAACTCCCGAGTCCGTTAACTCCCTAAATTTTTTACAGTGTAAAATACGTTTCAGGATAAAAAGCAAGTACTTATAACAGTATATTTAATTAATTTCTGTTTAAATTTTTTTATATGAAAAAATTTAAAAAACGTATGTTTGAAAGTGTTGTACGTAAATTTGTTAAACGGCAATTGTATTTTGCCAGTGAAGATTGATAAGCTTTGCCATTAATGAGCCATTATTGAACCGAGAGTTAAACCAGTCGTGGAAAATTAGTATATGAGGAATTTTACGTGTAATGTCCTAAGTTGAAATTTGAACTTATTGAAAAAAAATTGAAACTCGGGAAATTTGTTGTACTATCAAGTAGAGATGTGACCCAAAAAATATTTTTGACTTTTTCGAAAATTTGAAGGGGGTAGAGGGGGGCCAATTTGACCAATTTTGCTAACACCGGCTACTTTGTGAATTTATTCTGAACATACTTTTAATGGGAAAATTTTTTTACAATATGTTTCGGAAAAGTTTGTTTGTCCTCTTCCTAATAGGCGCTATTGATACTAAAAGGGTTAAATATTAAATATAAAAGAAGCTATCACCACGAAAGTTCGTGGGCTCGTATCCCACCATGCTACCGCTTTTTTCTGAGTTCTTTGATAATTTTGAAATTATTAATTAATTTTGAATAGTTATTTTCGTATCAAGGGCGCAAAGCAGGTGATTGCGACGGTGGCGAAATTGTGTCCCAAGGTCCCGAAATTTCGCCAGAGTCGTAATCACCTTTGCGCCCATGTTGCGAACATAATTTTTTGTCCAAACTTTACGGAAAGTATATAGATTAGGTAAATCGAAAAAATCATTAAAAAGAATTCACTGCTCGTGCCCTAAATGATATACTTTCCGTGCAGTTTGGACAAAAAATTATGTTCGCAACATGGGCGCAAAGGTGATTACGAGTCTGGCGAAATCACCTATTTTGCGCCCTTGATACGAAAATAACTATTTTTGATTAAGCAGGTTTCTGTATTAGGGCAGCTGTGCTGTCGATACATATGAAGCCCATGAGCTTATAGAGATTTATTTAAGACTTAATTATTTGTTACATTTGATTCGTAAAAATTGATAGCTTCTTTCTTATTTAATATTTGTAAACCGAATGATAAATCCACTTTCTGTTAATTAAAAGGGTTAAAGTAGCCGGCTGAAGTTAGCAGTCTTGCTCAGCACCTTCCCAAAGGCGTTTCGTAGGTGCTGGATGCTGTTTACAACAATTTTGTTTGTTTAACTTTTGGAAAGTTATCTGCGATAACCTACAATTCATAAAAGTCGCATCGCTTTCTTACCCCTCGGATTTTTTTATTTCAAATTTACTTAAAAAATTACAAAAATCAGAAAAATTTTGGTGCGCGTTAGGTATTGCTTATAACAATTTTGTTTGTTTAATTTTGAAAAATTCATCACTGATGTATAAACAACAATTCTCTGAAGATTCATCATTTTCTTTCGAGATGATGAGGTTAAATATAGTATAACTATATAATAATATGATAAATATACTTTGTTAAATATAATATGCACACAAGAAGCAATTTTAGTTTTCTATTTTTGAGAAGAATTGGTAAAAATTTAATAAATAGTAGCCCTTCTTTAAAATAACCCGTTTCAATGATGACTATCCTCTCTTAAGTTTTGAATTTAATCTAAAAAAATGTTGGTTCTAACAAATTTTGTAGATAAAACTTATTTTATGTAATACAGAATATTTTGATGCTGATGATGATATTCTCTCTGTTAATGAAATTGATGTGAATATAATTCCAAACAATGAAGTTAATGATGATGAAGACAATGAAGATGATTCTGATTCTGGTGATGATAACAGTGATATTGATGATGACGTTTCTAATAATGGCGAAAATAATGAACAGAACATTCAAGACCTTCCGCTTTACGACGGATCACCATTAACAGTTAGGGAAAGTATTTTGTCTATTCTCGCTGTTGTATTACATTTTTCTCTTTCAGGAGTAATAACTAGTGCTATACTAGAATTATTGGCCATGCACTGTCCTGAACCAAACAATTGTAGAAATACATTGTATCAATTAAAAAATGTTTTGAAAATTTACACAGTCCTCTTACTCGACATTTTTACTGTTCATACTGTTTACAAAATCATGAAACAGAAATGTTAAGATGTCCAAATTGTTCACAGGAACGTAAAAGTACCTAATTTATAACAGTATCAATAAATGCTCAACTTCAAGCTCTTTATAAAAGACAAGGTTTCTTTCAAAAACTACAGCATCGATTTAATACAACTAAATTAAATTTCTGAAATATCGAAGATATTTACGACGGAAATATTTATAAAGAACTATCTGAGCCTGGTTGTTTTTTATCTTTTCAGAATAATATTTCATTTTCTTGGTACACTGATGGTGTTACAGTTTTTAAATCATCGAAATTTTCCTTTTAGACATTTTATTTAGTAATTAATGAACTCCCTTACGATCTACGGTTTAAAAAAGAGAATCTGATTTTAGCAGGAATTTGGTTTAGTGAAAATAAGCCTTCACCTAACCAATTTCTGCTACCACTTCAAGACGAAATTGTGCAAATGGCAAATGGTCTTGATATGAATATACCTGAAAATGAAAATAAAATTACTGTAAAGGCTATGGTTATCTGTGGAACATGTGATCTTCCAGCAAAATCATTGTTCCTGAATATGAGTCCTTATAATGCAAAATGTGATTGTCATAAATGTAAAATTCAAAGTAGGAGAAAAGATTATACGCAGATTTATCCGTATCAAAGTGAACTTGAACTGAGGACTGAAGCCGAAACATTACAATACGCTCAACAAGGAACTAGTAAGAAACCTGTGTTTGGTGTTAAAGGGACAACAATTTTGGCTAACCTTGTCCATCAATGGATCAGAACAACAGTGATAGACCCTATGCATTGTGTATTTCTCGGTGTATTCAAAGCACTTTTAAATCTTTGGTTTGACCCTGCTCATGCAGTCGAACGTTACTCTATACACGAAAAAGTTCACGACATCGATGAGCTAATAAAAAACATTAAACTGCCACAATTTGTTCAAAGAAGGCTTCGTTCTATAAAAGAGCATTTAAGATACTGGAAAGCATCAGAGTTGAAAGTTTTCTTTTTTATGTGTCGCTTATAGTTTTAGAAGGAACATTAAAACCTGACTACTTTGAGCATTTGAAATTACTGGTTGGTGCTATTTACTTCTTAAGTCAACCAAGCATATCAGAAGATATGCTAAATAATGCGGATCGATTGTTACGTGAATTTGTTTCTAGATATGAATATCTTTATGATGCTCGCAACATGACAAATAATTTGCATTCGTTGTTACATTTTGTTCAAGATGTACGTGATAATGGCCCTCTCTATATGTATTCTTGCTTTACATATGAGGCGTTATTTCTCAAACGTCCCAGTCCAAAATTATAAGTCTTTGGATTGTGTTGGTATTTTGGGAAATTGTTGCCCTATATGAAAGTAATAAATCTGTAAAATATTAGCTCTTTAAAAAAAAAATTGTAGAAAGTGGTGGGGGTTAAAGTTCTGACATTTTAAGTAACACTGCCATTTTCAAAACCATGTAACTTTTATAAAACTTTATCGATTTTAATTTGTTTATAATGGATTTAAAGCATTTTTTATCTACTTTCTAAAAATTTTACAAACAAATTTTTAAAAAAATTTTTAAACAATTTTTTTTTAAATTAAGTTTATTTTTTAATTTTGACCTTGATGGGTATTTAAAAAAATTTTTTTTTAATTTTTATTGGAAAGCTGACATTTTTCCGGAAAAAACCATATAAGTTTCATAGTGGGATGACCAGAAGTTTAGAAGATATTTGAAAGCAAAGTAAGCGGTGCGCCCGGGTTACTGTACGTTACGCCGGCGCTGCGCCGTTAAACGACATAAAAATCACTCTTTTATCTTCATCTGCTTCAGTAAAAGCTCTGCATTTAAACAGGGTTGATACTTCCTATGAATCTTTTTTAATAGTAGCTCTCTGCATTTAACAGGGTTGAGACTGTCATTAAAATAATGCCTCCATTACTTTTACCGAAAAAATTTAAATATATAATTTTGAAAACGAATGTTTAAACTTTTATAAATTATAATTATTATGAATTAAAATGAGTAATTTTGAAAAAGAAAGATTAAAGTTTTAAAGGAACAATAATTATCATCAATTAAAATAATTAATTTTGAAAAAAATATTGATGTTTCGTAAGTTAAAATTATTGTTATTGGCAATTGGAAAATTTAATTTTGAGAAACAGAAATTTAAGTTGAATAGAAATTGAATATTTTAATAAGATTAATTTTTTAAAATTTAATGTTAAATAGTCATGAGATTCAATTTTTTTATTAATTTAGGTCATTTGTTTTTAAATCTATTATTATTATTATTATTAAACAAATGACCTAAATTAATAAAAAAAATTGAATCTCATGACTATTTAACATTAAATTTTAAAAAATTAATCTTATTAAAATATTCAATTTCTATTCAACTTAAATTTCTGTTTCTCAAAATTAAAGTTTCCAATTGCTAATAACAATAATTTTAACTTACGAAACATCAATATTTTTTTCAAAATTAATTATTTTAATTGATGATAATTATTGTTCCTTTAAAACTTTAATCTTTCTTTTTCAAAATTACTCATTTTAATTGATAATAATTATAATTTATAAAAGTTTAAACATTCGTTTTCAAAATTATATATTTAAATTTTTTCGGTAAAAGTAATGGAGGCATTATTTTAATGACAGTCTCAACCCTGTTAAATGCAGAGAGCTACTATTAAAAAAGATTCATAGGAAGTATCAACCCTGTTTAAATGCAGAGCTTTTACTGAAGCAGATGAAGATAAAAGAGTGATTTTTATGTCGTTTAACGGCGCAGCGCCGGCGTAACGTACAGTAACCCGGGCGCACCGCTTACTTTGCTTTCAAATATCTTCTAAACTTCTGGTCATCCCACTATGAAACTTATATGGTTTTTTCCAGAAAAATGTCAGCTTTCCAATAAAAATAAAAAAAAAATTTTTAAAATACCCATCAAGGTCAAAATTAAAAAATAAACTTAATTTTTGAAAAAAAATTGTTTAAAATTTTTTTTAAAAATTTGTTTGTAAAATTTTTAGAAAGTAGATGAAAAATGCTTTAAATCCATTATAAACAAATTAAAATCGATAAAGTTTTATAAAAGTTACATGGTTTTGAAAATGGCAGTGTTACTTAAAATGTCAGAACTTTAACCCCCACCACTTTCTACAATTTTTTTTTTAAAGAGCTAATATTTTACAGATTTATTACTTTCATATAGGGCAACAATTTCCCAAAATACCAACACAATCCAAAGACTTATAATTTTGGACTGGGACGTTTGAGAAATAACGCCTCATATGTACACGGAGAAAAATTCCAATCGATTATAGCATGGACTTTCTCACTCTATTTTTCCATAGACTCAGTATGCGAAAGTTGCAATAGATGGTGTGAAAATCGCATGGACCCATGCGATTTTGGCATGGATTCCAAGCAAATTACGCGTAGTTGTGTCTGTGCGTTATTCGGTTCGGCTGCCCATGCTCAATTAGTATGATATTTCTCTCCGTGTAGTACTAAACAATTAAAACTGCAATGTATAGGAGATAATTTACATATTGTTGGCGCATTTTCAAGGTTAGAAATTCCAAATGATGTACATAAAATATTTTTAAACCATAGAATTCACGGTACGAAGTATAGAGTATTTAAAAAATTAAAGAAAAATAAAATAATATGTACATCCGAAATTTACACACGTGCCAAAATAACGAACCCCAAATGTGCACAATATATTGCAAACAATCATTATGGATTTGGAATTATTCGACTATTTTTAAAGGTGTTTTCTTGTGAATGTCGAAATAAATGTAATTGTCCAGGCACTTATGCTATTATTAGAAGGTACCAATGTGAACTTGCTTTTCCAACAACTGTTCTTTTAGAAATAAGTTTAAACTTTATTCACAGAGTTTATGAAACGCCAAATCAAATAGATGTTGTAAGTGTAGAAAATTCACAAAACGTATGTTTCTTTATAAATGTTCAGAAAGAAAATACAACTGCAACGTTTGTTTCTCAACTGGTAAATTTAGTAGAAAATGAATAAAACAGTAACATCTTTACAAACATACACTGTAAAAAATTTTGGGAATATCCACCAATTTTTTATGGTGAATGTTCTTCATTTTCTGGGGAAAATACTTTTTCTTAAACAATTGGTGATAATCTCCTAAAAATTTGATGAAAATTCCCCAAAGTTGTAATGAATATTTTTTCTCAAAATATATGGTATATATTTTCTAAAAAGTTAGTGAAAATTCTCCAAAATTCTAATGAATGTGTTTTTCCCTGAAAAGTTGGTAAATATTATCCAAGAAATTGTTGAAAATTAACCAAAATTGGTAAATAATTCTTGAAATCAGGGAATATTCACCATTATTTTTATAAAAAACTAAATTCATTATAAGTTTCATAACATTTTTGGAAAAAAATTAAATAATAAAAAGTTGTCAATAATTTTTAAGATAATACCTATCAATTTTTTTTTAACTAGATACAATATGATTTCTAATAGTGACTTTTAATTAAATGTGATGAAGTTTTAACTAAGCCATTAGGACACAAAAAATTCACCATCTTCGAATTATTAAGCTTTAATATTCTTTAAATATAAAATAGTAGTAAGGATATTTTTCATTACATTTCTTTACTTTGCCATTACTTGAAATAAAATATTCGATTATATATTTTAGTACTACATACTTTTTGTCATTTGTCTCCTTCGCGTAAAAATAAATATTGAAAAAGCAATCCTTGCTTAAGGGTACATTAATAAATTATTTATTACAAAATTTGAGGCACTGCCATAAATGTTTAAGATTCACAAAAGAATGTAAATGTAGTGTTCAATTTTCTCGTTTTAAAGCAAAAATACGAAACGTTTGCTGTTCTTTTTTTTTAAAGGTTTGTTCAACATCTGGTTTGTCTTAGGACGAACGTTTCTAAGGGTTTCGTATTGCTAGGAGAAGAATTTTATGAGTTTTGGGACTCGGTTTTTTTCTGTTAGATTTATTTAATACAGAAAGTATGTAAAATTTTTCTTATTGAAATATAGGAAAGAAATATTTGAAAATTTTGAAGCTTTCTTAGAAATTTCCCATGGAATGCCTTCCAAGCGTCAGTTGCTCTTTAGCATTTGGCAAAGAAGAGCGGAACTGTTTTCTGTTAAACGAATTCGAAAGTTTTTAAAAGTGAAAAAAGTGGTGAAGTGATCAATTAAAGTCTTATCTAATAGGATTTAAGGAGTTGCGTAAAAGGTAAATATTTTTAAATATTTAAAATTTAAATAATTGTTGCGCTGAGCTTTTGTTTTGAACGTTGAAATAAACAAAATGTTATTACAACTTCTTGAAGTATTAACTTTATTATGAAATATTGTTTGAAATATAGAAAAAGAAATTATTAATAATAATTACTAATTAGTTGAAACAATATTTCGTTCATTTAAATCTTTAAAACTTTTGGTTTTTCTAAATAATGAAATAAAAATTTTTTAAAAATAAAAATAATAAAGTGTTTTTTACAAATAATTTACAAATTAATTTACAAATAATTTTATTTTTAAATTTACTTAACTATTCTTAGTCATTCATAAACATATTAATTTATTTACAAATTATTAAAAAAATACTAATTTTTAATGATTTAGGGGACAGAGTTTTATGAATACATTAAAATAAACAATCACTAATACGTTCTACTAATTAAATTAGTAATTTTCTACTATCAATTAGTAAAAAACTACTAAAAATTAGTAAAAAATCTTACTAATTCAAATTAGTAAACGAATCCATACTATACACTGAAAAAAAATGTAATTGAATCAAATAAAAATTAATTGACTGAATTAAATGGTTTAATTGTCTATTATCTAATAAATATTTATTAGAACCAAGTAAATATTTATTAGATTTGAATACTTTATTTGATAGTATGTATCGTACCAAATACGAATTATTCAACTCAAATAAATGGAATAATTGCATGTAATAAATATTAATTTAAATTAATTATGAAAATTATTTGATTCAATAATGCATGGTTACTAATTCAAATAAATATTTATTTGCATCAAGAAAATAATTTTTTTGAAGTATCTAAATATTTATTTGTATAAAATATTCAATTATTCATCATAATTAATTCTTTTAATTCAGACTAATATTTGTTTAATTGCATCAAATAATTAAATATGTAGTCCAAATAAAAAATTTATTTGCATCAAAACAAAGCAGTTTAGGATTCTAATAAATCTCTATTTATATTAAAACTTTTAGGGTCAGAATTTTTGAAATTTTCACTAAAAAACAAATTATTTTTTTTAATGTTCTGCGCCTTTTGAAAATTTGAAAAAAATCTCAATATACAATTAAAACTCTAAGGAATCAAACTCCGTTGAGGAAATGTTGGAGCGACAATTATTTTAAAAGTTATAGTGAAAATTATATTGCGCGGAGATGCGATTTCGATGCTTTTTAGAATTAAAACACTATATTTAACCTCAAAATGAACAAAACACTATCGAATTAACATTTGTATCCAATTATTGAACCATAAAAATGATCAAAAACCAATATAATTTTCATTATAACTTTTAAAATAATTGTCCTCCTAAATTTTCTCAACGGATTTTGATTCCTTAGAGTTTAATTTATATATTGAGATTTTTTTTCTCAAAAAAACCCCATTTTTAGAGTTTGTCCAACGGTATGTTTTATTTGGATGTGAACTAGATCTTTTTTAATTTAACATATCAATAGAAATTTTTTACAATATTTAAATTTTTTAAATAATTTTCAGCATGGTGTTGGACATCAATCCATTTGAAGGCCATAAACGCTGGACAAAAAAAAGAACAAAGATTTCAAGAGACGCTAAAGCAGGGAAGCTAATAGATAATATTATTTACGCCTGAAATAAATATAAAACACTATTACTTATTATAATCTTACTAAATCATATTAAAATTACTGTCATCAATATCAACTAATGCCATGTTATTTTATACTATTTTAAGAGTACATTATATCCCTTTTAAATAAAATCAACCTGAATTTACTAATAAAAGTGACTTAATAATATTTTAACCTACTTTTGGAATAATGGGGAATAAACAGTAATAATTAAGAAATTTCACTGACAGTTTTGATAAAAATTAATTATTTATTAAGAAATTCCCACAAAAGATCGATAAACGTTCACCAAAACTTTGAAGTCAAATTCCACAAATAGTTAGAAACAGACTGAAAAAAAATTTGACAGAATAGGCTTTTTACTCAAGCAACTTTTGCCTCAGAACAAAAGCAATACGCGTAAAGCAATTGTTTCTTTTTAAAAAAAGCAAATTTTGCCTTTAAAAAAGGTCAATATTGCCATAGTTAAAATTTTTGCCCTTAAAAAAGGCAAAAATTGCTTTTTTTAAAAGAAACAATTGCTTTTGTTCTAATTAAGTAATTTTCACAAAAATTGGTGAAAAATCACAAAAAAACTTTCGGGAAAATTCATTGCTAATTATGAAATTTCAACAAAATATTAATGAAAAATCACTAAAAACTTTTGGGGAAAATTCATTTCTAATTATTCGATTTTCACAAAAAACTGAGCAAAATTCACCAAAAAATGTTGGGAAAAATTCATTGCTAATTATGAGATTTTCACAAAAAATTGAGCAAAATTCACCAAAAAATGTTGGGAAAAATTCATTGCTAATTATGAGATTTTCACAAAAAATTGAGCAAAATTCACCAAAATATTTTAAGGAAAATTCCACAAATTATTGTGAAAAGTTTTTCCCCAAAATGGGGAATATTCCATAAAATATTGGGAAAAATTTTCACCAAAAAATTGTTGTGAATATTCAACAACTTTTTAAGAAAAAATTTTTTCCACAATTTTTGGGGAATAATCACGAACATTTTGGTGTCTTTTGCGTCACCAGACTTTTTGGGAATTTTCCCCAAATAATTTTTTACTGTGTATGATAAATATCATATTCCATCAAAACGTCAAACATACTTTTGTTAGAACAAATAAAATATTTTTGGCTGGATTGGTTGTTAATAATAAATATTACAAATATACTTTAGACACAAATTTTTCAGAATAGAAATCTAATACTTTTATTCAATTTAATCGCCACTAAAATATTAAACACATTTTTCACAAATATGGCATAGTGAAATTTAAAACATTTTCTATAAATATTCGCCACTAACATTGTTAACATATAGCTCAATTCTATCTTAAAATAAATTAAAGCTTTTTGTTCAAATAAATCGCCACAAAATTTAAAATTGTTTGATAAACTTTTGGCTAAATTAAATTTAAAAACTTATTGGCTAAAGTTAATTGGCACTAATATTAAAATTGTTCGCCACAGTTTTATCAGAGTAAAAAACAGCATTTATCATCAATATTATCAGAATCACACATTCAACTTTTGAGTGTATAAGAAGAGATCTATATGGTTTATAAAATTTACCATAAATATTTTTAATATATTGAATATTATTATTATTCTTGTATGTATACAAATAGATAAGATCAGAGAAAATAACAAAAAAGGAGTAAGTATATTTA
This sequence comes from Leptopilina myrica (nomen nudum), assembly GCA_032872475.1. NCBI lineage: Eukaryota > Metazoa > Arthropoda > Insecta > Hymenoptera > Figitidae > Leptopilina > Leptopilina myrica (nomen nudum). The sequence continues at coordinate 26,348,791 of CM065459.1, read as the reverse complement.
AGTTAAACTATTATTCAATAAAACTACTTAACTGCAAAATGTAAAATTTAATATATAACTACTAGAATAAAATAAAACTAAAAAAATTAAATTCATATTAAAATTTATTTCTAGAACAGAATGGTCAGGACAAATATGGAAGCATTCAATTAGGATTTGACAAACTGTAAAGTAAACTCCAAACATAATTCTACGACGTTGCTAAAATAAACAAAAAATTTTACAAAGAAAACAACACAAATATTTAAAAATATCTTCAGGATTACCGAACAAAGATATGCCATAATGTATATAAATCATATACCATAATATTACAACTTTCTTCAATGTTTAATATAAAATATAAAATAATCTGTAGAATGAAACTATATTAATCATTCTGAAAAAAAATTCTGTTTTACCGGCAATACTGAGAGGTTGTGTTGTGCATTGCTCGTTGCAATATTTTAATTTTCGTATATTTCTTTAATGGATTTTTTAAGTTTGTGGTAATAAGAATATTAACTTTTATCTCATTGTATTGGTGAGTGAGTTTTTTGTGGCTTCTTTGGACGTTTTGGGCTATTTTTTGCTGAAATTTGTTTTTGTGAGAAATTGCCATGCCGCTTTGCACTGAATGTGATAATAACGTTTCTCGGACTCAAGGAGACTCTTTTACATGTTTGAAGTGCAATGGATTGGTGCATAGTGCCTGTGCCAATGTGAATATCTCTAAAAAGGAATTTGAACGTTTAAAAAAGGGGTTACTTGATTTTTATTGTGGTAAATGTAAAATAATTAGTGACACCTCTCGTACCTCTAATGAACCTTCTTCTCTAACTAGCGCTGTGTCGGTTAATAACGAGTTGTCTGACAAATGCTTGAGTGCTATTCGGGATGCAGTTCAACAGGGGCAAAAAGATCAACGTGATATACTGATTGATTTTAAGAAACAGATGTCAGATATGTTTCTGGGATTCAAAAATGAGCAATTAGAATTTAATAGGAATTTTTTAACAACTGTTTCTGCTATGAAAGAGGACATTGACAATAACTCAAAAAAAATTAGTTGCATTGAAATTGATTCTGCCGATATGTCTAATTCCTTGAGAACTGCTCGAATTGAATCTGAACGTCTGAGAAATAGGATTGATCAATTAGAGTGTGGTCTCAATGTTCATGAGCAACATTCTCTTGACTCAACATTGGAAGTGCATGGTTTACCTGTCAAGCAAGAAGAAAACCTGAAGGAATGTTTTATTAGCATTGCTAAAAGTCTCAATGTTATTATTTCATACGAGAATATTCTTAACATATTCCGAATTTACAAGAAGAATGATAACAACACACAACAATTTCCACCAGCTATTATTGTTAAACTTTCTAATCATGATTTAAGGGATAAAATAGTCAATGAACGTAAAATGTTTAAAAAATTTTCTTCAATCAACATCGGGTGGCCTGAAAAGGAAAACTGCTCAATCTACATTCGGGAATCATTAACACCTCTAAATCGTCGCATTTACGCTGCAGCATTGTCTCTTAAAAGAGATAATAAACTAAAGTATTTATGGGTATCTGGAGGCAAAATCTTTGGTCGTAAAGCCGATGGAGAACGTCGATTCCAGATGACTTCAATCGAGGCTGTCAACAGTTTAAAATAGCTTCGAATTTTTTGGTATTTTTCGATTTTACGTTTAATCATATTCTCAAAGATTATCATATTAATTTTTTTAAAATTAGTTTTTCTAATTATATTTTCATATCACTTATTACTGTGTTACTTTTCATTTTCCAGCAATGCTGTTTCCATTGCTTATTTAGCTTTGGTAAAATTAAATTACCTAAAAAATGTTTCTCTCTTTCTGATTTTTCTTTAATTATATCATATATTTCACATACGCTTCATTTTAGTTTGTTTATTGGTTCTACTTATTTTGTAGATTTCTTTAATTTAGACATAATAAAGAGAAAATATTATTATTATTTTTATGTTTGTGAACAATTTTTTAAGTTCATATTATTTTTCTTTTTCTATGTTTTATTTTTTAAGAATTCTTTCATTTTTTTTCGTAATCGTATTAATCCATGTTACTTATTTGATTATTTTTGCGTTGAATTTTTTGAAAATTTTTTTTGATTTCTTTGTATTTTACATTTATGAAGTTTTTTGTACTAACTCTATGTCTGGGCTTGAATAATGGTATTTTTCATTTTGTGTATGTTTCTTCTTTGGTTAGAATTTTTATTTTTGCACATATTTCATTGCTTAAAGTGGTTAAAAGCTGTAAAAAGTTGTCGTTACTATTATTTATTTTCAATTATAACAGAGACCTTGAATTTGTGCCACGTTAATGCTCAATCTTTGCGAGCTCATTTTCTAGAATTTAGAGATTTTTTTAATACTGGATTTTATGATGTCATTGCTGTTTCTGAAACATGGTTGTCAGTTAATACTTCAGCTAATCTTGTAGAAATGGATGGTTATAATTTGTTTCGTAAGGACAGAGAAATGCGTAGGGGTGGTGGAGTTTGTTTGTATATACGTAAAACGTTTAGATGCTCTATGGTTGCAATTAGTTCCGAAAACTCATACCCTTCAGCAGAATTTTTATTTCTTAATTTGCAATCTTCATGTGACAATACATTGGTTGGAGTGGTTTACAAACCGCCGAACGCTTCCTTCGGAACCGAATTGGAAAACTTAATTTTTTCTTCTGTTCAGTTTTTTAATAATATTATAATAATGGGTGATTTTAATTGTAATCTTAATGCTACTGCTCCTATTACTAAGTATTTCACCTCAATGATTTATTCTGCTGGTTTGTCGATAGTTCCTCACAATTCTACACATCATTCTAATAATACTAGTTCTAGAATAGACGTAATGATTGTTGACAATTTGGATAAAATATACTCATATAATCAACATTCAGTTAGTTTCTTATCCAATCATGATTTGATAGGTGCTACAATTAAATTTGATGCTAATTTGTCTAAAATAAATAACAGTTCTACTTTTGTTCGTAGTTTGAATCAAATCCCTGAAACCGATTTCATTTCGCACTTGTCTAACTTTGATTGGAATAGTATATACTCTTCATCTGACATTAATGTTAAAGTTTATAAATTATCTTTTTACTTAACTTCGGCCTTTGATTATTTTGCTCCTCTTCATTCAATTAATATAAAAAAAAATCTTCTCCTTGGATGTCAGATGAAATAAAAGCGTTGATCAAGGAAAGGAATAGACTTCGTAGAATATCTAAAAGAACTAAAAATGTTGCAGATCATTTGAATTTTAGAAAGAGTAGAAATTTGGTTCATACTAAGATTAGAGATGCGTATAACAAATATAATTTTAATTACATAAAAAATAAGAGTAAGTCTGAAAATATTTGGAATATATTAAAAAACTTAATCTTATACCGCAGAGGACCAGCTCTGAGGCATGCAATTTCCGCTCAAGTGATTATTTATCATTTTTTTCTCACAATTCTCATCCAGCTCCTGCTTCTACATATACGAATTTCCCAGTTAATTCTGATATTTTTGATGAAAATGAATTTTTCTTTTCAGATATTTCTCCAGAGTTACTACTTAAAACTATAAATGGTATTAAAACTAATGCGGTGGGTCCTGATTTTATTACTGTTAAAATGTTGAAGCTAGCTCTGCCTATTATATTCCCAATACTTTTGCACATATATAACTACTCTTTTCAGACAGGTACTTTTCCTGAAATTTGGAAAACAAGTAATATACGTCCTATCCCTAAAGTGTCGTGCCCTAAAAGAGTGGAAGATTTCAGACCAATCTCTATTATATGTACTCTGGCTAAACCTTTGGAAAAAATCGCCAATCAACAGTTAACTACATTCTTAATTGATGAAAATTTATTGGAAACTTTGCAATCTGGTTTTCGTAGTAAACATAGTACGAGTACTGCAGCTTTAAAGTTTACTTCTGATGTTAAGCTTGCAATGGACAAAAATTTTATTACTTTAGTTGTATTTTTCGATTTTTCAAAAGCATTTCCTTCTGCTGACCATGAGTTACTACTACGCAAGCTTCGTTCCTTTAATATTTCGAGATCAGTTTGTGATTGGTTTAGATCGTATTTAAATTGCAGGTTTCAGAGAGTGGTTGATGGTAACAATGAACTATCTGAATGGGATAGATTGAGGTGTGGTGTGCCTCAAGGTGCATCTCTCTCCTCTTTGCTCTTTAACTTATTTGTTACAGATTTGGGTGCTGGATTAAAGTTCTGTAAATATCACAAGTATGCCGATGATTTTAAATTTTATTTATCTGGTCCATTGTCGTCATTGTTGGACATGCTTAAAATGGTACAATCTGATATTGATTATGTTGAACAATGGTCAGTTAATAATGGGCTAACTCTCAATTTTGGTAAAACTCAGGCTATGGTGATCTCATCTTCTGGAGGACCTTCTATTAGTTTTTTAGAGACTCTTCCTTCTCTTTTACTTGGAGGTACTCCCATATTGTATAAGGAAACAGTGAAAGATCTCGGTTTGATAGTTGATCGTTCCCTGTCATGGAGAGAGCACGTGTATGGGATTTCACGTAAAGTTTTCATGATATTACAGCAACTAAATCGAAATAGAAATTCTCTTCCAACTTCTACAAGATTATTACTGGTTAAATCACTTATTTTTCCTATTTTTGATTATTGCTGCATTGTTTATGATGATATCAGCAGTGACTTGAATGATAAATTGGAAAGATCTCTGAATGCGTGTATTCGGTTTGTTTACGATTTACCTAAATTTGAGCATATTTCTCAATACAGAATCAAATCTGGTTTGCTGAATGTAGCAGCTAGAAGACAATTTTTTATTTTTTATGGGTAATCTACTTTATTCTATTTTTAATACTAAAGTTCCACTTTATTTATATGATCTTTTTGAATTTAGGGATCCTAATGAATCATCCCTTGTCAAGCTCAGAAATAGAAAGGCTATTATAAAAATTCCGCCGCATAGAACTTGTAGAGTACAAAAATCTTTTATTATCAGAGGTGCTAGATTATGGAATAAGTTATCATTAAATATTAGAAATGCACCTAATCTACCTTCTTTTAAGAGGTTATTTTTTGCATTTCTTTTTAAAAATAATAATTGTGTTTTTGAGATAACTTATTGGTAATTTTTTTTTCCTTTGGTTTATATTCTTTACATATTTCTTATAAATATCTCACTTGTGTCAATTGAGGTTAATGAGGAGTTAATTTCATATTATTTGTTAAGTATAAATTTTTATGTTTTATTATTAAATTATATATTTTATATTGTTATGATACAGAATCTTAAAATTTGCAAAAGTTTAAAAATTGTATTACCATGGCTTTGCCTTGTTTGAGGCATTTTCTCCTCAGCCAGGGGATTGCCATGATTCAGAATCATAAACTTTGCAAAAGTTAGAAAATTGCATTACAATGGCTTTGCCATGTTTGGGGCATTTTCTCCTCAGCCAGGGTGTTGCCATGAATCAGAATCTTTGAATTTGCAAACGTTTGAAAATTGTTTTTCCATGGCTTTGCCTTGTTTGAGGCATTTTCTCCTCAGCCAGGGAGTTGCCAAAAACAGAATTCTTACATTTAAAACTGTTTCAAATCTGCTTTGCCATGGCTTTGCCTTGCTTGAGGCTGTTTCTCCTCAGCCAGGGTGTTGCCAAATAACAGAATCCTTAAGTTTTAGAACGTTTGAAATGTGCGTTGCCATGGCTTTGCATTGTTTGAGGCATTTTCTCCTCAGCCAGGGTCTTGCCAAAAACATAATTTTTACATTTAAAACCGTTTCAAAACTGTTTTACCATGGATTGGCCTTGTTTGAGGCTGTTTCTCTTAAGCCAGGGTGTTGCCAAGGATCAGAATTTTTACATTTAAAACTGTTTTAAGTCTGCTTTGCTATGGCTTTGCCTTGTTTTAGGCACTTTCTCCTTAGCCAGGGTGTTGCCAAGGAACAGTATCTTTAAATTTTCGAACGATTGAAAAGTGCTTTGCCATGGCTTTGCATTGTTTAAGGCATTTTCTCCTCAGCCAGGGTGTTGCCAAGGAACAGTATCTTTAAATTTTCGAACGATTGAAAAGTGCTTTGCCATGGCTTTGCATTGTTTGAGGCATTTTCTCCTCAGCCAGGGTATTGCCAAAAACAGAATTTTTACATTTAAAACCGTTTCAAAACTGCTTTGCCATGGCTTTGCATTGTTTAAGGCATTTTCTCCTCAGCCAGGGTGTTCCTAAGGACAGTAATCGTTAAATTTTCAAACGTTTGAAAAGTGCTTTGCCATGGCTTTGCATTGTTTGAGGCATTTTCTCCTCAGCCAGGGTATTGCCAAAAACAGAATTTTTACATTTAAAACCGTTTCAAAACTGCTTTGCCATGGCTTTGCATTGTTTGAGGCATTTTCTCCTCAGCCAGGGTGTTGCCAAGGACAATAATCGTTAAATTTTCAAACGTTTGAAAAGTGCTTTGCCATGGCTTTGCATTGTTTGAGGCATTTTCTCCTCAGCCAGGGTGTTGTCAAGAAACAGAATTTTTACATTTAAAACCGTTTTAAAACTGCTTTGCTATGGCTTTGAATGGTTAGAGGCATTTTCTCCTCAGCTAGGGTGTTACCATGGAACAGAATCTTTAAATTTTCAAACGTTTGAATAGTGCTTTGCCATGGCTTTGCATTGTTTGAGGCATTTTCTCCTCAGCCAGGGTCTTGCCAAAAACAGAATTTTTAAGTTTTCAAACGTTTGAAATGTGCTTTGCCATGGCTTTGCCTTGTTTGAGGCATTTTCTCCTCAGCCAGGGTATTGCCAAAAACAGAATTTTTACATTTAAAACCGTTTCAAAACTGCTTTGCCATGGCTTTGCATTGTTTGAGGCATTTTCTCCTCAGCCAGGGTGTTTCTAAGGACCATAATCGTTAAATTTTCAAACGTTTGAAAAGTGCTTTGCCATGGCTTTGCCTTGTTTGAGGCTGTTTTTCTTAAGCCAGGGTGTTGCCAAGGATCAGAATTTTTACATTTAAAACTGTTTTAAATCTGCTTTACTATGGCTTTGCCTTGTTTTAGGCACTTTCTCCTTAGCCAAGGTGTTGCCAAGAAACAAAATCTTTCAATTTTCGAACGTTTGAAATGTGCTTTGCCATGGCTTTGCATTGTTTAAGGCATTTTCTCCTCAGCCAGGGTGTTTCCAAGGAACAGTATCTTTAAATTTTCGAAAGATTGAAAAGTGCTTTGCCATGGCTTTGCATTGTTTGAGGCATTTTCTCCTCAGCCAGGGTATTGCCAAAAACAGAATTTTTACATTTAAAACCGTTTCAAAACTGCTTTGCCATGGCTTTGCATTGTTTGAGGCATTTTCTCCTCAGCCAGGGTGTTCCTAAAGATCATAATCGTTAAATTTTCAAACGTTTGAAAAGTGCTTTGCCATGGCTTTGCATTGTTTGAGGCATTTTCTCCTCAGCCAGGGTGTTCCTAAAGATCATAATCGTTAAATTTTCAAACGTTTGAAAAGTGCTTCGCCATGGCTTTGCATTGTTTGAGTCATTTTCACCTCAGCCAGGGTGTTGCCAAGGAACAGTATATTTAAATTTTCAAACGTTTGAAAAGTGCTTTGCCATGGCTTTGCATTGTTTGAGGCATTTTTTCCTCAGCCAGGGTGTTGCCAAAAACAGAATTTTTACATTTAAAACCGTTTCAAAACTGCTTTGCCATGGCTTTGCATTGTTTGAGGCATTTTTTCCTCAGCCAGGGTGTTGCCAAGGAACAGTATCTTTAAATTTTCAAACGTTTGAAAAGTGCTTTACCATGGTTTTGCATTGTTTGAGGCATTTTCTCCTCAGCCAGGGTGTTCCTAAAGATCATAATCGTTAAATTTTCAAACGTTTGAAAAGTGCTTCGCCATGGCTTTGCATTGTTTGAGTCATTTTCACCTCAGCCAGGGTGTTGCCAAGGAACAGTATATTTAAATTTTCAAACGTTTGAAAAGTGCTTTGCCATGCACAGTGGGCCAGGAACACCAAATTTTGGCCAAAAAGCAACATATCTATAAATGACAGTTAATCATTATTTTGCTATTTATATACTAATTAAGAATGTAAAAATGAAAGAATTATATTATTTGGACTTTTTAATTTCTTTTGGAACATGATTAAACAACAAATATACAATTTAATATCTCACTGTTGTGTTATATAAAAATATTTATTAAACGTGATAATATTTGATAATATCATTTTTTTGCTTCTAACACTATATTCACACGAAGAAATATTACTTATGACAAAAAATTATTTTAAAAAATACATAATTCTACAATTTTAAAGGTCAATATTTTTCAAAAATTGAATTTTCTACTCCTAATGCGCTCTGCTGTTTCCTTATAACATTGCATAACACTCTATATTGAATATTTTAACACACTGTTGTCTTCTTCTATGTATGTAGTTTATTAATTTCTTGCGCCTTTTTGCGCCTTTTTATATTTGGCTACAGAAATAACAATTTACTGTTGACGCGCATAGTATGGATTTTCACCTTAGCCATAGTTTTGTCATGGGGAAGATGCGCTATTCTATTATTATACTATGCGCTTATTCTTTTATAAATTAATTTTTTTTTGCATTTTCTGATTGTTAATTGCAAATATAAAATTAAAATTAAAAATCACGGATCCAATATAAAGAACAAATTTTTTTTTATTATTAAAAATTTGTAAATATTGTATATAGTTCTTACTGCATATATTACAGATTTTGTTGTTCGATGTTATTTTATTCTTAAAAAAGCTTACTTATGCTATGTCATAAATTATTTTAGAGGATTCAGATGTATTTTAAATACATATTTTTCACACATTACTGTAAATAATTAATGCTGCGCTGTATATATTGTAAATATACGTTCCGGTATACTATTAACAAATTTGTTCACATAGTACTGAAGAGCTTCAGCAAAAGCGAAACTGGAATTTCTAAATGTTATTTCTGCCATATTAAATCAGCCACAATAAATTTTTAAAAACTATTATATTGAATTCATATTCGTAATCAGCGACCCCAAAAACCCTTAAGTAGAATGTTATATTGAAATCCATTAATTTTTTCACTTTTATGTCAGCCATATTGAATCCGCCATTTTAGATTTTTAACATCTGACTTCATATTTGTAATGAGCGACCCCAAAAACCCTTAAATATAAAGTTATATTAAAATCTATTCATTTTTTCACTTTTATATCAGCCATATTGGATCCGCCATTTTAGGTTTTTAAAATCTGACTTCATATTCGTAATCAGCGACCCCAAAAACAGTGAATGTGATAATTGACTAGTTTAAATTTTTTATTTTTTGAGAATGATGAATTTTGGCCAAAAATAAATGTTCCTGGCCCACTGTGCCATGGCTTGCATTGTTTGAGGCATTTTTTCCTCAGCCAGGGTGTTGCCAAAAACAGAATTTTTACATTTAATCCGTTTCAAAACTGCTTTGCCATGGCTTTGCATTTTTTGAGGCATTTTTTCCTCAGCCAGGGTGTTGCCAAGGAACAGTATATTTAAATTTTCAAACGTTTGAAAAGTGCTTTGCCATGGCTTTGCATTGTTTGAGGCATTTTCTCCTCAGCCAGGGTGTTCCTAAAGATCATAATCGTTAAATTTTCAAACGTTTGAAAACTGCTTTGCCATGGCTTTGCATTGTTTGAGTCATTTTCACCTCAGCTAGGGTGTTGCCAAGGAACAGTATCTTTAAATTTTCAAACGTTTCAAAAGTGCTTTGCCATGGCTTTGCATTGTTTGAGGCATTTTCTCCTCAGCCAGGGTATTGCCAAAAACAGAATTTTTACATTTAAAACCGTTTCAAAACTGCTTTGCCATGGCTTTGCATTGTTTGAGGCATTTTCGCCTCAGCCAGGGTGTTGCCAAAAACAGAATCTTTACATTTAAAACCGTTTTAAAACTGCTTTGCAATGGCTTTGCCTTGTTTGAGGCATTTTCTCCTCAGCCAGGGTGTTGCCAAGAAGCAAAATCTTTAAATTTTCAAACGTTTAAAAAGTGCTTTGCCATGGCTTTGCATTGTTTGAGGCATTTTCTCCTCAGCCAGAGTGTTGCCAAGGAACGGTACCTTTAAATTTTCAAACGATTGTAAAGTGCTTTGCCATGGCTTTGCATTGTTTGAGGCATTTTCTGCTCAGCCAGGGTATTGCCAAAAACAGAATTTTTACATTTTAAACCGTTTCAAAACTGCTTTGCCATGGCTTTGCATTGTTTGAGGCATTTTCTCCTCAGCCAGGGTGTTGCCAAAAACAGAATTTTTACACTTAAAACCGTTTTAAAACTGCGTTGCAATGGTTTTGCCTTGTTTGAGGCATTTTCTCCTCAGCCAGGGTGTTGCCAAGAAACAAAATCTTTAAATTTTCAAACGTTTAAAAAGTGCTTTGCCATGGCTTTGCATTGTTTGAGGCATTTTCTCCTCAGCCAGGGTGTTGCCAAGGAACAGTATCTTTAAATTTTCAAACGTTTGAAAAGCGCTTTGCCATGGCTTTGCATTGTTTGAGGCATTTTCTCCTCAGCCAGGGTGTTGCCAAGAAACAGTATCTTTAAATTTTCAAACGTTTGAAAAGTGCTTTGCCATGGCTTTGCATTGTTTGAGGCATTTTCTCCTCAGCCAGGGTGTTCCTAAAGATCATAATCGTTAAATTTTCAAACGTTTGAAAACTGCTTTGCCATGGCTTTGCATTGTTTGAGTCATTTTCACCTCAGCTAGGGTGTTGCCAAGGAACAGTATCTTTAAATTTTCAAACGTTTCAAAAGTGCTTTGCCATGGCTTTGCATTGTTTGAGGCATTTTCTCCTCAGCCAGGGTATTGCCAAAAACAGAATTTTTACATTTAAAACCGTTTCAAAACTGCTTTGCCATGGCTTTGCATTGTTTGAGGCATTTTCTCCTCAGCCAGGGTGTTGTTAAAAACAGAATTCTTACATTTAAAACTGTTTTAAATCGGCTTTGCTATAGATTTTCCTGGTTTGAGGCTGTTTCTCCTCAGCCAGGGTGTTGCCAAGAAACAAAATCTTTAAATTTTCGAACGAGTGAAAAGCGCTTTGCCATGGCTTTGCATTGTTTGAGGCATTTTCTCCTCAGCCAGGGTCTTGCCAAAAACATAATTTTTACATTTAAAACCGTTTCAAAACTGTTTTACCATGGATTGGCCTTGTTTGAGGCTGTTTCTCTTAAGCCAGGGTGTTGCCAAGGATCAGAATTTTTACATTTAAAACTGTTTTAAGTCTGCTTTGCTATGGCTTTGCCTTGTTTTAGGCACTTTCTCCTTAGCCAGGGTGTTGCCAAGGAACAGAATCTTTAAATTTTCAAACGATTAAAAAATGCTTTGCCATGGCTTTGCATTGTTTAAGGCATTTTCTCCTCAGCCAGGGTGTTGCCAAAGAACAGAATTTTTACATTTAAAACCGTTTCAAAACTGCTTTGCCATGGCTTTGCCTTGTTTGAGGCTGTTTCTCCTTAGCCAGGTTGTTGCCAAGAAACAAAATCTTTGAATTTTTAAACGATTGAAAAGCGCTTTGCCATGGCTTTGCCATGTTTGAGGCATTTTTTTCTCAGCCAGGGTGTTGCCAAGGAACAGAATCTTTAAATTTGCAAACGTCTAAAAACTGCTTTGCCATGGCTTTGCCTTGTTTGAGACATTTTTTTCTCAGCCAGGGTGTTGCCATGAATCAGAATCCATAAATTTGCAATCGTTTGAAAACTGCTTTGCCATGGCTTTGCCTTGTTTGAGGCATTTTCTCCTCAGCCAGGGTGTTGCCAAGGAACAGAATCTTTAAATTTGCAAACGTCTGAAAACTGCTTTGCCATGGCTTTGCCTTGTTTGAGGCATTTTCTCCTCAGCCAGGGTGTTGCCAAAAACAGAATTTTTACATTTAAAACCGTTTCAAAATTGCTTTGCCATGGCTTTGCCTTGTTTGAGGCATTTTCTCCTCAGCCAGGGTGTTTCCAAAGATCAGAATCTTTGAATTTGCAAACGTTTGAAAATTGTTTTTCCATGGCTTTGCCTTGTTTGAGGCATTTTTTTCTCAGCCAGGGTGTTGCCAAGGAACAGAATCTTTAAATTTGCAAACGTCTGAAAACTGCTTTGCCATGGCTTTGCCTTGTTTGAGGCATTTTCTCCTCAGCCAGGGTGTTGCCAAGGAACAGAATCTTTAAATTTGCAAACGTCTGAAAACTGCTTTGCCATGGCTTTGCCTTGTTTGAGGCATTTTCTCCTCAGCCAGGGTGTTGCCAAGGAAATTAAGATTTAAATTTGTAAACGTCTGAAAACTGCTTTGCCATGGCTTTGCCTTGTTTGAGACATTTTTTTCTCAGCCAGGGTGTTGCCATGAATCAGAATCCATAAATTTGCAATCGTTTGAAAACTGCTTTGCCATGGCTTTGCCTTGTTTGAGGCATTTTCTCCTCAGCCAGGGTGTTGCCAAGGAACAGAATCTTTGAATTTTTAAACGATTGAAAAGCGCTTTGCCATGGCTTTGCATTGTTTGAGGCATTTTCTCCTCAGCCAGGGTGTTGCCAAGGAACAGTATCTTTAAATTTTCAAACGTTTGAAAAGTGCTTTGCCATGGCTTTGCATTGTTTGAGGCATTTTCTCCTCAGCCAGGGTGTTGCCAAGGAACAGTATCTTTAAATTTTCAAACGTTTGAAAAGTGCTTTGCCATGGCTTTGCATTGTTTGAGGCATTTTCTCCTCAGCCAGGGTATTCCTAAAGATCATAATCGTTAAATTTTCAAACGTTTGAAAAGTGCCTTGCCATGGCTTTGCATTATTTGAGTCATTTTCACCTCAGCCAGGGTGTTGCCAAGGAACAGTATCTTTAAATTTTCAAACGTTTGAAAAGTGCTTTGCCATGGCTTTGCATTGTTTGAGGCATTTTCTCCTCAGCCAGGGTGTTGCCAAAAACAGAATTTTTACATTTAAAAACGTTTGAAATCTGCTTTGCCATGGCTTTGCCTTGTTTGAGGCATTTTCTCCTCAGCCAGGGTGTTGCCAAGGAACAGAATCTTTATATTTGCAAACGTTTGAAAATTGTTTTTCCATGGCTTTGCCTTGTTTGAGGCATTTTTTTCTCAGCCAGGGTGTTGCCAAAAACAGAATGTTTACATTTGCAAACGTCTGAAAACTGCTTTGCCATGGCTTTGCCTTGTTTGAGGCATTTTCTCCTCAGCCAGGGTGTTGCCAAGGAACAGAATCTTTAAATTTGCAAACGTGTGAAAACTGCTTTGCCATGGCTTTGCCTTGTTTGAGGCATTTTCTCCTCAGCCAGGGTGTTGCCAAGGAACAGAATTTTTACATTTAAAACCGTTTGAAAATTGCTTTGCCATGGCTTTGCCTTGTTTGAGGCATTTTCTCCTCAGCCAGGGTGTTGCCAAGGAACAGAATCTTTACATTTGCAAACGTCTGAAAACTGCTTTGCCATGGCTTTGCCTTATTTGAATCTGTTTCTCCTCAGCCAGGGTGTTGCCAAGGAACAGTATATTTAAATTTTCAAACGTTTGAAAAGTGCTTTGCCATGGCTTTGCATTGTTTGAGGCATTTTCTCCTCAGCCAGGGTGTTGCCAAGGAACAGTATCTTTAAATTTTCAAACGTTTGAAAAGTGCTTTGCCATGGCTTTGCATTGTTTGAGGCATTTTCTCCTCAGCCAGGGTGTTGCCAAGGAACAGTATCTTTAAATTTTCAAACGTTTGAAAAGTGCTTTGCCATGGCTTTGCATTGTTTGAGTCATTTTCTCCTCAGCCAGGGTGTTCCTAAAGATCATAATCGTTAAATTTTCAAACGTTTGAAAAGTGCTTTGCCATGGCTTTGCATTGTTTGAGTCATTTTCACCTCAGCCAGGGTGTTGCCAAGGAACAGTATATTTAAATTTTCAAACGTTTGAAAAGTGCTTTGCCATGGCTTTGCATTGTTTGAGTCATTTTCTCCTCAGCCAGGGTGTTCCTAAAGATCATAATCGTTAAATTTTCAAACGTTTGAAAAGTGCTTCGCCATGGCTTTGCATTGTTTGAGTCATTTTCACCTCAGCCAGGGTGTTGCCAAGGAACAGTATATTTAAATTTTCAAACGTTTGAAAAGTGCTTTGCCATGGCTTTGCATTGTTTGAGGCATTTTCTCCTCAGCCAGGGTGTTCCTAAAGATCATAATCGTTAAATTTTCAAACGTTTGAAAAGTGCCTTGCCATGGCTTTGCATTATTTGAGTCATTTTCACCTCAGCCAGGGTGTTGCCAAGGAACAGTATCTTTAAATTTTCAAACGTTTAAAAAGTGCTTTGCCATGGCTTTGCATAGTTTGAGGCATTTTCTCCTCAGCCAGGGTGTTGCCAAGGAACAGTATATTTAAATTTTCAAACGTTTGAAAAGTGCTTTGCCATGGCTTTGCATTGTTTGAGACATTTTTTCCTCAGCTAGGGTATTGCGAAAAACAGATTTTTTAAATTTTCAAACGTTTTAAAAGTGCTTTGTCATGGCTTTGCATAGTTTGAGGCATTTTCTCCTCAGCCAGGGTGTTGCCAAGGAACAGTATATTTAAATTTTCAAACGTTTGAAAAGTGCTTTGCCATGGCTTTGCATTGTTTGAGGCATTTTTTCCTCAGCCAGGGTGTTGCCAAAAACAGATTTTTTAAATTTTCAAACGTTTGAAAAGTGCTTTGCCATGGCTTTGCATTGTTTGAGTCATTTTCTCCTCAGCCAGGGTGTTGCCAAGGAACAGTATATTTAAATTTTCAAACGTTTGAAAAGTGCTTTGCCATGGCTTTGCATTGTTTGAGGCATTTTTTCCTCAGCCAGGGTGTTGCCAAGGAACAGTATCTTTAAATTTTCAAACGTTTGAAAAGTGCTTTGCCATGGCTTTGCATTGTTTGAGTCATTTTCTCCTCAGCCAGGGTGTTGCCAAGGAACAGTATCTTTAAATTTTCAAACGTTTGAAAAGTGCTTTGCCATGGCTTTGCATTGTTTGAGTCATTTTCTCCTCAGCCAGGGTGTTGCCAAGGAACAGTATATTTAAATTTTCAAACGTTTGAAAAGTGCTTTGCCATGGCTTTGCATTGTTTGAGTCATTTTCTCCTCAGACAGAATGTTGCCAAGGAACAGTATCTTTAAATTTTTAAACGTTTGAAAAGTGCTTTGCCATGGCTTTGCATTGTTTGAGGCATTTTTTCCTCAGCCAGGGTGTTGCCAAAAACAGAATTTTTACATTTTCAAACGATTGTAAAGTGCTTTGCCATGGCTTTGCATTGTTTGAGTCATTTTCTCCTAAGCCAGGGTGTTGCCAAGGAACAGTATATTTAAATTTTCAAACGTTTGAAAAGTGCTTTGCCATGGCTTTGCATTGTTTGAGTCATTTTCTCCTCAGCCAGGGTGTTCCTAAAGATCATAATCGTTAAATTTTCAAACGTTTGAAAAGTGCTTCGCCATGGCTTTGCATTGTTTGAGTCATTTTCACCTCAGCCAGGGTGTTGCCAAGGAACAGTATATTTAAATTTTCAAACGTTTGAAAAGTGCTTTGCCATGGCTTTGCATTGTTTGAGTCATTTTCTCCTCAGCCAGGGTGTTCCTAAAGATCATAATCGTTAAATTTTCAAACGTTTGAAAAGTGCTTCGCCATGGCTTTGCATTGTTTGAGTCATTTTCACCTCAGCCAGGGTGTTGCCAAGGAACAGTATATTTAAATTTTCAAACGTTTGAAAAGTGCTTTGCCATGGCTTTGCATTGTTTGAGGCATTTTTTCCTCAGCCAGGGTGTTGCCATGAAACAGAATCTTTAAATTGTCAAACGTTTGAAAACTGCTTTGCCATGGCTTTGCATTGTTTGAGGCATTTTCTCCTCAGCCAGGGTCATGCTAAGTAACAGAATCATTAAATATTCAAACGATTGTAAAGTGCTTTGCCATGGCTTTGCATTGTTTGAGGCATTTTCTCCTCAGCCAGGGTGTTGCCAAGGAACAGTATCTTTAAATTTTCAAACGTTTGAAAAGTGCTTTGCCATGGCTTTGCATTGTTTGAGTCATTTTCACCTCAGCCAGGGTGTTGCCAAGGAACAGTATCTTTAAATTTTCAAACGTTTGAAAAGTGCTTTGCCATGGCTTTGCATTGTTTGAGTCATTTTCTCCTCAGACATAGTGTTGCCAAGGAACAGTATCTTTAAATTTTTAAACGTTTGAAAAGTGCTTTGCCATGGCTTTGCATAGTTTGAGGCATTTTCTCCTCAGCCAGGGTGTTGCCAAGGAACAGTATATTTAAATTTTCAAACGTTTGAAAAGTGCTTTGCCATGGCTTTGCATTGTTTGAGTCATTTTCTCCTCAGCCAGGGTGTTCCTAAAGATCATAATCGTTAAATTTTCAAACGTTTGAAAAGTGCTTCGCCATGGCTTTGCATTGTTTGAGCCATTTTCACCTCAGCCAGGGTGTTGCCAAGGAACAGTATATTTAAATTTTCAAACGTTTGAAAAGTGCTTTGCCATGGCTTTGCATTGTTTGAGTCATTTTCTCCTCAGCCAGGGTGTTGCCAAAAACATAATCGTTAAATTTTCAAACGTTTGAAAAGTGCCTTGCCATGGCTTTGCATTGTTTGAGTCATTTTCACCTCAGCCAGGGTGTTGCCAAGGAACAGTATATTTAAATTTTCAAACGTTTGAAAAGTGCTTTGCCATGGCTTTGCATTGTTTGAGGCATTTTCTCCTCAGCCAGGGTGTTGCCAAGGAACAGTATCTTTAAATTTTCAAACGTTTGAAAAGTGCTTTGCTATGGCTTTGCATTGTTTGAGGCATTTTCTCCTCAGCCAGGGTATTCCTAAAGATCATAATCGTTAAATTTTCAAACGTTTTAAAAGTGCTTTGCCATGGCTTTGCATTGTTTGAGGCATTTTCTCCATAGCCAGGGTGTTGCCGAAAACATATTTTTTACATTTAAAACCGTTTCAAAACTTCGTTTCCATGGCTTTGCATTGTTTGAGTCATTTTCTCCTCAGCCAGGGTTTTGCTAAAAACAGAATTTTTACATTTTCAAACGATTGTAAAGTGCTTTGCCATGGCTTTGCATTGTTTGAGTCATTTTCTCCTAAGCCAGGGTGTTGCCAAGGAACAGTATATTTAAATTTTCAAACGTTTGAAAAGTGCTTTGCCATGGCTTTGCATTGTTTGAGTCATTTTCTCCTCAGCCAGGGTGTTCCTAAAGATCATAATCGTTAAATTTTCAAACGTTTGAAAAGTGCTTCGCCATGGCTTTGCATTGTTTGAGCCATTTTCACCTCAGCCAGGGTGTTGCCAAGGAACAGTATATTTAAATTTTCAAACGTTTGAAAAGTGCTTTGCCATGGCTTTGCATTGTTTGAGTCATTTTCTCCTCAGCCAGGGTGTTCCTAAAGATCATAATCGTTAAATTTTCAAACGTTTGAAAAGTGCTTCGCCATGGCTTTGCATTGTTTGAGTCATTTTCACCTCAGCCGGGGTGTTGCCAAGGAACAGTATATTTAAATTTTCAAACGTTTGAAAAGTGCTTTGCCATGGCTTTGCATTGTTTGAGGCATTTTTTCCTCAGCCAGGGTGTTGCCAAGGAACAGTATCTTTAAATTTTCAAACGTTTGAAAAGTGCTTTGCTATGGCTTTGCATTGTTTGAGGCATTTTCTCCTCAGCCAGGGTATTCCTAAAGATCATAATCGTTAAATTTTCAAACGTTTGAAAAGTGCTTTGCCATGGCTTTGCATTGTTTGAGGCATTTTCTCCTCAGCCAGGGTGTTGCCAAGGAACAGTATCTTTAAATTTTCAAACGTTTGAAAAGTGCTTTGCCATGGCATTGCATTGTTTGAGGCATTTTCTCCTCAGCCACGATGTTGCGAAAAACAGATTTTTTACATATAAAACCGTTTCAAAACTGCTTTGCCATTTCTTTGCATTGATTGAGTCATTTTCTCCGCAGACAGGGTGTTGCCAAGGAACAGTATCTTTAAATTTTTAAACGTTTGAAAAGTGCTTCGCCATGGCTTTGCATTGTTTGAGTCATTTTCACCTCAGCCAGGGTGTTGCCAAGGAACAGTATATTTAAATTTTCAAACGTTTGAAAAGTGCTTTGCCATGGCTTTGCATTGTTTGAGGCATTTTTTCCTCAGCCAGGGTGTTGCCAAAAACAGAATTTTTACATTTAAAACCGTTTCAAAACTGCTTTGCCATGGCTTTGCATTGTTTGAGGCATTTTTTCCTCAGCCAGGGTGTTGCCAAGGAACAGTATCTTTAAATTTTCAAACGTTTGAAAAGTGCTTTGCCATGGCTTTGCATTGTTTGAGGCATTTTCTCCTCAGCCAGGGTGTTCCTAAAGATCATAATCGTTAAATTTTCAAACGTTTGAAAAGTGCTTCGCCATGGCTTTGCATTGTTTGAGTCATTTTCACCTCAGCCAGGGTGTTGCCAAGGAACAGTATCTTTAAATTTTCAAACGTTTGAAAAGTGCTTTGCCATGGCTTTGCATTGTTTGAGTCATTTTCTCCTCAGACATAGTGTTGCCAAGGAACAGTATCTTTAAATTTTTAAACGTTTGAAAAGTGCTTTGCCATGGCTTTGCATTGTTGGAGTCATTTTCTCCTCAGACAGGGTGTTGCCAAGGAACAGTATCTTTAAATTTTCAAACGTTTGAAAAGTGCTTTGCCATGGCTTTGCATTGTTTGAGGCATTTTTTCCTCAGCCAGGGTGTTGCCAAAAACAGAATTTTTACATTTTCAAACGATTGTAAAGTGCTTTGCCATGGCTTTGCATTGTTTGAGTCATTTTCTCCTCAGCCAGGGTGTTGCCAAGGAACAGTATATTTAAATTTTCAAACGTTTGAAAAGTGCTTTGCCATGGCTTTGCATTGTTTGAGGCATTTTCTCCTCAGCCAGTGTGTTGCCAAAAACAGAATCTTTAAATTTGCAAACGTTTGAAAATTGTTTTTCCATGGGTTTGCCTTGTTTGAGGCTGTTTCTCCTTAGCCAGGTTGTTGCCAAGAAACAAAATCTTTGAATTTTTAAACGATTGAAAAGCGTTTTGCCATGGCTTTGCATTGTTTGAGGCATTTTCTCCTCAGCCAGGGTGTTCCTAAAGATCATAATCGTTAAATTTTCAAACGTTTGAAAAGTGCTTTGCCATGGCTTTGCATTGTTTGAGTCATTTTCTCCTCAGCCAGGGTGTTGCCAAGGAACAGAATCTTTATATTTTCACACGTTTCAAAACTGCTTTGCCATGGCTTTGCATTGTTTGAGGCATTTTCTCCTCAGCCAGGGTGTTGCCAAAGATCAGTATCGTTAAATTTTCAAACGTTTGAAAAGTCCTTTGCTTTGTCATTGCATTGTTTGAGTCATTTTATACTCAGCCAGGGTTTTGCCTATGAACAGTATCTTTAAATTTTCAAACGTTTGAAAAGTGCTTTGCCATGGCTTTGCATTGTTTGAGGCATTTTCTCCTCAGCCAGGGTGTTGACAAGGAACATAATCGTTAACTTTTCAAACGTTTCAAAAGTGCTTTGCCATGGCTTTGCATTGTTTGAGGCATTTTCTCCTCAGCCAGGGTGTTGCCAAGGAACAGTATCTTTAAATTTTCAAACGTTTGAAAAGTGCTTTGCCATGGCTTTGCATTGTTTGAGTCATTTTCTCCTCAGCCAGGGTGTTGCCAAGGAACAGTATATTTAAATTTTCAAACGTTTGAAAAGTGCTTTGCCATGGCTTTGCATTGTTTGAGGCATTTTTTCCTCAGCCAGGGTGTTGCCATAAATCAGAATCCATAAGTTTGCAATCGTTTAAAAAATGCTTTGCCATGGCTTTGCATAGTTTGAGTCATTTTCTCCTCAGCCAGGGTGTTGCCAAGGAACAGTATATTTAAATTTTCAAACGTTTGAAAAGTGCTTTGCCATGGCTTTGCATTGTTTGAGGCATTTTTTCCTCAGCCAGGGTGTTGCCAAAAACAGAATTTTTACATTTAAAAACGTTTGAAAAGTGCTTTGTCATGGCTTTGCATAGTTTGAGGCATTTTCTCCTCAGCCAGGGTGTTGCCAAGGAACAGAATCTTTGAATTTGCAAACGTTTGAAAATTGTTTTTCCATGGCTTTGCCTTGTTTGAGGCATTTTTTTCTTAGCCAGGGTGTTGCCAAAAACAGAATTTTTACATTTAAAACCGTTTCAAAATTGCTTTGCCATGGCTTTGCCTTGTTTGAGGAATTTTCTCCTCAGCCAGGGTGTTGCCAAGGAACAGAATCTTTAAATTTGCAAACGTCTGAAAACTGCTTTGCCATGGCTTTGCCTTGTTTGAGGCATTTTCTCCTCAGCCAGGGTGTTGCCAAGGAACAGAATCTTTAAATTTGCAAACGTCTGAAAACTGCTTTGCCATGGCTTTGCCTTGTTTGAGACATTTTTTTCTCAGCCAGGGTGTTGCCATGAATCAGAATCTTTGAATTTGCAAACGTTTGAAAATTGTTTTTCCATGGCTTTGCCTTGTTTGAGGCATTTTTTTCTCAGCCAGGGTGTTGCCAAAAACAGAATTTTTACATTTTCAAACGTTTGAAAAGTGCTTTGCCATGGCTTTGCATTGTTTGAGGCATTTTCTCCTAAGCCAGGGTGTTGCCAAGGAACAGTATATTTAAATTTTCAAACGTTTGAAAAGTGCTTTGCCATGGCTTTGCATTGTTTGAGACATTTTTTCCTTAGCCAGGACGTTGCGAAAAACAGATTTTTTACATTTAAAACCGGTTCAAAACTGCTTTGCCATGGCTTTGCATTGTTTGAGGCATTTTTTCCTCAGCCAGGGTGTTGCCAAGGAACAGTATCTTTAAATTTTCAAACGTTTGAAAAGTGCTTTGCCATGGCTTTGCATTGTTTGAGGCATTTTCTCCTCAGCCAGGGTGTTGCCAAAAACAGAATTTTTACATTTAAAAACGTTTGAAAAGTGCTTTGCCATGGCTTTGCATTGTTTGAGGCATTTTCTCCTCAGCCAGGGTGTTGCCAAGGAACAGTATCTTTAAATTTTCAAACGTTTGAAAAGTGCTTTGCCATGGCTTTGCATTGTTTGAGGCATTTTCTCCTCAGCCAGGGTGTTCCTAAAGATCATAATCGTTAAATTTTCAAACGTTTGAAAAGTGCTTTGCCATGGCTTTGCATTGTTTGAGTCATTTTCACCTCAGCCAGGGTGTTGCCAAGGAACAGTATCTTTAAATTTTCAAACGTTTGAAAAGTGCTTTGCCATGGCTTTGCATTGTTTGAGTCATTTTCTCCTCAGACAGGGTGTTGCCAAGGAACAAAATCTTAAAATTTTCAAACGTTTGAAAAGTGCTTTGCCATGGCTTTGCATTGTTTGAGTCATTTTCTCCTCAGCCAGGGTGTTGCCAAGGAACAGTATCTTTAAATTTTCAAACGTTTGAAAAGTGCTTTGCCATGGCTTTGCATTGTTTGAGGCATTTTTTCCTCAGCCAGGGTGTTGCCAAAAACAGAATTTTTACATTTTCAAACGATTGTAAAGTGCTTTGCCATGGCTTTGCATTGTTTGAGGCATTTTTTCCTCAGCCAGGGTGTTGCCAAAAACAGAATTTTTACATTTTCAAACGATTGTAAAGTGCTTTGCCATGGCTTTGCATTGTTTGAGGGTGTTGCCAAGAAACAAAATCTTTATATTTTCAAACGTTTAAAAAGTGCTTTGCCATGGCTTTGCATTGTTTGAGGCATTTTCTCCTCAGCCAGTGTGTTGCCAAAAACAGAATCTTTAAATTTGCAAACGTTTGAAAAGTGCTTTGCCATGGCTTTGCATTGTTTGAGGCATTTTCTCCTCAGCCAGGGTATTCCTAAAGATCATAATCGTTAAATTTTCAAACGTTTGAAAAGTGCCTTGCCATGGCTTTGCATTATTTGAGTCATTTTCACCTCAGCCAGGGTGTTGCCAAGGAACAGTATCTTTAAATTTTCAAACGTTTGAAAAGTGCTTTGCTATGGCTTTGCATTGTTTGAGGCATTTTCTCCTCAGCCAGGGTATTCCTAAAGATCATAATCGTTAAATTTTCAAACGTTTGAAAAGTGCTTTGCCATGGCTTTGCATTGTTTGAGGCATTTTCTCCTCAGCCAGGGTGTTGCCAAGGAACAGTATCTTTAAATTTTCAAACGTTTGAAAAGTGCTTTGCTATGGCTTTGCATTGTTTGAGGCATTTTCTCCTCAGCCAGGGTATTCCTAAAGATCATAATCGTTAAATTTTCAAACGTTTGAAAAGTGCCTTGCCATGGCTTTGCATTATTTGAGTCATTTTCACCTCAGCCAGGGTGTTGCCAAGGAACAGAATCTTTACATTTAAAACCGTTTTAAAACTGCTTTGCAATGGCTTTGCATTATTTGAGTCATTTTCACCTCAGCCAGGGTGTTTCCAAGGAACAGTATCTTTAAATTTTCAAACGTTTAAAAAGTGCTTTGCCATGGCTTTGCATAGTTTGAGGCATTTTCTCCTCAGCCAGGGTGTTGCCAAGGAACAGTATATTTAAATTTTCAAACGTTTGAAAAGTGCTTTGCCATGGCTTTGCATTGTTTGAGACATTTTTTCCTCAGCTAGGGTATTGCGAAAAACAGATTTTTTACATTTAAAACCGTTTCAAAACTTCTTTTCCATGGCTTTGCATTGTTTGAGTCATTTTCTCCTAAGCCAGGGTGTTGCCAAGGAACAGTATATTTAAATTTTCAAACGTTTGAAAAGTGCTTTGCCATTGCTTTGCATTGTTTGAGGCATTTTTTCCTCAGCCAGGGTGTTGCCAAAAACAGAATTTTTACATTTAAAAACGTTTGAAAAGTGCTTTGTCATGGCTTTGCATAGTTTGAGGCATTTTCTCCTCAGCCAGGGTGTTGCCAAGGAACAGTATATTTAAATTTTCAAACGTTTGAAAAGTGCTTTGCCATGGCTTTGCATTGTTTGAGACATTTTTTCCTCAGCTAGGGTATTGCGAAAAACAGATTTTTTACATTTAAAACCGTTTCAAAACTTCGTTTCCATGGCTTTGCATTGTTTGAGTCATTTTCTCCTCAGACAGGGTGTTGCCAAGAAACAGTATCTTTAAATTTTTAAACGTTTGAAAAGTGCTTTGCCATGGCTTTGCATTGTTGGAGTCATTTTCTCCTCAGACAGAATGTTGCCAAGGAACAGTATCTTTAAATTTTCAAAGGTTTGAAAAGTGCTTTGCCATGGCTTTGCATTGTTGGAGTCATTTTCTCCTTAGACAGAATGTTGCCAAGGAACAGTATCTTTAAATTTTCAAAGTTTTGAAAGGTGCTTTGCCATGGCTTTGCATTGTTTGAGGCATTTTTTCCTCAGCCAGGGTTTTGCTAAAAACAGAATTTTTACATTTTCAAACGATTGTAAAGTGCTTTGCCATGGCTTTGCATTGTTTGAGTCATTTTCTCCTAAGCCAGGGTGTTGCCAAGGAACAGTATATTTAAATTTTCAAACGTTTGAAAAGTGCTTTGCCATGGCTTTGCATTGTTTGAGGCATTTTCTCCTCAGCCAGGGTGTTGCCAAAAACAGAATTTTTACATTTTCAAACGTTTGAAAAGTGCTTTGCCATGGCTTTGCATTGTTTGAGGCATTTTTTCCTCAGCCAGGGTGTTGCCAAGGAACAGTATCTTTAAATTTTCAAACTTTTGAAATGTGCTTTGCCATGGCTTTGCATTGTTTGAGGCATTTTCTCCTCAGCCAGGGTCTTGCCTAAGATCAGAATAGTTAAATTTTCAAACGTTTGAAAAGTGCTTTGCCATGGCTTTGCATTGTTTGAGTCATTTTCACCTCAGCCAGGGTGTTGCCAAGGAACAGTATCTTTAAATTTTCAAACGTTTGAAAAGTGCTTTGCCATGGCTTTGCATTGTTTGAGGCATTTTCTCCTCAGCCAGGGTGTTCCTAAAGATCATAATCGTTAAATTTTCAAACGTTTGAAAAGTGCTTTGCCATGGCTTTGCATTGTTTGAGTCATTTTCACCTCAGCCAGGGTGTTGCCAAGGAACAGTATCTTTAAATTTTCAAACGTTTGAAAAGTGCTTTGCCATGGCTTTGCATTGTTTGAGTCATTTTCTCCTCAGCCAGGGTGTTCCTAAAGATCATAATCGTTAAATTTTCAAACGTTTGAAAAGTGCTTTGCCATGGCTTTGCCTTGTTTGAGGCATTTTCTCCTCAGCCAGGGTGTTGCCAAGGAACAGAATCTTTAAATTTGCAAACGTCTGAAAACTGCTTTGCCATGGCTTTGCCTTGTTTGAGACATTTTTTTCTCAGCCAGGGTGTTGCCATGAATCAGAATCCATAAATTTGCAATCGTTTGAAAACTGCTTTGCCATGGCTTTGCCATGTTTGAGGCATTTTTTTCTCAGCCAGGGTGTTGCCAAGGAACAGAATCTTTAAATTTGCAAACGTCTGAAAACTGCTTTGCCATGGCTTTGCCTTGTTTGAGGCATTTTCTCCTCAGCCAGGGTGTTCCTAAAGATCATAATCGTTAAATTTTCAAACGTCTGAAAACTGCTTTGCCATGGCTTTGCCTTGTTTGAGGCATTTTCTCCTCAGCCAGGGTGTTGCCAAGGAACAGAATCTTTAAATTTGCAAACGTCTGAAAACTGCTTTGCCATGGCTTTGCCTTGTTTGAGGCATTTTCTCCTCAGCCAGGGTGTTGCCAAGGAACAGAATCTTTAAATTTGCAAACGTTTGAAAAGTGCTTTGCCATCGCTTTGCATTGTTTGAGTCATTTTCTTCTCAGACAGGGTGTTGCCAAGGAACAGTATCTTTAAATTTTTAAACGTTTGAAAAGTGCTTTGCCATGGCTTTGCATTGTTTGAGGCATTTTCTCCTCAGCCAGGGTGTTCCTAAGGATCATAATCGTTAAATTTTCAAACGTTTGAAAAGTGCTTTGCCATGGCTTTGCATTGTTTGAGTCATTTTCACCTCAGCCAGGGTGTTGCCAAGGAACAGTATCTTCAAATTTTCAAACGTTTGAAAAGTGCTTTGCCATGGCTTTGCATTGTTTGAGTCATTTTCACCTCAGCCAGGGTGTTGCCGAGGAACAGTATCTTTAAATTTTCAAACGTTTGAAATGTGCTTTGCCATGGCTTTGCATTGTTTGAGGCATTTTCTTCTCAGCCAGGATGTTCCTAAGGATCATAATCATTAAATTTTCAAACGTTTGAAAAGTGCTTTGCCATGGCTTTGCATTGTTTGAGTCATTTTCACCTCAGCCAGGGTGTTGCCAAGGAACAGTATCTTTAAATTTTCAAACGTTTGAAATGTGCTTTGCCATGGCTTTGCATTGTTTGAGGCATTTTCTTCTCAGCCAGGGTGTTCCTAAGGATCATAATCGTTAAATTTTCAAACGTTTGAAAAGTGCTTTGCCATGGCTTTGCATTGTTTAAGGCATTTTCTCCTCAGCCAGGGTGTTGCTAAGGAACAGAATCTTTAAATTTTCAAACGATTGTAAAGTGCTTTGCCATGGCTTTGCATTGTTTGAGGCATTTTCTCCTCAGCCAGGGTGTTCCTAAAGATCATAATCGTTAAATTTTCAAACGTTTGAAAAGTGCTTTGCCATGGCTTTGCATTGTTTGAGGCATTTTCTCCTCAGCCAGGGTGTTCCTAAGGATCATAATCGTTAAATTTTCAAACGTTTGAAAAGTGCTTTGCCATGGCTTTGCATTGTTTGAGGCATTTTCACCTCAGCCAGGGTGTTGCCAAGGAACAGTATCTTTAAATTTTCAAACGTTTGAAAAGTGCTTTGCCATGGCTTTGCATTGTTTGAGTCATTTTCTGCTCAGACAGGGTGTTGCCAAGGAACAGTATCTTTAAATTTTTAAACGTTTGAAAAGTGCTTTGCCATGGCTTTGCATTGTTTGAGTCATTTTCACATCAGCCAGGGTGTTGCCAAGGAACAGTATCTTTAAATTTTCAAACGTTTGAAAAGTGCTTTGCCATGGCTTTGCATTGTTTGAGGCATTTTCTCCTCAGCCAGGGTGTTCCTAAGGATCATAATCGTTAAATTTTCAAACGTTTGAAAAGTGCTTTGCCATGGCTTTGCATTGTTTGAGTCATTTTCACCTCAGCCAGGGTGTTGCCAAGGAACAGTATCTTTAAATTTTCAAACTTTTGAAAAGTGCTTTGCCATGGCTTTGCATTGTTTGAGGCATTTTTTCCTCAGCCAGGGTTTTGCCAAAAACATAATTTTTACATTTAAAACCGTTTCACAACTGTTTTGCCATGGCTTTGCCTTATTTGAATCTGTTTCTCCTCAGCCAGGGTGTTGCCAAGGAACAGAATCTTTAAATTTTCAAACGATTGTAAAGTGCTTTGCCATGGCTTTGCATTGTTTGAGGCATTTTCTCCTCAGCCAGGGTGTTCCTAAAGATCATAATCGTTAAATTTTCAAACGTTTGAAAAGTGCTTTGCCATGGCTTTGCATTGTTTGAGTCATTTTCTCCTCAGCCAGGGTTTTGCCAAAAACAGAATTTTTACATTTTGAAACGATTGTAAATGCTTTGCCATGGCTTTGCATTGTTTGAGCCATTTTCTTCTCAGCCAGGGTGTTCCTAAGGATCATATTTGTTAAATTTTCAAACGTTTGAAAAGTGCTTTGCCATGGCTTTGCATTGTTTGAGTCATTTTCACCTCAGCCAGGGTGTTGCCAAGGAACAGTATCTTTAAATTTTCAAACGTTTGAAAAGTGCTTTGCCATGGCTTTGCATTGTTTGAGGCATTTTCTCCTCAACCAGGGTTTTGCCAAAAACAGAATTTTTACATTTTCAAACGATTGTAAATGCTTTGCCATGGCTTTGCATTGTTTGAGCCATTTTCTTCTCAGCCAGGGTGTTCCTAAGGATCATATTTGTTAAATTTTCAAACGTTTGAAAAGTGCTTTGCCATGGCTTTGCATTGTTTGAGTCATTTTCACATCAGCCAGGGGGTTGCCAAGGAACAGTATCTTTAAATTTTCAAACGTTTGAAAAGTGCTTTGCCATGGCTTTGCATTGTTTGAGGCATTTTCTTCTCAGCCAGGGTGTTCCTAAGGATCATAATCGTTAAATTTTCAAACGTTTGTAAAGTGCTTTGCCATGGCTTTGCATTGTTTGAGGCATTTTCTCCTCAGCCAGGGTGTTGCCAAGGAACAGTATATTTTAATTTTCAAACGTTTGAAAATTGTTTTTCCATGGCTATGCCATGTTTGAGGCATTTTCTCCATAGCCAGGGTGTTGCCGAAAACATAATTTTTACATTTAAAACCGTTTTACAACTGTTTTGCCATGGTTTTGCCTTATTTGAGGCTGTTTCTCCTTAGTTAGGGTGTTGCCAAGGAACAGAATATTGACATTTAAAACCGTTACAAAACTGATTTGCCATGGCTTTGCATTGATTGAGTCATTTTCTCCGCAGACAGGGTGTTGCCAAGGAACAGTTTCTTTAAATTTTTAAACGTTTCAAAACTGATTTGCCATTGCTTTGCATTGTTTGAGGCATTTTCTCCTCAGCCAGGGTGTTCCTAAAGATCATAATCGTTAAATTTTCAAACGTTTGAAAAGTGCTTTGCCATGGCTTTGCATTGTTTGAGTCATTTTCACCTCAGCCAGGGTGTTGCCAAGGAACAGTATATTTAAATTTTCAAACGTTTGAAAATTGTTTTTCCATGGCTTTGCCATGTTTGAGGCATTTTCTCCATAGCCAGGGTGTTGCCGAAAACATAATTTTTACATTTAAAACCGTTTCACAACTGTTTTGCCATGGCTTTGCCTTATTTGAGGCTGTTTCTCCTTAGTTAGGGTGCTGCCAAGGAACAGAATCTTTAAATTTTCAAACGATTAAAAAATGCTTTGCCATGGCTTTGCATTGTTTAAGGCATTTTCTCCTCAGCCAGGGTGTTGCCAAGGAACAGAATATTGACATTTAAAACCGTTTCAAAACTGATTTGCCATGGGTTTGCCTTGTTTGAGGCTGTTTCTCTTTAGCCAGGGTGTTGCCGAGGAACAGTATCTTTAAATTTTCAAACGTTTGAAAAGTGCTTTGCCATGGCTTTGCATTGTTTGAGGCTTTTTCTCCTCAGCCGGGGTGTTGCGAAAAACAGATTTTTTACATTTAAAACCGTTTCAAAACTGCTTTGCCATGGCTTTGCATTGTTTGAGGCATTTTTTCCTCAGCCAGGGTCATGCTAAGTAACAGAATCATTAAATATTCAAACGATTGTAAAGTGCTTTGCCATGGGTTTGCCTTGTTTGAGGCTGTTTCTCTTTAGCCAGGGTGTTGCCGAGGAACAGTATCTTTAAATTTTCAAACGTTTGAAAAGTGCTTTGCCATGGCTTTGCATTGTTTGAGTCATTTTCACCTCAGCCAGGGTGTTGCCAAGGAACAGTATCTTTAAATTTTCAAACGTTTGAAAAGTGCTTTGCCATGGCTTTGCATTGTTTAAGGCATTTTCTCCTCAGCCAGGGTGTTGCCAAGGAACAGTATCTTTAAATTTTCAAACGTTTGAAAAGTGCTTTGCCATGGCTTTGCATTGTTTGAGGCATTTTCTCCTCAGCCAGGGTGTTCCTAAAGATCATAATCGTTAAATTTTCAAACGTTTGAAAAGTGCTTCGCCATGGGTTTGCCTTGTTTGAGGCTGTTTCTCTTTAGCCAGGGTGTTGCCGAGGAACAGTATCTTTAAATTTTCAAACGTTTGAAAAGTGCTTTGCCATGGCTTTGCATAGTTTGAGGCATTTTCTCCTCAGCCAGGGTGTTGCCAAGGAACAGAATATTTAAATTTTCAAACGTTTGAAAAGTGCTTTGCCATGGCTTTGCATTGTTTGAGGCATTTTCTCCTCAGCCAGGGTGATGCTAAGTAACAGAATCATTAAATATTCAAACGATTGTAAAGTGCTTTGCCATGGCTTTGCATTGTTTGAGGCATTTTCTCCTCAGCCAGGGTGTTCCTAAAGATCATAATCGTTAAATTTTCAAACGTTTGAAAAGTGCTTTGCCATGGCTTTGCATTATTTGAGTCATTTTCGCCTCAGCCAGAGTGTTGCCAAGGAACAGTATCTTTAAATTTTCAAACGTTTGAAAAGTGCTTTGCCATGGCTTTGCATTGTTTGAGTCATTTTCTCCTCAGCCAGGGTGTTGCCGAAAACATAATTTTTACATTTAAAACCGTATCACAACTGTTTTGCCATGGCTTTGCCTTATTTGAGGCATTTTCTTCATAGCCATGGTGTTGCCGAAAACATAATTTTTACATTTAAAACCGTTTCACAACTGTTTTGCCATGGCTTTGCCTTGTTTGAGGCTGTTTTTCCGCAGCCAGGGTGTTGCCAAAAACAGAATTTTTACATTGAAAACCGTTTCAAAACTGCTTTGCCATGGCTTTGCATTGTTTGAGGCATTTTCTCCTCAGACAGGGTGTTGCCAAGAAACAAAATCTTTAAATTTTCAAACGTTAAAAAGTGCTTTGCCATGGCTTTGCATTGTTTGAGGCATTTTTTCCTCAGCCAGGGTGTTGCCAAGGAACAGTACCTTTAAATTTTCAAACGATTGTAAAGTGCTTTGCCATGGCTTTGCATTGTTTGAGTCATTTTCTCCTCAGCCAGGGTGTTGCCAAAAACATAATTCTTACTTTTAAAACTGTTTCAAATCTGCTTTGATATGGCTTTGCCTTGTTTGAGGCTGTTTTTCCGCAGCCAGGGTGTTGCCAAAAACAGAATTTTTACATTGAAAACCGTTTCAAAACTGCTTTGCCATGGCTTTGCATTGTTTGAGGCATTTTCTCCTCAGCCAGGGTGTTGCCAAGGAACAGTATATTTAAATTTTCAAACGTTTGAAAATTGTTTATCCATGGCTTTGCCATGTTTGAGGCATTTTCTCCATAGCCATGGTGTTGCCGAAAACATAATTTTTACATTTAAAACCGTTTCACAACTGTTTTGCCATGGCTTTGCCTTGTTTGAGGCTGTTTTTCCGCAGCCAGGGTGTTGCCAAAAACAGAATTTTTACATTTAAAACCGTTTCACAACTGTTTTGCCATGGCTTTGCCTTATTTGAGGCTGTTTCTCCTTAGTTAGGGTGCTGCCAAGGAACAGAATCTTTAAATTTTCAAACGATTAAAAAGTGCTTTGCCATGGCTTTGCATTGTTTAAGGCATTTTCTCCTCAGCCAGTGTGTTGCGAAAAACAGATTTTTTACATTTAAAACCGTTTCAAAACTGCTTTGCCATGGCTTTGCATTGTTGGAGTCATTTTCTCCTCAGACAGGGTGTTGCCAAGAAACAAAATCTTTAAATTTTCAAACGTTAAAAAGTGCTTTGCCATGGCTTTGCATTGTTTGAGGCATTTTCTCCTCAGCCAGGGTGTTGCCAAAAAAATAATTCTTACATTTAAAACTGTTTCAAATCTGCTTTGATATGGCTTTGCCTTGTTTGAGGCTGTTTTTCCGCAGCCAGTCTGTTGCAAAGAAACAGAATCTTTAAATTTTTAAACGTTTAAAAAGTACTTTGTCATGGCTTTGCATTGTTTAAGGCATTTTCTCCTCAGCCAGGGTGTTGACAAAAAACAAAATCTTTCAATTTTCGAACGTTTGAAATGTGCTTTGCCATGGCTTTGCATAGTTTGAGGCATTGTCTCCTCAGCCAGGGTGTTGCCAAGGAACAGTATATTTAAATTTTCAAACGTTTAAAAGTGCTTTGCCATGGCTTTGCATTGTTTTAGGCATTTTCTCCTTAGCCAGGGTGTTGCCAAGAAACAGAATCTTTAAGTTTTCAAACGTTTGAAATGTGCTTTGCAATGGCTTTGCCTTGTTTGAGGCTGTTTCTCCTCAGCCAGGGTGTTGTCAAGAAACAGAATTTTTACATTTAAAACCGTTTTAAAACTGCTTTGCTATGGCTTTGAATGGTTAGAGGTATTTTCTCCTCAGCTAGGGTGTTACCAAGGAACAGAATCTTTAAATTTTCAAACGTTTGAATAGTGCTTTGCCATGGCTTTGCATTGTTTGAGGCATTTTCTCCTCAGCCAGGGTCTTGCCAAAAACAGAATTTTTACACTTAAAACCGTTTCAAAACTGCTTTCCTATGGCTTTGCATTGTTTAAGGCATGTTCTCCTCAGCCAGGGTGTTGCTAAGGAACAGAATCTCTAAATTTTCAAACGATTGTGAAGTGCTTTGCCATGGCTTTGCATTGTTTGAATCATTTTCTCCTCAGCCAGGGTGTTGCCAAAAACATAATTCTTACATTTAAAACTGTTTCAAATCTGCTTTGATATGGCTTTGCATTGTTTGAGGCATTTTCTCCTCAGCCAGGGTGTTGCGAAAAACAGATTTTTTACATTTAAAACCGTTTCAAAACTGCTTTGCCATGGCTTTGCATTGTTGGAGTCATTTTCTCCTCAGACAGGGTGTTGCCAAGAAACAAAATCTTTAAATTTTCAAACGTTAAAAAGTGCTTTGCCATGGCTTTGCATTGTTTGAGGCATTTTCTCCTCAGCCAGGGTGTTGCCAAGGAACAGTACCTTTAAATTTTTAAACGATTGTAAAGTGCTTTGCCATGGCTTTGCATTGTTTGAGTCATTTTCTCCTCAGCCAGGGTGTTGCCAAAAACAGAATTTTTACATTGAAAACCGTTTCAAAACTGCTTTGCCATGGCTTTGCATTGTTTGAGGCATTTTCTCCTCAGCCAGGGTGTTGCCATGGAACAGTATATTTAAATTTTCAAACGTTTGAAAATTGTTTTTCCATGGCTTTGCCTTGTTTGAGGCATTTTCTCCATAGCCAGGGTGTTGCCGAAAACATAATTTTTACATTTAAAACCGTTTCACAATCATTAGGGTTGCCAAGGAACAGAATCTTTAAATTTGCAAACGTCTGAAAACTGCTTTGCCATGGCTTTGCCTTGTTTGAGGCATTTTCTCCTCAGCCATTGCCAAGGACGATTGTAAAGTGCTTTGCCATGGCTTTGCATTGTTTGAGTCATTTTCTCCTCAGCCAGGGTGTTGCCAAAAACAGAATTTTTACATTGAAAACCGTTTATATGGCTTTGCATTGTTTGAGGCATTTTCTCCTCAGCCAGGGTGTTGCCATGGAACAGTATATTTAAATTTTCAAACGTTTGAAAATTGTTTTTCCATGGCTTTGCCTTGTTTGAGGCATTTTCTCCATAGCCAGGGTGTTGCCGAAAACATAATTTTTACATTTAAAACCGTTTCACAACTGTTTTGCCATGGCTTTGCCTTATTTGAGGCTGTTTCTCCTTAGTTAGGGTGCTGCCAAGGAACAGAATCTTTAAATTTTCAAACGTTTGAAAAGTGCTTTGCCATGGCTTTGTCTTGTTTGAGGCATTTTCTTCTCTGCCAGGGTCTTGCCAAAAACAGAATTTTTACATTTAAAACCGTTTCAAAACTGCTTTGCCATGGCTTTGCATTGTTTGAGGCATTTTCTCCTCAGCCAGGGTGTTGCCAAGGAACAGTATCTTTAAATTTTCAAACGATTGAAAAGTGCTTTGCCATGGATTTGTATTGTTTGAGGCATTTTCTCCTTAGCTAGGGTGTTGCCAAAAACATAATTATTACATTTAAAACCGTTTCAAAAATGTTTTGCAATGGCTTTGCCTTGTTTGAGGCTGTTTCTCCTCAGTTAGAGTGTTGCCAAGGTTCAGGACTGCAAAGCAATCATCAATTTCACCAGAGCATCTTTGTAAAAAAAAGCTCCCAACTTGGAAGATTTTTAATATAAATACGTGAAAAAATATGAATTGACAATTAAATATACAAAAAAAATTATGGCAATGTTTTATTTCATTTAAAAAAATTTTTTCCTTAAAAAAAAAATTCGCGGAAAACTGCTAAAAAAGAGCTTTCTAATGTGGTTGCCACCCTTAATCCCATTAATTATAATAACAAATTAATTATAATTAAATATAAATTACTATTCTTGATTATGTTTAGTGAATTCTTTGTTCTTTTTAAATTTTTAAAAATTAATTTTAATTAGTTTTTATTTACTTGGATTTAATAATTTAATAATAGTTTTACACATCTTACTGACCAAAAATCCTTGAAAGGTGGAAATGCTGGGAAGACGCTTTTCCTTCATGAGCGAAGCCAAGAAAAGAGGAGAGAAAAGACGAACTTACCAGTATTTCTCGTATCTCGAACACTGCTAGGCGCTGAACAGGTGATGAACTAATCCAAGTGATTGGTAATTAAAGCGCACTGACGTAAAAGTTAACACTGTCTTTATTTGTTTTACGATTAGATTTTTGACAAGAGAAAACGTAGAAGTTCTTTACAATAACGAGGTTCGCACCAATCTGTCTTGGCACCGGTCGCGCAGCCATGTGCTTTTGTCGTCTGCTCTTGCAGCGACGCGCACGGCGCCTGACGGCTAAGATTAGTACCGAGCGCAATTTGAAATTGCGCGCGTAATAATAATAACGAAGTTGATAAAGGTTATTGCATATAAGTATTCGGGAAGTGGCAACGACTAACCCCTAAAAGTGAGAAAACGATTGTGATCGTTACAATTCCCCCCTTCTAAGTCGCTGCTACTACCCAGGATTGGCTTGAGTTCGTCAAATTTCTCCAATTCATGTGTTCTTGGCTTGTAAACAAAAAAATTATTATTTGAGAACTGGAATAAAAAGATTTTGAAATAATTGAAATCAGTAAACTAAAAGAAGAGAGGGAAAAGAGTCTCAAAAAAAATCTTATCTAATATCTCACTGTTCGTCTTAGTTTAATAGGAAGCGCAACCTTAAATCGAAGTCTTACAATGAGGTAGACAATCACATTATGTTTCGATAATTCTTTGGCACTTAATCTATAATAACGCAACAGTCTCTCTTAGTTTTGATTAATACTTTTTCAATATCGTCGTCACGATAATGGTAAATGTTATAAAAAATAGTAATAAGCGTAACGACGCTAAATAATAATGAATATCAAAAATTAGGTCTTTGTAACGTGGGGATTAATACATTCTTAAAACTAAAGATTAATAATAATGAAGGACTTTTGCGCAACGGCGCATAAAGTGTGAGATGAAATTAACACAAAGAAAGTAATTTTTTTTTGTAACTAAAGTTTTGCTAATGGAAGTAAGGAGGATCACTTTTTCTCATCTTCGTCGTCATCTTCTTGAACGGTGTCGTCCTTATCTACGACGAGGCTGTAGGCCTGGGCTAAACATTGCCAAAGGGTGGCGTTGGCGGCGTCTGAAGCGTGTGGGGAGAGTTTATGTAGCGCTTCTGCGCCGAGAAGTAAGGCTTCTTGGGCACAAGTATTGTGCGCTGTTGGATCTTCTTTTACTGGTAAAGAATTATTGTCATTTCCGCTAGGTTTCCTCGGTTGAGTCTGAGGGAGTGAGCATTTGCTTTCTAATTCGATAGCAAGTTGATTGCGTAGAATGACGTTTTCTTGCATCATGCGTTTGCGGCAATCGTGGCAGTTCGGGTCTGGTAGGTTGCGCGGACGCCAGCAGCACTTGCATCGCATGTGATCGGGCACAGATTTTGGCAGCTCGGTGTAGTGCGGCCAAGGACAATCGTCAGTTGAGAAATCTGGGTGAGAACAGATTTGGCAGAAGAGGCCTGAGTACTCTTTCTTGCAGGCTCGGCGATGTCTACGTTGACGGTAGGAGCCGGAGTGTTGACCTCCTTGCGCAGTTTGTCAATAATTTTGTTAGCCTCTCTTAATTGGGCTAAGAAAGTATCGCGCTCAGCGACAATTTTGTCGAAAGCAGGCTTGGAAAGCGCGACTAACCCCGTCGGTGATTCCTCGAACTTTGATTTGGTAACGTCACCCTGTTGGCCCTTTTTAGTTGACGCAGGATATACGGCCATGATTTCTGAAGCGCCGATGGTCGTCGATGCTTTTGCGCTTTTTGGAGACTCCATATCGTAGAAGTGATCTCTGAAAGGAAGATTTACAAAATAATACGCGACCTAAGATTACTTCTTGCTCTTTTCAAATCATTAACATGATATTTTCCTAACATTTTGCCATGCGAGTCGCAGATAACAACTATCATGGGTGCCAATTTCTCTACGACTGTTGCTGGGCCTTTGTAACGTGGTGCCAGTTTAGAACTGTAACCACGTGCAGCATTTGATAAAGTGTTATTCGGATAGAATACGAGATCTCCGGTTTTGAAATCAATATCATTCTTTCGGTTTTTGTTGTATGCTTTACCTTGCTTCTTGCTAGCTTTTTTCATGAATTGTTCTACTTTTGAGCGAAGCGTATCTATTAGTTTTATACGTTCTAACCAAGCGTTAATCGTCACGTTTGTATTAATGTCGGTGTTGGTGTCGCGTGGTGGTTCACCTGTTCGTCTCGGTTCACGGGTAAAATTTAAAAAGGCTGGTGTAACTCCGAGGGAAGTGTGAACGGTGGTGTTATAAGCGAACTGGATATCTTCGAAAAGAATATCCCATTCTCGTTGGTTCTCGCCAAGAAGGCTCGCTAACATCGTTTTCAAATTACGGTTTACGCGCTCGACGGGATTTGCCTGGGGATGATACACGGGCGTAGTCCGTTGCACAGAACCGATTTTTTGTAAAAACGAGGTGATTTTACGATTCACGAACTCTGTACCGTTGTCGGTGATAACGATTCTAGGTGCTCCCCAGCGGTTGACAAGAGTGTTCAGTGATTTCACAATCTTGGGGCCGTCCGCTTTGGAAAGCGCGAAGCAGTCAATATAACGAGTATACGTGTCTTCACAAACTAGAATGTAATTTTTACCTGATTTTGACCGAGGTAGGGGGCCTACGATATCGAGTGACACTGTTTCCCAAGGTTCCGTTATTTTGCGCGGATAGATTAAGCCTTGTGGCGGTGTGTTTTTCGGTTTACACCTGAGGCAAATCTCGCATTCATTAACGTAACGTTTGATATCTTCGCGCATGCCAGGCCAATAAAAATGGTTAATTATCGACTGATAGGTTTTATTAATTCCCTGGTGCGCGGATTGGGAGGTGCAATGATATTCGGTGATGATCGGTAAAATTTCGTTTTCTTTCAGAACCTTTTTCCAGGCGTTATTATCGCCAATGGTTTCCTTAATTAGGTTAGGTTTGAAATAATATAATTGATTGTTCAAATCAACTCTGTATCTTTCGTATCGCGAAGGATCTTTACAAACTTTTTCTAACATCTCGTCGTACCAACTTAAACTTCTAGTGAGGTTTAGTTCGGTGACGTGCGTGTCGTTAGTGTCGTCTTCGTAAAGTCGTGAGAGCGTATCTGGTGCTTCGTTAGTTGTACCTTTTCTGTGCTCGATCTTGACGTTATTTGCGGATAGCTCAAGAGCCCATCGCGCAAGTCTACCTTTCGGGTCCTTGAGACCTTGCAACCAAATTAAACTGGAATGATCTGTGATCACAGTAAATTCAGCGCATTCGAGGTAACAGCGGAGCTTTTTAATAGCAAAGATTACGGCTAAGCATTCCTTTTCGGTGGTGGTGTAATTTAATTCCGCACCCCTTAAAGGTCTGCTTAAGCACGTGATCAAGTATTCTTTTTCTCCATCTTGCTGTGTCAAGATAGCACCAATACCGGTGTCACTTGCATCAGTATACAAGTAGTAAGGTAAGCCAGGCTTAGGCGCGACTAAAGTTAAAGCACTTTTCAAGGACTCTTTAACTTCGTTGAACGCGGCCTCGTATTCTTCGGTCCAGTTCCATGGTACTTTTGGGCTCGCTAATTTATTTATCGGCCCTTGCACTTTTGCAATATTGTGCAAGTGACGATGGTACCAGTTTACTGAACCATTGAACCGGCGCAACTCTTTTCGATTACGAGGAGTTGCCCGTTCGAGGATAGGCTCTACGCGCTTAGCGTTTGGCTTCAAACCGTCTTTGTCGAGAATAAATCCTAAATATTCTACCGACGATTTAGCGAAGTAAGACTTTTCGCGGTTAATTGACAATCCTGCTTCGTGTAGAATGGTGAGGACTACATCGAGAAGCAGAAGGTGTTCTTCAAAAGATTTGGATATTATTATCCAGTCGTCAAGATAAGCGTGGACTTGTTCGCAGTAATGCTCTGGAAGATTGTTTTCGCGAACGTGTTCTACAAACTTTTCTTTTAGTCGGTCGGTTAGAGCCTGGAAAGTGGCTGGCGCATTAGTGAGTCCGAAGGGCATTCTGACCCATTCGAACTGTCCACGACCGGGGACAACGAAGGCGGTGTATTCGCGCGATTTCGGGTCAATTGGTATGTGGTGAAACGCGTCGGTCAAATCGATCGTACTAATAATGTTAGCTTCAGATAGCGCATCGAGTATGGTATCCATGCGTGGCAAAGGGTATGCTGATTTCTTTGTGTTGCGATTCAATTTTCGGAAATCCATACACACTCTTGGTCTACCATCCTTGCGATATGTAAGCACTACTGGGCTAGCAAAGCGTCCGTTGCTTCTGACAATAAACTTTTTATCGAGGTAAACATCGACCTGATTATTAATAATTTTGTTCGCTTCTAAGCTGCGGCGATAAGGCTTTAATTTAAATGGCGTGGAATCGGTGAGCTCGATTACATGTGATGTAAGATCTGTTACACCGGTTCCAGACGCAAATTTCGATAATTTCTCGTCTAGAAAGTCGTTTAGAATCTTCCTTTGTTCCCGAGATAGTTCGATTAATTGGGCCGAATTTAGGAAGCTGCGCGTATTAGAATTGGAGCCTAAAGGGTGACGAATCGTTGACCCTTTCATGGACCAATAACCTTGGCTTGCGTCAATAATGACTTGCCAATTAGTTATAAAATCCATGCCTAAAATGACTGGTGTGGTTAGTCCATCGAGGACTGCAAACCATATTTCACCATGGCAATTGTCTATCTCAATATCAAATTTTACGGAATGACGAGGCGCGGCTACGTGGTCGCGTTGCGCGAGTTGTACGCCGGCGCGTGTTATCGCGTCCTTAATTGGTTCGCCGTTAGCTAAACTTTCGAGTTTGTCGAAAAGTTCTCCTGACATAAAGGTGCGATCGCTACCTGTGTCGAGAAGCGCTATTATTTTCTCGTTACCGATTTTAATTGCGGTGGAAATTGTACGTCTTTCTTGAGACGGTAAGGGCGATGCGTGCCCTTTGTTTACTCTGCGCTCAGTTTCGTCGGTCATTACAAATAATTTGTTTGACTGATTAACTAGCGGCAGGGATGTGAGTGAGGATATGCTCGCGCCTATAATGGGGGAGGGGTCCTCTTCAGAATCGGAGTAATCCGTCTCAGATCCAGAATAGAAGCAATCATCGTAATCGCTTTCAGAATCACTAGTATCAATTCTACCTGCATGCGCTTGGTTTAGCGTTGATGCTATTTGAGGATTGTACGTTGGTTCATTAGCGATAGGGATGCTTTTTGAATTTGAAGAAGTTGCAATTTCGTTCGAGTTATTAATTTTGTTATTTGTCGGTAAGTTGTTTGGTGAACTAGAGTTTCGATCTAGTGGAGTATCGCCAGGAAGATCTAATCTCTCCTGGCATCCTTGTCGTTTTTTGGATGTGGGTTATTTTGTGCGTTTTGACCAAAATTTGGTGGAAAGTCCCGATTATAATTATCGTACCATTGTTGTATGAGATGCGGTGGAGGTGCAGACGGTGGGAAAAAAGGTTGCTGACCTTGAGCATTCTGCTGTTGGTTTGGTGGATAATATGGTGGGAATTGTGGGTAATAATTTGGATTGTAACCACGAGTGTTACTGTACCAATTATTATTGTTTACACGGCCTCGATTATTTCTACTACGTTGACCTGTATTCTGGTCAGTGTTTCGGCGAGATTTGTCGTCTTTACGACTTTTGTGCGCGTTCGGTCTACGTCCTTCTCCCCCCTTCTGCGAGGAAGCAGAGCTAGACGAGTGGAGAGAACTAGAGGTAGACCGGTGGCGCGACCTATGTCTCGAGGGTTTGGTAGTGGAGGGCTTTGGTGCGCTGTTCGGTTTGTCCGATTTAGTAGTATTCTTAATATCGATACTGTTTAATTTTTGTCTTAATGAATCAATTTGTTTTTGATAAGTGTCATTTTTATTTGAGTTTTGTTCTGATTCTGTTTTTGCTTTTTGTTTATTATTTTTCGCTTTGGGTTTTACTTTTGTTTCTATTTTTGTTTCGGTTTCCGTAGCTTCGGCGGGAGGAGTCTTAGACTGGGGTGTTTGCGAGTCAATTGCATTTAATTGATTTCTATTGCGCGGGTTGCGAGATCGCTTAGCGACTTGTTCGCGTAATTTGTTCGCTTGTTGCATGTATTCAATCTTTACTTGATATTTGCGTATTTGGTCTAAGAGTTCTTCGTAAGTCGAAAATGTATCTCGATCGAAGTGTGTGAGAAGATTTGGGTTAAGATTCAAGTAGATTTTATCGAGTTGAACTGTTTCTGGGATTTTGTTCCGTAATTTGTTGTAAAGTGCGCCGGTTCTCACAACAAAGTCTATTCCTGGTTCGTCTTCTGATTGTACCGAACGATGGATTTTGTTTAAAATTTGTGCATCGTCATTTACATCGCTAAATGTTTTTTGGAACGATTTCGAAAATTGGGTCCATGTTGTCCATTTATGGCGAAACATATTGAACCAAGTGAAGGCTGTATCGGTTAGAGTTTGGGAGAAAATCGGAAGCGCATCGTCAGGATCTATTGTTGATGCATTCATTTTTCGTTCGAATTCATCGAGAAATTCGTTTGCATCTAATTTACCTGGAAATTGTAAGTCCCATGATTTGATGATTTTGTACAAATTAGGAACATGGGTTCGGTGCTCGTGAGGGGCGTTAAGAACCGTATTCTCGGGAAAATCTGTTGATTCATGATTAATTGTATTGTTGTTTAAAGGTGTTGGAATTATAAAATCTGGTGCTTCAGAGAAATGAAGTGTGCGATTAGTCGTAGTGCAAGGTCGCGAAGGTGTGGGGAACGAGAGTGGGGGAAGTGTTGGCGCTGCAACTGCAGTAGAACTTTGGCTTGTAGTCATAGTGCTTCCCGCAAATGTAACCGTGGTAGTGGTTATGGTGGGGGGTAAGCAGGTTGGTTGCGCAACGTGTTCTCCACTTAAGTCGTATGCCCAACGAGAGTCATGCCATGGAGATTGCGCATGCGTCGTTTGGAGCTGTGACATCTTGTTCATAATGTGCTTCATGTTTGTCATTTCTGTTCGAAGCTGTTCTACAGATTTAGTTGTTTCTAACCTAAGTGAGTTTATTTCGCGGTGGGTTTCGCTATATAAATTGAGCATATGTTGTTGCGTATCTTCAAGATGGCGCTCGAACATGTGCTGAATTTCATTTTTGAGTTTGCTACTTTCTGTCGCTTGGTTGGTAGCGAAGTTTTCGAATCGCGAATAGAATGTTTTTAGGTGTGAAGTTATGGTTGGTGTGTGTGAAATTTTGGGTTTTCGGCCGCGGCGTTTGATTGTTGTTTTTAAGATTGTTCCGGTTGTAGTTTGTAAAGGGTGTGATGTAGAGGTTTTTGCTCTAATGTTCGCTGTGTTGTCTCCTAAGTGGGCCATAGCTATGTTAGCGCTTGCGAGTTCTGTTTCGTAAGTATCGCTATGTATGGTGCTAATACTTTCTGGAGGTGAGGGGTGTTGTTGGTTCGGATCAATCATGGGTGATAACAACAAAAAGTTGTCATTAGTTGCGCGCGGTGCTGCCTCTTTTTCGACACGTGCGGTTGTGTTACCTGGATTTTCAGGGTTTATAGAAACCGATTTGTTTAGGTTGGGTGGGGTTCTCAACATTTTGTCGGAATTTCTAAACGCGATTGTTTGAGAACGTGTTTGTGTTTTTGGTTGTTGATTGTTTTTAGGGCTTCTTCTTCCCATGGTTGAAAAGGTGTACTTTTTGTTTGAATAATAATAATAAAAATTTTATTTACCCATTTATAGTTTAGTTAATTAGTCGAACTAACTTTGGTTAATTTTGAAAAAGAGAGAAAGGGAAACAAAATTGTAATTATAAATCAAAATTTATTGATCAAACAATTTCGTTTAAGAATTCGTTTTCACTTTGATTAATTTTTATTTTATTAATTTATTTGATAATATTTTATTCTATCAATTTATTTAATGGAATTTTATTTTAATTATTTATTTAATAAAATTTCGTTTTATTAATTTAAAAGAAAAAAGATAAAAAGTTTTATTTTATTTTGAGGGAATTTGGTTTGGACAAAATTAAAATTTATTTTGTCTGTAAATTTGAAAGTGACTAGGAAGAAGAACCGTTCTATTTATTTTGTTAAACGCGCTGGAAATTTCGTATTTTGTTGTAGCGATTTTGGCTACGGTATTGACAAGAATTTATTTAATTGTTATTTTGTCACACATGTGCATAATTGCGCATGAGTAAAAAGAAGAAAAAATTAGAAAAATGATGCTTCGGCAAAATTAATTAAGTAAATTATGATTATATTTTGCACGAATTAATTCATTTTAGATTAATTTTGATTATTTTTATTTTGATCAATTGAATTTAAAAAAATTTAATTATTAAGTAAATTTTATTTAATTTATTTTTAAAGTAGCTTAATTATTTTCTTTGATTTCAATTGATAATTAATCTTTATTAAATTAAATTTACTTCTTCAGAAAATAATTTGATTCGAAAATAAAATTATAATTTTTTTGATTAATTCTAAAGTATACTGTAATGAGGTATACTAGGAAGAAGCAAGGCACAATACATTGAGAAACACATTCTGTATTTACTTTTTTTGTATTGGGGATCTCGTTCTTGTGTGGTAGCGCTTATGGCTACTATCAAAACAAAATTCTTAAAATTTGTCACCCATGATAATTATGGTGAAAATAAAATAAATTTTTATGTTTGTTTTAGCGAAAAATAGTTGTACGTGTTTTATTAAAAAGCATAAATTGAAGCGAGTAATAAAGCAAAAAGCAGTAAGCAGTAAGCGCAAAATTTACAATAGCGATTTATAAATTCGGTGAGGAAAAAAAAATTTCAATAAATTTTTACATTATATATTTATTTTTTTTGTTTGTAAATTATTGCGATAAATTACTAAGCAGTGCGAGATTGATGCGAACAGTAGCAGTGAGAAATTAGATAATTGATAAAAATTCATGCATTAATCAATTTCATTAATTTATAATTAAGCATAATTAATTTCAAGGAAATTTGGCTAGTTTCATTTTTATAACGTTTGACGCGAAAGAATAAGTCAGAAAAACAGCTGAGTTAATTCGAGAAGAAGCAAGTGTATTGCTTTTGAATCGCGACAAAGGTATAATTGTGTGAGTAACGAAGGAGAGTCAACCTTGCGTGACGTCACAATGGCGACGCGAGGGGAACTCTCAACGAAAACTCGTACAAAGAAAAGAATTTTAGACAAATTGACTAAAAAAACACGTTGGGCGCCAAAAATGTGGCCAACGAAATTAAGTTTTTAATATTTTAATAAGATCGGGGTTCGACTTAATCCGGGGGACACAACATACTGACCAAAAATCCTTGAAAGGTGGAAATGCTGGGAAGACGCTTTTCCTTCATGAGCGAAGCCAAGAAAAGAGGAGAGAAAAGACGAACTTACCAGTATTTCTCGTATCTCGAACACTGCTAGGCGCTGAACAGGCGATGAACTAATCCAAGTGATTGGTAATTAAAGCCCACTGACGTAAAAGTTAACACTGTCTTTATTTGTTTTACGATTAGATTTTTGACAAGAGAAAACGTAGAAGTTCTTTACAATAACGAGGTTCG
Source organism: Leptopilina myrica (nomen nudum) (assembly GCA_032872475.1). NCBI lineage: Eukaryota > Metazoa > Arthropoda > Insecta > Hymenoptera > Figitidae > Leptopilina > Leptopilina myrica (nomen nudum). The sequence continues at coordinate 26,306,073 of CM065459.1, read as the reverse complement.
CACCAATCTGTCTTGGCACCGGTCGCGCAGCCATGTGCTTTTGTCGTCTGCTCTTGCAGCGACGCGCACGGCGCCTGACGGCTAAGATTAGTACCGAGCGCAATTTGAAATTGCGCGCGTAATAATAATAACGGAGTTGATAAAGGTTATTGCATATAAGTATTCGGGAAGTGGCAACGACTAACCCCTAAAAGTGAGAAAACGATTGTGATCGTTACAATGCAATAAAAATAAAGTATAGCTAAAAAAATAACTATAAAGTTTTGCTTGGTAAATATTATTAACCTAATTTATTGTAGGTTAATTAATGAAAATAAAATAATTACATTAAAATATAATAAATTAATGAAATAAAAATTTTGTATATTCTAGACAATTTAATTTCACTTTAATTTAATATGTTTTTCAACAAACAATTTTGTTGAATTTCATTAAAAGTTAATTTTCTTAAAAATTTATTAAACCAATATTAAAATATAAATACACAATTACTTACTTTAATTTTGTAATTTGATTATGATATATTATGATTCATCCAAGTATTAATATTGTTTAAATTAAGTATAAAATTTTTCATAAATTTTACTTTAATCCTCGGTCACACATTCCCTCTGCGGTTTCAGAATTTTTTAAATACATTTTGTTTCTCTCATTACAAAATAAAATCAATAAAATCATTTCTACAAAAAGAATATAAATATAAATAAAGAAATCTAAATTTATTTTTAATTTAAATTTATTCCGTTATATAATTAATTAGGAAAAAGTTCAAATTTTATTTTATAGAAGAAATTAAATATTATTTTAATTAATTAAATTTTTTTATTTTTTAAATATTTTTTATATTTTAACTAAATTATATAATTAATTATGAAAAAGTACAAAATTTTAATTACATATCTGTTGTTTGATATGTTGAGCAAGTGGACAAACTAAAAAATTCTACAACAGATGGTTCAAAAAATTACAGTTTATTTAAATTTGTTGTGAACAATAATAATGGCGTTACTGTATCCTGTAATTGTTGGGACCAAGACGCCATTCATTTTTCTACAATCATACAAGCCAAATGAGTTAGTTAAATTTAATTTTAAATTTAACTGATTTTACAACTTCGTTTTAAATGATAATTTAATTCTTTTATTGAGAAACTAATTTTTTTATTTTAGAAAATGCTTTTTAAAAATTTGATTGCAAAACCACCATTAATTTATAATCAAGGAACAATGAAATATGAATTTTTGCTTAAAAAAAACAAAACTTACAAAATTTTGATAAAATGAAATAACAATGGTTTTCTTTGTAGAAAATTTAGAGATATAGAACTTACACAAACTAACACAAATATCATTAAAATTTATGGTCTACCAAAAATTCATAAGTATAATAACCCAGGCGGAAATTTACCACTGGCATCGTACCGCGCCTGTACAGACGTCGGTAAGACTGTACTGACATTCGTCCGCGAGACAACCGGATCGGTGCAGGCTTTCTACTGGAACATGACAATGTGTTGTAGTGGCTGCGCGTCCGGCTCGGTACAAATTTGATGCCGCCGAACAACCGGCGTTGTACCGGCATTCGTCCGCTCTAGCAACCGCGGCGGGCCAAATATTCTTTCAAAGACGACTCGCTTCAGGGACCGGCGTTCTACTGGCATTCGCCCGTCTAGCCAGACTAAATTATATTTTCTATTGAAAAATAAAATAAAAAAATATTTAATTAACTATGCATGGTGCATGTTAATTAATATTTATTTACAGATCGTTTCCAACATTTTTAACACATTCTACATTTTTTTTACACATTAAAATTCTAAACGCTCGCAAGTGGGATACGAAGCCCAAGCTATTCCTAATCGAAGCACCGAAGTCTAACACGCTAACCACTACGCTATTCGCTCGCATGCGGATCTGAGCATAATAATGTCGATATGTAATACCGCTACGAAGCAAACAATAAATAATAATTTTACAAATACTTTGGAATATTTTAGCATTTTATGAATATTATGTAAATAAATCTAGTGTTTTAAAACAATATTTTAAAATTTTTATTTTTTTAATTATTCTATTATTATTATTATTATATTTATTTTTTTTTTATTATTCATTTTTTTATATTTATAAATAATTATCTGTATACTTTATTTATAAATATTTAAAAAATTTGATTATAACAAAAAAATTTAATTCTTTAATTTATTTGTTAATTAATAAATAAAAATATAATTAAAACCTATTTTTCAAATTCATTAATTTTTAAAATTAAATTTTATATTCTATTGTATTGTTAATTCTTTTTTTAATATTTAAACTTTAAACAATTCTCCTACAAAAATTTTTTATAACATAATAGATTAAAAATTTTTATTACTATAATTATTATTTTATTAATTTTTATTGAAACAATAAGACTATAGCTAAATTTTTGCATTGTAAAAAATCTAATTCTGAAAATTCTGAATAAGGTGTTAATTAAAAAAAAATTATTTTAGAAAACATTAAATTGTTTTAGAAAAACAATTACGATAGCCATATTCTTAGCATATTATTATTAATTGAAATCTTAATAATAAGAACATAAATGATATTAGTCCGCAGTCGGTAGAATGTCTGTACCGCTCGGGTTGTCAGACGGACAAATGCCAGTACAACGCCAGTTATTCGGCGGCATCAAATTTGTATCGAGCTGGACGTACAGCCATTACAACACATAGTCACATTCCAGTAGAATACCTGCACCGCTCCGGTTGCCAGGCGGACGAATGCCAGTACAACGTCGGTTGTTCGGCGGCATGAAATCTGTACCGAGCCGGACGCATAGCCATTATAACACAGTATAAATTTTGATCCGGCGGTCGGATCCGTCTTTGTACCGCGCCAGCAGACATTAACACCCGAATCGGTACAGACTGCCTGTACCGGCATTAACTCTCCAAATCAATCGGCGCGGATCCTTGACGGTTGGATGATCCGGCATTCGTCCGACTTTTCCGCCTGGGAATCTATTAAGACCAGTCGTCTCTACTATTGGTTCACTAACATATTTTTTATCTAAACAGCTATTCATTTTGCATCCTCATAAAGGAAGCCTTATAGTGATGTCGATTTCCGAATTTTTTAAAATCAATTATTTTTACAAATTTTCAAGTGTAGTATATATAATTCGTCGAGAGGAACAAATGTCCGGATGTATGTGTGTGTGTGTGTATGTCACCGATTCTTGTGGACAAATTTTCTCTTGCACATCTTGATGGATTTTGATAAGATTTTGTAGGTGTATTACGGTCATGAATACCAAGTATCAGACAGAAGGATTTTCAAAAATATATTTAAAAAAAAATTTTTAACATTTTTTTAATTTTTGAAAAAATTAATTTTTTGGTTTTTTGAAATAACTTTTTTCTATATTAAATTTTTTTATAATTCTTGTCAAAATTGCATTCCTGACAAAAAAACGAATCGATTCATGTATATAAAGTATATATTTTATTAAAATTTATAGAATTAATAAATATTTCAATTTTTCACAAAAAAATAAAATTTTGTATTTTTTGACATTTTATCATAACACTTTAAAATAATTATTCTATAATAAAAAATTGAATAATTAATATTTATTCAGGGTACCTTACCCGGTTTATAAATTATATTTAATAAACTATTATAATTATTTAACTTTTGAAATTATATATAATAATATATATTGAGGAAGCTAAATGGTCATGAAATGAACAACTTGTTTGTTTACTGGTGGGTCAGTCACCTCATCTTTATCGATTTGACTTATTTTGCGTATTTTGAATTAGTGTCTAATCGTTATCACTTGGACGAAGACGTTCGTCCAATATAAGCAAATGTGTGACTTATATAATTTTTAAATTTTCTCACGGTAATATTTGTACTTCATTTCCTTTTTGTAAATTCTTTTTTGTAAAAATGTTTATAATTTATATAAAATTTGTTTAATAAATTGTAGTTTCTGAAGAGGGCAGCCGTGCTGTTGGAACGTAAAAATGAAATTTTTTTTTTTTGGTTTTGAAATCCTGACTTGGAGTGATCGACTATCTCTTCGTTTTTATTGCTTATGTAATGTTTTCATATTAATAAAATCAAGATACGATTAAATAAGTACAAAATTAAAAAATTTAAAAAACTATAATAGTCTCTTCAAAAGAGTGGGTATTAAATTTAAATTGATTATATTGTATATTAATAATAAATATAAACGATTAAAATTTTTTTTTAAAATTCTATTAGAGAAAAAGGTAAATTATTTAGTTTACATTTATTTAAGTGTATATTTTATATAAAAATTTCTCTTAGGGTCTAGCGTATTACAGCTTTTGCTTTCCAATTGCGTAAAGAATTTTTTTGTCAATTTTCAGTTTGTTTTTAATATTATTGCCTTTAATTGACATTCGTTAATTCAGTTTTTACGTCCATAAAAAAGCTTCAGTACAGTTGCATTTGAAAAATTTTTATAAACTATTTAATTTTATTATTTTGCATTTCTTTAATCGTAACTATTTTTTACATTCTCATCACATGAGAAAGTATTAGTTTTGGTCGAAAATTGACTTTCGCTAATTTTATGAAATCTCGACGTTTTGGGGTCCCCTGAGTCCGAAAAACTTGGCCAGAAAAAGTGTCTGTCTATATGTCTGTCTTCGTGTCTGTCTGTAGGCACAATGGTGTCCCTACGATAACTCTTGAAAAACTTATTGCATCAACTTTCAACTTTACATGCACAAAAATAGTGTTTAAATACAGCTCGACTTCGTTAGCCAGCCATTTTCGTCGAAAACTACACAAACTACAGTAGTTTCAAAATTTTGAAAAATACATTTTTTAAAATTTCAGAATTTTTATTTTATATTACTTTAGATTAGAAAAATTCAAACAACTTTTCTCTACAACATTTTTTCATAGAAAGTCTGATTTCAAAATTATAGGCTCTTAAACAGTAAAAAAATACTTAAAAATACTAAAATAACGCTAAAAAACAAAATTTCTCAAAGAGAAAAAAATTATTACATTAATTTCCACATATTCTCACCCCATTGTACTCAAAAAATGCTCACATTAACCAAAAACTAGTAATTTCCGGAAAAACCACCGTATATATATTTTTTTATCATTTTTTAACCCATTAGGTCCCATGAATCCAATTGTTAGTTTTACTTAAAATCCATATGTTTATGCTTGGGATGAAACACCCTTTACGCAGCTTAATTTGTTTATAACAATTTTATAAACAAAATACGACTTGAAGAGAAAAATGACCTGTACAAAATATTCTAATTTTTTCACGTAGAATCGATTGGTTTTAACAGATTTCAAAAAATTTTAAATTTTTGTTAATTGTTTAAACAATTGTTGTTAAACAATTGGAAATTAAAAACAAAAAAACAGGTATATCTTTTTTTCCATTTGCCTATGATTCCAATTGTTAGTTTTTTAATACAATGGCTATGGATGCTTGCTACCAGAGACTTTTTTCGCGCCTTACCGTCAGCTACAACTTTGCTGTTGACAACTTTTCACTAAACTTAACACTTTTCGACTTATTTCCAAAAAACTAATTTTTTATTACATTCTCATCACATGAGAAAGTATTAGTTTTGGTCGAAAATTGACTTTCGCTAATTTCATGAAATCTCGACGTTTTGGGGTCCCCTGAGTCCGAAAAACTTGGCCAGAAAAAGTGTCTGTCTATATGTCTGTCTTCGTGTCTGTCTGTAGGCACAATGGTGTCCCTACGATAACTCTTGAAAAACTTATTGCATCAACTTTCAACTTTACATGCACAAAAATAGTGTTAAAATACAGATCGAGTTCGTTATCAATTTTTTTTATAAGTTTTTGGGCCAGGCCACCTTAACTGGGTTAAAAAAGATTTTGTTGATTTTCTAAAATTTTATAACTATTTTAAAAACATGTTTAACATGTTTAAGAATAAAACAAATATTTAAAAAAACTTTTTTTATATTTATTTTTATAACCCATTTAGTCCCAAATGTCCGTATTTCTTAGCAAAAGTTCGAGCTTTCTGTTCTACGAGCTACGATTTTCAAAAAATTTGGGAGATAGGTTTGTTTAATGGTTTGAGTGTCCTCTTTCAGAATCTGAAAAGAAATTTCAATTTCAAATTTATAGTAAAAAGTTATATATGTTTAAACAAAAAAATGCCGTTTTTAAGTGTTTTTTTTTCTTTAAAATCAGATTATTTAATCGAAATCAGTTAGGAAAAAATCCGGGATATGAAAATATCGCGTCTAAAATATTGGGACTATCAAATACACATGATACCGAAAATTAATTTTTTCAAATTTTAAAATGGCACCTCAAAAATGGCCACTAAAATATTCAATATGGAAAAATAATCTTAAAAATGCTAAAATTACTTTTTTTAACTTTTATGCTTCATTTGAATAAAATAATGTTGCTTCAACAAAAAGTTTTGTTATATAATGTTAATTAACAATATTATAAACAATTTGAAAATTATGTGCCAAAGTGGTAACGAAAATTTTATTTTCATCAATTCTTACTTCTTTGGCAGGAAAAATCTATGATTAAAGAAACCTTATTCAAAATTATTTTACAATGTTATTAACAATTTTTATAAACAATTTGCAAAACATGAAATGGATTCGTATAACATTTTTTTTAATTACATTACGCTCTCTTGTAATCAAAATGTTGCTAAAGGTTCAGACTTTAATTTAAATTCATTTAACAATATTTAAAAATATTATTAACAATTTTTATAAACAATTTTCATAGAAAAAGAAGTTTTAAGTAGAAAGAATTTTTTTTAACATTTTGCTTGGTTTGTCATTAAAATGAATTTCTGAGAGACAATCCTTTGTTTGCAATTGTTTAACATTTATTTTACAATATTATAAACAATTTTTATAAAAAACTATGTTCAGGGTGAAAAAATCGCCTTTTCTTTTTACAAAGAATTTGATAAACATTGAGAACCGTCATAGATAACAAGTTGTTCATTTCATGACCATTTCGCTTCCTCAAAATATCATAAACCAATTGCTTAATTTAATTTTAATATGTTAAGGTAATATTTCAAAAAACGCAAAATTTGAATTTTTTGTAAAAAAGAAAAATATTGATTAATTTTATAAATTTTGATGGAATGTGCACTTTGTATATATCAATCGATTCGTTTTCTTGTAAGGAATGTAATTTTGAGAATAATTTATGAAAAAATTAAGAAATAAAAGTTATTTAAAAAAATACAAAAAAATTTTTTTTTAATTTAAAAAAAATTGTATGAAAACAATTTTTGTGGATAAATTTGAAAATCCTTGTGTCAGATTTTAGGTATTAATGACTGCAATAAACCTGCAAAATTTCAGGGCAATACATTAAAATTTGTTTGAGATAATTTGTACACAATTTTTTGTGACATACACACACACACACTCACACATACATACACATACATCTGGACATTTGCTCAGAATTTAATATTCATATATCCTAGATGAAAATGAGTCCATATAACCATGTTTTGAAAAATTGAAAATCGTCAGGAATGCATAGCTTCCTTATGAGGAAGCAAAAAAGTATTTTTAGCGCGAAGACTATCGTTCCCATCACTTCAAGGAAAGCACAAAAAATGGGACAACAGAGATATTTTAAGCGGTTGAAGTACTTTTTCTTTTCCATTTATTTGTTATAATTTTTGTTATGTTTTTGCATTACACGAAAAAACTTTGTTTAAGAGTTATTTAGAAGCTTATTCAAGAACTCAGGATATGGAAATAAAACAAGAAATGCTAGAAAACCATAGATTGTAATATTATTTTAAGCTGTTCGGGGGTAACTGTAGTAAATTTCTGGACTATTTGTCGAATTTTCTTAAAAAAGTTCTGAAATGATTTAAGAGTAGAAAAATGTAATATTAACGAAAAAAATTTGCCCGCGTGAGTAGACATTAGATAAACCCTGAAAATTCTTTAATGAATATTGAACTTTTCTAAAAAAAGCTGTAAATTTTTCCCATATCCTGAGTTCTTGAATAAATTTAGTAATAACACTTGAAAAAAATTTCTGCTAAAAGAGTTAGTAATTAAAAATAATTTTACAATTTTACTCGTCGACACCAAAATATAGGGGAAGAGGTTCGGTTGTGAACATGGTTCGATTGTGGATACCCACGCAGAACTTTTGACAGAAATAAGTTTTGTCTAATCTGGCAAATATCACGTATATGTTATGACCTAACGTAGTTTTCTATGCGAATACAATAGTGATTAGACAACTGCGCTTTTTACTATATATAAATTAATTTTTTGACAAGTTGAATATAACAAAAATGTATTTTTAAACATTGTTAAATGTTCAACAAATTCAAGTGAATTAATTAAAACGATAAGTTCAAAACATATTTACACAGTAAATTTGTTATATTTTATGATCCAATACCAAGTATCACAAAAATGTTTACAAGCAAAACTTTCTTCATGATTTTTTAAAATGATCATTTCGTTTGGTTGTGGGCATCCAAATTGATTCAGTTGTGGACACCACTCTTATTTTTGATAATTCGTGAAATATCGCTGTCAATATAATTATAAGTAATTCCTTACAACATTTAATAGTGTTTTATGAATTTAAAGAGTTTCGTGGTCCAGCACGGAAATTAATATAATGAGACTTTGATGTCCGTTCGTCGTTTGCAGTTATAGTAATTGTAGTAACTGGGCAGTTCAGGTTCAGTGTGAGAAATCTTATATGCCCTGACATGGGGAGCATGTAATGTCAAAATTAGAAGAAATCATCCTTATGTATTTAATGAATGGTTACTTAATTAATTTTTTTGCATTTTTAATAGATTTTTCAAGAGTGCCCACAACCGAACCTATTCCCCTACATTTAAGTCTACTCAATCTCGCAATCATCAGCAAAAACATGTGATGAGAATGTAATCCTTAAAGTCGTAGTAACTTTAAGAAAAAAATGTTAGTCATGCCTAAATTGCATACAGATCGTTGTTGTAATCCTTATGGAAAGGTTAGTCATAAAGGAAAAATTTTAGATTCCTTTCTATTATTAAAAAAAAAGATTTCCGAACTTGTTTGACACAGATATTACTGCTTCACCTAATATTGTTCGAAATCGTAAATGGGATAGAAACATGAGCTTAGATTGCAGTGCATCAGGAAAAGAAATTGATACTAATGTAGGTAGTTTAGAGTATGTTCAACATGATTCATTTAATGAAAATGTAAGCATAAGTAGTAGTTCATCTTTTGCTTCCATTAGCTGCACATATACCGATACTAGTCATCAAAATGTAAGATCACCTCGTGAAATTGAATTTTGATTTCTTATGGATGAATTAAAGTAAAAGTTTTCAGATTTAGATGCAAATGATCCAAAAAGATTACCAATACTCACAATTCATCCGGCTAAAGTTATAAACGCTATTGCATTAGAAACAACTGCATCAACAGCAAAGACTGGAAAATCATTGCCTGCTTCAACTCTTCAAAAAGTGAATGATTTTTACAACAATGATATGAACGGTAGAATACGCCAGGAATGATGGATGTGATTTCAGTAAAAGTTGATGGTGTAAGAAAGTCAGTTCAAAAACGTTTATTGTTTTCCGATTTAAAAGGATTGTTCAATAAATATAGAGATGAAAATAAGAATTTCCTCTTAAGCTTTAGCAAATTAGCACAACTTAGATCAAAACATTGCATACTCATGGGTGCTGCTGGAACGCATTCTATTTGCGTGTGCATATCGCAACAGAATGTCAAACTCATGTTAGATGCAATTAATTTGAATCATCTCACACAGAATATGGAAAAACCGATTTTAGATAAAGATTGATTAAAACTAATTTCGCGTGAAGAAGCAAGATCAGAGTTTCATTTGGGTGAATGCACAGATTGTCTAGATACGTTGGAAGTTTCAAGATTTCTTTTGCAACTATTACACGATAATAATATCTTTAATGTAACATTCAGTTCTTGGACATCAATGACAGGTCATTTTTACAAACACAAATTCTAGAATCTGAAGAATTTGTTGAACATTTGTGCAAAAAACTGATGGTATTGAAACCACATGCTTTTATATCAAAACAACAAGCGCAATATTTTGAAAGCGCAAAAGCACCCCTTTGTGCTGGTGAAGTGTTGGTCACACTAGATTTTGCTGAAAACTATAAGTATGTAGTACAAGACGCATCACAAGGTTTTCACTACAACAACGATCAGTGTATAGTGTTCACAATTATTTAATACTTCCTTAAAGGTAATGAAATAGAACACAAAAGTTTAGAATTTCTATCAGAGAGTACCACTTACGATTCACTAGCGGTATACACTATTCAAACGCTATTGTTACCTGAAATAAAAAAGCATGTGAATGTTAAAAAGATTATTTACTTCAGCGATGGTGCAGAACAGCATTTCAAAAATTGATTCCAAATTTGTAACCCAATGAATCACGAAAAATACTTTAATGTTAGCGCTGATTGGCTCTGATCCTAGTTTTAACTAGAATTTCTTGTTAAATATACCCTAACCAGAACATTTCTGGTTAGGTTAACAAGAATTCTAGTTAATATAACCAGAAATCTGGTTGTTTTAAGAAGAATATCGTGTTAAATATACCCTAACCAGAATTATTTTTTCAGTGTATGCTACAGCGCACGCAAAAGGAGCTTGTGATAGTGTAGGGGTTGTTTTTAAAAGAGAAGCTCTACGTCGAAGACTATTAACTAAACCAACTGAAGCTATTCTAAATCCTACTTCACTTTACAGTTAAGGCAAAGAAAAATTTGAAACTACATGGAAAAAAGAATAGCACAAGAGTTGCTCCAAACAGTAGAACAAGTCGTGTGCTTTAATTCAGCGCGTCTAGTGCGCTTTTTTGGAAGAACAGACATACTTTTTCGGCGCAGACGCTGTGCTTATAAAATGTACAAGCTGCAAAGCACAGCGCATGCTCCGAACTAAGCACGTCTGCTGTTCCAAAAAGGCACACCAGACGCGCTGAATTAAAGCATACGACTTGTCCTACTCGTTGGCGCATCTTTTGTGCCATTCTTTTTTCCGTGTATATCTGTTAATTTCTTTAGTAAAGTACAGCACGATAGAAAAAAGAGATTTTTAAATTCGAGTTTAAATATGAGACAAGTGAAAGTGACCCAGAAAGTCTCCCCGGACATCTCTTCCCAGTAGAAAATAATTAATTTAATGAGTGGCCAATTCAGGACAAGTCTCCTCGGTAAATCTCTCTCCACTAGAATATTATTAATTTAATGAGTGGCAAAATCTGGACAAGTCTCCCCGGGACATCTCTCCCAAGTAGAATATTATTAATTTAATGAGTGGCAAAATCAGGACAAGTCTTTCCGAATCATCTCTCCCCAAGAGAATATTATTAATTTAATGAGTGTCAAAATCAGGACAAGTCTTTCTGGGACATCTCTCCTCAGTAGAATATTATTTATTTAATGAGTGACAAAATCAGGACAAGTTTTTCCGGGACATCTCTCCCTAGTAAAATATTATTCTTTTAACCCCTTCGCAGTCCAGCTAAAAATCGCTTGTGGTCCAAAAACATTCCAAGAAAAAAAAGTTTCTAAAAAATGTGATTTCATTGCAAATAAGGTTTTCGGAGTCGAAAAATTCAAATTTAAAGTCAGTTTTTTAAAATTTAAAATAGCGGATCAAAAATGGCGAATTCGAAAATTTTAAATTTTATCAGATTTGCTTGTAACTTGTTACTCGGTGTTTTCAGGGTCTCTGATTACGAATCTAATGTCAGATTTTTAAAATTCAAAATGGCGGTCGAGAAAATATAAAATCCAACGGATTTGTTTTAAACTTGTTACTCAGGGGTTTTCGTGGTCGCTGATTTCGAATCCGATGTCAGATTTTGAAATCCAAAATGGCGGACCTAAAATTCGATCAAATTGCATGAATCTTGAAATTATCCGCCATAGTGGATTCCCATTTTAGTTTTGTAAATCTGACATCATATTCGTAATCAGCGACCCCGAAAACTCCCAAGTAACAAGTTTCAAGCGTATTTGATAAATTTTTAAATCTTCAGTCGACATTTTAGGTCCACCATTTTGAATTTTGAAAATCTGATTTGAAATTCAGATTCAGCAACCCCAAAAACTTTTGTATGCACTTGGCCATTCACATTAAATTATGTTTAGTATTTTATGTTTGAGATGGACATATATGGCCACAGACGAAAATCCAGGTAAAATGTGTATAAGATAATTTTTACATAATATTTTGTGATATACACACATTTATCTGAGCACTTGCTTATTCAGAATTTTATATACATGTATTCTAGACAAAAATAAGTTTTTTATGTAACCTTTCTCTGAAAAATTAAAAATTGTCTTGAAGGTAGGGTAATTGCTGTTATTTCATTAAAAATTAAGATATTAAATTTATTTTTTTTATTTCACTCCTTTAAGGTCTCGTGAACAATTTCCCACAGATGAAGATTTATTTTTGTTATTAATTGTGGTTAAATTTTTTTAAATTCTCTAAAAATCTTGTTTCTTTGTTATTTTTGTGTTATTTCTCAAAATAAATGTAGAAACTGGCTTACTATGGTAATGTGTTTTAAATTACGTATTCCTGTCTTCAAAATAAAAAAAATAATTAAATTTACTACAAGTGTTCAATAATTAGAGTACTTTTAAGCAGTGAAATTGAGGAGCCAATTTTGTTTCGAGGAAAGTAAGCAGATGTAGGTACTTAAATTTGCGTGCAGAGTCTAAATATTTTGTTATTTTGTCAGGGTTTAGATTATACTTTGTTTTTTAGATTGAATTTATTTTCAAATCTGTTATTATAACCGTAATTAACTAACTATGTGCATAGTTTTATTTTAAAGTTGAAAAATGACGAAACCGAAAAATCACGAAGACAATCGTCAATCTATTTGTTTGCTTTGTTTGGATATTAAGAAATCAATGTTTACAGTTAAAGGAAAATTGCTTTTTCTTGTTAAAAAAACATTTGCTATAATGAAAACGATATACGGTTGCCGGCTGTTACAAACCGGTAAATTAATTTTGATTCGGGCTTTTGAGATGGCCCTTAATTAGTCGATTTGGGGAGGCTCCAAGCTGCCAGAGTTGGACTCTGTTTATTACTGCGGGATCGTTATCCTACTGTTTTAAAAGTTACCTTTCTGCTTTGTTTATTATTTAATTTCAGAAAACAAGGATGTAATTTAGACAGGTAAGTAAGAAAATTTGGATATAGTTTAATTAAATTTTGTGTTTATTTCCCTAATTGAATACCCATACAGAAATAGAAAGTGTGGAAAAGTGTAGTTTAGTGTTAATGTAGATTACATATAATTGAAACGATACAAATTACTTACAGCTACCGGCGGGGGTTGCTCCTTTTGGTATCACAAAATTGAACCACCGTCGGGCAAGATTTACGTTGTCTCACAGTCTTTAAGATTCTTTTAATTATTAGAAAATTATTGACGTAGAATTACGAGCAAAGGATTTGCTTTCTTTATTCGCGAGATTGCACTTGTGGTTGAACGGTCGCGGGCAATATCTATGCAACCGGCCGTTCCTCCTTTGTGTAAACTCACTTGTGAATCTATTCCTAGGAAAACTGGTGCGGGCAATATCTATGCAACCGACAGTTTTATAAGAAATTCGATCACACTTGTGGATCTCTTCTCTATCAATCTGATGCGGGCAATATCTATGCAACCGATAGATAGATAGAGAATTTGATCTCACTTGTGGGCCACTGAAGTTTGAACGGACGCGGGCAATATCTATGCAACCGGCCGGTTATAAACAACAAGATTTCAGAATTATGATTTATATTAATAATTCTGAAATCTCTCCAAAATCAGTCCGCACTGGACTCCACCGGCTCAGAGAATTTGAAAATTTTAACGTCTGCATTGAATCATGCAATTCGGGTTCCGGGTCGCGGACGGGCCTTTTGCGCGAAATTTCTCTGTCCCAAAACACTTGCTAGGTTAGACCCAGGAGAGGTGTCTTCGAGAAAAAGAGAGAATTCGTATTGCCATGATTAATATTTCGCGATAGGCCTCTAACCCTTACCTTCAGTGCGAAAAGTGGGGAAGACGGAAAATTTGGGTAGTAGGAGTAAGGAGAGGAGAAAATCGTGGGCCCATTGGTCTATGCATTTTTGCTGACGTTTTCGATCTCATGGTAGGTCCGTGAGAACGGAAATAGTCTGTTAATATGATACTTTTCGAGACATTATTTTCGAAATAACTTAGAATTTAAATAATAATTATATTGTTTAATTAATAAAATTATTATTCAAATTACTTATTACAGTTCATATAATTTATTTATTGTAATTATATTGTTCCTACTTTTTATAAGTTGCTTGTATATGTATTATACATATTGAGTTATGAATATACACATATACATGCAACTTAATGTCCTCCGGCATTTTGTTGTGACGAAAATGTTTACAACAAAATGTTTAGCTATTGTCAATTTGTTGTATCTGCATCTAGCTTGGTGCATAGGTTTAAGTTCAAATAACACAAGACATTCAACTCTTGTAGCTTTGAGTCAGCTGTAACGCACGTGCGTTTGTTTTGATGCTGTATGCCACAGCTTATGGGCCCTGAGGGGAAAGGAAGGAACCACGCACAACAAGGTAGCGGTAAGAGGCAAGCATAACGCGTTTGTGTTGATGCCCGTAGCATGAAGGCCGTCAAGGTATTAGTGCTAAGAGCGTTTGGTGAACGTCGACACTTCCTTATCTGGGTATCAGATATCATGCGGCGATGCCTTGCATGCCGTCGAAATTATCAAACAGGGTTGCCAATTTATAATTTCATATATAACACCGGCTGTAGTGTGTTCAACGTGTCGACGTAACCTTTTCTTGTCTGAAACTGATGCAGCGAAGGAAATTAAATTACCAAATTTAAATCAATTTTTAGAAGCACCTAAGATGAAAATTGCTAGAAATATTTATCATAAAAATATCTCGAAATGGATTGATGGACATTAAAAAATCTATTAAAAAACATTTTTTTTTACTTTTTTCAAAAAAAATTTTTTAATTGAATATTGAAGTTAATATACAATAAAATCTTCTTCTTTACATCAAGACGAATCGATTGGTATATATAAAGTATAAATTGTATGAGAGTTTATAGAGGTAATGACAATTAAAGCAAAAAAATTACCTTTTTTTATCAAAAATTTAGTTCTTTCATGAAAATTATATTCCAGTACAATAAGATATTACTCATTTTTTTCAATAATCTTATCCGTTGCATTAAAACGGATCGATTGGTATATATAAAGTATATATTTTATTTGAATTTATAGAATTAAACATAATTAAAACCAAAAATTCGCACTTTTATTAGAAATTTATTTCCTTCTTAAAAATTATGTTGCTTTATAATAAAATGTTAATCTAGACTTGAAAACAAACTAAAAATCTTCATTTCATCAAAACAAATCGATTGATGTATAAAAAGAATATATTTTATTAGCATTAATAGAATTAAATAAAATGAAAAAATTCACTTTAAAGCAATTTTTTTGCTTATCGTAAAGAGGAAGCAAAATGTTCATGTAATGAACATCTTAATTCACAACTTGTTTACTAATGGCTATCGTAAATTGAAATTTTTTGTTTTTTAATTTATAATATTAAATAAAATAATCATAGATAAAAATTTCGCATTATTTATTTTTCAGAGAAAAGAAAAGAAACTGTTAGTGAAAGTAGTTGTTCTAAAAGTGAAATTCGTTAAAAACATTGCTTTAATATAATTTCAAAAGGAATTTGTCATAAATGTACTTTAAGAAATTGTGTGGAAAATTTAGTATCAACTGTACGACATGCAGGTCCTAAGGTTGTTGATCAAGTTATTTGTAACTTGTCAAAGAAAAAAGCAAATGTTAGTACTACCTTTGATGAAACTGTTGCGTACTGCTCAAATCTTGAATCATTTATTCAGCACGTTGTGGGGAAGCGCGATGTATCCAATTATCATCTAAAATTTGGTATAGATGGTGGAGGTCAATTTTTAAAAGTTACTCTATCTATTCAATCCACTGAAAATGTACAAGTAGAAGCAGAAAACAAACGTCGACAAAAATATCAAGATGGTATAAGGGCTAAGTAATTCAAAGATACTAGCGTTAATAGACTCCTCATTTTAGCTCTTGGCCATACTTCACATGCACAGGAAAATTACGAGAATATTCTTCAGATCTGGAACGTACTAAATATAAACAATTTTTCTGGAACAATTGACACTGATTTAAACATTGCTAATATTCTTGTTGGAATAATGTCACATAGCAGCTTGTATCCCTGCACGTGGTGCTATGCAGAGAAAAGTTAATTGAAAACTTGTGGCGAATATAGAACAATTGAAAATACTCCGGATAATTATAATAAATGGTGCAAATCTGGATCGCTCAAAGAGGATGCCAAAAAAAAACAAAAATTGTATTTACTCTCCGATATTTTTGACGGAGAAAGATAGATCTTTTCTTCATATTATTCCTCCACCAGAGCTCCACCTCATGATAGGTGTCGTAAACACTCTATATAATCATTTGTGCAAAAGTTGTGAAGAAGATGCTCTTATGTGGGCTAAAAAATGTAACGTTCAAAGAGATATTCGACACAATTGTTCAAGTTTTAATGGAAATGCTAGTAAAGCTTTGCTCGATAAAGTTGATATTTTAGAATTTGAGGGTTGCAACGAACTTCGCCTTGGGTTCTTTCAGGTATTAAGACACTTTGAAAAAGTCGTGCAAGCATGTTTTAGTAATATACTTGATCAACCTATGAGCAAAAAATTGAAGAATTCAAAGAAAGCTATTTGATTTTTAAAATATCAGTTACGCCAAAAATACATGCCGTCTTTTTTCATGTAAAGGATTTTTGCCATGAAAGACAAAAAGGGCTTGGATTTTACAGCGAACAGGCGTCGGAATCTGCGCACTTTGACTTTCAACGTACATGGAAAAAATATAATGTCTAAAAAGATCTTCCCGATTGCCCACAAGGGCTTCTACAAGCTCTTTGTAAGTACAATGGTTTGCATTCGTTTTAATGTATTTAATTTAAATTTTCATTATGAATATTATAATTCTGTTGAATTATACTTGTTCTGTAAAAATTTAAAAAAAAATTGTCTTCCAATAAATACTAGTTATGAATTATAAAAGCTATAAAAAAATTATTTCGCACACATCAAGATGACGAAGGTCACCGATGAGTGACGGATTCTGACAAAATAACAAAATATTTAGACTCTGCAAGCAAATTTAAGAACCTACATCTGCTTACTTTCCTCGAAACAAAATTGGCTCCTCAATTTCACTGCTTAAAAGTACTCTAATTATTGAACACTTGTAGTAAATTTAATTATTTTTTTTATTTTGAAGACAGGAATACGTAATTTAAAACACATTACAATAGTAAGCTAGTTTCTACATTTATTTTGAGAAATAACACAAAAATAGCAAAGAAACAAGATTTTTAGAGAATTTTTAAAAATTTAACCACAATTAATAACAAAAATAAATCTTCATCTGTGGGGAATTGTTCACGAGACCTTAAAGGAGTGAAATAAAAAAAAATAAATTTAATATCTTAATATTTAATGAAATAACAGCAATTAACCTACAAAAAAAGAGAAAAATCGAGTTTATTTTAAAAACCCTGGACAGATGATTTTCATTTTAGGTGAAAAATATTCTAATTTCATGTGTGAACAAATATCTGTAAACAAATTTTTAGTGGCAAGACTTTTGAGTTGAACTTTATCGAGACTCACCGTGTTCTTGAGATGGCTTCGAGAATTTGTTTTGCCATTGTTGTTTAAGTTTTAATCTGCTACTACTATTATTATTATTATTTTCATCTTTTCAGTAGTTTAATCATTAAAAAGTAATTAACCCTTTTTATATGAGGTTATCTTGGATGTCGTGTATCATCCAAATCAACATCAACATATAAATAGTAACATTATCCAGAATATGTTAAAGTTATCGATCACTCCGAGTCAAGCAGGTGGAAAAATTTAAATTTAAACCTCAGGAATATTCACCACCAAAAACTTATTGATGAATTTGCAAAGCGTTTCTTTTTGACAAACATTTATTCTAAAAATGGGCCTGTGGGGCAAACCGGCCATAGGATATTTCCATTGAATTAAAGTTTCATAATAATTATTTTTAAATAAAATGTTTCTTTCATTAAAATATTTACTTACAATGAAAAATAATTATCTTCCAATGAGAATTGTACCCTTTAATATTGTTTCTCTGATAATGACAAACAATTTTATTTTTTATTTAAAAAAATATTTATTTAATAAAAATTCTATCCCGAATTATTATTTCCATTACTATAACTATTGTTTACATGATTCTTTATGTTTTTAATTATTGCAAATTATGTAAATGCAATATTATAAATAAAAAACCAAACGGTCCGGTTTGTCCCAAGGGGGGTCCGGTTTACTCCAGGGGGTGGGGCAAATCAGACCGTTTGCAAATTTTTTAAAGTTAACACAGTAACTAAACAATAAAAGATGATGTATAGGTGTCTCTGGGAAAAAGTTGGGCAATTAAATGATTTTTTTTAACAAGTCCCCGAAAAATGAAATCGGTTGATTCGTTCAGTCACAAGAGTAAAAAAACCGTTGGCGGGTCCAATTTGCTCCACTCTGCTCTACTTAAAACTTTTAACATCCAAACAGTTTTTAGTGTCAATTCAAAATTTAATAAATTCATTAAACTTGGTAAGGATAGACTCGAGAGACACAATCAATGCAATTGTGTCTATAGATTCCATTGTAATTGTGGTAAATCACATAGGACCGTTACATATTCGTAAAAAAGAACATATGAGAAATTCTGACTAAAATGACAAATATCATAATGCTATTACTAATCATTTGACTAATTCTTATAGTGATTATTCTCCACATTTTATAAAATGGGATGATTTTGATATTTTGGATGTTGAACGAAATCTTAATTACAGAATTGATATTTGTAATTGAAGATTAATCATAACAGCTGTCAAAATCAGAATTTCTTTGATTTGCTTGAAACTTGTTTCTGGGGGATTTATAGTCGATGATTACGAAACTGATGATTGTATTTGAAAATTAATCATAAGAGCTGTCAAAATCAAAAATTTATTGAACTTGCTTAAAACTTGTTTCTTGGCGTTTTTAGGGGTGTTAATTACGAAATTTTTTCTTAATGAAATTTTAAGAAAATCGTGTAATATTTCCAAATATTAGGTCTTGGGTTTTGAAGGTACACACCTCAGGAATATTTACCTTCAAAAACTTTGAAGAATTTGCAAACCGTTTCTTTTTAACAAACATTTATTCTCAAAATGGGGGCCTGTGAGGCAAACCGGACCGTTTTCGGTGGGGAAAACCGGCCATAGGATATTTCCATTGAATTACAGTTTCATAAACATTATTTTTAAATAAAATGTTTCTTTCATTAAAATATTTACTTACAATGGAAAATAATTGTCTTCCAATGAGACTTGGACCCTCTAATATTGTTTCTCTGATAATGAGAAACATTTCAATATTATAAATAAAAAACCAAACGGTCCGGTTTGTCCCATGGGGGGTCCGGTTTACCCCAGGGGGTAGGGCAAACCGGACGATTTGCAAAATTTTTTAAAGTTAACACAGCAACTAAACAATAAAAGATGAAGTATAGGTGTCTCTAGGAAAAAGTTGCGCAATTAAATGATTTTTTTTAACAAGTCCCCGAAAAATGAAATCGGTTGATTCGTTTAGTCACAAGAGTAAAAAAACCGTAAGGGGGTCCGGTTTGCCACACTCTCTTCTACTATTTATATGTTGATTCGGATGATACACGAAATCCAAGATAACCTCATATAAAAAGGGTCTGTCGAGTCAGTTAATTACTTTTTAATGATTTAATATTAATTTTTTTCAATAAATAAATACTACTGATTAAACAAATTCCTTGTAGAACATTTTTTTTTATTCTGTGAAAGTTTACCTGCTTTCAATTCACAGTCATCAAAACAAATCGAAACAAGCAGTCAAAAAATACAAATTACAATAACAACTATAATATTATCGACACAAAGACCAAACTAGAATCAAAAGTTGAGTTTTACTTAATTAAACTTATATTTCAAACGGCTGTTAAAATAGTTCAATAGTTTCAAAATAAAAGCCAAATGGCTTTTTTGCACCATTGGCATTTTTTCCCCACTCTACCCTACTATTATGAATGAAATAGTCTATACCATCTATTATAATTATAAAAGATATAATCTTCTAAAAAGTGTCCCTCAGTTTTTGTATCGCTGGTCAAATTAAAATGGTTTTATAAAAAAACATTAAAAAACTAAATGGAAAAATTTGAAATAAGAGGCACAATTGAATTGTATTTCATATTTTATGTGCATGATTTTTATTTTCAACTATATTTTAAGGGGTTACACCACTGTAGACATTTAAAAAAAATTAATTTTTTTATTAGCTTAAATTTTTTTTGAACCTTCTAGAATAAGGAAGAAAAGGATTTATACATGTCTGAAATCGATTTCATTAAAATTTTAAAGCTTTTTTACCGGAGCAGAATTTTAACTTACATAAAACATGCATTACAAAAATGGCTCCAGTGCGGACATTTTCGAATATTTATTAATTAAAATTTGTAATTTTTAAGTTAAATATGTAAGTTAATAACTACTTAAAATATTGTTACTATATTTCTTTTCCTTAAATTAAAAAATTATATATATTTTTTAAGTTTTGCAGTCTAAGAGACGCACCAATCTGTTATTAATATCATCAACATCAACGTTTCTAGGTGCTAAAATTGCACACCTCGACAACTCCTTAAATTTATTCTGTTGTATTAAATGACCATACATTTCTTCAGCAATATCTATATTGCCATGTTGAAAAACAAATTCTGGTATTTGGATGTTATCATCTATATCATTTAATTCACCATCGCCACCTTTAAGTAGGAAATCTACAAATTCTGTTTCCTCTGGTAAAGCTCTCATATTTTCTATTAATGTGTACTTTCGGAAATGTTTCCATAATTTACTATTTTTTAATAATAAATTTATTATGTCTGATCTAGTACCTCGTTCTTTTATCGGTAAAATTTGTGGAAAACCTCCTCCTAGGATAACAATTTTTCCACCAAAAACTTCATTTGATTTCATTATGTCTCTTAATAATTTATCCATAACTTCGAAGGCATATTTTGGAGTCATTGGTTCTTCATCCCAAATAAAAACATTAGTATTTTTAAAAAAGTGCTTTTTTGACTGAACTTTAATATTTAAAGATGGATCACTGTACAGTGAAATTTAGTTTTTCCAGATCCTCCACAACCATTAATATATGTTACGGTCAATGTCGGTTATTGTGCATTGTCGACATTGGCCGAGTATTTTTAATGAAGTTCAAAGAAATGTGTCAGTGCCCGGGCATTCTTATAAATAATTGTTGAAGTGAATAAGGCATCATCCATAAGGTAGCTTCTTTTATTGTCCTAATCCACTCACTATCATCTTCTATGAGTCCTAATGCTAAACAGGCAGATGTAAAAGATTTATGAATAACTCCATTAACTGTTCTTAAACTTTGGAAAGAAGTTACTCCTTTTACTGTTAGCAATAATAATCTAAGGTGAAATAACTCTAATTGGCATGGACTAACTGAATACATTCTTCCAAATACTTTTTCTTTCTTTCCATTAAAGCAATTTCGTTACCCACGTAAAATGTTCAGGTATTTATAAATAATAATACTGTCGAGCAGAAATATCACGTTTATTAAGTTAAAAAAACGATCAATTTTGTATTTTTCTGCAAATCAAGTGAAACATTGTTATTATCTTTCCCTTCACGAATAATAACATTCTGTTCATTTTGTAAATGTATTGGTAAACGATTAATACTATGGCTCTTTTTTCCCAATGGTTTACTTAAAATTCTCCAAACTGCCTCAACAGGACCTACATATCTATTCTTTTCATAATGATTAATTTTATTGTGATCAACAATCACCGCACCATTGGCATTTGTAATAATAATGCATGCAGCATCATGACCCTTGAATATATATATATATATATATATATATTCAACAGATTTGATACTTGAAACTATTTCCATAATTATATGACAATTGAATAATTCTGAAAGTATAGGAAAATATGAAACCATCAATTAAACACCAATCTCGACAAGATCCATGAATGTTATTTTGCATTATTATTTTATGCAAAGAAGGATTGCTATTTTCATCCGGAATTTCTGCAGAAGTATAACGATCAATACTGTCAACTGTTAATAGTTTAGAATTTTTTTCAATATAACTAACAAATGAATATGTGTCAATCCTCGCTTTTGAAATTTAATAACATAAACATAAGACTTTACTTGTCCAAATAACTTGTTGTCAACAATAACTGTTAATGGATGTTTGACCTTAAAGGCAAAAACTCTAGTTACTGTATCAAGTTTATCAGAAGCAGTTTGATGAGGCAATAAATTTTCTTGTATTTCTTACCAATTTGGATTGCTGCATCATATTACGAGATGATCATATAAAAGTTGATGAAAATATAATCGTTGTTCCTACTTGTACATTATTTTCTAACTCATGATTTTGTAAATAATAATCGATTAGCCCTTGATATGTTTTACTGCTCAATTGAGCTTGATTGTTTGCACAAAATCGTAATCCATTATCTCTAATAGCTATTTTGTATTTACAATAGGGAGACGAAGAAATAGTATGGTTTCTACTTCTAAAAGCACTAGCACTACGAATCATATTAATATTATAACCTTTATTTTCTAGTGGATAAAATATGGGATAAGTCCACGGTTCAACAGTCGGATATAAATTACTCACTGATTTTAATTCATTTGTAGACTTATTATAAACCGTTACATAAGATTCTGGTATTTCTCCTTCAGAATTTGTATTAAAAATTGCATCAATTTCATTAAAACTTTATATAAGATTACATACGTTACAGAAGATTCTGGCATTCCTCCTTCAGAATTTGTATTAAAAATAGCAGAAATTTCATTAAAACTTTGAAAATTGTATCTATTTTTGTCAAATTCTTTTTTTAACGTAAACAAAAATTGTAACTCAGGAATTTCTTCTTCTTTTGTCTTGCTAATTTAGTTTCTATTTTAATGATTTCTCACATCATCATAAAAGATTTTGTGAATGCATTAGAAGTTCTCATGATATTTTTTATAGTTTGTAAATGTTCTTTATCCAAATTTTCGTTAGTTTTTAATCTATAACAAATTGTTTCTTTAGGATAGTAAATATACAATTGACCAAACTTCACCTTTACCAGAATATAAAGCACTATTAATTTGGTAATAAATTAGAATTTGAATTTTGAAACAAAATGGTACTCTTCTTCTGTTATTAAAATTAATTACGTTAGTATTTAAAGATGCAAAAGAAGAAGAATTGTTATACAATCTTATATTCTTTTTAAAATGACTTGATTTTTTATGAAGTCCTTCAAGCAATATTTTTAAGTCTTCTAGATATTGCACAGAAGGCAATATGATACCACCATGACCACAACAATCATTAAAAGTGTCTTTTTGCCACTAACTTTTTCATCTGTAAAATACTTTGTTTGACAATTATTCCAATAATAATTCATTATTTTCAGATAATTTTCATTAGAATTTGATTCATAAATAATTTTATCATTCTATATGCTTGGCAGAGGAACAATTAATTTTTGTAAACTAAATGTATTTGGGGAAATCTCACGAAATGGGGACAAATTGGGTTCTGAGATATATGTGCCACAAAAAGCTTTTATATTGCTAACCCACAGTTATATACATTTGCTAATACTATGTCGCGACTATGAGATATAAAAAAATTCTTGTTAGTAAAAATTAAAGAAGTATGCACCTGATTTATTCATAAAAATTGTAGAAATTAAGAAATTCTTGACGTAATTCGCATAAAATCGAATTTTCATTTAGCGCTATCTTTTTGAGAATTTTTTTTGAATTTTTTGTCATTTATCTATAGGTCGTGACGGGTAGAAAAAAATAAATTAGGCAAGTGTGCCAATTATAATATTCGAGATAATGAGATGTTTATAACTGTAATTGCATTTTCACCTTTTTTTGAAAATCGTTAATTTTTTTATAATACTTGTTGAGCGATCATTATTTAAAATTCGCCCATATATATATATATATATATATTTTTAGGTACTTAAAAAAAAAATATGGGTGGTAGAAAATTGTGCCACTTAAAACATCTATGAAATCGTTTTGCGAAAACGCGCAACGAGTGCGTAACTCGCTGTCAAAAAATGGTTTTTTGACGAGCACAAGAAATCACATTTAAAAAAATGTATTCACCTTCGTGTAATAAATTGGTTTAGTGTTAATAAATATCTGTGCAAAATGCTCACCCTTAAAAATAATATTTGTGGTTAATATCAAATAATTTTTGTACGAGATAATGTTACTTAGTCAATTATAGTGCCATTTTAGGAAAAAATATATTTGAACTATATCGCATGTAGATTTTTGATAAATGTAAGTTTAGGTAGATAAAGGAAAATGTTTTTTGAAGGGTTGTAAAATATTATAAATTCATTAAAATAAATACGTTTTACCTGCACTATCGTAAGCATAAATATGAAAAAATAGTTTAAATAAAGTAGCAATTAATAAATATGAATTACGCCGGTTAAAATATACTTCTATTCGGTCAAAAAATAAAAATTTATTATAAAAAAAAATGTGGCACTAATTTAAAAAATTAATTTTTTTAGAATAAAAAGTCCCCATTTAGTGAGATTTCCCTACTTCTACTTCGCCTGAATGATTAATAATATTAATCTTTCTTTTCAATTTTTGTTTGGCACTATAATTTTTTTGATTTTCCACTGCACTTTTTCGGACAGTTTTAAATGAAGGATTTGTTTCCTTTACACTATCATGTGCATTCGTTATTAAAGGAATAGGAGTTATAAATAAATTAACAGATTTATTCATATTATCATCATTTGAATTAATAACTTTATAGAAAAAACTTGTATGCTTCAGCAATCTTCTATATTCTTTTTGACATTGTAAACTACTTTCTTTTTAATAGGAGTCTACTTCGTAGACTCCTATAACTATATTTCGTTTATAACTTCATTCTTTCTTTTATTCGAATGTTGTTGTTGAAACTCAAACTGACTTGTTTGAATTTTTTGAGAGGAAACATCTACTTTATCTGAATGAATATATTTTTAATTACTATTTATTGATATTTATTTATATTTTTAATTTACTATTGGATTTGAGTATAGCACTATTTTCTTGCGTCTTTAAAGGATTATTAATTACCTTTGCATTATTTAACATTCTTCCTCAAGGAATTTCTTGATCAATAATTTTATTAGGATTTATTTTTCTACATAAGAGTTCTTTAACTGAATCACTCAAAAGACCCTCCAAATCAAACTTAACAATCAAACGTGGATTAACACAATTTTTTAGTCGGAAAACGACTAAAATGATTGTTTTTAAAAATTAAATTCGGACAAGTGCAAATAGAACTCGTACTAACACCAAGGGTTCCGTACCCTCTTTAAAAACTTCTACTTTTTTGCTAAAATAAAGAATAAATAATTTATGAAGAAAAATTATAACTATTTCAACACTATTTGTATTGTAATCTGCACGTGAAAATACAAAAGTGTATCAATTTTCATCTTTTGAGATGAAAAACTGTGGGTGCTAGGGCAAAAAATACGCTTTTTTGGAGAAATTTTTAAAAACTTTGAGTTATCGCTGAAAAAATATGAAGATCAAATCCATTTATATTCAGTGCTTTTTTTTAATCTACACATGAAAATACATAAAATGAGCAAAACTGTAGTCCAATAGGACAAAAATTGTGAAAACCAAAGGGAGGAAACACTTTTTACTAAATAAAAAAAAATTTTTAGTTTTTTGCAAAAAAAAATATGAAGATAAACTCCAATAATTTTTTCTGTATGTTTGTTAAAATATGCACGAAAAAATAAATAAAAATGTATACCGCCAGTCCACTAGGTTAAGAATTGAGAGAACTAGCATATATATGATTATTATCCAGAATTGAAAAAAAATTTAGGTTTTATCTCAAAACGTAAGGAAGATCAATTCGAATCATTTCCACTATATTTTCCCTGTATTCTACACTTGGAAATACAAAGTGTTCAAATTTTCAGCTCTCTAAGTAAAAAACTGTGAGCCCTAGAGTGAAATACACGCTTTTTGACAAAATTTTTAAAAAATTTGAGTTTTTCGCTGATAAAAATATGCAGATGAACTGCAATAATTTTTTTTGTGTTTGTTGAAGTCTGCACGAAAAAATAAATAAAAATGTATAACGCCAGAACGCTAGGTTCCGAAATGTGAAATCAGCAAACATTAAAGAATTTTCGACTTTGCAAAAAGAGATTTTAGTTTTTCGATGAAAACACCATGAAGATAAATGCTAATCATTTCCACTCTATTTTTACTGTGAGCTACGCGTAAAAATGAATAAGA
The DNA here is from genome assembly GCA_032872475.1 of Leptopilina myrica (nomen nudum). NCBI lineage: Eukaryota > Metazoa > Arthropoda > Insecta > Hymenoptera > Figitidae > Leptopilina > Leptopilina myrica (nomen nudum). Next base: position 26,279,417 of record CM065459.1, on the reverse strand, counting down.
ATGCCAATTTTCACTATTTTCCGAAACAGCTTTTAAAACATTTCGAACTTTTTCTAACTTAGTTTTTGACGCCCTTTCGAATAAGTATAATTAAAATAAGAACAAATTTGAGTTTACTCTAAACACCATCGTCAATATTTGAAAACTAGGAAATCAAAGATTTAATGCTTATTTTTACCATTTTCCGAAAAAGCTTTTGGAACATTTCGAATTTTTCTGACTCTGTTTCTTGACGCCCTATCGAATGGTTATAATTATAATTAGAACAAATTTAAGTTTACTCTAAACACCATCGTCAATATTTGAAAACTAGCAAATCAAAGATTTAATGTTCATTTTCACAATTTTCCGAAACAGCTTTTGGAACATTTTGAACTCTTTCTGACTCAAATTCTTGACGCCCTTTCAAATGGGTGTAATTATAATTAGAACAAATTTGAGTTTACTCTAAACACCATAGTCAATATTTGAAAATTAGCAAATCAATTATTTAATGCTCATTTTCGCAATTTTTCGAAACAGCTTTTGGAACATTTCGAACTCTTTCTGACACAGTTTTTGACACCTTTTCGAATGGGTATAATTATAATTAGAACAAATTTGAGTTTACTCTAAACACCATCGTCAATATTTGAAAACTAGCAAATCAATGATTTAATGCTCATTTTCACAATTTTCCGAAACAGCTTTTGGAACATCTCGAACTCTTTCTGGCACAGTTTTTGACACCTTTTCGAATGGGTATAATTATAATTAGAACAAATTTGAGTTTACTCTAAACACCATCGTCAATATTTGAAAACTAGCAAATCAATGATTTAATGCTTATTTTAACCATTTTCCGAAAAAGCTTTTGGAACATTTCGAACTCTTTCTCACACAGTTTTTGACGCCCTTTTAAATGATTATAATTATCATTGGAATAAATTTGAATTTTACTTAAAACACTATCTTTAATATTTGAAAACTAGAAAATCAAAGTTGTAATGCTTCTTTTTACCATTTTCCCAAACAGATTTTAGAATATTTCGAACTCTTTCTGGCAAAGTTATTGACACCTTTTCGAATGGGTATAATTATAATTAGAACAAATTTGAGTTTACTCTAAACACCATCGTCAATATTTGAAAACTAGCAAATCAATGATTTAATGCTCATTTTCACAATTTTCCGAAACAGCTTTTGGAACATCTCGAACTCTTTCTGGCACAGTTTTTGACACCTTTTCGAATGGGTATAATTATAATTAGAACAAATTTGAGTTTACTCTAAACTCCATCGTCAATATTTGAAAACTAGCAAATCAATGATTTAATGCTCATTTTCACAATTTTCCGAAACAGCTTTTGGAACATTTTGAACTTTTTCTGAATCAGTCTCTTGACGCCCTTTTAAATCATTATAATTATGATTGGAATAAATTTGAATGTTACTTAAAACACCATCTTTAATATTTGAAAACTAGAAAATCAAAGTTGTAATGCTTCTTTTTACCATTTTCCGAAACAGATTTTACAACATTTCGAACTCTTTCTGGAACAGTTTATGACGCCTTTTCGAATGGGTATAATTATAATTAGAACAAATTTGAGTTTACTCTAAACACCATCGTCAATATTTGAAAACTAGCAAATCAATGATTTAATGCTTATTTTAACCATTTTCCGAAAAAGCTTTTGGAACATGTCGAACTTTTTCTGACTTAGTTTTTTGCCGTCTTTCAAATCATTATAATTATAATTGGAACATATTTGAATTTTTCTTAAAACACCATCTTTAATATTTGAAAACAAGAAAATCAAAGTTTTAATGCTTCTTTTTACCATTTTCCGAAACAGCTTTTGGAACATCTCGAACTCTTTCTGGCACAGTTTTTGACGCCTTTTCGAATGGGTATAATTGTAATTAGAACAAATTTGAGTTTACTCTATACACCATCGTCAATAATTGAAAACTAGTAAATCAATGATTTAATGCTCATTTTCACAATTTTCCGAAACAGCTTTTGGAACATTTCGAACTCTTTCTCACACAGTTTTTGACACCTTTTCGAATGGGTATAATTATGATTATATCAAATTTGAGTTTTTTCTAAACTCAATCGTCAATATTTGTAAACTAGCAAATCAATGATTTAATGCTCATTTTCACAATTTTCCGAAACAGCTTTTGGAACATCTAGAACTCTTTCTGGCACAGTTTTTGACACCTTTTTGAATGGGTATAATTATAATTAGAACAAATTTGAGTTTACTCTAAACACCATCGTCAATATTTGAAAACTAGCAAATCAATGATTTAATGCTCATTTTCACAATTTTCCGAAACAGCTTTTGGAACATTTCGAACTCTTTCTGACACAGTTTTTGACGCCCTTTCAAATGATTATAATTATAATTTGAAAAAAATTAAGTTTACTAAAAACACCATAGTTAATATTTGTTAACTAGAAAATTAAAGTTTTAATATTCATTTTTACCATTTTCCGAAAAAGCTTATGGAACATCTCGAACTCTTTCTGGCACAGTTTTTGACGCCCTTTTAAATCATTATAATTATGATTGGAATAAATTTGAATGTTACTTAAAACACCATCGTTAATAATTGAAAACTAGCAAATCAATGATTTAATGCTCATTTTCACAATTTTCCGAAACAGCTTTTGGAACATTTCGAACTCTTTCTCACACAGTTTTTGACACCTTTTCGAATGGGTATAATTATGATTATATCAAATTTGAGTTTTTTCTAAACTCAATCGTCAATATTTGTAAACTAGCAAATCAATGATTTAATGCTCATTTTCACAATTTTCCGAAACAGCTTTTGGAACATCTCGAACTCTTTCTGGCACAGTTTTTGACACCTTTTTGAATGGGTATAATTATAATTAGAACAAATTTGAGTTTACTCTAAACACCATCGTCAATATTTGAAAACTAGCAAATCAATGATTTAATGCTCATTTTCACAATTTTCAGAAACAGCTTTTGGAACATCTCGAACTCTTTCTGGCACAGTTTTTGACACCTTTTCGAATGGGTATAACTATAATTAGAACAAATTTGAGTTTACTCTAAACACCATCGTCAATATTTGAAAACTAGCAAATCAATGATTTAATGCTCATTTTCACAATTTTCCGAAACAGCTTTTGGAACATTTCGAACTCTTTCTGACACAGTTTTTGACGCCCTTTCAAATTATTATAATTATAATTTGAAAAAAATTAAGTTTACTAAAAACACCATAGTTAATATTTGTTAACTAGCAAATTAAAGTTTTAATATTCATTTTTATCATTTTCCGAAAAAGCTTATGGAACATCTCGAACTCTTTCTGGCACAGCTTTTGACGCCTTTTCGAATGGGTATAATTATAATTAGTACAAATTTGAGTTTACTCTATACACCATCGTCAATAATTGAAAACTAGCAAATCAATGATTTAATATTCATTTTTACCATTTTCCCAAAAAGCTTTTGGAACATTTCGAATTTTTCTGACTTAGTTTTTTGCCGTCTTTCAAATCATTATAATTAAAATTGGAACATATTTGAATTTTTCTTAATACACCATCTTTAATATTTGAAAACTAGAAAATCAAAGTTTTAATGCTTCTTTTTACCATTTTCCGAAACAGTTTTTAGAACATTTCGAACTCTTTCTGGCAAAGTTATTGACACCTTTTCGAATGGGTATAATTATGATTATATCAAATTTGAGTTTACTCTATACACCATCGTCAATAATTGAAAACTAGCAAATCAATGATTTAATGCTCATTTTCACAATTTTCCGAAACAGCTTTTGGAACATCTCGAACTCTTTCTGGCACAGTTTTTGACACCTTTTCGAATGGGTATAATTATGATTATATCAAATTTGAGTTTACTCTATACACCATCGTCAATAATTGAAAACTAGCAAATCAATGATTTAATGCTCATTTTCACAATTTTCCGAAACAGCTTTTGGAACATCTCGAACTCTTTCTGGCACAGTTTTTGACACCTTTTCGAATGGGTATAATTATAATTAGAACAAATTTGAGTTTACTCTAAACACCATCGTCAATATTTGAAAACTAGCAAATCAATGATTTAATGCTCATTTTCAAAATTTTCCGAAACAGCTTTTGGAACATTTTGAACTTTTTCTAAATCAGTCTCTTGACGCCCTTTTAAATCATTATAATTATGATTGGAATAAATTTGAATGTTACTTAAAACACCATCGTTAATAATTGAAAACTAGCAAATCAATGATTTAATGCTCATTTTTACAATTTTCCGAAACAGCTTTTGGAACATTTCGAACTCTTTCTGACACAGTTTTTGACGCTTTTTCAAATGATCATAATTATAATTTGAAAAAAATTGAGTTTACTAAAAACACCATAGTAATTATTTGTTAACTAGCAAATTAAAGTTTTAATATTCATTTTTACCATTTTCCGAAAAAGCTTTTGGAACATTTCGAATTTTTCTGACTTAGTTTTTTGCCGTGTTTCAAATCATTATAATTAAAATTGGATCAAATTTGAATTTTTCTTAAAACACCATCTTTAATATTTGAAAACTAAAAAATCAAAGTTTTAATGCTTCTTTTTACCATTTTCCGAAACAGCTTTTGGAACATCTCGAAATCTTTCTGGCACAGTTTTGACACCTTTTCGAATGGGTATAATTATGATTAGAACAAATTTGAGTTTACTCTAAACTCCATCGTCAATATTTGAAAACTAGCAAATCAATGATTTAATGCTCATTTTCACAATTTTCCGAAACAGCTTTTGGAACATCTCGAACTCTTTCTGGCACAGTTTTTGACACCTTTTCTAATGGGTATAACTATAATTAGAACAAATTTGAGTTTACTCTAAACACCATCGTCAATATTTGAAAACTAGCAAATCAATGATTTAATGCTCATTTTCACAATTTTCCGAAACAGCTTTTGGAACATTTTGAACTTTTTCTGAATCAGTCTCTTGATGCCCTTTTAAATCATTATAATTATGATTGGAATAAATTTGAATGTTACTTAAAACACCATCTTTAATATTTGCAAACTATAAAATCAAAGTTTTAATGCTTCTTTTTACCATTTTCCGAAACAGCTTTTGGAACATTTCGAACACTTTCTGACACAGTTTTTGACGCCCTTTCAAATTATTATAATTATAATTTTAAAAAAATTAAGTTTACTTAAAACACCATAGTAATTATTTGTTAACTAGCAAATTAAAGTTTTAATATTCATTTTTACAATTTTCCGAAAAAGCTTTTGGATTATTTCGAATTTTTCTGACTTAGTTTTTTGCCGTCTTTCAAATCATTATAATTATAATTGGAACATATTTGAATTTTACTTAAAACACCATCTTTAATATTTGAAAACTAGAAAATCAAAGTTGTAATGCTTCTTTTTACCATTTTCCGAAACAGATTTTACAACATTTCGAACTCTTTCTGGCACAGTTTATGACACCTTTTCGAATGGGTATAATTATGATTATATCAAATTTGAGTTTACTCTAAACTCAATCGTCAATATTTGAAAACTAGCAAACCAATGATTTAATGCTCATTTTCACAATTTTCCGAAACAGCTTTTGGAACATCTCGAACTCTTTCTGGCACAGTTTTTGACACCTTTTCGAATGGGTATATATATAATTAGAACAAATTTGAGTTTACTCTAAACACCATCGTCAATATTTGAAAACTAGCAAATCAATAATTTAATGCTCATTTTCACAATTTTCCGAAACAGCTTTTGGAACATTTCGAACTCTTTCTGACACAGTTTTTGACGCCCTTTCAAATGATTATAATTATAATTTGAAAAAAATTAAGTTTACTAAAAACACCATAGTTAATATTTTTTAACTAGCAAATTAAAGTTTTAATATTCATTTTTACCATTTTCCGAAAAAGCTTATGGAACATCTCGAACTCTTTCTGGCACAGCTTTTGACGCCTTTTCGAATGGGTATAATTATAATTAGTACAAATTTGAGTTTACTCTATACACCATCGTCAATAATTGAAAACTAGCAAATTAATGTATTAATATTCATTTTTACCATTTTCACAAAAAGCTTTTGGAACATTTCGAATTTTTCTGACTTAGTTTTTTGCCGTCTTTCAAATCATTATAATTAAAATTGGAACATATTTGAATTTTTCTTAATACACCATCTTTAATATTTGAAAACTAGAAAATCAAAGTTTTAATGCTTCTTTTTACCATTTTCCGAAACAGTTTTTAGAACATTTCGAACTCTTTCTGGCAAAGTTATTGACACCTTTTCGAATGGGTATAATTATAATTAGAACAAATTTGAGTTTACTCTAAACACCATCGTCAATATTTGAAAACTAGCAAATCAATGATTTAATGCCTTTTTTAACCATTTTCCGAAAAAGCTTTTGGAACATGTCGAACTTTTTCTGACTTAGTTTTTTGCCGTCTTTCAAATCATTATAATTATAATTGGAACATATTTGAATTTTACTTAAAACACCATCTTTAATATTTGAAAACTAAAAAATCAAAGTTTTAATGATTCTTTTTACCATTTTCCGAAACAGCTTTTGGAACATCTCGAACTCTTTCTGGCACAGTTTTGACACCTTTTCGAATGGGTATAATTATGATTATATCAAATTTGAGTTTACTCTAAACTCCATCGTCAATATTTGAAAACTAGCAAATCAATGATTTAATGCTCATTTTCACAATTTTCCGAAACAGCTTTTGGAACATTTTGAACTTTTTCTGAATCAGTCTTTTGACGCCCTTTTAAATTATTATAATTATAATTTTAAAAAAATTGAGTTTACTAAAAACACCATAGTAATTATTTGTTAACTAGCAAATTAAAGTTTTAATATTCATTTTTACCATTTTCCGAAAAAGCTTTTGGATTATTTCGAATTTTTCTGACTTAGTTTTTTGCCGTCTTTCAAATCATTATAATTATAATTGGAACATATTTGAATTTTACTTAAAACACCATCTTTAATATTTGAAAACTAGAAAATCAAAGTTGTAATGCTTCTTTTTACCATTTTCCGAAACAGATTTTACAACATTTCGAACTCTTTCTGGCACAGTTTATGACACCTTTTCGAATGGGTATAATTATGATTATATCAAATTTGAGTTTACTCTAAACTCAATCGTCAATATTTGAAAACTAGCAAACCAATGATTTAATGCTCATTTTCACAATTTTCCGAAACAGCTTTTGGAACATCTCGAACTCTTTCTGGCACAGTTTTTGACACCTTTTCGAATGGGTATATATATAATTAGAACAAATTTGAGTTTACTCTAAACACCATCGTCAATATTTGAAAACTAGCAAATCAATAATTTAATGCTCATTTTCACAATTTTCCGAAACAGCTTTTGGAACATTTCGAACTCTTTCTGACACAGTTTTTGACGCCCTTTCAAATGATTATAATTATAATTTGAAAAAAATTAAGTTTACTAAAAACACCATAGTTAATATTTTTTAACTAGCAAATTAAAGTTTTAATATTCATTTTTACCATTTTCCGAAAAAGCTTATGGAACATCTCGAACTCTTTCTGGCACAGCTTTTGACGCCTTTTCGAATGGGTATAATTATAATTAGTACAAATTTGAGTTTACTCTATACACCATCGTCAATAATTGAAAACTAGCAAATTAATGTATTAATATTCATTTTTACCATTTTCACAAAAAGCTTTTGGAACATTTCGAATTTTTCTGACTTAGTTTTTTGCCGTCTTTCAAATCATTATAATTAAAATTGGAACATATTTGAATTTTTCTTAATACACCATCTTTAATATTTGAAAACTAGAAAATCAAAGTTTTAATGCTTCTTTTTACCATTTTCCGAAACAGTTTTTAGAACATTTCGAACTCTTTCTGGCAAAGTTATTGACACCTTTTCGAATGGGTATAATTATAATTAGAACAAATTTGAGTTTACTCTAAACACCATCGTCAATATTTGAAAACTAGCAAATCAATGATTTAATGCCTTTTTTAACCATTTTCCGAAAAAGCTTTTGGAACATGTCGAACTTTTTCTGACTTAGTTTTTTGCCGTCTTTCAAATCATTATAATTATAATTGGAACATATTTGAATTTTACTTAAAACACCATCTTTAATATTTGAAAACTAAAAAATCAAAGTTTTAATGATTCTTTTTACCATTTTCCGAAACAGCTTTTGGAACATCTCGAACTCTTTCTGGCACAGTTTTGACACCTTTTCGAATGGGTATAATTATGATTATATCAAATTTGAGTTTACTCTAAACTCCATCGTCAATATTTGAAAACTAGCAAATCAATGATTTAATGCTCATTTTCACAATTTTCCGAAACAGCTTTTGGAACATTTTGAACTTTTTCTGAATCAGTCTCTTGACGCCCTTTTAAATCATTATAATTATGATTGGAATAAATTTGAATGTTACTTAAAACACCATCGTTAATAATTGAAAACTAGCAAATCAATGATTTAATGCTCATTTTTACAATTTTCCGAAACAGCTTTTGGAACATTTCGAACTCTTTCTGACACAGTTTTTGACGCTTTTTCAAATGATCATAATTATAATTTGAAAAAAATTGAGTTTACTAAAAACACCATAGTAATTATTTGTTAACTAGCAAATTAAAGTTTTAATATTCATTTTTACCATTTTCCGAAAAAGCTTTTGGAACATTTCGAATTTTTCTGACTTAGTTTTTTGCCGTGTTTCAAATCATTATAATTAAAATTGGATCAAATTTGAATTTTTCTTAAAACACCATCTTTAATATTTGAAAACTAAAAAATCAAAGTTTTAATGCTTCTTTTTACCATTTTCCGAAACAGCTTTTGGAACATCTCGAAATCTTTCTGGCACAGTTTTGACACCTTTTCGAATGGGTATAATTATGATTAGAACAAATTTGAGTTTACTCTAAACTCCATCGTCAATATTTGAAAACTAGCAAATCAATGATTTAATGCTCATTTTCACAATTTTCCGAAACAGCTTTTGGAACATCTCGAACTCTTTCTGGCACAGTTTTTGACACCTTTTCTAATGGGTATAACTATAATTAGAACAAATTTGAGTTTACTCTAAACACCATCGTCAATATTTGAAAACTAGCAAATCAATGATTTAATGCTCATTTTCACAATTTTCCGAAACAGCTTTTGGAACATTTTGAACTTTTTCTGAATCAGTCTCTTGACGCCCTTTTAAATCATTATAATTATGATTGGAATAAATTTGAATGTTACTTAAAACACCATCTTTAATATTTGCAAACTATAAAATCAAAGTTTTAATGCTTCTTTTTACCATTTTCCGAAACAGCTTTTGGAACATTTCGAACACTTTCTGACACAGTTTTTGACGCCCTTTCAAATTATTATAATTATAATTTTAAAAAAATTAAGTTTACTTAAAACACCATAGTAATTATTTGTTAACTAGCAAATTAAAGTTTTAATATTCATTTTTACAATTTTCCGAAAAAGCTTTTGGAACAATTCGAATTTTTCTGACTTAGTTTTTTGCCGTCTTTCAAATCATTATAATTAAAATTGGAACATATTTGAATTTTTCTTAATACACCATCTTTAATATTTGAAAACTAGTAAATCAAAGTTTTAATGCTTCTTTTTACCATTTTCCGAAACAGTTTTTAGAACATTTATAACTCTTTCTGGCAAAGTTATTGACACCTTTTCGAATGGGTATAATTATAATTAGAACAAATTTGAGTTTACTCTAAACACCATCGTCAATATTTGAAAACTAGCAAATCAATGATTTAATGCCTTTTTTAACCATTTTCCGAAAAAGCTTTTGGAACATGTCGAACTTTTTCTGACTTAGTTTTTTGCCGTCTTTCAAATCATTATAATTATAATTGGAACATATTTGAATTTTACTTAAAACACCATCTTTAATATTTGAAAACTAAAAAATCAAAGTTTTAATGATTCTTTTTACCATTTTCCGAAACAGCTTTTGGAACATCTCGAACTCTTTCTGGCACAGTTTTGACACCTTTTCGAATGGGTATAATTATGATTATATCAAATTTGAGTTTACTCTATACACCATCGTCAATAATTGAAAACTAGCAAATCAATGATTTAATGCTCATTTTCACAATTTTCCGAAACAGCTTTTGGAACATCTCGAACTCTTTCTGGCACAGTTTTTGACACCTTTTCGAATGGGTATAATTATAATTAGAACAAATTTGAGTTTACTCTAAACACCATCGTCAATATTTGAAAACTAGCAAATCAATGATTTAATGCTCATTTTCAAAATTTTCCGAAACAGCTTTTGGAACATTTTGAACTTTTTCTAAATCAGTCTCTTGACGCCCTTTTAAATCATTATAATTATGATTGGAATAAATTTGAATGTTACTTAAAACACCATCGTCAATAATAGAAAACTAGCAAATCAATGATTTAATGCTCATTTTTACAATTTTCCGAAACAGCTTTTGGAACATTTCGAACTCTTTCTGACACAGTCTTTGACGCTTTTTCAAATGATCATAATTATAATTTGAAAAAAATTGAGTTTACTAAAAACACCATAGTAATTATTTGTTAACTAGCAAATTAAAGTTTTAATATTCATTTTTACCATTTTCCGAAAAAGCTTTTGGAACATTTCGAATTTTTCTGACTTAGTTTTTTGCCGTCTTTCAAATCATTATAATTAAAATTGGAACAAATTTGAATTTTTCTTAAAACACCATCTTTAATATTTGAAAACTAAAAAATCAAAGTTTTAATGCTTCTTTTTACCATTTTCCGAAACAGCTTTTGGAACATCTCGAAATCTTTCTGGCACAGTTTTGACACCTTTTCGAATGGGTATAATTATGATTAGAACAAATTTGAGTTTACTCTAAACTCCATCGTCAATATTTGAAAACTAGCAAATCAATGATTTAATGCTCATTTTCACAATTTTCTGAAACAGCTTTTGGAACATCTCGAACTCTTTCTGACACAGTTTTTGACACCTTTTCGAATGGGTATAACTATAATTAGAACAAATTTGAGTTTACTCTAAACACCATCGTCAATATTTGAAAACTAGCAAATCAATGATTTAATGCTCAATTTCACAATTTTCCGAAACAGCTTTTGGAACATTTTGAACTTTTTCTGAATCAGTCTCTTGACGCTCTTTTAAATCATTATAATTATGATTGGAATAAATTTGAATGTTACTTAAAACACCATCTTTAATATTTGCAAACTAAAAAATCAAAGTTTTAATGCTTCTTTTTACCATTTTCCGAAACAGCTTTTGGAACATCTCGAAATCTTTCTGGCACAGTTTTGACACCTTTTCGAATGGGTATAATTATAATTAGAACGAATTTAAGTTTACTCTATACACCATCGTCAATAATTGAAAACTAGCAAATCAATGATTTAATGCTCATTTTTACAATTTTCCGAAACAGCTTTTGGAACATTTCGAACACTTTCTAAATCAGTCTCTTGACGCCCTTTTAAATCATTATAATTATGATTGGAATAAATTTGAATGATACTTAAAACACCATCGTCAATAATTGAAAACTAGCAAATCAATGATTTAATGCTCATTTTTACAATTTTCCGAAACAGCTTTTGGAACATTTCGAACTCTTTCTGACACAGTCTTTGACGCTTTTTCAAATGATCATAATTATAATTTGAAAAAAATTGAGTTTACTAAAAACACCATAGTAATTATTTGTTAACTAGCAAATTAAAGTTTTAATATTCATTTTTACCATTTTCCGAAAAAGCTTTTGGAACATTTCGAATTTTTCTGACTTAGTTTTTTGCCGTCTTTCAAATCATTATAATTAAAATTGGAACAAATTTGAATTTTTCTTAAAACACCATCTTTAATATTTGAAAACTAAAAAATCAAAGTTTTAATGCTTCTTTTTACCATTTTCCGAAACAGCTTTTGGAACATCTCGAAATCTTTCTGGCAAAGTTATTGACACCTTTTCGAATGGGTATAATTATGATTAGAACAAATTTGAGTTTACTCTAAACTCCATCGTCAATATTTGAAAACTAGCAAATGAATGATTTAATGCTCATTTTCACAATTTTCCGAAACATTTCTTTAAAAGTTCTACGATTGTACACTCAGATGCATTAATGCTGTCTTTCCGGTTCAAGGGAATTTTGAAAAGTCGTGTCATTTCTATCAAATATTCTTAGTTCGTAACATACGAATGTTTTCATATGGCATGAATTAAAAACATTTTGATAGAAATCATACGACTTTGCAAAATACTGTAAAACCGGAAGGACAGCATTAATGCATCTGAGTGTAGCTCCTTTCTGTTTTTAAAATTTTTACGTTTTTAAATTGAAATAGATGGTCATTCTCATGTGAGTGCTTTACAAGCGCTGACTTCTGTTGGTCACGTTCACAATCTTTCCAATGTTCTTTCACCCGATCTTTCAAATATCTCTCAGTATGACCACTACCACAATCGCAAGGAATACTATATACAACATGTGAGTATGTATGTCAATTTCAATTCAGAAGTTTGCGTTAAAAATAAAATTTCAGTCATTTATGGTTTAGTTGATAGAGCTATTAAATTATCCAACATTAGTTTTCAGGCAGAAAATTTAAAATTGATTTTTAATATACTTAAAGAGAATGATTTTCCAGGACAATTCATAAAAAAGTATGTAAATATTAGACTTCTGTCTCTTAATTCTAATATAAACAATGTTCCGAGGAGGACAGACTTTGATTCAAGGAACATGGTCGTTTTACCCTATAGTAAAGACTTATCTTGTTTTTTAAGAATATTTATAACGCTTTCGGCATCAGAGTGGATTTCTCTTATGATAAAGATCCTTATAATTGTTTTATTAAAAATAAGGATTTAACACCCTTCGATTTAAAATCACATGTTGTATATAGTATTCCTTGCGAATGTGGTAGTGTATACATTGGTCATACTGAGAGATATTTGAAAGATCGGGTGAAAGAACATAGGAAAGATTGTGAACGTGACCAACAGAAGTCAGCGCTTGTAAAGCACTGACATTAGAATGAACATCTATTTCAATTTAAAACGTAAAAATTTTAAAAACAGAAAGGAGCTACAACATGTGACTAATAAAAAAGAGGAAGTTTTTTCCTCTCTTTGTGGTTTTTTAAATCTTATTTTCGTTTTTAATTTATAATATTTTTTGTTGGCAATTAAATGTTTTTCATAAAAAACAAAAGTTTATAAGATTATGTGCAATAATTGTTTTTTACTCGTGTTTTGGTAAGTGTTGGAGGTTAACTCTTATAAGAACCGAAAGTTTTTGTGAAAGGAGGGTTTTTTTTATCTTTTTCCTTTTTCGCAGAACATTATCTAAGGAGGCTCTGCGTCGCGGAGCTAAAGCTCATTATTATTATTAAATATTTTTTACGATCAGACGAATAAAATATGACAAAAATACATCTTTGACTATTGAAATATGTCAAAATGTTCGTAAACTAATGCCCTATCAATTTCAAAGTGGCAGAATCTAAAATTCAAAATGGCGTTCTCACTGCCTCACCTGAAAAACACAAAAATCCAAAAAAAGAAAGTATAATTATCAATTATTCTCAATAAACGGTACAATAATGATTGGTCATGACATATTTTGATGTTTTCGGGGTTGCTAATAACGAAACCCGTGTCAGTTTTTCCAAATTCAAAATGGCTGATCCAATATAGCGGATATTCTTTTAAAATTTGTTAAAAATTTATTTAATTCACTCGAAACTTGTCCCTCAGGGGTTTTCGGGGTAGCTGACGACGAATCCGATGTCAGTTTTTCAAAATTCAAAATGGCGGATCCAATATAGCCGATAATTTTTGAAATTTGTTTTATTCGCTTGAAACTTGTCACTCGAGGGTTTTTAGAGTCGCTGATGACGAATCCGATGTCATTTTTTCAAAATTCAAAATGGCGGATTCAATATGGCGGATAATTTTTGAAATTTTTTTTATTCGTTTGAAACTTGTCACTCGGGGGTTTTTGGAGTCGCTGATGACGAATCCGATGTCAGTTTTCAAAATTCAAAATAGCGGATCCAATATGGCGGATAGTTTAAAAAAAAATTGTTTTATTCGTTTGAAACTTGTCACTCGGGGGGTTTTGGGGTCGCTGATAACGAATACGATGTCAGTTTTCAAAATTCAAAATAGCAAATCCAATATGGTGGATAGTTTTTGAAATTTTTTTTATTTGTTTGAAACTTGTAATTTGGGGAGTTTTTAGGGGCAAATAACCACATTCAAAATACTCAGCTTTTCTTTTACATCAAACAACAGCACGAAAGAGTGAAGCGAAAACATGCAAGGTGATTTTCTCAGGCACCTGCTGTAACAAAAATCAGAGCTGCTCACTCTTTTATTGTAACGCCAGAAAGACAGTTGAAAATATTCAGATATTTAAATACACCCCAAACGATTGCAGTTATGCAGTATTAAAATACAATTAGAAAGGTTGGGTTGTATTATATAAATTTATTTGAATCAGCCTTTTTTAAAGCCAACAAATTATCGAAAATGTCCAAATTATAACAATTATAACAATCAGCCTTTTTTAAAGCTACAAAATTCTTAATCAATTGGCATTTTTAAAAGCGCCCAAATACTTACATTAGATTCGCTGTTTAAAATTTTAAAAATATGTCATTAGATTCATAATCACTGACCTCGAAAATACTACAAAATCAAATTATAAGCAAATTCAATAAATTTTTAAGATTTCATTCGCCATACTCTATCCGACATTTTCAATTTTGAAAAACTGATATCGGATTCGTCATCAGCAACTCTAAAATCCCTCGAGTGACAAGTTTCAAACGAATAAAAAAAATTTTCAAAAATTATCCGCCATATTGAGTCCGCCATTTTGAGTTGTAAAAATATGACATCGGATTCGTCATCAGCGACTCCAAAAACCCCCGAGTGACAAGTTTTAAGCGAATAAAAAAAAATTTCAAAAATTATAGGCCATATTGGATCCGCCATTTTGAATTTTGAAAAACTGACATCGGATTCGTCGTCAGCTACCCCGAAAACCCCTGAGGGACAAGTTTTAAGCGAATTAAATAAATTATCAAAAAATTTTGAAAAAATATCCGCCATTATGAATTTGAAAAAACTGACACGGGATTCGTTATTAGCGACCCCGAAAACATTAACATATGTCATGCCTAATCATTATTGTACCGTTTTTTGAGAGTAATTGATAATTATATTTTCTTTTTTTGGATTTTGGTGTTTTTCAGGTGAGGCAGTGAGGACGCCATTTTTGTCACGTGATCAAGGTGGAGAAAAATTTTCCTCCAATCGTAGCAAAACTTGGGGCTTTTGTAGTACTCATAGATAGTAATTTTTCGTGAAAATATTTTTTTACCTAGTCCAATATTTTCAGAGGGGGAGGGGGTTAAATTTTTGTGTTTTTCAGTACAATGCTTATTTCAATAATTTTTTACTCTTAAACAATTAAACATACAAATTTGACAAAGTACATTTTGGAAAGGTTTTTTCATGCTCTTTCGATTGGAAATAAGAATTTTGAAAAAAAAAATTTTTGACCCAAAAAAATCAAAATTATAAATAAATTTCAATTTTTGGGGGAGAAAGACCCAATTTTTTTTTTTTTTTAAACGAAAGCTGAGGTTTTTTCCTAAAAGGACATATAAATGGTAAAGTGGGACTAGAATGTTTAAACATTGAAAAAAAGAATTTTTTCCTAAACGGAGCTTAAAACCGGGTTTTGAGCGCTCCAGCGAGTAGAAAACTCTTTTTTTCAATGTTTAAACATTCTAGTCCCACTTTACCATTTATATGTCCTTTTAGGAAAAAACCTCAGCTTTCGTTTAAAAAAAAAAAAAAATTGGGTCTTTCTCCCCCAAAAATTGAAATTTATTTTTAATTTTGATTTTTTTGGGTCAAAAATTTTTTTTTCAAAATTCTTATTTCTAATCCAAAGAGCATGAAAACACCTTTCAAAAATGTACTTTGTCCAATTTGTATGTTTAATTGTTTAAGAGTAAAAAATTATTGAAATAAACATTGCACCAAAAGACCCCTTGATCACTTGACGCGGAATCCCCCATATATTCTTGTTGCATATTTAAGAAGTTTTCCTTAAAATTAGAATGTAATTTTTTAAGTCAAGTTGATTGATGAATGACGAATTCTGTGTGGGTTTTTACAATTTCAATTATTTGAGTTTTGCATGAATGCTTTGAGGACTTGCAGTGTTCTTTTTACATTTACTAAATTTTCAATGTTTTTTGAAATGTCTTCGAAAACGGCTATTTTCTGCTTGTAATTTTAAAAATTTCAATCGCAATTTACGGAAAAAATATTAAAATTATTAAGAAAGTATATAATATTTTTTGTCTTATTTTTTTACAATTATTATGTTTGTCTAAATAAATTTTCAATCAACTCTCATTTGTATACATATAACTTTGTCTCTATGTTTTCTCTATATAGCGTAGCACTATATAGCGCCGTCTCCAATCGTAATCCCCCTACTGGCCTACTGAAATAAATGCATTACGTGGTAACAGAGAATTAAAAAGTAGTAGCAAAATAAAAAATCTTATGCCAATAATCGACAGCGATGGACTACTAAGGGCAAATGGACGTACCAAACATATGACAAAGGAAATCATTGAAAGTCAGCCGGTAATTTTAGATGGAAATCATGCAATAACAAAATTATTATTTGAAGATTATCACAAAAATATGATGCATGGAAATCATAATGCTGTTTTAAACGAAGTCCAATGCAAATAACGAAAGGTCAAAGGCATGAAAAAAGATGGGGAGTTCTGTTCACTTGTTTGTCAATAAGAGCTATCGATTTAGAAATAGTTCATTCACTGACAACAGATTCCGCGATAATTGCACTTCGAAGAATGATGTCTCGACGAGGGCAGCCGGAGGTTATTTACTCCGTCAATGAAACTAACTTTAGGGAATCAAACAATGAAATAAGAAGAGAAATACTAGCTATGGATGCAGAAAATCAAAAACATCAATCCTCAAGACGCTTCAAATATGGGGAAGCAAGGGAGGTTGATAAGAGCAGTAAAAGTATTACTAATGATAGTTCTAAAAGAACAAACTCACGAGAGGAAGTCCTTCAAACCCTCTTTGCTGAGGTGGAACATTGTGTCAATTTGCGTCCACTTACTCACGTATCATTGGACCAAATGGATGGAGAGGAGTTAACGCCTAATCATTTTTTAATCGGTGCATCGTCTGGAAGTAGATTGTGTGCAAGATTTCAAGTAATCACGGAGTGAAACCGCTCACAATGGAAAATGGCTGAAAGTCTCGCTGATTCTTTTTAGAAACAATGGCTTCGTGAATATCTACCAACGTTGATACCTAGAACGAAATGGACAAAAGAAAGTGCACCAATGCAACTAGTTGATGTCGTACTAATTGAAAATCGATTAGAAGCCAGAAATTCCTGGCCAAGGGGAATAATTAAAAAGGTACATCCAGGACCTAATGGACGCATTCGAGTGATATCACTCAGAACAAGAAAAGGAATAATAATACGACCAGAAAGTAAATTAATTTCACTCGTTAAAGAACAAGTACAAATATCTTAATTCTTGTACGGGGGGAGGATTGCTAAAAACAAAAATTAAATTGATTAAATTTGTTCATTAAAAAAAGGTTAGTAATATTTGTAAGTAAAGGTTTGAAATTTGTATGGTTGAATTATTGCTGTGATGTTGAATAAAAATATGTATATATACATAAGTATATGTCGTTCTAATATATTTTTGAAATATAAATTGTTAAAAATTAATAAAGGAAAATTGTCGGAGGACGTTTTCTGAAACAGAGTCGTCTTTCAAAATTTGACGAAAGAAGATGGGTAATAACCAAGAAGACTAGAGACAGGAGGGCTAACTCGGCTGTTTTCTCACTCACAGCAGTAGGTTAGAATTAGTGGGATTATGAAGGCATGGTTAGATTGCGCCAAATATCTTGTTTCGGTTCTACACATCTCGCACACACTTACGTTATTATCTATATTAATCTCCGTATTGTTTCACTTATTCTGTCCGCAAGAATTCCGTCTGCATTCCTGCTGTGTTTTTGATGACAGAGAAAAGTTGGAGAGAGAGAAGTTAGAAAGTAACGCCTTTTCCCATTGGTTAAAAACAAAGTTTCCTGTTTTCTCATTGGCTTTTTATCTATTCAACAATTCGAAGTTGAAAAATGTATTTTATTTATTTAAAATGTAATATTTTTCTTATTTGATTTATTTTTTTTATTCTTAACTAAATACAATTAATTTTCTTTTTGTGTTCTTTACTTAATTATTATTAATAATAATCTTGGTATTTTTCATTAATTCTGTCCGCAGTTTAAAGTTAGTTTTTGTAAATGCTATTGTTATTTTTTCGTTTTCAAAATACTTTGCTTAGCACATCAAAATTATACAGTTTTTCGATTTGTCAATATCAAAATTTTTATTGTTTAAGAAGAAAGAAGGTTAAAAGATATTGTTTTAATAAAAAAAGGTAAGAAATTTTCATAATATTGATTTATAAATTTTATATATTTTTTTAATTATTAATTTCTTTTGAAATAAACAATTGTGAAATTTTTGTTTTTTAATTACAATTTTTAACAATTTTTTTTTCCATTTTAAATTATTAAAAAAATGTGTAGGTAGGATTTGTGTATTTCATAATTACAATTTTTATTTTGTTATGTATATAAAGATGTTTTATGTTTTACTAGCTAAAAAACACTCAAGTATTTTTTCATTCTAATGATAATAGATATATAATAATATAATAATCTAATCTATTCACAATTCACATTTTTTTTATTAAAAAACAAAATATATTATTTCATTATTACATAATACTAAATAATTAATTCTTTTTATTTATTAATCAATATTTATTAAAAAAAATTGTGATAAATAAATAGAAAATTGTGTAAAAAATACTACAAATTTTGTAAAAACAATATGATTGTCAAAATTAATTACAAAATGAAAGTTTTTTTTAATAAATCGTCGCTTGGGGGCAGCAACATGCCGAGTCAGCTAAACGGTGAAAAAGATGCCGTTTCAAAAAGAAAAGTGAAAATCATGCCATTTCACGAAAGCGCTGAGAAACATACCTTCTTCAAACGAAAGGTGAAGAACATGCCTTTTCAACCGTTAATATTTTATATTCATATTATATTAATAATATTATATTAATTATAAACAATTAAGGATTAATTAATTAATTTAATTAATTGATTAGTTTATAATTATTAATATTATTATAATAATTATTTATTTATTTAATATTATATTTAATATTAACGGTTGAAAAGGCATGTTCTTCACCGTTCGTTTGAAGAAGGTATGTTTCTCAGCGCTTTCGCGAAATGGCATGTTTTACACTTTTCTTTTTGAAACGACATCCTTTTCACCGTTTAGCTGAGTCTGCATGTTGCTGCCCCCAAGCGACGAAATGTTGATGGAGAAATATAAATAGTTCAAATTACTTTATTTTTTATTCGATTTTAAATAAAGAAATAGAAATTATGCAAATTTTTTTACTAATTTTTAGATGAAATAAATTCTTATTATTTATTAATCAACATTTATTTAAAAAATTGTGATAAATAAACAGAAAATTATGCAAAAAATACTACAAATTTTGTAAAAACAATATGATTGTCAAAATTAATTACAAAATGAAAGTTTTTAAAAAAATATTGATGGAGATATATAAATAGTTCAAATTACTTTATTTTTTATTCGATTTTAACGGCGTTGCAGGTCCAGAACTAGTTAGTGTTGCCAACCCACATCCCCTACTTTCCTGTATTTTTCCACTTTGATCACTTTTTTAAAAAAAACTAAGCACTTAATCGAAAAAGTGGGCCTTTACCCGCAACATAAATTTAATAAAGAATTAGTAAAAATTTATTTTGTATCGATACGATCCCCTTGATCTGGGGATAAAATGGCCGCACAACAGAAAAGTGGAGTAAAGCGGGTTGCCTACGTAAAGGCATAACAGTATGATAAAACAGGGCAATAACTTTTATTTTGTTGAGAATGATTAAAACAATATTTGTCAATAATAAAAATTAATACAAAGGGCATAAATAAAGGGATTTTTGTTTATAACAATGTACATAATATAAAATATGTTAAATTAAAACGAAAAATATTAAAAACCTTTTTATTTTAATTTGAAAAAAAATTTTTTTTGATTAAAACAATATTTGGTAATAAAAAAATTAACACAAAGGGCATAAATAAAGGGATTTTTGTTTATAAAAATGTACATAATATAAAATATGTTAAATTAAAACCAAAAATATGAATAACATTTTTTTTAAATTTTGTTATTCATTAAAATAATTTTTTAAAATTATTAAAAATTACATTGTTAATTAATACCTCTATATGTACAATTCATTAAATTGTAATTAATAAAAATATGGAAAATGACAAATATGCAGAATTTTTCGTCCACGAGAAAACGCAGCTTAGCTCCCAAGCGTGAATTTTACAGGGCGAGTGATTGAAGTAGAAGCAGAACGAAAGAATGCATACAAAATAATGTTTTTAAAACGTTAATTGTCGAAAGTAATTGACTTTTACAAAATCGGTCTTTTGCATTTATTCAACAGTATATTACTTAATTTGAAGGTTTTGGAATAAAAAAGATAAATTATGCAAATTACTGTCCTCATTTGAAAAAAAATAATATTGTAGTAAATAGTATAAAAAATTATAGATATAAACAAATCAAAATCATGTAATATTTTTTCATTTCATTCTATGATAAGCCAAAGGTTTTTCATTCAAAGATTTCATGTAACAAATGCCAAAATGCGAGATTTTCTTATTTGTGTAAAAAAAATTGGAAAATTATTAAACAAAATTTTACGTATATTATTTTGTTAAAGAGTTTGTAATTATTTTTAAAAATAATAGTATTTATCACAAGAATGCAATTATTTAAAAATTTTTAAATTACTTAGACTCTTGTCAGAAATTCAATTATTTTCTAAAAATCTAACAAAAATTATGGTCTACATTTCCAATAACCTTTATAAATAAATAACAATAATCTTGGACAAAGTTTAATTATATTGAGGAATTTAAATAAAACTCATTACAAAATTCAATTATTTTCATAAATAATAGTATTCATCACAACAATTAAAATATTTTCAAAAATTTTAATAAACAAGTTGTATATCCAGA
Source organism: Leptopilina myrica (nomen nudum) (assembly GCA_032872475.1). Lineage (NCBI taxonomy): Eukaryota > Metazoa > Arthropoda > Insecta > Hymenoptera > Figitidae > Leptopilina > Leptopilina myrica (nomen nudum). The sequence goes on along the minus strand of CM065459.1, from coordinate 26,258,070 downwards.
TGTTCATTACATAAACATTTTGCTTCCTCCCCAGGCGGTACACGGTAACTATAAGGCATCAAAATGTTAACATCTACTGAAATCGATAACTAGAAGTTATCAAAATGGAAAGTGTGCCCGCTGGGTCTTTACGATAAGCAAAAAGTTGCTTCCTCGTGGAGGAAGCATTTATATTAAATTTAAAAAATAAAAAAAAATTGTAATAATAAAGTGAATTTTTCAATTTTAATTTTAATTAATTTTATAAATGTTAATAGAATATTCTTTTTATACATCAATCGATTCATCTTGATGAAAAGAATAAGAAAAACGAAAAAATGAAACTGTTTAAATTAAAAGTACGGTACTGTAAAATTAATGATATTCTACAAATTGTTTCTATAGTTCATCTATATATAGCAACAGAATAATTTATTGCTTCTTTGACATTATTCATTTGAAGCATCTAATAGATAAATTTGAAGAAAATGCGTGTAAATTTGAATCAAATGAAAAGTTGTTTGCTCCAAAGAAGCGCGCTTTTGAAAATGAAAGCATATGCTTTCGTTTCAATGAGTGGTGCTATAGCGGACTGTCTATAGCATATGCTATAAAAATAAGGACACTATGTATTTGAGACATTGATACGTGCTAAATTTATTAAAATACTTATCCACACATATTTATATGTTTATTAAACCTTTCGTTTTTGAGATTCTTATATAAAAAACTATTATTTAAATTGTTTTAAAGAATTAAGGACTAGTTAAATATAAATTCCCTTATTCACGAGAAAAATCTCCTGCACGGTATTTAACTACAAAGTAACTGCTCAATGTAAGAAGCGAATGTATTACATTGCAGCGCGGCGGTTCTCATCTATCACGAAAGTTAAGCACGTTTGGTCGCGGTTACTACATGGATGGGTGACCGATTGGGAACAGCGTATTTTTCAGACTCAAAAAATATAAAGTGTGTTTGAATGTGTATGTATGTGTGTTTGTCGTTGGAAAAAATGAAAAAAATAATAAAGATGTGTTTGTTAATGTGTAAAATTGAAAAAAATATGTATATATGAAGTGTTGTGTTAAAGGTGTGAGAATTAATTAGAGTATATAAAAAATATGTGAACAAAAATTTCATTTTTTCAATTTATCGTTCAATTTATCTTTAACCACATAAAAGAATTGACTTAACAGTATGGTGTTATTCAATCGATAGCAACAACTAAAAAATTAAAAGTACAAATTTTTGAATCATCAAAATGATGCTTTTAAATTTAAAAATTATAGTCATTGACTCAAAAGCATATACTGTTAAATTAAAAAATTTTGATCGTTGATTCAAAAGGAATACCTTCAAATTAACATAGTATGCTGTCAATTTAAGAAATATGCTTTTGTTTCAATGAAAGTGATACTATCGAATCATTAGAATCGGTGCTTTCAAAACAACAGCATATACGTTTGGCAGCCCGTTATGACACTATTCAATGAATCAAACTCATATGTCATTGATTCAACAGCATTTTTTTCTCCGTGTACCTTATATTGACCAATCGATTCGGCTTGGTGCAAATTTGAAAATTTTGTAAATTTAACGACTGCAAAGCTTCCTCACGAGGAAGCAAAATCATGTCAAAATTTCAATTATTTTCAAAAAAATTCTTATTTCGATGATTTTTAATATTCGACTAAGTTTATAAAATTTCCCAAAAGAATTTAATTATTAAACCAATGTTTTTTAAAAATTGTACAAAAACTTTCAATTTTTTTAAACAAATTTTTTTTACGTTAACGAGGGAACCAGCAGGGGCTTCACTCACAGCCCTTACGGATACCCATCTCAAAAATTTATCCAAGTTTCAATAAAAAATTTAGTTCAGAATGCATTAAATTACATTTCAAAGCACCCGAAATTGGATCCACCATTTTGATTTTTCTAAAACAAACCTCAGATTTGTAATCAGAGACCCGAAAAACCCCCTCTAGCGAGTTTGGTCAATTTAAATGAATAAATAAATGTATTCATCTAAGGGTTAATACATAGGGAAGAGTGGGGCAAGACGGGGTATTTAAGGTTTAAAACGCAAAAAAACCAAAATTATCGAATTCATTTTTTATTATTATTTTTAATTATCATCTTTGGAAATCATAGGCCAGACGTTGGGTCGAAAAAGTGCACAAAAATGCAACCTGAAAAGTCTCCGTGGTTTATTGTAGTAAATGACAACCAGTCATTTGAAAGCTATTTCCAAGCTCTACAACTTTCAATCACAATTTTTTCCTCTAAAATGTAACCCGTAGCGACGGTCATCGAAAAACCACGTTTTCCAAACTTTGACAATTGATTACACTATTTTTCGCAACTGATAATCGAGAGCAAACTCTGGGGCTTTTATGTGAAGCCCCCAAACTACAATAAACCACGGAGACTTTTCAGGTTGCATTTTTGTGCACTTTTTCGACCCAACGTCTGGCCTATGATACCCAAAGATGATAATTAAAAATAATAATGAAAAATGAATTCGATAATTTTCGTTTTTTGCGTTTTAAACCTTAAATGTATAAAAGAATATATTATTAACATTTATAAAATTAATTAAAATTGAAAAATTCACTTTATTATTACAATTTTTTTTTATTTTTTAAATTTAATATAAATGCTTCCTCCACGAGGAAGCAACTTTTTGCTTATCGTAAAGACCCAGCGGGCACACTTTCCTTTTTGATAACTTCTAGTTATCGATTTCAGTAGATGTTAACATTTTGATGCCTTTTAGTTACCGTGTACCGCCTGGGGAGGAAGCAAAATGTTTATGTAATGAACATCTGGATATACAGCTTGTTTATTAAAATTTTTGAAAATATTTTAATTGTTGTGATGAATACTATTATTTATGAAAATAATTGAATTTTGTAATGAGTTTTATTTAAATTCCTCAATATAATTAAACTTTGTCCAAGATTATTGTTATTTATTTATAAAGGTTATTGGAAATGTAGACCATAATTTTTGTTAGATTTTTAGAAAATAATTGAATTTCTGACAAGAGTCTAAGTAATTTAAAAATTTTTAAATAATTGCATTCTTGTGATAAATACTATTATTTTTGAAAATAATTACAAACTCTTTAACAAAATAATATACGTAAAATTTTGTTTAATAATTTTCCAATTTTTTTTACCCAAATAAGAAAATCTCGCATTTTGGCATTTGTTACATGAAATCTTTGAATGAAAAACCTTTGGCTTATCATAGAATGAAATGAAAAAATATTACATGATTTTGATTTGTTTATATCTATAATTTTTTATACTATTTACTACAATATTATTTTTTTTCAAATGAGGACAGTAATTTGCATAATTTATCTTTTTTATTCCAAAACCTTCAAATTAAGTAATATACTGTTGAATAAATGCAAAAGACCGATTTTGTAAAAGTCAATTACTTTCGACAATTAACGTTTTAAAAACATTATTTTGTATGCATTCTTTCGTTCTGCTTCTACTTCAATCACTCGCCCTGTAAAATTCACGCTTGGGAGCTAAGCTGCGTTTTCTCGTGGACGAAAAATTCTGCATATTTGTCATTTTCCATATTTTTATTAATTACAATTTAATGAATTGTACATATAGAGGTATTAATTAACAATGTAATTTTTAATAATTTTAAAAAATTATTTTAATGAATAACAAAATTTAAAAAAAATGTTTTTCATATTTTTGGTTTTAATTTAACATATTTTATATTATGTACATTTTTATAAACAAAAATCCCTTTATTTATGCCCTTTGTATTAATTTTTTTATTACCAAATATTGTTTTAATCAAAAAAATTTTTTTTCAAATTAAAATAAAAAGGTTTTTAATATTTTTCGTTTTAATTTAACATATTTTATATTATGTACATTGTTATAAACAAAAATCCCTTTATTTATGCCCTTTGTATTAATTTTTATTATTGACAAATATTGTTTTAATCATTCTCAACAAAATAAAAGTTATTGCCCTGTTTTATCATACTGTTATGCCTTTACGTAGGCAACCCGCTTTACTCCACTTTTCTGTTGTGCGGCCATTTTATCCCCAGATCAAAGGGATCGTATCGATACAAAATAAATTTTTACTAATTCTTTATTAAGTTTATGTTGCGGGTAAAGGCCCACTTTTTCGATTAAGTGCTTAGTTTTTTTTTAAAAAGTGATCAAAGTGGAATAATACAGGAAAGTAGGGGATGTGGGTTGGCAACACTAACCAGTTCTGGACCTGCAACGCCGTTAAAATCGAATAAAAAATAAAGTAATTTGAACTATTTATATATCTCCATCAATATTTTTTTAAAAACCATCAACATTTCGTCGCTTGGGGGCAGCAACATGCAGACTCAGCTAAACGGTGAAAAGGATGTCGTTTCAAAAAGAAAAGTGTAAAACATGCCATTTCGCGAAAGCGCTGAGAAACATACCTTCTTCAAACGAACGGTGAAGAACATGCCTTTTCAACCGTTAATATTAAATATAATATTAAATAAATAAATAATTATTATAATAATATTAATAATTATAAATTAATCAATTAATTAAATTAATTAATTAATCCTTAATTGTTTATAATTAATATAATATTATTAATATAATATGAATATAAAATATTAACGGTTGAAAAGGCATGTTCTTCACCTTTCGTTTGAAGAAGGTATGTTTCTCAGCGCTTTCGTGAAATGGCATGATTTTCACTTTTCTTTTTGAAACGGCATCTTTTTCACCGTTTAGCTGACTCGGCATGTTGCTGCCCCCAAGCGACGATTTATTAAAAAAAACTTTCATTTTGTAATTAATTTTGACAATCATATTGTTTTTACAAAATTTGTAGTATTTTTTGCACAATTTTCTATTTATTTATCACAATTTTTTTTAATAAATATTGATTAATAAATAAAAAGAATTAATTATTTAATATTTTTTAATAATATGCATTGAATTGAAGTCTTATTTATTTTTTAATAATTCTAAAATATAATTATTAAATTAAAAATCTATTGATTTTATTAAGTTTTTTGCTTTGCTGTACCAAGTTTTGAATTGGATTTAAAACAAAAAATATTTAGCATTTAAATTTAACTTTTAAAAATGAAGCAGGTGCTGGTAACAATTAAAATACATGAAATTTCTTTTATTCTTTCCTGTTAAAAAATAAGTGTTGTCAAATATTTTTTGTCGGACAAATCGAATTTCTATATTTTCTTTTATTTATTTCTAACAAAATATGAAAATAATTTTACAAAATGTTAATTGTTATTAAAAAAAGATTAAAAAGTGGAATAATTTCTTTATTTTTTAAACATAATCTTAAACAAAATTTTGATTTTTTTAGAGATAGATGATAATATAAATGTTTTGGCTTAATTAACTATTTTTTAGTAATTTCTTTTTAAAATTTAATACTGAAAATAAATAATAATAAAAATTGTATAGCTTTAATTAACTATAAATTGTATTCTGGGTCATTCCAGCGAAAATCGACTAGAGCTGGTTGCTCGAAGATTTTAAAAAATTCTGTAATTAATATATAATATTCTTTAGTAAAAGTAGATTATCTTTTAATGGTTTATTTCACTAAATACATTTTACATTCTTTTAAATAATTTTTTCAATTTTTAACTGGTTATGCAGTTTAACGTAGCCCATTTTTTGAAAACTCAGTATAAATCATTAAAAATAGAAATATAAATACTGATTTTTATTTTAATATACGTATGTTTGCTAAATTCATCTAAGTAATAAAAAATTATTTGAAAATATCTCACCAGAACAGTAAAATTAGAATTTTTTTTAATTTGCACAGTATGAAAAACATAATTTTCTTTTACTTATATCTTTTGTGGAGAAAAAGAAATTTTAACGAATCCTTTTAAGGAGGCAACCGCAGTTGTAACGTCAAATAATATACATTTTTCAAGAATTTTTTTCTTGTAAGGCATTAAACTTTTTTAAAAATCGATTTTTTTCTAAAAGTACATCATTTAGATTTGAGTTAACAAAAGAAAAAGTTAAAAATATTAAGAAGTTTCAAAGTTATATACCGTTAAAGTAACGTCCTGCCAAAAAAACAGAGTTTTGCGGTGACCAACACTATGAAAATCTGATTAGTCCGAAATTAAACATCGAAACGGATTTACTTTTATTGAAAGATTATCTAGTACTTAATGGAAGGATTTAAAAGGAAAAAAATATTTGAAAAAATGGTGACCTGCCAAAGTTGAACGTTCGATTTTTTTCTTTTTTCGTCAACTTTGGCAGGTCGCCATTATTTAAAAATATTTTTTTCCTTTTAAATCCTTCTATTAAGTACTACAACTGCGATTGCCCCCTTAAACTTGATTTCTTTTAAAATTATAAATTTATTTTTATTGGAATTAAAGGTTTGTAACAAAATTTTGGTTGATAATCCAAAATGATATATTTTCTTTATTTATTATAAAAAATTTTTTTAATTATATTACAGAATGTTAAATTGTATTGAGAAAAAGGTAAAAAAATTTGAATAATTTCTTTTCTTAATTTTTCAATCAGGACTTTCAATAAAATTCTGATTTTTTGGAAATAAATAATATAAATCATGATGATTTTCATTTAATGATCATTGTTGTTAAGCTATGTTTGTACTGCGTACTGATATAAGTTTGATTTTATTTGTAAAAATTAGAAACACTGTGATAATAATTGTTTTGGTACAATTAACTACTTTTTTAAATTTAATAATAAAAATGAATGAAATGTGTTTCGTCTAAATAATTTCCCTACTGTTTAAAACAACAATGAAATGTCAATTACTACATTTTACAATAATTAATTTTTTATTATTAATTATTATTATCGACTAATTTATTGTATCAATTGTAAATAATAAGTAACTATTATCATTTAATATAAATATTTGTTTAATGCAAGAAGCATTTGACTGAGAGCCACTCACTTCCCCTCCGTTGCCGTGTTAGTGGAGGGGGCACGTTTAACGTTTTGGGCGTCCGTTTGGTTCAAGTGTGGAACTTGCAATCCACGAGGGCCTCGTTAGGTACACTCACCATTTTTCTGCACGGGGAGCTAACAACATATTCTTTGCTTCCTGTATGCATTATTAAGTATTTCTTTGTGACATGTTTCAAGAGCCATACTTTTCTCTCACTTAAATTCTTCAAAATATACTCTTCGACTGCAGATGATTCCAAGGGTAGTGTGTAAAGATTACAACTTTTCCTAAAGATTTTAGAAATAGTGATGAGTTAAATGCTTTCGGTACAGTGATCAATATTTTTAACAATAACAATAGTACCATTTCTCAATCCAAACCATCTATCTGCTATATTTATAACCACTTTTTATAGGTGTATACCATGCAATGCAGCTCTATTTTTCACACAATTTTTTCCAGTTATCACTGATGAATTGGGAGTCGTTATCTGAGATGATAGATTTAGGTTAATTAAAAGTACTAAATATTTCTTTTACCAGTAGAGCAGTAATATGATGAGTTTTTGAGGGAGTTAAAGGAAAGGCTTCAACCGATCTGCAATAAGGGCCCATTGCTACGAGCAGAAACGATTTTCTTCGAAGAGAGCGAGGAAGGTCTACAGCAATTATTTTCCGAGGAATTTTTTGTTGAGGTGGACGAACTTCGTTGGTACCCTGTGATCGAAAGGATTTACAACAGGATCAAAGTTTACAACCTTTTAAGTTTTGTATGTGGTATTCGTATAAAAGTCTCTAGTAAGAAATTTCTGGTACTACTATTACCCAAGAACCTTATAAATTTTTTACCTGAAAAAATCCTTCTTTTGTCAATTGCTATTGTTTGATATATTTTTGGTCAGTTTTATTTCAATTTATTTTTTTTCAGGGTCATCCATTTTTGAACCTGTTCAGCGATTTCTTCGTCTTCTTTCTGCAACGAAATGATTTCTTAGAAAAACATTTATTCAGTCATTTGAGCCAGAAAAGGTGTTTCCATTTGAAGCCGAATTTCGGGTGGAAGAAGAAAATTTGTATCTTAAGTTGGTAGAAAAATGGCGCTGATGTATGTAATAGAGTGTGGCATAGGGGTGGGAGGGGGTCAAATGGGCAAAATAGTGTGAAGTAATATGTGGATGGACCCTATCTTTTGAATTCAGGTATGTCTGCAAATACGGTGGTAGATTTGGGTTGGGGCTACTCAAACGAAAATTGTTTGTTGCAGCGAATATTTATGACCTAGATATTTAAGATATGTTTGTCCGAAGAAACACTTATCGAAATAGCATGTCAATCCATGTATTTCTAATTTTTCAAGGACTAAATTTACATATTGAATATGTTCTGTCCAACTTTTGGAATATATAATTATATAATTTAAGTATGCTATAGAAAATTTGTTGATATAATTACGTCATACTATTTGACTCATGAGTGTTTGGAAGGTTTTTGGTACACATTTTAATGCAAATGACATGACTTAAAATTGGTACGTGCTACAATTTCGGATGGAAAAGGCAGTATATTTTTTTCTGTTTTCCTCCAGTGGTATATGCCAATAATCCTAACGTAAATCCAACGTTTAAATTTTTTTAGATTTTCCAAACTCTTTAAGAGAATCCTAATTTCATTAAAAACTAGAAATTATATATTGATTGTGTGACTACTAATTTTGATTTTCAGGGCTAATTTCTCTAATACTTTCATTGTTATTCCAAGTACAGATATATCTACGCTATCAATGGAAGGATCAACGTCTTGTAATTGAACCGTCGGATCGTAGAAGGGCATATAGCCCATTTGAATTACATTGTCGGTTCAATTGTTAAGAAGTTAAATTGGAAGACTGTAATAAGTTCTCCGGAGCCGTAGTGCCTATGATCGCAGAAACATATACATGTAGAGAAATTAATGGTTGTTTTTCTGTTTGGCGGTGGTAGATGGTTCTACCACCCTTCGCCAGTTTTCCTGTTTTTTTCTTACGTTCATCAAGTTGTTTTAAAAAAACAGAACAATCATGATAGAAATTTTTATCAGAATAATACCAACAATCAGGAAGGTTCTTTTTGTGTTGGATTTCTTTTTCTTCGACACCTCGCATGAGAAGAATATGACAGTCTTGTGGAATTGAAGCACAAATAGCATGGAGTATACTGATTGTGAGTTTTAACAGTTCTATTAAGGTATGTACTATAATGATTTTCGGTTCTAATGGTCTTAATCTTTGAATTAATAAAAATTTCTTTTACAGAAATACACCCACTGGGTCTTTATCATGCAGGTGCTGTGAATACAACTGTGAGTGAAACCTTCCAAGCACCGAAAGTAAATCGTATTGACAGAGAAGTTGACAGGCTTATATAGTTCTAATTGATTTTAGAGTTCCGACCAAAGGAAAATACTCCTGCATTTCTTTCAAGAAATTTAGAGAATCTTCATGACCTTTTCAGCAAGATTGTTTTTTTGCTTGACAGCGAAAAGTGTAGATATATTTCAAGAATAATCATCTTCTAAGAAAACGTGTAAAGAATGAGAATAAGATTTTTTCTGGAAGAGGTCCTAGAATATTTTCTTCACGTTAAAAAAAGAAATTAAATTTTGTATAATTTAATTTTCTTTTTTATACTTTATTTATTTAATAAGAACAAATTATTTAAATAATAATTATACAATCATTTTGTTTTGTATGTTCGGCGAGTGAGGAGAATACAATTAGAACGTGTTGTTATAATCACGTGTGTGGAAAAAATGTCAGTTTTTTTTCGTTCTTATTACGTCATAGCAATGTAATGTGATTTGTTTTTATAATTTTACTTTGATCTTCTAGTGTTGGTAATTTATTTATTGTATTTTAAATGATAAAAAAATATCTAATTCAATCAATTACACAGGCCGACAAGATTTACTTTCCAAGAATCAGACAATAGTTTTCCGAAGGATTTCGACGTGCTGAATCCGAATCCGACCTCAAAAGGGACCCATCACGTCAGGTTTTCGAGATATTTTAACCTAAAAGTGCAAAAAACCTGTTTTTAGTTATATTTGATGTCATGTAACGTCAAGAGATAATTTTTTTCTCTTAAAGGTCAATCTTGCTACTAAAAGTGCTACTCTTCCCCTTTAATATCCGTTTTGAAATTTTAAAAAATCTTTATTTTTCTCTGAGTAATCGTTCATTGAATTTTCTAAGTTTAGCGAATTCTTCGAAAACCAAGTAGGAATAGACAAAACTTCTATAATAAAGCATAATTTTAACTACAAACATCTAAATTTTAAATAGTTTTGAGGATTTTCAATATAACTGAATACGAATTCGATATCAGATTGACAGGTTCAAAAATGGCATATTTTAGGGAAATACAATCAGTTTTAAATAAATCGTCTGCCATATTGTATACTCCATTTTGAATTTTGTGAATCTGATATTGAATTCGTATTCAGTTATATCGACAATCCTCAGAACTATTGAAAATTTAGATATTTGTAGTTAAATTCTGCTTTATTATCAAAGTTTCTTTGTTTCTACTCAGTTTTCGAAGAATTCGACAAACTCAGAAAATCCAATAAACGATTACTCAGAGACTGTTTGAGAGAGACCGATAAACTTGAGAATTTCCTTGGTTCGTTGAGATTAGTCTTATATCAAAAATAGGAATAGTGGGAAATAAATTCAGGTTAAATTCACTATGAAATTTTTAAGGTTAAAACACACAAAAAAAGATTTATTTATTGAGGAATTTTGTTATAATTGATTTCACAATTTAAATGTTATTGAGAATCACCTTATAGTCTTTAATTGAGTTTGTAAATTTAAGCGGCGACCTTGACGGCAAAATGCACGCCTTCGTCTTTGTGAGAAAAAACTAGAGTTTCTAAGAGAAAACCTTTATTTTCACACTTGAGATTATTACCGAGAGACGACCGAATAAATTACCCTTGAATTTACTTGTTTAATAATTGAAAATGAATACTTAAAAGATAAATTATCAAGAGCTGACCAAAATTGATGGTTGCTGTGAGAAATCTATGAGAGACTGTGTAGAAGCGAGAACTCCGACGCGTGAGATAGTCCCCACGCGTTCACTTAAGTACTTAATTCAAATCGCACGCACAACACCGAAATGAATTAACTTAACAGAAAACCGAACATACTCCCCCCCCATCGGTAACAGCGTTGACGATCCTTAATCTGATGATGTGATCCTTATTCCACGGAGACAGGGAGCACTGCCAATTTAGAGGTAGGCCGTTTGAGCAGTGACGTTGCAGTTTTAATTGAAACTACCCTTGTGAGTCCATCCTTGCCAGTGTGTAATTCAGTGACCCTAGCTAAAAGCCATTTTTAGGAAGAAAACCTCTCGTCGGTGAGCAAAACCATAGAACCAACCTTAATCTGATGAGATGGATGATACCATTTTGAGATAGCCAGTTGTTGTTGGAGATAACTAGTGGACCACCTTGACCAGAATGACTGGAACTGTTGTTGAATCAATTTCCACCTGGTCAATCTGGAACTTGGAACTTCCAGGAGAGAAGGTTCCGGAATTGAGGTGAGTAGTTCCCCGATGAGAAAATGACCTAGAGTGAGAGCTGACATGTCGTCAGGATCATTTGAGAGTGATTCCAACGGTCGTGAGTTGAGAACAGCTTCGATCTGAGTAAGGAGAGTCGTAAATTCTTCAAACGTCAATATCGTCTCACCGATCGTCCTTCTGAGATGATACTTGATAGATTTCACAGCAGCTTCCCATTTTCCACCCATGTGTGGAGCTGCTAGAGGGTTAAATTTCCAGAGAGTACCGTCCTTAGTCAGCAACTGAGAGAGTTCCTTTGATTCTTGAGATACACCATTGAAGAGACGTTTGAGATCCTTATCAGCACCGATGAAGTTGGTACCACAGTCGCTGTAAAGTGTCTGACAGATTCCTCTTCTGGAAGTAAAACGTCGATAGGCTGCGAGGAATCCTTCTGAGGTATAGTCTGTAACTATTTCCAGATGTAGAGCAGATGATGAGAAACACACAAAAACACAGATCCATCCCTTTTTAGTTTTTGCTCCACGTCCTTTCCAAGATTTGAGAGTGATTGGTCCAGCATAATCAACCCCGGTAGTCAGAAATGGTCTTGAGGGAGTGACACGTTCTAAGGGCAGCTGACCCATCAGCTGCTGTGCTCGAGACCCTCTTTGTCGAGCACAGGGAACACATTTTAGTATAAACGATCTTACTGGCTGCCTTCCTCCGATGATCCAATAAGATTCTCTGATGTGAGACAAGGTGAGTTGTGTTCCACCATGAAGCGTCCTTGAATGAGCTTCTTTGATGACAATCCGGGTGAATGGAGAATCTTTGGGTAAGATAGCAGGATGCTTGTTATCAAAATCCAAATTTGAGTTTTGGAGTCGGCCTCCGACTCGGAGTACACCTTGTTGATAAATAAATGGATTGAGTTTTGAGAATGCATGAGACCTTGAGAAGTTTATACCTTGATTGAGATTCTTGATGTATGTTTGAAAATATGATGCTTGAGTATTTTTTACCCAGGCAATCTTAGCGAGAGCAAGATCCTCCGGTCCAATGGGATGTACCAAGGAGGATTTTGGAATCCTTTTGAGAGCCCCGATGAATCTGAGACAGATTGCTGTGATTCTTAGCAATCTGTAAAATGATGAGCAATTTTCGATTAGATCCAGTGATGCGTGATGTGAGATTGTAACCGTGAGTGTCAATCCGGGTCTTTCTTCGACATGAGCTGATGAATCCGCCTTCGTGATTGGAGATGGCCAGTTTTCCTTAGTGTTCTTTAGCCAGGGTGGACCGTTCCACCAGAGTTGATGTTGAGAAAGTAGTTGAACTGATAGGCCCCTTGATGCACAATCAGCAGGGTTTTCTTTTCCTTTAATGAACCTCCACTGACCTTGAGGGACGAGGTCGTGAATTAAAGATACCCTGTTGCGTACATACTCCTTCCATCGTGAGGGATGGCTGTTGATCCAGGTGAGTGCCACTGAAGAGTCTGTCCATATGAAAATTGGGACTTCTGATAATTCGAGAGTTCGTTGAACGAAAACCATAAGTCGTGCCAAGAGAAGAGCTGCTGTGAGTTCCAACCTTGGGATGGTGAGACGTTTGAGAGGTGCAACCTTGGTTTTCGCACAAACAAATGTGATGTTTGAATCCTTGTTTTGTTCCGAGGTTTTTATGAAAACAACAGCTGCTATGGCGAGTTGAGATGCATCCGAAAATCCGTGAAGTTCTGTTGTTGTTGTTGTTGAAGTGAGCTTGAGCCACCGAGAAATTGAGATTAGAGGGAGTTGAGCTAGCTCCTCCTTGAATTTGAGCCATCGTAAGGATATACTCTCTGAAAGTGGGTCGTCCCAACCCACTTTCTCGAGCCAGATTTCCTGCAGTAAAACCTTATCCCGAATGATGACTGGAGAGAGAAATTCTAAAGGATCAAATAATTGAAATACCTCGGAGAGAATTGACCTTTTTGAAATTCCTTGTCCTGGTTGTGAGATTGGCTCAAATGAGAACTTGAATTTGTCTGACCTTGGAAACCAGCTGAGACCCAAGACCTTAGTTTGAGAATGATCAATGAGATGTGAATTTGAATCATCCTTCCTTGTGATAATGTCGAAGAATTTTGGGTGATTACTCTGCCATTTTGCGAGTGGAAATCCCCCAGCTTTGAGAAGTCCAATGAGATCCTTAGCAATTTCCTTGAGTTCTGATAATTCATCAGCACCAGCATAAATGTCGTCCATATAACGACCGTTGAGAAGTGCAGGTACGGCAAGAGGAAATTGATGGCCTTCATCTTGAATGAGTTGGAAGAGTACTCTCACTGCCAAAAATGGTGCCGGCCTGGTACCATAAGTAACCGTGGTGAGTTGGTAAGAGATTTCCTTATTATCTGAGTCAACCCAGAGAATCCTTTGAAATCCCAGTCCTCTTGATGTACCTTGATCTGTCGAAACATCTTAGTGATATCCGTTGAAAAGATGTATCGAGACCTTCTCAACCAGAGCAAAACATCCACAATGTTCTTCTGTAATTTCGCTCCAGTATGAAGAATTGAGTTAAGAGAGGCTCCTGATGAAGAAGGACTAGATCCATTGAATACTGCTCTAAGTTTAGTAGTAGTACTTTCCTCTTTGAGAATACCATGATGAGGAAAATAGTAGGTTGTAAGGCTACTATCCCTTGGTGGAGCCTTGACCATGTGTCCATCCATTTCATATTCCGAAATGAATGAGAAGTAGCGTTCCTTGAATTGTGGTTGAGTTGAGAATTTTTTGAGAAGTCGATGAAGACACCGTTGCGTCTTGTAGAGAGAGTCGCCTAGTTGACTGGGTGATGATGAGATTGGAAGCCGTACGATGTATCTACCTGAAGAGTCCCTTGAATGAGTAGCCTTGAAATGCTCCTCGCATTCCAATTCCTGAGCAGTGAGCGTATACATTTCTACAGTTGGTATCTCTTCTTGGATCCAGAATTTTGTGAGAAGTTCATGAATATCATCTTGTTGTTGATTCACTCTGAGATGATAAACAAAATGTGTCTTAGATAAATCATGATGGGTGGGACCCAAGATTACCCAACCGAATATGGTGAGCTGAGCCATTGGTGTAGAAGATGGTCCTTTGATGATGTCTGGCAGAATGACTTGTGAATAAACATCTGCTCCAATGATGAGATCAATCCTTTTTGGAACTGAGTAATCTGGATCGGCAAGTTGGATGTTCTGTAGGTGAGGCCAGTTAGGAGAAAGAGCTGAATTGGGAAGCGTTGACGACAATTTTAAGGGGATATGTGCATTAACTAAGATGGCTTTTGATGAATGAATGGATTTGAGTGTGATCTGAACCATTCCTCGAGTATTACCTGAATTAGTTACTCCAATTCCAATAATTGAGATTGATGAGCATTGCCTTGATAAATTGAGATGAGTAACCATGGATTCTGAGATGAATGAAAGTTCAGATCCAGAGTCGATAAGTAATCGAACTGTATGAGGAAGACCTTCCGTTGAGATGATGAACGCACGAGCGGTGGCGAGGAGAACCACTAGCCTTGAGTGAGAACCGCTGTCGTCAAGCGAACCTTCGTGTTAATTTGCCCTTGAATTATTTGATGAGGCTTGATCCTTGTCTTGATTTTGGTCCTTGTTGAGAACAGGTGCTGTTGTCTGGTGAATCATTGAGTGATGCTTGCCGTTACACTCCACACATCTCTTAGAATTCTTGCAAGCCAAGGCACCGTGTTTACCAAGGCAGTTAAAACAGAGTCGTTCCTTGATTACAAATTCTCTTCTGACCTTGGGTGTCATTTCCCTGAATTTGTCACACCATGCAATGTAGTGAGCCTTGCCGCAAGCTGAGCATTCACCTTGGCCTTGGTTGGTTGATGATTGAGTCGAACCTGAGAAACTTTTGTGAACCGGTGTCTTGGATTGAGGCTTCGTTGATGTAGAAGGAGTACTCTTGGTTGCTTGAGAATAACAGGAGATATTTTCTAAAGCACGAGCTCGACCAGTGAGAAAATCCTTTAATTGAGTGAATGTCGGAAGATCAGAACTTGATCCGAGTTTCACTTCCCAATCCTCCCGGGTGTGAGAGTCAAGCCGCCTGGTGAGGTGATGAACCAAGATTTGATCCCAATTATCCACTGGCAGTCCAAGAGTTGACCATCGAAGAGAAGAGGTCCTTAAATGGTGGCCAAGATGAGTAATCTCCTGAAAAGGAGGGAAGTGAGATCTGAGGAAGTCTTCGAATTGGCCGTGGTCCAGTTGATGGAGTTGAGTGTGGGGAAGAGGCTGCCGCAGCTTGCTCCTTTTTCAACATACAAATTTACAGTAATATTGAATCCCTGGCTTGTGAGAAAACATTAAAAAATTGATCGAATACATCCTCTTGGATGTACCAATGTTTGAGGAATTTTGCTGAGCTACTTGTGATAAGCTCCTCGTGAATTGTGTTGAATTCCTTAAAATAATTTTCTATGAGATTCAATTTGAGCTGCAAAAATTCCGCATTGTCATTGAACAAACCTCGTTGCAAGTCCTTGAACGTTTCCTCAATAATCCTCAACCTAGTCATTTGAGTGGAAATTTTGAGCTCAACCTTGGTTGATGATTTGAGCGTTGAATCATTTTTGGATCCGTTGTCACTGCCCTTATCCGAAACGTTCGAGGTATGTCTTGAGGAAACCTTGAGGTGAACCGTAGGCTCGAGATGCTCTTGAGTATCCTTCCTTTCGTGTTGAGTTAAATTTTCCTTAACTTGAGAGTCCTTGATATTTTCTTTCGAGGTGTCCTTGCTAACTTGTTCCTTTTCCTCGGTAGTGAGAATTTCCTCACTGTTAGAGGGGTCCTTGGTGATTTCGTCAACTCCGTGGGTAAACATGTTTCAAGAAAATGAGAAAACACAAGAGAAAGAAACCGCGAGAAGTGTTGAAAATGAGCGTGAACACACACCGTAGCGAGAATTCAAACACGAGAGTCCGCGTACACGACTTTCACTTTTCTTATAGGTAAAGGGGAGAGAAGATTTCAATATGGCGCGCACTGAGAGTTGCTGAGAGGAGCCTTGGCACTATAGAGAGGGTGGAGGAGGGGAAGTGTCGCGAGTCGATCACGCATACACGTTCAAATTGCCACTCGTGCGCACAGACGAAAGGCACAAGGGAAAAATGGCGTCGCCACGTGTTTGAGAGCGTCCTTTAAATTTTCACAATTCGGGTATAACCAGCACTGAATCACCACTATGTTTCCTCTTTTTTACAGACAATCCGGCTCGAAGGACCAGAAAATGTTTGCGAGAGACCGATAAACTTGAGAATTTCCTTGGTTCGTTGAGATTAGTCTTATATCAAAAATAGGAATAGTGGGAAATAAATTCAGGTTAAATTCACTATGAAATTTTTAAGGTTAAAACACACAAAAAAAGATTTATTTATTGAGGAATTTTGTTATAATTGATTTCACAATTTAAATGTTATTGAGAATCACCTTATAGTCTTTAATTGAGTTTGTAAATTTAAGCGGCGACCTTGACGGCAAAATGCACGCCTTCGTCTTTGTGAGAAAAAACTAGAGTTTCTAAGAGAAAACCTTTATTTTCACACTTGAGATTATTACCGAGAGACGACCGAATAAATTACACTTGAATTTACTTGTTTAATGATTGAAAATGAATACCTAAAAGATAAATTATCAAGAGCTGACCAAAATTGATGGTTGTCGTGAGAAATTTATAAGAGACTGTGTAGAAGCGAGAACTCCGACGCGTGAGATAGTCCCTTTTTCGTGCGTAATAATTGAACACCGTGAGATGCTGCCCCTACGCGTTCACTTAAGTACTTAATTCAAATCGCACGCACAACACCGAAATGAATTAACTTAACAGAAAACCGAACAGAGACAATAGAAGATTTTTTTAATTTTCAAAATGGATATTAAAGGGGAAGAGTAACACTTTCAGGCTCAATATTGACTTTTTAGAAAAAAATTTTTTTTCTTGATGTTACATGACATCAAATATAACTAAAAACAGGTTTTTTGCACTTTTAGGTTAAAATATCTTGAAAACCTGACGTGATGGGTCCCTTTTAAGGTCGTATTCGGATTTAGCACGTCGAAATCCTTCGGAAAACTATTGTTTGATTCTTGGAAAGTAAATTGAATCAAATTTTGTTGGCCTGTGTTATTGAATTTTTATAATGTTATTAAAATGAAAAATAAGGCGAAGGATATTTTAATATTTAATCACCAGACAATTTTTTTTAAATTTAAAAATTCGATGAATTCATTATTTTTTGTGGAGAAGAATTATTAAATAATAATGATTTACTCATAAAATAAAAAAGCGAACTCTTAAAAAACGAATTTATTTTCACTAAAATACATATTCATTTATATCTAATTCTAATTTTTAATCTTAATTCATAATTTTTACCTTATTTTTATAAACTCATACATTTATTGACTAGATAAGTGGACATTAAACACAAAGATCATTATCACTTAGAATGATTTGTATAAATTTGTCATGAAAAATAAATATCGTATCCTTCTTTTATTTGAAATAAAAAAAAATTTGCAATTTTCCTAATGACTTGTGAAAATGATAGAATTTGAAAATTACAATCGCAATATAGTGACTGTAAGTGACTTTTTGAATTATTAATTAAACTTTAATTAATTCTCTCTCTAAATTTGAATCAGTCAAAAATCATGGTTTTAACTGACAATTAGTGACTGACTTTTTGCTTATAAATCAGTTAAAACAACTGATTTTCAGTTAAAAAATAACTGATTTTCAGTAAAAACAAACTGAAAAAGGAGTTAAACTTGACTAATTGTAAAAGTCAAATAAAAAAATTTACAAATTTAAAAATAGGTACGACGTCAATATTTTTACCTCAGCTCACCTACAAGATGTTCTGAGTATTGCCAATATTTTATTTTGATAATTGGCAATGCCATAGTAAAAGTTATCTTTCAATGCAAAAAAGATTGAAAATCAAAGATTTACTGTTTCAGTATTTTGTCTCGCATTTGGATAAAAATAAATTAAAAAATCAAACTCAAATTTGTAATTCTTCCTTATTAATGTCTTATCAAAAATTTACGTTGATTTTTAATTTTCGTTAATTTAGTTAAGAAATAATTAAGTGTTTACATTTACCCCGAAAATTCTAAAACTCGAGGTAAATGTAAATAGAACTTTTTAACTACAGTTGTAAAACTACATACAAAAGAAAATTAGGTCTTCTTTCTTACCTTCTTCGTGTAAGTCAGTTGCAGGTATAGACCTGCATAGTATTGCATAGTGCATTTACATGCTCAGAATATAGGAAAACGGTCCCAATAATAATTTTAATATACGTTTTTCTGTATCTTGGAATTTAAATACTTAGATTACTATCTCTCTATACTTTTTGAAAAAATTATTACTAAAATTTTAGAAAGTTTATAGATTTATCTTTTACAAAGAAGAAAAAATTTCGAACCATATTTACATTTTACATTACTAATTTTATAATGGTTGATTGCTTATTTTATATGATATATTATCAGTAAACTGATTGATTTACTATACATCTACAATGAATTTTTTTCACTTTTTCCATCCATTAAAACAGTAGTATATTTGAAATAACATATTTCATATACCTCGTTTAACTACAGTTATTTTTAACTGATTCAAATTTAGAGAGCTAATGTTTTTTAATTAAAAAATATTTTCCACTTAATTTTTTTTAATAATTATTAGTTTTAGAAATTTCATAACTAAAACGTCACTCTCACTTGCAAAAAAACAAATGATAGGAGTTATTCGATCCATTTTAAATAGATCAATTGTTTTCTGTTTTTAGATAACTGTAAATGAATTATTCGATGGAATGTGTCACAAAGTCTTTGTACCGTATAATATAATCTCAATTTTTTTATTACAAAATCTAAAATTAAACTTCCCACTTGATATTAAATAATAGAATTAAAAGGCTGGCTGAAGCTAGCAGTTGCGCTCAGCACCCTCCTACAAATTTTTTGAGTAAATTTGAAATAAAAAAAATCTGAGGGGTAAGAAAACAATAAAACTTTAGAGAATTGTAGTTCATACATCAGTAATGAATTTTTAAAAATGAAAATTACAAAAGTGTTATAAACGATAGCCAGCAAGCACTAAAATTTTAGTAATTTTAGTAATTTCTTAACCCATTAACGCCCAAATGACGAAAATTTTTACTTGGACTTCAATACACGATTTGAAGTATTTATAGACAATAAATTTTAGCAGCAATGATATGTAGGGGGTTTAAGGGGTCGCTATTTTACATTTTAGGGTCAAAATAGGGATACGATTAACACAAAATCCAATATGGCGTTTTTTTTAAAACCCAGAAAAATAAGTACATTTTTTTTAGATCTAAAAAATTGTTTAACACCTTTCTTAAGTATGCTATTTGTGGGCAAAATAGTTGTATTTTCAAATTATAAAATAAATAAATTCTGATTTCAAGATGGCGGAATCAAAACATTTTTTTTTAATTTGGATTCGCTTGAAAATTATCACTCGGGGGTTTTCGGGGTCGCTGATGACGATTCCGATATAAGTTTTTTTAAATTCAAAATGGCGGATCCAATATGGCAGACATTTGAAAAAAATTTTGATTCGCTTGAAACTTGTCACTCGGGGGTTTTCGGGATCACTAATGACAATTTCGATGTCAGTTTTTCAAAATTAACAATGACAAATCCAATATAGCATATCGTACATATAAACCGTCATTTGTAAATTTTTTTTACTTTTATGATAAAAACAACACGAGATCCCAATGCAATTTTTCCCCATTTTTTACCTTTAATATAGTATTCTTTTTACAATACAATTATTAATTAAGCAATTAACCTTCTGATGTTTTTGCGATCGTTAACATATGCATTCATTTATATCAAGTTGCTTCATTCTTTAATTGAGGGGCTGGATGCTATAATGTGTTACGCGCCATTCACTTAACATGGCGCGTAACACATTATAGCATCCAGCCCCTCAATTGTTTTCCATATTTTTATATGAAATTTCATTAAAATTTCCTAACACATTTCACGTTTCCAATAAGTTAATGGGTAAAGTAAACCTCCACGATATGCCATATTATACCGCCATTTTGAATTTTGAAAAACTGACATCGAATTCGTCATCGGCAACCCCGAAAACCCCCGAGTATACATTTTGAATCGAATTAGCAAACTTTTTGAATGTTGGTGTAAATTTTGATTTTTTTACTATAATGCATTTATTTTTTCAAAATTTTGATTCTGCCATCTTGAAATCAGAATTTCTCTATTTTGTATTTTGAAAGTACAACTATTTTGCCCACCAATAGCATAATTAAGAAAGGTTTTAAAAAATTTTTTAGATTTGAAAAAAAATATTTTTAAAAAAATGTACTTATTTTTTGGGTTTTTTTCAAAATATTCGCCATATTGGATTTTGTGTTAATTGAATCGGCATTTTGACCCCAGAATCTGAAAGAGCGACCCCCCCAAACCCCCTACATCTCATTGCTGCCGAAATTTAATGTCTATAAATACTTCAAATCGTGTATTGAAGTCCAAATAAATTTTTTTTTCATTGGAGCGTTAATGGGTTAAGTAAATTCGAAATAAAAAAAATCTGAGGGATAAGGAAACAATGCGACTTTTACCAATAGTAGCTTATACATCGCTGATAAATTTACAGAAGCTAAACAAACAAAATTGTTATAAACAATAGCCAGCATTCGCCTAAAGGAGGGTGCTGAGCGCGACTGCTAGCTTCAGTCGGCTGAATTAAAAATGGCATTAATAATTGTAATAATTATAATACGTTAATATCAAGAGAAAATATTATCACTCACATAATAAATAAATTGAAAATAGAAATTAAAAAACAATTTTAGTAATTTTTTGTATGTATAAGTAACTTAACTATTTACACTAGTAGTAGAAATGTTTTATCAATTTTTTAAGATATATCGCATCGATGGATGTGTTATCAATTCATTAAGAAAAACTCAAATTTAAGTTTTAAAAAACATTCGTTTAACATTTTTAAACTCCTAAAATAATTTTTATATCAATTTATCAAAATATCATTTTCTTATTACAAAATTTTTTGTCTTAATGTTTCAGAATTTATCAAAAATAAACTAAAATATATATAAATATTATTTATAATTATTAGATATCTTATAATAAAAAATCCATAAGGATCTTGTTTGTTTCAAAGACAGATTAGAAACCCACGTGAAAGGACTACCGGTAAAATCCGCGGATTTTTGGGAATTTTCGTTTACCGGTAATTTTGTGCAGATCATATACTTTTTTATATTTTCTTAATTCGTGGATTCCTTTTCGACAAAATTAAAGCATTGGACCTTAGAGTGTTAGAAACTTTCAAAATATAATAGTCAAATTGTTTGATCATGAGGTCCCTTTTCTCAGACGCGTTCACAAATAGTCATTACAAATGGAACGATTATAATGATATAAAATAAATAAAAATTTGTTTAACTTCAGATTTCTTTCGAAAAACAGTAAAAGGTCGTAAAGATTGGACAGTTTGTAAGCCTCGTGCGGTAACAGAGAGTTTTCGATGCAGATTGAAGAAGTTGAAAAATAAAAAATCTGATTCAACACTCTTGTCTCAAAAATCTCAAAAATAAGAATAAATTGCTTCAAAACTTGTGCTCATGCGAACACAAGATTTGATGTTTTTGGTTAACCCATTAACGCCCAACTCGTGAAAATTTTTTGCTCATTTTCAAAATACGTAATTATAAATAAAACGGTTGACAATTTAAACCAAAGGTACATTTTCTAAAGGTTTTGGATGTGCTCTTTCCGATTCCGGTGTCAAAAATAAATTTCGTCCAAACAAAAATTAAATATGGCGGTTTTAATGTCAAAAAACACAAAAAAAATTTCATTTTTTCAAGTTTGACATTTTTTTTCACCTCGAAAAAGTGTAAGAATAAAATTTAATTTTCAACCATCGGTGCATAAAAATTATACACTTTCAAGAAACGTAAAGTAGAATTAAAAATTTCAAGATGGCGGACCAATATGGCGTCAAATCTAAAGTAAAATTTGAAAATTTTTGGCAAAATTTGTCAAATTGCCCAAAAGTTAATGGATTCGCCTAAAATTTGTTACTCGGGGGTTTTTAGGGTCGCTGATTACGAATATAAACTTCATTTTCAAAAATTCAAAATGGCGGATCCAAAATGGCTGACGAGTTTTACAAAAATTTATCGAATTCACTTGAAACTTGTTACTCGGGAGTTTTCGGGGTCGCTGTTTACGAATATAAATTTTATTTTTAAACATTCAGAATGCCGGATTTAATGTGGCGGACAAGAATCTTTAAATTTCATTCTATTGACTTAAATTTTGTTACTAAGGGGTTTTTAAAGATAATTTTGAATCTCTTGGCGGACAGCAAAATTGAAAAACTCATTTAATTTGTTCTCGGTGTTGTTTATGCACAGCCATATGTATGTGAGAGACAGTAATATGTATGTGAAGAACACCAATGCTGTATTTTAAGAACAGCAATATAGTATTGCTGTTTCAGCTATACATTCTTACTATACTCGTATGACAAAATAGACAATATCATTTTTTTCAGTGTAATTAGAAAGGAAACAAGTTGATATATAGAGTAGGTGATACGTATATGCATATTCTGCAATTGCCATTGGTGGTCCACGGTTGCATTTGAAGTGTAATAGGAATATTATTTTTTACATACGTTATGTTTCTCTGGTCCTTTATAATAGCATTAATTATTTATTTTTTAATTTTATCCTAAGAGAGGCAACTTTTTTATACAACACGATATTGTCATTTTTGTGTACAGTTGTTGCATTCGGTTATTGATTTTTAACGAGTATAGTATAGTAAGAATGTATAGCTGAAACAGCAATACTATATTGCTGTTCTTAAAATAAGGTATTGGTGTTCTTCACATACATATGTCTGTGCATAAACAACACCGAGAACAAATTAAATGAGTCTTTCAATTTTGCTGTCCGCCAATTAAATCCGCCATTTTTTATTTTTGAAAATAAAGTTTATATTCGTCATCAGCGACCCCAAAAACCCCCAAGTAACAAGTTTCAAGTAAATTTGAACAATTTTAAAAATAAGTCCGCCATATTAATTCCGCCATTTTGAATTTTAAAAATCTGAAATCAGATTTGTAGTCAGCGACCCTGAAAACCCCCGAGTAACAAGTTTCAAGTGAATTCGATAAATTTTTGTAAAACTCGTCAGCCATTTTGGATCCGCCATTTTGAATTTTTGAAAATGAAGTTTATATTCGTAATCAGCGACCCTAAAAACCCCCGAGTAACAAATTTTAGGCGAATCCATTAACTTTTGGGCAATTTGACAAATTTTGCCAAAAATTTTCAAATTTTACTTTAGATTTGACGCCATATTGGTCCGCCATCTTGAAATTTTTAATTCTACTTTACGTTTCTTGAAAGTGTATAATTTTTATGCACCGATGGTTGAAAATTAAATTTTATTCTTACACTTTTTCGAGGTGAAAAAAAATGTCAAACTTGAAAAAATGAAATTTTTTTTGTGTTTTTTGACATTAAAACCGCCATATTTAATTTTTGTTTGGACGAAATTTATTTTTGACACCGGAATCAGAAAGAGCACATCCAAAACCTTTAGAAAATGTACCTTTGGTTTAAATTGTCAACCGTTTTATTTTTAATTACGTATTTTGAAAATGAGCAAAAAATTTTCACGAGTTGGGCGTTAATGGGTTAAGAGAATAATTTGAGGCATAAATTGCTTATTAATTATAAAAAGTTTATTTTTTCTTAACTCAATTATGTTACTTGAATTCTTCATTACTTTTTAATAATAAATAAATAAACCTTGATATAAATCAATTATAGACTTAAAATTTCTAAATTTTAATTAATTTTAATTAAGATTAAGTTCCACGACGAGCTTGACCTATATTATCAGTATAGTTGGTAAAATTATGTTATATTTTTTTCAATTTATTAATTAATTTAATTAATAAGTTAAAGAAATTAATTGATTAAATTAATTAATTTTTGTAAAAACGTTCTTAATCGACATGAAAACTTGGATACCTCTTGGTGTATTTTTCTTACTGTAGTTAAAATTGATTTCCCTTAAAAATTTAACTTGCTTTGACGCGGAAACTTGGTGTATTGTCCAAGTTGCAAAATGTAAACAAACCAAGCACTAAAATCACATTTTACAAACAGCCTTTTCTGTTACAAAAATTAACATTTTTACACTTTCTTTACAAAAATGGTGAATGAGAGTGTCAAATTTTTAATGAAATCATTTTTGGCTATAAGCAATGAAAAGCAATTACTACAATAACTAATTAAAATGACCTATAAAATAGCATTTTTTACACGTCGCGAAAAATAAATTGTTTGAGTATATCAACCGCACTGATGATGAAGAAGACTCATATTAGCGATTGGACCTTCAACATGAGGAAGGGGAAATTTTTCCCTTTCCTCCTTGAAATTACATGGGAAAGGGTAAAAATTTCTTCATCGTCTGTGCGGTTTATATAGTCAAACATTTTATTTTTTCGCGAACTGAGACTCTGCTGATCTCTGCACATGCGCAGACCGTACTAAGAATACATTGACAACACAATATGAAAGTGCACATTTTGTTTTAAATAAAACTTGGTTGTTTTATCATTTTTTTAGCTATGCAAGGCGTAGTTACCAAATTTAATACGTCAGTTTACCATTTTCATAAAGAAAATGTGAATTTAAATTTATGTACGTCAGTGCGGTTGATATACTCAAACAATTTATTGTTCGCGACGTATTAAAAATGCTATTTTATAGGACATTTTAATTAGTTATTTTAGCAATTGCTTTTCATTGCTTATAGCCAAAAATGATTTCATTGAAAATTTGACACTCTAGTTCACCATTTTTGTAAAGAAAGTGTAAAAATGTTAATTTTTGTAGGAGAAAAGGCTATTTGAAAATTGTGATTTTAGTGCTTGGTTTGTTTACATTTCGCAACTTGGATTTGCCCTTAATTTCCTTTAATAATAAGAAGTGAACATGAATTGGCCAAAAAACTTGGTTTTTTTATTAATTCAGTCGACTAGAAAACTCTATTGTTTTCTGCTGATCTTTTTCGTTCTTTGAAGTTAACTTATCTGAA
This sequence comes from Leptopilina myrica (nomen nudum), assembly GCA_032872475.1. NCBI lineage: Eukaryota > Metazoa > Arthropoda > Insecta > Hymenoptera > Figitidae > Leptopilina > Leptopilina myrica (nomen nudum). The sequence goes on along the minus strand of CM065459.1, from coordinate 26,232,331 downwards.
ATAGGTTAGTTACTTTTTAATTGACTTAAATTCACCTGGAAACTTACAAGTAAAATTACCCAAGTGTCAGACGCCGAATTTATTGAAACTTTGCATACGTCAAGAGGGATGAAAAATAAGATATACGTGTTTTTTTATATCGGCGGATATTGACTTTAAAGGGTAGAAACTACCCTTTTAATTTTAAGGGATGTAAATTCAATAGTTATCTTAAAATTGCTTAAATTCGATGGAAACTGGTTACTCGGGGATTTTTGGGGTCGCTGATTACAAATTCGATGTCAGTTTTCAAAAATTCAAAATGGCGGAACCAATATGGCGGACGAATTTTTTAAAAATTGCTTAAATTCGTTGGAAACTGGTTACTTGAGGGTTTTTGGGGTCGCTGATTATGAATTCGATGTCAATTTTTCAAGATTTAATTCAAACTTTTTATTCTTATCATTGGCATTAGTTTCAAGTCAATCTCTTGAAGGAGCAGTCGCCGTTGTGCATTTGGAAAATCTGACTTCATTTTCACGATCAGCGACCCCAAAAACCCCTCAGTAATATGTTTTAAGCGAATTCAATGAATTTTTAACAAATTCGTCCGCTATTTTGGAACCGCCATTTTGAATTTTGAAAAACTGACATCGAATTCGTAATCAGCGACCCCAAAAACCCCCGAGTAACCAGTTTCCATCGAATTTAAGCAATTTTAAGATAATTATTGAATTTACATCCCTTAAAATTAAAAGGGTAGTTTCTACCCTTTAAAATCAATATCCGCCGATATAAAAAAACATGTATATCTTATTTTTCATCCCTCTTGACGTATGCAAAGTTTCAATAAATTCGGCGTCTGACACTTGGGTAGTTTTACTTGTTAGTTGATTCCTGTTAAATTATTTTTACTATTATTTGAAGATAATTTTTTTTGAAGGAAGTTGATTTACATTAACTCGGAAACTTGGTTACTTCCGAGTGTTGCATTGATTCTTTTTGAAGTTAACTTCCCCGAAGAATTTGTCTTCATGGGACCTAAATTGACAATGTCTATAAGTGACTTTCTATTGAACAAGTTAATACTACAGTAGAACCTGGTTAATATGATCCCGTTTAATAGTAATAATTATACTATTTTCGATAGTAATTACTACTTTTAAGTAGTAATTTTAAAACTGTTCAAAAAATAGTAACTTTTGCTTCTTTTTCAAAGACTTTTTACTTTTTTGAAAAAGTATAATTTACTTCAAGGAATTTAAATATTATTAAAAGCCTTAGTAACATTTAAAATGTCCAGTTCAATTAATACTCTTAGCAAAGGAACTTTTATTACGAATCAGAGCAATTATTACTATTTCGTAAAGATCTTTACTCGGAGAAGTAGTAATCCGTACCCACAGAATGACGCGCCTCACACCGACGGGCGAAACAAACGACAGCGCGCCTGCGCGTATATCCACGTCTTGACAAAATAATGCTGGTGTAGAGAGCTATATGGGTGATTCTCCCGAAATACTCCTTTTTGCGAGTTACAAACAGAAAAGAAAAAAAATTATTATTTATGGATTAATTCAATCAATTATATTGAGTTTACAAAAATCTACCACCTCTATAGCATGATCATGCTAACATTTTGCTTTTAAAGTATATATTTTAAATTAAAATTTACAAAAAAATTAAGAGGTTAAAATTTGGCGCCGACGTTTTTTATTATATATATTTTTCTATTTATAAAAAATTATTTAAGAATTATAATTTATTAATGTTATCTACAAATTTGATAGATTTTGAAATACTGACAGTTATCAAAAATCTCTTTTAACAATGGTCAAAAATTATTTTTCATACATTTTAGGTTCACTTTTCACTGGCAGTTTGTAAACAATCGACAATCATATCAATTTTTAATTTTTATTCAAAAAAGTGAGAGGAATGACGGGTGAGAGGAATGACAATTTCAACATTTTTTAATTTTATTTAATTGACAAATAATTTTCCTCCAGCTGAGAATGCCCTATCATGTTTATAAAGGACAACTTTATGTGAAAAAAATTTGCGATCAATTTATATATATTAATATTGTTTTTCTTAGGGGTGAGAGGAATGACGCTTTAGGTTGTGAATCTCTGCTTATGTTTCAATTTTAATTTTTTTAACGCAAAATAATTACATTTTTTAAAAAGTAACTTAAGAAATTAATATTAGAGATGTTAATTTAAATATTGATCACGATAATTAATCAATATCTCTACCCACAGCAAAAATATTGGATAATATTCAACGAGTGAGAGGAATGACGCGGTACTACATGACAAATTTCATTTTCTATATTTAAAAAAACTACACGACATATTTTATTCATATCTTAGAAAATTATTCTTAAATATCATAACTTTTAGAAAAAATTGATAAAGTACCTATTTTCATGTTTTAAATAATTGTTTTACGTATTGAAAAAATGAAAAGCACTTAGATGACAGGTTAGAAAATCGATTTTGAGGTGGTAAAATATTTTAAAAATGTATTAAACAATAAAATTTTACAACTTTTTCTTGCAGAACATTTAGAAAAAGTGATAAAATAGAGAAATATGACTTGGTATTTTCCCAAATGATTATAATTATTTAGAAAATCTTTACTACATGCAAAATGAGGTTTTTTGGAGAATCACCCATATATTTTCTCGTTTTCTTTTTATAAAAATAAAATAATCAGTGCGTCCAAAAAATATTTTTTCAAGTAATTAACACTCTACATTTGTATTATTATTCATTATTTATAATCTTCACTCTTTTAACACATTCATTATTACAATTAAAAACATAACATATATCGGAAAATCTTAACATCTATACAGATTCGAACCCTACCTAACCTATACACTGAAAATAAAATTTATTTAATTCAAATAACCAATTAATTGATTATTATCAATTAAATATTAAATTAAACCAAATAATAATTATTACAGTTAATTAAATGGTATTTGCTTCAAATATACTGAAATTATCGGTTCAAATACCATTTAATTGACTCCAATAAATATTATTTGATTCAAGTAAATATTTAATGGATAATAGTCAATTAATCGGTTATTTGAATCAAATATTTTTTCTTTTAGTGTATCTAAGGAAACCTTTAAAATCGCACGCATTAATACTAAGCCTCTCGACTAAGCAATCACTATGAAAAAAATTTTCGGTTACTCGCATATATATCTTTTCGAATAAAGTGAATCATAAATTATATTTATTTAGATACCCAGGCGGAAAAGTCGGACGAATGCCGGATCAACCAACCGTCAAGAATCCGCGCCGATTGATTTGGAGAGTCAATGCCGGTACAGGCAGTCTGTACCGATTCGGGTGTTAATGTCTGCTGGCCCGGTACAAAGACGGATCCGACCGCCGGATCAAAATTTATACTGTGTTATAATGGCTATGCGTCCGGCTCGGTACAGATTTCATGCCGCCGAACAACCGGCGTTGTACTGGCATTCGTCCGTCTGACAACCCGAGCGGTACAGGTATTCTACTGGAACGTGACTATGTGTTGTGATGGCTGTACGTCCAGCTCGGTACAAATTTGATACCGCCAAACAACCGGCGTTGTACTGGCATTCGTCCGTCTGACAACCCGAGCGGTACAAACATTCTACCGACTGCGGACTAATATCATTTATGTTCTTATTATTAAGATTTCAATTAATAATAATATGCTAAGAATATGGCTATCGTCATTGTTTTTCTAAAACAATTTAATGTTTTCTAAAATAATTTTTTTTTAATTAACACATTATTCAGAATTTTCAGAAATAGATTTTTTACAATGCAAAAATTTAGCTATAGTCTTATTGTTTCAATAAAAATTAATAAAATAATAATTATAGTAATAAAAATTTTTAATCTATTATGTTGTAAAAAATTTTTGTAGGAGAATTGTTTAAAGTTTAAATATTAAAAAAAGAATTAACAATACAATAGAATATAAAATTTAATTTTAAAAATTAATGAATTTGAAAAATAGATTTTAATTTTATTTTTTAATTAACAAATAAATTAAAGAATTAAATTTTTTTGTTATAATCAAATTTTTTTAATATTTATAAATAAAGTATACAGATAATTATTTATAAATATAAAAAAATGAATAATAAAAATAATAAATAAATATAATAATAATAATAATAGAATAATTAAAAAAATAAAAATTTTAAAATATTGTTTTAAAACACTAGATTTATTTACATAATATTCATAAAATGCTAAAATATTCCAAAGTATTTGTAAAATTATTATTTATTGTTTGCTTCGTAGCGGTATTACATATCGACATTATTATGCTCAGATCCGCATGCGAGCGAATAGCGTAGTGGTTAGCGTGTTAGACTTCGGTGCTTCGATTAGGAATAGCTTGGGCTTCGTATCCCACTTGCGAGCGTTTAGAATTTTAATGTATAAAAAAAATGTAGAATGTGTTAAAAATGCTGGAAATGATCTATAAATAAATATTAATTAACATGCACCATGCATAGTTAATTAAATATTTTTTTATTCTATTTTTCAATAGAAAATATAATTTAGTCTGGCTAGACGGGCGAATGCCAGTAGAACGCCGGTCCGCTGAAGCGAGTCGTCTTTGAAAGAATATTTGGCCCGCCGCGGTTGCTAGAGCGGACGAATGCCGTTACAACGCCGGTTGTTCGGCGGCATCAAATTTGTACCGAGCCGGACGCGCAGCCACTACAACACATTGTCATGTTCCAGTAGAAAGCCTGCACCGATCTGGTTGTCTCGCGGACGAATGTCAGTACAGTCTTACCGACGTCTGTACAGGCGCGGTACGATGCCAGTGGTAAATTTCCGCCTGGGTAAGTTACTGAATTAAAATATAAACATTTATAATAATAATAGTAATTTAAAATTAATTAATTAATTATTAAGTGATTATACATGAATTGCATATTTTAGAATATATACAGTAAGAAAAGCTATCGGTCAGGCATAGGAAAGTATGGGAATCGCATAAGTCTGTCTCACTCGCACTCATGGGCGGTGACTGACGTATAGCTTTTCCTACTGTATAACAAAAAGTACACTTAATGAATGTTATATCGAACCTGTGACATTATCAATATAAGATATGTATAAAGTATAAAATAGAAGACAGAAAATGTTAAATTAAAACTATTTTTTGGTAATGTACTGTTGACTATTTCCAAGCCGTGTTATATACGTGATTTTTGCTTGAGATACATTTTCCCATTTAAATAAACTGAAGTTGAAGTCACATCGAGCAACTTTATACGCCTGAAAGTGATCAACAAAATAGCATTCAATGGTGCTAACAATCGCGTTTAAATCATCAACTTTATTTGTGATTAAGTGATGAATAAAGTAAAACTCTGGTTCATCTTCGTTAAAATTAACTGAAATCATTCCTGGCTTAACAAGAAAGTAACTAATTTTTCAATTCGCAAGTCATTTGGCAAAATTTCTACAAACGAGTCGTAATTTCTCAGGTCAACGCAATCGAACTGACAACACTTTGAACTCACACATAATGTTATGTGCTATAAAAGAATTATAAGTCGCCAATGTTTCAAATCTTTCGGTACCAAATGACCAATCATCATTGATAAATTTCGAATTAAACACATCATTTCACTTGCTGACATTGAAAATGTTTTATTTTTAAATGAGTATCTTTATATTCAGGTAGTGACAGTAGTGACGTGTCTCATACACACAGGTGTGTAATAGTAGTGGTACGGATTACTACTTTATCTAGCAAAAAGTTCACTCTGTAATATTGAAAGTTGCTTCTTGCAAAAGCAATCTTTATTTTCCGTACACTGAAAAAAATAAATTAGCTGCAGCAGTAAACAGATGTTTGCTGTGAAATCTCTGAAAATTACCTACCACAGCTAACAAGTTCGCAGTGGCAGCGAACATGTTAGCTGTGACAGCAAACATTAGTAAAAATTTACGCGAGTTTGCTGTCATAGCGAACTTGTTTGATCTCACAGCGAACTTTTTCGCGATCCCTATTTCAACGAACAAGGTTTGCTGTAAAAAGCAAAATGTTTGCTGCCACAGCAAACTCTTTCTATGCATGTAGTATTAATTATTAGAATTTCTATGAGTAATATTCACAACTTATCGAATGTAAAAAGTAATACAAAATTTAATAAAATTTACAATGACGATGTAAGAATTAAAATTCTTAAAGCACACCATTTTTCTCCGTGTGCAATTAAAGAAATAAATGACATATGATTTCTTAAAGATGTTGACCTGAATTCACCTGTGCTTTTCCAATCCTTCAATTTTGTCGAAAAGTAGTCCGCAAATTAAAAAGCGGATTTTACCGGTAACCCTTTCACGTGGGTAAAAATTTAATAACAGTATTTTTTTAAAGTAATTAAGTATGTATTAGTTTCTGTCAACTATCCCAACTTCGTATGAACTTATAAATTTATTTCGTATCCTATTAACTCCTCTATTTTGTGCTTGCAGTAAAAATCTTATATTTTTGTCTAAATTTGAATCAACGGAAAATCGCTAGTTGGGAAGCTACAAGTATGCAGCTAATTCAATCAGAGTATATACACTAATGAATCAGCGAATAGTCACTGATTTTTCAGGCTATATATGAGCGATTCCATGTCAAATGATCAAGGTGCAGAAAAATTTTTCTCCAATCGTAGCAAAACTTGGGGCTTTTGTAGTACTAATAGATAGTAATTTTTCGTGAAAATATTTTTTTACCTAGTTCAATATTTTCCGAGGGGGAGGGGGTTAAATTTTTGTGTTTTTCAGTACAATGCTTATTTCAATAATTTTTAACTGAAATTTATTTTTAATTTTGATTTTTTTGGGTCAAAAAAATTTTTCTTTTCAAAATGCTTATTTCCAATCGAAAGAGCATAAAAAAATCTTTCCAAAATGTACTTTGTCAAATTTGTGTGTTTAATTGTTTAAGAGTAAAAAATTATTAAAATAAACATTACACCAAATGACCCCTTGATCACTTGACGTGGAATCGCTCATATACACTGATTAAATCACCTGCATACTTATAGCTACCCAAACAGCGATTTTCTGCTGATTTAAATTTAGGGAGTACCGCAAATACCTAATTCTTATTTTCACAATATCTTTTGAATTATTGATTTTCATCGCGTATTTGTATATTATTACAAAATTTTCCTGTCAACTGGAGGTGAAAAAGATTAAAATATTTACAACTTTTGAAAAATTTCTTATTATACTAATAATAATAAAAATAGAAATATAAGGTCAGTTGGGGTAAATAGAAACAGATTTGCTAAGTTTCACTAATAACATAATTTTTTTCTTTTAAATCACATTACTTCCGGTTTCCTTGTGTATTGAGTCATTATTTCACTTTCGTGGAACAATTTTGTAGGGTAGTAAAAAGTATGAGTATCGTTAAATCGCAATAATCAACTGTTTCTATTTACCCTTAAATTTTTTCAATTTTGCTAAGATTTAGAGGTAAATAGAAACAGTAGTTGGGCATTTCCAAGAAAAATGTCCGTGCGTCACTATTTTCAAATTGGCTGTATCTTTTTTTTCCAATTATTATTAGAGTAAAGTTTTTATGTATTATGATGCATTAAGAAATATAAGAAAATGTTTAATTTCAATTTTACAGATTAATGTATCAAAGATATATTATTTTTAAGTCGTAATGCACGGATCAAAAATGTCCGCTTTTTCATGGAAATGCCCAGTTATTTCAGTGAAATAAAAATTTGTTCAAATAAATGCGGCCTTAAACTTTGAACCTTATAATATCACCTCCACCGAGTTCTAAGTGTGTTTCCATTTTTTGTTTGTCAATTTGCAACAGTATATACAAAAATATTTCCTATTGCATAAATAATTGAAAATCAAAGAAGACACCCTTTCACTTTTTTATTATCATTTGGAAAGAACTATACTAAAAAATCATATTAAAATTATAACAGGACTTATTCAAGAAGAGAAGGTATTGTTTTTTTTGTTCGTAAAAATTCAGCTTTTATTGAAATAAAAAAATTTTAAATTCCTGACCGCACAATTGAATTATATGGAATATGTATAAATAATGTAAAACCTGCTCTTGACTTGGTTGTTTGTGATAGAGCCCTTGGTCTCTCACTATCCCGGAATGACTGGAATGAAATAGTACATAATATAAATAAAAAAAATTGCTCTTTGTTCTTGGGCGATTTCAATGCGCATCATACAAATTGGAATTGTTCACAGACTGACAGCAATGGCAAAAATCTTAATAATGCTATTTTAAACTCAGATTTAATATTAGTTAATGAAGACCCTTATACGAACATAAACTCTTATAGAAATTAAAAATCAAATATTGGCCTTGTTTTTTCATCACGAAACATTTTGGACAGAATCCATGTTGGGGTAGATGAAGAGACTTGGGGTTCTGATCATTATCCAATTAGAATATTATTTAATGTTGAGAAATCAAGATATGAAAAAAATCTTTTAAATTAAGGTCTACGCACACAAACTGGGCAAAGTTTGTTAGTATGTTGGATGAGCCATATAAAAGTTTTTTCTCTGAGTCTTTTAATAATTTGTCTTCTTCTAGTGAAAAGTATGAATTTTATGTAAACACAATTACTAAAGCAGTTAAACATAGTACACCTAGAAAAGAGATAACAGTCAATAATTTAAAAAAGATAAGAAATCCTGTCCCTTGGTGGGATTCAGAATGTGACAAGTTGAAGAGACTTAGAAGAGCAGCCTTTAGAAAATGGGAATACTCAAAAATCTTGGAGAAAAAGATAAATTTTAAAAAATTTACTGAAACCATAAATTTTCGCACAAATACAACTTATGTTTGGAATAAATGTAAAATTTTTAAAAATAGTTGGACTAAAATTACCCCTTCCTCTTCAAATCAAAATTTGCAGTTTAATGTTAAATTAAATAACGCTCTAGATAAAATTAGCCCTCCTTGGGCTCCAAATGACCCTTCTTACTTCCCATTATGTCAAAATAACAATTTCCTAGATTCTCAGTTTGATTTTACAGAATTTAATATTGTTGATAATATATATTATCTTGGGAAGGTGAGACTTCAATAAAGATTCAAAAGTGTGTCTTTAGGCGACGTTTCGCTGGCCAGGTTTTGCCAGCCTCATCAGGCTAAAATTTTATCAAATACAAAAGTTACACATCATTATTTTTTTTTATAAAACGGTCTAAGAGCACTATTTCAATTAATAATCAATAGAATAAACTAAAAAGATTTCGTCAAATTAAAATAAAAACTAATCATTCCACACTTATAATAGTAAAATTTTTGAAAAAGAGACGACATTCTCAGAACAGCGATTCACTGTCAACTAAAAAAGAATTTTATTCATCTTATAAACTCAAGCTAGAAAATACGTCAGAGAAGTCAAAGAACTAAAATGTAAACACATTTATAAAAGAGGTACAAGATATATTGATTTTATTATTTTCTTTATGGACACGAGTTCAAACGTCTAAGTAAAGGAAAGAATGTTTTGTTTAGGGTGAAGATATATTTCTTTCTGTTGATAGTGAAACGGTTAGTTTTTATATGAATCATTTCAGATATTTGTCTTTTTTTAAAATTAGGTTCATTGTCCAATATTTTTGCATTTTCCCAGTCAAAATCATGATTAAAATTTATGCGATGTCGATAGACTACAGAGTTATCATTCACATTTTTATGTTCGTTAATGCGAGTTTGTAATTTTTTTTCCCACTTTTATGATAGAACTAGAGTTTTTATTTATGATGGGAACAGAAATACAATTAAAATCTTGAAGAACGTTTGACAACTTGAAGAAATATTTTCCTTGATAAAACATACCATCCAAATCAATTGACCTTGACTGACTCTGTGTTGGCTAAAGCGTATGGATTTCCAAAAATACATAAGGAAAATGTTCCACTTCGTCCTATTATTTCTTTAATTAATAGCCCTACTAATTTTTTAGCCAAAACATTATATAATTCCTTAAAAAATTGTTTAGGTTTACCACGATTTAATATTAATAATAGTTTAGAATTAAAAAACAAATTGTGTAACCTTGTCATGGACGACAGCTACACTTTTCTTTCACTTGATGTGAGTTCTATGTTTACAAACATTTCTTGTGAACTAGTCATTCAGAGTTTAGATCGACGCATACGCTCTATAAATGAAAATTGTAAGATTGTATTCGGTGATATTGTCGACTGTACTAAGTTTGTATTCAAGAACACGTATTTCTCACTAGACGGAAAGTTTTACCGGCAGATTTACGGAACACCTATGGGCTCACCTATCTCAGCCTTTGTTTCTGACATTGTCATGGATGATCTGGAAACTGACTGTCTTGAAATTTTAAAAGAAAAATATAATTGTGCCCCTCTATTCTATTTTAAATATGTAGATGACACAATATTGGCTTTAAGAAGAGAACACGTCGATCTTGTAATTGACACTTTCAATTCTTACAACCAAAAATTACAGTTCACTATGGAAATAGAAAAAAACAATTCGATTAACTTTCTTGACTTGACACTCATTAGAGAAAATAACCATATAATCACTGACTGGAATCAAAATCCTACCTCTTCTGACAGACTTATTAATTATTTTTCAGATCATCCAACTCATCAAAAAAAGAACATTGTGTACAACTTAGTTGATAGAGCTATTTCATTGTCCAATAAAAAGTTCCATTCTGATAACTTCAAGAAAATTAAAACAATTCTAAAAAATAATAATTACCCCTTGGATTTCATTAAAAAACATATTGGTATTAGAATGAACAAACTAAGATTCTCTAATGAGAATAATACTGCCTTACAATGGAAAAAAATACATAAGCGACAAATAGGACGAACGTAGATATTTGAGAAAGACCGTTTACACCAAGAACTTTATTTATAACTCATTTTTAATGACTAAAAATAAGCCTATGGGGTAAATCACATGTTCTTTTTCTATTTTTGCAATAAAAAATTTATTTTTTAAACAATCTCTAAAAATAAATGCACTTGTGAAGTTTTTTTAGTGCAAATGCAACAAAAAGTCGCTTGCGTAATTTCCCCATTTAAAAAGCATGGAGAGATGGAGGATGAGGTTGTAAACGAAGCCGAGCTCGGCAGCATTTACGATGGAAAAAGAGCCCGAGCGACTTTTTGTGTATTTTCTCACTGTATTTTGTGACGTAGTTCATGCCTTTTGCAGATTCTGGACTAGGCAAAGTACCTCATGTGTCTTTTTCCATTGCAATTTCTCATTTTTGCGAATTTCAATATTTTCAATATTAATTTTTTACATTAAATAATTTAAATTTTTCATTTTTATTACGATAGTTAGATGCAGTTTTTGATTACGAATCCATTGATTCCAAAAACTTATTTTTTACCAAAATGTGTTTTTCCGTTGTAGGGCAGAATAGTAACCAAAATAGAATCAATATATATAGTCAAATCCCCAAGGTGTCTTTGCCCTTCGAAGAAAAATATTTCTTCAAGTTGTTTAACGTTCGTAAAGATTTTAATTGTATTTCTGTTCCCATCATAAATAAAAACTCTAGTTCTATCATGAAATTGGGAAAAGATATAACCAAAAAATGGAACAAAACGAATGTTGTATATAAGTTTGATTGCAAAGACTGCCCAGCAACTTATATTAGCGAGACAAAACGATCATTACAAACTCGCATTAACGAACATAAAAAAGTGAATGATAACTCTGTAGTCTATCGACATCGCTTACATTTTAATCATGATTTTGACTAGAAAATGCAAAAATATTGGACAATGAACCTAATTTAAAAAAAAGACAAATGTCTGAAATGATTCATATAAAAACTAACTGTTCCACTATCAACAGATAGAAATATATCTTTACCCTAAACAAAACATTCTTTCCTTTACTTAGACGTTTAGACTCGTGTCCATAAAGAAAATAATAAAATCAATATATCTTGTACCTCTTCTATAAATGTGTTTACATTTTAGTTCTTTGACTTCTTTGACGTATTTACTAGCTTGACTTTATAAGATAAATAAAATATCGCTGTTCTGAGAATGCCGTTTCATTCTCAAAAATTTTACTATTATAAGTGTGGAATGATTAGTTTTTATTTTAATTTGATGAAATCTTTTTAATTTTTTGACGCATTAGTATGTGTTCCATGTTCTAACAAAACTTAGGTATATCATTATTGTTTATTAATTGAAATAGTGCTCTTAGACCGTTTTATAAAAAAATACTAATGTGTAACTTTTGTATTTAATAATATTTTAGCCTGATGAGGTATCCATAAACTGACAAATTTGGCGTTAAAAGTGGAAGATGCCTTTATCGAACGCAAAGAGGTCTTAGCTGCCTTTCTGGATGTGGAAGGGGCATTTGATAATGTTTACAGTTATATGTTGTTGTCGAAACTCAGGGCTATAGGTATTTCTCATAGGCTTTTAAAATTTATTAAATTTATAACATATAAAAGATTGTTATTTAATAATCATACCAATAATGTTCCCAGATTAGCTTATAAAGGTGTCCCACAGGGGGGTGTCCTTAGCCCCTTACTGTATATACTGTACACTTCAGACATTACAAAAGACTTGCAAAAGATTGTATAGGTTTCTCAATTGAATATTATTAAATTTTTATGTGGAACATGGTGAGGATCTGACCCGGAGACTCTTCTGCTTTTCTTTAAGAGTTATGTTCGTCCTATAATTGATTATTAATGCTTCTTATACATTCCAAATAGAAAAAAGGTCTTGAAAGGCTTGAAAGGATTCAATATGCTGCCATAAGAGCTGCTCTTGGATATAGAATAAGTACTCCTAAGAATATTTTATTAGCGGAATCAAAGCTCCCACTAATTGAGGATATAGTCAAATTTCTTTGTGAGTGTTTTATTACTAAAGTCTTGTGCAATAGTGTCTCTTATACTAGTAGGGTACTGTAAAGTTTTTACCAAAAGAATAAAAAGAAAACTAAAAAATCTAAACGAATCCTTAGTATCAGCCTAATGTCGATATTAGAATCATCAATCAAAGAAGTAAAAGTTCAAAAAAATTTTAGTATCTATTATCACGATTATAGTACCTTGTTAACGATTTTGTAAAGAACTCTCATGCCTTTTCAATATATACTGATGGTGGTAAAATGTCTGGTTCAGACTGTGTAGGATCAGCATGCATGTGTCCTGAGTTGGATATTGTTTTGAAAAAATCAATTCATTGTAATGCGAGTATTTTTACGGCGGAATGTGTTGCTCTGACAATGAGTGATGCTATGGACATAGTACTGACTCATGAAAATTGTGGCTTCCTGGTTTTTACGGATTCCTTAAGTGCCCTACAAAGCTTGCAATCTACTGACCTAAATATAAAAATTAATCCACACGTTCTTGAAATTAAAAAAATATATATACAGATTACTAAAAAAAATTTAAACCTACTGCTGCCGTCCTGATGAAGAAAATGGTTACTTGCAGTCAGAGTGATTTCGAGATATTTAAGGAAACACGTTTCTAACGAGCTCCACTAATATTTAAAAGTTTTTTAAATATTTACAATTGTTATTAACTAAATTTAATATGCTCTATTTAATGGCGTTAAAATAATTAAAAAATTTAAATTTATTATAAACAAAATGTCGAATACTGTTAAAAATTAATTTTGAAATCGTCAAAATACTGCCTTAAAAGCGTAAGTGCACTTACGGCCTGAGAAGCTTAATTTTTGACATTGCTTTACTAACCGTAACTGCAAATATTTTAGCTTATGGCGTGCACAATGCAGAAATGCAAGTACGCTTCTGAAAGTTGATCTTTTTGGGGATATAAAACTTGAAAATAAACTGAATAAGTGTTATACGGTTCAACGCCTTAGTTTTTTGGGTCTAGTCGGGCTACATTTCCAAGCCGCACTCGCCAATACGGTTCGAGCTCCAATAAACGCTATCCGTGGTTTTAGCGTAAGAAATTAAAACGGAAAATAGTTACTACTATCAACCGATGTAGAGCGAACCACTACCACTTGGCTGCCTCTCTTTATCGAATAGGAATTATTAATAAACCTAATTGTAAGTGTGGCTTTGATACTGAGGATTTAAACCATATAATATGGCAATAATATGTTTTATCAACTATTATGTCTAAGCATGTAAGTTACTGTTCAGCTGAAATAAACTTCTTTTGAAGTTTGTCTTGCTAATAAATGAAAAAAAAAGTTTGCCGTACAAAACAAAAAAGTCTATAACTAACATTTGCTTTAAGGTTGATATTGCTGTAGACGAACAAGCAAACATCAACTTAAAAACAAATGATAGTTATAGACTTCTATTTTGTACGGCAGAAGTAAACATTTCAACATTTTAACTATAGAAATGTTAAAAGATACAAATAATTACATAAAAAATGGTATGTTAATTATAAAATAATTCAAACAAATAAATAATAATGCGTTATGTAAGTTTAAAAATAAACTATGCCAAAAGTTGAAACACATTACACAAATAAAGGTTTTTTCTCTCCTATTTTCTCTCATTCTGTCCCGTTCTCTCTTATTCTCTCTTATTATAGTGTTTGTAGTTTGATAAAAACAATTTTTTCATTTATATTATCAGAAATATTATTGAAATTTTTGCAGTTTCTATTTATCCCGAATTACCAGTTTTTAAAGATAAATAGAAACAGTCTCCTATTTTTAATTAAATTTTGCAAATTGATAAAAGTAGTATAGTATTATAGTAGTAGTATAATAGTAGTATAGTAGTAGTATAATAGTAGTATAGTAGTAGTATAATAGTAGTATAGTAGTAGTATAGTTCTTTCCAAATGTGAATAAAAAAAGTCAAAGGGAGTTTTCTTTGATTTTTAACTATTTATGTAATGGGAAATATTTTTGTATATACCGCTGCTAATTTATTGACAAACGGAAACTGGTAAAATTCTTAGAACCTATTGGGGGTGATCACAGGTTCAGGGTTTAAGGCCGTATCAATTTTTAAAATTTTTAATTAATTGAAATAAATACTGTTTCTATTTACCCCATCTGACCCTAATAGTATTTGTATAATATCAATAGTCCCGTAATAAAAGAAATAATAAATTGATGTTACCATTTATCAGGATCAAAATATTCTACATCTAATTCACCTAAAATAAATATAATTTCTTTAACTCACTTAATTATGATTTATACAGCAACCGAAATTAATTGAGGTTCGTGAATCTCACTGACTGGTGTCGATGGAGCCTCAGTTATAGGTGTTGTCAAATCAGCACTACTACAATGATTCTCAGTTGTTCCTAAATCAGTTTAAAAATTTTAATGTAACATTACAATTTCATTCCCGTGTTAGTAAAAGAATAAAATTTTCAAAATTTAATAAATATTATCATTAAATAACGAAGAAATTAACAAAATTACAAACTAAGTTAATATTAATTACAGACATTTGTTTATTACTTTAGGATGGCATTTATTAGCTTTGTTGTAATAATATTACACAGTTTTTACATTAATAGGTATGTATAATCTTTTTTATTTCTTTTATCAGAAAGCGATGGAAATAATGATACACAAGTTTTGAACGTTCAAATAAAAGAAATATTAATCTTTTTATGTTTTATTGACTTTCTTTTATTTGCAGACACGTTTTTCGATTTTTTCTCTTATACTTTTAAATGAAAAAATTCAAGACTACTTTAATTATAAAAATAATAATTATTAGAAGCAAACATTTCTTTTAAAGTTATGTCGAACTTCCCTTGACTTTTATTAAAATTTGAATAAAAATTTATTCAAATTTTAATCAAAGTTTTGTAAAGTACAATAATTTTTTGGGTAAAATTTTAGAAAATTTAAATTATTTAAATATTTTTATATTATTTATATTTAAATTAATTTAATTATCACTGAAAATTAAAATATAAATATTTTTATAAACTGATTTTTTTGTGAATTTAAAATACAATTGTTCAAAATTTTACTTTAAAGAAACAACTTTTGACTAAGACTTATGGTCTTGTTAAAAAATAACAAAATATATAGAACAAACACCTACGGAGAGTAATGGCTCACTTTGGCTGAGGGAAAATATTGGTTCAGCTACAGCGCGGTGGTGCACTCACCTAAGAGAAGTATACTATATCGACAGAGTGTCAGTACCTACTTATCTCTTTAAGGACGGAGCGAAAAAAGTTACAGCCATTTTTTATATATGGTTTTTAAAATTTTTTTTTCGAAAATGAAATTTTTTCGGAGGTATTGAATCCGAAGAAGTGCGTGAAACCTTGAAATATCGTGTCCAATTGTTCATGCTTTCAGATGGTACAGTTTATTTGCTTAAAATTCAAGATGGCGGATAAAAATTTCTTACTCGGGGGTTTTCTTTGTCGCTGATCACGAATATTAACTTAGTTTTCTAAAATTCAAAATAGTGGATCCATAGGGGTGTGCAAACAGTCCGGGAAGTCGGGTCAGACCGATTTAGAGGTTTTTTGATATATGAGTCCGCAAATCTTCGACAGTTTGTCGAATATTTGTAATTATGTATTTTACGAATTTTCCATTACAAAATTAACAATTTAAGGTCGGTTATAAATTTGAAAAGTAAAAATTATATCATAAATTACACAAGCCTGCAAAAAATAAAAATTGCCGTTGTCAGAGGTCAAGAAGTGATTTCCCGCAGTATTTGGTGCGCTGAATCCGAATCTGGCAAAGAAAATCTCCCATCACTTTATGATTTTGAGAAAAGTGGGGATAAATTTCCAAAAATCATGTTTTCGCTGTTTTTAAAAATTTCTACCGGGTAAATCTGACGTGCCAGAGACTTGTCATATGAGTCAAATTAAAACATGAACACTGTAATTCAAGACAATAAATCAACATTGCTGTCAACAGACCAAATTAGCCATCAAAAATAATTTTTTTAACAGTTGTCAAGCATAAAAAATTGACTGACACTGTCCGTAAATTAAACTATTTTGAAAAATGATTGGATTCGCTTAAAATTTGTTACTGAATGGCTTTTGAGGTGGCCGATTAATAATATGTTGTCAGACTTTAAAAATTCAAAATGTCGGATCCAATATGGCAGACTTATTTTTCAAAATGAATCACATTCACTTGAAACTTGTTACTCAGGGGTTTTTGGGATCGTTGATTATGAATCGAATTACAGTTTCCTTTTTTATTTACCATATTTGTAATCAACGACCCCGAAACCACCAAAGTAATAAATTCTAAGCGAATCCTATCATTTTTTAAAACAGTTGTATTCACGGACAGTGTCAGTCAATTTTTTATGCTTGACAACTGTCAAAAAAATTATTTATGACTGCTAATTTGGTTTGTTGTCAGCAATGTCGCTTTATTTTCTTAAAGTACAGGGTTGATGCTTTAATTTGACTCATATGACAAGTCTCTGGCACGTCAGATTTACCCGGTAGAAATTTTCAAAAACAGCGAAAAACATGATTTTTGGAAATTTTCCACCACTTTTCCAAAAATCATGACGTGATTGGAGGTTTTCGTTGCCAGATTCGGATTCAGCGCATCAAATACTGCGTGAAAGAACTTCTCGATCTCAGACAACGGCAATTTTTATTTTTTTGCAGGCTTGTGTTATTATACTTATATAAACAATTGACCATTTTCAAAGTTAAAAAATAAAAACACTTTAAATACTATCTCAATTGACATTGTTAAAAGCCACAAAATATTTATATTGGATTCGCTATAGTGAATTTTTTAAAAACTAAGTTTATATTCGTAATCAGCGACCCCAAAAACCCCCGAGTAATAAATATTAATCGAATCTAATGAATTTTTTAAAAATTAGTCCGCCATATTGGATCCACCATTTTAAATTTTAGAATCTGAGTTTACATTCGTAATCAGCGACTCCAAAAACCCTCGAGTAAGAAATATTAATCGAATCCAATAAATTTTTCAAAAATTTGTCCGCCATATTGGATTCGCCATTTGGAGTTTTAGAAACTGAGTTTACATTCGTAATCAGCGATCCCAAAAATCCTCGAGTAAATAGTTTTAACTAAATTTGTGCATTTTTAAAAAATTTTTAAACCATCTGAAAGCGAGAACAGTTTGGACGCGATATTTTAAGGTTTCACGCAGTTCTTCGGATGCAATACCTCCGAAAAAAATTCATTTTCGAAAATTTAAAAAAAAACCACGATTTAAAAAAAATGGTCATAACTTTTTAGACTCTAATTTTTAAAAAATTTTGAATGCAGATTTTGAAAGAGCGATGTTCAATATGTAAGGAAGAGTTTTGCTAAATTTTTTTAAGCCCTTGCTCTACGAAAAAATTACCGTCGATAATTGTCTCTAAAATGTGTCCGTCCCGCCCGTAAAGGGTTAATGTCATCTATGGGCCAATGAATCATGAGTTGGCGCTGATAGTTTTCTTATTCGCGATTATTGCAAAGGCAAATAACTTTATTTAAGAACTTTTGGAACCACTATGCGAAAAAGGTTTTAAAAAATTTAAATTAACTTTTAACATTATATTAACACTTTAACACCCGAGCAAAACAGAAAAAATGTAGAAACTAATGAGACACCATTCCTAGGGATTTATGGGTCGCTGATTACGAATTTGCGAATTTTATAAAATTAACAAACATACAAAAAAAATTATTGGAGTTCATCTTCATATTTTTTTTACGAAAAACTAAAATTTTTTTCGTTTTAGAAAAAATGTGTGACCCCCCTTTGGGTTTTTACAATTCTTGATCTATTGGATTGCAGTTTGGCTTATTTTATGTAGTTTCGTGTGTAGATTACAGGGAAAATATAGTGGAAATAATTAGAATTGATCTTCATTAGGTTTTGAGCGAAAACCTAAATTTTTTGTTTCAATTTTTAATAATAATTATTCACATGTTAGTTCTCTCAATTCTTAACCTAGTGGATGTTTTTTTTACGAAAAACCAATTTTTTTTTCGTTTAAAAAAAGTGTGCATCCTCCCCTTGGTTTTCACAATGTTTGGCCTATTGGACTACAGTTTTGCTTATTTTATGTATTATCATGTGTAGATTTAAAAAATAAAACACAAAAATAAACACCGAACATGAATGGATTTGATCTTAATATTTTTTTCAGCGAAAAACTCAAAGTTTTTAAAAATTTTAACAAAAAAGTGTGTTTCTTACCCTAACACCAATAGTTTTTTATCTGAAGAGATGAAAATTGGTACACTTTTGTATTTTCACATGTAGATAACAATAAAAAATCTTTAATGTTTTTATATTCTATAAACAAAAGAATTTCTTAATTCAATATTTTTTTAATAATCGTTTAATCATATTTAAAAAACTTATTTATTTAAATTTCTTTAATGTATATTTAAAAAGGCCATTCATAAATTATGTATTTATTTTATAGTTTACTTTAACTTTTTTGGATACCATGACAGATTTTGAAGAAATCAATTCTACCCCGATTAAAATATATTAGGGATGTTCCATGTCAACCAGATCAAAGATCTGTGCATAATTCTAAGGGCTCAGTTATAACGTGTAAGGTCTTAAAATGTTTGTATTGAATTACTCTATCAATTACGATATGGCCTTTTTAAAAATTCAAAATGGCGGACAAGTTATAAAACATTATATGACTGGAAAGTAGAAAATGTCTAATTAAAACATCATTTAAGAAGAAACAAACGTTCCAATTGGCATTACACGGATCACCAACAGTGTTGGAGGTTTAAAACATCAAAATATGTTGACAGTTTTCAAAATTTTTAGAAATACAAAATGGTGGATCCAATATGGTGGACAACTTTTTTAAAAATGGTCCAATTTACTCGAAACTTGTTACTCTAGGGTTTTTGGGGTCGCTGATTAGAAATATGAACTCAATATTCAAAAATACAAAATAGCTGACTATTTTTTTAAATGGCCCATAATTACTCGAAACTTGTGAATGCGGAGCTTTTAACACTTCTACGAAGATCCAGGAATAGGATAAAAATCCGAAGAAATCCGTAGGGTTGGCAATGCTGCTTTAGAAAGTGAAGATGATGATCCAAGTCTAGAAAATCTAACTAGTGAGCAGATCAATACTATGAAAAGGACGGAATTAGTCAACAATCAAAGAGGAACTGGTTTGAAATTACGATCAAATTTATTGGGACCTTACAAATAAATGAATTAATGATCTGCTTCAAATAGATTATATTTATGACTTACTATTCAAAGTGAGCCCACAAAAAAGTTGTTTATTTCTATCCATATCAAAGAAATGACATGAAACACTTCTTCTTAGTATTGATCTGCTCACTAGTTAGATTTTCTAGACTTGTATCAGCATCTTTACTTTCTAAAGCAGCATTGCAAACCTGCTAGATTTCTTCTGATTTTTTTTTATTTCTGGATCTCCGGAGAAGTGTTAAAACCTCCGGATTAACAAGTTTCGAGTAAATTAGGCCATTTAAAAAAATAGTCCACTATTTTGTATTTTTGAATATTGGGTTAATATTTTTTATCAGCCACCCTAAAAACCCCAGAGTAACAAGTTTCGAGTAAATTGGGTCATTTAAACAAAAATAGTCCGCCATATTGGGTCCGCTATTTTGTATTTTTAAATATTGAGTTCATATTTCTATTCAGCGACCTCAAAAATCTTGTAGACTATTACATATATGCTCAACATCGCGAAGCATGTAAGGTTGTTACCTTACATGCTTCGCGATGTTGACCATATATGTAATAGTCTACGTTTTTTTGTTTTGTCAGTAACTTTTAAATAACAAGAAATTAATAAATTTGTTTGAATGCGTCTTAACATCTATTTTTTTCACCAATATTGCGATAAGAAAGTATTTTTCGAGTTATGAATTGTTTGATTTAAAATTTTCAGTTGAAACACTTTTTGTCAAGGTTAAAATTGGTTTAACTAATCAATTCTTTTGCTTTTCTTACCTTCAACCAATTTCTGATACACGCAAATTTTATTAACTTTTATCTGGCATTGAAGAAGCTATGATCACTGAACCAGATTCATTTTTCTATTTTATTGGAAACCTCAATATGCCATATTTAGAATGGAATTTGGAGAATATAGATTTGCCAAAATGTATTATAAAGCCGTTCTCAGCTTGTGTTCAAACTGAGATAGCTTCTGCTATTTCTGACGTCATGGAATTTCTCGATCTGTCACAATTAAATCAGGTGTGTAACGATTATGGTTCTCTTCGGTATATTGTTTTATCAAATTGTAAATTAGGTTCAGTGTCATTGTCTTCTTCTTCTTTACTGCCTTGCGATAAATATCTCCCGACACTTTTATACGTATTTAATTTGTGCTTTGAGAATGTAGACTCCGAATTAAAAGATGATTATTATTATAGTTTTAAAAAGCTAATTATGCAGGAATTAACGAATATCTTACTGGTGTGGATTGGAATTTATTGTTTGATTCTTCTCTTTATGCTTTAAGTAATGTATCATTGGGCACAGATCGGAATAATTTGTTTGCTCACGTTGATGATATTATTAATATATTATACTAACATCTTCATTTTGTTATTTTATTGCACTTTAAAAAAAGTAGTAGTACCTTCCCACCATGGTTTTTTAGAGAATTAATTAATCCCGTATACGAAAAAAATAGCCCACTCAATCTATAAGAGAATATAAGAAAATCTATAAGAGAACACGAGAACTTTAAGATTATTTTTGGTCGCACATGAATAACTCAAAAAAAAATTCTGGTACGCCGAGTGAAATGTACTTTAAAGATAAACATGCAGACAACAATGTAGGAATTGCAAACTTATTTGCGGATTATTTTAAGTCTGTTTACAATGATAATGTTGATAAAAACTATTCTTTTGAGTATGACAATAAAGTAAATTTGGATTTTTCCCCAATTTCTAAACAGGAAGTATAACAGCACATAAGGGTGCTGGGACTGATTGTATTCCACCAAGCTTATTAAAATTGTGTGGCCAATCATTGGTTGCACCTATTGTTTGTATTTTTAATGCTAGTATGATGCTTGGTTATTTCCCAGATTGCTGAAAGAATGGAATAATTTTACCAGTGAATAAAGGTGGTGGCGCCTCTACTGTTGCAAACTATCGGTGAGTAACTTTACTTAATGCTATACCAAAGGTTTTCAGAAGCATCATGCATGATAAGATGTACTCAGCATTAAAAAAATGTTTCATGGACAAACAGCATGGTTTTCGCAGGGCTCGTTCAGTCTGTACAAATCTTTGTATTTACTCAGAGTACTTAACTAGGAACCTGGAAAGAGAGTATCAGATGGACTCTGTCTATTTTGATTTTGCTAAGGCGTTTGATAAGGTTGATCATCATATACTATTGGCTAAATTAAAAGCCTACGGTGTTGATGATCATGCACTTTGTTGGCTTACGTCATACTTACGTAATCGTATTCAATTTGTTAAAATATATGGTAGATTATCAGAAGGTTTCTATGCTCCATCTGGTGTTCCTCAAGGTTCTTATTTGGGATCGCTTCTTTTTATCATTTTAATTAATTACATTAATGACTATATTAAATATTCTAAATTTTTATGTCTAGCTGATGACTTAAAATTATTTAATAAAATTGAATCAATCAGTTTATCCTTAGATCTCCAGGAGGATGTGGAGGGAATTCTTCGTTGGTCTACTATTAACAATCTGCCCTTGAATTAAAAAAAATGTTCTGTAATTTCATTTAACAAGAGACGTAAAGTACTTAAATTTTATTATAATTTAAATTCTAAAATCTTACCATCAGTTTCTAGTGTACGTGACTCAGGTATTACTTACGATTCTTAATTAAATTTTCTAGAACATATTGACATAACGGTGAATAAGACATTAAATTAAGAGTACTGGGGCAGATTGTTAGATCATCGAGGGATTTCTATGACTCCTTGGTACTGAAAACGTTGTATTTTAGTCTGGTATAATGCTTATTGAAAAACAAATGCAAGATAATTCTTATACACTTTTTGGTACAAGACAATGCTTATTCGATTTTCCGTGCAATAAAACGCTTATTCAAAATGGTGTGTAAAACAATTGCCACTGACAGAACAATAAATGTAACCCTAAATCTTCCTATTAATGTTAAATTGCAATTAAATATCTGAGAATTTCAGTACGTGTCTATTGTTTTAAGAAACTTTAAACACGGATCCTGTCACACGTATTAAGAAATATTTTTTAAGCAATTGCAATTATAAATTATTCTGAATTAAAAATTTTATAAAATGCATACAATAAGCTAATTTCAGAATGTACATTTTCGCATAGAATTTTGAATAAGCATTTTATTGCACGGAAAATCGAATAAGCATTGTCTTGCACCAAAAAGTGAATAAGAATCATCTTGCATTCGTTTTTCAATAAGCATTATATGAACGGGAGGCGTCGATATATACTTTCTAATATAATTGTATTTCTTTATTTTTATTTTTATGTAATCAAGGGTATAAACCTGTTCATTTTATTAATAAATATTGCTTATGAAAATAAAATTTTAGAATTTATTATTTAAAAGTTATGAACATTTTAAAAAGACTTTTACGTTACAAAAGTTTCGTAACTTTCCCGTTCATATAGAAAGTACGTAAATCTGCACACTCTACTTCACCTTTCATACTTCCTTCTCCTCCCTAATTACTTTAGCAATCCCTTACTTTTCACCACTTTGTACCATCTATTATACTTAGACTCCATTACACAGGCACACAAAAAAAGTCGTGACCCGAAGGACACAACCTCCTAGACCTATGTTTTTGAGGTCGCTGAAACCGAATATGACCATGAAAAATTTTTGAGCTTGCCCATTTTCCCGCTACCATCCCCTCCCACCCAGTCACGGGGGTTGCAATTTCAGATATATCAAAAAGTCGAGTAAGATGTCTATTCCTATGTTTTTTGGGTCGCTGAATCCAAAAAAGTCATGTAAAAACAAATACTTCCCTCACTTAACCCCCCAAAAACAGCCTTAATACCTCCTAGGAGGGGGTTGGAATTTTAATTTTGACGAAAAGTTGAGTAGGGCGTCTATTCCTATGTTTCTTGGGTCGCTGAATCCAAAAAAGTCGTCTAAAAACAAATACTTCCCTCCCTTAACTCCTTACAACCCCTTAATACCTCCTGGGAGGGGGTTTGAATTTTAATTTTGAAGAAAAGTCGAGTATGGTATCTAATTCTATGTTTTTTGATCACTAAAATCTAAAACCACGACAAAAAATAAATCTTTCCTCCATTAATCCCCTATAACACCCTTAATACTCCCTGGGAGGGGGTTGGAATTACAATTTTCACGAGAAGTCGAGTATTAGGTCTAATCCTACGTTTTTTGGGGTGCTCAAACCGAAAAAACAAAAAACTACCACGTCCACGCCGTTGTTTCTGGGTTGAACTAAGTGTAGTAAAATAAATATCTTTTCGATTTTATAGGTGCGTATATTGTGTAATCATGGGTCGACTTTTCGTAAAAAGTGTAATTCCAACCCCTTCCCACGGGGTTGGAATTAAGGGGGTTGTAGGTGGTTAAGTGAGGAAAGTATTTGTTTTAAAGCCGACTTTTTCGGATTCAGTGCAACAAAAAAATAGGAATAGACGTCCTACTCAACTTTTCGTCAAAATTAAAATTCCAACCCCCTCCTAGGAGGTATTAAGGGTGTTTTTGGGGGGTTAAGTGAGGGAAGTATTTGTTTTTACATGACTTTTTTGGATTCAGCGACCCCAAAAAAAAGGAATAGACATCTTACTCGACTTTTTCATATATCTGAAATTGCAACCCCCGTGACTGGGTGGGAGGGGATGGTAGCGGGAAAATGGGCAAGCTCAAAAATTTTTCATGGTCATATTCGGTTTCAGCGACCTCAAAAACATAGGTCTAGGAGGTTGTGTCCTTCGGGTCACGACTTTTTTTGTGTGCCTGTGTTATCCTTTTTTACCGTTCCTCCTTATCCTGTTCGCCTAAAATCTCTGTTACTTCTTTTACATTTTCTCTGCTTTTCCCCCTTCTCTTATTGCTTTTATCCTTTCTTTTTTTCACCTTTTACACCCTCCCTCTCCATTCTTTATTAAGATAATAAATAAAATAATAAATCTTAATAAATAATTCTTTATTTAAATTATATCCATTCTTTATTATTTATTTCCAACACATTGATGCTATTTTACTTCCCCTTCCTTGTTCTAATTTCACCTCGTAACTCTACGTTCTCTTTCTCTGTCTCGTCACTATCTTCTCCTACCCAATTCGTCCCTCACCATATACCCCGGGCTATCCTAGCTTACCCTATGGTCCATCTCCAAAACTTCTTATCCATACTTTCCAATTTTCCTATTCACTCTATAATTTACTATCGACCATACTAACGCATCAAACAACCACACTTTTTTTTCAAATCAACCTTAACCTTCTTTTTCCAAATCTCTATACCTGACGCATCGCTTTATCCCCTTTTTCTACTCTCATAGCCACATTCAGATCTTATCTTCTATAGCACATTAACCAATACCCTATGTAACAAAACTCATGTTTCTCTTTCATATCCTTCCCATTCATTTTCAGCCATCATAACTACATCATCCGCGTATTTCAGCGTATATATTCTTCCATTTTTTAGAATCACACCACTCTTTCCCCTTTTACTCATTTTTGAATAATATTGGACTCAGGGGGCAGCCTTGCCTTAACTTTCTACCCACCCGAAATTTCTGTCCAAAAAGCTTCCTAATTTTTACCCTTTCTTTGGTCTCCTCGTATAATTCTTTTATCCTCTCTACCAACACATCCTTTAAACCTTCTCCCTTAATACCCTCTATAATATTCCCCTATTCACTAATGAAAAAGCCACTTTTAAAACTACAAACGTAGCTACCAACTTTCTATTGCTTCTTCCTAAATTCCTATTAACTAGATAATTTAGGACGTAAATATTGTTCAACGTTCCGATTTCCTTTCTAAAGCCAGTTTTGTTATGTGGTATGCATCCTAGCTCTTCTACCCTTTCGTCAAGTCTTCTTCTTGTTATCTCTGCATACACTATATAACCAACTGGCATCAACGTCACCCCCTCTACTCTTCAACACTCTTTCCTTCTGCCTTTTTTATAATCGGCGCTATCAACCCTGTTTTCTATGCTTCTGACCATCATTGCCATGCTTTAAAATCCCAAATAATTATGATAAATTAACCCAATTACTGTTATTTCAGCTTTCTCTCTTTCCGTCCACTTCTCTACCACTTTCCACCCCTTATTATCCCCCCTTCTTCTGTAAATTCTCAGCACATTCAAATTTTGTCCACCAACTTTAATTCTTCTTGTCATGATATCCTCCATTTACCATTCCTCTTTAAAAACGATTTCCTTAATATTGTCTATCACCACTGGTATCACCTCTCCCAGAGCTTCTACCCTTTATGTGGTCCCTTTTCGCGTCCTGCACATTCCGTTTATAATTTTTCGCCAATTTTTTTCTTATTTCTTCCCACTCCTTCCCTTCCACCTACGCTTCGCTTAAAATTATTATATCGAATTTGCTTAAATCTCTTCAGAAACCCTCCTCCTTATTACTTAAACCCGACACATTCCAGAATAATATTTTTAAACCTTCTGGTTAATTCCCTCTCTCTTTTCTTTCTCTTCACTTTCCTTCCCAAACCCCCTTCCTCCTTTTTTCTTCTACCACTTCTTCCATTCGTACCTTCACAACCTATTTTTACCCTTAATTCATAAACACCCCTTTCTTTCTTACTTCTTCCTTCCATTCTTCCTCATTATCATTTATGCCCCTTTCCAAACTACTCAGCTTTTCCCAAACATTATATTTCTCATTTCTCCACCCTTCTTCATATTTTGTCCACATTTCCCTAATTTTAGCCATTTCCACTCAAACACCTTCCATCTTCTTATCCATTCTCATGCTTCTATCCTTATCTTTTCCCTACTCGCTTTTAAATCTTTTCTCATACTATCCAACCCTTTTCTCGATTCGTCACCCATTCGCTTTAACATTTTCATGATTTCATTGAAACGTCGATCCCTATTTGTCGCTTCGTTCTCTACTTCCTGTTTTTGTTCAACCTTTTCCATTTCTTCTTTATCTTTATCCCTTCTCAAAAAAAAAACTTTTTATTAACCCTACTGATGCAACACTTACCCCCTTTTTATTATTTCTTAAATTGACTTTCTACCCCTTGGGACCTTTCCCTCTTTTAATTTTTCGCGGTCCGTCTTTTACTTCGCTTGTTTCCCCTTAGGTGAATCGAACACAGAGATACGCCCTGTTATTTTGTTTTGGTCTATGTTTTACTGATTAATGTTTTGTAAGATTATTATAATAAATCATATTTCTATTTTCGGAATTAATTTCAATTTACTCTTTCATTGAAAATGAGTTTCTAAGTACCAGAAATAATTTGTAATAAAAAAGAAAATGTTCAAACAAATTTTCTTTTTACGTAATTTTTCAGGAGTTAGTTAATAATGTTTTTATTTTACAGTTGTAACAATATTTACAAGAGGAGAAATTTACGCCCACTGTAATTAAGCAAAAAAAGATATTAAAAAAACGTTGCTTGCAATAATGGATGAAAAAAACATGTCACTGAATTCTATCTTTAAAAATTTCTGAAAATTTTCATCGAATGCAAAATGATTATCTCGATCAATTTGTAAGAATTTTTATGTGTATATTGACAATACTACAAATTATTTTAATTGCTAAATTCTATATCTATATTGTATACCAAGGTATAGGTATTTATTTATGTGTAACAAATGTAAATTTAAAATAAATAGAATTGAAAATTAAGTTTCTTTAGGGCTATATTACTTTTTATTACATAAAATTTTAAATGAAACATTCAATTTTCTTATTAATCATTTGTGTAAATGAAATTATTTTTATAAAAACGTTTTAAGTTAAACAATTTTTATACTTTCAAAAATTATTATTTAAAATTTTTTTTAAACTTTTTGTACTGAGTTTACAAAACAATTGTTGTCTTTTATATATTAAGATTATAATTGAACATTTTTCTATTTTTAAATTCATCCGCCAGAAAGTGAGAAATTTACCTTCATGGCGGTCAACTTCCGTCTTTCTATTCGTCACAAGATTGAAACGGACGAAACAGGTATGTGTAGTATATATATCAGTGCTCCCTACCTTACCCGCCTACTATCCTTCTATTTTCCTTGTCTCCCCAATCCCCCGTCACACTCACACTTTCTTACACTATTACTACGTTCACTCTTTTTCCTTTTTCTCAATTATACAGCTACTCACTCACATATACTTTTTATCACTTATACTCCACACACTATTGCACACTTTTTATCACTTACTTTACCCTCCCTTCACAAAAACCCTCTAAAAAAATCAACACTACCGCGTAAACACGTGTACTCTCAATTAGCACCGAAAACGGAAGCCGGAATATTCTTAATTGTCTTTTTTACATATCCAAAGCTCATTAAAATGCATTAAGTACTTTTTTATGAAAATGCACTAAAAATGATATTGTCAATTCTGACATATAGTATTGCTGTTCTTAAAAGCAGTATTGGTGTTGTTCACATACATATTACTGTCTCTCACATACATATGGCTGTTCTACACTGTTTAAATCGATTCAGTAGTTTTAAAATAAAATAAGTTTTTTTATTTCTCTTTCTCCTCGATAACTACCCCAAAAAAGCGAATTTTAAGTTCAAAATTACAGAAAGATATATTTATAAAGATAGTAATATACAGGCCAAATTTGAGAAAAATATATGTGGGGGCATTTTTTGCACACTGAACCCTCTAAGCCCTTTCTAACTTTCTAAAAATTGTATTTGTTCGAATATGATTATTAAGGGGAGATTCCACTGATTTTTTTTTGAATACCGAAATTATTTTTTTTTAATTTTTGGTTAGTATGATTATCTTAAAATACGGGAAAAATAGTCTGAAGCGATAAGAATAGACTCGCGAGCAGAAGAGTAGGAATAACATCACCTTTCCACCTCGAAAATTCATGTTTTTTCATTAATTACCTAACTGCAATTTGTTTATTTTAAAATTTACATTTTTTCTTTTCGCACCGCTTGACAGAATAGTTCTTAAGTAATAAGAAATGTCTACTGTTACATATCAAAGGTTATGTATATAACTTTAAGTTAAATTTTTGTATATTTGGTCCTTCAAACTTTAAACGCGTTTTTCTCGAAACTACACATTTTCAACTTGTTTACACTCTCATTTTTACAATTTTCAACGAAATAACTTGCAATTTGGACAGCATGTTCCTTGAA
Organism: Leptopilina myrica (nomen nudum); assembly: GCA_032872475.1. Classification (NCBI taxonomy): domain Eukaryota; kingdom Metazoa; phylum Arthropoda; class Insecta; order Hymenoptera; family Figitidae; genus Leptopilina; species Leptopilina myrica (nomen nudum). Next base: position 26,202,987 of record CM065459.1, on the reverse strand, counting down.
TGTGTAGTTTTCGTGTAAACTAGGATATTTAAGATCCATTAATATTTATAAAAGTTATAAACAATTTAAGCTGCAAAATTATGGTCGAAAAATTAAAAAGTCTGTCATTTGGTTATTTTTCATTAAATTTTTTTTGTTCTAGTTTACACGATAGCCATAATGGTATAGATTAAGAAAATTTTTGACTTTTTTATTTTAGATTAATTGTCACAGAGAAAAAATGTAAACAAATTTTAGAGGGGACCACTTTCGGCAGCCATTTTCTAAGACTCCATTAGAAAAATAAATAAATAAAAAATGGTTTTTATTACTGTAACACAAGTATTTTATTGTAAAAAAAGTTTAACTAACAAATATCTATTTTACTACCTATAAAAAAAAATTTTTTTAAAACCTTAATTTCTGTGGAATCTCCTCTTAAATAAATATAATTTAATAGTTTCAACAAGAGTATTAAAATGGATTTTTTTAAATCGGTTGACTGAGTCTCACAACTGGTGATATGCTATGTCTCACACCCAGAAATTGTCGCTATTTTGAAAGAGGAAAAAATATTTTCTACCGTAGATTGGAACAATACAATATTTCATCACAAAATATAAGGAAAATATTAAAAGAAAATCCATAGAATATACATTTTTTAGTCGATTGTCACGCATAGTGTCTTATAAACCAATCGGTTATTTAATATTGCGGGTTAAAAAAATCGACTGTCTCACAACTTGACATACTCCTCTACTTATGATAAAATTCCTTGATATTTCTCAAATTTCCCTGACCGCATTTTCATTTTTTCATGATTTTTCCCTTATAAATCTCTAATTTTCCTGATTTGTCGTAACACTGAATTTACTACTTTTTTCACGCGTCACATAAAATTATTATAATAAAATTTCAATTTAAAGAAGAACTAAATAAATCTTATTCAATTAAACGTTTAGAACTTCAGGAATATATTGAATTAAAAAAGTTTTTTAAATACAACAAAATAAAGGTAAATTTTATTAATATATCAACTAGCGTCGTTGTCCTCGCTCGCTCGGAAGACATTTTACTTGTGTATTTCCACCTATATAAATTTATTCAATAGCATCTCTATTGATAATGTATACATTAAAAAAATTTTAATTTATATATATATATATATGAGGCGTTATTTCTCAAACGTCCCAGTCCAAAATTATAAGTCTTTGGATTGTGTTGGTATTTTGGGAAATTGTTGCCCTATATGAAAGTAATAAATCTGTAAAATATTAGCTCTTTAAAAAAAAAATTGTAGAAAGTGGTGGGGGTTAAAGTTCTGACATTTTAAGTAACACTGCCATTTTCAAAACCATGTAACTTTTATAAAACTTTATCGATTTTAATTTGTTTACAATGGATTTAAAGCATTTTTCATCTACTTTCTAAAAATTTTACAAACAAATTTTTAAAAAAATTTTTAAACAATTTTTTTTCAAAAATTAAGTTTATTTTTTAATTTTGACCTTGATGGGTATTTAAAAAAAATTTTTTTTTATTTTTATTGGAAAGCTGACATTTTTCGGAAAAAACCATATAAGTTTCATAGTGGGATGACCAGAAGTTTAGAAGATATTTGAAAGCAAAGTAAGCGGTGCGCCCGGGTTACTGTACGTTACGCCGGCGCTGCGCCGTTAAACGACATAAAAATCACTCTTTTATCTTCATCTGCTCCAGTAAAAGCTCTGCATTTAAACAGGGTTGATACTTCCTATGAATCTTTTTTAATAGTAGCTCTCTGCATTTAACAGGGTTGAGACTGTCATTAAAATAATGCCTGCATTACTTTTACCGAAAAAAATTTAAATATATAATTTTGAAAACGAATGTTTAAACTTTTATAAATTATAATTATTATCAATTAAAATGAGTAATTTTGAAAAAGAAAGATTAAAGTTTTAAAGGAACAATAATTATCATCAATTAAAATAATTAATTTTGAAAAAATATTGATGTTTCGTAAGTTAAAATTATTGTTATTGGCAATTGGAAAATTTAATTTTGAGAAACAGAAATTTAAGTTGAATAGAAATTGAATATTTTAATAAGATTAATTTTTTAAATTTTAATGTTAAATAGTCATGAGATTCAATTTTTTTTATTAATTTAGGTCATTTGTTTTTAAATCTATTATTATTATTATTAAACAAATGACCTAAATTAATAAAAAAAATTGAATCTCATGACTATTTAACATTAAATTTTAAAAAATTAATCTTATTAAAATATTCAATTTCTATTCAACTTAAATTTCTGTTTCTCAAAATTAAATTTTCCAATTGCCAATAACAATAATTTTAACTTACGAAACATCAATATTTTTTCAAAATTAATTATTTTAATTGATGATAATTATTGTTCCCTTAAAACTTTAATCTTTCTTTTTCAAAATTACTCATTTTAATTGATAATAATTATAATTTATAAAAGTTTAAACATTCGTTTTCAAAATTATATATTTAAATTTTTTTCGGTAAAAGTAATGCAGGCATTATTTTAATGACAGTCTCAACCCTGTTAAATGCAGAGAGCTACTATTAAAAAAGATTCATAGGAAGTATCAACCCTGTTTAAATGCAGAGCTTTTACTGAAGCAGATGAAGATAAAAGAGTGATTTTTATGTCGTTTAACGGCGCAGCGCCGGCGTAACGTACAGTAACCCGGGCGCACCGCTTACTTTGCTTTCAAATATCTTCTAAACTTCTGGTCATCCCACTATGAAACTTATATGGTTTTTTCCGGAAAAATGTCAGCTTTCCAATAAAAATAAAAAAAAATTTTTTTAAAATACCCATCAAGGTCAAAATTAAAAAATAAACTTAATTTTTGAAAAAAAATTGTTTAAAATTTTTTTTAAAAATTTGTTTGTAAAATTTTTAGAAAGTAGATGAAAAATGCTTTAAATCCATTGTAAACAAATTAAAATCGATAAAGTTTTATAAAAGTTACATGGTTTTGAAAATGGCAGTGTTACTTAAAATGTCAGAACTTTAACCCCCACCACTTTCTACAATTTTTTTTTAAAGAGCTAATATTTTACAGATTTATTACTTTCATATAGGGCAACAATTTCCCAAAATACCAACACAATCCAAAGACTTATAATTTTGGACTGGGACGTTTGAGAAATAACGCCTCATATATATATATATGGGGCATTTCATGTCAAGTGATCAAGGTGGAGAAAAATTTTTCTCCAATCGTAGCAAAACTTGGGGCTTTTGTAGTACTCATAGATTGTAATTTTTCGTGAAAATATTTTTTACCTAGTCCAATATTTTCCGAGGGGGAGGGGGTTAAATTTTTGTGTTTTTCAGTACAATGCTTATTTCAATAATTTTTTACTCTTAAACAATTAAACATACGAATTTGGCAAAGTACATTTTGGAAAGGTTTTTTCATGCTCTTTCGATTGGAAATAAGCATTTTGAAAAAAAAATTTTTTTGACCCAAAAAAATCAAAATTAAAAATAAATTTCAATTTTTGGGGGAGAAAGACCCATTTTTTTTTTTTTTTTTTTTTAAACGAAAGCTGAGGTTTTTTCCTAAAAGGACATATAAATGGTAAAGTGGGACAAGAATGTTTAAACATTGAAAAAAAGAGTTTTCTCCTAAACAGAGCTTAAAACTCTTTTTTTCAATGTTTAAACATTCTAGTCCCACTTTACCATTTATATGTCCTTTTAGGAAAAAACCTCAGCTTTCGTTTAAAAAAAAAAAAAAAAAAAAAAAATTGGGTCTTTCTCCCCCAAAAATTGAAATTTATTTTTAATTTTGATTTTTTTGGGTCAAAAAATTTTTTTTTTTTTAAATGCTTATTTCCAATCGAAAGAGCATGAAAGAACCTTTCCAAAATGTACTTTGCCAAATTCGTATGTTTAATTGTTTAAGAGTAAAAAATTATTGAAATAAGCATTGCACCAAAAGACCCCTTGATCACTTGACGCGGAATCCCCCATATATGAGGCATTCATTGTCAACGTTACCCCCCTGCTCGCCAAAAATGGTCTGTTTCAATAATCAGTCATAGGATTAAAAATTAGTTAAAAATTAATGATTTTAAATGCCGAGTGGCAGTTTTTAAAAATTCAAAATGGCGGGTCCAATATGGTGGATGACATACCTAAAATGGATGGGATTTTCATAAAACTTGTAACTCGAGGGTTTTGGGGGTCGCTAATTACATCTGGGTCAAAATTTCTCAGAAATATCAATGTTGGTCGGGGGTCTTTCAATTTTTTTGAAAATGGGTATATCTTTAGTGTTAGAAAAGATGTGATTGTATGTGAAAGGGTTTTCAAAATTTTTTTAAATTGTTAAAGTTACGGTGCTTTTAATTTTTAGGTTAGAGTTTCTTTGAAATGCGATATTTTTGACAAATTTTAATGAATCTTTTTCATTTTTTCAGGATGATCTTAAGATTTATAACCGTTTAAAATAAAAATTTTAATTTTAAAAATTTCAAAAAATTTGCCCGGAAAAAAGTCGAAATTTTTTTTGAAATTAGTTTTACACTTATTTGGCCATGACCTAGCTTAATAAAACCACAATTTTTAGATTCCTTATGATTTCCTGCGTTTTTTCATTTAAAAAAATTGATGGAGGGTCTAAAACTATGGAAGTTATTTAAATTTTAGTCCGACGGTGCACATATGAGATGTGCTCACTATACGTCACGCGGTCCACGCGCACAAACCTATTTAAGGTTTATTGAATATCTACTACTTTAGAGTCAGTTGAAGCAGAATATTCTTTACAAATAATTTTTGATTAACATCCTTTAAATGTTAGAAATTTTTATACAAGGAATGTTATATATTTAAAGGAAAAATTAAAAAAGTAATATGAAATTCTGAAAGTTCATAAAAAATACTCTATATTCGGTGAGTTTTTATTTAAATCAATAATTCCACCTTCTCGTAATTAATTGATAAAAACGTCAAAATTAGGTTATTTGGTAGATCGACTTTAAAAACCTTTTTTATCTATTATTTTAATATTTTTACTAGTTTTATTATTAAAGAATAATTATTCAACTAATTTTAAACATGAATCAATAAATCTTTTTGCACTTTTAAGAATTTATCAATACTTTTTAAAATATTTTCTAATTGCTAAAAAAGTGACATTTTTTCTCACCTTCTCCACTTTACACTCATATTTAAAGAAAAGTAATAAATATTTAAATATAATTATTTTCATTTCGTTATTCAGAGATCATACAGATTCAATTCTAAAAGTACACTGAGAGAAGTCCGGGAACTAATACGTCCCGTGCAAGGCTTGAGTGATCATTTTGAATGTTCTTATGTGAACCTTCGATCGGGACGTCTCAAGCCCCGATAAAAAACGTGGAACGTCCCGAAGCGGTATTACTTACAACTTTTAGTGTCGGCCATGAGTTGTCTCTCACATGCGGGAACAATGTTTGACTGATTCGGGGTGTCTGAGCCCTAGATTCGAGACATCTCAAACGCGACAAGCAGAGTAGCTTATAGCGACGTCTAGCGGGAACTATTAAGTCCTGGACTTCTGTCAGTGTATCAATTTTTTTTAAATGAGGCCGCAACGACTTTATTCGTAATATAATGGTTTGACCCATCTTTTTAAATATCATTAATTTTTATTTAAAACTTTTAAAAACCGTAGAATCGTTGTAAAAAAATTACAAGGAATCAATTTTCTAACATTTAAAGGAATTTTAACTTACATTTTTAAATAGAATCAAAAATTATTTGTAAAGAATATTCTGCTTCAACTGACTCTAAAGTAGTAGATATTCAATAAACCTTAAATAGGTTTGTGCGCGTGGACCGCGTGACGTATAGTGAGCACATCTCATATGTGCACCGTCGGACTAAAATTTAAATAACTTCCATAGTTTTAGACCCTCCATCAATTTTTTTAAATGAAAAAACGCAGGAAATCATAAGGAATCTAAAAATTGTGGTTTTATTAAGCTAGGTCATGGCCAAATAAGTGTAAAACTAATTTCAAAAAAAATTTCGACTTTTTTCCGGGCAAATTTTTTGAAATTTTTAAAATTAAAATTTTTATTTTAAACGGTTATAAATCTTAAGATCATCCTGAAAAAATGAAAAAGATTAATTAAAATTTGTCAAAAATATCGCATTTCAAAGAAACTCTAATCTAAAAATTAAAAGCACCGTAACTCTAACAATTTTAAAAAATTTTTAAAACCCTTTGACATACAATCACATCTTTTCTAACACTAAAGATATACCCATTTTCAATAAAATCGAAAGACCCCCGACCAACATTGATATTTCTGAGAAATTTTGACCCAAATCTGATGTCAGTTTTTGAAAATTTAAAATGGCGGATCCAATATGGCGGACAAATTAAAAAAATTTGTTGAATTTTCACTTTACTTGGTATATAGGGGTTTTCGGGGTCGCTGATCACAAATTTGTTGTCAGATTTTTAAAAATCTATATGTATTCTATATGTATTGTATTTCATACATACCTGTACTCCCAAACTGGGTGACCCACGTACCCAGTTATTATTTTCTAAACTCTTTGGGAAGTTTGTCTATCAAAAACGATAACGCTACGCACCCAGTGGCGGGCGGTCAGACTTTCCATGCAATGAGAAGGGAAATACTGTGACAGTGGGAAGACAGACTTCTCAAAGGTTTTTCCTTGTACAATTTTCAGTCCGTTTTTTTAATGTTTTGGTAAATATTTTTGAAGTCCTTTAACAATAGTTTCAAATGTAGGAAATGTCAACAAACCATTGTTAATAGTCGGGATGTAAAAATAAAAAAAGGTTAACAAACTTTTCAACGAAAGTCCAGTTAAATTTTAACTTATATTGCAACCCCTGCTTTAACAATAGTTCCAAAAGCCTATTGTTGTATGGGATTATATTTTTATTGCTTAAAAAGTTTACAATTTAAACAATTCATTTTTCAAAACAAAAAATTTTAAATCTCTGATGTTTTATGATTGTGAATATCTAAAATTCATTATAAAAAATTTTTAATTATAAAAGTTATAAACTATCTCGCAAACTTTAATTGTTACGTAAAAACGGATATTATTTTTGAATTTTGATTCACATGAATATTTAGCATACATAATAATTACTTGTAAAGAATCTGAGTTTATGAAAAACAAATATATTGTCGAAATATAAATAAAAATTATTTTTAACATTAACAAAGAAATATTCGATCTTCAATTTAATGACGGTCAGGCCATAAACATCACCTATAGCGACCCTTTTGCAGGTAATTTTTCCCAGTACAATTTTAGTGCTGAAACGCAGCAAATTTTCACTGAAATAGCACTGAATTTGTTAAAAAGCGTGGATTACATACGGTATTCTTTTACACGTAAAAAATAATTGCAATTTAATGTTTAATACCATTCACATTAAGTCTCGAAAATAAGAAAGACAAAGAAATGAAATAAAAGATTACAAATATTTTATCTCCCAAATGAAGAGATCATTTAATACAAGATTTTTTCCTGTACTTCCTCAGATACAAAATAGTCATTTCTTTACTGTGTTAAGCAATACGAATAAATTATGAGAAAAATTTTTTTTAAGTAAAAATGTAATGTGGTCATTATTTCAAATATGATGACAGTGTCAACCCTATAAAACACACAGACCTTTTGCACGTTTATTCAAATTTTACAAAAATCTTATAAATTAAAAAATGTTGTTTGTCATATTTAATCTTATATTCGTAATCAACGATCCCAAAAGCCTTCAAGTGACAACTTTCATTCTAGTGGCATATATTTAAAAAAGTTTTCTGCTATATTTGATCGACAATATTGATTTTTTGAAATTTTACTTCAGATGTGTTATTAGTTACACTAAAAATACCCAGATATAAAGTTTCATGAGCATCAACAATTTTTAAAAATTTCGAACGCCATAATGGATTCTCTATTTTGCATTTTTGAAATCTGACCTCAGATTTTTAATCAGCGACCCCAAAAACCCCCAAGTAACAAATTTCATGTAAATCACATGCATTTTAGACATGTCGTACACTATATTGAGTCCGCCTTTTTGAATTTTTAAAAACTGCCACTCAGCATTTAAAAGCATTTATTTTTAACTAACTTTTAAACCTATGACTGATTATTTAAACATGGATCACTTTTGGCGAGCAGGGGGGTAACGTTGACAAAGAATGCCTTATATATATGATAGTCCACGAGAATACGTGCCTTAGCTCCCGAATGTGAATTTTACGGGAAACATGTTAGAAGCTGGGCCTTCCTGATTAGTTCAAATTATGCTCATGTTTGAACATTTATAACAAAAAAATCTAAGTAAAAAATATTTTTGACTTTTGTACCTGAAAGAGAAACTTAAAATTTATAAAGTACTATTGAAACTCGACAATAATTTTTTAAAACCTTATTTTCTCTTAGCGTTGCACAAACAAAAGTAAAAAATGTCAAATTGAAAGAATAAGGTATACTACACATGGTGGTTTCAAATTTCTAAATAGCACTTTTGATAATTTCGACATTTCGGAGATATTGACCCCTGGCCGGTTTATCCACCGGTTCGATTTGCCCCCTTCTTCCCTACCATAATTAATAATTTTGCTTTTAGATCGATATTCGATTGTTTTCTTCTTCTAATTGATCAAACGATTAATAGAATTACACAGGCCAACAAAATTTGATTCAATTTACTTTCCAAGAATCAAACAATAGTTTTCCGAAGGATTTCGACGTGCTAAATCCGAATACGACCTTAAAAGGGACCCATCACGTCAGGTTTTCAAGATATTTTAACCTAAAAGTGCAAAAAACCTGTTTTTAGTTATATTTGATGTCATGTAACATCAAGAAAAAAAATTTTTTTCTAAAAAGTCAATATTGAGCCTGAAAGTGTTACTCTTCCCCTTTAATATCCATTTTGAAAATTAAAAAAATCTTCTATTGTCTCTGTTCGGTTTTCTGTTAAGTTAATTCATTTCGGTGTTGTGCGTGCGATTTGAATTAAGTACTTAAGTGAACGCGTAGGGGCAGCATCTCACGGTGTTCAATTATTACGCACGAAAAAGGGACTATCTCACGCGTCGGAGTTCTCGCTTCTACACAGTCTCTTATAAATTTCTCACGACAACCATCAATTTTGGTCAGCTCTTGATAATTTATCTTTTAGGTATTCATTTTCAATCATTAAACAAGTAAATTCAAGTGTAATTTATTCGGTCGTCTCTCGGTAATAATCTCAAGTGTGAAAATAAAGGTTTTCTCTTAGAAACTCTAGTTTTTTCTCACAAAGACGAAGGCGTGCATTTTGCCGTCAAGGTCGCCGCTTAAATTTACAAACTCAATTAAAGACTATAAGGTGATTCTCAATAACATTTAAATTGTGAAATCAATTATAACAAAATTCCTCAATAAATAAATCTTTTTTTGTGTGTTTTAACCTTAAAAATTTCATAGTGAATTTAACCTGAATTTATTTCCCACTATTCCTATTTTTGATATAAGACTAATCTCAACGAACCAAGGAAATTCTCAAGTTTATCGGTCTCTCGCAAACATTTTCTGGTCCTTCGAGCCGGATTGTCTGTAAAAAAGAGGAAACATAGTGGTGATTCAGTGCTGGTTATACCCGAATTGTGAAAATTTAAAGGACGCTCTCAAACACGTGGCGACGCCATTTTTCCCTTGTGCCTTTCGTCTGTGCGCACGAGTGGCAATTTGAACGTGTATGCGTGATCGACTCGCGACACTTCCCCTCCTCCACCCTCTCTATAGTGCCAAGGCTCCTCTCAGCAACTCTCAGTGCGCGCCATATTGAAATCTTCTCTCCCCTTTACCTATAAGAAAAGTGAAAGTCGTGTACGCGGACTCTCGTGTTTGAATTCTCGCTACGGTGTGTGTTCACGCTCATTTTCAACACTTCTCGCGGTTTCTTTCTCTTGTGTTTTCTCATTTTCTTGAAACATGTTTACCCACGGAGTTGACGAAATCACCAAGGACCCCTCTAACAGTGAGGAAATTCTCACTACCGAGGAAAAGGAACAAGTTAGCAAGGACACCTCGAAAGAAAATATCAAGGACTCTCAAGTTAAGGAAAATTTAACTCAACACGAAAGGAAGGATACTCAAGAGCATCTCGAGCCTACGGTTCACCTCAAGGTTTCCTCAAGACATACCTCGAACGTTTCGGATAAGGGCAGTGACAACGGATCCAAAAATGATTCAACGCTCAAATCATCAACCAAGGTTGAGCTCAAAATTTCCACTCAAATGACTAGGTTGAGGATTATTGAGGAAACGTTCAAGGACTTGCAACGAGGTTTGTTCAATGACAATGCGGAATTTTTGCAGCTCAAATTGAATCTCATAGAAAATTATTTTAAGGAATTCAACACAATTCACGAGGAGCTTATCACAAGTAGCTCAGCAAAATTCCTCAAACATTGGTACATCCAAGAGGATGTATTCGATCAATTTTTTAATGTTTTCTCACAAGCCAGGGATTCAATATTACTGTAAATTTGTATGTTGAAAAAGGAGCAAGCTGCGGCAGCCTCTTCCCCACACTCAACTCCATCAACTGGACCACGGCCAATTCGAAGACTTCCTCAGATCTCACTTCCCTCCTTTTCAGGAGATTACTCATCTTGGCCACCATTTAAGGACCTCTTCTCTTCGATGGTCAACTCTTGGACTGCCAGTGGATAATTGGGATCAAATCTTGGATCATCACCTCACCAGGCGGCTTGACTCTCACACCCGGGAGGATTGGGAAGTGAAACTCGGATCAAGTTCTGATCTTCCGACATTCACTCAATTAAAGGATTTTCTCACTGGTCGAGCTCGTGCTTTAGAAAATATCTCCTGTTATTCTCAAGCAACCAAGAGTACTCCTTCTACATCAACGAAGCCTCAATCCAAGACACCGGTTCACAAAAGTTTCTCAGGTTCGACTCAATCATCAACCAACCAAGGCCAAGGTGAATGCTCAGCTTGCGGCAAGGCTCACTACATTGCATGGTGTGACAAATTCAGGGAAATGACACCCAAGGTCAGAAGAGAATTTGTGATCAAGGAACGACTCTGTTTTAACTGCCTTGGTAAACACGGTGCCTTGGCTTGCAAGAATTCTAAGAGATGTGTGGAGTGTAACGGCAAGCATCACTCAATGATTCACCAGACAACAGCACCTGTTCTCAACAAGGACCAAAATCAAGACAAGGATCAAGCCTCATCAAATAATTCAAGGGCAAATTAACACGAAGGTTCGCTTGACGACAGCGGTTCTCACTCAAGGCTAGTGGTTCTCCTCGCCACCGCTCGTGCGTTCATCATCTCAACGGAAGGTCTTCCTCATACAGTTCGATTACTTATCGACTCTGGATCTGAACTTTCATTCATCTCAGAATCCATGGTTACTCATCTCAATTTATCAAGGCAATGCTCATCAATCTCAATTATTGGAATTGGAGTAACTAATTCAGGTAATACTCGAGGAATGGTTCAGATCACACTCAAATCCATTCATTCATCAAAAGCCATCTTAGTTAATGCACATATCCCCTTAAAATTGTCGTCAACGCTTCCCAATTCAGCTCTTTCTCCTAACTGGCCTCACCTACAGAACATCCAACTTGCCGATCCAGATTACTCAGTTCCAAAAAGGATTGATCTCATCATTGGAGCAGATGTTTATTCACAAGTCATTCTGCCAGACATCATCAAAGGACCATCTTCTACACCAATGGCTCAGCTCACCATATTCGGTTGGGTAATCTTGGGTCCCACCCATCATGATTTATCTAAGACACATTTTGTTTATCATCTCAGAGTGAATCAACAACAAGATGATATTCATGAACTTCTCACAAAATTCTGGATCCAAGAAGAGATACCAACTGTAGAAATGTATACGCTCACTGCTCAGGAATTGGAATGCGAGGAGCATTTCAAGGCTACTCATTCAAGGGACTCTTCAGGTAGATACATCGTACGGCTTCCAATCTCATCATCACCCAGTCAACTAGGCGACTCTCTCTACAAGACGCAACGGTGTCTTCATCGACTTCTCAAAAAATTCTCAACTCAACCACAATTCAAGGAACGCTACTTCTCATTCATTTCGGAATATGAAATGGATGGACACATGGTCAAGGCTCCACCAAGGGATAGTAGCCTTACAACCTACTATTTTCCTCATCATGGTATTCTCAAAGAGGAAAGTACTACTACTAAACTTAGAGCAGTATTCAATGGATCTAGTCCTTCTTCATCAGGAGCCTCTCTTAACTCAATTCTTCATACTGGAGCGAAATTACAGAAGAACATTGTGGATGTTTTGCTCTGGTTGAGAAGGTCTCGATACATCTTTTCAACGGATATCACTAAGATGTTTCGACAGATCAAGGTACATCAAGAGGACTGGGATTTCAAAGGATTCTCTGGGTTGACTCAGATAATAAGGAAATCTCTTACCAACTCACCACGGTTACTTATGGTACCAGGCCGGCACCATTTTTGGCAGTGAGAGTACTCTTCCAACTCATTCAAGATGAAGGCCATCAATTTCCTCTTGCCGTACCTGCACTTCTCAACGGTCGTTATATGGACGACATTTATGCTGGTGCTGATGAATTATCAGAACTCAAGGAAATTGCTAAGGATCTCATTGGACTTCTCAAAGCTGGGGGATTTCCACTCGCAAAATGGCAGAGTAATCACCCAAAATTCTTCGACATTATCACAAGGAAGGATGATTCAAATTCACATCTCATTGATCATTCTCAAACTAAGGTCTTGGGTCTCAGCTGGTTTCCAAGGTCAGACAAATTCAAGTTCTCATTTGAGCCAATCTCACAACCAGGACAAGGAATTTCAAAAAGGTCAATTCTCTCCGAGGTATTTCAATTATTTGATCCTTTAGAATTTCTCTCTCCAGTCATCATTCGGGATAAGGTTTTACTGCAGGAAATCTGGCTCGAGAAAGTGGGTTGGGACGACCCACTTTCAGAGAGTATATCCTTACGATGGCTCAAATTCAAGGAGGAGCTAGCTCAACTCCCTCTAATCTCAATTTCTCGGTGGCTCAAGCTCACTTCAACAACAACAACAACAGAACTTCACGGATTTTCGGATGCATCTCAACTCGCCATAGCAGCTGTTGTTTTCATAAAAACCTCGGAACAAAACAAGGATTCAAACATCACATTTGTTTGTGCGAAAACCAAGGTTGCACCTCTCAAACGTCTCACCATCCCAAGGTTGGAACTCACAGCAGCTCTTCTCTTGGCACGACTTATGGTTTTCGTTCAACGAACTCTCGAATTATCAGAAGTCCCAATTTTCATATGGACAGACTCTTCAGTGGCACTCACCTGGATCAACAGCCATCCCTCACGATGGAAGGAGTATGTACGCAACAGGGTATCTTTAATTCACGACCTCGTCCCTCAAGGTCAGTGGAGGTTCATTAAAGGAAAAGAAAACCCTGCTGATTGTGCATCAAGGGGCCTATCAGTTCAACTACTTTCTCAACATCAACTCTGGTGGAACGGTCCACCCTGGCTAAAGAACACTAAGGAAAACTGGCCATCTCCAATCACGAAGGCGGATTCATCAGCTCATGTCGAAGAAAGACCCGGATTGACACTCACGGTTACAATCTCACATCACGCATCACTGGATCTAATCGAAAATTGCTCATCATTTTACAGATTGCTAAGAATCACAGCAATCTGTCTCAGATTCATCGGGGCTCTCAAAAGGATTCCAAAATCCTCCTTGGTACATCCCATTGGACCGGAGGATCTTGCTCTCGCTAAGATTGCCTGGGTAAAAAATACTCAAGCATCATATTTTCAAACATACATCAAGAATCTCAATCAAGGTATAAACTTCTCAAGGTCTCATGCATTCTCAAAACTCAATCCATTTATTTATCAACAAGGTGTACTCCGAGTCGGAGGCCGACTCCAAAACTCAAATTTGGATTTTGATAACAAGCATCCTGCTATCTTACCCAAAGATTCTCCATTCACCCGGATTGTCATCAAAGAAGCTCATTCAAGGACGCTTCATGGTGGAACACAACTCACCTTGTCTCACATCAGAGAATCTTATTGGATCATCGGAGGAAGGCAGCCAGTAAGATCGTTTATACTAAAATGTGTTCCCTGTGCTCGACAAAGAGGGTCTCGAGCACAGCAGCTGATGGGTCAGCTGCCCTTAGAACGTGTCACTCCCTCAAGACCATTTCTGACTACCGGGGTTGATTATGCTGGACCAATCACTCTCAAATCTTGGAAAGGACGTGGAGCAAAAACTAAAAAGGGATGGATCTGTGTTTTTGTGTGTTTCTCATCATCTGCTCTACATCTGGAAATAGTTACAGACTATACCTCAGAAGGATTCCTCGCAGCCTATCGACGTTTTACTTCCAGAAGAGGAATCTGTCAGACACTTTACAGCGACTGTGGTACCAACTTCATCGGTGCTGATAAGGATCTCAAACGTCTCTTCAATGGTGTATCTCAAGAATCAAAGGAACTCTCTCAGTTGCTGACTAAGGACGGTACTCTCTGGAAATTTAACCCTCTAGCAGCTCCACACATGGGTGGAAAATGGGAAGCTGCTGTGAAATCTATCAAGTATCATCTCAGAAGGACGATCGGTGAGACGATATTGACGTTTGAAGAATTTACGACTCTCCTTACTCAGATCGAAGCTGTTCTCAACTCACGACCGTTGGAATCACTCTCAAATGATCCTGACGACATGTCAGCTCTCACTCTAGGTCATTTTCTCATCGGGGAACTACTCACCTCAATTCCGGAACCTTCTCTCCTGGAAGTTCCAAGTTCCAGATTGACCAGGTGGAAATTGATTCAACAACAGTTCCAGTCATTCTGGTCAAGGTGGTCCACTAGTTATCTCCAACAACAACTGGCTATCTCAAAATGGTATCATCCATCTCATCAGATTAAGGTTGGTTCTATGGTTTTGCTCACCGACGAGAGGTTTTCTTCCTAAAAATGGCTTTTAGCTAGGGTCACTGAATTACACACTGGCAAGGATGGACTCACAAGGGTAGTTTCAATTAAAACTGCAACGTCACTGCTCAAACGGCCTACCTCTAAATTGGCAGTGCTCCCTGTCTCCGTGGAATAAGGATCACATCATCAGATTAAGGATCGTCAACGCTGTTACCGATGGGGGGGGAGTATGTTCGGTTTTCTGTTAAGTTAATTCATTTCGGTGTTGTGCGTGCGATTTGAATTAAGTACTTAAGTGAACGCGTGGGGACTATCTCACGCGTCGGAGTTCTCGCTTCTACACAGTCTCTCATAGATTTCTCACAGCAACCATCAATTTTGGTCAGCTCTTGATAATTTATCTTTTAAGTATTCATTTTCAATTATTAAACAAGTAAATTCAAGGGTAATTTATTCGGTCGTCTCTCGGTAATAATCTCAAGTGTGAAAATAAAGGTTTTCTCTTAGAAACTCTAGTTTTTTCTCACAAAGACGAAGGCGTGCATTTTGCCGTCAAGGTCGCCGCTTAAATTTACAAACTCAATTAAAGACTATAAGGTGATTCTCAATAACATTTAAATTGTGAAATCAATTATAACAAAATTCCTCAATAAATAAATCTTTTTTTGTGTGTTTTAACCTTAAAAATTTCATAGTGAATTTAACCTGAATTTATTTCCCACTATTCCTATTTTTGATATAAGACTAATCTCAACGAACCAAGGAAATTCTCAAGTTTATCGGTCTCTCTCAAACAGTCTCTGAGTAATCGTTTATTGGATTTTCTGAGTTTGTCGAATTCTTCGAAAACTGAGTAGAAACAAAGAAACTTTGATAATAAAGCAGAATTTAACTACAAATATCTAAATTTTCAATAGTTCTGAGGATTGTCGATATAACTGAATACGAATTCAATATCAGATTCACAAAATTCAAAATGGAGTATACAATATGGCAGACGATTTATTTAAAACTGATTGTATTTCCCTAAAATATGCCATTTTTGAACCTGTCAATCTGATATCGAATTCGTATTCAGTTATATTGAAAATCCTCAAAACTATTTAAAATTTAGATGTTTGTAGTTAAAATTATGCTTTATTATAGAAGTTTTGTCTATTCCTACTTGGTTTTCGAAGAATTCGCTAAACTTAGAAAATTCAATGAACGATTACTCAGAGAAAAATAAAGATTTTTTAAAATTTCAAAACGGATATTAAAGGGGAAGAGTAGCACTTTTAGTAGCAAGATTGACCTTTAAGAGAAAAAAATTATCTCTTGACGTTACATGACATCAAATATAACTAAAAACAGGTTTTTTGCACTTTTAGGTTAAAATATCTCGAAAACCTGACGTGATGGGTCCCTTTTGAGGTCGGATTCGGATTCAGCACGTCGAAATCCTTCGGAAAACTATTGTCTGATTCTTGGAAAGTAAATCTTGTCGGCCTGTGTTATTACATTATCAAAAATATTTTAAGGGGTGAAAAAATATTTGGAACAATGAAGTCTAAGTGTGATGGTACCAATTTGTACGCGTTAACCGAGCTAAGAACGAAATGAGGACCGCAAAAACTGTTCGAGTTTCGTGTTAACCGGGTTTCGTGTTAACTGAGGAACTCTCTATACAGTTTATATGCATTTCTGCCGGGACCGCAGAACGCGTTTACAAGAATACATATAACCTTATTATTGAGAATCCATTAGTACGTATACAAAAAATTTTTTTTAATAAACTTAACAAGTTAAGAAATAATGGTTTTTTGGATGAAAATATAAAAAGGAAATGATTTAATAACAAAAAACACAAATTTGGCAATATTTTATGGTTTGCCTAAAATACATAAAGATAATTATCCCCTTAGACCTGTTGTTTTAACTATAGATTCTCCAATATATTTTATGTCTAAATTTTTTACAAACATTTTGAGAAAGTCATTACCAAAACCTTCTTCTTATATAAATATTCGCTCCATTTTAAAGAATCTATTAATGACTTAAAAATCCCACAGTCTTATGTTATGTTGTCTCTTAATGTTTCGTCCTAATTCACTAATGTACCTATTGAACTTGTTATGAAGGGTATTGAAGGCAGATGGTCATATATTAAAAAATTCACTAAGATTCCGAAAGATGAATTTAAAAATTGTATTGTATTCATTATGAACAATATGTTTTTTCAATTTAATAATAAGTATTATAGACAAATGTTTGGCACGCCCGTGGGTGCATTAATTTCTCCAATTCTTGCTGACATAGTTATGCAAGATTTGAAAGAAACTGTAATTAATAATTTAAAATTTACAATTATTTCATACAAGAGATATGTGGATGACATTTTTTTATGTGTTTCAAAAAATAAAGTATTCACAGTTGTTAATGTCTTCAATTCCTTTCATAGCAGACTACAGTTCACTCATGAATCAGAATGATATAAAGAAATAAATTTTCTAAATTAAAAGATTACAAGATCAGAAAACAACATCATTACTGATTGGTACAGAAAAGATACTTATTCAGGAAGACTACTAAACTATTATTTAAATCATCCAAAACAATAAAAAATTGCAATTATAAAAAATCTCGTTGATACTGTTTTGATACTTTCCGATAAAAATTTCATCACAAAAATATAAATTTAGTTAAAGTAGATTTAAAACTTAATAACTATCCTGATCAATTTGTTGACAAACATGTGAAAAAAAGAATTATTGAAATTAATAACAGAAAATCATTAAATAACATTAATGACAACAACAGTGATAATAATACGTTAGTAAAAAAAATAATTTTTCCTTATTATGGACCAATATCGGAAAATATCAAAGAGTAGGGGAGAGTCGGGCAAACCGGACCCCTCTCAATATTTCCAAAATTGCGAAATTGTTAAAAGTGTTATTTAGAAATTTGAAACAACCATGTGTAGTATAAGGGAAGTGCGCCGGTTGTGGGCACGCTCCGGTTGTGGGCACCCCTATGTAAAGTTCTACGGCAAGCAGACTTTACTGATCTAAGTATTGCAAGTCGTGTTCATTGACAATACGGACTTTTCGTATTGATAACGAAACAAATATGTGCATTTGTGTAATAGCTGTGAGCATAATAAAGAAAATTTGCATTAAATAAATAAAAAAGTAATTTTGTATTGTTTTCGAAGAGCAACATAAGGGTGTAGATTCGTTCAGAAAAAAGGGTTTAATTTTTTTTTGCAGTGTTGTCATTATATTTTGTGATTTATCTTCGTGTTTAACTAAAATTCTGCATCACAAAATGTGTTGGTCTTTTTAAAAAATGACTGTCATTCCCGGTTGTGGGCACCTTTATGTTAAGAAGGCTCTACCATCTGACAATGATGTGGACTACTGTCTCATCTATCTAAACTTTCTGTCAAGGAAAGTGACAGCCTCAAATTCCATTAAATGCGATAAATATAGTCGTTCAGTGCATTAAAAGTGCGTTATGGTTTGCGTACTACCTACTTCACATGTAAGCATCATGCTTTTGTTAGCAGTGAGCATAGTGTGAAAACGTGTCATCATTTTTGTTCTTTATCCCTGCAAAGTCTCTTAAAATAAAGAAACTTTCATTCCTTCTTTATTTGGGTTGGTTTCCTTTAATATTTTTCCATTTTTAGCGGATTTTTCAAGGGTGCCCACAACCGGGTACAAAAATTTTTTTGTCAAAAAATTCCCATTTTACTAAATTTCTAATAAAACTTTTTTATTTAAGGGAATCAATTTAATTCCTTCACTGACAGTCACCTTAGACCTCTAGCTTTAACTTCGTACACATATATTTGTATAATATGCACATGGACAAATGTTATGAGGCAAAAACAAAAGGGTGCCCACAACCGGAACACTTCCCTTCCTATATTTTTTCATTTTGACATTTTTTACTTTTGTCGTGCAACGCTGGGAGCAAAAGATTTTTTTAGGTTTTTTTCTACACTTTTTCAAATTTTTTCTTAAGGAAATTACTAAATAACCTTTAAATGTTTTAATTACTACACCTGTTGGGATCCCCTTTTTTGGCTACACAGCTTCTTTTAAAAGAGCAGATAATCGAATCTCGCAAATATTTCGCTGAGAGTTTTAACCTTTTATATGTTCCACAAGAGGTTGGTAAGCACTCCATGAAGGCATTAAGGTTACTACACCTGTTGGTATCCACATTTTTGGCTACACAGCTTCTTTTGAAAGATCAGATAATCGAATCTCGCAGATATTCCGCTGAGAGTTTTAACTTTTTATATGTTCCACAAGAGGTAGGTAAGCACTCCATGAAGGCATTAAGGTTACTACACCTGTTGGGATCCCCTTTTTTGGCTACACAGCTTCTTTTGAAAGATCAGATAATCGAATCTCGCAGATATTCCGCTGAGAGTTTTAACTTTTTATATGTTCCACAAGAGGTAGGTAAGCACTCCATGAAGGCATTAAGGTTCTCAATATATGAAGCCCAATCAGAACTCCACACAGACTTGGAACAGATCGTAATATCCAACACTTATTTTCTGTTAACAGTAACGAAAGTTAGCTCAGTATCCTGATTTAAAATTGCTTAGCCCTAACAACAACTAAGTCCCTAGTAGTTAATTCCAATAGAGAGCAACTGTCTAGACCTTTATGGGTCAGGCAAGCCCTTGGAACTGGTTCCTTGTAGTGAACTTACTAGCATCCCAAAGCCATTTAGACCTTTAATCTTATCCTTGTAAACCCAAGGTTCTTGAACAAAAGCTATAGCTGCTTGCATCATTGTAAAGTTTCTGGCTAGAATTGCCGAGGAAAAGAAGATCAATCCTTAAGGATCCTCTATTTAAGGAAAAGGCTAATAACATCTGAGATGTCGCCTAGAGTCTCCTTTAAGATAGCTCCATTCAGAGCCCCACTATAGGAACTTGGCGGTCCGAAGGACGGACCCCTCCTGTAACACAACCGCTCTTGAGCATTACGAAAGCTAAGTTATGCCCAGATTTATATTAAATTATAACGTGGGACTATAACGTAAATGAATGACTTAATAAATTTCGCTTTTTTAACTGTAGTTAAACAAATAGACTAAAATTGACTTATTTTTTGACCTACAAGTAACTTTAGGAACCGACACTCGCCGATTTTCTTGAAAATTTGCATACAAGTTAACAATATGGAGTTAGTTTTCAAGAATTCAAAATGGCGAATACAATATGGCTGAAATAATTTTTAAAAAATTGTTAATTTACATAATGATGTTAAATGATTATGAAATTTGTTACTCGGGTGTTTTTGGGGTAGCTGATTACAAATATGGAGTTAGATTTCAAGAATTCAAAATGGCGGAATTAAATTGGAAAAATTTGTTTATTTTTAAAAAGAATGTTAAAAAATTATGAAATTTGTTACTCGGGGGTTTTTAAGGTCGCTAATTACGAAGCAGAAGCTATTATTGCACAATGTTCAGATTCAAAAACATGAAAACACCGAAAAAATAATATACTAAAACTTAGTAATTCCTACTAACATGAAGAATTCATCTCCCTAAAATAGCTGCCGAGGATATATTCTACACGTTAGAGGGGATTCACCTTATCATCAAGTATATATATTCTAATGTGAATTGTATTCTATTCTTTCCGTATTGATGAAAATATTTTCTGATTTTGACAGCTGTCATAACTAATATTTAAATAGAAACATCAATTTCGTAATCAGCGACCATAAAAACCCTCAGTAAAATGTTTCAAGCGAATGAAAGAAGTCTGATATTGACAGCTGTCATGATTAATTTCCAAATACAAACATTAATTTCGTAATTCGCGACCCTAAAAACGCCTATAAACAGGTTTTAAGTGAGTTTAATGAAATTCTTATTTTGACAGCTGTCATAATTAGTTTTCAATGCAAACATCAATTATGTATTCAGCGACCCTAAAAACGTCTAGAAACAGGTTTCAAGTGAATCAAAGAAATTCTGATTTTGACAGCTGTCATGATTAATTCCCAATACAAACATTAATTTCGTAATCCGCGACCCTAAAACCCCAAGTAACAAGTTTCAAGCGAGTCTAATAAATTTCTGATTTTTACAGCTGTCATAATTAATTTTCAAATACAAATATCATTTTTGTAATCAGAGACCCTAAAAACCCAGAGTAACAAGATTTAAGCGAGTCTAATAAATTTCTGATTTTGACAGCCGCCATTTTAGATCTGACATTTTTTATTTCAAAAAACTAGTATCGATACCAAAGTGGCGACCCTGAAAACCCTCGAGTAAAGTTTTTCTAATTAGGTCCACTGTAGTACTTTATTTTACATACAGGTCAGAAGTAGGCCCTGTGGCCTAATACATTCCTTATTAAGGGCAGGTGGGAGAAAATGTGGTTTCGTGATCGCGCTCTAATATTGAAAAGAAAAAATTATTTTGAGTCGGAATTTTGGGTAAATATAGATAAACGTTTTGGGATTGGTGCTCATCTCAGAATTTTGCAAAATTTTGATAAATAACACAGGCACACAAAAAAAGTCGTGACCCAAAGGACACAACCCCCTACCCCTATGTTTTTGGGGTCGCTGAAACCGAATATGACCATGAATTATAATTTCACCTTTCATTTAAAAAAAAGAAATCGATAGAGACTCAAATAGTTTTTGAGATATTACAATTTTTATAGAAGCGCGACCACGTTTCGGTGCCAGCGCTGTATTAGTGCCCGGGACGCTTCGCACAGCAGGATTCTTACACTTTACTGTTCAAAATTGTCTAGAGCCTACAAATTTTATCCCATTTTAATGTTCTTAGTCTTAAATGAAAGGAGATAAATTTTTTTAGAGTTTCCCCGAAACCTGTTGTTTCAATTATTAATTGTTTATATATTTTTTTGTTTCTCAAAGTTAACAATTTACAAGAATTTTGGAAAAAATCTTGTTTATTTTTTAATTTCTCATGATCGAAATCAATTTAAATTAGTCTAGTATGACCATCCGATAAATAATAATGCATAATTCAGTTTATTTAAATAATTTCGTTTATTAACAAATAGATAACTCTGGTCCTTCTTTTAAAAAAATTGAATTTTTTACAGACAAATTTATGTTTATTTAAATAATTTATGTCTATTTTGTTAAAAAATATTTTTAAAGGGTCAAATAATTATATTTCGAATAAAGTCGTTGCGGCATAATTTTTAAAAAAATTGATACTTTTAGAATTCAATCTGTATGATATCTGAATAACGAAATAAAAAGAATTATATTAAAATATTTATTACTTTTCTTTAAATATGAGTGTAAAGTGAAGAAGGTGCGAAAAATGGCACTTTTGTAGCAATTAGAAAATATTTAAAAAAGTATTGATAAATTCTTAAAAGTGCAAAAAGATTTATTGATTCATGTTTAAAATTAGTTGAATAATTATTCTTTAATAATAAAACTAGTAAAAATATAAAAATAATAGATAAAATAGGTTTTTAAAGTCGATCTGCCAAATAACCTAATTTTGACGTTTTTATCAATTAATTACGAGAAGGTGGAATTATTGAATTAAATAAAAACTCACCGAATATAGAGTATTTTTTATGAACTTTCAGAATTTCATATTACTTTTTTAATTTTTCCTTTAAATATACAAGCAATATTGAGTTAAAAGTACGCGATTGCTGAATTGTTGCGTACTTTACTACTTGATAACTGTGTTAAAGAAAAATAAAAAAATTTGGCACTTTCACAACTTCTAAATAACAACGAAATCTATACACTCAAAAATTTTCGTTTTGGTCCCGAGACTGCTTTAAAAAATATAAAGGTTTAAAAATTGCAAACTTTTTCAGGTTAAAACTATTTATTTTCTTAAAATTAAAGTTGGACGTTAATTTAAACACTATGATCGGAACGTGATCAACAACAAGAAACCAACTTCAATTTTAAGAAAATAAATAGTTTTAACCTGAAAAAGTGTGCAATTTTTAAACCTTTATATACTTAAAGTAGTCTCGGGACCAAAACGAATTTTTTTTTACTTTTTTTGGGCAAAAAAATTTTTTTTGTTATGTGATAGTCAGAAGAAATATGATTTCAAGTATAAGCCTTCCAAATTTTATTAAATTTTATCGAAAACTTTTAGAAATATTAAGATTTAAAAAAATTATAACCAAAAAATTCAAAATGGCTTAACTTCTAGTATCCAATACTACAATTTCACCAAATTACAGCTTAATCCAAGGACCCCATGCAAATCGCATATTTTCTGACGGAGTCTTATCGAGTATTATTTTTACCACTTATTAATTTTCTACTATTTATTATCTATTAATTTTTATAAATTAAACATTTTTTTGTTCAAAAATTATTATTTTTATTAAATAAATATTTAAATTTGTATTAACTTGTTACTAATGTTATAATTGATTATTTTGTTACGTCTCAAGAAATGAAAGTAAACATAATCATAATTTACATATTTAATTTGGCCGGCATCGGTGATTCAACCTGATTTATTCACAGAGCAGTAAACTCTGATATTAAGGGACAGGTTTTAAGAAAAAGTAACTGCTTAATTGAAGTTAAATTATTAAAGTTATTTATTTGAATCCTTTACAATTAGAATCAAGAGAAAGAGTTGACCCAGATGTCTTCAGGGATACTGCAACAAATTATTACTTTGTGGGATCAATCGAGAATTTGAAAGGGACAAGATTTTGAAGTATTAGTAACTTACCTTTTAAAATTATTATTAGAGTCGTAGACCCAACAGGTGATACCTCCTTCAGTGTAAGGTTGAAGAAATGACGTTGTCTAGCGAAAACTGAATATGCAGTAGAATTCCTTTGAATTGTTTTCGGGCCAGTCAAAGTGAAAGGTCCGGAGTCCAGGTGTCAAATTATTGATTTGACATTGAAGTCGAAATAATGCAGTCTTTAGTAATGTGCCTTGCAATAGAAATTATCTCCTTGAGAAAATTCTTCTTGAATAACTTGAGTAAGACTTGAAGAATGTATTTGGTACTTGAAGAGATTTTGGATTGACATGAAGAATACGCTTAAGGGTAGTATATAACTTGTTAACTTGGTTGCGGAATCGCGACAGATACGAAGAACGCGACTTGCTGATTTGAGGTTGACTTCTAGACTAGTTAAGTTGACGGCGTTTCCTGGACTGACGAATTCGTCAAGGGTGGCCCCTTTTTTATGTTTCCTTCACAAGGGAACACACCACCCACATTTATTACCTTTGAGTTAAGGTAGTTAAATTTTTATTACATTTAAATAGGGAACCAATAGAAAGATTGACAATGTGCAGATGACCAATTTTCGGCATCTGCTACTTAGACAAAGACATCATTCTGATCAATAATAACACGTTGATTCGTCACTGTTTTAGACAGTTCAGTAACCTTATAGAAGGGATAATCGTGGATGACCATATAAAGAAAGGTCTGTCCAAGACGACATTTCAATCGATTTGTTTAATTTACAAGAAAAAGTGAGGATTCAGATTCTAACTTTACAAATATCGAAACAATACGTCGCGATGACGTGGCAATTTTCACAATTTTTAATAATTTTTGTCATTTATAAGTAAAAAATTTTAAAATTATTTTTTAAAATTGTTTTAAATATTAAGTTCTTTTATAATTTTATGACTCCAGACTCTACTCCATCGTCAGGGCATAAAAATTTAAGTCTTCGTCTATTTTAATTATTTTTTTTGGTAATATAATTATTTATTCATTTATTGTTAAACTAATTTTATATTTTCTTATATTTAAATTTTTTTTTCTTATATAATTTTTATTTTATACAACTCAGACGTATTATGGTCACTTTATCTACCTGTACAGGCGCGTACTAAGTTCCCCCTCATAACCCAACAGTCAATAAAGAAACCATTATAGCCCTAAGGAGATAAAGGGTATATTATTGACCGCTCACAGGTCAATAAAGTACCCTTTATCTCCCTAGGGCAATAATGGTTACGTTATTGACCAGCTGGGTTATAAGGGTGAACTTAGCATGCACCGGTACAGGTAGCATAGAGTAACCATAATACGTCTTTGTTGTATAAAGCAAAGTATGGAACAAGGAAGGTAACCTCCCTTGTTGCATAATGTACTATTAATTTTGTGCATTTTTTTGGATAGACTCGCTAAAGAGGAAGTCATTTAGATATCGAAACGTTGAAGTAAATAAATATTTTATTCATTGTCCTAATGTTTCTGTTTAATTTACCTAAATTTATAAAGGATCTCGGACGTTAAAGATTACTTAAATAATATTAAAGAGTAGATTTTATAAAATTAATCGAGACATCAAAATGTCACTTTTAGAAGAATCACCCATATGATCGATTCCATGTCAGGTGATCAAGATGGAGAAAAATTTTTTCTTCAATCGTAGCAAAACTTGGGGCTTTTGTAGTAGGGGAGACTGGGCTAAACCCGCGCACAGGGTAAACCCGCTCACTAGCGATTTGACGCTATAAAATCAACTTAAGATGGAGATATTTGTACTGTGAATAGTACTTAACATACAACCAATGTTAACGAACTTTCGTTTAGTTTCATGAATTCGTCATAAATTCAGAGACGGTCAATTGTTTTTAGCAGTGCAAAAAATAAAAAATGATCTTCGGATTTTTAAGTTTTTCGATTATTATTTTTGAGAATTAATTTGTTTGTTAAAGATGAAATTGATTAAATATTAAATAAAAAAATCTTTATTTTGAGCTATTCAACTTTAACTGTATTGAAGATAATTACAACGGGTTAAATAAAATAAGACTCAAAATTTATTATCCCAAGGTAAACGTTATTTGTTTTTCGGGAACAAAATTTATATTCAAAAGGTAGTGGATCCCTCTTTTAGGTTTATATTATTAATTCAATAACCACGGTTAGACGGTATTTTAATTAAAAGAAGTAAAAAAAGGATTAGGTGACAACAGTGGGAAAATCGTAATAAAACACTACTTGCAATATGATTCAATATAGAATGCTTTTGTTTATTCAATTTTTAATGATTAAAATATTCATTTTTAAAAAATTATACAACTGACAAGAATTTTACTAGATCCAAAATGTTGGGACTATCAAATATGATAATACAAATGAATAATAAAAGTTAATCACTTAATTCAAAATTTTTTACAAGGTTTATGAATATTTTAAACTATTTTTATAAACAATTTTGATAAAATAAAGGATTTTCTGAAATTATTTAAAAAAATTTGTCAATAATCAAAAAATAATTTTTTTATAGGATTCTATTTCATGTTTTGCAAATTGTTTATAAAAATTGTTTATAACATTCTTAAACATTCTAAAAAAGTTTCAATTAAGTTATTAACTTTCATTATTCATTTTTACTGCAAAAAGAAATGAGAATTGATAAAAATAAAAATTTGTTTACCATTTTGGCCCACAGATTTTAAATTGTTTATAAAAAATGTTTAAATTATTGTTAAATAATATCAGATAACAATATTTTTTGTTAAAACATTTTTTTATTTAAATAAAGCATAAAAGTGAAAAAAATAATGTTAATATTTTTTAACATTATTTTTCCAAATTTCAATATTTTGGCGGCCATTTTGGAGGCGCCATTTTGAAATTTGAAAAAAATCGGCATTATGCCTTTTTGATAGTCACAACATTTTGGACGCGATATTTTCTTGTCCCGGATTTTTCCCAACCGAATTCGAGTAAATAATCTGATTTTAATGACAAAAAACAGTTTTAAAAAACTACTTTTTTTGTTTAAACAATTACAACTTTTTATGGTTAAATTGAAATTCAAATTTTCTTTTAGATTCTAAAAGAGGACACTCAAATCTAAAAAAACCTATGTCCCGATTTTTTCCAAATTCGTGACTCGTAGAACGGAAAGCTCAAACTTGTACAAAGAAATACGGACATTTGGGACTAAATGGGTTAATATTGTGAAATATTCCTTTTATAAAATTCAATAAAAAATTCTTTTTTATGTGTAATCATAACACTGGCACACAAAAAAAGTTGACTGTTTATTGAACCAGACATACATATCTTAAAGTATTTTTGCCCGCTGAAAACGAATCTGAAGTCAGAATTGCTCCATCACCCTCTGTTTTTTTAATCGAGAAAACTACCGTTAACTTAAAATTTTAAAGTAAAAAAATTGAATAACAGATTTCTCTTTAAAACAAAACAATAAATTTATCTACTTCTGTTGCAACAACTCAGAAACAATGTCAACATTACTAAAACACCTTTTGTTTTTTATGAAATTGAAAAAACTACCCCTAAAATGTAAAAATTCAAAATTATAATATTAAATGTACAAACCACATTGTTTTTCAAAATAGAACAATAAATTTATGTACTTCTCTTTCAACAACTTAAAAGCAATGTCAAAATTACTTCACCCCCTTTGTTTTTTTTAAATCTACCCTTATATTTACAAAATAAAAGTTTAAAGTAAAAAAATAAAAAACCACATTGTTTTTCAAAATAGAACAATAAATTTATGTACTTCTCTTTCAACAAATTAAAAGCAATGTCAAAATTACTCCACCCCCTCTGTTTTTTCAAATTGAAATAACTACCCTTAATATGTATAAAAATCAAAATGTATAATAAAAAAATGAAGAACTGTGGTTTTTTATTTTTTACAAATTTTTTTTTACAAATTGATTTAAATTATATTGATATTTGTTGTGGGTTTTCATTTTTTTTATTATACATTTTGATTTTTACATATTAAGGGTAGTTATTTCAACTTGAAAAAACAATGTGTGGTGGAGTAATTTTCACATTGCTTTTAAGTTGTTGAAAGAGAAGTACAGAAATTTATTGTTCTATTTTGAAAAACAATGTGGTTTTTCATTTTTTTACTTTAAACTTTTTTTTGTAAATATAAGGGTAGATTTAAAAAAAACAAAGGGGGTGAAGTAATTTTGACATTGCTTTTAAGTTGTTGAAAGAGAAGTACATAAATTTATTGTTCTATTTTGAAAAACAATGTGGTTTGTACATTTAATATTATAATTTTGAATTTTTACATTTTAGGGGTAGTTTTTTCAATTTAATAAAAAACAAAAGGTGTTTTAGTAATGTTGACATTGTTTCTGAGTTGTTGCAACAGAAGTAGATAAATTTATTGTTTTGTTTTAAATAGAAATCTGTTATTTAATTTTTTTTACTTTAAAATTTGAAGTTAAGTGTAGTTTTCTCGATTTAAAAAAAACAGAGGGTGATAAAGCAATTCTCACTTCAGATTCGTTTTCAGCGGGAAAAAATACTACAAGATATGTATGTCTGGTTCAAAAAACAGACAACTTTTTTTGTATGCCTTTGTAATATAGGAATAATGATATCCAATAGTTATTTTTTTTGTTTACAAAATACTTGATTGACAATGTTTAAGATTTGGATAATTTTTATTACCTTTGATTCAATTTCTATTTTAATTTTATAAACGTACATATTATTTTATAATTAGCAGTGTAAGTACACATTTTTTTATTAAATTTAAACAAAGAATACATATGAAAAATTATTTTTTTGACAAACTTAATAACGTAACTTCACAATATTTATATTTGATTTTAAAATGAGTTGCGTTCAACTCAAACATACTTTGTATACAATTTTTGTTCTCTGAATTTAAAAGAATCATTCATTTTGTAGGAAAAATATAAATCGTTGTAGTAATTTTATAAAGTAATTTACAAAAAGGAAAATTTTATTATGCAACATTAGAATATATATTTTTTGTATTTTCATAACAAACTTAATTTTCGGTACTCTTGATATTTTTTCTTGATTTTTTTTCTTGATTTTTTTTCTTGATTTTTTTTATGAATCAATTCAGAAGAATACAGTATTTTGAGTAATGACGTTTTTTACGTAAAAAACTTTTTTAATGCTTATAACTCGGTTAAAAACTGACCAAATTGGACGTTTTTATAATAAACAGTTTTATTTTCACACGTAGTTTGTAAATCATTTACTATTTTCTTTTAAATTTTATACTACTTCTGCCAAAGGAAAAAAATAGTTCTCAAATTTAATGTTTATTGAATTATTACAGAACAGAGTAGCGAGAAAAATTTGGTTTAATTAGGACTTTAAAAAATGTTAATATTTAGCCATAGTTTATCTTGATTTTGTTTATGAAATGTACTAAGATTTATAAAGAAATGCTAACTTTGTGCTTCTTCTTAAATGTTTTTCAATAATAAATTTAATATTTATAATAATTTAATATTCTTCTTTTATTTAATAAAAAGAGGAAGAATTAAATTGTTTTCTTAATGTGAAAGCACTGTGTAAAATGTTTTTAAGAATTTGCTTTTGCATCATATTTCGATTGATTTATCTTTTTTTAGCTTTCTAAAAGAAATAATTTTATTTCTGCTTTTTTCTTTTCCAAAATTTTTTTTTTAATATTAAAAGTTTCAATTTAATATTTTTAAACTTGATAATTTATATAATTTGTTTTTGATGTTAAAACAGTTTCATTTATGCTCGAAATGTAAAGTGTTCTTTCTTTGATATTACTGTTTTATGGTTTTTAAAGTGTTATAAGAAAATTAGTTGCATTTTCTAAAAGTATTTTAAGCAAATTTTAATTTACAATTTAGCATATTTTAATCAGAACATCCATAAAACGTAATTATTGAATATTTTAATGAATATTATAATGTTTCATTATGAAGACATATTACTGATATTTTGAACTTCAATTCGAACATAAATTTGGTTAATTTTTTAGTATTAATAAAGATTATATATACAGTAGTTGCTTGAAATAATGTTAGGGCTTTCTTTTCTTCTCTTATTTCTTACATAACGTTGAATAAGTATTTTAACCATGCAAGTTTTGTTTTAATTAAAATTTTTATTTTAGTACCGATTTTCAGTGAAGGTGTTTTGTTTATTTCTCTTGTATTTAGACTGAACGATTTTTCAAAGCTTGTTAAGTGGTTTAATTTCTATATACTTTTCTTTAATTTTTTTATGAGAAATTGTTTTCTTATAAATTTGTGTATTCAATAATGTTATAATGTTTAGACCTTTTTTTTAATTTTAAGTAGAATTTTTGATTTTTGAAATTCGAATTAAATTTTTTGTGCTAATTTGAAAATATTCATTTGCCTTAAATTAATGTTTAAAGAAAAGTTATGTATCCTAATTTCGAAGGTTATTCAAATGCTGAGATAGAATTTCATTAAAATACACTTGTTGAATTTATCGCCTATAATTTTTAGAGAACAAGAATAATAAGAAATGTATATTTAATATAAAGTACGTACAAGTGAATGAGAATTTAATTGTCTATGTAGGTATTTCTTTCAATGTATACTATCTACTGACCTAGTCACCTAAGATGTTACCTTACACAGTGTCGCGTATCCAACTCTGTACACCTGTCTAATTTTATACATTTTTCTGTATATTTTATTCCATTTATTAATTTTTGTATTTAAAAATTATACTGTGGTAGGACCTTCCTAAAAATTGATCCAGAAATTAATTTTAGTTTTAATTATGAATAATATTGACAATAAAAACATTATAGCATAAAACTCAAAAACATTAAAATCTTTGAAAATCTAAAGTTCATTTTTTTGGTATGACAAATGATTATGAGTAAACCTTTCGAAAATTATTTCTTTGTATCAGTTGAGTCTTTCTTTAATTTTTTTTAAATATCTAACAATATTTGAGTATATTTGTCTTTCTGTGATTAAGTCATTGAAATTTTTTTTTAATATTAGTAGTTTAATGTTAACTATTCATTAATGTTAGTAACATATGGGTCAAAATTTCTCAGAAATATCAATGTTGGTCGGTGTATGTCAAAGGGTTTTCAAAATTTTTTAAAATTGTTAGAGTTACGGTTCTTTTAATTTTTAGGTTAGAGTTTCTTTGAAATGCGATATTTTTGACAATTTTTAATTAATCTTTTTCATTTTTTCAGGATAATCTTAAGATTTATAACCGTTTAAAATAAAAATTTTAATTTTAAAAATTTTTAAAAATTTGCCCGGAAAAAAGTCAAAATTTTTTTAAAATTAGTTTTACACTTATTTGGCCATGACCTAGCTTAATAAAACCACAATTTTTAGATTCCTTATGATTTCCTGCGTTTTTTCATTTAAAAAAATTGATGGAGGGTCTAAAACTATGGAAGTTATTTAAATTTTAGTCCGACGGTGCACATATGAGTTGTGCTCACTATACGTCACGCTGTCCACGCGCACAAACCTATTTAAGGTTTATTGAATATCTACTACTTTAGAGTCAGTTGAAGCAGAATATTCATTACAAATAATTCATTACAAATAATATGTTAAAGAAAAATTAAAAAAATTTGGCACTTTCACAACTTCTAAATAACAACGAAATCTTGTATATTTAAGGGAAAAATTAAAAAAGTGATATGAAATTCTGAAAGTTCATAAAAAATACTCTATATTCGGTGAGTTTTTATTTCATTCAATAATTCCACCTTTTCGTAATTAATTGATAAAAACGTCAAAATTAGGTTATTTAGTAGATCGACTTTAAAAACCTTTTTTATCTATTATTTATATATTTTTACTAGTTTTATTATTAAAGAATAATTGTTCAACTAATTTTAAACATGAATCAATAAATCTTTTTGCACTTTTAAGAATTTATCAATACTTTTTTAAATATTTTCTAATTGCTAAAAAAGTGCCATTTTTCTCACCTTCTCCACTTTACACTTATATTTAAAGAAAAGTAATAAATATTTAAATATAATTATTTTCATTTCGACTTTATTCGAAATATAATGCTTTGACCCATCTTTTTAAATATCATTAATTTTTATTTAAAACTTTTAAAAACCGTAGAATCGTTGTAAAAAAATTACAAGGAATCAATTTTCTAACATTTAAAGGACTTTTAACTTACATTTTTAAATAGAATCAAAAATTATTTGTAAAGAATATTCTGCTTCAACTGACTCTAAAGTAGTAGATATTCAATAAACCTTAAAAAGGTTTGTGCGTGTAGACCGCGTGACGTATAGTGAGCACATCTCATATGTGCACCGTCGGACTAAAATTTAAATAACTTCAATAGTTTTAGACCCTCCATCAATTTTTTTAAATGAAAAAACGCAGGAAATCACAAGGAATCTAAAAATTGTGGTTTTATTAAGCTAGGTCATGGCCAAATAAGTGTAAAACTAATTTCAAAAAAAATTTCGACTTTTTTCCGGGCAAATTTTTTGAAATTTTTAAAATTAAAATTTTTATTTTAAACGGTTATAAATCTTAAGATCATCCTGAGAAAATGAAAAAGATTAATTAAAAATTGTCAAAAATATCGCATTTCAAAGAAACTCTAACCTAAAAATTAAAAGCACCGTAACTCTAACAATTTACAAAAATTTTGAAAACCCTTTCACCTACAATCACATATTTTCTAACACTAAAGATATACCCATTTTCAAAAAAATCGAAAGACCCCCGACCAACATTGATATTTCTGAGAAAATTTGACCCATATGTTTACTGTTTTTTATAAAATTTTAAGGCTTATTTTCTTTAGTGCTGTCTTGTATTAAAGAATTCTCTTAAAATATTATTGGCAAATATTTATACTTTACAAGTTAGTCAAAAGCATAATTTGGTTAGAGCTTAAATGTCATTTGTTTTATTAGTAATTCAGCTTGAGATTTCGGTTGTTAGTCAATACAATCATATACCTTAATATTTTCTTAGAAGAAGATATGGTAATGTAATAAGTAAGCATTTTAATTTTAATAGTTGCATTAAGTATAATCACAAATTTAATACCGTCAGTTGTAAAAAAAATGCTTAACGAAAATTACTTAAAAGGGACAAGTTTTATAGTTAAATTATAATTTGACTTGTTTGCAAATATTACTAAAATTGGAATTTAGTTTTGTTTTTATCATTAATGTTTTATGAAGTAAAATTCATGTTTATCTATAGAAGCAAACCAAATATTTTCAAGTAGTTTTATTTATATTGTTAAAAAAAAAATTTATGCTGTGATTTTTTTACATACGATATTTGATAAAATTTACCTATGTAATACTCACAACATTTAAAATCTATAAAATTTCAAAAAAAATTACTCTATTTCTGGTATAGTAAACATTTATAAAGCATGCATATTTTGTATTTATACCTATGAGGCGTTTTACTATGTGCGTCACTTAAATAACTCAAAATGCATCTCTTGCAACATTGAAAAAAAACCATTTAAATTCCATATTCCCATTTAATGAAGCAATAAGTATAATAAGCTATGATATACTTCTTTTTGTTCTATGTTTACTATTATGTTTTTTATAACTACCCTTTATTTCAAATTAAACGATTATTATATAGTTTGCTTATGTTATTTATAGACAAATAAAAGAAATGAAGTTTTCTTATGCTTAACCGATACCCAACCTGTTGCTGAGTAAAAGTGTTTAGTGTCATTGTCTTCCTTTTCTTCTCCATGTTTATAGTATCTGTTTTCCTTTCGAAATTGTATACTTCTTCATTTTTTATTTCGTTTTTCTCATTAGATTCGAGTAAAAATTTATTCAAAAAATATTTTTGATGTTTTTCCGATAATTTCCTATTTCTTTCAATCATTTCTAAACTTTCATGATTAACACTTTTGTAAGATAAAAAAGTCTTATTTATGGGAAATTCTTCTTCCTCAACATATGTATCTGCTAAAATGATGACATTTTCATTTACCATTTGACAACTAAATTCTTCTTCTTTTCTTCCTTCTGTAGTTTCCGTATCTGATTATTCTTCAACTAATGATTTGATTTTACCCGGGGGTTTTCCTCTTCTTAGTTTAATAATGGGACTGTCGGAATTTACATATTCTACTATTGAATATGAAGTATCTATGACTGTCATATTTTCAGGATTAGTTTGTTTACTATCTAAAAGTTCTTCACACCTCTCAATTATTTGTTTATTCCTTTTTTGATTTGATTTTACTTCATTTAGTCCATCTAAATAGTAATAGTAAAATTTCTCTATAAGGATATGTATAGTTTTTTAATTGGTCTCTTTCTTATAACTCCATTGCAGATGTTCTTCTTTTAGAATCAATATTTTCTGAAGCCTCCTCTGGATTATGAATTAATTTCTCGTCACTTGATTCTCCCTTTTCTGTTTGAAGATGTGGTTCTTTTACTGAGTGTGGTATAGTATGATCCAATTGTTTTTTGTCCTTTAAAGGGTTTTGGTTTCTGGGCGAATCCTTAAATATAATTGGTGGTGTTATGAAATCATGATCATATACTTTTTTACTTTTAGGCGTGGTTTCTATGAAATTGTTTGTTTTCCGTAATCATCATGTATGTTGTATCTTCTATATTCGTCTCTGAGATAAATACTTTCTTCTTTGTCGATAAATCTGTGCTGTAAATTTCTGGATTCAACGTTATATTCTTGCAAATTCTGATCCATGTTGTAAAAATTTTCTCTTTCATAACCTTCCGATGTCATGTCCATATTTTGACAATGTTCTTCAAAATTCGTGTTCCTATTTTGGTTATTAAATTCATTATGGCCATGGACCCTTTTACGAACTCGTTGCCTTTGTCGTTGGTTTCCTCTTTTCCGCTGTCGGTTACATGGTTGTTCGTATTTTTTCGATGCATCTAGTACATGGGTCAGTCCATTATATTTCACCTAAAGCCATTGCGGCCTATTCTTAAAAAAAGCGAGTTTGTTGGTTAAATAGCAGGTAATTTTATAAAACTGAAGTTGGCTATCACAATAATCTTGCAAAAATCTACTTGGATTTTAACCAACAAATTCGTTTTGTCAGCAGATTTTTTAAACTAAATTTAAACTGAAAAGTAGCTCATTATCCATCACTAAAATTTAATAGAATGGAAAAGAAGGTCAAACTTAAATATTAAGACAAAAAATGGATTATTTCGTCTTGCACCTGAGAAGAAATAAGTGATTAAAATCTCTGAAAATCATGAAACACTCAATATTAAAGGTAAAATTTTTTATATTTCTATATTATAAAATTAAAAAGTTAGCACATATTATAAAAGTACATTAAAAATACTTCACATTAAATAGTAATAAATTTTTAAATATTTATATACTTTTTAGAAAAGTGTAAATAAAATGTAGTGACTTATGACATTTTATAGTTAAGTTTTAAAATCAATTTTTATCTATTAATTTGGGTTTGTTTACATAATAATCTATTAATACAAGTAAATTAACTCATTTTTAACAAATATCAATCAAGAAATTTGTATTATCTAAATAATTTCCAGGCTTCTTTATTAAATTTTCATAACTGTCAATCTAACCTTTTTTCTGTGCAACTCAACTTAAAAATTCAAATTCTAAGTTTAATTCAAAAAATTTTATAAAAATAATTCTCAAAAATGAAATCTATGGATATTAAACATCATTTTTCCAAATTATGAGATTTTTTTAAAAATAGGCCTCAACGGCTCTAGGTGAAATATAATGGACTGACCCACATACGTGTTACCTTGGTTTTTGTCGCATTTTTATGGTTGTACTGATTCTCATGATCCATTTGTGGTTTAATATAATTAAAATAATCAATATATCGATCATAATCACTTTCTTCTATCCTGTGACCATCCTGCCTAATATTACAGTTTTCTTGGTACACATTTTTGTAACATTGCTTCATACACTGGTCCCATTTTATGATTTAACACGATTTAAATATAAGCAATAAAAAGTAATTGATTTGTTTAACTAATCTTTAAATGAAACTGTTTCATAATGTTCATAATGTTAAATGTTCATAATAAATGAATAGGTAATAGATTTTCCCAATAAAAAAAAAAATTTACATTTTTTTTACTGTATCAATCTATGAATTGTTTAAAAAAAATTTTAACATTTAACTCGGAAAAATATTTATCAATTTTATTCAAAATTTCAAATAAGTACTTATTTATTAAATTTATTTAAAAATAAAAAAATTTCCACCATTTTTGTTAGAGATAAACTTATATATATTGTTCTTTTTAATTCTTGCTGGTTTTTAATTTAACTTCTTTTTAACTTTAATTCCTTTTCAATGATATGGTAAATCACTTTTCTCACTTTATTTCTTTAAAATTACTTATTTTTCATATATAATTAAAAAATCATGTAAATTATCAATTCACTTCAATTTGATTAAAATCAACCCTTTTTTGGGGGGGACAAAATATATAACCTTCGCCTTATGTGAGAAATTAAACTTAAAAATATAAAATCATCCGCTTTACAGGAAAAAACAAATTAACACCGATTTTCGGGAGGAACACTTAATTCTACACAGCTTTACTGTGGGAGGAATAAATTCGGACTCATTAGTTAAAACGATCGAAAGTATGGATCACACGTTGAAATTAATATAAAACGATAGAGTAGAGAAAAAATTAAAAATAGTTACGAAGTCATAGGTAAAATTGTTCGACAAATTTTTTTTGATGCTACTGGATGTCCTTTTTTGATTTCAAAATGATTTATTTAAATTTATTCTGAAATGTGAGAAACACATTCGGGGCAAAGTCGCTCACATGAAGTCGGGGAAAAGCCGCTCACTTATTAAATTTGTGTAGAAAGCCGAATCAGTATTAACAGTATTTGCGTTTTTTTTTGGCAATCTTAAAATTTTTAATATTAAAAATATTTATTAAAATATAAATAATATTCATTTCCTAACAATGTTATTGAATTACTGGGTAATTAGTTGAATATTTAACATTTTGAATGTCCCGCATTTCGCGATTTGTGGCGATTTTTTTTAATAGATGGCGCCGAACTATCAATATTTCTTGTCATTATTAGTAATTATTAGGTTATAACAGTTATAACAAACAACGCAAACAAATAATCAATATTTGTCCCTGTCTTTTTCGGCTAAAAAAAGACATAAATCCAATTTGTTGTCTTCGTTCAGTTCACGTTTTATCATTGTTTATTTTTAAATTTAAAATTTCATTTGTTATATTTTATCAATAATAAAATCTATAACTTGTTACATCCAGAAATGTATCTACATTTTTATTTTCTTTTAATAAAATATTATTTAAATTCAGAGTTGTAATTCATCAAACTTATACTTACTATTTCATAAACCAATATTTATTGTTTATAGAACTCAAAAGTTATCATTAATAAATCATACTGAAGACAGAAGTTAGGAGAAATTTAATATATACAAAATAAAACTGTCGGGATTACCATAAATTCTTTAAAAAATCAAGTGATCGGGTTTACCCCGAGGGGTGAGTGGATTTACCCTGGAAAATTGTGATTTTGAAATTTAGTATATGTGTATTAAAAATTTTTCCTAAGTAAAACTAAAACAGATAAATCAAAAATTCTTTTTTAATTGGTTAGTAGAAATCAAA
Source organism: Leptopilina myrica (nomen nudum) (assembly GCA_032872475.1). Lineage (NCBI taxonomy): Eukaryota > Metazoa > Arthropoda > Insecta > Hymenoptera > Figitidae > Leptopilina > Leptopilina myrica (nomen nudum). Next base: position 26,165,550 of record CM065459.1, on the reverse strand, counting down.
AGCTTTCAAATTATATAAATTTACTTAGATTTAGAGAATAATTTCCTAGGTTTTTACCGTTCTGAAAAAAGTGAGCGGGTATACCCCAGTCTCCCCTACTAATAGATAGTAATTTTTCTTGAAAATATTTTTTTACCTAGTCTAATATTTTCCGAGGGGGAGGGCGTTAAATTTTTGTGTTTTTCAGTACAATGCTTATTTCAATAATTTTTTACTCTTAAACAATTAAACATACAAATTTGACAAAGTACATTTTGCAAAGGTTTTTTCATGCTCTTTCGATTGAAAATAAGCATTTTGAAAAAAAAATTATGCTACAAAAAAATCAAAATTAAATTTATTTTTTGGGGGAGAGAGATACAATTTTTTTTAAACGAAAGCTGAGGTTTTTTACTCAAAGGACATATAAATGAAAAAGTTGGACTAGAATGTTTAAACATTGAAAAAAAGAATTTTATCCTAAACGGATCTAAAAACCAGGTTTAGAGCGCTCCGGCGAGTAGAAAATTTTTTTTCTCTGTTTAAAGATTCTAGTCCCACTTTTTCATTTATATGTCCTTTTAGTAAAAACCTCAGCTTTCGTTTAAAAAAAACGTATCAAAAAAAAATTGAAATTTATTTTTAATTTTGATTTTTTTTGTCAAACTTTTTTTTTCGAAATGCTTATTGCCAATCGAAAGAGCATGTAAAACCCTTTCCGAAATGTACTTTGTCAAATTTGTATGTTTAATTGTTTAAGAGTAAAAAATTATTAAAATAAACATTACACCAAGTATTCATTTCGTGATTTGCAAATTGTTTATAACATTCTAAAACATTATAAAATAATTCTAAGTTAGGGTTTTTTCTTTCAGTATCTATTTTTCCTTAAAAAAAAGAAGTAAGAATTGATGAAAATAAAACTTTTGTTACCATTTTGGCACATAGTTTTCAAATTGTTTATAAAAATTGTTTATAATGTTGTTAATTAACATCATATAACAATATTTTTTGTTAAAGCAACATAATTTTATTCAAATAAAAAATCATGTCTATTTGATAGTCCCAATATTAATCAAATGTGTATTCTGTCTGAAAGTGCCAGGAAACTGAAAATTTGGTCATTTTTCGTCTAAAAAGTTTTAAAACAACTCTTAATAACAATATTTAGCATACTGTTCAACAGGAAATAAGGTTCTGCGACACCTCGAGCAACAAAAGTATAACAACATAAAATATATTTTTTAATTAATGCCTGGAAACTCAGAATTTGTTTAACTAAATTTTTAAGATAATATTTTTTTAAATAAAATATAAAGTAATATAACAATTATTTAAATTTTTGTAAAGTACAACTATTTGAAATTATTATCCAAGTACAAATTTGTATCTAAACTACAGTTAACATTAAATAGTATATTGTGCAACTAGGGAGGAAAAGGGGTGATTTCCACGAGTGTAAAGTTTGCAGTTCGAGGCGCAGCGAGTGCTTGCGAGCGTAGCCGAGATCTGTAAACACACGAGTTGGAAATCATTTTTCCTCCCGAATTGCACATACTATTTTTTCTAACACACGTATACCTAAAGTACTAATATTTAATTAAACATTGAACACATTTACGTAACGGTTGAATACAAATAAAAAAGTCAGTTACGTAACTTACGTAAGTTACATAACTAACATCAGATACATAAGTTACGATAGTCGTTTAAGTTACGTAACTTATGTAAATGATTCAATAATAGTCATACTTTGATTTATACTTCGCACCTAATAATAACATTTACCGAAAAGTTAATTTACTTTTCCTCCAGTTAATGACGTCAGCGGGAGGAATAGATACACTTTTCTCCCGCTTGACAGGTAGGAAATGACGTACTTTTGGTGTGTGTGTTATAAAAAAATAATTTTTATAATAATCTCTTATTAATAGTACATTAAAAATCAACTTTGAAATGGCCAATTCAAATATTTTACAGAATCTGATGGCATATGTCGCTTATTTTGAGATATTTTTATGCATTTCGTGATAGAAAGTAAACGTAAACAAAAAATTAATGAGGAAGAATGAAAAAGTAGTTGTAAACCTTTTTTATTTTTTTGGGTGGTTCTAAAAAATAAAAGAAATTCACGTTTCTCATTGTTACATTCTTATTTTTAACTTATTTCTAAAATTCAAGTTTATCTACTTTTGACATGTATTATCGGGTGAGATCACCATTTTTTGTCGGTGTAAGATGGCCATGCTATTAAAGTTATCAAAGTCATGAAAAAAATGAATTTGGTTTAGAAATGCATGTTTTATTGTGGAAATTACTATGTAACACTCTGATAAAGATTTTCATGTTAAAATATTACTTAATAAAATAATTTTACACTATTGCAAAAATAATTTTAAATGTTTAAAATTTTATAAACAGTTAAATATATAATTTTAAAAAGTTACATGAAAAATGTACTGAATTCATTGACAAGTGTTCAGAATGCGATAAAAAGAAGAGAAAATTAATGTAATTGACTTGAAAATAAGTTAAAGCTAATAGCCAAAGAGAATTAACTATTGGCCATATCTCCCAGACATTCCGGGTGCGATGGCCCAATGTATTTTTTTACAAACTTAAATTTTAAGATTGCTATTATAAAAATATTTTATTTTAACTTTCATTTCTTCAAAGTAAAGTGTTTAATGTTTAAATACCAATAACAGTTTTTACAAAAATCTTTTTTCTTTATTTTTGACAATCCTTTAAAAAAACTATGGCCAACTCCTCCGGTCTTACCCTACCCCTAAAAGCTGAAAATTCTGTGTGAATAGAAACAGTTTATTATTTCTTAAAAAATTTAAGAAAAAATCAATTTCAAGTACTTCCAACATTATAATAAGCAACAGCTGGATTAATGGTTATTTGTTGCTTATTCCAGTATTCACTCTGAATGGAGTTTTGAATAATAGTTTCATAATTCTGTGAAAAATCGAATAAGATTATAAAAACACCCTTTTCAAGGGATTCCTTAGAATCTTTTAAGAACTGGCTTTGTTTTTTGGCAATAAAGTCGTGTTTAAGCAATTCGCTTAGATGCGTAGCCAGTTTTTCTAAATATACTTCCGTTATGTCGCAAAATGTTTCAAGTGATGTTCTATCGGTTGATGTCCAGCAATTATACGTTATATTTTCAACGTAATTCTTGTCAAATATCTTCTGCAGTGTTTCTATTACAGGCGTCACACCTGGACAAGATTCACATGATTCAAAATAGCAAGCAGATGTTGAAGGCTCACAAATCATTGCAAGCAAAATGGTCTTGTACGATGTCAAAAATCTATTATTTTAATCTGTGATTAGATCTTTAAGATTTGCCCCATCAATTAAAAGCTTTGTATTTTCGTGTATATTGCAAACACAGATGGAATGCGTGCCACTAGCACCAGCAAATATGCATTCTTTGGGTCTCAGTTTGACAAAAGTGGACAATCCAATTTTCATATTAGGGTACTGTAATTTAAAAGTTGCATAAACTTCCTTCAAATTCCCTAACATCAATCTTTTTTGTAGAGATTTTCTTGAGTTATCAGTTTGTTTGACAGATATGCTATCTTTTTTTCCCGGCAACTGTCGACTAATGTCAGAATCATAATAAAAATCTCTAACAGTTGTCACAATTTCTTCTTGTAATTTTTTGCCAATTCGAGGATTTGGTGTTGTGCCCATGCCACTAGGACTATTATTTCCCACAAGATTAAAGAAATAAGATGACCACTTGCTTTTCTTTTGACGGAATCTTGCCTAATTACTCAATTATTTAATTGTTTAAAAAAATAGAATTATATTTAATTTAGAAATTAAGTTTTAATAAATTACTAATTAAATTTTGACACGGCGAAATAGTAAGAATTATTTAAATTTAAGTTAATTACTAATTTACTAATATTAGTAAGAATATATTGTCTAAATTTATTTAATTACTAATTTACTAAAATTAGTAAGAATAAATTGTCTAAATTTATTTAATTACTAATTTACTAAAATTAGTAAAAATAAATTGTCTAAATTTATTTAATTACTAACTTACTAAAATTAGTAAAAATAAATGGTTTGAATTAAATTTATTTACCAATTTACTAAATTTAGTAAGAATAAATTGTCAAAATTTAAGTTAAATACTAATTTACTAAAATTAGTAAAAATAAATTGTTTGAATTAAAGTTACTTACCAATTTACTAAATTTAGTAAGAATAAATTGTCTAAATTTAAGTTAATTACTAATTTACTAAAATTTAGTAAGTATAAATCGTTTAAATTGTCTATAAAGAAATTAAGTTTAAAACAATTCCGTTTCATTATTAGGTAAAATAATTGTAAGGTTAATAATTTAATTTAGTAATAAGTAAAGATTTGTTAATTTAATTACTAGGAAATACTAGTAATTAATAAGGATTATTAATTGTAATTAAAAAACTCGAAAATTACGTTTTTCATATAAGATTAACTAATTTGAATTGTTATTTAGAATTACGTTTTTCTACATTTCTTTTTATTGCAAATTTTATGTAAGAAATCCTTGATATTTACTCTAAGAATTTGAAATTAAAAATTTCGCTATTTTTAAAAAGCGATGTGTGCCTTCATCTTTTCGGAAAACTTAGAACTGGTACCCCACTTAAAAAATTTTTAAGTAAGGAACGCCTCCTAAACTTGTTGCAATTTTTGGAAGGACTTAACGGAGGTTCCCAATCGCAAGGGCCTCACTAATGAGTTTTCCGCCTTTTTTTATTTTATTCGTTAAAAACTAAATTTGGCCAGCCCATACTCCTCCACTGGAAAATTTCACCCCCAACTTGAAAATTTTTAGAAGGGACAAAAGTTTAAATGTAAAGAAACTTTTGCAATTATCAATCACTTTTTAGTTCCTTCATTTTTACAAGTACAACTGGAAAACTCTCAAACTCTTTTAGTTTCTTTATTTTTTTAGTACAACTGAAAACTCTCAAACTCTTAAATTTTCCATTTTTTCTAAAAAAAACGTTTTTCAAGTTTAAAGAAGTTCTACAAGTTTCAAATATCGATTCTCTTTCGTTTAGCTTCTTTTTCTTCTTTTTTTTAAACTTTCTTTTTTTTATTACACAAATTTAAAGACAACTTTAATTAATCAAAATTTCGACTAATAGTTTCCCGAACTATTAGACTTTGTTGTCTAGGTTCAAATATCTAGTTAATAATTTAATATTAACTATTTTTAGACTATGTTATATCTTCAGACGTAACAGTTACGTCAAAATAAATTTCTTTGCAACTTTTTAAACAAAATTTTATTTCTCCTAAATAAATAAACCGATTTAAATGAATAAAGCGGGCATATAAAGGGTATAAAGTATACTTCTGTTTAGAATTAGAAACTTTTAAAAGAGTTTATTTTTAAATAATCATTTAATAAATTTTTTAAAAACAAAATATTTTTTTTAATTTTCTGCGCCTTTTAACAGTTTTAAAAAATTTAAACATAGAATTAAAACTATAAGAAATAAAAATTTGTTGAAAACATTTATGAGCTACAATTATTTAAAAATTCACAATGAAAACATTATTTGCATCTACGAAATGAAAAGAACACTGTCGAATGAACATTTATACAACCATAAAATTGATCAAAAACTAAGTGTAGCGTTGTTGCACTATACATTTTGATCTTTAAATTAATTATGAAAATTATTTGACTCAATAATGCATACAATCTCCCACAGAACCGAAACTTACCTAAAAATTTATTTGCAATATTCGGAATATTTAATTGAAATGTTTATTGAAAATTGTGTAAAAATATAAATGTCCCACTTGTATAAATGTTTAACGCGAAACTTTCCTAAACATTTATTAAATTGGGACATTTAACCCTTTAACGCCCCCGGAAAAGGCAGGAAATTTTTTTTAAAATCTTACACATTCTTAGAGGTTTTTGGGGTCGCTGATTACGAATCTGATGTTAGTTTTTTAAAATTCAAGATGGCGGATCCAATATGGCGGACGACTTTTTTAAAATATAAAGCGATTTGCTTGAAACTTGGTACTCGGGGGTTTTTGGGGTCGCTGATTACGAATCTGATGTTAGTTTTTTAAAATTCAAGATGGCGGATCCAATATGGCGGACGACTTTTTTAAAATCTGAAGCGATTTGCTTGAAACTTGGTACTCGGGGGTTTTTGGGGTCGCTGATTACGAATCTGATGTTAGTTTTTCAAAATTCAAGATGGCGGATCCAATATGGCGGACGACTTTTTTAAAATCTAAAGCGATTTGCTTGAAACTTGGTACTCGGGGGTTTTTGGGGTTGCTGATTCCGAATCTGATGTTAGTTTTTCAAAATTCAAGATGGCGGATCCAAAATGGCGGACGACTTTTTTAAAATCTAAAGCGATTTGCTTGAAACTTGGTACTCGGGGGTTTTTGGGGTCGCTGAATACGAATTTCATGTGCATGTGAAGTGCAGATGTCTAATAACGGACTTCCACACTACCTTAGAGGTTCCGTATGTAGCGCGTTAGATTTTTAAGAGGATTATTCTCCACATAACAAAATTCTTCTTAAAATAAGAGGAAAATACTCTTCGATTAAGAGGATTCCTCTTGATTAGAGGAAGCTTAATGGTCATGAAATGAACAACTTGTTTACATTTGTCGTCCACCATATTAGATTTACCATTTTGAATTTTGAAAAACTGGCACCGGATTCGTAATCAGCGACCCCGAAAACCTCCGAGTAACAATTTTCAGGTGAAATTAAATTTTTTTTAAATCATCCGCCATCTTGGATCCGCCATTTTGAATTTTAAAAAACTAATACTATATTCGTAATTAGCGACCTTAAAAACACCCGAGTAACAAGTTTCATGCCAATGCTATTAATTTTTATATTTGTCGTCCGCCATATTGGATCCGCCATTTTGAATTTTTTGAATATAACTTCAGATTCGTAATCAGTGACCCCGAAAACCCCCGAGTAACAATTTTCAGGTGAAATTAAAATTTAAAAAAAAATAGTCCGCCATCTTGGATCCGCCATTTTGAATTTTAAAAAACTAATACTATATTCGTAATCAGCGACCCTAAAAACCCCCGAGTAACAAGTTTCATGCCAATCCGATTAATTTTTACATTTGTCGTCCGCCATATTGGATCCGCCATTTTGAATTTTGAAAAACTAGCACCGGATTCGTAATCAGCGACCCCGAAAACCCCCGAGTAACAATTTTTAGGCGGTTTTAAAATATTTTTAAAAATCGTGATTTTTAACAATAATTTATGAATTTTTTTAAACAATAGGAATTTTTTAACATAATGTAGGTTACATATTTTTAAAGCCCTATCCTTCCTGAAGAGAACTCACTAAATTAGACTTAAAAATATTAAGTTTCTTTAAAGATATTGAGGTTTATGTAGGTGGGACGTATATGTCCCATGGGCGTGAAAGGGTTAAAACTTTACACAATTTTGACTAAACTTTTCAGTTAAATATGCATAATATTGAAAATGAATACATAATAACTTTTTAGAAAAATTTCGGTTCTGTAGGGGCTTTAATTGAAATAAATATTTATTTGTACAATTAAAATTAATTTTTTAAAGTAACTAAATATTTAATCTTATCATATAACAAATATAACAAAATTTGTCCTTAGAAAATGCAAAAAGAATTTAAAAATTGAAACTATTTTATTAACAGAAAAATAATTTATTTCTTATTCATTACCTATTCTTTTATTAAATGCTTTTGAAAAATCTACATCATATTATGTTTTATATATTTTCTAGAATAGCTTTTAGTATAGGGGAATAGGTTAGGTTGTAGGCTTACATACCTTTTTAACTCATAATTTGTGTGCTTGTAGATATTAAGCAAACATATGCATATGACTAGAGGCTTCCGGTACCGTTACAGTAAATACGTGTGCTAAATAAATTTGGAGTTTTTCTTAAATCCTAAAGGGTTTTAGTTGCAGTGAGAGTGTTTTCAGAGGGAGAATCAGAGTGGTGTGAATAGTATATAGAGCAAGTTGGTGTTGTGGTGTGTGTAAGGTAAATAGGTGAAAAGTCTGATGAGTGTATAGAGGTTAGGTGAGAAGAGAGTGAGAGAGTGAAGACTGCTTGGCAGTGAGAGATAGGGAGAGAGTGGGTTGGTAAGTTTGGGAGAATGACGTGTAGAACTCTAAGCAGTCCGATAGGGGGAAGCATGTGGACTTTGTCATAGAGAACGAGGAGAGTGAAATAGACAAGAGAGGGTAGGGAGAAACAGCAGAAGCCTCAGGGACGGCTGATAAAGGGGGAAAAGGTGTGCAAAGGATATCGGAGTTCACTGAAGTAGCTACCAAGAAAAATAAAGCAAGAAGACTAGAGACAGGAGAACCAACTCGAGTATTTCCGATGGTCCCGATTTTAACGGACGACTGGGCGTACTACCCCGAGGCGCAGTAGTCTTCTGCACATCCCAACACATGCATAACTGTGTGTATTTTATATATATATATATATATATATATATGAGGGATTCCGCGTCAAGTGATCAAGGGGTCTTTTGGTGTAATGTTTATTTCAATAATTTTTTACTCTTAAACAATTAAACATACAAATTTGACAAAGTACATTTTGGAAAGGTTTTTTTATGCTCTTTCGATTCGAAATAAGCATTTTGAAAAAAAAAATTTTTTTGACCCAAAAAAATCAAAATTAAAAATAAATTTCAATTTTTGGGGGAGAAAGACCCAATTTTTTTTATTTATTTTTTTTTTAAACGAAAGCTGAGGTTTTTTCCTAAAAGGACATATAAATGCTAAAGTGGGACTAGAATGTTTAAACATTAAAAAAAAGAGTTTTCTACTCGCCGGAGCGCTCAAAACCCGGTTTTTAGCTCCGTTTAGGAGAAAATTCTTTTTTTCAATGTTTAAACATTCTAGTCCCACTTTACCATTTATATGTCCTTTTAGGAAAAAACCTCAGCTTTCGTTTAAAAAAAAAATAAATAAAAAAAATTGGGTCTTTCTCCCCCAAAAATATAAATTTATTTTTAATTTTGATTTTTTTGGGTCAAAAATTTTTTTTTTTTCAAAATGCTTATTTCCAATCGAAAGAGCATGAAAAAACCTTTCCAAAATGTACTTTGTCAAATTTGTATGTTGAATTGTTTAAGAGTAAAAAATTATTGATATAAACATTATACTGAAAAACACAAAAATTTAACCCCTTCCCCCTCGGAAAATATTGGACTTGGTAAAAAAATATTTTTACGAAAAATTACTATCTATGAGTACTACAAAAGCCTCAAGTTTTGCTACGATTAGTGAAAAATTTTTCTCCACCTTGATCACTTGACATGAAATGCCCCATATATGTATTCCATCTGACAGTTGTAACAGCTGCAAGTTTGTTATTATCTCCTTCATATTAAATAATAAGTGTAAATATTAAGTGAACTTAATATTTTTAATACAAAAGTTTCTAAAAAAGTAAGAAGTGTATTTACACAAGTGTTTTTAATTATGATTCGTCTTGATGAAGATTGTTAATTTAAATAATAAAAGTTGTAATGGGATTTTCATAACCATTTTTATCTTACAATAAAAAAGGGTATGTTATATTATAAATTGCTATCGCTCCTATTATAATATATAATTAATTATATATTTATTATTGCTGCAATTATATTTATTTGTTCTAGCATTGTATTTGATGTTAACCATAACCTCCAAATAAGGAATTTTTCCCTCTAAACTAACTTTTCGGAACTTGCACATAACCAACAAAATTGTAAACAAAACAAACACACTTTATCTAAAGATACACAGATAGAGTTTATAAAGTTATGCATGTGTTGGGACGTGCAGAAGACTAGTGCGCCTCGGGGTAGTACGCCCAGTCGTCCGTTAAAATCGAGACCACTGCTCTCTATGAACAAGCAGACGAGTTAGTTCTCCTGTCTCTAGTCTTCTTGAAATAAAGGCAAGAAGGGCAGGCTCACGAACCAACAGCTTCTCGGAAAGGAAAATCCAGGTGCATCGCCTGCTTCTATGAGAATATGGAAGAAAGAGGGTAAAGGCTCGGAAATGGTTGAAGGTGGGGAGTTTAGTGAAGGAAATTCTGAAGCGAGTGGGGGTGAGAAAGAGGAGAATATAGTGGATTTAATCATGAATTTGGGGGATCAAATGAGCCAAAAAATGGATAAATTAGATAACATAATTAAAAACAAAGTTGAGGGAGTAAAGGAAGAAATAGGGAAGATAAAAAATATGTAGAAAGCTTTGGAGGATAGGTGGGAGGAGGAAAAGCAGGTAGTATGGGAAAGATTGGACAGCTTGGAGAAGAAGAACAAAGAGGAGAGGAAGAGTACAAGAAAGGAGGTAGGAGAGATGAAGGTGAGATTAGAGAGACTGGAAAAGTAGGAAGCCGGAGGGGGGAAAGAAGAAAAGAAGGAGGTATCAGAGAAGACGAACTGGAAAGAAAGGTTTGGGAATTAAATGGAAAAATTGACCAAATGGAAAAGGTGAAAAGAAGGAATAATATAATGATCAAGGGAGTAAGGGCATCAAAGGAAAATGAAAATGAAAAGATAGAGAAACTGTCAGGAGATTTCGGGGTAGATGTAGAAATTAAAAATATAAGGGGTGTGGGAGGGAGAGAAGAAGAGAGCTTTAAGAATTGGATAGTGAAGTTAGAAAACGAGGAGCAGAAGAAGCAGGTAATGAGGCAGAAAAGTCAATTAAGGGGAAGAAAAGAGAGGATTGACGAGGACAGAACATGGAGAGAGAGAAGGGTAAGGTATTTGTTGGAGCAGAAAGCATGGGAGGAAAGAGCCAAGGGAAAAAAGTAGTTTGGGGCAGAGAATGTATATGGGTAGAAGGGGTTAAATGGATAGTCCAGGAGGAAACAGGAGAAGTGACAAAAAAGGACAGAAGTTGAAGACAAATAAGGAAACGGGGTTTGAAGAGAAGAACGGAGAGAGTGGAGAAGAACAGTAAATAAGGGATTAAGAGGTAAAGGAGGATATTATAGTAGAATAAAAGTAGTATATTGGAATGTAGCGGGATTGATGAACAAAGACGAGGGATTCTGGGAGGGAATAAAGGTTTGGGACGTGGTCCTTCTATGTGAAACTTGGGTGGATAAAAAAGATTGGGTGAAAGTAAAAAGGAAACTACCGAAAAGTTATAGATGGAAAATGCAGTCGGACAAGAGGGAACATATAAAGGGTAGAAGCGCAGGAGGAATGGTGTCTGGAGTTAGGATGGGTATTAAAGACGAAGGTACAATTTTGAAGGATAAAGAAGGATGTGTTGTAAGGTGCATAAGGTTAGGGAAAGAGAGATGAAACCTATTAGGTGTGTACAGAAGAAGAGGCGAAGAAGGAGGTTGGGATAGTGTGGAAGAATGGGTGGAGGGGATTTCAATGCGTGGACAGGAGAATTGGGTGGAGGTGAATGGAATGAAGAAGAGGAGAAATTTGAAAGAATATCAAAACATAAAGAGGTAGATAAAGAAGGAAAAAAACTAGTAAATTTAATAGAGGTACGGGGATGGTCAATATGTAATGGTAATACAAAGGGGGATGAAAAGGGGGAATTTACGTTTAGCGGGAAGGGTGATACGGTAATTGACTACCTGTTAGCGGGAGAGAGGACGAAGAGGAAGTTAAGAAGAATGACGGTGGTGTGTGAGACAGGATCACAGCACTTTCCAATAATAGCAGAAATAGAGGGCGGGTGGAGGAGTGAAAGAGACAGGGATGGAGCAAGAAAGAGCACAACAAAGAATGAGGTTGGGAAAATGGAAGGTAAGCAGGTTATTAAAGTTGGAGAAGAGGATGCGGGAAGGAGAAGAGACAGGGGAAGAAGACGAGGATGTGAATATGCGGATAGAAAAGTTAAAGAGGAAGATAGAAAAGGTGTGATTGGAGGTAGAGCAGATAAAAGAAAAGAAAGGAAAGCACAAAGAATGGTGGGATAAGAAATGTAAGAGGAGCAGGAATTCGATGAGATGTTATATAAAGGAGTGGAGAAAAAGGGAGTTAGAGAAGGAGTATTACAAATTTCATAAGGAGCATATCAAACTTTTAAGGAGGGAAAAAGAAGAGGAGAAGGAGAGATACGGAAGGGAGGTAGAGAACGCAGTAAGGGAAAGTCGTGAGTGGGAAATAATTAATAGAGAAAGAGGTAATAGGAAAGAAATAAAACACACTTAATGCCGACAGAGTATGTGGTGTTTGCTGAAGTGCTGAGAGATAGATTAGAAAAGGAAGTGGAAAAAACAGGAAGCATCCCACATAACCAGACTGGATTTCGAGCAGGGATGGGAACAATGGACAATATATCTACACGCTGAATTACGCAGATGACGTGGTGCTGATAGCGGATGATGAGGCGAGTATGAGGCTGATTATGGATAAGTTTGAAAAGTATGCAAGAGAAAAAGATCTGTGTCTGAATGTGGAGAAAACGAAAGTGGTTAGATTTAGGAAGAGGAGAGGGGGGATAAAGTATGTGTGGAGAATGAATAAAATAGAGGTAGATGAGTTTTGTTGTTTGGGTTTTTGGTATGAGTGGAATGGAACGCATGAATTAAATGTTAAAAGAAGGGTCGAAAGAGCGAGTAGAGTCATGGGGCAGGTATGGGAAATAGGAGAAAGAAGGTTTAAGGGTGATTGGAAAAGGAGAGTGTGGTTGTTCGACGTACTGATATGGTCAATAGTGAGTTATGGAGCGGAAGTGTGGGGATGGAAGGAAGAGAAGAAAGTGGAAAGCATGCATGAAAGATTTCTTAGATGGGTGGTGGGGGTGAGCATATATTGTCCAGGGTATATGTTGAGAGAGGAGTTAGAGAGAGAGAGAGAGAAAATGGAAAGGAATGGATGAGAGAATTGGAAGTAAAAAGGAAGTTAAGTAATTTATAATAAGTAAATATACAGTATTGAACGAGGTACGGACATCAAAATCTCATTATATTAATTTCCGTGCTGGACCACGAAACTTTTAAAATTCATAAAACACTAGGGTAAGAATTTCTGAAGTCAGTTTCGGATTTTCCAAAGTTTGAAATTTGAATAACCATTTTTATAAAAAAAGTACTAATAGAGACACACACAAACACCAAGTTTTATTTAAAAATATTCATTTGTTTATTTTTATAAACAATTTAATTTTAATGTAAAATTTTTTTTAAACTTTTATATCTCAGGAACGATTTGTCGGATTTTAATAAGAATTTTTGCACATAATTTATAAAGATTTGAACTTTAAGAAAAATTATTTCATTGTTAAAAAAAATTATTTGTTGTAAAAAATTATTGTTATTATTAAACAAATGAATTTAGCGTTGTTTAAGTTATTTAACTTATTTTATCATAAAAAAGATTTTAAAGTTAATGCCGAGTGGAATTTTTTCGCTTCTGCCCATGGCAAAGAAGCATGTAATGGGATTGGAGAAGTAGTAAAAAGAACAGCCTACCACTTCTCTCTACAAAATCAAAGCGATCAAAAAATTACAGGACCAAAATCACTTTTTAACTGGGCAAAAGGACATTTTAAAAATATAGTTTTTGATTACTGCAGTAGGGAAGAGCACAAAACACACTCCATCAAACTTAAACAACGCTATATTCATTTGTTTAATAATAACAATAATTTTTTACAACAAATAATTTTTTTAAACAATGAAATAATTTTTTTAAAAGTTCAAATCTTTATGAATTATGTGCAAAAATTCCCATTAAAATCCGACAAATCGTTCCTGAGATATGAAAGTTTAAAAAAAATTTACATTAAAATTAAATTGTTTATAAAAAATAAACAAATGAATATTTTTAAATAAAACTTGGTGTTTGTGTGTGTCTCTATTAGTCCTTTTTTTATAAAGTTGGTTATTCAAATTTCAAACTTTGGAAAATCCGAAGCTCACTTCAGGAATTCTTACCCACTATTAAATGTTGTAAGGAATTACTTATGATTATATCGACAAAGATATTTCACGATTTATCAAAATAAGAGTGGTGTCTACAACCAAATCAATTTGGATGTCCACAACCAAACTGGACGATCATTTTAAAACAAGTTGAAAAAAATTTTGCTTGTGAACATTTTTGTGATACTAGGTATTGGATCAAAAAATATAACATATTTAATGTAAAAATATTTTACAAATTGGGGAAAAAGTGCAACAAAGAGATTTTTTTAAAATAAAAAATACTAAACTTAACCCCTTGGCTGTCGACGAGATTTCCACTGTTTTGGCCAAAAGTGTGTTGTAAATATTTTTATTTTTATGAAACTTGGTATCCTAAGGTTTTAGGGATCGCTGATTACGAATCCAAGGTCGGGTTTTTTAAATTCAAAATGGCGGATCCAATATGGCGGACAATTTTTTTAAACTGATCGGATTCGCTTGAAAATGGTTACTCGGGGGTTTTCGGGGTCGCTGAAAACGAATCTGGCGTTAGTTTTTCAAAATTCAAAATGACGGATTAAATATGGCGGACAATTTTTCAAAACTAATCGGATTCGCTTGAAAATGGTTACTCGGGGGTTTTCGGGGTCGCTGATTACAAATTCGCGGTTCGTTCTTCAAAATTCAAAATAACGGTTCAAAATTACTAAAAATAGGCGGATTGGCTAGAAATAAAGTAATTTAAATTTTAATTAAACTTAATACTCAATTTATTGGGTAGCAGCTTAATTTTCCACTTTGATAATGTAAATTGAGATGTTTAATCAGAAATGCTAAACACTGATAAGCAGTGAGTTCCAAGCAAATCCATACAATTTTGCTCCATGATTCTATCACATTGAAGTCGTCATTTTGAATTTTGAAAAACGGACCTCGGATTTGTTATCAGTAACCCGAAAACACCCCGAATAAAGATTTTCAGGTACACTGAAAGAAAAATATGGAAGGTACAGGCATAATTTAGGTTATATTACCCATATAGTATTGTTGGAATAGAAACAGCCCAACAAATAGGGTATTTTAACCACACCATTAGAACTAGACGAAAATTTCTAAAGCGCACTAACCACTTAACCAGATTTCACATCAGTTTCGTTCGCTCACAAAAGAGGTGCGTGTGATTCAGGGAGGAAGAGGTGTGATTCTGACATATATATTACAAATTATAGGTTAAGTGCTTCTCATTTTTAAATTTCTCATTTAACCTAACTATTGAGGTAAAATCAACATTTGCTTTCTCAAAACTTGACAGAAATTCATAAGCATAACCAAATTCCTAACATACCGAAATCATTTCTTTCAGTGTAAATTGGATCAATTTTTCAAAATAATGTTTGCCATATTAGATCCGCCATTTTGAATTTTGAAAAACTAAAGCCAGATTCGTGTTCAACGACCCCCAAAACCCCCGCGTAACCATTTTCAAGCGAATCCGATCAGTTTTAAAAAATTGTCCGCCATATTGGATCCGACATTTTGAATTTTGAAAAACCGATCTCGAATTCGTAATCAGCAAACCCGAAAACCCCCGGAGTAGAGATTTTCCGGCAAATCGGATCAATTTTTGAGAATGATGTCGGCCATATTGGATCCGCCATTTTGAATTTTGAAAAACTAACGCCGGATTCGTGTTCAGCGACCCCAAAATCCGCGCATATATGCGTCCGCGACAGTCAAGGGGTTAAAATAATTTGTTTGACTTTTAGTCAAGTTATATTAGAATTTAATTAATATCCTTGATATTAATTAAACTAAATTTCAAATAAGTTTTTTTAAAGTTTAGTATTTTTTTTATTAAAATTTCGCTTTGTTGCATTTTTATTCCTAATTTATAAAATACTTTTACAAAATTTAATATATATTCTTTTTCCTTGTATATCATTTTTTAAAATTTTATATTACCAACTGTAAATTAATGAACAAAGTCACTTATTTTTATTATTTTAATCTTTCTTGCATAAAAATGTGAACAAGAATCTCTTTGTGAACAATAAGTTTTTGAATATAATTAGAGACAATCGCCAAAATCATCACAACGCTAACCTAACTTTTCTCATCTCCAGAATGCAGTGGCAGATTGCGCATATTCTGACGCACTGTGTACGCGCAGACGCGATAAGCCACTGATGATTCAGTGAACGTCACTGGTTTTTTAGTGAAAATTTAAATTACTGAGAGAATCAGCATTTTTAAGAAAAAAATTCTAATGTCTACAAGGGATTCTTATACTGTAAGAAATAACCTTTTCACTAAAAAAACAATATATTTGAATCAAACATAATTATTTTTGTCATACAGTCAACCAAAAATTATGTTTGATTTAAACATAATAATTTTGATTCAATACATAGTAAGTTTGATGCAATAAAAATTAAGTAAGTTTAATTCAATAAAAAAATATGTTTAAATGAAACTTATTTTTTTAGTTTAAAAATTTTTTTGTTTTTTTTCAGTGTTTAGACGGGGCCAATTTATGAATTCATTTGGTTAAATAAGTAAGCAAAATGAAAAAATGTATATATCGTTTCACGTCAACCGGCCCAGAGCTCTGCCCAAAATTGTAAGCAACTAAAATAAACAAACAATTTGACAAAATGTTCGTAAACTAATGCCCTATCAATTGCAAATTGGCAGAATCCAAAATTCAAAATGGCGTCCTCACTGCCTCACCTAAAAAACACCAAAATCCAAAAAAAGAAAATATTATTATCAATTACTCACAAAAAACGGTACAATAATGATTAGTCATGACATATTTTAATGTTTTCGTGGTCGCTAATAACGAATCCCGTGTCAGTTTTTCCAAATTCAAATTGGCTCTTCCAATATGGCGGATATTTTTTCAAAATTTTTTGATAATTTATTTAATTCGCTTAAAACTTGTCACTCAGAAGTTTTCGGGGTAGCTGATGACGAATCCGATGTCAGTTTTACAAAATTCAAAATGGCGGATCCAATATGGCCGATTATTTTTGGAATTTTTTTTATTCGTTTCAAACTTGTAATTTGGGGGTTTTTAGGGTCGCTGATGACAAATCCGATATCAGTTTTTCAAAATTCAAAATAGCGGATCCAATATAGCGGATAGTTTTTAAAAAATATTTTTTTATTTGTTTGAAACTTGTTATTTGGGGGTTTTTAGGGGCGCCGATGATAAATCCGATGTCAGTTTTTTAAAATTCAAAATAGCAAATCCAATATGGCGGATAGTTTTTGAAATTTTTTTTAATTCGTTTGAAACTTGTCATTTTGGGGGTTTTTAGGGGCGCTGATGACGAATCCGATGTCAGTTTTTCAAAATTCAAAATAGCAAATCCAATATGGCGGGTAATTTTTGAAATTTTTTTTTATTCGCTTAAAACTTGCCACTCGTGCTAGCTTGCAAGCACCACCAGATAAATCAATTTCAAACGCAAAAATTCTTTTTGAATGGCCAAATAACCACATTCAAGATACTTAGCTTTTCTTTTACAACAAACAACAGCACGAAAGAGTGAAGCGAAAACTTGCAAGGAGATTTTCTCAGGCACCTGCTGTAACAAAAATTCAAGCAGCTCACTCTTTTATTGTAACGCCAGAAAGACAGTTGAAAATATTCAGATATTCAAATGCACCTCAAACGATTGCAGTTATGCAGTATTAAAATACAATTACATAGGTTGGAATGTATTTTATAAATTTATTTAAATCAGCCTTTTTTAAAGCCAACAAATTATCGAAAATATTCAAATTATAACAAACAGCCTTTTTTAAAGCTATAAAATCCTTAATCAATTAGGCTTTTTAAAAGCGCCCAAATACTTACATTAGATTCGCTGTTTAAAAATTTAAAAATATGTCATTAGATTCATAATCACTGACCTCGAAAATACTATAAAATCAAATTATAAGCAAATTCAATAAATTTTTAAGATTTCATTCGCCATACTGTATCCGACATTTTCAATTTTAAAAATATGTCATTAGATTCATAATCACTGACCTCGAAAATACTATAAAATCAAATTATAAGCAAATTCAAGAAATTTTAAAAATTATACGCCATATTGGATTCGCTATTTTGAATTTTGAAAAACTGACATCGGATTCGTCATCAGCGACCCCGAAAACCCTCAAAAAACAACTTTCAAAAAAATTTTTAAAAAAATTTCAAAAACTATCCGCCATATTAGATCCGCCATTTTGAATTTTGTAAAACTGACATCGGATTCGTTATCAGCGACCCCAAAACCCCCCGAGTGACAAGTTTTAAACAAATAAAAAAATATTTTTTTAAAACTATCCGCCATATTGGATCCGCTATTTTGAATTTTGAAAAACTGATATCGGATTTGTCATCAGCGACCCTAAAAACCCCCAAATTACAAGTTTGAAACGAATAAAAAAAATTCCAAAAATAATCGGCCATATTGGATCCGCCATTTTGAGTTTTGTAAAACTGACATCGGATTCGTTATCAGCTACCCCGAAAACTTCTGAGTGACAAGTTTTAAGCGAATTAAATAAATTATCAAAAAATTTTGAAAAAATATCCGCCATATTGGAAGAGCCAATTTGAATTTGGAAAAACTGACACGGGATTCGTTATTAGCGACCCCGAAAACATTAAAATATGTCATGACTAATCATTATTGTACCGTTTTTTGAGAGTAATTGATAATTATATTTTCTTTTAGATTTTGGTGTTTTTTAGGTGAGGCACTGAGGACGCCATTTTGAATTTTGGATTCTGCCACTTTGCAATTGATAGGGCATTAGTTTACGAACATTTTGACATATTGTTTGTTTATTTTAGTTGCTTACAATTTTGGGCAGAGCTCTGGGCCGGTTGACGTGAAACGTATATAAATTGAGTCTGCCCTAAAAAATAATGTAAATACACTTCATTTTTAAATATTGTTGAAAAAACCTTAGCTTTTGCCTGCAATTATTTATTTTCAAATAAAGCAGACTGATTTTTGGGAAATTAAAAATTAAATATCAATTATCAAAAATTAATATCAAGTTTTGAAATAAACAAAAATTAAATTCACTATTTGAAAGAACATGAAAAAACCTTTCAGAAACATATTAACCCATTTATCCCAAATGTCCGTATTTCTTTGTATTTTTATAGAAAAAACAGTTCAGGGATGGAAGAATAAATGTTTTTTCACTTTTTGCTTGGTTTTTCATCAGAATAGATATTTGAAATAAAAATCTTCGTCTGAAATTATTTACCGCTTTTTACATTTTTATAAACAAATTTGATAAAAAAAAGAATTTTCTGAAATTATTTAAAAAATTTTGTAAATAATCAAAAAATAATTTTTTTATAGGATTCTATTTCATGTTTTGCAAATTGTTTATAATATTTCAAAAAAATTGAATTAAGTGATTAACTTTTATTATTCATTTTTACTGCAAAAATAAATGAGAATTGATAAAAATACAAAAATTTTATACCACTTTGGCCCACGAATTTCAAATTATTTATAAAAATGGTTTATAACATTTTTAAATATTGTTAAATAATATTAAATTAAAGTTTATCTATTTAACAAAGATTTGGATTAGAAGAGTGCAATATATAATTAAAAAAAAGCGTTTTTTCTATTATGGTAATTCATATTTAACTAATTATTTATAAGAATTAATTATAACATTTATTTAAATTGTTCACAAATTTTTTATAAGCATTAGAAACTTTAGTTTCCTGTTTAATGACAAAAGAAAGCTAGTGGGATAGAGAAGAAGTTATTTTCCATTCTGAAAATATTTTTTTATAACAATTGTTTATTAAAATTGTTTATAACATTTTTAAATATTGTTAAATAATGTTAAATGAAAGTTTAAACCTTTAGCAACATTTTGATTACAAGTGAAAAGCAGTCAGCTTAGTGGTTTGCCTTTTAATGTGCTAAAAGTGACTGCATGATGGCACTGTGCGCACCACGCTCTGTGTTTATATTGTGTAACGTGGTTTTTAATAAAATCACGTTATGGGAAAAAACAAACCTGGGATTTCGCCGAAACTGTTTACATAAATCGGGTAATTGTTGATAATTATGGCTTCCACCAGGCTCCAATTTATTTGCAACGACGAAAATTATAATTGTTATCATAATTTGTTCCAATGATCTTGCTTGTAAAAAAATTATTATCATCGACAATGGAATTTGAGACGAATTGTGTTTTCTTTCAATAATTTTGTTTTCTACGATTCCTTTTTTTGTATCATTTTAATAATTCAGAATTACAAGGAAAACACAGCACAGTGTTTGACACGACAATGGAATGGACCATGGAAGCTGCACATTCATCTTAATCTCCTGGAGAACGACGACGAGATCCAGGAGGTGTCAAAACAAATCAACAACTAGCAGACGACAGGTTGGAATCGAGCGGAGTGAAGTTGGTATTGACGGAAGATGGTCACTAGTCGATAAAGGGACCATCACACCATTCCTAAGGGCCCGTTTACATTAGAGGGGTGCACACATTGTTAATATGGTGTGCCACCCCCTCCCGAGATCAAAGGTCAGGAACTGAGAGTCAACTGACATCGTCTTCAGGGGGTAGGAGACGTGCACAAATCACCTGGGGCACGTCCTCCTAGAAGATTTGCAAACACGAGGCGGTGGACCGGGACTACCAGCGCCGCGGCGGATACTGGTACTTTGGAGTTTCCGCCGCTGGCCCGTTGTCCAAGTGAAGTGGGCCGCAGCTTACCAACCTCACCTGCCAACTACATCGAGTCCGACAGTCTGGTCGAAGCCGCGTTGAGTCGTTGTTGTTGGCAAAAATATTTGAAAAGAAAATAAAAAAGAATGAGTTTCGGAGACGAGGAGAGTCGTCGCCTCGAAGGTTCGTGTTAGTAGTTTCCTTCCCAGGATCCATTGTCGTCGGCGGTACTGTGCTGTGTCGCGTAAAGAGTTGATAAAAATTAGTAAAATTCGAATAGTGTAAATGTAGGTTAGAATCTGATTACTCAAAAGTTTCATTTGAGTAAATAAATGTAGAATATATTTAAAGTGGTGAAATTTATTTAAAGAAATATTAAGCATCACATCTCTCGCTCCTTTCTCCTTGAAACCTGCACTTTGAGGAAAGAGTCGGACACGAGGCCAAGCATAAAAGTTATTGTCATACCGGAAGCCACGAGGTCGTCGCAGTTCCGGTGGAAACGCTCAATGTTTGTACCTGGCGCCGTGCGAATTTCGCAACAGAAAGGAACATCGTCGAAGGGGTTAATCCGCAGAACTAAGAGAATTTTGTGGATTATCGTGAGTGGTCATTTCGGGGT
This sequence comes from Leptopilina myrica (nomen nudum), assembly GCA_032872475.1. Classification (NCBI taxonomy): domain Eukaryota; kingdom Metazoa; phylum Arthropoda; class Insecta; order Hymenoptera; family Figitidae; genus Leptopilina; species Leptopilina myrica (nomen nudum). The sequence goes on along the minus strand of CM065459.1, from coordinate 26,144,306 downwards.
GGAAAATCGCCAAATTGTATTTTGGAAAATCTCTTAGGTTCGGCGTGGTCACGTGATCAGCTGACCAAGCCGACGCACTGGAAAATTCTAAGCATTACAAATTGGCGCCCAACACGCGGTAAGGCTAAGGAGTGAGAGAGAAAGCAACAGTACAGTGAGTTTCAAAAGTTTTACCGAAATATTCTAATAAAAGAATACGACACAGTGCAGTGCAGTCGTCGATGGATTACCTTTTCTCTGGTCTGTAAGTGGGTTTTGAATTTTGATAGAATTGCTCATGAATATAAAGAAAAAGAAGGATTTTAGGAAAATTAAATAGAATAAAATAATTAACAAAATTACTAAAATTCTAGAAATTGCTAAAAATTAAGTAAGAAAAATTTTTTTTTCTAAGAAATAAACTAGAAACGATTCATAAACAATTCTAAAATAATATTAGGGATCGCCAGCCAGTTCCAAGCTACGCTGTACGAAGTTTCTAATAAAAACGTAGTAACAGCTGATGGATCTGTCAGGCCGATCCAAGCCGTATGTATGTTACCCATTGAGGTAGACGGTGTTTCCCGAATGATGAAAATCCATATAGTCCCGGGAATGGGAGAACAAGTCTTTTTTGGCATGGACTTCATTCATACTTTTGGGGTAATACACAATGGGCGAGATAGAACATGGTATTTTGCGGATTACCCGGACGTAATCCACTCATATACCGAAGAAGGAATAGAGACAAAGGGACAGACAAACGCACAAGACTCTATTTCACTCTGCGGACTAACACAACTGACAGACCAAGAACGAGAACAGTTAAATACCTTAGTCCAAAGAATAATTAAACCCATTCCAGATAGTTTGCCCTCGACGAATCAAACTTCACACAAAATCGATGTCCGAGGAAATCCTCCAGTAAAACAGCGGTATTATAGGGTCTCCCCACGAGTCGTACAAGCAATGCATGAAGAAGCAAAAAGACTCTGGAAGGAGGGGATAATAGAACCGTCAGATAGTAGTTGGTCAAGTCCGGTAGTAATGGCTCGGAAGACAGACGGAACTTACAGATTTTGCATAGACTACCGGAGATTAAACAAACTAACACGGGTTAGTGCGTACCCCCTCCCCAAAATGGACATGATCCTCGAGAAGTTACGATCCGCGAAATATATAACGACAATTGATCTGAAATGGGGTTACCACCAGATACCGATGGACGATTAAGTCATACGCTGAACCCAAAAACGTGAAACAGTTGAGGCGGTTCTTGGGGATGATGTCGTGGTACCGTCATTTTATTCCACACCTCGCGACCATAGCTGAACCTCTCAACCGTCTATTAAGATCAAATACGAAATGGGGATGGGGAAATGAACAAAAGAAAGCTTTCGACGATCTTATCGATCAGATTACAACCGCCCCAATTCTCGCTTATCCAGATTTTGAGATCCCTTTCGATTTGCACACAGACGCAAGCGACTACGGATTAGGCGCCGTCCTTACGCAGAAGCAAGACGGCAAAGACCGAGTGATCGCTTACGCAAGTAGAACGATGACAAGCGCCGAAAGAAAGTACTCAGTCACGGAGAGAGAATGTCTCGCAGTGATTTGGGCGGTGAAAAAGAAATTTCGTCACTATCTAGAAGGCTTCCACTTTACGGTCATAACTGACCATAGCTCTCTGCGTTGGTTACATAACCTTCACAACCCAACGGGTCGACTGGCCAGATGGGCGCTGGACCTCCTCGAATACGACTTCGACGTAGTACATCGCAAGGGAGCCGAGCATGTTGTTCCAGATGCTCTCTCGCGAATGTACGAAGAGGAGGAAGCAGTGCCCTTAGCCGCCATAGACCCCGTGGAAGATGAATGGTATAACAAACGCAGAGACGACGTAAGGGAAGCCCCAAAGAAATTCCATGGCTGGAAAGTGGCGGACAACATGCTATACCACTACCGCCCAAATCCACTGATCGACTCAGTACTTGAAGACCTCGACGCTTGGAAATTGGTAGTTCCAAAAGAACGTAGGCAAGAGATATTTGATGAGGTCCACCTCGATTCACAGGCGGCCCATCTAGGAATCGACAAAACATACCGGAGAGCCGCGATTCGTTATTACTGGCCGGGAATGTACAAAGATTTTACCGAATGGGTGCGAACGTGCGACACATGTCAGAAAATAAAAGTTAGTCAAAAAGCACCAGTAGGGCTCATGGGTCGTAGAATAGTACAGCAGCCATGGTCAGTCGTAGCAACCGACGTAATGGGTCCGTGGCCGAAAACAGCGCTAGGCTTTGAATATCTCGTAATTTTTGAAGATCTATTCACGAAATGGATAGAACTAGCGCCGATGAGAAAAGCCAACGCTGAGTCAATCATAAAAGTTTTTGAGGACAATATCTTAGACCGTTGGGGAACACCGGAGGTCTTAGTGTCGGATAACGGCACAGAGTACGTCAACCAAGCGTTTCAAGGGTTGACGGAAGTCTACGGAATCCGACACTCATTCACCCCGGTGTACCACCCCCAATCGGACCCGGTAGAAAGAGTAAATAGAGTCCTCAAAACCATGATCTCCGCGTATATCGAGAAAAATCATCGAAAATGGGACGTGTATCTCAAGGATTTCAGGTTTGCCTATAATACGGCTGTGCATAGTAGCACTGGTGTGACTCCGGCATTCCTGAATCTCGGTAGAGAACCACGCCCATTTAACAATATGCGTAACCGCGTAAAAGACGAGGTCGAAATTCTTCCCCCCGACAGAGAAGAATGGAGACTTAGAATGATTCGACTGAAAGAACTTCAAGACTTAGTCACCCTACACCACGAAAACGCGTTCGACAAACAGAAAATCCATTACGACAAACGAAGACGACACGCGTTGTTCAAAGTAGGAGATAGGGTCATGAAAAAAGGAGAAGTCGTTTCAAATAAAGCGAAAGGTATCACGCGAAGCTTTGGCGGGAAAAATCAGGGCCCTTTTATAGTAACACAAGTAGTAGGACCCTCAGTTTACGAATTAGATACGGAGAATGGACAACTGATAGGTAGGTTCCCCATCAAACTTCTTGTCCCTTATCGCGAACCTAGAGAAGGGGAGGAAGAAAATGAATAGATTCTCTACCCAAGAAACCTCATCTCCAACTACCTAAAGAGCCGAACGCATGCAGATACCAAAAATTACGACAAAAATAGAAGTCACAACCAATTATTCTTTCCACAGCCGAAGAAGACTGGTGCCTACAACACCTCCAAAAGCTTCGTTTCATAAAAAAACAGGAGGAAACAAAGCGAGAAATTGATGAATTGCTGGCAAAAGGTCCTAGAAACACCGAAGATGACAGGGGAACTGTAAAAATGGCTCCCCAACTCCCAGGTAATCAAAGATCCGAAAACAAGCAGAACCAAGGAGGAAACTACGGCAAAGACGACCGTCAACTTCAGGGAAAAGACAGAGAATATCGCAGATGGTCCCCAACTCGGAGAGGCGAGGCCACCAACGCGAATGTGTCACAAACCACACAAGAGTCTCAAAAGAACAGTCTTTCTAACTCTGAGGAGACAGTCAACCGGATGGAATCCCAGAGGGGAGAAACCTCGATATATATTCCCCACTGGGCTCAAAAAGAACTTGAAAGACTCCGAAAATATGAAGAAGCAACGGAAGCCGGACGACGAGAGGCACGTGAAGATAAGGAGAAAACTCTACAGGTACAGCGAGAAACAGAGAAACGCCGGCGAGCGGAAGAAGAGCGTCGACAAACTCAACGGCAGGAGCCATTCAACTCGATACCCAGACAAAATAATCTCCAAAAGACAACACAAGGTAGTCATTCACAACCAGGTTCTAGAGGAGCCAGAGCAAAGATCCCTGTTTCGTCAAACGCTGAAAAGAAAAGAATCAAAGCTGAACGCAAAGCCCGTGTAGAACGTGAGGTTCAAGAAGCAGCTCAAAGAAGACAGGAATATTTGATCCGATGTGCCATCGAGAAAGAGCGAGAAGAACGTCATAAGAAGACAAAAAGCATGGTCGAAGAACAAATTATGATGAATCAACCCGATAAAGCCAAGACTAATGGGAAGGAGGTAATAGTCGCCCAAGTACCGGAACTATTCGCGAAAAACAATCGCTCTCCAACAAGTTCAAGTGCATCCACCAGCAGCAGTAACTCAGATTCAACGGAACAAGTGGACGAATTGGTGGAAGATTCCATACCGCCGCCAATTCGTCCCAAAGCCTGCAGACAATGTGGAAAGAAAGGACATTGGGAGCGAATGTGTCCCAAACAAAATACATATTACTAAACGAAAACGGGGGAAACTAAATGCTCCCCCCCTTTTTTTATTTCCTTTATCTTCTCGTTTTCTTTTCTTCTTGTTCTACTTACAAGTTAAGTTAATTTCACTATTAGTTCGGGGAGAACAATATATTATTTCATTTTGAAAAAAATGCTTTTTTTGTTTGTTTTGTTAGTCAGTTAGAAAATAAGACTGATTAAGTTTGCTTAACCAAAGTCAAAATTCTGATCTCCCGAAAAAAAACAGATAATATAAAACGGAGGTAAAAATGACTCGCTTAACTGAAAATTTAAATTTATTAATAAATTGATAATTATTTAATCTAGTTAATAGAATAGAAATTGAAAGCTTTAGCTTTACTTTTCTTTGTTATCATAAAACATTTGTGATAATTTGTGTGGATAATAATAAAAGAAAGTTCATTTAAATAGAAGTTGATTTAATTGTTCTGAGAAACAAACCCCCCCCCCACCCTAATAGAATATTCTAAGTCATTTAACAAAGACAGTTGACAATGTTTAAGAGCTATCTCGTGTGAAACGTTTCAAATATTAACGATATTTTTCCTCCCAAAAACAAAGAATCAAAAGAGTAAAGTGAGAGGAAGAACACTCCAGGTTAATATTAAGAGAAATTGGAAAATCGGGAAAGCAAGAGCCATTATCATTGACCAGAGAGAGGGTATTGGAAGGGGAAGTAACTGGAAAAAGTCATTCGGGATCGCAAAAGGAATAGAATGACGGAAAATACGTTTCGGCTAGGTCCGGGGGAGTTGTAACGTGGTTTTTAATAAAATCACGTTATGGAAAAAAACAAACCTGGGATTTCGCCGAAACTGTTTACATAAATCGGGTAATTGTTGATAATTATGGCTTCCACCAGGCTCCAATTTATTTGCAACGACGAAAATTATAATTGTTATCATAATTTGTTCCAATGATCTTGCTTGTAAAAAAATTATTATCATCGACAATGGAATTTGAGACGAGTTGTGTTTTCTTTCAATAATTTTGTTTTCTACGATTCCTTTTTTTGTATCATTTTAATAATTCAGAATTACAAGGAAAACACAGCACAGCATTTGAAACGACAATGGAATGGACCATGGAAGCTGTTCATTCATCTTAGTCTCCTGGAGAACAACGACGAGATCCAGGAGGTGTCAAAACAAATCAACAAGTAGCAGACGACAGATTGGAATCGAGCGGAGTGAAGTTGGTATTGACGGAAGATAGTCGCTGATCGAAAAAGGGACCATCACACCATTCCTAAAGGCCCGTTTACATGAGAGGGGTGCACACATTGTTAACATGGTGTGCCACCCCCTCCCGAGATTAAAAGGTCAGGAACTGAGAGTCAACTGACATCGTCTTCAGGGTGTACGAGACGTGCACAAATCACCTGGGGCACGTCCTCCTAGAAGATTTGCAAACACGAGGCGGTGGATAGAGACTGCCAGCGCCGCGGCGGATATTGGTACTATGGAGTTTCCGCCGCGGGCCTCTTCTCCAAGCGAAGTGGGCCGTAATGTTCCAACCTCACCTGTCAACTATCTCGAGTCCAACAGTCTGGTCGAAGCCGCTAACAAAAACGTGTCGTTGTCTTTGAAATAAAAATAAAAAGTAAAAATGAGTTTCCGAGACGAGGAGAGTCGTCGTCTGGAAGGTTCGTAGAGTTGGTTTTCATCCCCGGATCCCTTGTCGTCGACGGTGCTGTGCTGTGTCGCGTAAAGAGTTGATAAAAATTAGTAAAATTCGAATAGTGTAAATGTAGGTTAGAATCTGATTACTCAAAAGTTTCATTTGAGTTAAATAAATTTAGAATATGTTTGAAATGGTGAGATTTATTTAAAAGAAAAATTAAGTGACAAATCTCTCGCTCCTTTCTCCTTGAAACCCATGCTTTGAGAAAAGAGTCGAACACGAGGCCGAGCATTTTGAATCATCACCAAACCGGAAGCCACGAGGTCGTCGAAGTTCCGGTAGAACTATTTCTACCTGGCGCCGGGCGAGTTTCGCATTCAGAAAGGAACATCGCCGAAGGGGTTAATTCGCGGAACTAAGAGAATTCCGCGAATTATCGTGAGTGGTTGTTCCGGGGTGGAAAATCGTCAAGTTGTATCTTGGAAAATTTCTCAAGTTCGGCTTGGTCACGTGATCAGCTGACCAAGCCGACGCGCCAGAGAAACCAAGCATTACAATTGAAATGTATTCATATCTAATTAAAAAAACTTGTTAAAATCAAATAATTAATTGTAAAAAAGAATAATTTAATGTACATTAAGGAAAATGTTTTCAATTTCATTGTCCTTGGAATTCTTAACGTTCAAACATACGGAAACAAAATTATTTTTATTACTTTTTAAGAAAATATTTCACGGATCATAAAAATGATAAATTATGAAAATCTTTTGAAAAAATAATGTTTTTAAACGTTTTTTAATATTATATTTAAATAATATAATGAACTTGTGCAACTTGGTGCGGATGTACATGGAAAATAACAAATACCAGTCATTTCAAAGAAAAGAAGGAATTTTTTTACTTTCAATGGTTGATGTTTGCAATTGTCTATTTTTTAATATTACTTTTGGAATCAAATTTATTTATTTAAATTTAATACTTTGTCGTGAACAATGGGAAATTATTCGTTTTTAAAAAAAAAAAGTTAATATTAATATATTTCAATCTTAATTGTTTATTCTTAGAAATGTTATTATTAAACAAATAAATAATAAAAATTTCCAGAGTAAATTTGTTAAAATTAATTTATAAAAAATTTAAAGTAATTATTAGAACAATAATTATTTCTTTTTATGCAAAATTAAAAAATATTATAATTATTATATTATTATATATTATATTATAAAAATAATATGAAATCGAGAGATCTGTCCTCATGTGAAATTAGTATTTTTTAATTTTAAATTGTTCTATACTTCAAAATGTTATGTCTAAATTTAACACTTAATTTGTAAATAATAAAATAAGTGATAGAAGAAAGTTTGATAAATAAATTTCAAAAACTATATAAACAGGTACAGATACAATTTAAAAATATATTATTTTCTGAATTATTTATTTTTGTACCTATTTAAAAACTGTTTCACATTGAAAGTATTTCGAATTTATCAGCATATAAAAAAATGAGTATCATTTGTATGTATCTATAAATGTAATTTGTATTTTTCAAAACAGGTATAGGGTCATTTGGGGTAAATGTAAACGGAATAACTATGTTTCACCAAAAACATTAGTTTTTTTTGTTAAAATGTAGAATGGGCGTATTTTTTTGCATGATCTTGTTACTTTGCTTTTCTAGAAAAATTTTATGAAGTACAAAAAAATATTGTTGCGACTGAATCGCCTAAAACTGACTGTTTACAATTACCCCGAGATTTTGAAATTTTCTTAAAATTCGGGGTAGATGTGAACAGCAATGTAGTTAAGCGAGGTTTAAGAAAAAAGTTATTTCAAGTATACTACTGTTTTAAGGGAAGGAAAAACTGAAAAAAGTTCTTCTCAGTTGTATAGAAAAATCAACCAGTTGACTGATAATGTATCATATAAAATAAACAATCAACCATTACAAAATTAGTAATGTAAAACTTGAACAAATTTTAATAGATTTTCATTCAACTTGATAAAAAAAAGTTTTTAAAGTTGCTCAATAAATGGCAGATCCAATAATTTATTAAATTTTTTTTAATATAGTTGAAGTTCTGTTTACATTTACCCCGAGTTTTCGAATTCTGGGGGTAAATGTAAACACTTAATTATTTATTAACTAAATTGACGAAAATCAAAGTCAACTTTTGTTAAGACATTAATAAGGAAAAATGAAAAATTTTAGTTTGATTTTTTAATTTATTTTTATGCAAATGCCAGACAAAATACTGAAACAGTAAAACTTCGATTTTCAATATTTTTTGCATTAAAAGATAACTTACACTATGGCATAGCCAATTGTCAAAATAAAATATTGGCAATACACAGAACATCTTGTAGGTGAGCTGAGGTAAAAATATTGATATTGAACTTATTTTAAATTTTATAAATTTAGATGAAACATCTACTGTTTACATTTACACCAAATGACCCTAATTAAATTTTTTTTAATAATTGTATTTCCGAAAATAATTTTGGAAAACTGAAACAAATGAAAATTTTGTTAAATATCATTGAAATCAATTTTACATATTTTAATTAATTTTATTTGTTTATTTTTAAAAATTATTTTTAAATATAATCGTATTTTTGAAGAATCCTATTTGAAAATTTTGAATATAAATTAATTTTTAAAAAATTTAGAATTTATGAATTTGAATAGCTAGAAATTATCTAAAATTAAATTAATTTTAACTACAATTAAACTTTTAGGATTGTTTCAGTGGTATCTACTCGAAAGTTTAATTATTTAATCAAAAATTGTTGTTGTTATAGATATCTTGTCAATTTCTACACTAGTTGTTCAAATAATTATTAATTTTTTTAATTTAAATTTTAATATCAAACATTAAAATAAATATATAAAAAATAACTATTTTTTGGATGTATTTATGATCTATTGTGATTTTAAGTATTATATCTTTTATCTACATATAAACTATATATTTTGCTACTCTCTGTTTTTAAATAAATTTAAAATCCTTATATAAGTATATTACAAAAAGCAAATTTTATAATTACAGCTTTTACAACAATTCTTTTGTTATTTTAATATTTTATTCTATTATTGCAACGCATGTTCTGGCATCACAATGCATGGAAGTCAGACTGGGCTGTTTTGAACTGCAACAAAAATGATACCCCTTCGACTTATTCTGAGTTTCTAGGGAAAAGACTAAAGGGGTATCGTTTTGTGTTTACGATAAAAGTACAATCACATTGGAAAAATTAAGAATAATTGTTTATAATTAATAAACACGTTGCACTTTTCAAAACCTTAATGCTTGTAGTCGATTTATTGCATTTATAAGAAATGAATTTTTTTTAGATTAGACACACATGTGAATTGACTGACAAGATGAGCAATTATGTAACACAAAACATGCGAAACACGAAGAAGTAACTAGAACATTGTCATTTTACTCATTTTGAGTCACTTGAAGTTGCCGATTACTCATTTCGAGTCACTTGAAGATGTCGATTACTCATTTCGAGACCGACTTCGAAATAAGTTGCAACGAAAATGAGTCGGATTTTTTTCTGTGTGTAGAGATAGAGAAGAGAATAATCAATTAAAAATTAATTAAAAAATAAGTATAATTAAATATTTAATAAAATTTAGAAAAAATACTCGGAAACGAAATAACCTTATTAGATTAATTTATAATCGCCTACTAATAAATTTCCGATTATAACTAAGAATAAAAAGAATTATGTAAATTAAAAATTAAAATGTTAATTAGGTTATTTGAAAAATAGAAAAATTCGTAATCAAAGGATGAACGAAAATAACAATGAAAAAATTACCTGTCAATGAATTCGATCTACTTCTTGGTGTCCAACAAATGCGGCACAATGGCTTGAAAAACCTAAAATGCGAATGTCGCCTTCTCAATATTACGTAAATATATGGATCCAGAGTAAAGTGGACGCATAAAAGTATATCAGCAATTCCATAAAATATACTTAAAATTCTGTGTACAATTTCTCCATCGCCAGCAATTGTATGTTCATATTGCGTCAGTGGAATTGATATCTGGAATAAATGTAAAAATTAGTAAACGAAGAAATTCTAAAATCACATGATAAACAAATAAATACACAGAAAAAAAGTATTGAACCCAGAACATTTTTCTTCGTTGAAGCAAATAATGAGATTGAATTCGGCCAAGACTATTATAGTATTGATTTAAGAAAACGATTTTCTTGGCATAGTATATTTGGGAGAAGAACATATATTCTTGATTCAAGAAAATGTGGAACTCGACCAAGAAGTTAATCGTCCTGTACGTAATATGAAATATATTAAATGAATAGAATATTTTCTTGTTCTAACAATATATATTAGTCAATTGAATTATTGTATTTGATTCATTCAATCTTTTGTAACGTTCGTTCAAGCAATTGAAGATTCAAATGAAGAAAAAATTTATTTTATGAGAAGAACAGATATTCTTAATCCAAGAAAATTTAGAACTCGACCAAGAAGTTAATCGACTTGTACGAAATATAAAATATATGAAATGAATAATATATTTTCTTATTCTAAGCATGTATGTAATCAAATCAATAATTGCATTTGATTCATTCATTTTTTTGTAACGTTCGTTCAAGCAATTTAAGATTTAGTTGAAGAAAAAATTTATATTGTGGGAAGAACAGATATTCTTGATTCAAAAAAATATGGAATTCAATTAAGAAATTAAGTAGCATGTAACAAATGGTGAATATATTAAATCAAAATCATTTATGTATCAAATCAAGAAAATATGTTCTCTAACAGAGAAAATGTTTTCTTGATTTGAGAAAATTTATAGATTTCAATCAAAAACATATTTTCTCAATGCAAGTAAATTATTTACTTGAATTACCCTTCCTCCTTACCCCAATCCCATCTTTTCTAATACTAAGGTCAAACAATTGTATTATTTAATTAACTAGCTGTCGTACCCGTCTTCGACGGGTTTTAATTTTTTCAAATACTAGTGTGTCTACCAGTCTCCAAAATGGGAAATAGTGGGGAATTTAATTCGACCGGAAAAAATAATAATTAGCTACCATCAACTATTTCATTAGAAAAATATTACTATTATAAATCAGTGATTGACTTTTTATCATCAAATAATATATTTTTAAATAATTAAAATGCAGAAAACAATGTTTGTCAATTATTTGTAGTAATTTAATAATAGTATTATAAGTTAATCCAAAATTTCTACTAATTTTCGACTAACTAATTCGACTAAAAAGTCTAATTCGAACTAATTGTATCATAATTGCTAAAATCTAAAATAAGACCTGTATTGCATAAGCTGAATTCACAGTTTTTCCCGATTAAATTAAATTCCTGCATATTTCCCGTTTTTTCCAGTTAGTAGAACCCCTGTTAAAAGTATTAGTAAAAACAAAAACCCATCAAAGAGTGTTTTCATAAAATATGTGAATTTTTTTAGCCATTTGAAGTTTTATTTATCGTTAATACTTATCAAGAAAATTTACATCTTAAAAATTTTAATGTATGTATGTACACTACCGGTCAAAATTGAGAGACCACCCATTTTCAGATGATTGAAAAACATTTTAAAACAAAAATTGTATGGAACCTAAAATTTTTTTATTTTTATTTTTTGAAAGATGTTAAAATTTTAAAGAGAACAAGATGTTTTAGAAGTCATTTGGCCAATATTTAATTTAGATATTTTTACAAAATCGTCATTTTCAATGTTTTACAAAAATTTGAATAACTTCTAAAATAATGTACGCTTTTTAATGATCTTAGGCTTATTTTAAAGGTCATTTGTTCAACTATAAGACTTGCTTATAGGCATTAACGTGTAATTTTTTTCTTAAAAAATGCAGGCCGTCAAACTTGGACAAAAAAAATTCAAAAAATTTGGAACAATTTTTCTGTACTAAAAACTATTCTAAAAAATATTTAAAACATCATATGGTGTAGATTTTTCAAAAAAATTTAATAAAAAAAATACGTTTGAATTTTAAAAATTATATTTCTGTTAATAAGAGTGTTCCAAATTTTTTGAATTTTTTTGGTCCAAGTTTGACGGCCTGCATTTTCTAAGAAAAAAATTACACGTTAATGCCTATAAGTAATTCTTATAGTGTAACAAATGACCTTTAAAACAAGCCTAGGATCATTCAAAAGCGTTCATTATTTTAGAAGTTATTCAAATTTTTATAAATCATTGAAAATGACGATTTTTTTAAAAAAATCTAAATAAATTATTGGCCAAACGACTTCTGAAATATCTTGTTCTTTACAAATTTCATCATCTATCAACAAATGAACAGAGAAAAATTTTAGTTTCAATAAATCTTATGTTTTAAAACGTTTTTCATTCGACTGAAAATGGGTGGTCTCTCAATTTTGACCGGTAGTGTATGTAAATGCAAAAAAATTGGAGGAATAAATAATTCTGAATTGTATTATTTTGACGTTAAAATCTTAATCAAAGATCCCAAACATGCTACTAACTTAAGTTTAATAGTAATTAGTATCAGTTATATTTTTCTCAATTATGCTAAAATTTTGAAGTTTGAAGCAATGAGCAGACAGGCGTCTGATTTTATTAATAAGGATTAAATGAAAATATTAATTGAATATTGGAGCTAATAATTATAATTTTTTCGTTTTTTTATAGATTATAGAGCGTTTAACAGCAATACATTAAAAAATGTAAAATTAAAAAAATTTCGATATTTCGAAAACATTTTTATATTTACATTTAAGGTAAAGGTACCAATATCGGAACGCTTTTTAACCTAACTAAATTTCTATGATAAATATCATGGAATTAGAAGTGTTAATATGAATAATTAGGGTATATATTGAAAGATTGGTATTTTATTAATAGTATTTAAGCCCTAAAATGATTCTTTTTTATGAAATAAGAATAATATTAATTAAATTATAAAACTCTGCACTGTACCTATTACGGAACGATTATTTTCTGTATGTACGGGTGTTCCAAATTGAATGTCCCTATTAAGGAACACCTAGAACACCTTATTTGATTCAATAAGTCATTACAATTCTATTGATCTATCTCAACAATTTGAATATTAATTATAAAGAATTAAATACAATAAACAAATTCTAGTTTAATAGATAATTAAAAAGCCAATTTTTCTGGTAGAAAATAAATACGAAAATACTGAAAACATTTGAGGTTATGTTTGCTGTATATTTCCTGTGTGTTCCATTAATCGGGGCATGTAAATAATAAATGTACCTAATGTGGAACGGTAGTTTGATGGACACCTCAACTTTAAAGCTAAAATACAATTTAATATTTCTTATTAAATTAAATACTATACAGAAATAATAATTCTTATATCATGTAAAATTTATTAAAATGACTAGAATTTTCTCACCACCAATTTTAATTGCTTTTATTTCAATTTTTGTGATACTGTTCCGTAATAGGTACGAAATTTTAAAGTGTTCCGTTATTGGTACTTTTACCTTATGTTAAAGGACACAATTTTTTGAAAAATTATACTAAAATTTGACCAAATAACATGTAACAATTAATTATAGATCATTTAAAAGCAATTCATTAAAAAATATAAAATTTGAAAAATTTCGATTTTTTAAATTTTTTGAAAACATTTTTATACTTACATCTTGGTTATAAGGTATTATTTTTGGCAAAATTATTTTGAATAATAACTAAAAAACATGTTATACTCAATTATAGAAAGTTTAAAAGCATTTTTTTAAAAATGTAAAATTTGAAAATTTTTCATTTTTTCATTTCTTTAAAAAATTGAACATCTTTATTTCTAATTAATATTTTTTAAATCTGTAAATTTATAAACCTTCCTTGGCCTAAGGTCTAACATTCTGCGAAATTTGGTACAGACAGACATCTGATTTTATTAATAAGGATTAAAATTTATATGTTTTATTTAAACATTTAAATAATTGTTATTTTACATATATATTTACATTTAATTAATACTTTACACAAATACAACAAATATATCTTGAAAGAAAATTTTCTCGGTCCGAGGAATTGAACCCGGGTTGCACGCACCAGAACCCGTCATGCTACCACTATGCCATCCTAGCTTCAATGGACAGTTTTCAAAAACTGATATTTAAGTTGCATATCCATTTTAAGAAAAATATTTTATTGGATCAAGAACACCAGCATTATGTTAAGTAAAAAAAAGTTGCAAAGCAAATAAATAAAATGATTCGATTGAAAAAACATAAATTCTTCAGCCAAAAATAAATTTTCTAATTCCCGAGAAATATAATATTATTTTAAGAAATTAAATGTTCTTGAAACATGGTAATTATAAGTGCTTCAAGTACAAGTAATGATTAGATTAATTAATATTTCTTTGAAACAAAATAATTTTTAATTGAGTTGAAACAATTATTAACTTATATTAAGGGGACATTCCAGTTCAAAACAGGCAAAAAGAAGGCTTTTTTAGTATATATTATTAAAATAATTATGACATTTATTTAAAAAGAATCAGACCCCCCAGTTGCAGGGTTTTTTTAGGATCGCTGATTACGAATATGACATAATTTTATTGAAATTAAAAATGGCGGATGCAATATGCTGCACAAAAAAAATTAAACGAAAAAAAATAAAATAAAAAATTTTCTTTTTTTCCGCTATATTGGATCCGCCATTTTGAATTTTAAAAATTTGATATCTAATTTGTGATCAGCAACATCAAATATATTTTTGTTTGTCTTTTTTTAAAAAATGCAAATGAGAAAACATTTAAATCATTCGATTGCTTATCCGCATACAAAACATCTTTGACATAGCAAAGAATAAAAATGTATAACTTTTGTTTTACTGAAAATTTTGCAATAATATTTTAGGAGAGTAATCTTGACACTATAAGAAATCCGAAAATAAAAACAAAAAAAAATCAATTTATTGACATTTTGAACTGGAATGTCCCCTTAATATTCATCTTTTCTTAGCTCAAGACTATGGGTGTTAGATGAAGTAAACTCTTGTTTTAAAGGATTCAAAAAGGACCCATTTTGTTGGTTCTAGTTTTCGAGAAAATCGAATTTTAGTAATTTTGGAGACAAAACTTAATTTTTTTATTTTTATTATCAATCTACATGTTTTGACAAGTCGAATCATGCGGTTTTTATTAATTTATAGTTAATTTAAGTGTTGGTTTTCGTTAGTTCTTTATAAAAATGAAAAGGGACCATTTTGTCGGTTCTTTGCAAAGTATTCTGTATTTTTAAAATGGAGGAAAAAAAATTAAAACCTATTGGTTTCTCATATTTAAGGTGCCCTGGACTGAAAACAATTCTTATTTGAATAACTTCCTAGAAAAACCAGAAATAACAATGTTAGAATCTTTGTTGTCGTAGTCAAATGTGATTTTTTCATCGCAATAAAACTTGCACTTCTAGCTTGATTAGTTCTTTTTACAAATTTAATGTGCATAAGCATAAAATCAACTTGTTAATTTTAAGAACGTTTTTCTTGAAAACTTAATTATGTGTGTAAAGTCCTTTTTAACTTACCAGGTCACATTCTTATTCAGAATGTAAACTTTAAAAAAAAATTTAATAAGTTTAACCCATTTAGTCCCAAATGTCCGTAATTCTTAGTACAAGTTCGAGCTCTCCGTTCTGCAAGCTACGATTTTCAAAGAAATCGGGAGGTAGGTTTTTTTAATGGTTTGAGTGTCATCTTTCAGAATCTGAAAGAAAATTTCAATTTCAAATTTATAGTAAAAAGTTATATTTGTTTAAACAAAAAAAATGCCGTTTTTTCAAGTGTTTTTTTTCTTTAAAATCAGATTATTTAATCGAAATCGGTTTAAAAAAAATCCGGGATGTAAAAATATCGTGTCCAAAATAATAGAACTATCAAATAGGCATGATGCCGAATTTTTTTTTCAAATTTCAAAATGGCGCTTCAAAAATTGGCCGCCAAAATATTCAAATTTGGAAAAATATTTTTCAAAAATGCTAAAATTATTTTTAAAAATTTGTTATGCTTCATTTGAATAAAATAATGTTGCTTCAACAAAAAAATTTTTATTTGATGTTAATTAACAATATTATAAACAATTTATATAAACTATTTGCAAAACATGAAATGAATTCATAGGGGAAAAAATGATTTTTTAATTACTTTACGTTCTCTTGTAATCCGAATGTTGCTAAAGGTTCAAACTTTAATTTGACATCATTTAACAATATTTAAAAAAGTTATAAACAATTTTTATAAACAATTTGCAAAACATGAAATGAATTCGTACACAAAAAATTATTTTTTAATTACTTTACGCTCTCTTGTAATCCGAATGTTGTTGTCTTATTTTATACACCCGACTCGGAATGATCGTTAAATTCAATGTTTAATATTTAAAACAACCAAGTGATAATATCATATAATAATTTTAATTTAAAAAAATGTTATAAGCAAATGTATCAAAATGTCCCTTAGCCGCAGAAAATGTATGTGTTGCCCGACTCTCATCACTAACTTACTTTGACAAATTATTTTGACATTACAATGGAATTGATGTATCAACCGTTTATCCAAAATTTATAAAGTTTTTAAAAATGTTATAAACAAATGTAACAAACAATTTGCTAAATATCAAGTACCGTCAAAGATAAAAAGCATTTTATAATTGTATAATGCATTCTTGTAATCAAAACCTTTATGAAAGATAAAATTTGGCATTTATCATTATTTAGAAACTTATGAAAATGTTGCAAACAATTTTTTATAATTGTTAAAAACATTTTTTTGTAAATAAATTGAAAAGGAAAAGTACTTTAGGAGATTAAAATTTCTCGGTTGTCCCATTTTAGTGCTTTCCTGGAAGTGATGGGAACTACAGTCTTTGCGCGTGCGTAGGATCACTTACAACGCATGAGCAGTAAACAGGGTTCCTACCACTGTCCCATACTCGCTTTTTCTTATCATTCCTACTTTTTGTGTCTCAGCGTTTTCTATAGTTTAAAATTTCTTTGATTTTTTATACTGTTCAGCAACATTGAATTTGATTGTAATTTTTATTTTCTCATAGTATTATATAGTTTTCTATAGTTTTAAATTTCTTTTGTTTTTATACTGTTTGGCAACATTGAATTTGATTGCAATTTTTATTTTCTCATAGTATTATATACACTTTCGCATGTTATGGTATTTTAGGTAAGTATTAACTTTTATTGTAAGTTTAAAATGCCGAAAAGAAAAAGGTCAACTGGGACGTCGTTACAATCTGACTTGGAAATTATTGAAAATGATAATTATGCTGATGTTTTGATTAATTTAGATCAATTAGATGAGAGTGAGTCAGATTGCAGTTCCAATAAAAGTGATAGTTCTGCGTACGGTAGTGTTGAAGATTCGGTTCATATTATAGGCAACGAATACATTTTTATTCTAATGACAAACCAAGCAAAATGTGAAAAAAACATTTCTTTTCACTCTAAAATTCTTTTTTAATGAAAATTGTATATAACATTTTTAATTCTTGTTAAATAATGTTAAATTAAAGTTTGAACCATTAGCAACATTCGGATTACAAGAGAGCGTAAAGTAATTAAAAAATAATTTTTTTTCTACGAATTTATTTCATGTTTTGCAAATTGTTTATAACATTTTTAAATATTGTTAAATAATGTCAAATTAAAGTTTGAACCTTTAGCAACATTCGGATTACAAGAGAACGTAAAGTAATTAAAAAATCATTTTTTCCCCTATGAATTCATTTCATGTTTTGCAAATAGT
This sequence comes from Leptopilina myrica (nomen nudum), assembly GCA_032872475.1. Classification (NCBI taxonomy): domain Eukaryota; kingdom Metazoa; phylum Arthropoda; class Insecta; order Hymenoptera; family Figitidae; genus Leptopilina; species Leptopilina myrica (nomen nudum). The sequence goes on along the minus strand of CM065459.1, from coordinate 26,126,578 downwards.
TTATATAAATTGTTTATAATATTGTTAATTAACATCAAATAAAAATTTTTTTGTTGAAGCAACATTATTTTATTCAAATGAAGCATAACAAATTTTTAAAAATAATTTTAGCATTTTTGAAAAATATTTTTCCAAATTTGAATATTTTGGCGGCCAATTTTTGAAGCGCCATTTTGAAATTTGAAAAAAAAATTTCGGCATCATGCCTATTTGATAGTCCTATTATTTTGGACGCGATATTTTCACATCCCGGATTTTTTAAACCGATTTCGATTAAATAATCTGATTTTAAAGAAAAAAAACACTTGAAAAAACGGCATTTTTTTTTTTAAACAATTATAACTTTTTACTATAAATTTGAAATTTTCTTTTTTAGATTCTGAAAGAAGACACTCAATCCATTAAAAAAACCTACCTCCCGATTTCTTTGAAAATCGTAGCTTGCAGAACGGAGAGCTAGAACTTGTACTAAGAATTACGGACATTTGGGACTAAATGAGTTAATTTGTATTCTTTCTCTGTGAATGAAACATAAATATTTTACCAAATCATTAACGCAGTAAAAAAATTTTTTATTGATCAAAGAAACCGCCCTTTTTAGAAAAAGGACCATTTTGTCGATTTTTCCATTTTTTTGAAAATTAATAAAGGGAGGATGGTTTTAAAAATTTAAAACCTATTGGCTTTTCATTGTTAAGGTGCCTTGGACTGTAAACGATTCTTATCTGTATAACTTCCCAGAAAAATCAGAGATTTTAACTAGAGATTTACTCCGATGTAAATCAGGTGGGTTTCTTCCGTCTCATTTAATTAATTTAAAAACTAATTTATCTTTCAATAATTTTATTTCAAAAAACGATTTAACAAATTGACCTTTAATTATAAAATTAGTGTTTTGAATATCTAAATTAATTATACAAATCTGTCAATATCAAGATTGCAATCTTTTGTGGAAAATTTTAATATTAGAATTTTTTCATCAATAAAATCAATGACCATCATTTATGTCAAACTTTTTTTGATTTTCAAAAAAGTTTTCTTAATATTTATGAAGAACAATTAAATAATAAGGGTATCTGAAAATTTAACTGGTTCAACAATAAGTATTATAATTTTCATTTTAACAAAAAACCAAATCCGAAATGGATCAAGAATTTTTCTAACAAATTAATCCCACAGGATGTATCGTATTTTTTAAGTTTAAGTGAGAAATTTTATGTAAACTTGTCAAATAAATCTGGTTTTGTCGACGATACCTTAACAATGGCCGAGGAGAAAGTAAATTTTATCCCTGACGATAAAAAAATATATTCTTAGAAGCAGGTTGTTTGGTGTTTTACAAAATTATTTAAATAGTAATCATAATGTTTTTATTAATTCGTTATGTATCATTATTGGTCAGAATACAAGAACATTTTTTAAAGAAAATAAGGATGCTGTTGTTTTGCAGAGCCGATAAGGGTAATGTCAATGTGACTGTAATTTTATATAAAAAAGAATATTTTGATAAATGCTTAGTGTTGTTAAATTATGGTAAAACATATAAAAATGTAAATAAAGATCCAACTTAAATTGTTCAAAGACATTTAAACACTAAAGTTGATTTGTCTTTAAAGAGTTCTTATATAAATTGTCCAATGGCTAAGCATCTAAAATCTTATAATTCTGTAGCTCCCAAATTTTATGGCCTACCAAAAATCCATAAACCAGAAGTTCCAATGAGACCTGTAACATAATTTTGTGGATCACCAACTTATGAGCCGTTCGCTCAAAAAACGACCTAAGTCGACTTAGGTGGTTCTTTGGAATTTTGTTATCAATGTTCTCTACAAGACCTATTAAATGTATTTATTAAGTTTCCGAAGTTTTAGTTCACTATTTATAATTTTATAAGAGGTATGAACCTCCCGGGTCCCAAAATTAATGTTCATACGCAAGCGCGCGTTCATGTTTGGCGCTGCGCCACAGTATAGGTTATGGCAGTATCTGTCTACACGCTGTCAGATAGTTTTTCTCTCAATATTTTTTCTTTTTGATTAACAATTTTTTATTGAAAAATGTACAGTTTAACTACAATGACAACATTAGAGTGTAACGGCAGCTTAGGATGATAGTAAAAATAAGGAGAAATTACTCGCTATAATAATATAGCGAGTAATTTTTCCTAATTTTTACCTGAGAATTGTGCATTGTTATGTTAATATTTAGTTAAACATATTTTATTGGACCTTTCTTATATAAAAGTAATCATCGGTAATGTCTTTTTAATAGAAAAAATTAGCGATATAATTAATAAGCAAATTATATAAGTAATTCGATTATAAATCTTCAATTAAATTTTTTTGTCAAAAACCTAAGTCGACTTAGGTCGTTTTTCGAGCGAACGGCTCTTATAATTGATTTAAATTTATTAGTTTACCTATCAAAAAAGTTATTAGAAACAATGACTTCCATGTTACGAATAGTTTTAAATTCATTAATGAAATAAGAAATTTTAAAATTCCGGTCAATTTCATTTTACTTTTATTAGATGCAAAGTCATTGTTTACAAACATACCGAAAAAATTTTGGTATTGAGGTGTGTTAAGCTAAAATGGAGAGAGATTAGACAACAGACGAATATCCCTGACGATATATTTATTGATATTTTGGAGTTTTGTATTGATGATGCGTTTTGTTGTTTTAATGGTAAATTTTACAAACAAATTTTTGGTAGGAATTTTTTTGCAGAAATTTTAAATTTTATTTATGACATATTAATTGAAAATGATTATCCTAGAACTTTTATAAATAAATATATAAATATTAGTTATCGGTTTCTTGTAAATGATAATATGGTAGATAGATAGATTTAAAGTTTTTTTAAAGAATAAGGACAATACTCCTTTTGATCTCAAATCGCATTTGGTTTACAGTATTCCCTCCCAATGTGGAGCATTATTCGTAGTAAGCTAAATTACAGACGCAGGAAATGTAGAGAAATGTTTCAATTCTCAAAGTCCAAAACTCTGTAAATAAGCAAACTGACATATATAATTTAAATCCAATTGATCATTTATTATTTCTAAACACTAATTAAAACTTTTTAATTAATGGATTTCTTTTTATATTTAAATTAATTAAATTTTCTTTATTTCATTTTTTGATTAAGCAGTTTTCTTCATTATCATACTCCGAATCTGCTTTATCCTCATGTGGCATTTAAAAAACATTTTTCATACGTTAAGAAGCAGACATGCTCACACGTTTTTTTTTAATTTCTTAACTTTTTTATTTTTGTAATTAAGAACAAAATGTTCTTTATTATATTAATTTATGATTTTTTTCAAAATATGAAGTTTTTTATATAAAGTTTTTTGTTCAATTTCTAAAGAGATCTCTTTGTATGTTTTTTGTATTTTTGTTGTGTTGTTTAGAGATGCATAAAAAAAGTTTTCTAATTGAAAATACCATGTATATCTAAGGATGCCTGTCGTCAATGAGCGAAAGTTCATAAATAAACAAATTTTTTTAAATATTAAAATTATAAATTTAAAAAAACAAAGTAATATGACACTAAATTTTGTGAGGTGTCAATTCACGGAAATTTTATTTACGGAAAAACAAAAGATGGTTAAATTGTAATTTCCAGATAATTGTGAAAAAAGCTTTAAGTCTATTTTTGTGAGTTGAAATGTGAGAGAAACTGAAAGATGGTGTTAGTTTGCATAAGTTAACAAATTGCCAGTGGTTATTTCAATTCGATCAAAACTTTCTAAATAAAGTTCTAATTAATTAATAGGGGAGACCGGGGCTAAACCGGACACGGGGCTAAACCGGACAAGTCAAAGGTGTTTAGTAGAAAAAAAGTTTAATGGAAAACATTAAGAAGAAAAAATATATTGCAGGTTAAATATTAGATGACGGTGTGGGGCTGAATCGGACATCATGATTAAAAACAACCAAATCTTTGAATTCTTTAATTTATTTTGTATTAATTAACTATTTTATATTATATTCTTTGCTTAAAACCACTTTATATATAAATAAATAAAGAATTTATTTTAAAACTCGAATTCGCAAGCGAGTTGCTACAAACAGACAAGCCTGAAAACTGTAATTCATTTTATATTATAATTGTTACCGATTTTACATATTATATTATATGCTTTGTATAGAACTTTCTACAATTATATAAAAGAAGAACTGATTTGACTTTTTTACCAAAAAAAAGAAAATTTGTATCTCATTCTTTAATTAATTGGCCGTGTCCGATTTAGCCCCATGGGGTGTCCGGTTTAGCCCCACCAATTTTCGGATTTTCGTTTTTCAGGTAGTCACCTTCGAAGCAATATATCTCTAAAGCTATTGTACTTTTTTTAAATCGAATAAGTGCGATTTGTAGGTAAAAGTACAAACTTCAAAACGGTATATTACACTTTAGCAAAAAGTATGTTTTTGTATGAGTTTTCTGGTCAAAGACCAAATCCGTCCGGTTTAGCCCCGGTCTTCCCTACACGTAGTAAGTATAAATTCTTTTTAATTACCTACGTAAGTTATTTTCAAATTTATAAACAAAATTTACCATTAGAATGCTTAAGAAATAAATGTGGACAATAATTTAAAGGTTAGTAAAAATTTAATTTGCATTAAAATATTTTTATTAAAAATAAAATAAATAGTATTTTTGTTAGTTTTCAGTAATAATAAATAAATAATATACTCCATTTATTTATTATTCTTTTCATGTAATAATTTTTCAATTGCTCTCTTACACATGGTTTGTTTTTATATTTTCTAAAATAATTATCTAATTAAATATTAATAATAATTAATTGTTGTCCAAAAACCATTGGAAATATTAAAAACATTTATTTTCTAAATTTTTCACATCCTGTTTATAAACTTTAAAATCACTTTAAAGATTAATACTAAATCTAAAAATTTTTTAATCTTTATAAAATAACTTTTATTAAAAGATTTACCATTATATTTTTTAAAGTAGAGTAATTCAGCAACAATTTAGTACGTGAACTGAATTTTTCGAGCAATTATTTTAGAACCGTTGAATTATTTTTTTTTTGTAAAAATCCCCATTTTTGCGTTTCTGATGAAGGATGGGTGGTGCTCCTGGCTATTAAATTTTTATTAAAAAATTTACCATTATATTTTTCAAAGTAGAGTAATTCAGCAACAATTTAGGACGTGAACTGAATTTTTCAAGAAATTATTTGAGAACTTATGAATTTTTTTTAAAATCCCCATTTTTTCCTTTCTGATAGAGGACGGGTGGAGCTGCTAGATATTGAACTTTTATTAAAAGATTTACCACTATATATTTTAAAGCAGAGTAATTCAGCAACAATTTTGTATGTGAACTGTATTTTTCGAGCAATTATTTCAGAACCAATGAATTTTATTTTCAGAAACATTCTCATTTTTGCATTTTAGTATTCCGTACACCTGCGCGGTGTACCGACGGAACCCTATTGGTAAAACTCTTGTGTCCGTAGCCAAATCGTGTTCCCCTAGAGGCTAAACTATTTGACCTAGAGAGCGGTACAGATACGTATTTTTACACGTAGATGACATGAAAAATATAAAAAATGTGATGGGAGGTGATGACCGTAGAGTTGTCAAGAAAATGAGATTTTTGGCCAAAAATTCTCTTACTTTTTGCAATTTTTTAAATTCCCTGACCTTTCCTGAATTTATATGATATTCCCTGACTAGTGATGCACGACGAGACTCTGTCCTTTCATAAAAGAAAAGAGATGAAAATATCACATTCAATTGTTTTCATTGTTTTTCTCGCGAGATTCTCGGTTTTTCGAGACGAGACTCGCTCGAAGTGCATCACTATCCCTGACTTCCCCTGAATGGTGGGACCCTGGGCATCTCCTAAATAAAAAAAATTTGTATTTAAATAAACAAATTATTAATTAATAATGAGTTATTATTAATATTTAAATAGACAATTATTCTAGAAAATATAAAAACAAACCATGTGTAAGAGAGCAATTGAAAAATTATTACATGAAAAGAATAATAAATAAATGGAGTATATTATTTATTTATTATTACTGAAAACTAACAAAAATACTATTTATTTTATTTTTAATAAAAATATTTTAATGCAAATTAAATTTTTACTAACCTTTAAATTATTGTCCACATTTATTTCTTAAGCATTCTAATGGTAAATTTTGTTTATAAATTTGAAAATAACTTACTTACGTTTCTTGGGAAAAGACTCAAAATGAGTCTTAAGGGGTATCATTTTTTCTTTACGATAAAATTACAATCACATTGGAAAAGCTAAGAATAATTTATAAAAATATGAATTAAGAATAATTGTTTATAATTAATAAACACGTTGCACTTTTCAAAACATTAATGCTTGAAGTCGATTTATTGCATTTATAAGAAATTAAAAATTTTTTAGATTAGACACACATGTGAATTGACTGACAGGATGGGCAATCATGTAACACAAAACATGCGAAACACAAAGAATTAACTAGAATATAGTTATTTTACTCATTCTGAGTAACTTGAAGTTGTCGATTACTCATTTCGAGACCGACTTCCAAATGAGTTGCAACAAAAATGAGACAGGTTTTTTTCTGTGAGCTTGAAAATAGCTTTTAAATGACGGGTCGTACGTTAAATAAGGTTAATTACTTTAGTTGCAAATAAATTTAAGTCATTAAAAATAGCACTTTTTTAATTGTTTAATAACTTTGTTAATAATTATCGAATTTGTTTATAATTCACAAGGAATATTCTTCTTACAAAACTAAATAAATTCCAAAAAAATTCAAATCGAACGGATAAATAGTTTATGCATAATTCCATTTGTTAACTAAAAACATGTAATTTTTCAACGGATTTCTATACTTTTGGAGATGCGATTTTTTTAAGTATATTTGAGGAGTCAAACTTTTTTTAACTTTATCAATTTGATGTAAACGACATTTAATTTTAATTCTTTTCACAAAACTTTTTCATAAAAAAATCAGACCTTGCCCTTGGACGGCGAAATGGGGGAACTCAGTGGCGGTTCTCGATTCTACAACTGAATAAAAAACAACAATAATCATTTGTTGTTAAAAAAATTTTTTTATTATTACCAAAAATATGCACGGAGAAAAAAATGCTGTTGAATCAATGACATATGAGTTTGATTCATTGAATAGTGTCATAACGGACTGCCAAACGTATATGCTGTTGTTTTGAAAGCACCGATTCTAATGATTCGATAGTATCACTTTCATTGAAACAAAAGCATATTTCTCAAATTGACAGCATACTATGTTAATTCGAAGGCATTCCTTTTGAATCAACGATAAAAATTTTTTAATTTAACAGTATATGCTTTTGAGTCAATGACTATAGTTTTTAAATTTAAAAGCATTATTTTTATGAATCAAAAATTTGTACTTTTCATTTTTTCAGTTGTTGCTATCGATTGAATAACACCATACTGTTAAGTCAATTCTTTAATGTGGTGAAAGATATACACCAACGATAAATTGAAAAAATGAGATTTTTGTTCACATATTTTTTATATACTATAATTAATTCTCACACCTTTAACACAACACTTTTTATATACATCTTTTTTCAATTTTACACACTAACATACACATCTTTATTATTTTTTCATTTTTTCCAACGACAAACACACATACATACACACTTTATATTTTTTTGAGTCTGAAAAATACGCTGTTCCCAATCGGTCACCCATCCATGTAGTAACCGCGACCAAAGCTGCTTAACTTCCGTGATAGACGAAAACTGCCGCGCTGCAATCCAATACATTCGCTTCTGACATTGAGCAGTTACTTTGTAGTTAAATACCGTGCGCGAGATTTTTCTCGTGAATAAGGGAATTTATATACGGAATTTATATTTAACTAGTCCTTAATTCTTTAAAACAATTTAAATAATAGTTTTTTATATAAGAATTTCAAAAACGACATATAAATATGTGTGGATAAGTATTTCAATAAATTTAGCACCTGTCAATGTCTCAAACACATAGTGTCCTTATTTTTATAGCATATGCTATAGGCAGTCCGCTATAGTACCACTCATTGAAACGAAAGCATATGCTTTCATTTTCAAAAGCGCGATTCTTTGGAGCAAACAACTTTTCATTTGATTCAAATTTACACGCATTTTCTTCAAATTTATCTATTAGATGCTTCAAATGAATAATGTCAAAGAAGCAATAAATTATTCTGTTGCTATATATAGATGAACTTTAGAAACAATATGTAGAATATCATTAATTTAACAGTACCGTACTTTTAATTTAAACAGTTTCATTTTTTCGTTTTAAGCAATATGCTGTTCGATTAATAAATGTGTTATTGAATCAATAACGGGAAATCCAATAGCATGGAGTTATTTGATTCAACAGCACTTTTTTTCAGTGTGTATTTTGAAAAAATATAAAATAATTCTCGGATTCAGCTTAAAAAAATACATCAAATAAAAAAAGAAAAATTAAAATCGGTAAATAATTAACGAAGATATAACCATTTTTGTAAATTTGAACGGCTGAATTCAGTTGTAGCGTCGAGAGCACAAGAAGAACCTAAAATAAGCGACATCTGATAGCAAATTCTGTAAAATATTTGAATTAGCCATCTCTCCCGTATGTCCATCTCCCACGGACTTACCCTATACAAATACAGTATAGAAATACAGTAAAAGAGTAGAGTATAGTATACAAATATTATTCTCAAATCACAAAACCTTGGAGTGCCTTTCATTTATTAAATCAACAGACCTAATGATTAAGGAGTCCTTTTTTATGTTTAGCGGTTCATTGTCATTGTCACCGGTACAATTCAAGCATTATAAAAATTTACATACATATCATTGCGAGTACATCAACGACATTCCCATCTAGGGCATTGTTCCAACGCAAAATATTACTTTCGCAATAAAAGAGACTTGACATTCAATTCAACTTTTGTATTCTGCTCACTGATATTCTTTTCTTTCCATTGTCAACTCAAAAGTAAACGATTTCTATATTTTTGCCTTTTTATTAAATGAATACTATTATGAGTATGACAAAGCAATAAATAAATATTAACCAAATTATTTCTTCATGGAAGAATAAACTTAATGGTGTTCCAAAGTGATTGCCTTTTAAAAATGTCTGCTTGAACGTAACAGTAATTTTAAATTGATTTTTTTCCCAATTCGAAGACAGATTGCAAAATTGGAAAAAATACAAGATATCCTGAATATTTTATCTTTCATTTGCATAGAAGAAGTTAAAGATTTATTTACAATTGCAAGAGGTCGTCCATATACCACGTGGATTGTTAATTTGAGTAAAAAGTACGAACTATGCATAAATACGATAAAATAGACAGATATAGAGTAGATTTATACAATAATTAAAAAATAAAGTAATAAATAACAAACACAATAGTGTAGTGATGCTCGTCACTTTTTTTCTTTTATTTTACTCAATTTTTAAAGTAAATAAATATAAATCTACAGAGAAAACACTTAATATTAATATAAAGAACTAGCAATATTTTCCTCGCTCGCTAGCGCTCGCTCGGTTTATATTTTATTTATTTTTTAAATATTTTTATTTGTTTTTATTAATTATTTTTTCCTAATTATAATAATATTTTTAATTAAAAAACTAATTTTTTTTATAATTATAGGGTAGTGCTGTTAGGGTTGGACATAGTTTTAAATTTTCTTCATAACTTCCTCTGCTGTGCGAATTTCACGTTTTCGCGCATATTGTTGGAAAGATCAACTCAAATGCAATGTTTTTGCTGTACATTGCAAAAAAATTCGGCCAAAAGTTTGAAAGTTATAAGCAATTTAAAAAAAAATGTTGTAAGAGTTGAACATGGGTGTAAGGGTTGAGCTACTGTAGAAAATCAATGAAATATTTAGGTAAATGGTTAAAAATGTCCTTTCAATAATAGAATGACACTTGAAAATGAGGAAAGGAACCATGAAATTAAAATAAAATCCCGCATATTGTGCATTTTTGCATAACATTCGATATTTTATTTTTTAAGAATGAAATCATAAAATTTTAAATTAAAACAATAAAAAAAGATTATCGACAAAAATTTTTTCCTCTTTTTTCGTTAGAAATAAAGTTTTTGATACCTCCTTAAGTCAAAAAATGAATTTCTGTTGCAAGTACTCTTCGTAATTGCAATATTTTGGGCGGTTCAACCCTTACGACACCGCCTGGCTCAACGCTAACTCACGCGCCGTTTTGGGACATACCACACAGAATACAAACGCGTCACACAAAACCCCAAATTTCTTTTCACAACAGCATATACGTTTGGCAGCCCGTTATGACACTATTCAATAAATCAAACTCATATGTCATTGATTTGACAGCATTTATTTCTCCGTGTATAATAATATTATAAAACGTTGGATTAAATAAAATTTGTTACTTTGTCTGAATGTTTTATTTTATTTTTTTATGTTTATTTACAAATATTTTTATTTATGTATAATAAAGAATATTTTAAATTATAATAATAATAAAATCACTGTCTTATCATACTGTCGTCTTGATGAAGAAAGTGGTTAAGCGACATTTTTATGAAAAGTGACATTATTATACCGTTGGATTCGTTATAAAATTTAGAATCTATCTACAGTATTACATTTTACAGATATTAATTAATTTTAAAGATAATGAGACCCTAATTATCGTACATGCAGAGATTTTCGTGAAATACTTATTTATAGATCCGTACTTGCAGAAAATTTAACCGTACTTGCAAAGATTCGCCAAAATGATGACGTAGATGAGAACTTTTATTGGAGCTCGAACCGTATTGGCAAGTGCGGCTTGGAAATGTAGCCCGACTAGACTAAAAAACTAAGGCGTTGAACCGTATAACACTTATTCAGTTTATTCTCAAGTTTTATATCCCCAAAAAGATCAACTTTCAGAAGCATACTTGCATTTCTGCATTGTGCACGCCATAAGCTAAAATATTTGCAGTTACGGTTAGTAAAGCAGTGTCAAAAATTAAGCTTCTCAGGCCGTAAGTGCACTTACGCTTTTAAGGCAGTATTTTGACGATTTCAAAATTAATTTTTAACAGTATTCGACATTTTGTTTATAATAAATTTAAATTTTTTAATTATTTCAACGCAATTAAATAGACCATATTAAATTTAGTTAATAGCAATTGTAAATATTAAAAAATCTTTTGAATATTAGTGGAGCTCGTTAGAAACGCTTTTCCTTAAATATCTCGAAATCACTCTGACTGCATGTAACCATTTTCTTCATCAGGTCGGCAGCATACGTGTTGAAATTATTGATCAAAAAATGTCTTCAGATTAACGTTAGCCTAACGTTAGTTAGGCTTTTATATTATTAAATATTATATAATATTATATTAGAATGTTTCCTTTGTCATCAAAATTTTTCGTTCAACGTTGTCTGTAAAATGTATACACTAAAAAGAAATATATACATTAGGGTGGCCGTTAAAAACGACATTTTGAAATTTTGTCCATTTCCGGCTCTCATTTTGTCATAAATTGAAAAAAATTAGATACGTATTTAAAAAAAATTTTTTAATTAATATTTAGTGGTGCCTGTAGGCTGGTGAAATTTTGCATGTATTTTGCATGAGAAAAAAACCTTTTTTTGTAGATTTCCTGTAAAATCGTTGAAAATTAATATTTTTTGACCAGACTACTCTGTTTCTCTTCACAAATGTTCAAAGAGTAATATAAAATTTTTAACAAATGAAATTTGTTAAGTTAACTATTTTTTACAGAACCCAAAAGTTGACCAATAAAAACCAAAATAGGTTATTATTAGCAAAAAATATTAATACTAACAAAACGAGAAATTTAAACTGCTAATCATGATTTTTATTGTTTTTAAGGTCGCTGATTACAAAACTGAAGTCATATTTCAAAAATTTAAAATGGCGGATCCAATATGGCGGCCATGGAAATTTTAAAATTTATCAATTTTTAGGAAACTCTGTATCACGGGGTTTTAGGGGTCTCTGATTACAAATCTGAAGTCAGATTTCATGCAAATTTGAAAAGTAAATTAATTCTTATAAAACTTCGTATAAAGGTTTTTTTGAAGTCCCTAGTTACAAATCTGAAGTGTAAAATTTAAACAGTACCTCGCTGCTAATCAGAAAGTAGAAGGTTAATATTTATTGGCTAGATAAGGTTCATTCACAAATTAAATGATTTTATATATATTATATATATTAATTAAAAAATTTTCATGGCCGTCATATTGGATCCGCCGTTTTGAATATTTAAAATCTGACTTTAGTTTTGTAATCAGCGATCTGAAAATCAATACAAACCATGATTAGCAGTTTAAATTTCTCGTTTTGTTAGTATTAATATTTTTTGATAATAATAACTTATTTTGCTTTTTATTGGTCAACTTTTGGGTTCTGTAAGAAACAGTTAACTTAACAAATTTCATTTGTTAAAAATTTTATATTATTTTTTGAACATTTGTGAAGAGGAACAGAGTAGTCTGGTCAAAAACTATTAATTTTCACCGATTTTACAGGAAATGTAGGAAAAAATGTTTTTTCCTATTTTTTTATTTATACAAAATATATGAAAATTTTTAACATTGTTGTTAGAGACTTTTTGCATTTACGATTTAAAAACAACTGCGCAGCTGTAGAAGCCATAGAAAACTACTGCGCAGCGATTAAAGTTTTTAATTAATTTTAAAATGTACAGGATCTCGTACAAGAAATTGTACATAAACCTTATTGTTCGAAATCGAAAAAAATTACTTGTGCAAGTTTTTGTACAAGATCTTGTATAAGAACTTGTTTTAATTTCTTATGCTGAAATGGTACAGGTTCATTGACAAAAATGGTAGTTTCCTGTACAAGATCTTGTACAATTTCCTGTACAAGATATTACACGGGGATTTTCAGTAGGGTATACTACACTTGAAAATTTGTAAAAAACATTGATTCTAAAAAATTCGGAAATCGACATCGCTATAAGGCTTCCTTTATGAGGAAGCAAAAAAAAAAAAAATTCGTATCTAATTTTTTTCAAATTGTGACAAAATGAGACCCGGAAATGGACAAAATTCCAAAACGTCGTTTTTAACAGCCACCCAAATATACATATCGCTTCCTCATAAAGGAATTTTTTAGAATCAATTATTTTAACAAATTTTCAAGTGTAGTATATATAATTCGTTGAGAGGAACAAATGTCCGGATGTATGTGAGCGATTCCATCTCAAGTGATCAAGGTGGAGAAAAATTTTTCTCCAATCGTAGCAAAACTTGGGGCTTTTGTAGTACTCATAGATAGTAATTTTTCGCCAAAATATTTTTTTACCTAGTCCAATATTTTTCGAGGGGGAGGGGGTTAAATTTTTGGGTTTTTCAGTACAATGTTTATTTCAATAATTTTTTACTCTTAAACAATTAAACATACAAGTTTGACAAAGTACATTTTGGAAAGGTTTTTTCATCCTCTTTCGATTGAAAATAAGCATTTTGAAAAAAAAAAATTGTTTGACCAAAAAAAATCAAAATTAAAAATAAATTTCAATTTTTGAGGGAGATGGATACGATTTTTTTTTTTTTTTTTTTTAACGAAAGCTGAGGTTTTTTCCTAAAAGGACATATAAATGATAAAGTGGGACTAGAACGTTTAAACATTGAAAAAAAGAGTTTTCTACTCGCCGGAGCGCTCTAAATCCGATTTTTAGCTCCGTTTTGGAGAAAATTCTTTTTTTCAATGTTTAAACATTCTAGTCCCACTTTATCATTTATATGTCCTTTTAGGAAAAAACCTCAGCTTTCGTTTAAAAAAAAAAAAAAAAAAAAAATCGTATCCATCTCCCTCAAAAATTGAAATTTATTTTTAATTTTGATTTTTTTTGGTCAAAAATTTTTTTTTTTTCAAAATGCTTATTTTCAATCGAAAGAGGGTGAAAAAACCTTTCCAAAATGTACCTTGTCAAATTTGTATGTTTAATTGTTTAAGAGTAAAAAATTATTGAAATAAACATTGTACTGAAAAACCCAAAAATTTAACCCCCTCCCCCTCGAAAAATATTGGACTAGGTAAAAAAATATTTTGGTGAAAAATTGCTATCTATGAGTACTACAAAAGCCCCAAGTTTTGCTACAATTGGAGAAAAATTTTTCTCCACCTTGATCACTTGAGATGGAATCGCTCATGTGTGTATGTCACCGATTCTTGTGGACAAATTTTCTCTTACAGATCTTGATGAATTTTGATAAGATTTTGTAGGTGTATTACGGTCATGAATACCAAGAATCAGACAGAAGGATTTTCAAAAATATATAAAAAAAAAATTTTTCAACATTTTTTTAATTTTTGGATTTTTTGAAATAACTTTTTTCTATATTAAAATTTTTATTAATTCTTGTCAAAATTTCATTTCTGACATAAAAAAGAATCGATTCATGTAAATAAAGTATATCTTTTATCAAAATTTATAGAATTAATAAATATTTTAATTTTTCACAAAAAATTCAAATTTTGTATTTTTTGACATTTTATCATAACACTTTAAAATAATTATTCTATAATAAAAAAATTGAATAATCAATATTTATTCAGGGTACTTTACCCGGTTTATTAATTATATTCAATATACTATTATAATTATTTAACTTTTAAAATTATATATAATAATATATATTCAGGAAGCTGAATGTTCATTAAATGAACAACTTGTATACATATATATTATCATTTATAGTCACACATATGCACACAACACATACATATATGTATACTCACACATATACACTCAATACATACACATGTATACTCACACATATACACTAAACACATACACATGTATACTTACACATAATGCCTCCCGTTCATATAATGCTTATTGAAAAACGAATGCAAGATGATTCTTATTCACTTTTTGGTGCACGACAATGCTTATTCGATTTTCCGTGCAATAAAATGCTTATTCAAAATTGTGTGCAAAACAATTGCCACTGACATAACAATAAATGTAACCCTTAATCTTCCTATTAATATTAAATTGCAATTAAATATCTGAGAATTTCAATACGTGTCTATTGTTATAAGAAACTTTAAACACGGATCCTATCACTCGTATTAAGAAATATTTTTTAAGCAATTGCAATTATAAATTATACTGAATTTAAAATTTTATAAAATTCATAGAATAAGCTAATGTCAGAATGTACATTATCTCATAGAATTTTGAATACGCATTTTATTGCACGGAAAATCGAATAAGCATTGTCTTGCACCAAAAAGTGAATAAGAATCATCTTGCATTTGTTTTTCAATAAGCATTATATGAACGGGAGGCGTCGATATACACCCAATACTTACACATATACACTCAATACATACACACGTATACTCACACATATACACTCAATACATACACATGTATACTCCAACATGCACACTCAATACAAACATATGGGCAATTCCACATACCATTTCGATGAAGATCTATAAGATTTTTATTGCTTAACATTTTTGCAATTTGAAAATTTCAAGAGAAATAAATAGAAATTTAGTATCTAGAAATCTCCACGATTACAAATATCTAAAATTTATTTTAAAAATCATTTTTTTAAGAAAACTGTAACGTATCTCGAAAACCATAATTGATAAATAAAAACTGATATCATTTTTGAATTGAAGTTCTGAAGGATATATATTATTGTATATATGATACAAACATATTGTTAGATGAATTCCAAGTTTTTAAGTAGTAAAAATGCATTTTAATAGAATTGAAAAAACTACGTTCTACAAGGCGGTGAAATAGGACCTCAAAAAATGCCATGAAGAAGAAAATAATTAGTGCACAAAAAGGTGTTATAAATATTGTAATAGTGACACCGCAGATACAAGACGAATTTATTATCAAATTATTATTTTATTTTTATTTCAAAAACCTTGTTTTAACTTTAGAAAAGACAAGATTAGTGGTAAAATTTTAAATACTTATATCAAAAACTTGCGTATAGAATGTGGAAACTGTGATATATAGGTGAGGTTAGTAGTATAGCTAGGAGAGTTCTGGGACAGGTTCTGATCTCGGCTAAGTACCCTCGGTCGGTAATGCAGATTCCTACGTTACCGACCGAGTGGCGGGAAAATTCAAATTTTCAGCCAATTCAAACCCTCTTAGTGCCTACGTTACCGACCGAGTGGCGGGAAAATTCAAATTTTCAGCCAATTCAAACCCTCTTGGTGTTCTACTTTACCGACCGAGCGTAGTTCCGGCTGTCGCCGACAGATGGCGCCACTTGCGAATTCCAAACCGCGGGAAATTTAAAAATTTATTTTCAAAATTCAAACCGCTTGGACAGTGAGCCGCCATTTTGTTTTACCGACCGAATGTAGTTCTGGCTGCCTTCGAGTGATGGCGCCACAACTTAGTCGTTTGAATTTTTGTATTTCGCGGGCAAAGATGGCGTAATATTGTTTTATTAACAAATAATTTAATTATTTCTAATTTCTACATTACACTTTATATTTAAGGTAAGTTTAATAATTTAAACATTATTTTACTATATTTGTTTCGTGATAAATATTGCTAGTCTACATAAGATTAATTATTTATTACTACATACGGTTTTTAAATATTTTTAACTATTTTCTTATATATAGGTATTTATTATATACTTATATGTAAATTAGTTAATTAATTTATTTATTATATATTCTATAATACATTATTCAACACTATAATAAACTATTTTAAATTCAAATTAAGTTTTTACACAACGAGAATCCTATTTGCAATACTCTCGAATCGACATATTCTCATGGTTCGAAAAGAATTGAATGTCTCTCATTGGTTAATTTTTTTAAATCAAAATTAAACGACTTTAACATAAAAATTATAACAAAACTATAGATTGGTTAAAATGTAGAGTATAAATATATAATAAAATAAGTATTATCAATCTTTTTAATACTTAATAAATATTTACTTCAATTAAAATTTGAAATTTAAGTTTGTACTTTACTAATTTTCAAATTATTTTGTGTAAGGCGGGAATTTTCAAACATTTATTTACACACAATCCTTTAAATTGATTTTTTAAATTAATAAAGTAATTTTGAACATAATAGTCATTAAAAATCATTTTTTAAATTTTATCTTCATTAAGAAACTTACTTTTTAATTAAAAATTGTGGAAATTGTAGAAAATAGTAACAAAAATTTTATTGTGGCATCCCTGAATCACCTCGTTTTCATGCAACCCAACCTTCATTACAAACAAACCGGCTTCCAAGTTGCACGTGGTGACTTGATATACGGTAAGAATATAATTAATAATAAATATTGTTTTTATTTTATTAATTATTTAAATTATTTAATTATTTAAATTAAATAAACGTATTACTTAATATTTAATATTAGAATTTAATACTAATCCAAACTTTCTAATATTGCAGAAAACGTTCCTAGAAGATTAGAAGCATGGAAAGAAACGTAAGTTTTTCTCCCTTTATCATATAACATATCCAATAATTATTACTTTTTTCATTCTTTTTTCTGTAAATTATTCTGATTTTCTGTCTCTGTAAATTATTCTCATCTTTCTATTCTGTAAATAATTCTCATTTTCTTTTTATAACCTCCAATAATTATTACTTTTTCCATTTTTTTCCTGTAAATTATTCTTATTTTCTGTCTCTGTAAATTATTCTCATTTTTTTATTCTGTAAATAATTCTCATTCTTTTTTCTGTAAATTATTCTGATTTTCTGTCTCTGTAAATTATTCTCATCTTTCTATTCTGTAAATAATTCTCATTTTCTTTTTATAACCTCCAATAATTATTACTTTCTCCATTCTTTTTCCGGAAATAATTCTCATTCTTTTTTCTGTAAATTATTCTGATTTTCTGTCTCTGTAAATTATTTTCATCTTTTTATTCTGTAAATAATTCTCATTTTCTTTTTATAACATATCCAATAATTATTACTTTTTCCATTTTTTTTCCTGTAAATTATTCTGATTTTCTGTCTCTGTAAATTATTCTCATTTTTTTATTCTGTAAATAATTTTCATTCCTTTTTCTGTAAATTATTCTGATTTTCTGTCTCTGTAAATTATTCTCATCTTTCTATTCTGTAAATAATTCTCATTTTCTTTTTATAACCTCCAATAATTATTACTTTCTCCATTCTTTTTCCGGAAATAATTCTCATTCTTTTTTCTGTAAATTATTCTGATTTTCTGTCCCTGTAAATTATTTTCATCTTTTTATTCTGTAAATAATTCTCATTTTCTTTTTATAACATAACC
Source organism: Leptopilina myrica (nomen nudum) (assembly GCA_032872475.1). Classification (NCBI taxonomy): domain Eukaryota; kingdom Metazoa; phylum Arthropoda; class Insecta; order Hymenoptera; family Figitidae; genus Leptopilina; species Leptopilina myrica (nomen nudum). Next base: position 26,108,245 of record CM065459.1, on the reverse strand, counting down.
AATAATTATTACTTTTTCCATTTTTTTTCCTGTAAATTATTCTTATTTTCTGTCTCTGTAAATTATTCTCATTTTTTTATTCTGTAAATAATTCTCATTCTTTTTTCTGTAAATTATTCTGATTTTCTGTCTCTGTAAATTATTCTCATCTTTTTATTCTGTAAATAATTCTCATTTTTTTTATTACCTCCAATAATTATTTCTTTTTAATTCAATTTTATTTTGAATTAAAAATTTTACAGGTGGACTTAAATGCACAGCTCGAAGCAATGCAAGATTTACAATATGATCCGGAGAATCCAGCATTATTTGCGGTAAATCGTCGGGACCAGCGGCCTGATATTTTACATATTATTCCAAATAATATTGTGGAGGATGCAAATATGGCAAAAATGGAAATGGAAGCAGCACAGGCGTTGTTGCTTTTGAAACAAGCGCCTCAGAATCCAGCTCCATGGATAAGATGTAGGACTCAGTCACAAATAGTGACAACACAACGCTCTCAGGTGGCACCCTTACATCAACCAGAGCCAGCTCCACGTCGTGCTGTTGTGGAAGCACCTGTGCCAGCTGAGGTAGTTCCTGTTCGTCATCGTATAGCTCATGTCCCTCGTCACCAGAATCCAAGACCAGTGCCAACGCAACGTCACGAAAGACTTAAAGCTTGTGTTGAAAGACGTAGAGCAATCTTGATTCCTCCTGTTCCTCTTAGAGGAACCGTACGACAGCGCCTAAGAAAATCCATGCAAATGATGAGATAATTTTATCGCACCATTCACACTATTTTTTTAATATTACTTCCTTTTATTTTTATTATTTACTTTATTTTTGATATGACATGTTCTTTTTTTACAAATGTGAAGATATACAGTTGCATATTTCTTTAAGCGCTGTCATGTAACTGTTTTTTCTTTAGTTTTTTAGTATAGTTCTAAACATGGAATTATCTACAGTTTCTAAACATTGAAAAAATGTACATGTACATTTTTTTCAGTAGCCACTTTTTTTGTGTGTTGTATTAACACTTTTTTTTATATTTTATTTTCCTTGTATACTTTTAGTTTTATTGTTACACTTTTTATTGCAAACATCACATCGAATAAATGTATTTTTTTAGTTTTCTTCTATGATGTACATGTTTACTTTACATTTACTTTGCTTAGATATGACACGTTTTTTTACAAATTTAAAGTCATGCAGTTGTGTATTTCCATAAAAGTTGTCATGTAAATGCATTTTTTTAGTTTTTTAGATTTGTTATATGATGTACATGTACATTTTTTCAATAATTATTTTTTCTTGCACGTCTTTTTTATATATTTATAATTTACTTGTAAATCCTGTTTTTTACTGTTTAGTTTTTTTTCTAGTTCAGCATGTGCGTTTTTTTCAGTAATCATGTTTAGTTATTTTGTAATCTCATATGTTTAATAACAGATATGTACTGTACATATGTAAAAAAAAGTTTTTTTAGTTTATATATAAATTTTATATATCTTATACATATGTACATAATACTTTTATATACAAATATATTTTATTATTTCCTTATTTTATGTGTTGTTAATTATTTTACAAATATTATATTTTTTATTGATACATATTTTATATTTATTTTTATATCCGTATTATATTTTAATTCATATTGAAATAACCTTAATTTAAATTTAAATTAATTTAAAAATAAAACACTAAAATATATATTACAATAATTAATTAATTATTTATCATAATATATAAATAAGTAAATAATACTAATAATAAATAGTAAATTTATTCATTTACAAATTAAATAACTATTCATTTATTAATAATTTTTTCATCATGCTAATTAAATTTTTTTTATTATTAAACATAATTAATAAATATTTGTTTATATTTGTGAAGCAATTTAATAATATTCAAATTTCGCGCGTTACCGACAGTGTGTTGACTTGAAGAAGCTTCACTCAGCCACCACACATAGAGGGTAATGAGAGTGCACGGTGGGGTGAGGGCGCGTGGTGGGGATAGGCCTATAAGAGTTGGAGCTACACAGTCGATCAGCATATTCTGTTCACAGCGTTCTCGTGAGCAGTCAACAATGGAGTACTGGTGTAACTGCTACCAATGTCACCTGATGAAGGTGTCCGTGCATAATGTAAGTAAAATATAATATAATATAATATAATATAATATAATATAATATAATATAATATAATATAATATAATATAATATAATATAATATAATATAATATAATATAATATAATATAATATAATATAATATAATATAATATAATATAATATAATATAATATATTTTTAGTTACAGAATCCTGGCAATGAAATACCGCTACCCCCAACGCCACCTCCTGCGTCACCCCCCACAAACCCACGGTATAGGTCAGAGACGCCATCTTACGTGGAGCTGAGGTCTCCATCGCCGATACCCAGGGCGCAGTCAACCCCACAAGCCATGCCGCCTACACCGGTGGAATGGCTGCCTACAACCCCGCCAGGAAGTCCGTCACCGATACCCAGGGTGCAGTCTCCTGAGCCTAGGGTAGAGGAACGAGAGCCAGCGGGACCTCCACCAGAGGCGCAGCTTCCGCCTGCTCACGGTCGGCGTCGCTGCCATCGACGGCGGCGCGTAATTTTAAATTTGACATTAAATTTTATATTTAATAATTAATAAATTTATATTTTTTGTAAATTAGTATATTTATTATGCGGATCCTGTATAGAAATTGTTACATTTGCGTTAGAGTAAGAGTATTGCGCATGCGTGAATAGGTGGGGGGGGGGAATTTAAGAGTGGGGATGCGTGATAGGTTGGAGTGAGGGTAAATTGTCTAGTGCGCATGCGTGAAAGGTTGGAGTGGGGGTAAATGGTCTAGTGCGCATGCGTGAAAAGTAGGAGTGGGGATTTAAAGGTATATATTCAAGGATTTTGGCGAGTTTAGTCAGTAGCTGTTCTGCTCACAGATTCAGCGGTTCCAACAGCAGCAGCAGCATCAGCAGATTCCCCTTGCCATCACTAATTGTCTTTTTTTTGTTATATTTACTGTCTTTTTTTGTTATATTTACTGTCTTTTTTGTTACATTTACTGTGTTTATTGGATTTACTTTGTATTGGTTTGTAGGTTAAGTTCTTTAGTTTGTAAGTTTGTTTTTGTTTAGTATAAGTATTTTAGTTTGTAAGTTCATTCTTTTGTTAGTTTGTAAGTGTGTTCTTTTTTTTAGTTTGTAAGTGTATTCTTTATATTTTGAATATTTTTTTTGTTAGCTTGTAAGTGTGTTTCTTATCATTTCAAGTGCAGAGATGAAGCGGAAGGTGACGACTACCGATGGACCACCTCGTAAGTATCCGAATTACAGTACTATTCTCGACGAGAGTGACATCACTGTTACTCTCATCAAAGAAGCCCTTGAGTTGATACCTTATTTAAGTAACGTAAATGAGAGACGCTCTTTTGTTGATAGATGGATTGTAGAATGCTCACAACATGAAAACTTGTTATCGAGCATTCTGAAGTCGATGTATTTCACACACCAAAAGCAAAGATGTGTGAGCATTCTACAATCCATCATCAGGTATCGCACATTGTTTGAGTCATACATTGTAGATGGTGCTGGAATCGGTGACCCAGACATTAATAATCGTGTGCGCTGGGAAGAATGTGAGAGTGCGTTTGCGTGTAGATTATACACTAATGCGGTCCTGAATCTAGTGCACATTGATGTTAGTGCGTTTTTGGATGATGCATCTAGGCTTTTTCAGGACCGTATTAGAGATGCTATAAACAAGTATGGACCCATTGTCGTGTACGGCGTTCTCATTGTCAACTTTAAAAGGGTTGAGAATGGGGAAGAAGTAGTAAAGCCAATTCCTTTTGGAACCAAGGCAAACAGCATCTTCCCCACAACCCTTTTAGATGATTGGTTCGATGCGAACATTAAACAATCAATCTTACGCAACGTTGAAGAGTTCTACGCAAAGGGTTCGAATTGGAACCTTCAATCAATTATAAGGCTTGAAATAAATGTAAACAAATACAACCCGATGCGTGCGACCTCATACATCGATCTACCTTCACAAATTAAAAGAAAGAAAGCCTGTATAAACGTGCAAAACAAAGACAACGAGTGCTTTAAGTGGGCGGTACTATCAGCCTTACATCCAAATGTTGTGAGAAGTGATCGAGTTTCCAACTATAAAGAATTTGAAAATAAGTTGAATTTTGAAGGTATAGACTTTCCAGTAACGTTAAAAAACGTCCCAAAATTTGAAAAGTTAAATAATATTTCGATTAATGTCTATGGTTTATCAAAATATTATGGAGACTTCTCAACGCACCCTCTTCATCTTACTACAGAGAAAAGAGATAAACATGTAAATCTCTTATATGTTGCTGACATGTATGCAGATGAGTGTACTGATAATAATGTATTGTATAATGATGGTGGTTTTATGAACTTCCATTATGTGTGGATTAAAGATTTATCGCGACTAGTGTCTACTCAGTTGTCTGCTAAAAATGGTAAAAAACATATCTGTGATCGATGCTTACATTATTTTTCATCTACAGATAGACTTAATGCTCACCTTGAAAATTGTAAAAAAAGGAATGAGTGTAAAGTAACGTTACCAAAACCCGATAAGAGTCTGATTACATTTAAAAATTATAAAAATAAAGAGAAAGTACCATATGTAATTTACGCCGATTGCGAAAGTCTACTTCTTCCCACCGATGAAGATGTAGACAATTTAAGTAAGACTGAAGTCTTCCAGCGTCACAAATTGTTAAGCATCGGCTATTATATAAAATGTAGTTATGACGACTCATTATGTAAATATGTACCGTGCCCGAAAAATGAATCTGACCCTGCTAAATGGTTTGTTGAGGAGTTAAAGCAAATTGCAGAGAAAATGGATAAAGTTTTTAAAAATCCTTTACCGATGATTGCTTTAACTCCTCAAGAAATCAATGATTTTAAGCGAGCGACAATATGTCACATTTGTCATCAAAAAATAACGGCAAGCGAAAAGAAAGTCCGCGATCACTGTCACCTTACTGGCAAATATAGGGGTGCTGCCCATGAATCGTGCAATCTAAACTACCAAGACTGTCAAACGATCCCCGTAGTCTTCCACAATTTAAGCGGTTACGACGCCCATTTTATAATACACGCAATCTCGACGAGCTTTGAAGGGAAAATGGACCTCCTCCCCATTAACAAAGATAAGTATATCTCTTTTACTAAACACGTCAAGGGGAGTGAGGTCAAATTTCGATTCATTGACTCATTGCGATTCATGGCAGCATCCCTAGAGAAACTCGCATCGTACCTAGACGAGTACAAAATCGTCAACTCCGTTTTTGCCAGTACGGTGACAGATCCGGATAAAATTAAATTATTGACGCGCAAGGGTGTATTCCCCTATGAGTACTTTGACTCCAAAAGTAAGTTAGATGAAACAGAATTGCCTCCAATCGAGAAATTTTATAGTACTCTGTATGACGCTGGTATTTCCGATGACGAGTATGCGCATGCGCAAAATGTATGGACTGAGTTTGACTGTCAAAATCTATACGACTATGTCCATTTGTACATGAAAACAGATGTATTGTTACTTGCGGATGTCTTTGAAAATTTCCGAGAAGAATGTGTAAAAGCGTACGGTTTAGATCCTGCCCACTATTATACAACCCCCGGTTTAACTTGGGATGCTATGCTCAAGTACACGAGCATAGGATTGCAACTAATAACCGATATCGATATGATTATGTTTGTTGAGTCTGGTATTAGAGGTGGCATTAGCCAATGTTGCAACCGATATACTGTAGCGAATAATCCATATATGGAAAATTTCGATGATAGCAAAGATACAAGCTACATCATGTACTTTGACGCCAACAATTTATATGGCTGGGCAATGGCTCAAGCGCTCCCTTATGGCGGCTTCAAATGGGTTGAAAATGTCGACAACTCTTTCAATTTTAATGTATCCGACGATTCACCTGTTGGATACATACTCGAAGTTGATTTGGAGTATCCTGAAAGTATTCACGATACCCACAAAGACATGCCTTTTTGCGCAGAAAATGCGAAACCCCCCCTCTCGAAACAGGAGAAATTATTAACAACTCTCCTACCCAAAGAAAAATATGTTATCCACTACCGCACTTTAAAACAAGTTGTCGCCAACGGCATTAAGCTTGTTAAAATTCATCGAGTCTTACAGTTTAAGCAATCAACATGGCTTAAACCATACATAGACTATAATACAATGATGCGAACCAACGCCAATAATGAGTTCGAGAAAAATTTGTTCAAGCTCATGAACAACGCTGTTTATGGCAAAACAATGGAAAATGTCCGTAAACATGTCGACATTAAACTTGTCACTCAATGGTTTGGCCGCTATGGAGCTGAAGCCCTCATATCTCGCCCGAATTTTCATAGTCGAGCGATATTCGATGAAAATCTGGTTGCCATTGAACTGCGTAAAACCGAAGTACTACTCAACAAACCGATCTACGTGGGGTTAAGTGTGCTCGATGTTTCCAAGACGCTTATCTACGATTTCCACTACGGGTATATGTTAAAAAAATACGTCGACAATTGTAAACTGATGTATACCGATACAGACAGTCTAATCTACGAAATAAAATGTAAAGATGTCTACAATGACATGAAAAATGATATCCAAAAGTTCGATACGTCAGACTATCCCGCAAACAACGTGTACGGCATTCCGCAAGCCAACAAAAAGGTACTCGGCCTAATGAAAGACGAATGTAACGGCAAGATCGTTACCGAATTTGTTGGCTTGCGGAGTAAGATGTACAGCGTACGTGTAGAAAATAAAGATTTTATTAAAAAAGCCAAAGGCATTAAATCCGGCGTTGTAAAAAAGACAATTAATTTTGATGATTATGTGAAATGTCTACGCGATTTCGATATTCAAACTCGAACGCAATATAACATCAGATCGCGGCTACACAATGTCGAAACTGTTAAACAAATCAAAGTAGCCTTAAGTCCACAAGACGACAAACGATATTTGTTACCGGGGAGTACTGACACTCTACCGTGGGGACATTATGCAATCCCCACAATCGATGAATGAATTTTGTAAAATATTGCAATAAAAGGTTTGTTAATAAATTAAACAATTGTACATTAATTAAATGTGTTTTTATTTGAAAAATCCTTATACCTATATACATATGATTAAAACTTATATTAAGATAATATAAATGTGCAAATCACCCCTAGTAATTTAACGCAAATGCCAATCAACCAGCAAAGCAATCAAAGATTAATGTTAACGTAGAACCTCTTTATAAATCAAAATTACTTCCAACAGCAAACATTTACAATGCCAGTGCCAACTGATTCCTTATTGATCCATTATTGATCCATTATTGATTCATTATTGATTCATTATTGATTCATAGTTGATTCATTATTGATTCATAGTTGATTCATAGTTGATTCATTGTTGATTCATTATTGATTCATAGTTGATTCATAGTTGATTCATAGTTGATTCATAGTTGATTCATTATTGATTCATTGTTGATTCATTGTTGATTCATTGTTGATTCATAGTTGATTCATTAAATTTGGCACTGGCATTGTAAATGTTTGTTGCTGAAAGTAATTTTGATTTATAGAGAGGTTCTACGTTAACATTAATCTTTGGTTGGTTTGCTGCTTGATTGACATTTGCGTTAAATTACTAGGGGTGATTTGCGAATAATAGATTATACACTTGTTTTATCTTCCCAAGTATTGTGAGAATTATCAAAGCCAAGCCACTTGACAAGAACTTTGTTTCCACGTGTCTTGAGAATTTTTTCTACAAGATAAATATCTGGATATTTCACTTTAAGAAGTTCCTCTTCATAGAATCCTCCACTGATGGGTTGTCCTTGGTAATCCTTGAGCTTGTAAGTCACTGGTTGAGTTGATACAACTTGATCCACGGTGAATATTTCTGTTGTCCAATTGGGTGTGTATCCTTTCTCGAAAACGTTTTTATATTTGCTTACTCGAACTTTGTCACCAATTTTATATTTTGGTCGTCTCAAAGGTATTTTTCTCAGCTTCAAGAATCGTTCTTTTAAAATTTCAACATCTTCTGAAGTAACATCTTTAGGCTTCATTCCAATTGTTCTATGTTTTGTATTATTGTAGTTGGAAATAAGAGTAGGCAATATATCATACCACTTGTAATTTCCTCGTAAACTAAATTGCATCCACATTTTTCTTTTAAGTGTTCGATTAAACCGTTCAACAATAGAAGCCTTCATATTACTGTATGTTGAATAAAAATTTATATTATGCTTTTTCATTAATGCTTCAAATTGTGAGTTGTAGAATTCTTTTCCTTTGTCACTATGTAAGTTTTTTGGAATGCGTTTTTTAGCAAATATTGATTGCATTGCATGAGAAACATCTTTTCCATTTTTACTCTTTACTGGAACAGCCCAGGAATATTTAGAAAATATGTCTATAACTGTTAGTAAATACTTGAAACCTTTATTTATTTTTGAGTAAGGTATCATTTCTACTAAATCTGCTTGCCATGTCTCATCAATATTACGCATTTCAACTCGCCGACGGGCATAATTTTTTCTAGCCTGAGTATGAAGTTCATTCACTACTGTTAATTTTTTGTTGTCCATTTTCGAGAGCCGTTAAGCGAGTATCTAGTTCACTAATAATTTCAGCTGTACGATAAGATAAGTCTTGATTTATATCTTTTTCAAAATTTTTTATTTTTTCTGTAATAGAGTCTTCAAGAACTTTTAGAAATAAGTTGTTATTGTCCACCTCTGATCTGAGTGAGGCATTAGCTTCATACAATAAACGCACTTCGTGTTTTATCATATGTCGTACAAGTTTTAAATTGACAGCGTCGTTTTCTTCTTCAGCGTTAGCAAGAATACAGAGTTTTCTTCCTTCAACGTCAAAGTTTCCTTGAGAATTGAGTTTAAAACCAACTCCAGGAGGCCCTCGTCTTGCTGTTCCTCTTTGATTGAGAGGATGTCCGAACACGTCAATGCTCATTGTTAAAATGAATGATATCTGCTAAAACACATCTTAATATATAATTTTAGCTTCACGTAGTTCCTCAATGATAGACATGATTTCATTATTGTGGCTAGGATTTCCAGCAGCTTGAGAAGCCATTAAAAGTCTAAGACGGTCAACCAACTCATTTGGATCATCCCAATAGATATATTCTCGTTGAAAATTTCTGTTTGCAATCATAAATTTAGGTAATGAACTTCCACTTACAGATGGTTGTTTGTTAGGTGTTCGAGGAAAGAATTGAGATATAAAATTCGAATATTTGTAACTCTTATCCACACGTATAGATTCAGAGGAACTGTACTTCTTTTTATGTGCATTAGTAGCAATAAGAATCTCTTTATAGTTCCTTTCATCATCTTCACTTATTAGCGATCTGATAGGTTTACTTTTGAATAATAGTTCAAGTAATCCAGGCGTTTGAATATATCGTTTATCACCAATTTTTACATACTGATCTTCAAGAGTTATTGGTGAATCACCAATCATGAGTGACCCATCACTTAGCTTACGCACGCCGTATGTTGAATCTAAACATTGCTTTCTATTATGATTTAATAAGTATAGAAATTTATTGCTCATTTTATCATCATCAAGAGATTTTTCACTTTCATAATTCATACTATCATCTATATTCTGCTCTTTTTTTTCAATCTTGACATGCTCAGTGTCTGTCAAGTTAATAATTTTTTGTAAAGGTTGAACTATCGGTTTAAAAGTTTCAGTTAACACATTTTCAGCATCTTCTTTTCCTAATTTTAACATACGATGTTTTCGCCTAATTGCCTCACTAGCTTTAGCAATTTGATGAAGATATTCTTTTTCTTTGTGAAACATGTTATTATTACAAGGTTTCATGTTGAACTAACAATATTTTAAGGATGATCTTATATTTATAGTGTTACAAAGCTATCAAATCCTTTTCTATATCTTCCATCATTTAAATCAGAATCCTTATCAATTACTATAAAGCCATACTTGTCTGAATTCCAACATGTGGAACATAATTCTCGAAATTGATTAAATGTCATGTCAGTATTAACGTGGTCATCATATACATGCCTTAAATTTTTTTCATCTTGGCGAAAAAGAACTAGTAAATTAACATTATCACGTACTAAATGTTTAGGAATGCGGGCATATGTTTGACAAAGATAAAAAGAATCAACGTCAACATGTCTACCCATGCAAAAAAATGCCCTTACATTATCTTGCTTCTCGCAAGCAATATCATCAAATATAAATATTGAATTCCGTTTTGCATCTTTAGGAGTAATGACTTCTTCATGCTCACTAAATGGTAAATACTCTACTCCTTCAACATTACTTACAACTTGTTCTAAGAACTTATACTTGGGTTGATGTAAAGACTTTGAGTATAAGTATATATTATCAAATCTAAGACCATTAGGATGTAAAATTAAAGAAAGCAGTACATTCGTTTTTCCACAATTTGATGGTCCACAAAAAATAGCTCGAATACTACCGGAAAATAAACTACCATGACGCTTCACTTTCTTCTCTTGTTGTTTAACAATCGAGTCTAGATTGAAGACTGGTAGCTTATGAGGTTGTTCCTTGAACCGCATTCTGATTTAGACTGCCGCTTAAGGTATAAATACAGTGCTTATATAGCTCACAAGTCATTCTAATTTTAACTTTCACAGAGTAAGGTATGATTATACATCACCGCTCTCGAGGAAAAGGTTTAATTAATAAACTTATAAACAAATTACCGTTTGAACTACATTTGCCAGGTTATCAATATTGTGGACCAGGCACAAAGTTAGCAAAACGTCTAGCACGAGGTGATCCAGGTGTCAATCCATTAGACGCCGCTTGCAAAGAGCACGATATTGCTTATTCAAAGAATCGAGAAAACGTTGAAGCAAGAAACGCCGCTGATAGAGTACTAGCTTATAAAGCTTGGCAACGTGTTTGGGCTCCTGACGCAGGATATAGTGAAAGAGCTGCAGCTTACGCAATAACGAACACTATGAAAGCAAAATCGAAATTAGGCATGGGAATTAAGAAGAGAAGGTCTTCTAAAAAGAAGAAGAGAAGTATCAAGAAACGAATAAATCTTAGAAAAATTGTTGATGCTGCAAGAAGTTCTATAATTCCTGGTAATGATACTCGTTCAACAATAAGGTCAGCTATTGAAACAGCTCGAAAAGCAGTAAGGAAAGCAGGTGGTAGAGAGAAGATTTTAACACCTCGTATCCTACCTGTTCCATCAAAAGTTGGTGGTCTGTTACCATTAATTCCAATTTTTGCTGGGCTAAGTGCACTTGGAGCGCTTACTGGGGGAGCTGCTGGTGTAGCAAAAGCTGTTAATGATGCAAGTGCAGCAAAAGAGCAGTTAAAGGAAGCTCAGCGTCACAATAGGGAGTTAGAAGCAGTTGCACTTGGTAAGGGTCTTCATCTAAAACCATACAGACAAGGTTTGGGACTTCATTTAAAACCATATGTTAAAGGACAAGGTATTAAAAGACGATGTAGAAAAAAAAAAGTTTGAAGCTACCTCAACGAGCACTTACTGATCTAGATTTACTTAAATATGCTAAAGACATGAAAATTTCTCATTTTCGAGGTGTTTTTATGCGAAATGAACTACCTATAAAAGGCCCTCGAAAAAATGAATCAGCCATTATTAATTTAGATGATAAAGATGGTTCTGGAACTCATTGGGTTGCATATAAAAAAGTTAATAATAAAGTAGTATACTTTGATAGTTTTGGTAATCTTCAGCCACCCTATGAACTTGTCAATTACTTGGGTTACAATACTTTAATACAGTATAATCATCAAAATTATCAAGATTATAACAGCTTTAATTGTGGTCATTTATGTCTAAAATTCTTATGTGGACAGCTTGAAATAACTCAAAAATATATTCTATATAAGTGATTGTAAGTCATTCCATCTAATCAGTTTATAAAAAGTCTTCAACATGGAAGAATCCTTTACTCTGACTATCTCAGGTAATTCATCTACCCTAGAGGCAGAATATTTTCCTCCGATAGAATTATTATCTAATAAAAATTATGTACTTGGCTTAGTTGAATTACTAACTTTCAATTCAATTCCTAATATCGATCAAGGTAAAAATAAATTTTATATTGGCAATAAAGTGATTACTATACCCCCTGGAAGTTATGAAATTGAAGATATTGAAAAATATATTCAAAAGTCTATTGAAAAAGGAACTGAAATTATAACTATCAAACCTAACAATAATACTTTACGTAGTGAAATCAGAAGCAGCCTTGAAATAAGTTTTAAACAAAATGATTCCATTGGTGAATTATTAGGATTTACTCCACGAATATTGACAGCTAATAAGCCTCATACATCAGACGTACCAGTAGCTATTCTTAAAGTAAATGCTATCAGAATTGAATGTAACATTACTACTGGTGCATACATAAATAATAAAAAGGTACACACCATTCACGAATTTTTTCCAATTGTACCAGCTGGATATAAGATTGTGGAAGTTCCATCTCACGTCATTTATCTTCCAATCACCGTGAAGACAATACATAATATACAAATAAGAATAGTTGATCAAGACGGAGATTTAATAAATTTTAGAGGGGAAACTATAACAATACGATTACACGTTAAATCAACGTAATGGGAATTGTATTTCATAGAAAAACTGGTGGAAGCTATATAAAAGACTGGCCATGTCAGAAGACATTCATTCCTCAATCAGTTCGCAAGAGACTAACATCTCAGAACATACTATTTCTGAAGCAGCTCGGCCTAAGAATTTTTCAGGAAAACAAAGGAAAAAATTAATTATTCACATACTTTTTATTTGTTGTTGTAATAAAAATGGAAGAAATTTTAAACATTCTAAGTCCAGTTAAATTTGATAATTCTGTGGCACACTATGAGATTCATGCACATCAACCATACGTGTCATCAGCATTTAATAATAGTGATGAGATTCGAATTGCAGTTCAACATCAAGACCTGTACATTTTACCTTCTAAAAGTACTTTACACGTCACTGGAAGATTAGTCAGACCTAACAACGCGCTTGTAACTAATACAAAGTTAATTAGCAATGGTATTTCCTACATGTTTAATGAGATTCGTTATGAATTAAATGGTGTTGAAATTGATCGCTCTAAAAATGTTGGCATTACAACTACAATGAAAAATTTAATTTCTCAAACACCTAATCAAATGATTTACTCTGAAAATGCTGGTTATCTACCTTTTGATCCTGATAGTAGAGTTACAAATGATACTGGATACTTTGATGTAAATATTCCACTAAGTATGATTATTGGTTTTGCTGAAGACTATCAAAAGATTGTTGTAAATGCAAAACATGAACTTATTTTAACAAGATCTCGTACTGATCTAAATGCTGTAGTAAACATTGAAGGAGCTGACCGTGAAGAATTTAGAATTATTATTAATAAAGTTGAATGGTTGATTCCATACTTAATGGTAAATGATCGACAAAAAATTGAATTGTTGAAATTCATTGAAAAAGACTCACTTATAACAATGAGTTTTAGATCATGGGATTTGTATGAGTATCCTATGATTCCAGCCACTCAAAAGCATGTGTGGACTGTAAAAACTTCAACACAAGTTGAAAAACCTCGATATGTTATTCTTGGTTTTCAAACAAATAGAAAAGAAGATCAAGGAAGGTATGCAAATTTGTTTGATACCTGTAATCTTATCAATGTTAAACTTTTCTTAAACTCACAGTACTATCCTTATGGAAATTTAAATTTAAACTTTAATCAAAACAAATTTTCCATACTCTATGAAATGTATGGTAATTTTCAACAGTCCTACTATGGAAAAGAACCTGAACCTTTATTAACTAGAAATAACTTTAAAGATTATGCACCATTGACTGTTATTGATTGCTCAAAACAAAACGAATTTCTAAAACAAGCATCTGTAGATGTGCGATTGGAATTTGAGGCAAGTGAAAATTTTCCAGCCAATACAGCTGCATATTGCCTTATAATTCACGACCGCATTATACAATACACACCAATCAGTGGCGTTGTTAAAAAAGTAACGTGATTGGTGGAAATAATGACCAATCATAGACGACATCAGTGGTGGGGGAAAGGCTATAAAGAGAGCGTCTCTTTAAGGATTGAGCCATTATTCTATTTCAGATACCATGGCGTACGTCGTAGATATTCAGTGCTTCAAAAAACCTTACAACGAGTTTGTTATCAAAGAGTTGGCGATCCTACCACTTCAACAAGATGCTCATCCATTGGTCTACCTCTTCGAGCCACCATATGCCTGGAGTCGATTACCTGCAAGATACAAATGTGAGAATCGATGGCTTACAAATAATTATCATGGTATCGATTGGGCTGCTGGTGACGTATCTTATGAAGAATTACATCCAATAATAAAAGAAGTATTAATAGGTACACCTACTGTATATGTAAAAGGTTTAGAAAAACAAAAATGGCTAGAAAAATTTACGTTAAATGTATTTAATTTGGATGATTTTAAATGTCCGTCGCTAAAAAGTTTAAGTGCAGATAGTTCCTCTACATGTACAAATCACACACGTAGTTTTAGCAATTGCGCTGTTACAAATGTATGTAATCTACGAAATTGGTTGATACAACCATCGAATGTACTACGAAATAATATTGAAAATATTGATGAAGTTGACAATGATTGTACATTGAAAGATTTTTACAATGATTGTGAAAATTTCTTATATAATGAATAAATGTATTAAATGTATTATAAATGTTTACTTTAATTAACCCTTACCCATCCTATTATCTATATTACACATGCCTAAAACATGTTAAAACTAGTTTGAGCTTGTCTTATAACGTCACTAAGTGGGCGTGGCTAGAGGATAATGCGCATGCTTAGAAATAATGGTGGAGGTAATGCGCATGCGTAAAAGTAATGGTGGGGGTAAAGCGCATGCGTAGAGGCAGTGGTGGGGGTATTGCGTCATTTTGGGGTATAAATAGAGGCACCTTCAGCTGTAAAGCTCATTCTATTTTTTCACTTCACAAATTACTATCTCTAAGGAAAGATGGATCTAACCAAAATCAATGCTATTGGTCGCATGGACGCTTTCCTACCTACGAAGCCGCTTTCCGAGCTGACTCCTGGGCATAAGTATCCTATAACGAAGATCCAGGTCGTCAACACCAGGTATGTAGTCAAGGTCGTCGTTGAGGTGGATAAAAAGTTTAATACATTCCTACCTTCAAGATTTGTACCAATGTTCACTGATGACTCTATATGCTTGGATCAGATGCAAGAAGCAATTAGTTCTGGACAACTACGGCTGAAGTACATTGGTGGCCCATACAACCATATTGAATTTAAAATAAAACAAGTGTAAATATTGTATATTGTTTGATAATATTGTTCAAATAAATGTATCAAACCAATATCCTAATGTTCCTATTATTGACTATAACCTTAGCCATACTTTAGATTTAAGGTTAGGTTAAGTAAAATATATTGTAATAACATTAAATAGCGTCATCTATTGATTATTATATTGGTCTTCTGACCAATATAATTTAAATTGTTAAAAAAGATATTAAATTTCCCGCCAAGAGGTTTTTAAATTCAATGGTGGCGCCATCACTCGAAGGCAGCCAGAACTACATTCGGTCGGTAAAACAAAATGGCGGCTCACTGTCCAAGCGGTTTGAATTTTGAAAATAAATTTTTAAATTTCCCGCGGTTTGGAATTCGCAAGTGGCGCCATCTGTCGGCGACAGCCGGAACTACGCTCGGTCGGTAAAGTAGAACACCAAGAGGGTTTGAATTGGCTGAAAATTTGAATTTTCCCGCCACTCGGTCGGTAACGTAGGCACTAAGAGGGTTTGAATTGGCTGAAAATTTGAATTTTCCCGCCACTCGGTCGGTAACGTAGGAATCTGCATTACCGACCGAGGGTACTTAGCCGAGATCAGAACCTGTCCCAGAACTCTCCTAGCTATACTACTGAGGTTATGTTTACGCGAGGATTTTAAAACGTAACACCTGACATTACCTGACAAATTATGTTCAGTAAATTGAATTTCAGTTGTGTAATTAAAATTGCTTCGCGAAAAATCAATAATATAATATAAATTGATATTAAAAACTAGGTAGTGTAATTAAAAAATTCGACCTTGCATAAAGTTTTTATTAACCTTTTAAGAGTTAATAACATTCAAGAACTATGCTCAACACTGTAAAAAGTGTTAAAATGTACATAGGTAGAAGTCAATGAGATACAGTTTTCATGGCAGTTTTCAATGTCCAAAGTTTTTTATAATAAATGCATCATCATTTAAATATATATTCAACCGAACTTTTGAAATGATGAACTATTTAGTTTCTAAAAAAGCAACAATTTAAAATTTTAATGCTTTATATCTTATCTAATTAAAGTAAAATGTTGGAAGACTTAATAATTGCAATACCTCAAACAGGTCTTGGATATGAATTTTTAATAGCTCGTTTTCATTAAAACTGATAAAAATTTAGAATAAATTTATTCATTTTTCATAGCTTACTGTCACTGATAAAAGTTTTAAATATCTCAACACGTGTAATATTTAATAAATATCAAACAATATGTGAGGGCGTAACTACTTTTACGAAAATAGAAATACATACATTTTTAAGAATGAAAAAGTGGGTATAAGGGGATTCTCCTTTTGTCGCCCTTATACGGAAATTTTGAATCCCCGAACTTCTCACAATATAGAGATTCGAGTGTTTAGTTTTAGAAATTATTATTCCTCTTTTTAATTAAACTGTATCAAAGATAACGAGAAACAACAATCAATAAATTTAGTAAACAAAGTAAAAAAATGTTTAAATGTAATTTAAAAATTGAATAATAGGCATTTACAGTAAGTGGATGTATAAGATTTTCAAGTTTTGGTTCGTTCTATAACTTAATGCTATACTAACTACGCGCAGCTGTAAACAAGTCTTAATTTCACAGTATCATTTTTAAACACTTAATTACTAAATGAGAGATGTAAAAGATATTATTCAATATTTCAATAATTTGTTATATACAAAATAAGAAAATCCTGTTCAATTATTATTAACGAATTGAATAAAAATAAGAAATAATTTGAGGGGCTGGATGCTATAAGGTGATACGTGCCATTTACTTAACATGACGCATAACACATTATAGCATCCAGCCCCTCAATTATTGAGAATGGAATCGGAGTAGGAAACACCAAACTCAAAACACGACCATAAGTTACATTTGTGATTAGCTTAGTTTTATAAATTATTAAACTCAGAATTTCACATTTAATTGATTTATCCATGGAACACATTATTTATAAATATTGATGTAATCAACTTAATTTTTTTAAATATTTTTTCTTAAATGTAGAATATTCACTCTTAAGTCGCAATTAGTTAGCTCTTGCTATTTGACCCACTGACCCTAACAGTTAATCAGATTACACAGGCCGACACTGATTTTGGTGCGGCAAATGTCAAAGATGTTTCTGGTAGGTTTTTTCATGCTGATTAAGATTCTGTAAATGAAAATTATCCTTCAGCTATGGTTTTAAAAAAAACAGGGTAAAAAGGTCAAAAAATATCGTTTTTGGCAAAGTTGGAGCACCTCCAGCAACCAAATGAAAGGTCGTAGAAACTTCTACTTGGGCTTAAATTAAAACTTAACCTTTCAACAACAATCCCTGAAAATACAATTCCTGCACAATAACCACAAAATCAATGGTAGTCAAATTTTAAAAGTAAAAAACTAATTTTGGCAAATTTTGAGTACCCTTAGCCACGAAACGAAATATCGTAGAAACTTCTACTTGGGCTCAAATTAAAGCTTAACCTTACATCAACAATCTCTGAAAATCCTTTTTCTTTATACGTACATGCAAAACCCTCGTTTGGCATCCACTGGCAGCACTCCAAAATGGCCGATTCCCTACAGACTGACCAATCGATGCGCAAAACATTTTGCTCACAGTGTAGCGGTGGGCAAAATATTTTGCGCAGCGTTTGTTCGCACTGTATGGCGATCGGAGATTTTAAATTACTGCAAGTGCTTATCAAACGAGGTTATGCCTGCACTTATAAAGAAAAATATTTTTCAATACACGGTGCCGCCTGAGCGTATGCCCATTGCTCGTGTAATAACCTGGCGAAAACTTACTGCTCGGCTTCGCCTCGCATTGAGTTCTCGCCACGCCATTACACTCGCAATGTGCAAAACGCTCACTTGACACCTTGTATCGAAATATACTATTCCTGCATGATAACCTCAAATTTTAAAAGCAGTTTTCGGCTTCTAAAATTTGACTACCATTGACTTTGAGGTTTTTGTGCGGGAAAGGGATTTTCAGGAATTATAGACGAAAGGTTAATCTTTAATTTGAGCCCAAGTAGAAGTTTCTACGATCTTTCGTTTCGTGGTTAAGGGTACTCAAAATTTGCCAAAATTAGTTTTTTACTTTTAAAATTTGACTACCATTGACTTTGTGGTTATTGTGCAGGAATGGTATTTTCAGGGATTGTTGATGATAGGTTAAGTTTTAATTTAAGCCCAAGTAAAAGTTTCTGAAACTTGGTTTTTGAAAACCATAGCTGATGGATAATTTTCATTTACAGATTCTCAATCAGCATGAAAAAATCTATCAGAAACATCTTTGACATTTGCAGCACAACATTTTTTTTAAAATTTTGTTGGCCTGAGTTATTTATTTATTCACTTAGCTATCCTAATCCTACATTACTATTCTTGTTGTGTTGAGAACCGTTGTAACGGTGCGTTTTATCTCACCCTTATATTTTTTAATTTAAGGAACCCAAGGTTGGTAAAATGAATTGTGAGACAATTTTAATTAATTTTTAAATTAATATAATATTTATTCAAAATAATCCTGATCTGATTACAAGAATTTCCCTATTCTATTTGTGATGTGTATAAAAAGTATTGGAATTATTTTAATGAGAATGTTGTGATTATTTTACATAATTAAGTCCTATATTCGTAGTTTATCTAATACAGATATGATTCGTTATATTGATTTCCTATCTAATTTGCGTAATCGCGGTTACATGTATTTTTATACGTTTTCTCGGAACCTGCGTATAAGAAATTTGATCAGTTTTATATTATACAGAGGTGTAATTAAACTTGTATTTAATATTTCGAGGAAGAACTATACGTTTTCTTAGAAGCTGCGCATTTATTGTCTAACTCTTGAATTTAGATGCAGAGGTCCAAGACTTGCATAAGGTTTAAAAAATAAAGGTCATACGTCTTCTGAGAGGCTGCGTATATTGTATCTTTATAGAATATTTAATCGATTGAAATTAACGTTTTCTATGAAGCTGCGTTATAATTACAACGATTCTAAGTGTTGAGAAATACTATAAGAACTACACGAGTATCTTATATGTATGTCGGGTTGCGGCGGCACGGCTTACGGATATATATAAATGGCATCTACTCTTGCAGAGGTATGGCTAACTTGCGTTTGAGAAGACCGAGATAAATCTTGAGAAAAACCTCGCGATCTATATAAAAAATTCATATATTCTATTGCGGGGGCTTAGCTGGCTGGTCCCGCGAATATATATGTGAAGCTGGTGTGAAGCACCAGGGATACAAAAATTTATAAAAAAGGGAATGATTCTAAATTAGTATAAAAAATACGATCTTAATAGCCTGGGGTGGCGTTCACTAAGAAAGGGGTGACAGTATACGGATTACACGTAAAAATCCTAGCACACGTATCAAGCATCTAATATTCAACGAGAGAATATTAGAAGAAAGTTCTAACAGCCTGGGGTGGCGTCATTAGAAAGAGAGAGAGAGAGAAAAGATTTCAGCAGCCTGGGGTGGCGTTCGCTGTAGATACTTCAATACATACTCTCGAACCTGGTGTGGCGTTCCGAAAGATATGCACTATACTCACAAGACTGCTCACCGTAGTGGACTCTGGCTCTCCCCTCTCCGCTTGGCTGGTGGGCTCTCCACACGGCTCTCTGAACTGTTTGGTGTCTGGGTACGCACACTGCTGCACTCGGCCCGTATAGCTGCGATAGTTCTCATCACAGCTCGCGTATTTATATTGTTTAACCGCAATGTCATATTTGAGTGAAATTAATTTTATTTCAATTATTGACATCTTCTGTTTTATTTTAGAATTAATATTTAATTCTCGGCTTTAATGTATTTAGGGTTTACTTCTTAAAGGGGTGAAATTAAGTAAAATAGGTTTCTTTCCTATTTATAATATTTGTATTTAAATATTATTATATTATGTATTTAAATTAAATTATGCTAATAATTTAATTTGTTTAAATATAAGGCGTGAAAATCTAAACCCTTACATAGCCTCCCTGTTTTCTTTGAGTTTTTTAATCGCTAATATGTTTTTGTTTAATTGTAGTTACATATATACGATTATTTAAAGGAAAAGAAAACTAAAGAAGTTTGTTTAATTATAATTTATTATTATTCACATCTGTGACCATATTATCAATCTCTATTTTTTCTGATTCTGATATGTCTATGGTTATGCTATCTGTGTCGATGCGTTTTTGAGTGTTTTGTGCTTTTAACTGTTTTGTTTTAAAGTGGTTTCAATCTCTGGTTTGTAATGTGAGGCCGTTATTTAGTTTTCTTTTGACGTTTAGGAAATGAAATCAAAAAAATTTTTTTTTTCATTTTTTTTAGTAAAAAATGGAAGAAAGAAAAAAACGTTCCAATTGGCATCACACGGATCACCAACAGTGTTGGAGGTTTAAGAATTCAAAATATGTTGAAAATTTTCATAATTTTTAGAAATACAAAATTATGGATCCAATATAGTGGACTATTTAAAAAAAGACCCAATTTACTCAAAACTTGTTACTCAGGGGTTTTTGTGGCCGCTAATTACAGATATGAACTCCATTCTTAACCCTAAAAGGATTACGTTAGTTTACTCAGCCTCTAAGAAGTAACTGGGGTGTCCCGACACCCCACGCTTTAAACTTATTTTATAAGGTTTCTATTTGACGTAAAAAAAATTATTATAATGAATTGATTGGTTTTTTAGTAAGGATTAATTACAAAAATGTTGAAAAAAACTGAAAAAACAAGAAAAAACACCAATAAATTGCAAAATTGAATTTCTTTTCAAAAAAGCTGTAGTTTCTTAAAAAATTGACTAATTTAAAAACTATTTTGGGTTTTTGAACTTAATTAGATATACTTTTAGGGGAAAACATTAGTTTTTGTATTACTTAAAAAAAAACATAATTATTTGAACATCTGAAGTGATAGAAATGAAAGACAATTGGCAAATAGTGAAAATCATGAAAATGAATTATAAAATTGACTTCAACAATTAATATTTATTAAAAATAGTGTTATAAATTTAAAATTTTACAAAATTAATATATCTGAATATATTAACAATAAAATTTATAACTTTTGAATCAATTTAATAATAATATAATAATAATATTATAGCTATATATACAATCAATTAATTATAATTTTATAGATAGTTAGAAATACAAATTTTTAATTTTTTGCTAAAAATTGAATTTTTGTACAAAAATCTTTTTTTATAAAATACAACTTTTTTCATACATAACCTATAAATTTATACTTTATTACATGATTTTAACTGATTAAAAACGATTTTTTATAAAAATGTAAATTTACTTACCTTAATAATTTTTCGAACGTTAAGGAGTAACTGGGGTGTCAGGACACCCCACACGTTTTTTAACAGTTGACAAAACTTTTCCTGGAGCGAAACTTTTGACGGCGCTTTAGGTTTCAACAGATAGATGTTCAAACTGAATTATGGACAGGATTTGCGCGCGAAAAAACTATTGGTTAAGCCAGGTGCGTACCTTAAATATTGCGTGGGGTGTCCGGACACCCCAGTTACTCCTTCTAGGGTTAAAAATAGAAAATGTCTAACCCAATATGGGTTAACCCAACTTGCCGTTAATATTGTCAAATTAACCATATTTGATCCACCATTTTGTATCTTTAAAAATTTTGAAAAATTTCAACACATTTTGATTTTATAAACCTCCAACACTGTCGGTGATCCGTGTGATGCCAATTGGAACGTTTTTTTAATTCTGAAATGATGTTTTAATTAGACACATTCTACTTTTCAATCATATAATGTGTCATAATTTGTCTGCCATTTTGTATTTTTAAAAAGGCCAGATCGTAATTGACAGAGTACTTCAATACGAACATTTTAAGATCTTACACGTTATAATTAAGCCCATATAATTACGCAGAGCTCTGATCTGGTTGACATTGAACGTCCCACATATATATATATATATATATATATATATATATATATATATATATATATATATGGGACGTCTCACGCCAACCGGCCCAGGCCTCCTTCCAAAATTCTAATCAACGAAAATCAATTTATGACGGCTCTGAATAATCGTCAGCTCATTCTCTTTCGAATAAAAAGTGGCGAATTTAAAAATCCAAAATGTCGTCCTTACTGCACCACTTTTTTCAAATTTTTGTATTAACCCAGCTAACAAATTTATTAATTAGCTTCAGAAAATAATTGTAAATTGTTGGACAAAAGGCCTCTCTTATGTTTTTGGAGTTACTTATTGCAAATCTAAATAAGATTTTAGATATTAAAAATGGAGGATCCAATATGACGACCAAAATTTTCAAAAAATTATCAGATTTGCTTGAAAGTTGTTACTCAGGGGTTTTTGGGTCGCTATACGCGAATTTAAAGTTAGATTAACAAAATTTTCTAAATTCAAAATGGCGGATCCAATATGGCGACCAACAGTTTTAAAAAAGTATCAGATTCGCTTAAAACTTGTTTCTCGTGGGCTTTAGGGTCGCTGATTTCAAATTGTGCAATTTTTATAACCTTAAAACTTAAGTATAATAGAAAAACTAAAAATGTAGTATTTAACCATTGCTTAAACAATGTGTAGTTTTTAATTTTTCAATTGTTTGTATAATGGTCAGTAGATATGTGTAGCTTAATTCTTTGATGTGACAATTTCATGTTACATATGTTACTCATGAAAAATAAAGGGTTCACGTGCAATAAGGGGATACGCATGGAAGTGAAAGTCCCCGCGTATAGCGATTCTGCGGCTGCGCGAGAGGACAACGAATAGCCTGCGCGTCCCCTTATTGTACGTGAACCCTCAATTACACTATTGAGAAAAAACTAGAAATTTATAGCCCGAAATATAGTTAATGAAAACAAAATAACAAGAATTAATTGTTTAAACAATTTAATAAATAAATTATTTTTTATCAGTTGTAGATATTTTTCTCCTAAAAGATTGTACAAATTAGAAAAAACTAGAAATTTCTAATCGCCAGTACAGTTTATGATAAAAGTAATAATAATTAATTGTTTAAACAATGTTAAATTAATTAATTTTTTATTTCTTATCATTAGTAGACATTCTACTTATGACAAATATTGAGAAAAAACTAGAAATTTATAGCTACAAATGTAAAAATTTAAAAATTGGACATAAAGATAGAGAATTTAATTACGAAGATTTAGAAAACAAGAAAAATGGTTTTGATAAAAAATTGTGATCTGTAGAGTGATTTGAAAATATAAAGTACATTTTGCGCTACTGTGAAAGTGTGTGACTTTTGAATATCGGGTTAGCTTTTTAAAATAAGGGATGTTTTTTAATACTTAATTTAGTGTTACTAAGATCATAAGAATTGTTAAATATTTCTGTTACAAAAATTGTAAGAATTTTTCAATTTTGATTCTTAAGAGGTAGTTTTTGTGGTTAAGGGTGGGTTTTGACAAATTGTATTAGACATAATTTAAAGTCTTAAATGAACCATAATATTTCAGAAGTGAAATTACTAAACTACATATCAAATTAATGTGAAGCTGAGAGAACCAAAGGTTACATTGTTTGAATTTCTCGCCTTATGTCTTTAAGTTACGCTGTTGTACGCTAGGTGGCAAACATCAACTTTATTATATCTATCTCACTAGCGAGTTTGATCCTTAATACCTTAAATAGAAGTGCATTGGTGGATATACTTTTTCTACGTGGTCTGTTGCTTGTACGTATATTGAAGATGACATTTTGAATTTAAAAATATTTCCTATATACCTTCAAACTTGCAATCAGCGACCCCAAAAACCCGCGAGTAATAAGTTTCAATCAAATCTGATAATATTTTAAAAATTTTAGTCTCTATGTTGGATCCGAAATTTTTAATTTAAAAAATTTTTCCAATTTAACTTTAGATTTGCAATCAGCTATCCCAAAAACTCCCGAGTAATAAGTTTCAAACAAATCTAATAATTTTTTTCTAATTTTGGTCGCCATATTAGATCCGCCATTTTTAATTATGAAATTTTTAAAAATCTAACTTTAGATTTGCATATAGCGACCCCAAAAATCCCTGAGTAACAACTTTCAAGCAAATCAGATAATTTTTTGAAAATTTTGGTCGCCATATTGGATCCGACATTTTTAATTTTGAAAAACTTACTTTAGATTTGCAATCAGTGACCCCAAAAACGTAAGAGAGGCCTATTGTTCAACAATTTATAATTATTTTCTAAAGCTAATTAATAAATTTGTTAGCTGGGTTAATACAAAAATTTGAAAAAAGTGGTGCAGTAAGGACGACATTTTGAATTTTTAAATTCGCCACTTTTTATTCGAAAGAGAATGAGCTGACGATTATTCAGAGCCGTCATAAATTGATTTTCGTTGATTAGAATTTTGGAAGGAGCCCTGGGCCGGTTGGCGTGAAACGTCCCATATATATATTATATGAAGACTTTTTTGTTTAATAATGATAAGGCTATTATATAGGCTATTATACACTGGCCTTAAAACCAATAAGATTCTACATTAATCAACATGAATAAAGAATTTTACGAACAAATTCTCCATCAATTTGGACGGGACACTTTACAGGAGATCAAAAATTGGATTTAAAAAAAACCGTATTTAGGCCTTATCATTATTAGACAAAATATATCATACGGTCAAACAACCAAAAAAAAAATTACTATTATATGAAGACCTCCACGGAATAACGATCTATGGCACATTTAAAAATGTTTACAATTTTCAACTTTGAATTGCCATAAATCGTTATTGCAACCACAATATCTAATAAACACCAATAAATTATATTTTCTATTTATTTCATTATACGATTTCATTCATTTAGACTCAAAATTCTATAATACATGCACATATTTTCATTACAATTACATTTATGTCAAAATGTGCCATAGATCGTTATTCCGTGGAAGTCTTCATATATATAATTAATTAATATTAAATGTTTTTAATGATCTTAAGCTTATTTTAAGGGTCATTTTCTACAGAATAAGAATTAATTATAGACATTCTGAGAAAATCGTGTAATATTTCCAAATATTAGGTCTTGGGTTTTGAAAGTACACACAACAGGAATATTTATCACCAAAAACTTTAGTGAATTTGCAAAGCGTTTCTTTTTAACAAACATTTCGACGCCTCCCGTTCATATAATGCTTATTGAAAAACGAATGCAAGATGATTCTTATTCACTTTTTGGTGCAAGACAATGCTTATTCGATTTTCCGTGCAATAAAATGCTTATTCAAAATTCTATGCGAAAATGTACATTCTGAAATTAGCTTATTCTATGAATTTTGTAAAATTTAAAATTCAGTATAATTTATAATTGAATATTTCTTAATACGGGTGATAGGATCCGTGTTTAAAGTTTCTTATAACAATAGACACGTACTGAAATTCTCATATGGGCAAATCCACGAAACTGGTCGATTTTCACTTATAAAGATAAAAATTTTTAAATTGCAAGCACACCTTTCATTTATAGCTTATTTTTCTTGAAATATATTTGAGAACAATTATCACCTTGCGTGATTCGTTTTTCTAAAATGCCGTCAAAGTTATAAACTAAAAACAAAAAAAAATTTTTTTTTAAGGAACTCAAAGTTAAAAATGCATTTTATTCTATATATATAATTGTAATTTTTACAAAATACTTTAAATCATAAAATACAATAAAAAGTTATAATATTAATGAAAATAGAAATGTTTTCATAACTTGTTTATTTGTGAAATTTTAACGAATTTTCAGTTTTTAAACTTGTCTTCTATTAGAAGCAGGAGCAGCAGAATTTTTTGGTTTGTTAACTTTTTTTCTATTAGAAGCAGAAGTCGTAAGAGCAGGAAGAGTGGTATCAGTCGCAGAAGTTTTTCGTTTATTAACTTTTTCTCTGTTAGAAGCAGGAGTCGCATCAAGAGTAGGATACGCAGGATAATTTGGATTGTTAACTTTTCCTCTATTCGAAGCAGGAGTCGCAGGAACATCAGGAGACGAAGAAATCGTAGGAGCATCAGGAGAAGCAGAAGTCGCAGCAATAGTAGGATTATTTCGTTTGTTAACTTTTTTTCTGTTAGAAGCCGGAGTCATAGGAGCATCAGGAGTCACAGGGGCAGCAGGAGTCACAGGGGCAGCAGGAGTCGCAGCATTAGTAGGACACGTAGGATTTTTTTTGGTTGTAAACTTTTCTTCTGTTAGAAGCAGAAGTCCTAGGAGCAGGAAGAGTGGTGGTATCAGTCGCAAGAGTTTTTCGATTATCAATTTTTCTTCTGTTAGAAGCAGCAGTAGAAAGAGAATCAGGAGTAGCCGGAATTTCCAGAGCAGCAGGAGTCGCATCAGTCGCAAGACTTTTTTGTTTATTAACTTTTCGTCTGCTAGAAGCAGCAGTTGCAGGAGTCTTTTTCTTTTCCTCGAAAGAGCAACTATTTGTACTTAAAGAAAAATGACAACACGGATGAGTATAAAGGCCGTTGTTCACACAATACGAACAAGTTAAATAATTTAGAAATAGACTTTTTTCATTTTGTTGAGACCAAAGAATTTGGAATATTTTAGTGGTGTTCAGAATAGCTTTAATTTCTGGTTCTACTAGTGAATCAATGTTTTCCATGTTGGTTTCAAGTATTTTAAAGGCTCGAATTTTTTGTGATTCCAAAGAATTTATAACATTTATCATTGACTCCGCAGTAACGATATCCTTTCCTTGTACCACAGCCCTATCGCATAGTCTTTTTACTGTGCCTCCAATTCCATCTGCTGTGCTTTTTCCATGTCCTGGTGATGAGAAATTCCACGTAGCATGTTTTAAATTTAATTCCTTGCAATGATGTCGAAACAAAAAAAAATTTGTTTTATTTTTGTATTGGGTTGAAGGCCCGTCACTTTGAAAGTGTAGTACGGAGAAATAAGGAACTTTTTCCTCAATTAATTTCAAAATTGGTTCCAAATGTGCCCACACTGATGCAGCATCATGTCTTAAACATTCAGAAATAGTGCAAAACGAATTGTACAGTACTTTTCTGGAAGATTCATCTAGAAAATAAAACGCACCAGTGTGTAGAGATAGTTGTTTTTTGGATGCACCAAAATGCGCGCTTTGTATTTCATTATTATATTTACAAATATAATAATTTTGCGAAAAATCGATAACGATGTAAACTTCGTTCGGTTGTAGATTATTTTGGATACTTTCTAGAGCCCTGAATTAATGACCAGTAACGTACACGTGATGCAAATAATGTGGAATAGCGGAATTTACTGCTTCTACAAATTCTTTTCCGGTGCAGGTGACTCTTTCTTTTGACGTTATTTTAACATTGTAGGTAAGCGTTTTTGCTCCTAATCTACTAACGTTTTTTGTCCCCCACTTGAAATAATACGTTGGATCATCATTTTTTTCTACCGTCAAATTTTTTACTGCACAGTCCTTGCAAATTCCATAAAAACAGTCTTTATTTTCAACACTACAAACCAATGATTCCATAAATGCTAACGACGAATTGCTAGTCAAAAGTTGTACGATATTTCATTTTCCATTTACTTGTCGTTGCATTTTTCCTCTCTATAACTTGATTTAGTTTTTTATTTTGCGACATAATTTTTCTTGTCTGGCTCTTGTAAGTCTTATTATTTTGCTTCTTATTTGTGCAGGAGTTCGTCTTGTCGAGATCAGGATTTGATTTGATTCTATAATAACCAAATAGTAAATTTTTTAAAAATAGAAAAAAATTATTTTTTGAAAACTAATTATTTTATATAAATGTCAAGAAAGATTAAATTTTTTTAAAATTTTTATTTATATAATATTTGTTTTCCATAATTTTAAGAAAATTAAATGAACTTACAGCTTATTGGAATGATTTTGACATTTATATTGACAAGATTGTTCTCCATTTTCATTAAATGAGTGATCATTCAAAACTTGTACTTTTAAATTATTCGTTTTTTCCGGATTTACATTTATTGCTTCAAAATCTTTTGCAATTTCACTGTCAGGTTCTATCAATCCCTCATTAATATTTTTATTCAATTTTCGTTTTTTCTCAACGGTTCTTCAACATCAACATTTGATGGTGATTTTTCAACTATATCGTTTCTAAAGAGATAAAAAATTAATTGTAATTGGAAAATTTCACTATTTTTTCTAATGATAAGAAATATTTACATTTTTTTCAAAATGAATTTTATTTTATCTACTTTCATTGCAAATTTAAATAATCTTACAAAGTGTTTGAGTTGTCCTTCATTTTTTCTATTCGCTTTTCATCGTGATATTTTCTTTTGCGAAGTAGTTCCTGAACTCGTAACGCAGCAAGTCTCTCGCGCTTCTTACGTTGTTGCTCCCTTTTTAAAAACAATTTTTCTCCTTCTGTCATCTTCACTAATTCATCAGCTTTTAAAGTAAAAATATGTTGCAAATATAACTCTGTGCTATTATGCTAAATTTCCTCAAATATTTTAATTTACAAAATTATATAAAACTATTTACTTACTCATTTTGTTATTTGTTTTTTATTGTAAGTTAAATTACTTAAACTCAGAAACAAACATTGACACTGTTTTTGGTACAAGTTTGAAAATAGAACAAATGAAAGGTTATTTTATTTTTCATATTTATTAATACCTTCATGATTAACCATTTAAATTTCTTTTAGTTATTAGTTATTTTTAATTTTTAGACATTATTAATTGAAAATAAAATTTGGAGTTTATGTATAAAAATTATAATAATGCCTTCAAATTATCACACATGTTTTCAACTTATTACATTTTCTCCTGTATTTGTGCTACTAAAAAAAGGCTAAGTTTAAAATCGTTCACGGTCAAACATTGAGTGATAATTATTATAATATGTTCCTTAATTCTAATAGCACATTATTTTATTATACCTACATTTGAAAACCAATTTGAAAAATTCAAATCGAGTCATCGCCGTAAAAGATATTTAAAAAAATGTATAGGCATTTCATTATTCTAAAATAATGAGTAACGCTACTTTTCACGACTACCATTTGTCTTTAATTGAGAGCACATATTTTTTTTGCTTTCAGTATATTCTACAATAAGTAAACTACAATCCTCCATCGTTTGGAATTGTTTCGATCTATGCCAAACAAGGTATACTAAAAAGAATTGAAATTTATACCTAGAGTAACACGGAAAATTTCATATTTTAAGTTCTTTAACCCTTTCGTGCCCCCAAGAAAATAGTGGATGGATTTTTATGAAACTTATAACTTGGGGGTTTTTGGGGTCGCTGATTCCGAATTTGTGGTCATATTTTCAAAATTCAAAATGGCGGATCCAATATGGCGGATGCTGTTTTAAAAACTTAATTGGATTAGTTCGAAACTTATAACTTTAGGGTTTTCGAGGTAGTATAATTGGAATACGATATTTGATTATCTATTCATGGTCTTCCACACCACCTAAGAGGTTCCGTCAGAGGCGCGTTAGGTTTTATTAGTGAACCTTCGTCAAGAACCCTATTTTAAAGTTCCAATTCAAAATTATCGTATCCAAAAACCCTTAATTAATAAACCTACAAGCAAATATCAATTTTGGAAAAAAAGTCCGCTATTTTGAAATTTAAAAATGTGACTTGTCTGATTTTGGAAAAAGTCAGCCATATTGGATCCGCCATTTTGAATTTTGAAAATCTGACCTCAGATTAGTAATCAGCGACCCCAAAAACCCCCAAGTGGTGAGTTCCGAGCAAATATAAGCAACTTTAAAAAAAAAACTATTTTTCTCAACATTATACCTATTGTTTATAATAATTATTATTGTTCTATGTCATTTATTTTTTTTACACGTAATAGGAACCCTAATGAATAAATCAAGCCAAACTATTTGTTGTTTTGTTGAAATGCATAAGAGTTATAACATATTTTGTAGGTGGTACATATATTTACCGGGGGCACGATGGGGTTAACTCTATTTTACTATTTATTTAAGGCAAGAAAGTTTTTATTTTTTCAATTTTTTTAGTCTAATAGGTTCATGGAGATATTACAGAATGGTAAAAAAATTAAAATTATTAATAAAATACTTTTAAAATATAAAAATCTGTGTGTAACATAAAATCGAACTGTTCTGTAGATTTGCCCGTATATTTAATTGCAATTTAATATTAATAGGAAGATTTAGGGTTACATTTATTGTTCTGTCTGTGGCAATTGTTTTGCTATTAATTTGATACGATAAAATAAAGTACTCATACATAATAAATATTCACTTATTTTAAACAAATATTTATTGGATAATAAACAATTAAACCATTTAATTAAGTCAATAATTTTTTTTATTTCAGTAAATTACATTTTTTAAGAAAATTTAATTAATAGTTACTTAATATTATATTTAATTATTGTAAATTTTACATAAGTAATTCGTATTTGGTAAAAATATTTATTTTTTTGGTACTATAAAGGACAATATTTCTATCAAACATGTGTATGTTTGGAATGTAAATGTATGAGTATACATGCCCTGTAAAAAAAGTATTGGGAGTACGGGATTCCGCATTGCGAGTGCCTACCTGTCAATGCGGTATTAGCGAAATAGCGCATTGGGTGTCGTGGTGAATGCGGTAATTAAGGGGTCCTAATGCGGTGCAAGTTTTAAGCAAAAAAAAAGAAAGTACTTGACAGGAACAAATAATGAATGTCAGTAGAGAAAAATGCTAGGTTAAAGGAATGAGAAAATACTAATAGTGAGTGTAAAATTTAAATTTTAAGAGAAAAAGGTAAGTTGAACTGTCTAATATGAGTCCAATGCGGCGTAGGCTGCTTTCAATGCATTACACAATCGGTACATAGTGCAAGTCGCCAGTAGAGGGCAGAAGCAAGCAGACCGAACACAGTGGCCCAGCTGACATACAATTTGCATTACATTACTTTCCAATTTTTTATTTTATAACCGCGTTTCTGCATGAATCTAAACAATATTTTCGATTATTGTAATTTAGTAGATGCTGACCAATTGTACGTTGACAGATTTAGTGAAAAGTGCCTGTGTTCGGAGACAAATGTGTTAGAAAATGTTTGTTTACCTATTTCACATCATACAAACCAGTCAAAGTTCTTTTGCTGTGGCGCATTGAAAGCAGCCTATGCCGCATTGGACTCATATTTGATAGTTCAACTTACATTTTTCTCTTAAAGTTTAAATTTTACACTCACTGTAAGTATTTTCTCATTCCTTTAACCTAGCATTTTTCTCTACTGCGATTCATTATTTATTCCTGTCAAGTATTTTCTTTTTTTTAAACTTAAAACTTGCACCGCATTGGGTGCAATGCCCTTGATTACCACATTCATCACGACACCCAATGCGCTATTTCGCGAATACCGCATTGACAGGTAGGCACTCGCAATGCGGAATCCCGTACTCCCAATACTTTTTTTACAGGGTGTATATGTGATGTGTGTATAAGTGTTTTGTACATATATGTGAGTATACATGGCTAAGTATTGAGTGTATATATGTGAGTAGTATACATGAGTATGTATTAAGTGTATATGTGTGAGTATACATGTGTATGTATTGAGTGTATATGTGTGAGTATACATGTGTATGTATTGAGTTGATATGTGTGAGTGTTGGGTGTGTTACGTCAAAACAAGAAACCTTTATAAATATACCTAACGTTCCTCGTTTTAAATTAGTTTCATAAATGAATCTAATTTGGGATGAGGATAAGTCAATGAGCCTACTAAATGTTGTGAGAGAATAATTTATTTGAAAACCAACAAGAAAGAAAAGAGTTGACAAAAATACAATGAGTACAAAATTATGAATCTTACTTAAAGAATAATGATTACTTGTGATGTGATGATTATCTTGTAATCCAATCTTGAGTGGTGATGAGTTCTAGACGAAAAGGGACCGCTTAATTGTAGTCCTTAATGGTGGAGTATTTGTGGTGGTGTTTACACTAATGAGATAGTGTATTGTATTCCGAAAAATATCTGCTAGTCCCAGACAGTTGTCGCCTTCTAAGCAAATTTCGATATTTCGAAATTTGGAATGTGATACTTCAATATTAGAGTTTGTAGATACTCGAAAGAATTTCCAAATTTATATTTTTCGAAATTGATATAAGTTATATTTCGAAAATCGATGAATAGAGTGTTGATTTGAAACTGAATTCAAATTAATATTTGGAGAATAATTCACTTGTAATGAAATATGTTTAAATTAATACTTGAAGTTCACTTTTTAATAATGTTCAAAGATTTACTGGGAATTCACTTTTGAATAATGTTCAAAGGTATACTGGAAGACTATTCACTTGTTGCCGATTAGATGAATACTGCTGATTTCCAAAAATTACTCTCTCTCTCTCTTGTACTGAACGATGTGTTCAGGTTGATTTCTAAAATGGTTACTCTCTATCTAACCAGAAATTGTCTCCCTTTTTATATAAACCGTTCCTCATAAGTGTAATGCTTTGAAATCAGGCACGTGTTGATATTGGTTTAAGTGGGAGTAACGGGCGACTCCCCCGTCCCTCGTAGATTTGGGAATTGTGTAGAAAACTGCTCTCGGCGACTGATGATTTTCCTCCCGCTTACTGTGCGGTTGCTTTCTAGGAAACATGCACGTGTCAATATTTGTGGCGGTAACGGGCGACTCCCTCGTCCCTCGTAGATTTGGGAATTGTGTAGAAAAACTGCTAGGCGAGGGGGGAACAGGTGATTTTCCTCTTGTTTGAATTCTTGTTTGTCGCTTGTTTACATAATTTTCTCTCTCTAATATTATCTTCACTCGCTTGTCAAAATTTGTTAGAAAGCCCATGTTTTTGATGCGGTATCATTATTCTTTTTACATGAACTAAAATATTACTCTTTTCTTGTATATTTGTTACAATTTGTATTTTGTTTTAAAATATATAATAACTATTGTCATATGTTAAAAATATGCAGAATACAATAATATAACATACATGAAATACAATAATAATATAATATAAGTAGAATACAATAAGAAAATACATACATAAATATTATATTGAAATTAGGTAAATTAACCAGAAGTTACGGACGTAACACCTACCCCTTTAGATTGAGCATGGGAGAGAAACGAAACATGCTCAAACTTTTTAAATACTTATTTTTATAGAGATGTTATTACCGTTCATACATGCATTCTGTCCATTCTTAATATTTCAAAAAAAGTTATTCAAACTTAACTCTTATCTAAATTATAATAATTATTTCAGTTATTAAATTGTGATTTTGAATTTACATACAAAGAATGTATGGGTTACATTTTTAGTAATTATGTGTGTTACAATTTGATGCTAATAATTTTTACAGAAAAAAAATTGTTTTATACAAAGGTTTAAGTTTCCGTAGAATTTTTGTATCGAAGTTTGTGATTTACATTTATTTTTTGTTTGCTTGAAAATTAAAAAATATATATATTTACAAATAGTTTTATGAATTTGAGAATTGGAAAATATACTACTTTAAATTTTACAGACAGAAAATATTTCTTTCTTTATGACTCATATAAGTTTTTAAACCTATTTTTATTTTTTATATTCCATTTTTAGTTATTTTATTCATAAATTTCTTTCATTCTCAAGTAATATTTTTAAATGAATCTTTTGAAGTAATTTTATAATTATACATTGTAGTCAATAATAAGATACATTTTGTAAGTAGCCATGGTTGTTATAAGAAATTTGAATAATGCCATCTTAGAGTCTTCTTCAATAAAAATTAGGTACTATTTCATTTACTTTTAAACAAGTACATAAAATAGTGTTTCAGATTTAAGATAAAATCATTACAAAATCAAAAATTGACAAAATCTAAAAATATAATTCAAATTTGCAAACATTAAAAAGAAATAATTTGTCAAATTAGATTATTGTTATATTGAAACAAAAAAAACTAATAAAAATGTGTGTATTAAAAAGTTTAATGCATTAAAAAGAATTTAATTTTTTTTTTCTATTTGAAGTCCCTTATTGCAACATTATACCATATGTATTATTCAAACTATTCTATTATTCTTGTTTAATTCGTGATAGTTTCAGTCTATTTATATGAACTATTTTTTGTTTATTTTTAACTTGTATTTTAACGTTTCCTTTGTTTAAAATTTCTAATATTTTGTGTGGACCTGTATATTGATTAGCAAATTTATGAATTTTTCCCCCGTGTAGTAAAAATACTTCGTCTCCGAGTTTAAGATTTTGTGGGTTGCAATTTCTATCATAATAGACTTTTGATTTTTCTTTTGCTAATATTAAATTTTCTCTAGCGATGTTTCTCATTTCATGAAGTCTTGTTACTAAGTCTGTTAAATATTGGTCGTAAGTTTCTAATTTTTCGTGTTCAAGTGGCGGATCGCTTGACGGTAATCGTGCTAATTTTCCAAAAATTAATTCGTATGGAGTACACTTTGTACCTTCATGAATACTTGTATTATACGAAAACATAGCTAATTCCAACCAATCGTCCCATTCTTCATTTTTATTTATAAATTGTTTTAAATATTCTCCTAAAACGTGGTGAGATCTTTCAATTGATCCATTCGATTGAGGGTGGAATGCAGTTGTTTTAAATTGTCGAATTCTAAATCTTTTTGCTAATCTTCTCATTAAATTACTTAAAAAGTCTGTTCCTTGATCTGTTAAAACTCCTTTGGGTGATCCAAAAATACAAATAAATCTTTTAATAAATGCATCAGCTATTGTACTAGCTTGATGATTTGGAAGTGCAATTGCTAAAAAATATTTAGTTAAATTGTCTTGTATTGTTAATATATATTCACTTCCATTTTTAGTTTTTGGTAATGGACCAACAATGTCCATTGCGATTTTTTCAAATGCTGTACCTGGTGTATCCGTAATTATCATTGGATCTTTTGTTTTGACTCTAACTAGTTTTTTTAATTGGCATTGAAGACAACTTTGAATGTATTTTTGAATACAATTTTTCATATTTTCCCAATAAAAATTTTGACGTATTCGACCACAAGTTTTCGTTACACCTTTATTATCTCGAGGGTCTCCATTAACTGAAAGAAAATAGGTTAGATTGTCTCTACGCATTGGTAATTGATCTCTGCAGTCGATAATATACTTTTCTTGTTTCATATTTAAATTTTCACAATTTTCATTTTCCATTAGATTATCTTCTTCATCAGATGATTCTTCGGAGTTAGAATTTTCGTAGCCTTGGTCAATTTCTTCGTTTTTTTCCAATTTTGATTTCTGTTTAATATACTCAGGATCTGACTCAATTTCGTCAGGAATAATTTCATTATAAAATTTTTCTTTTCTTTGATTCTTCGTGTTACATACCTTTTTTGGTCTTCCCCTTCTCTTCTTTGAAAAGGAGGTATTCAAACGTGTGCTTTGTTTCTTGGGTCTACCTCGTTTCTTCGTTTTGTGTACTTTTATTTCTTCATTTTCAGTTTCTTGGATATCTTCATTTTCCTTTTCTTGTATTTCTTTTTCTTGATTATTGTTTTCTTGCATTTTGCGTTGATTTCTTGTAATAACGTTACAAGTTTCATGACGTGTATCATAATTTCTTTTAACTTCTTGGAGAATTCTTATTATCTCCGAATTCATATAGGATTCATTGTCCTTAAATAATTTTTCAATAGATTGGAGACTTTTATTTATCTCCGAATTTTCATAGCGTTAATTGTTCATGAACATTTTTTTCATATCATAGAGGTTTCTTTTTACCTCCGAATTCAAGTAATACTTATTTTCATTTGATACACAGTGTAAATATTCATTAAATTTTTCTTCAATTTTTTCTTGCACACATTTATTAATATATTTTGGAGTAATATTCTCTTGAATTTCCTGAGTTTCTTCAATTTTTTCTTCTTTTATGCCTTGTATTTTTTCTTCAATAATATCTTCAACTGGATTTCTGGATAAGGCATCAGCATTTACATTTGTTTTGCCTGCCTTGTAGACCACATTAAAATCATATTCTGCTAATTTCAGCTTCCATCTTGTTACTCTTGAACAAGGATCTTTAGAATTTTGGAACCACACGAGCGGTTTGTGATCCGTAACTAACGTAAATTTTCTTCCATAAAGATAAGGTCGAAAATGTTGCACACTGTATACAATTGCCAATGCTTCTTTTTCGTAAGTGTCATATTTTCTTTCACATTCATTTAAAGTTCTTGAAGTATAAGCAACTGGTTGATCCTTACCAATTACTCCTTGTGATAAAATTCCTCCTATTGCAAAACCTGAAGCGTCCGTAGTTAGTATAAATGGTTGAGAAAAGTCTGGTCTTCTTAAAAGTGGTTCCTCACATAGTTTATTTTTTAACATATCAAAAGCATTTTGTTGTTTTTCAGTCCAAAGAAAAGGTATATCTTTGCTTAAAAGTTGATTTAAAGGATTTGCAATCTTTGAAAATCCATCTATAAATTTGCGATAATAACCTGCTAGTCCTAAGAATTGTTTAATATTTTTAACATTTTTTGGTTTTGGAAATTTCTTTACAGCTTCTACTTTTTTCGGATCGGGTCGAACACCATTCTTATCAATTATGTGTCCTAAGTATCCTACTTCTAACCTCAAAAATTCACATTTATCCGGTTGCAATTTCAAGTTAGCAAAACGTAATCGTTCCATGAGTTTCGAAAATTTTTCTTCATGTTCTTCTAGGGTATCTGCATAAATAACAATGTCGTCTAAATAAACAAATAATTCCGATCCTTGTAAACCTAATAATACCTGATCAATAAGTTTTTGAAATGTGCTCGGTGAATTTTTTAATCCGAAAGGCATTCTGTCAAATTCATAGTGTCCAAATTGTGTTGAAAACGCCGTCTTATAAGAATCTCTAGGATCCATTTTGATTTGATGAAAACCTGATGCCAAATCGAAAACTGAAAAATATTGAGCATTTCCGAGTTGGTCAAGCAGGTCCGTAATATTAGGGAGGGGGTAAAATTGACCTACCGTGCGTTCATTTAGCTTTCTGAAGTCTAAAACTAATCGCCATTTTTTATTTCCCTGTGAGTCATCTTTTTTTGGTACTATCCATATTGGTGTGTTGAAAGGTGAGTCAGAATGCTTAATAATTTTTTGTTTTAATAATTCGTTTACTTGGCGTGTCATTTCTTCTTTGTGAACAGGTGGAAATCTGTATTGTTTAGTTATGATTGGTGTATCATCTGTAGTTATTATTCTGTGTTTTATAAGATCTGTTCCTTCCAAATATTCTCCCGGTAAATGAAATCTATCGGAATAATTTTTTACTAAATTCATGATGTGTTCTAATTCTTCTCTGTTTAAGTGTTCGAGCCGAAGTAATTTTTTAATTTCTTTAACTCTGTCTTCGCCTTAATATTCAAAACATTTTCTGATTCAATATTTTTTTAAAATGCGTCAATAATTTGTTTAATTGTTGAGTCTTCATTTTTATTATCAGATTTGCCTACTGAACTTTCTTGCTTTATTTCATCAAAATCTTCTAAATTTAATTCAAAAATTGGAATGTCAATTGATTCGTTTAATGTATTTATAGCCTTTAAATAAGCTAATCCTTCTATGTTCGAAACTATTGCATCACCTAAGTAAACACCTTCTTTCACTACTAATCTTGGAATGTAACCTACTTTTTTATTTTTATTTAAAATTTTTACATGAATATTGTAAATTGATCTTGCTGGTATTGTAATATAATTTTCCGAATCAAAATTAAATTTTTGTTTATTGATTTCTAGGTGTCTTTCTTCGTAATTTAATTTCACTTTATTTTTTATGAAAAATTCTGTTCCTAATATTCCATCATGTTCAATTGGGACATCATTTGATAAAAGATTAAAAGTTGTTAGAATTCCAAAAATATTAATCTCAACTTGACCTAAAGTGTAAACAGCGTGATCGTTTATTCCTGTTAATTTTAGACATTTATTTTCATCAATTTTTATATCAGATTTTAACGCGCGAATTTTTAATAAGTTTGGCCCTGCACCTGTATCAATCATCATTGTGATTGGAATTTTTAATTCTTGAGTGTCAATTCGAATATATGGTATAGTGTTGGTTTTTGCTAGATTAATGTTCCTGGATGCATAGTAATTTCTTTTAAATTCTTCCTCAGAGCATCCTACTGAAGAGGAATTTTGGAGTTTCCCTGATTTTGAGTTTGCGAATTTGTTTGTTGTTGTTGTTTATTGTTATCATCCCACATTCTTTTTCTACAATTAGTAGAAATATGTCCTAATTTTTTACAATAGTTACACGTTATTCTTTGATTTCTGTTTGCAAAGTTTGATGTATTGTTAGTTCGTGATTCTTGAGAAAAATTTCGTTGTTGATTAGGGAAAAAATTTTGTTGTTGATTTTGTCGTTCGTATGAAGTATGAAATTGATTTTGTGGCGTGTTTCTAAACTGATTTTGGAATTGATTTTGTCTTTGATTCTGTTGTGGATTTCTGTAAGTATTTTGACTTTGAAATTTATTAAATGCATGATTTTGATTGTTAAATCGATTTTGATTTAAAAAATTTTGGCGTAATCCTGGAGAAAAGGAGTTTCCTCGTCTTGCTCCTATCAATTTATTGAGTTGAAAACAATTTATTGCAAAATGACCGTTTTTTCCACAAACTAAACAAGTTATTACATTATCTTGAGCAATATTAATTTTGGTTGTTTTAGCAAAATCTTTATTATTTTTATGGTGAGAATTATACTCAGTATTATGCTCACTTTTTCTTAATTCACGGTGTGATAACAATTTTCTTTCTATTTCTACTGCTTTATTAACTATTTCTTGAAATGTATCTGCTGTACCAATTCTTATTTTAATTTCTGGTCTAAGTCCCCGTGAGAAACAATCAACAGTTGTTTTATCTAAATTTGTTTTAAATGCTTCATCTACTGCATTTTCATTGCTAAGCCTATGCGCGTCTAATATTCTTTCTGCTGCTTCTGCGATTCTTGAACCGTAAGAAATTACATTTTCGTGCTCCCACATATATATTGCTCCTAGTTCCCCTTGTAATTGATAAACAGATTTTGCTGGTGCGTAAATTTGTTTTAACCTTTCTGTCAACTGCTCTACTGTATTAAAATTATTTCCTATTATAATTCTTCTTGCTTCACCCGAAATTCGACTCCTAATTAATTTTACTAAATTTGTTTGTACTTGTGCGTTTTCAGGAAGCATAGATTTTGCTTCTAAACAACTTTCAATAAATATAGATAATGGGATATTTTTTCCGTCAAACATTGGTATGGTTTCTAATGCATCGCGTAAAGACACTTGCTGATTGTTTGGAAGAGCCATGTTTTCTTCAAAAATAATATTAT
Organism: Leptopilina myrica (nomen nudum); assembly: GCA_032872475.1. Lineage (NCBI taxonomy): Eukaryota > Metazoa > Arthropoda > Insecta > Hymenoptera > Figitidae > Leptopilina > Leptopilina myrica (nomen nudum). Next base: position 26,068,447 of record CM065459.1, on the reverse strand, counting down.
TTATAGAGTTATCAAAAGAATTGTTTACAGAATGATCGTTTGATTCACTTTCTTCAATTAAAGAATTATTTAAGCTTGAATTTACTTCCGAATGATTTGGTAAATTTTTATCTACTAGTGTATTTTCTAATATAGAATCTTTGCTGTCGTTATTGTCAGTTTCTGAAGAATTATCGTCAGTGTCAAAAAGGTTAGAATTAACAAAACCCGAGTCAAATTCTCTATGTATTTCTTCGGAATCAGGATTTTCTTTAGAATATCTAGGTGTACTTGTGTGTGGTTTTTCTTTATAATAAGGAATTCCTGAATTTAATAACAATTCTGGATTATTTTTTATTTGAGAGCGAGTTAAATGTGAGGAATCGGTTATATTTTTATTCGAAGAAGACATTAAAAGATTGCATAATATCCAAATTTAAAAATTTTACGCAATAATTGTAAAATTGTCAATCTTGTTTCTTGAATATAAAATATACTTTTCTTTTATTGTTAATCTTTTAAGCTTCAGGACGATAAACTTCCCCTAAATTTAACAACAATAACAAATCACAATTTAAAGAATGAAACAAAATTTGGTTTAGCACAATTTAAATACTAAAATGATTCATATACGAGACAAAAAATTCCATAAGTCAAGAGGACTCGAACCTCTATTCATCAATATAAATACTGGATTTATTTTAAGAATGCACCTTGCAACTTTAAAAATTATAAGTTAAGAGGACTCGAACCCCTATTCATTAAAACCAATATAAAATATATTTTATGAATGCACCTTGCGACTTAAATCTCGTATAATGTTATCAATCAATATAAAATGTACTAATTTGAATGAAAATTTGAAATGTCATTAAATTTTTTTATATTGTAAACTGGTATTATTTGTTATTATTACTCAAAAAAAAAATTTCACCTTTTTTTAACAATTGGTATACTCATTGATTTATAAAATTTTTTTGTAAATTAAAAAGTTATATACATTAAAATTTTCGAATTTTATTAAAATTTTGACAAAATTATGGCTGATCGACTTTATAATTTTCCCGGGCCGATGCACCAAAATTTATAAGGACTTCTGTTACGTCAAAACAAGAAACCTTTATAAATATACCTAACGTTCCTCGTTTTAAATTAGTTTCATAAATGAATCTAATTTGGGATGAGGATAAGTCAATGAGCCTACTAAATGTTGTGAGAGAATAATTTATTTGAAAACCAACAAGAAAGAAAAGAATTGACAAAAATACAATGAGTACAAAATTATGAATCTTACTTAAAGAATAATGATTACTTGTGATGTGATGATTATCTTGTAATCCAATCTTGAGTGGTGATGAGTTCTAGACGAAAAGGGACCGCTTAATTGTAGTCCTTAATGGTGGAGTATTTGTGGTGGTGTTTACACTAATGAGATAGTGTATTGTATTCCGAAAAATATCTGCTAGTCCCAGACAGTTGTCGCCTTCTAAGCAAATTTCGATATTTCGAAATTTGGAATGTGATACTTCAATATTAGAGTTTGTAGATACTCGAAAGAATTTCCAAATTTATATTTTTCGAAATTGATATAAGTTATATTTCGAAAATCGATGAATAGAGTGTTGATTTGAAACTGAATTCAAATTAATATTTGGAGAATAATTCACTTGTAATGAAAAATGTTTAAATTAATACTTGAAGTTCACTTTTTAATAATGTTCAAAGATTTACTGGGAATTCACTTTTGAATAATGTTCAAAGGTATACTGGAAGACTATTCACTTGTTGCCGATTAGATGAATACTGCTGATTTCCAAAAATTACTCTCTCTCTCTTGTACTGAACGATGTGTTCAGGTTGATTTCTAAAATGGTTACTCTCTATCTAACCAGAAATTGTCTCCCTTTTTATATAAACCGTTCCTCATAAGTGTAATGCTTTGAAATCAGGCACGTGTTGATATTGGTTTAAGTGGGAGTAACGGGCGACTCCCCCGTCCCTCGTAGATTTGGGAATTGTGTAGAAAACTGCTCTCGGCGACTGATGATTTTCCTCCCGCTTACTGTGCGGTTGCTTTCTAGGAAACATGCACGTGTCAATATTTGTGGCGGTAACGGGCGACTCCCTCGTCCCTCGTAGATTTGGGAATTGTGTAGAAAAACTGCTAGGCGAGGGGGGAACAGGTGATTTTCCTCTTGTTTGAATTCTTGTTTGTCGCTTGTTTACATAATTTTCTCTCTCTAATATTATCTTCACTCGCTTGTCAAAATTTGTTAGAAAGCCCATGTTTTTGATGCGGTATCATTATTCTTTTTACATGAACTAAAATATTACTCTTTTCTTGTATATTTGTTACAATTTGTATTTTGTTTTAAAATATATAATAACTATTGTCATATGTTAAAAATATGCAGAATACAATAATATAACATACATGAAATACAATAATAATATAATATAAGTAGAATACAATAAGAAAATACATACATAAATATTATATTGAAATTAGGTAAATTAACCAGAAGTTACGGACGTAATAGGTGTGTATTAAGTGTATGTGTGTGAGTATACATGTGTATGTATTAATAAATATTTTTAATATTAAAAATTTTAAGATCGCCAAAAAAACAAAACAAATTTAATAAGTTAGCGGCTTTACCCCGACTTCATGTGAGCGACTTTACCCCGAATGTGTTTCTCACATTTTAGAATAAATTTAAATAAATATTTTTAAAATCAAATAAAACTACATATATGTTTCGAAAAAGGACATCCAATAGCATCAAAAAAAATTTGTGGAATAAATTAAGTCTCAAAAATAATAATAAAAAAACCTAAAAATCCGAAGATTATTTTTGCACTTCTAAAAACAATTGACCGCCTCTGATTCCAAGACGAATTCATGAAACTAAACGAAAGTTCGTTAACATTAGTTGTATGTTAAGTACTATTCACAGTACAAATATCTCCATCAAAAATTCAACGTTTATAGCGTCAAATCGCTAGTGAGCGGGTTTACCCTGTGCGCGGGTTTACCGCAGTCTCTTCTAACATGTGTCAGTATACATGTGTATGTATTGAGTGTATATGTTGGAGTATACATGTGTATGTTGGCTTAACTGTGGTTGACGGTCGGACCGACCACCAAGAAAACGGTATTTTAACTTTGGCGCCCAAAGTTCACCCGACCGTTGGCCCAACTGTGACTGACAGTTGGGCCGACGATCAAATATTCGCGTTTGTCACTGTGGCATTTACAGTTAACCCAACTTTGGGAGAAACTTTTAACCAACGTCGGGCCATATTTGGGCGCCGAAACTTCGTCTCCCACAGTTGGCCCGACGTACCATCTGTGGCGGCCGACCGAAATTCGTACCTGGGATTAGGTAAAACGGCGTTCGGTAAAGTGGATTCGGTAAAATATACGGTAATCAAAGCGACAATTTTCATAAGTGACAATTCAAAAAAGTGTCTATATGTCTATTCGTAAAAATGTCAATTAAGTGAAATGTAATTTTGTTACAAAGATAGTTAGATTGAATGTTAGTTCGGTCAAAATCATTTGGGGAATAATCTTGCGTTTCTTGTGAGGCCGTTATTTATTCTCTTTTTGACCTATAGGTAAAAAAATAGGTCAATTTTGACATAAGTTTTGACGGCCCTTACTGTAGGGAGCCCTTAGAAATCCTGACTCTGCGGCGGCGAAATGTTTTTATATAATAACTAACGATTTCCCCCTAATTCTTATATTTATTTTAATTTTCAAATCATGTTCTATTAATATGAATGCATGGTAATAAGTTAGAGTAAATTATATCAGGCGATACTAAAAGAAAGCATTTAAAAAGAATTTTACTTTACGGACATGATTATGATCTTATGGTGCACTTATAGATACTTCTTTATACCTAAAGGTAAAAAAATTGGTTAAATTTAGCATATATTTTGCAGTATCATCAAAGGCATTAATACGACCCTTTTTACTTGCAGCTTTAACAATAAATCAAATCTGACATAAATTTTGACATAAATTAAGGGCTATTATATGAACGTTTATGACATATGGGTAAAAGAAGAATGTAAAATTACATGTAGATTTCGACGTAATGTAATAGACGTTTGTGGGCCTCTTTTTACCCGTAGGTCAAAACTGCCCTAAAATTGTCCTAAATTTTGAGGGTAGCAGAAATTATTTAACAATTTTTGATATTTAGGTCAAACTTCCCTAAAATTGACCTAAATTTAGAGGATAGCGGAAATTTTTTGTCAATTTTTGACGTCTAGGTCAAAACTGCCCTCAAAATTTACCTAAATTTTGAGGGTAGCGGAAATTGTTTGTCAAATTTTGACGTTCAGGTCAATACTGCCCTCAAAATTGACCTAAATTTTGAGGGTAGCGGGAATTGTCTGTCAAATTTTGACGTTTAGGTCAAACTGTCCTCAAAATTGACTTAAATTTTGAGGGTAGCGAAAATGGTTAAATATCTTTGAGTAACTAAAACTCGAGCCCGGCTCGAGCTCGACCATGCTATTCGAGCTTTTTGCACACCTCTAATAAATATATATTTGACTCGATCTTATCCTTATAACTCCCCGAAATAAGTATAGGCACAAAAAAATTTAGTTTAATAACTTCACTGGGAGGGCGTTCCAAATGGCGTTCCACGCGCCGAGGCCCAAACTTATATCTACTACAAATAAATATTTCTATAGTTTAGACAACAGGGAACAAGATTATCACAATAAAATTTTAGTTTTCGGGTTTTTCAATATTTTTTTGAACGTTGAAATTGTCCATTTTATATACTTTTCAAAAATTAGCGTTTCACTTTTTTATTTTTTATGCAATATAACTCACATTTTTATAAAAAAAAATATTTATATGCTTTATTATAATACTGGGTAACAAAAAAATGGCCATGTTGTGTTTATTTCAAAATTTTTGTGTTTATTTAAAGTTTGGGTGTCAGTGAACAAGAAAATAGCAAAAAAAATTTTAATTTATTCAAACCCCTAAAATAGGGGGTTGATTTATTAAAAAACGGTATTTTTGCACTTTTTGAAGTCCTGTAAAAAGAAAATGGGACGACATGAAGAGCTCTAATATGTCTTGAAAGAAAACTCAAACCTTTATCTTTAAGAACAAAAACTGAAAAGTAATGTAAAAATTGCCGGGGACGTGTATATACCGAATAACCCCCTAATGATTTATACGCCCTGGTGAAAATGACTAGGAATCTAAGAATTAGTGCATATCAATTTAAAGCCAATCCGATGAGGAAAAATTGATATGCACCAATGCCTAGATTCCCAGTCCTTTTTGCCTGGGCGTATGAATCATTAGGGAGGGGGGTACTCGGTAAATACACGTTCCCTGCAATTTTTACATTACTTTTAAGTTTTGGTTCCTTAACCCCTTGACTGTCGCGAACGCATATATGCGCGGATTTAAAACTGGCCAAAAGTGCTCTTGACGCATATATGCGCAACTTAAAAATGGTGGTTTAAAACTTCTTAAAAATCGCTGCAACCTGTTACTCGGGGGTTTTTGGGGTCGCTGAACACGAATCCGGCGTTAGTTTTTCAAAATTCAAATAATCATAATCATAATCATAATCATGATCATAATCATAATCATGGAGCAAAATTGTATGGATTTGCTTGGAACTTACTGCTCATCAGTTTTTAACCTTTCTGATTAAAAATCTCAATTTACATTATCAAAATTGAAAATTAAGCTGATACCCAATAAATTGAGTATCAATTTTAATTAAAGTTTAAATTATATTATTTCTAGCCAATCCGCCTATTTTTAGTAATTTTGAACCGCCATTTTGAATTTTGAAAAACGGACCGCGGATTTGTAATCAGCGACCCCGAAAACCCCCGAGTAACCATTTCAAGCGAATCCGATTAGTTTTGAAAAATTGTCCGCCATATTTAATCCGCCATTTTGAATTTTGAAAAACTAACGCCAGATTCGTGTTTAGCGACCCCGAAAACCCCCGAGTAACCATTTTCAAGCGAATCCGATCAGTTTAAAAAAATTGTCCGCCATATTGGATCCGCTATTTTGAATTTTAAAAAACCGACCTTGGATTCGTAATCAGCGATCCCTAAAACCTTAGGATACCAAGTTTCATAAAAATAAAAAAATTTACAACACACTTTTGGCCAAAACAGTGGAAATCTCGTCGACAGCCAAGGGTTATGTTTCAAAAGCTTTCAATATAGGTAATTTGTTTTGCTTCCTCGTGAGGAAGCTTTGTAGTCGTTTAATTTACAAAATTTTTAAAAATCCTTTTGACAAATTTTCTTCTATATGGAACTATGTTATATAAGACCCTGAACAATTGTCCGGATGTATGTGTGTGTGTGTGGATCCCGATTTTTGTGAACACGATAACTCGAAGAGGTTTTAACGAATTTGGCTAAAATTTACCAGGTATATTTATCATAAAAATATCTCGAACTGGATTGATAGACTTTAAAAAATTCTCAGAAAATTTTTTTTCTTAAGTTGGTTATTGAAGTTAATATATAATAAAATCTTATTCTTTGCATCAAGACGAATCGATTGGTATATGTAAAAAGAATAAATTGTATGAGAGTTTATAGAGGTAATGAGAATTGAAGCAAAAAAATTACCTTTTTCTATCAAAAATTTAGTTCTTTCATCAAAATTATATTCCAGTACAATAAGATTTTACTCATTTTTTTCAATAATCTTATCCGTTGCATTAAAACGGATCGATTGGTATATATAAAGTATATATTTTATTTGAATTTATAGAATTAAACATAATTAAAACCAAAAATTCGCACTTTTATTAGAAATTTATTTCCTTCTTAAAAATTATGTTGCTTTATAATAAAATGTTAATCTAGACTTAAAAGCAAACTAAAAATCTTCATTTCATAAAGACGAATCGATTGATGTATAAAAAAAATATATTTTATTAGCATTAATAGAATTAAATAAAATGAAAAAAATTAACTTTAAAGCAAATTTTTTGCTTATCGTAAAGAGGAAGCAAAATGTTCATGTAATGAACATCTTAATTCACAGCTTGTTTTATTTAATATTTATAATCATGATTAACAAATAATTATAAAGTCGTTTCCACAATTTTCATTTTCATGTTTTCTGTGACAATTTCTCAATCGAAGAACTAGGACACAACTTTCATTTTTTTGGCATGGAGCTATCCAAATTAACATTAAAAGTACAATTATTATTTAGACAATTTTTAAATAAATTCTTATTCTTATTTTTGTTTAAATTATAATTTTATTTTTAATATAAATCGACATATCAAAAAAGTTTGGTAAATTTACATGATTAGAAAAAACTGCATCTTTTAAGTATACTGTTCTGTAAATAGTTAGTAATTAACAATAATAATTTGTTTAAATCTTGCTTAAACAATAATAATTATGTTTTAAATTTAAATCGGTATTTATGTTAGGTCCGGTAAATAGCAAAATTAGAAAAAATACACCTCTCTAGGTACAATATGTAAAAAGTTAGTTATTAACAACAATAATAATAATTTGTTTAAACAAATATAAATTTAGAAAATGCACAGTATTCCTCCAAATTTATATCCTGAAATTATCAAAAAAAATAGAATTCGGTTAAAATTTACGACTTATAGTTGATTTTCAACATTATTTTGTATGTTGAGTATAGCAGAAAAATGGGCTTTTTATGGTTGCACGCAAGGACAAAAAATTCAATATCTCCTAAAGTTTTAGACCCTCCATCAGTTCTTTTTTGGAAAATAGTCATGAAATAAGTGGAAATCGAATCATTATTATTAAAAGAAAATAAAAATGGCACTTTTCAAATATTGTTTATTTAAAAATTATTTTTTTAATAATTTGTTTAAAAAAAAAAATTTTTTTTTCTAAAAAATGTTCTTAAATTGTCTGTAAACAATAAGCATTCCTTAAAAATTTCATTCATTTTCCTTAGATATATACCATTTTCAAAATTTCAAAAAAAAATTTAAAAACCTCGTAAATCCAAAATTTTGCAAAATTTTTTTAAATCGAATTTAGGCTTTTTACTGGCATGTATTCCACTTTAAAATTCTAAAGTTTCAACAAAATCGAATTACTAGGGTACAACTTTGATTTTCTTGAGCTTTCTTTTAAGACATATTAGAGCTTTTTATGTCTTCCCATTTTCTTTTTACAGGACTTCAAAAAGTGCAAAAATACCGTTTATTAATAAATCAACCCCCTATTTTAGGGGTTTGAATAAATTACAATTTTTTTGCTATTTCTTGTTCACTGACACCCAAACTTTAAATAAACACAAAAATTTTGAAATAAACACAACATGGCCATTTTTTTGTTACCCAGTGTAATCTCTCTTATTATATTAAGTTATAGAACGACCGACCGACCGAATCATACCAAGTATATATATCTAACAATATATTCCCAAATAACATGAAATATTCCATTCACATTCCGGGAATATTATATTGGATCATTTGGAATATTTCTTTAGAATATTCCAACCGCATTCCAGAAATATTTAAATGTGAATAATCCTCTGGAATATTCTAGGAGTATTCTTATAGAACATTCCAGATAAATTTATATGGAATATTTCAGGAACATTCCTAAAGAATATTCCAATGGAGGAAACCGAAAATACATCTTTGGAAAATACGAGGAATATTTTTCTGGATATGAATAACATTTATCTTAAATATAACCCTAATATTTTTCTAAATTTATAGATTCTCCCTTTTGTAAGTTAAATATAAATTAATAATCATTTTCAGTATAAAATAATTTTAAATATATACATTTTTATGTATATTTAAAAGTTTTAAGTCAAATATTTTATTAATATCTATTAGGCCACTAATCGAAGTTTTCATGTTTGTTAAAAATTAACTAAAAATTAACAATAATCATTTAAATATTACTAACATTTCTCTATGATGCCTTTTTTTAGCTGCGGCAAACCATGTTGAAGCAAAAGTAGAAATTTGTACGTCTGCTGCTTGTAATTTATTTGCTCGAACTGCAGCTAAAAATTCAAGATTTACTAATTACTTACTAAACTATTATATTTTGTTTAATATCGGAATATTAATTACATTTGTTTACCAAATAGTAAGTCTTCAAAATTCGTCCCTTTCAAAGCTATTTTTGGCTTCTTATGGCCTAGCCAACTGTAATTCAAGGCAACTTAATTTTTTATTAATTTTACGCAAATGTTAGTTACTATATTCGACAAATTCCTTCCTCCGATTCTACCACACGCATTAGTCTGTATTAAATAATAATAATAACAATAATAAAATAATAATAATATGTCTACTTAAAGAAATAAATGAATTAAAATTTTTTTTGTCTATTTTATTTTTTTTAATTAACTCATTCAATTCAAATTTTGTTACAGAATTTGAAATTACCTAAATTTTCATCACGCACAGACATACTTGCCAATGATCTTTCCATATTTGGCTTTTTCTTGGTCGTATTACTTTCAACAGTTTTTTCTGAAGAACGTTTTTTTAATATAAAATAATTATTTTATCACTTAGTCGTCCTTAATAATGATAAAATATAAAAATAAAAAAATAAAATATTTATAATATATTTTATAAAATATTTTAACTTCAATCGACAAAGATATTGGTGTATTCAACGTCAGTTTAACACAAAAATTTTTACTGGGTTTTAGGATTCGGTTGAGATTGGGTACACTATATCCTCTCAATTTTTTGGTACTTCTTTTGAAAATTCTATATCTTTGGTTCTTTTTAACGGATTTTAGTTTCTGACCTTTTAATTTGTTCGTATTAACCCCTTGGCTGTCGACGAGATTTCCACTGTTTTGGCCCAAAGTGTGTTGTAAATTTTTATTTTTTTATTTTTATGAAACTTGGTATCATAAGGTTTTAGGGATCGCTGATTACGAATACAAGGTCGGTTTTTTAAAATTCAAAACGGCGTTCCAATATGGCAAACAATTTTTTTAAACTGATCGGATTCGCTTAAAAATGGTTACTCGGGGGTTTTCGGGGTCGCTGAACACAAATCTGGCGTTATTTTTTCAAAATTCAAAATGGCGGATTAAATATGGCTGACAATTTTTTAAAACTAATCGGATTCGCTTGAAAATGGTTACTCGGGGGTTTTCGAGGTCGCTGAACACGAATATGGCGTTAGTTTTTCAAAATTCAAAATGGCGGACAATTTTTCAAAACTAATCGGTTTCGCTTGAAATGGTTACTCGGGGGTTTTCGGGGTCGCTGATTACAAATCTGCGGTCCGTTTTTCAAAATTCAAAATGGCGGTTCAAAATTACTAAAAATAGGCGGATTAGCTAGAAATAATATAATTTAAATTTTAATTAAAATTGATACTCAATTTATTGGGTAGCAGCTTAATTTTCAATTTTGATAATGTAAATTGAAATGTTTAATCAGAAAGGCTAAAAACTGATGAGCAGTGAGATCCAAGCAAATCCATACAATTTTGATCCATAATTCTATCACATTGAAGTCACCATTTTTAATTTTGAAAAACGGACCTCGGATTTGTAATCAGTAACCCCGAAAACATCCCGAATAAAGGTTTTCAGGTAAATTGAATGAATTTTTCAAAATAATGTTTGCCAAATATTATATCCGCTATTTTGAATTTTGAAAAACTAAAGCCAGATTCGTGTTCAACGACCCCCAAAACCCCCGCGTAACCATTTTCAAGCGAATCCGATCAGTTTTAAAAAATTGTCCGCCATATTGGATCCGACATTTTGAATTTTGAAAAATCGACCTCGAATTCGTAATCAGCAAACCCGAAAACCCCCCGAGTAGAGATTTTCCGTCAAATCGGATCAATTTTTGAGAATGATGTCGGCCATATTGGATCCGCCATTTTGAATTTTGAAAAACTAACGCCGGAATCGTGTTCAGCGACCCCAAAAACCCCCAAGGAACCAGTTTCAGCGATTTTTAAGAAGTTTTAAACCATCTTTTTTAAGTTGCGCATATATGCGTCAAGAGCACTTTTGGCCGGTTTTAAATCCGCGCATATATGCGTCCGCGACAGTCAAGGGGTTGAAGTATATTTTTATTAAAAAATTTAAAATTAAATAAATTATTTAAATTAATTGTTTAAACATTCAATTTAAATTTTTATAATGACATAGAAAAAATATGCTACCTTCAATTTTTTTCGTTTTTTTACCATATGTAGCCACAAATGTGCTGAACCTGTCCTGCAAGTTTTATTGTGGGACAGCCAGAAGTTTTTGAAAAAAAATAAAACATATATCTGCGCGTAACGCTGTAGCGTGCCTTTTCAATGCCGCTCGATAATAGATGGAATTTTAATAAAAATACGAGTTATTACTAACTCTTGAACAGAAATATAACACTGGCACACAAAAAAAAATTGATGCTCTGAGCTTTTGATCAGACTATCACTACTTTATGTTTTTGGGGTTGCTGAACCCGAACCGAAAGTTCATTTAACTCCATCACGACAGGGTTTTGAGACCTGTCGACTCAAAAAAACTCAAAATTTGACACAAAAAAGAAAATTTTCATTTTCTACTATCACTAATTTTTGTTTTTAGGATTGCTAAACCCGAATCTGATGTTCATTTAACCCCATCACGTCAGGGTTTTGAGATAACCTTAAAAAACTCAAAATTTGTTTAAAAAAGTTCTTGATAAAAATTTTTTTTGTCATATTTTAAGTTTTTTAAAAGTCATCTGAAAACCTTGACGTGATGGGGTTACATAAACTTCAGATTCAGTTTCAGCAACCCCAAAAACATAGAGTAGTGATGGTGAGACTTAAAAATAAAAATTTTTGATGATTAAAAAATTTTTGTGTCAAATTTTGAGTTTTTTGAGATTATCTTAAAACCCTGACGTGATGGGGTTAAATGAACTTAAGATTCGGTTTCAGCGACCCCAAAAACATAAAGTAGTCATAGTCTGATCAAAACCTCAGAGCATCAATTTTTTTTGTGTGCCAGTGTAATCTTTTTAATACTCTAACGGAAAAATGGGGTGGTTAGGCACCCCAAATTTAAATTATTTGTACAAGGTTGCATTTTTTGTAATTATTTTAATTTTGCTTCCTCATATAGAGAAAATATCATGTAATACCAAAATTTTTCAGGTTCGATTTTTTGACATATCTTTATGTTGTTTGACCTCAGGAGTTCAAAAATGATATTTTTGAAAAATGTCATTTTTTATGTGTGTTTGTGTGTGTAAACATAATATTTTTATAAATATCTTCAAATTAATGAGCTTTTAGGCTAAAATTGTTTTAAATTATAGGTCTAACCTGCGGATATAAAATGATATTACTTTGAGATAGATTTATAAAGTTTAACTATTTATTGTTTTGATTTTTAATTTTTCAAAAAAACCTTTTTTGTCCATAACATTAAAAAAATGTTAGGACACCTATAAATGTTTTTGTCTAATTTTAGAGAGTTTTTTTAGACGCATCTTTTGAGCCTTTAATGAACATTTTTCGTTCATATTCACCGGAGATATTGAACTTTTAAAAATAAAAAATTTTGGAAAATAAGACTTTTTAAAAAATTTTGTTGAAAAATGTAGAAAGAACTTTAAAATTATAGTTACCATCTTGTAGAGCATTAGAAAACGCTTCGATTGATTTATTTTTTTAAGTAATTCCATTAGAAATAAAGATGTTATTGATATTTAAAAAACAGAAATTGTGAAGGAAATTTTTTTTATGTGGAAGTATTAAATAAAGAGAAAAAAATATTACAGAAATTGAGAATAATTGTTCAAAATTTATACTTTATTGATAATAACATCTCTATGAGGAATCAAAGTGTTCATGAAATGAACATAATGAGATTTACGAAAACAAGTGAAATGAACACCAAAATTATAACAAAATTGTATAACTTGGCAGCGGTTTTTAACATTCTGGCCAATTTCACTTGAAGAGGTAAGTATTAACTTACGCCTTACTTGAAAACAATATATTTCTACACGGAGAGAAATCTGCTGCTAATATTACTCGAAAGAGCATATTACTTAATTTGCTTATCGTTTCTCTTATATTTTTAGCATAAATTCATATACTTATTGTAAAAATACTTTCGATACAATAAGCATAAGAGACAGTAGCTAATTTTGCAAAAAATCTTTATTATAAATACAAAGAGAACGTGCTATTAAAGTATTAAGTTCTTTTTATAAGAATCGCTCGAACTCCGACTGATTTTCAGGCGGACTTTATACAACACAATCTTACCGGCGTATACGCTCATATAACTCACACACACACACACACACATATATATATATATTTATAATTCTTTGGACAGTTTTGTCGTCCTGTAAAACATTATATTTGTTAGGTTATGTTATTGTAAACGTCACCGCGTTGTACGCGTTCCGTTCCAGGTTCCTCCATCCAGAGAAATATATGTGTGTGAGTTATATGTGCGTATACGCAGGTAAGATTGTGTTGTATAAAGTCCGCCTGAAAATCAGTCGGAGTTCGAGCGATTCTTATAAGAAGAATCTAATACTTTTATAGCACGTTCTCTTTGTATTTATAATAAAGATTTCATGCAAAATTAGCTACTATCTCTTATGTGCTTATTGTATCGAACTCTCCATTACATTAAATAGATGATTTCGTATATAAATTATTATAACCTTAAGCTAAAATTCTATTCAGCAGTGACTAATAAAATTTGTAAAGATTCTGCAAGCAATAATAGCACCAGATTTTTCTCCGTGTAACAAATAAAGAAAAATAACAGTTAAGTTGTGATACCAAACTTTAATTTTATTTTGATGAAATCCACCTAAAAATTAAAATATTATTTACAAAACGTATAATATACAAAATTACAAAGTTTAATTTAAATAATTTTTTCAATTTTAAATTTTTAAATAATAATATACTTTAATACAAACAAATTAAAAGGTCAGAAACTAAAATCCGTTTAAAAGAACCAAAGATATAGAATTTTCAAAAAAATTACAATTTTGCGAACCCACGAGTCTTCTATTTCTTTTAGTTTAAACACGGCAGAATTCAATTTTGTCTTCTCTTCATCGACAGGCAAATAGCAATAGATTTCGTCGTCTGAATTTTGAGAAATCCATTTGGAGGCATTCAAACGAGGTTTTACTTCTTCATTCAATTACACAACACTATACACAGTAAAAAAACTTTTTAAGATAGCAGTTTGGACGATTGAGCAAGCCGTCCGGACCTAACATGAATACCGATGCAAATTTAAAACATAATTATTATTGTTTAAGCAAGATTTAAACAAATTCTTATTGTTAATTACTTACTATTTACAGAATAGTATACTTAAAAGATGCAGTTTTTTCTAATCATGCAAATTTACCAAACCTTTTTTGATATGTCGATTCACATTAAAAAAAATCTGCCCGCCCTCCGGGCGGACACATCCTCGTTCGCGCTTCGCGCGGAGGCTCGCTAGTTTGAGCGCGTCTCGGGGCGCGCGAATACCGGTCTTCACGCTTCACGCTCAGTAGTTTGCGATTATTGTACCATATGTGCGTTCTTGTTCATATTCCTCCTTGTATGTAAAAAAACTCCATTATCTACATGTTTTAAAAAAGATCAGCTAAAATATACTGACTCCTCGCCAATAAATAGTTCGCTGTGGATCAAACTCAATCAACTGAGACTACGTATCGGACATGCCACATCTTTTTTGAGCCCCTAAATAATTTATTGGTCTTAAAATTACTACGACTTTAAGGTTTACATTCTCATCAATATGTGTTGATTTGCAGATTATCATGACATTAATATTCTACTTTCATCGAAAGAAAAAAATTATATATATTAAATAAATCACCATATCCTATATCAAGAGAAACCTAAATAATAATAAATACACATTCCTGCATTTCTAGTATGAACCGTTCAAACGACATAAGCATTTCATAATATTAGTACAACAACAAAAAGAACAACTTAGGCAATAGCAATAATTTATTTCCTGCACTTTTTTGAAAAATTTTTAAATTGGTATAATTTATGTCTTATTAATTGTCTTGTCGTCGAACTAAATTATTTTGAACTGAATTAGATCATGTGCATTAACCGAATAAAGAAATCGGCCTCCAGTGATGTCCACTTTAATTTCAAACAAAAAACAATTAAATCGGTTATAAAATTTTAGGCTATACTCATTTCTCAACAGAAAATTATTCTCAAACAATCCAAATAAATATTATTCTATAGACAAATTATTTAACAAATGTCCAGATATTTGCAATGCAAATAACTTTGGTACAAATAAAAAGGACCCAATCTCTATAAAAAATTTAATAATTTAACAATACTGAAAAGTCAAATAAAAATTGGCTGCATAACAATTACAGGAATACATTTGAATCATGTTTAGAATTTAAAAAAAATTTTAATTAAAAAATCAAAATTTTCAGTTCAAGTTCAAAGTCAACGGTTTAGCCAAACCTATGGACCAGAAACCAAAAATAAACCTGAACCAAAAAAAATTTCTTGTTTTTTGTTGTACAATAAAGTGACTAAAGAAAAAAATGTTTGTTTTTGTGCCAAATTTTAGAAAAGAAATTAAAAATTTTTTTTTGAAAATTGTAAAAAAAACAAAAGTTTGAAAATTTAAAAATTTTGTATTTTTGTTGTTTTTTGACGAAATGGGCTGCCCAATGAACTCGAGCTTGATTTTTATGGAATAAAAATCCCCCAAATTGCCTTTAGAGGCATTTCCTTTAGAGAAAAAAAGAAAGGTAGCCGTTACTAAAGCCAGCGTTACTGGCGCCGTTACCCAGACGTTACCTATTGCGTTTTAATTAGAAAGTATATATATATGTATATATTTACTTTTGTCTATAATTTTGGGCGATGTCCAAGTTAGTCCCGTGAGGGGAAGCAGCTTATCCCCACCATGCGGCACACCAAGTCGAAACTGAGTCCCGAGTGACCCTCGCAGCGGGGGCGCTCGAACCCTCAACCCTCATTAAGGAAAACTCTTATGACTTTTTATATAAAAATATACATTTTTTAAATATTAACATTTTTAATTTTTTATTAACATATTCAAATTCCATATTTTCTCACGATTTCATACATATGTTATAATACAAAAAAATGTTAAAATTTAACAAATTCATTATTTTTATCAATTTGATGCTATGTTTTAATATAGAATGGGAGTCAAATTAACTTCCTAGTTGGTACTAGAAGGTACCCAACCCATAACCAACCCCCCCTACAACATTTAAAAAAAAATCTTTTTTATAGAATTTTTCCCTTCACATTTTTTCCAGGCTTAGGACTGGCAGTAACTTGTTAAATTTTAACATTTTTTTGTATTATAACATATGTATGAAATCGTCAGAAAATAAGGAATTTGAATATGTTAATAAAAAATTAAAAATGTTAATATTTAAAAAATTTAATATTTTTATATAAAAAGTCATTAAGAGTTTTCCTTAATGAGGGTCGAGGGTCCGATAGCCCCCGCTGCGAGGGTCGCTCGGGACTCAGTTTCGACTTGGTGTGCCGCATGGTGGGGATAAGCTGCTTCCCCTCACGGGACTATCTTGGACACTGCCCATAATTTTCCTTGCGATGAAGGAATATACCTGGGTCCCTCATTTACAAAGGCTATTGTTCAAGGGTTCGTATTGTTTGTGGTAATCCTTCGTAGGGTCTAATACTGGTATATAGATTAGGGTCATTTTAAAGTTTAATAAATGTAGAGACAAATGGGCGAAGATATAAACAATTTAATCATGTAAATGGGGCGTTCCATAGCTGGAAGAACTTTTGAATCTCAGATCTTGTTTATACTTGGTTAATTTGTTGTGTTTAGAGTGCTTTTAAAGTACACTCAAGGATTTTGCAAAATTTTAATTATTTTGCAAGATATTGTTAATCCCTTCATGAATAAAACAACTTAAAAAAATATTATTAAAATTCAATGCATTCTCTTCAATTTTTGTCTAAAACATTTTTTTCTAGGACCAATAGTTTTCAAGATAAAAATTTCTGAAAAAAGGTGACGCAAGCCGTATGGCCCGAATCGAGCAATAAAAAATTCAAAAATTAATTTCTCGAAAATATCAAAAAACACATCTTTACAAATTGGGGTACTTTTTAAGGACATTCCAAGATTTAATAAAAATATTTTTTTATAAAAATTGGTTATTCCCTTCATGAAAAAAACAACTTTAAAAAATAATTGTTTAAACAAATTAGTCGAAAAATTAAAAAAATATTTTTTAATAAAATATTAAAATTCTATACATTCTTTTCAATTTTTGTCTAAAACATTTTTTGCTAGGACCAATAGTTTACAAGATAAAAATTTCTGAAAAAGTGACCAAAAAGTTTAATTAACAATATCTTGCAAAATAATTAAAATTTTGCAAAATCCTTGAGTGTACTTTAAAAGCACCCTAACCACTACAAATTAACCAAGTATAAACAAGATCTGAGATTCAAAAGTTCTTCCAGCTATGGAACGCCCCAAATGTGTAAATATAGTCCTTTAAAGTAAGAGATTTTTTGTGAAAATTTAATATTTGAAATCTTGAGTTCAAGTCAATGCCAATTAAAGAGAAATTTTTTTTTAGAATTGTCAGTTAACCAAGATGTAGTAAAAATACTACTTTTTAATTCTAAACCAAAATCATTAACAAATATTTGATATTTTTTTCAAATTCTATAAAAATAATTTCTCTTGCTCTCTAAATTTCTCAAAGGATATAAATTGCAAATTGGTCGATTCGTTCATATATTTTATCAATTAACCACGTTTTGGTTAATTTTGGATATAAAAGCTGGAAATTGGTTATATTGGTTAAATTGCAAAATTGGAAATTGGTTATATTCGATAAAAAGCAAAATTGGAAATTGGTTATATTGGATTGGAACTATTCAGAGAAGGCACACACTTCCTTTTCTTTTCCGAGAGAAATAAATAAAATAAATGAAGGAAATATTGCATCAACAACACTTAAACAAAGTAGGGCAGAAATTCAAAAAAGTTATCGTGAGAGGCAAAAATTAAAACGTAAAATTGATAATGCAAATTAATTCAGAAAAGGCACACACTTCCTTTTCTTTTCCGAGAATAATAAATGAAATGAATGAAGGAAATATAGCATCAAAAACACTTAAAGAAAGTAGGGCTGAAATGCAAAAAAATTATCGTGAGAGGGAAAAATTAAAACTTACAATTGATAACGTAAATTATTTAGGTGGAAAGCACACTTCAACTAAGAAAAAACTTCAAGTCGAATCCAAAATTGAATATTTTAGAAATAAAGGTTATAATATTAATATGCTTCGTAGTGATACTGATTTTAGAAGTAAAAAACATAATATTTCTAGGTCTGCCTATTGTAAATACAAAATTGCTAGAGGAGATAAGAAATTTAATCAATTTTTATAAGGGGGAAGATTGTTTCAACAATGGGTAGTTGACAATTACGTAAAAATAGAGAAAGATAGATTGCAATTTTGTGCAAACAATCAAGCCCAATTGAAAAGTGAAACATAAAAAGGATTAATCGATTTTTTGCAAAATAATGAGTTAGAAAATGATGTACATGTTGGAAAAATGCTCATATTGCCTTCCACTTTTATAGGATCACCTCGTAATATGATGCAACAATATATATTATATATATATTATATATTATATATATACAATATATATTAAAAGAAAATTCTATAATATTAACAGTTGAAAGTGTTGATCGTTATATTTCTGCAGAAATTTCTGATAAAAATATTAATCCTTCCTTGCATAACATAATAATGCAAAATAACATTCACGGACCTTGTGGAGATTGGTGTTTAATTGATGGTAAATGTTCAAAAAATTTTCCAAAAAGTTACCAAGAAGAAACTACAATTGAAGAAAACTGTTATGTTCGTTGTCGTATAAGAAATAATAATAAAACGTATGAGCGACCAAATGGATTTGTTGTTGACAATTCTAATGTGGTTCCATATTGCCCTTCACTTTCGGAAATATTTAATTGTCATATAAATGTGGAAATAGTTTCAAGTATTAAATCTGTTAAATATTTATATAAATACATTTTCAAGGGTCAGGATGCTGCATCCATTATTATTACAAATGCAAATGGTGAGGTTACTGTTAATCACAATGAAATTAATCATTATGAAGAAAATAGGTATGTATGTCCTGTTGAAGTTGTTTGGGGAATTTTAAGTAAACCTTTAGGGAAAAAGAGCCATAGAATAAATCGTTTACCCATACATTTACCAAATGAACAGAATGTTATTATTCGCGAAAGGAAAGATAGTAACAATGTTTCATTTGATTTACAGAAAAATACAAAATTGCTCGATTTTTTTAAACTTAATGAGCGTGATAGTACTGCTCGTCAGTATTATTATACACAAATACCAGAACATTATACGTGGATAAAAAAAACTCTTGAATGGCAAAAAAGGAGTCGTAAAGAAAAAGTATTGGGAAGAATGTATTCAGTTAATCCACGCCAATTGGAATTATTTCACCTTAGATTATTGTTACTTACAGTAAAAGAAGTAACTTCTTTCCAAAGTTTAAGAACAGTTAATGGAGTTATTCATGAATCTTTTACATCTGCCTGTTTGGCATTAAGACTTATAGAAGATGATAGTGAGTGGATTAGGACAATGGAAGAAGCTACTTTATGGATGATGCCTCATTCACTTCGACAATTATTTGTAAGAATTCCAATTAATTGTCATCCTGTACATCCGGAAAAACTTTAGGAGAAATTTAAAGGTCAAATGTCAGAAGATTTTTCAAAAATTGACAATATTAAAGCTGAAAAAATAGCTTATAAAAATATAAAATCAATGTTATTGAATGAAGGATATTGTTTAACTGATTTTCAGGGTTTATTAGATATAGATGAAAATTTTCCTGCGCAGCTTGATGATATAAATATTTTTGAACATATAAAAATAGGAGAGCAGAATTATACTAAATTAAATGTTAAACAAAAAAATATAGTTGATTATATACTTGAAGTAATAAAAGATTCTTCTTCTAATAGTTCTAAATGCTTATACATATATTAATGGTTGTGGAGGATCTGGAAAAACTTTTTTATATACTACCTTATGGCATTTATAAAAAATTAAAGGAATAAATGTTTGCAACATGGCATTTACAGGCATAGCTGCCACACTGCTTCCTAATGGGAAAACTGTACATAAAGTCTTAGGCTTACCTGTTCCATTGTACAATGATTCATCTTCAAATATTAAAGTTCAGTTAAAAGAAGAAAATTTTTAAAAAATATTGATGTTTTTATTTAAGATAAAGCACCAATGGCTCCAAAATATGCCTTAGAAATTATGGATAGGTTATTAAGAGATATAATGAAATCAAATGAAGTTTTTGGTGGAAAAATTGTAATTCTAGGAGGAGATTTTCGACCAATTTTACCGATAAAAGAACGAGGTACTAGATCAGAAATAATAAATTTATCAATAAAAAATAGTCATTTATGGCAACATTTCACAAAATACACATTAACAGAAAATTAGAGAGCTTTACCAGAGGAAACAGAATTTGTAGAATTTCTACTTAAAGTTGGTACTGGCGAATTAAATGATATAGATGATAACATCGAATTACCAGAACATATTATTCAACAAGAAAATATAGATATTGCTGAAGAAATGTATAGTAATTTGATACAACAGAAAAAATTTAAAGATTTGTAAATGTGTGCAATTTTAGCACCAAGAAATGTTGACGTTGATTATATTAATAAGAGGGTGGTAAATCTCTTAGACAGTAACGGTGAAAAAATATATAAAAGTATTGACTCTACTGAAAGTTGTGATAATGAAAAATTTTCTGAAGTTATATTACCAGAATATTTAAATACTCTCTCTCTCTACCTTCTTTACCACCACATGAATTATATTTAAGAATTAATTCTGTTGTAATGCTTATTAGAAATCTTAGTATTAATGAAGGATTATGTAACGGAACAAGGTTAATTGTTTTAGATTTATCACATAATGTTATTAAATGTAAAATATTAACCGGAGATAAGAGTGGAAATATTGTTTTTTTACATCGAGTAACTTTATATTGTGAAAATTTATATCCATTTACTTTTAAAAGACGCCCATTTCTTATAAAATTGGCTTTCGCAATGAACATTAATAAATCTCAAGGTCAAACATTTAATAAAATATTCATTGATTCAAGACGAGATGTTTTTAATTATGGTCAGATGTATGTTGCATTATCAAGAGTAAAATCATTTGATTTCTTAAAAATATTTTTAGGAGGAAATAGAAGTAATATATATATATATATATATATATATATATATAAAATTATGTTTATAGGGAATTTTTGGACTCTTTTTAATTTAGTTTATTTTGTTATGTTGAATTCCTTTGGGATTTCAAATGTGAAACATTACATTGAAGGGAAAGATC
This sequence comes from Leptopilina myrica (nomen nudum), assembly GCA_032872475.1. NCBI lineage: Eukaryota > Metazoa > Arthropoda > Insecta > Hymenoptera > Figitidae > Leptopilina > Leptopilina myrica (nomen nudum). Next base: position 26,046,958 of record CM065459.1, on the reverse strand, counting down.
AGTGTAAATTTTAAAAAATACAAATATTTCGCTCTGCTAACAACACAAAAACATATAACTTGATTATACTGAAAGAGACTAGATTCTTAATAATAATAATTATGATTAATAATTGAGGAGACATAAGCAATAAAGAACGAAGTGCAAGGATTGATGCTTCTTTAGAATGAGGTAACGTAAATCCTATGTAAGTATTAATTTTTTTTGAATTTTCTCTTCAATAGGTCCTTTTATCACATTATATTAAGTTCTAAAATATGAATGAGAAGATAAGGTTTGTAAAAATATGTATAAATTCAATTTTTATTCGTATTTATATCAAAAACGAAATGTTTTTAAATTTATTGTAGGAAATTTTTAATCTTTTAAGTTTTTTCAAAAGTATATTGATTTTAAATTATCAATTTCACTTGAAATGACATAATCGTGATCTTCACAATTTACGTAATTAATTCTTAAAAAATTTAATATTTTAGGATTTTATCATTTTTTTGTATAACAGTTTATAAGAGACATTCTTAAAAATATTTTATTTTATTTTAATATTTTATTTTTTCTAATAAATTTTTTAAAATAATTCTAAATTTACATTTTCATCTTATACAGGGCAGCTCTATATATTTTTAAGGTTATTGATTTTGAATTCGATTTTAGTTTTCCAAAATTAAATATGAGAGACACATAAAATAAAAATGTTAAATATTTATGAAATTAACGCCATATATTATCACTCACAGAAATAATCTATTAGCTTTAAAACTAATTTTCTTTTAAATCATGTCTTTTAACCATTAGGAGTAATAATTTTATTGTAAAAGGAATCTTTTTAATACAAAAAGGTTAGAAGTTTATTGAAAAGAAGAAAATCGTTTAAATACTAGCTGATTTATTTTGATTTTTACATTTTAGTCTGCAAAATATTTTTAAACCATCTATTACTTTTTACATCTCTATTCTCATCATTTTCTATGTGTGATGAAAAATTTTTAAAAACTAAAAAATCAAATTTATTAATGCAATTTAATCTTTTTTTGTATTTTAGTTTTTCTAAAGATATATTTTGACTATTAAAAAAGACTCGTAAGGAAGCAACCCTGATATTTCTATAGAGACGATTTTCTAAATAAATACAATGTTGTTTTAAATATTTTGGGTTATAAACCAAGTTACTAATCTCAATGTTCAAAAGTTGTTTCATATACCTCAATTTAGCAGCATTTAATTTTACTAGAATTCTATAATTTTGAATATTTAATAAATTGAACTCAGCAATTCTTTCAATATGAACAGGAAACATTGAAGATCTTCGACAGCGGATTAGAAAGGTTAGTTGTTCTTCGCTTTGCAATAATTTTCTTCGTGATGAAATCCAACTGCTTGCATCATGACGTGTTCTTTCGCCAAATTTATCCTTGATGTAAGATAAATAACCCATTTTCTCCTTCTAATCTCTTTCCCAAGGAACTGGACCATTAATTAATATCAATTAGAGAAATTATCAAATAATTCTCAAAATAATTTTTTTGATCGTGAAATTTTCAATAGTTTAAACATCAAATTTTCTTTGGTCAAACGATCATTTTATTAATAAATGAGAGTCATACAACTCTACTTATGTAGACAAAGTGTCCATATTTAATTGATATTAATTAATATTAATAAATATTAATTAATATTTAATCCATATTTAAAATATTATAAATGTCATTAGTAATATATATATGGGGCAAAATTTCTCAATTGTCCTAACTTAAAATTGAAAGTCTTTAAATCGGGCTGATTTTTGCACAATCTTTAGTACTATAGGAGAGTACTTTATCCACAAAATATTAAAATATTTTATTAAAAATTGCAGAGGGGGGAGGGGGTTAAAGTTTTTGGTAACGTGTGAACAGTGGATTTTTTTAGCTAATGTAGCTCAAATACAGTTGAGTGGACAAAATTTTGCCCTATATGTTTTCGAAAGGTTTTTTCCTCCTCTTTCGAATGGTGTAAAATTTTTTTTTTAATTAACAATTTAAGTTAATTTTTTCAAAATTAAAAATATTTTTGACTTTTTTTTGAAAATCGACATTTTTTTTCTCTTTCTTTTGCCTTAAAATAAAGCTTATTATATGTACTTTCTATACCCCTTTAGTAAAACATGCCGTTTTTTTGTTTTCGAATTATTAATTAATTAATTAATAAAGATCAGTAAAAAATTACTAAAAAATTAAATACTTTTCAAGCAAATAAACTTTTCTCAATTATGAGCTGATCATTGTAAAGCTGATTAAATTCCGCATCTAACGAGTATAAATACATCTATTTTTATAAATAATTGTTAAATAAATAATCAAAAATTTATTTATTAATTTTTTGAAAAAAATTACATTTCTTTCTTCTTTTTTGCTTTAAAATAAAGCTCAATATGTGTACATTCAATACGGGTTGAGAAAAAAATGCCGCTTGATTGGTTTTTAAATAATTAATTATTTAATTTATTAATTAACTAATTAATAGTAGTAAGAAATTACTAAAAAATGAAATACATTTCAAGCAAATAAACTTTTTTAAATTACGAGTTTATTATCGGACAGCTTACCAAATTCCGCTTCCAACAATCATAAACTCAACTGTTTTTTATAAGTAATTATTAAGTAAATAAATAATTGTTTATTTATTTATTTATCAATTATTTATAAAAAAAATAGATGTATTTACACTCGTTGGATGCGGAATTTAATCAGCTTTACGATGATAAGCTCATAATTGAAAAAAGTTTATTTGCTTGAAAAGTATTTCATTTTTTAGTAATTTCTTACTTCTATTAATTAGTTAATTAATAAATTAAATAATTAATTATTTGAAAACCAATCAAGCGGCATTTTTTTCTTAACCCATTTAGTCGCAAATGTCCGTATTTCTTTGTACAAGTTTGAGCTTTCCGTTCTACGAGTTACGAATTTCGAAAAAATCGGGACATAGGTTTTTTTTAGATTTAAGTGTCCTCTTTTAGAATCTGAAAGAAAATTTCAATTTTAATTTAGTCATAAAAAGTTGTAATTGTTTAAACAAAAAAAATCCGGGACAAGAAAATATCGCGTCCAAAATGTTGGGACTATCAAATAGGCAAAATGCCGATTTTTTTTCTTCTAATTTCAAAATGGCGCCTCCAAAATGGCCACCAAAGTATTGAAATTTGTAAAAATAATGTTAAAAAATATTTAAATTATTTTTTTAACTTTTATGCTTTATTTTAATTAAAAAATGTTGTTTTAACAAAAAATATTGTTATCTGATATTATTTAACAATAATTTAAACATTTTTTATAAACAATTTAAAATCTGTGGGCCAAAATGGTAAAAAAATTTTATTTTTATCAATTCTTATTTCTTTTTTCAGTAAAAATGAATATTAAAAGTTAATAACCTAATTTAAACTTTTTTTCAAGGTTTAAAAATATCATAAACAATTTTTATAAACATATTGCAAAACATGAAATAGAATCCTATTAAAAAATTATTTTTTGATTATATTACGTTCTCTTGCAATCAAAGTGTTGCTAATAGCTCAAACTTTCATTTAACGTTATTTAACAATATTTAATAATGTTATAAACAATTTTCATAGAAAAAGCAGTTCAGGGATGGAAGAATAAATGTTTTTTCACTTTTTGCTTGGTTTTTTATCAGAATAGATATTTGAAATCAAAATCTTCGTCTGAAATTATTTACTATTTTTTACATTTTTATAAACAATTTTAATAAAAAAAGGATTTTCTAAAATTATTTTAAAAATTTTGTAAATAATAAAAAATAACCTTTAGCAACATTTTGATTACAAGAGAACGTAATATAATCAAAAAATAATTTTTTTGTAGGATTCTATTTCATGTTTTGCAAATTGTTTATAACATTCTTAAACATTGAAAAAAGTTTAAATTAAGTTATTAACTTATAATATTCATTTTTACTGCAAAAAGAAATGAGAATTGATAAAAATAAAATTTGTTTACCATTTTGGCCCACAGATTTTAAATTGTTTATAAAAAATGTTTAAATTATTGTTAAATAATATCAGATAACAATATTTTTTGTTAAAACAACATTTTTTAATTAAAATAAAGAATAGAAGTTAAAAAAATAATTTTAATATTTTTTAACATTATTTTTACAAATTTCAATACTTTGGTGGCCATTTTGGAGGCGCCATTTTGAAATTAGAAAAAAAATTCGGCATTTTGCCTATTTGATAGTCCCAACATTTTGGACGCGATATTTTCTTGTCCCGGATTTTTCCCAACCGAATTCGAGTAAATAATCTAATTTTAATGACAAAAAACACTTTTAAAAAACTGCTTATTTTTGTTTAAACAATTACAACTTTTTATGACTAAATTGAAATTGAAATTGTCTTTCATATTCTAAAAGAAAACACTTAAATCTAAAAAAAACCTATGTCCCGATTTTTTCAAAATTCGTAACTCGTAGAACGGAAAGCTCAAACTTGTACAAATAAATACGGACATTTGCGACTAAATGGGTTAAGCTTTCCGATAATAAACTCGTAATTAAAAAAAGTTTATTTCCTTGAAAAATATTTAATTTTTTAGTAATTTTTTACTACTATTATAATGAGTTAACTAATTAATTTAATAATTAATTACTTGAAAACCAATCAAGCGTCATTTTTTCCTAAACCGGTATTGAATTTAGACATTTATTGAGCTTTATTTAAAAGCAAAAAAAAGAAAGAAATGTAATTTTTTTCAAAAAATTAATAAATAAATTTTTGATTATTTATTTAACAATTATTTATAAAAATAGATGTATTTATACTCGTTAGATGCGGAATTTAATCAGCTTTACAATGATCAGCTCATAATTGAGAAAAGTTTATTTGCTTGAAAAGTATTTAATTTTTTAGTAATTTTTTACTGATTTTTATTAATTAATTAATTAATAATTCGAAAACAAAAAAACGGCATGTTTTACTAAAGGGGTATAGAAAGTACATATAATAAGCTTTATTTTAAGGCAAAAGAAAGAGAAAAAAATGTCGATTTTCAAAAAAAAGTCAAAAATATTTTTAATTTTGAAAAAATTAACTTAAATTGTTAATTAAAAAAAAAATTTTACACCATTCGAAAGAGGAGGAAAAAACCTTTCGAAAACATATAGGGCAAAATTTTGTCCACTCAACTGTATTTTAGCTACATTAGCTAAAAAAGTCCACTGTTCACACGTTACCAAAAACTTTAACCCCCTCCCCCCTCTGCAATTTTTAATAAAATATTTTAATATTTTGTGGATAAAGTACTCTCCTATAGTACTAAAGATTGTGCAAAAATCAGCCCGATTTAAAGACTTTTAATTTTAAGTTAGGACAATTGAGAAATTTTCCCCCATATATATATATATATATATATATATATATTCATAATAATATGTGGACGTCCACATGAAAAGAGCCCATTTTGTCGGTTCTAGTTTTTAAGTTATTTGCAATTTAATAATTTTTTGAGAAAAACCTTAATTTTTTTTATTCTTTATTATTAATCTACATGTTTCGAAAAGTCAAATCATGAGGTTTTCATTAATTTAAGTGTTTAACTTTATTGGTTCTTTAGAAAAAGAAAAGGGCCTATTTTGTCGGTCCTTTGCAAAAATATTTCGTATTTTTGAAATGGAGGGTCAAAAAAATTAAAACCTCTTGATTTGTCATCTTTAAAGTACTCTGAACTCAAAAAAATTATTATCTGAATAACTTCCAAGAAGAACCAGAGATATTAATGTTAGAGTCATTGATTACGTAGTCGTAGATGTAAAAAATGTCGATATTTCGTTAAAATTTCATAATAAAACCTGTTAAAAATTTTTAAATAAGTTTAATTTTTATTCTTTACCTTCAAATGACACAATAAAATTGTTCCCAATCATTAATCTTGTACAAAAATGGTTTATTAATAAGAAAATCGCCTTTTTAGAAAAGGGCCCATTTTGTCGGTTTTTCATATTTCCAAACAGAAAGGGGGGGGAGTGATTTTAAAAATTGTAATTTAATTGTTTTAAATTCCTCATTTAGTTTTTAATTTTTTAGTATCGATAATAACTTTATATTATTTCTTTTTTCTTACAATAAGAAAGAAATCTACTATTATATTTAACCATTTGACAAATATTGAGTGCAATAAGAAATTTACTAATTTATTTTTTGTTTTTCTTTTTTTTATTTGGTTAAATTCCAATTGCTGACTTATTAAATATATTATAAATAGATTGTATTAGTTTTAATACTTACCAATTGTTATATTTCCTTTTATACTTTCACTACATATTATCATGTTTTTTCTATTAATAATTATAAACTTTTTTTCACTAAAACTAAATTAAATAATAATAAATAATTAAAAGTAATTATTTAAAAACAGATAAAAATACTAACAAGTAATTTTTACAAATTTTATTATACCGACTTAAAATTATTTGGAGTTACATACGAATTAAAAAAATTTTTAAATTCCTCATTTAGTTTTTAATTTTTCAGTATCAACAATAACTTTGTATTATTTCTTTTTTCTTACAAAAAGAATGAAATCTACTATTATATTTTATCATTTAACAAATACTGAGTGTCGATAATGAAGTGTTTCTCCTTGTCATAATCTTCACTTCTTTATCTACAAAATGTCTAAAACAGCAATACACTGTCAGCGAAAAAGTGATATTTCAGAAAACTCGTTCTTTTGCCTTAATTGAGGTATTTTATACTTTATTTTTCTCTATTTATCTAGAATTATGTATTTTCTAAAGTTTCTGCAACGTTTCAGTAGTTTTGCTTCCTCATAAAGGAAGCCTTATAGTGATGTCGATTTCCGAATTTTTTAAAATCAATTATTTTTACAAATTTTCAAGTGTAGTATATATAATTCGTCGAGAGGAACAAATGTCCGGATGTATGTGTGTATGTATGTGTGTGTGTATGTGTGTGTGTGTGTGTATGTCACCGATTCTTGTGGACAAATTTTCTCTTACACATCTTGATGGATTTTGATAAAATTTTGTAGGTGTATTACGGTCACGAATATCTTGAATCAGACAGAAGGATGTTCAAAAATATCTAAAAATAAAAATTTTTTAGCAATTTTTTAATTTTCGAAAAAAATGAATTTTTTTATTTTTTGAAATAACTTCTTTTTTTATTAAAATTTTTATTAATTTTTCTCAGCATTATATTCCTGGCATGAAAACGAATCGATTCATGTATATAAAGTATATATTTCATGAAAATTTATGGAATTAATAAATATTATAATTTTTCACAAAAAATTGAAATTTTGTATTTTTTGACATTTTATCATAACACTTTAAAATAATTATTCTATAATAAAAAATTAAATAATTAATATTTATTCAGGGTAGTTTACCCGGTTTATTAATTATATTTAATAAACTATTATAATTATTTAACTTTTAAAATTATATATAATAATATATATTGAGGAAGCTAAATGGTCATGAAATGAACAACTTGTTTTTTCTTATTTTACCTCTTTTTTAGCCACGAAAAACATTTCAGATGATTGGGGCTAATGCATTGGATGATTGGAGCAGTCACTCTAATTGTCCAAATGCTGTTTAGACAATTGAGCAGACGGCTTGCTCAATCGTCCAAACTGCTACCTTAAAAAATCTTTTTTTTCTGGGTACTCGGAAACCGACATAATGCAAAATTATGAATAAAAAACGTGAAGCAATATAATCAAATATTTATCGGTTAGAATTCGTCAAAATGGCATTTACGACTGTCAACTAGTCAACAAATGACTCTAATGGCTCAAGCACAACTAAAGTCGAGTGCAGGAGACGACTGCGGGATATGGAATTCCTAACCTCTAAATGTATGTAAATGTTACATATCCCGTAACCGTCTGCCGCACCCAAGTTTAGTTGGCCCTATGTTACTAATTATGTTAAAGTGTTGGAATTATTTTGTACGAGACGTAGTTTACATTTATTTTACATTATTAAGTCCAATATGCATAGTTTATCCTAAAAAGGTACAGTTCATTCGTAAGTTTCATCTATCCTATTCGCGGGCTTATATAATAAATACGCGACGATGCGATTTTATTGCAGTTTTTTAAATAGTTTGAGATTACACGTTTTCTAAGAAGCTGCGTGTTTTTTATTTCTACGTAATTTATTTGGTTGCATAGAGGTATTATTGAACATATGCTTTGGAAAGAATTGTAGTGTGAGATGTTACTCAAAGCACTCACGTGTATGTCTGGTAGCCTAGTCCAGTATTACAGGGGTCTATATTCAAGATGTTAATCTTGAATATAAGCTTGAATATAAGTTAGAAAAATCTTCTAATTTATAAAAAAAATATTTCCTATTGTGGGAGCTTGTCTGGCTGGTCCACGAACATATATCTTATACTGATGAGAAGCATCAGGGAAGAAAAAATTATAAAAAAGGAGATATTCTCAGTTATAAGCAAGACGATCTTATATAGATGGACCATATAAGAAGTGTCGGATCTACGATCAATACTACATCGCCTTCGGACAATGGTCGCACTTCTTGAGTCCAGCACTTTCTGACCACTAAATTGGGCATGTATTCTTTTAGCCATCGAGCCCAAAACATGTCGGCTAGGCGTTGTGACTTTCTTCAAGTCTTTCGTGAACACAAGTCGTCGTTGGTGAATTTTCCGGTAACTGGTGCTCCGGACGATGAGCTGATTAAAAAATGATTTAGGGTTAAACTCTCCTCTTCGCAATGATCAACTGACACATGGGTTAAGGGTCGACTATTTACAACGTTTTCAGCTTCGGCAAGAAGTGTCGATAATACCTCTTCTTTGGGTGCTCTTGATTTTAAGGTAACTCCTAGAGCCAATTTAACGCTGCGCACTAATCTCTCCCAGCTTCCACCTATATGTGGAGTTGACGGGGGAATATATCGCCATTTAATTCCACGACTTGTCATCTCTTGCTCAATTGTGTCATAATCGATTTCTTTAATAGCCTTATGGAGTTCCGAGTCCATTCCCTTTAGGTTTGTGCCGTTATCCGAAAATATCTCTGAGGGACAACCACGTCGAGCTATCATACGCCTGAGTGCCATAATAGTGGAATTGGTGGACATGGAAGAAGCAAGTTCAAGATGAATGGCCCGAGTGGTGAGACACGTTATGAGAACGCCCCATCTCTTTTCATTTCTTCTTCCAACGGTGGCCAACATGGGGCCAAAATAATCCATTCCGCAAAACGTAAATGGCCTTTGATGATGACCCAATCTCTCTGCAGGCAAATCACCCATCCGGGGAACTTGTGGCTTCGCTTTTTGGACGCGGCACCATCGGCATTGTGAGGAGACAGATCTTACCGTAGGGCGTAGCTTTAGTATCCAGTATTTCTGTCTCACCCCTTTTGAGCCTGTAAATTTCGGGGCCGAAATATTCTTGTTGAACATGCTTTATCCAAGCGAGTTCGGCCTTTCGCAAAATGTCTGGACCGAGTGTAACATCTTTGTCTCCACGCCAACGTCGGGGAGACATTAGCACCCACGCTGTACTTCTGATTAAACACAGCCACTTACAAAAATGTGACATGTCGGGTAGTGTTTGTGATGTGTTTTCTTGAACAACGGCAACAAACTCTAAATTTCTTTTAATTTCACAAGGCATTTTGTTAGCAGTACAAGTTTGTTTTGGCCACATCGATTCATGGGAATGAAGAAACGTCGGTCCGTCAAGCCATCTTTTCATAAGGGCATGAATATTTCCTGTATTCTTGGTTGCACAATCGGCAGGGTTCTGTTTGGTAGGAGTCCATTTCCATTCCACTAAGTCCGTTATTTCGTCGATCTCAGCTAAACGGTGAGCTACGAATACTTCATACTTTCGTGGGTCATTTTGGATCCATCCTAATACGGTAAGCGAGTCGGTCCAAAATACGCGCCTAGTAATATTTATTTCGAGTTCCGTGCTAATCGTTTTTCCTAGCCTACTCGCTATTAATGCTCCTTGCAATTCCATACGTGGGATTGATAAGGTCTTTAACGCAGCTACTCTTGCTTTTCCCGCGACAAACGAAACTTTAACTGATCCGTCTTGAAATGTACCGCGTAAATAAGCGACAGCAGAATAGGCTTTATCGCTAGCGTCACTAAATATGTGTAATTCTATGTTGCAAGGTAAGTCTTTTCGATTAAAATAAGCTCTTGAAACCTGATAATCATTCGCGTTTTTTAGTTCTGAGATCCACGATTGCCAACGTCTAAATTCTTCTTCTGTCAGTTTTTCATCCCAGGTACACTTTCTTCGCCAAACATCTTGAAGTAACATTTTACTTCGAATTGTAAGCGGCAGCAGAATACCCAATGGATCGTAAATAGACATAATGATACTTAGCATTTCGCGTTTAGTCGGATTTTCGTTTTTTTGACAATTGAGTCCGGGATTTTATTACTATCGAAATTAAGGGTAATGGTGTCTTTTGACGAGTTCCATTTCAACCCTAAAGCTCTTTCAACATGGTCCTTCGTCAAGTCGATCACATCATTATTTTGATTCGCGGAGAGTTCATTTTGTAGAACATTATTATTACTAACCCATCCGATAATCTCGAAACCCCCGTGTGTGTGAATTTCAATAACTTCTTTAATAACCGTGCGCGCCTCCGGTAACGTATCGGTACTGTCGAGGTAATCATCGACATAGTGATTGCCCTTAATAGGTTTAGTTGCACGCGGATATTTGGTTTCAAAATCTTTAGCATTTTTATTCATTATGTATTGAGCAGTGAAAGGAGAGGAAGTTGCCCCAAATAACATAGATGTCATTACATATACCTCAGGATTACTTTTTCGATTCGTTCCCCGGCACAAAAATAACTGTGCCCCCTGGTCTTCTTTGCGAATTTTAATTTGAAGAAACATTTCCTTAATGTCTCCCATGAATGCTATCCTTTTTTGTCTGAAGCGCAAAAGGACCCCATATAATGAACAAACAAGATCTGGACCCGTTAGCAAACTAGAGTTTAACGAGACACCTTTAGTTTTTGAGGACGCGCCAAAAACGAGACGAATTTTATCAGGTTTATTAGGGTTAATTACCGCGAAATGAGGTAGAGTGAAATCTATATTCTTTGCGTATCCAGAACTAATCAAGTGTTTTACTTGTTGGCAGTATTTTTAACTAAATGTAGGATTGTTATCCATCTTTTTTTCGAGTGTATATAAGCGAGTGAGAGCGTTTTGGTAATTATTCGGCAATTTGACATCTTCGCTCTTCCACAACAGTCCTGCTTGCCAACGCGGACCTACGCGTTCCGCGGTGTTAAGCAATATGTTCTCGGCCCTTTGTTCTAATTTATTTTTTCGACTATTACTTAAGATACCTATACATACTGTGCTAAAATATGACTTAACTAATTTATGTAAAAGACACTGTTCTTATTGGTGTAACAAGATCCCAGTGATCTTGTCCAATCAAAAGTTTTGGTTCAGCATTGAGATAAGGCTCGACAGGTAAATATGATGTTTGCGAATACTTTATTATATCGTTTACCGGAAGTGATTGACTGGGTAGAACCAGATTTTTCATGGTGCGAGCGTTTTTTATAGAGTGTTTCACATTGCTGTCGAGCGCACTTATTTTGAAATCAACTCGTTTGCTGGAAGAATCTGAAGTTCCTAAATTCCCTATACCACTAATATGTAACAAAACGCGTTGTCCTCTCACCCCGATTATACACAATTATTGACCTTAGTAGAGAAATTAATAAAATTTTCGTTTATTCCTTGAACCTTTGGCAAATCTTTTAAATTCTTCATTATACGAGTTCCGACTGCATTTGGGTTACCAAAGCGAAGTTGTAATAGTTGCATAATTTGTTTAGTGTCATTAGCCGTTACCATGAGCGAAGCTACGGCTTCTTCTGCGTCGCCTTTTAAGCTTTTGTTTAATCGAATCAAATTTTCTTGTTCAGTGTAACCGACTTTTGACGTGCTCTCCTCGAATGCTCGTTTAAACATCGGCCATTCGAGGACGTCACCGTCAAAGGTGGGTAGTGATTTTCCTACCGACATTTTTTTTATAATCCCTTGACTCGTTTTTTCTAACGTCTCTCCTCCGCGCGATTCCCTAATAGAACGCGATATTTCTTGGGCGAACTCTCTTAAACTATTACTAAGGATTGTATTGTCATGCATTCTCGAGTGACCCGGTTCCGATCGATTGTCGTCGTCGCGGTATGGAGGGGGTATTGTCTCTGTACCGTCGGTGAGTAATCCAGTCATTTACGCAATTTGTCTCGCGATTTAATGGTTGACCCACAGGACCCCTTAACAAACTTTCCTCTTCTTCTACAGTACCGGTCAAAATTGTCAGCCCACACATTTTTGAAGGAATAAAAAAAAAATTTTAACATAAAATTTATGAAAACTAAAATTTTGTTTGGTTTAAGTTTTGAAAGGCAATAAAATTTTGAAAAGAATAAGACCTTACAGACGTCATTTGGCTAAAATTTATGCAAGATATTCTTAAAAATCGTCATTTTCAATGTTTTACAACAATTTGAATAACTTCTAAAATAATGAACGCTTTTTAATAATCTTAAGCTTATTTTAAAGGTATTTTTCTACAAAATAAGAATTAATTATAGGCACTAGCCTGTAATTTTTTTCATGGAATAAGCATGACGTTAAAGTTGGCCAAAAACATTCGAAAAATTTGAAATAATATCATTAAAAGAACAATAATTTGTAAAATTTAAAAAAATTTTTTTTATTAAATTTGCTTGAAAAATCTACACCATATCATGTTTTATATATGTTCTAGAATAGTTTTTAGTACAAAACAATTATTTTAAATTTTTCCAATTTTTTTGTCCAAGTTTGACGTCATGCTTATTTCAAGAAAAAAATTACAGGCTAATGCCTATAAGTAATTCCTATTCCGTAGAAAATGACCTTTAAGATAAGTCTAAGATTATTAAAAAGCGGTAATTATTTTAGAAGTTATTCAAATTTTTGTAAATTATTGAAAATGACAATTTTTAAGAATATCTTGCATAAATTTTAGCCAAATGACTTCTGTAAGGTCTTATTCTTTTCAAAATTTTATTGCCTTTCAAAATATAAACAGAAAAAAAACTTAGTTTTCATAAATTTTATGTTAAATTTTTTTTTTCATTCTTTTAAAAATGGGTGGACTGACAATTTCGGACGGTACTGTAGGCTATCTAAATTCGCGTTAAATTCTTCCTCGATCAATTGTATTTCTAATTGTCTCCTTTCTTCTAACAATTTCGATTCAGAAAGAAACCTTTTTCTTGCGGTTTCTAGTTTAAAATCTCGCTTTCGTTTATTTTTTAATTTTAATTCATCCTCTAAAAATTCTTTACGCCATTTGAATGTGTTTATCATAACAACCGAGTCTCCTGTATTATTTACCGTTCTTGTTATATGTTTAAATACAGGACGAGTTAGTTTTCCGATTCTATTGTGGGGATATCCTCTTCTATAGTGTCTTCGATTTTTGTTCTTCTATATCCATACTTCTAATATTATAAGTGTTTTTAGTGTTATAAAATTTGGGTTTTTCTCCTGATCTATGTTGGTCTTGAAATTTAGATTCCTTTTTTACTATTGGTTCTCTATTAGATTCTACCTTTTTATTTCTCCACGCTTCATTATCTCTTCTTCTTGAGTTAATAGGTCCGGCCCTGTCTAACGTTTCTAACAATTCTAGGAGATCTTCTAGATTTGATATGGATCTAGTTACAATGCATAACCTAATTTCCTCTGTGAAGTGTCTAGAAATTTTCTTGAAAATTTCTACTATTGTTTGTGGTGGTTTTAAATATTTAGCTTCTTGGAATAAGCTTAGGGTATAAGATACCATAGAACTATTTTCCTTGAAGTTATAGTGCCCAAATTCTGATTTACTTTTAATTTCATATTGGATATTTTCTCCCCAGAATCTTCTTTTGAATTTAGTATAAAACTCGTTAAAACTATCATTTGACTCCTGGACAATATCCTACCAATCCCTAACTGATCCTTTGATACAATTGCTGAAAATATAAGGTATTTCATCCCTACTTGGTTTTGTTAAGTTCCAAAATTCCTTTAATTCTTCTAGGAATTTCATAAGTGAATAACCCTCAAAAAACTTGGAGTTCTTGAATTAAATCGTAAAGGACAAGAGTGTGTTGTTTCAAATTGTTTTGGGGTGTCAGATAATAATTGTATGTCTTCTAGTGTTTTTATACGACCTTCATTTTCTTGTTGTACTTTTGATAACTTTTTTATTTCATTATTATTTAACTCGATTATTTTTGCGTTAGTTGAAATAGCGTTAGTAAACGAATTATTTAACCTATCTTCAATTGCTTCGATTTTTGTCTCAGTAACGTCCTTAAGAGAATCGATATGATTTTTTAATAATGTTTGCATCCTCATTTCTACATCTTCGATTTCTTCGCGTAATTGTATTTTTGAGTTATCTACCTTCCTATCGATTGAAATATACCAGTCCCTAGACTTCTTTTGTTCCCGTTTAAGATCATCGGTTTTAGTTTTTAATTTTTGTAATTCTATATCTATCTCACTCATAGGGGTGTTTGTTATCTCTCGTGTTTTAACGCGTTCTTCACGAATTTTCCTATGTTCCTCCTCTATAGAAATATCATCTTCGTTTCTACTGGTAACTCTAGTGCTAGTTTTTTCGATGTTATAATCTTCGGGGATTTGTAAGTTTTTCGTTGTTGGATCTGGAGTTTTATTTATTTCAGGTTCGACTACTCCGCGTAAGTCTATTAACGATTCAATATCGTTTAATTTCTTAGTTTTTCTACCACGTTTAGAGGCTGTACTCGACATTTTATATAATTTGTCTTTTTTTAGTAAATTTTACTTTTTAAATTACCTTGGGTCCTGTCACGGTCGCCAGTTGTAACGGTTCGTTTTTATGAGCCTTATTATTTTAAATATTAAATATATTTAAAAAAAAGTTTCTAAAAAATGTGATTTCAATGTGATTAAGATTTTCAAAGTCGAAAAATTCGAATTTGAAGTCAGTTTTTCCAAATTTAAAATGGCGGATCCAAAATGGCGGACCCAAAATGGCGGTCAAGAAAATAAAAAATCCAACGGATTTGTTTAAAACTTGTTACTTGGGGGTTTTCGGGGTCGCTGATTACGAATCCGATGTCAGATTTTGAAATCCAAAATGGCGGACCTAAAATTCGATCAAATGGCATGAATCTTAAAATTATCCGCCATATTGGATTCACCATTTTAATTTTGTAAATCTGACAACATGTTCGTAATCAGCGACCCAGAAAACCCCCAAGTAACGAGTTTCAAGCGTATTTGATAAATTTTTAAATCTTCATAGTCGCCATTTTAGGTCCACCATTTTGAATTTTGAAAATCTGATTTGAAATTCGGATTCAGCGACCCCCAAAAAAAATTTGAAAATAACATGAATGTAATAAAAAGGAAATTACGCAGGAAAGACATACCTTTACAACAACTTACTTGAAGATATTCTGAAATGGATGATAAGGTTAACTCAAAGCTTGCAATGCTAAATGACGAAAATCGTCTAAAAAATGTTGATGCCAGAGGATCGTTGAGTAATGATATAATAAATGTTCAGAAACTGTTCAAAAAAGTAGAAATGAAGTGTTTTACGATTGACTGCAACACTTCAAGCGATATGTTATATTTTCAGTCGTCTTTACAATTCTTCATACCGAAAACAAGAAATAAATAGAAACAGAATGTAAAAAATCCTCAGAAAATTGTGTAGCTATTCAGATGAATTATTTATATGCCAATAAAGCAACTCATTTTGACTATAAAATAGTGTTATTCCTTTTCTTATTGTATCTAAATATAACTAATATTTTTATTTATTTCACTCAAGTCGTTAAAATAAGAACATTGTTTTGATTTGTCTTTATGACAATGTGTTTTTTCTTTTCTTAATAATGATTTTACCTGTAAAAATTTACAATTTATGTATATACATACCTTATTTAAAGTAAAAAATATATTTGTAATAAGTTTCTTTATACTTCCGTATTATTATCATTTTCATTTACACCCTATACTCTATCCAATGTATTAAATAGAAAAAAAAATATAAAATTTTTGTATAAAAATAAATTTTGATAATAATTTTTAGTAATTTAAAGTATATTGATCACTCTTATCAGACGTTTTCAATCATTATTTCTAAAGAAGTATTCCTGAGGTAAGACATTTTCATGTTCCTCGAATATGGATAGAATATTCTAAAGGAATGTTCCAAATGTTCCAATGGAATATTCCTGGAATGTGAATAGAATATTCCGTGTTATTTGGGTTGTAGAATACTCATACATATGCACACAACACATACACATATATACTGCAACATATAGACTCAATATTTACACATGTATACTCATATATATATATATATATATAACACATACACATGCACTGCAAAATCAAGTTTCTCATTTTGAGACGTTTTGTTCCCATATTGAAATTCATTAATTACACAAGCCTTCAAAAAAATAAAAATGGCCACTGTCACAAGTCGAGAAGTGATTTCCCGCAGTATTAAGTGCGCTGAATCCGAATCTGGCAACGAAAATCTCCTATCACGTCATGATTTTAAGAAAAGTGAGAGTAAATTTCCAAAAATCATGTTTTTCGCTGTTTTTGAAAATTTTCTATCCGGTAAATCGGACGTGCTAGAGACTTGTCCTAGGTGTGAATTATCGTGGTTTCGAAAACGATTGTTTATTATATTTCGTGTCTACTTTTTGTACATAAAATGGGGTTTTCACATATATCAAAATTGCTTTTTTAATCGTACAGTGTGTTTGAAAATTTACCATTGCAATAATTTGTGTATCACAATTTATTTTGATTTAAATGGCATAAATAATTAAAAATTAATAGTTATTGACAATTAGATAAAAATGTGTACTTGAAAGATATAAAACATCATCTGATTAGGTATTGTATTTTGACTCGAAAATATAGTGTCTATTGAAAAGTGAAAACACCAAGTCGTGTTTAGTGTAGTGGTTATCGTTCCGGGTTTTAGAGTGCGTATTCGTTATGTTCAGGTGTTCGCGTCCCCTCCGCGTCAAATATTTATTTCATAAGTTTAAATTATTTCTAAGGTGTATAAATTACAAAGTACAATATAAATATGGTCAGAAACAGTAATTAATGTTTTTCTTTTTTCTTTTATTAAGTTTTTCTCTTTTACATGATAATATGAATTTGATAAGCAATTTCAAATAATTATGATATACATTTGTATACAGTAATTCTTCGTTAACACGTACTCGATTAACACAAATTCTCTCATAGCACGAACAAAAACTGCGGTTCCGGCAGAGATGCATATAAACTGTATAGAGACTTCCTCGGTTAACACGAAACTCGAAAAGTTTTAGTAGTCTTTATTTCGTTCTTAGCTCGGTTAACGCGTACAAACTGGTACTTTCCCACTTAGAATTCTCTGTTGCATCTATTTTGCTACCTCTTAAAATATTTTTCATAATGTAATTCTGTTAATTGTTTGATTAATTAGTATGAAAACGTATTTCCGTCAAGTGACACAAGTAATATTGTTTACAATGAGTAAAAATAACTAGTATCGACCTTAAAACAAAATTATTAATTTATTAATTATTAACTAAGACGATACGATGTCAGAGCAGCTATAATTGTTATGGAAAAAAACGCAGCTACGACAAACTTTTCCACTTCATTTTTAGAAAGTTTAAAAAAGATATGCACGGAGAAAAAAGCTAGGTTATATCAACCGGAGACCCCAGTTAAAACTACTTAACCGACACAGGCGTTAACATAATCTCTGATACCCAAGTCAGCACAATTTGACAGCCAGACAGTTTTGGCCTGGCTGCCTCAAGTAATGTCAATGGCTATTTTGTTATCAGTAGTAAATTGACTGACGAAAACTAAAGACTCAACTGGAGAGCCAAGTCAAAACTGCCTGGCTCTCCGGTTATTACTACTTGATTTCATAAAATTAGCATGACGAATCAAAGGAAAGCAGTTATAACTTTTTTTTCTCTAGGTGTGTTTTGAGTGTAGAGATAATTTCAAACCTTTAAGTAAACAAAAAAACATAACAGATTATTTCAAGACTAAATAAGTAAATATAATAAATAAAGAATTATGGTATTTTATGTTATTCATTATGAATGCCTCGATAAGATGAATTATTTTAACACGAACTGCAAAATTTTCGGCCCCTTCAAGTTCGTGTTAACGAGGGTTTACTTTACATACACAATATTTGACTTTTTCCTGGTCACTTTAACTACGCTTAAAGTTTATTACTTTGACTAGAATTCTATAGTGGGTTCCCCTTGTAGCTATGTAATTTTCAAAATCTGACATCATATTCGTAATCAGCGATCCCAGAATGCTGACACTGCATATCTATAGGGGAGAGTGGGGCAAACCGGACCGGTGGGTAAACCGGACCCCTCTCAATATTTCCGAAATGGCGAAATTGGAAAAAAGTGTTGTTTACAAATATAAAACAAATTTTAAATGTTTAGTATACCTTATTTTTTCAATCTGGCAGTATTAGCTGCGACAAAGGGAGCAAAAGTTTTTGTTTTAATTTTTTTCTGCACTTTTACGAATTTTTATTAAGGAAATTCTGAGGAAATTGTATAATGTTTCCAAATATTAGGTTTTAAAGGTACACACCTCAGTAATATTTACCACCAAAAACTTTGATGAATTTGCAAACATTTATTCTCCAAATGGGCCTGTAGGACAAACCAGACCGTTTTTGATGGGGCAAACTGGCCATAGGCTATTTCCATTGAATTAAAGTTTGATAAAAATTATTTTTAAATAAAATGTTTCTTTTATTAAAATATTTACTTACAATGAAAAATAATTGTCTTCCAATGAGAATTGGACCATTTAATATTGTTTCTCTGATAATAACAAAAATTTAAATTTTTTTATTTAAAAAAATATTTATTTAATTAAAATTTAATCCCTAATTATTATTTTCATTACTACAACCATTCCGTACATGATTCCTTATGTTTTTTTATTATTGTAGATTATGTAAATGTAATATAATAAAAAAACAAAACGGTCCGGTTTACCCCAGGGGGTGGGGCAAACTGGACCGTTTGCAAAATTTGTTAAAGTTAACACAGCAACAAAACAATAAAAGATAAAGTGTAGGTGACTCTGGGAAAAAGTTAAGCAATCAAATGATCTTTCAAACCATCCATCGAAAAATGAAATCGGTTGATTTGTTTAGTTCTGCTGGTCAGATTATTTTATATAAATTTTTTGCTTTAGTGGATACCCGGGTGCGAGACAACGTAGAACATGTTGGGTATGGGCTCAAGGGTTAAGCGTTGTTTTTCAATTTTATAGACGAGAAATGACCAAATTATCAGTTTCCTGGTTCTCAGTTATTCCTGACAGATTCTGTCACGATACTTTACTATTTCTTGTACTGAAAATTACTAATAGTAATTATTGCAGTATTCACTTTTCAAAATTGTTTCAAGAACTTTCATTTTTACATCATCATTGTCATTTTCATTAAATTTTGTATTACTTTTTACATTCAATATGTTGTAAATATTGCTCGAAGAAATTTGAATATTTAATACTCAGAAAATAAAGATTACTTCAGCATTATATTATAAATTTATTTTTAATGTAAATCGTCATATTGAAAAAATTTGGTAAATTCGCATGATTAGAAAAAACTGCATCTTTAAAAGGGAACTATTCTATAAATTATCTATATTACTCTCCGTATTCTATCATTCAGTCTGTCCGCAAGAATTCCGTCCGCCCTCCTACTGTGCTTTTGATGATAGAGAAGAGTTGGAGAGAGAAGTTTGTCAGAGTATATGAGAGAGAAAGCATGATACAGAGGAGGAGTGGGAAGTATCGTCTTTTCTTTCAGTTTAGAGTAGGAGCGAGAGAGAGGCGAATAGTTAAGAAAGTAACGCCTACTTTTTTAGTTTGGGCATCATGGTTTTCTGTATTCTCAGTGACAGATAGAAGGAGTGAGTAGAAGAATGGTAGGGGAGTTAGAAGTGGTGACTTTTACATTTAAGCGAAAACACCAATGGGCGTAATGTTTCCTTATTGGTAGATAATTTTTCATTTCTCTGTGACAGAGTAGAAAAAAGAATAAAATGTCATATTTTTCTTATTTGATTTTTTTTTACTCTTAACTGTATACAATTAATTTTCTTTTTGTGTTCTTTACTTAATTAAGGAATAATCTTGGTATTTTTCATTCATTCTGTCCGCAGTTTAAAGTTAGTTTTTGTAAATGCATTTGTTATTTTTCTTTTTCAAAACACTTTGCTTGACAGATCGAAATTATACAGCTTTTCGATTTGTCAATTGATATTTTTACTGTTTAAGAAGAAAGAAGGTTAAAAGATATTGTTTTTATAAAATAAGGAAAGAAATTTTCATAATATTGATTTATAAATTTTATAATTATTTGTTGTTTTTTTAAATAAACAGTTGTTAAATTTTTGTTTTTTAATTACAATTTTTAACAATCGTTTTTTCCATTTTAAATTAATAAAAAAAATGTGTAGGAAGAATTTGTGTATTTCATAATTACAATTTTTATTCTTTTATGTATATAAAGATATTTTATATTTTACTAGCTAAAAAAACGCTCAAGTATTTTCTCATTCTAATGATAATAGATATACAATAGGGGAGAGTAGGGTAAACCGGACCCCGTAACGGTTTTTCAAATCTTGTGACTAAACGAATCAACCGATTTCATTTTTTGATACCTTGTTTGTTGTTTAAAAGATCATTTAATTGGGCAACTTTTTCCTAGAAACACCTATACTTCATCATTTATTGTTTAGTTACTATGTTAACTTAAAAAAAATTGTCCAAAGGGCCGGTTTGCCCCACTCCCTGGGGCAAACTGAACCGTTTGGTTTTTTATTAATAATATTGCATTTACATAATCTACAATAATAAAAAACATAAAGAATCATGTAAACAATGGTTGTAGTAATGAAAATAATAATTCGTGATTGAATTTTAATTAAATAAATATTTTTTAAATAAATAAATATAAATGTGTGTCATTATCAGAGAAACAATATTAAAGGGTCCAATTCTCATTGGAGGATAATTATTTTTCATTGTATATATATATTTTTATGTGTACCTTTAAAGCCCAAGACCTAATATTTGAAAATATTACACGATTTCCTCAGAATTTCCTTAAAAAAAATTCGGAAAAGTGTAGAAAAATTTTTTTAAAAAACTTTTGCTTTCAGCGTTGCACAAACAAAAGTAAAAAATGTCAAATTGAAAAAATAAGGTATACTATACAAGGTTGTTTCAAATTTCTAAAAAGCACTTTTGACAATTTCGCCATTTTGGAAATATTGAGAGGGGTCCGGTTTGCTCCACTCTCCCCTAATATAATAATCTAATAATAATGTCTATTCACAATTCACATTTTTGTTATAATAATATGAATTGAATTAAAGTCTTATTTATTTTTTAATAATTCTAAAAAATAATTATTAAATTAAAAATCTATTGATATTGTTTAGTTTTTTGCTAAATTTTTTGAAAATAAATGATATAAATTATTATAATAAAATTCTAATTTTTTGGAAATAAATAATATAAATCTTTATAATTTCCATTTAATGATAATTGTTGTTAAGATATGTTTGTACTACGTACTGACATAAGTTTGATTTTATTTGTAAAAATTAGAAACACTGCGATAATAATTGTTTTGGTACAATTAACTACTTTTTTGAATTCAATAATAAAAATGAATGAGAATATAAATATTAATTTCAATTCGTGATCATAATTGTATTCTTTTAACAATCAAAATAGAATGTGAACGCGCGCTTTAGCGCGCGTATCCTATGCTAGTAGTTATTAATTAACAATAATAATTTGTTTAAATCTTGCTTAAACAATTATAATTATGTTTTAAATTTGCATCGGTATTTATGTTAGGCCCGGTAAATTGCAAAATTAGAAAAAATATACCTCTCTAGGTACAAAATGTAAATAGTTAGTAACTAACAATAATAATAATAATTTGTTTAAACAATATAAATTTAAAAAAATGCACAGTATTCTTACAAATTTATAGATTATATTTTATTTATATTTCAATTTATATTTAAATTCGGTTTAAATTGACGACTTATAGTTGATTTTGAACATTAGGTTACGGTTGCGCGTAAGGACAAAAAATTTAATATCTCCTAAAGTTTCAGACCCTTCATCGATTTTTTTGAAAATACTCGTGAAATAAGTGGTAATCAAATCAATATTATTTAAAAAATTGGCACATTTCAAAAAATTGTTTATATTTAAAAATTATTTTTTAAATAATTTGTTTAAAAATTATTTTTCATTAAATTTCATTCAGTTTCCTTAGAGATATACCATTTTTAAAATTTCAAAAGAGTTTTAAAAACCTCGTGAATCCAAAATTTTTCAAAATCGAATCTAGGCTTTTTACTGGCATGTATTCCACTTCAAAATTTCGAAGTTTCAACAAAATCGAAGAACTACGGGACAACTTTGGTTTTTTAGGCATGGAGCTACCCAGTTATACGGGAAAAAAAAGTTCCTAGATATTTCAGGAATTATTTCCTAATTCTTGGATACGGTGTAACAACACTGAAGTAGCAACCAACATTCAATAGTAATCAATGAATGTTTGACAGAAATTCGGGAACTGTATTAGAAAAAGCTATAAATGTAAAGTTCATGGCACTGGCCGCAACTGTTTCTGAAAGTTTCAGGAACTCGTCAAGGAATCCTGTGCGCAGAAACCCAATGCGCACCAGTCTCAATAAGTCTCACAGACAGTAAGACTTGCGTGCCTTTTAGATTTATTTACGGACGCTGCACTGTGGGATATATTTGAATGTCCAGGGACGCAGCAAGCGAGGGCCCCTCAATTTCTCCTCTTTTCACCTCTCTTGGCGCAATTTTTTGACTTTGATAATTAATTTAAAAAAAACCAGATAGATGACGATTAGATGTTTCTATGGGCGTAAATATCAATCCGTGTTTTACAAAACACAGCAAGCTGACAGCTGAGTATGGGAGGTTAGTCATGGTCGACTATATCAGGTTGCACCGTTTGCGTGGTACAGTACGAAAGTACATACGTGGCAGCAAAACGTAATGAAAGTTATTACTTTTTTATTATTAAATTTTTATTTTTCTTAAAAATTGGTGGATTTAGAAACACACAAGTAATTTGGTAAAAAATATGTTTTTTAAATTTTTGTATATGGAAAATTATTTGTTTATTAATTTAATTTCTGATCAAAATTTGATAGTAATTTTTCTGTATTTATATTTTTCATCAATCAAAATTATGATATGAAATTATTTAGAAAAATAAATTTCAGAAATTGCCCTTTTTTAATAAAAAAAAGCTGCAATCTATTGAAAAAAGATCAAATTTAATAATCAACTTTCAAAATAGTTAGAAAAAATTTGCCAAAAACAACGTCATCTTCTCAAGACAAAAATTGTTTTCGTAATTGGAAATAAATTCTGAGTACCTCTGTGTTTCGGAAAAAGGACTTTTTCATAAAAAAGATCCAATTTTATGACAAAAATTATGTTTAATAATATTTTCATAAAAAATTTACATTATTTTTTTATACTTTTCCATTATAATAATTCTAGAAAAGTAAAAATGATAATAAATAATAATAGATGAATAAACAAATAAATATAAGTATTTATATAATATTAAACAATAAAAGTAATGACTTATTATTTTTGTTGATCATCTACGTCCCTACATTACCATAGCGTAAACAGTTTTATTACGAAAACGGTGCAACCTGTTATGGTCGGCCACCGACCATAACAGTTCAAGTTGACAGTTTGCTTTGTTTTGTAAAACGCGGATTCATATTTACGCTCCTAGAAACATCTAATTGTTATTAGTAAGTTTAAATTATATTCTCTATTAAATATTATTTTTCCTTAAATCGTCCTTTTTTAATTTTCTATCTGAATTTTTAAAAATTAAATTTCAAAGTTTAAAACTTTCTCTCTTTTGGTGTAATTTTTGACTTTGATAATTAATTTTAAAAAAACCAGATAGAAAATGAAAAAAAGGGCGATTTAGGGAAAAATAATATTTAATAGAGAATATAAAACAAGCTTTCTTATGACGATTAGATGTTTCTATGGGCGTAAATATCAATCCGCGTTTTACGAAACATATCAAACTAATAGCTCAATATGAGAAGTTGGACATGGCCGACCATAACAGGTTGCACCGTTTGCGTGGTACAGTAGAAATGAACGTGAAGAACAAAAATATTAAATGTTTATTACTCTTATTGTTTACTATTATATGTAATATTTGTTTATTTATTTATTATTGTTTTTATATCTATTATTATTATTATTATTTATTGTTATACTTACTTTTTATAAATATTATTATGGAAAAGTATTAAAACAATAAAGTTAAATTTTTTATGAAAAAATTATTAAACAAATAAAATTTTTGAACAAAAAAAAGTTAATAATAAAAAATTATGATATGTATAATTTTTTAAATTATGTTATCTATAAAAATTTGTTTAACAAAATTATTTTAAATATCAAGATTAATTTTTTTATAGACAATTTGAAAATTATTACACTGGGAATAATATTGAATAGACATTCAGAAAAATTAAATTTTAATGCACGAAATTAATATAATGAGACTTTGATGTCCGTATGTCGGTCGCAGTTATAGTAACTGAAGTAACTGGGCAGTTCAGGTTCAGTGCGAGAAATTTTATATGTCCTAACATGGGAAGCATGTAATATCAAATTTAGAAGAAATCATCCTTATGTAGTTAATCAATGGTTACTTAATTAATTATTTTGCATTTTTAATAGATTTTTCAAGAGTGCCCACAACCGAACTAAAATTTTCTTTGTTAGAAAAATGACCAATTTATTGAATTTTTAATAAAATTTCTCTAGTCAACAGAATCAAATTATTTTCTTCACGAGTAGTTAGCTAATGTTCCAAGCTTTAAATACATATACATATGTTTGCTTAATATCTACAAGGACACATATTATGAGTTAAAAACGAAACTATACCCACAACTGAACATATTCTCCTACATTTAAATCTAACTTTAAGAAAAAAAATGTTTTATGAAACATTTATTCTGAAACAGGAAGAAGAACTCAAATAACGAACAACAGTCGAAAAACACATCGCGAGCTATTTGCGCGCGAAGCGCGACGATCCATGTTCGCGCGCCCCAAGGCGCGATGAAACTTGCGTGGGAGACGAGCCCCCCGCGCAAAGCGCGGCAGATTTTTGAAATTATTCAATGTTTCTATAACCGTCAATAAGATTAGTATTTCTTTTGTAAAGTATGATAATTGAAAACTATAGAAAACCTAAAAAAATAAAGGAAATGTGTTTATAAATACGTTATTTAACAAAAATTTTGTAAAAATAATTTAAATAACAAATTCATTCTTTCATTATTGGTTGTGAAGAAAATTTTATATTTTTTGTAATATTACAAATATTAAAAATTAAAAAATCATCTTCCTAACTTGTCGATTATAAAGTTGAAAGTATACAACAGATGACGACAGCTATACAAAGACCTTATTTCAATAAAAATACATGGGATAATGCACAAAATTTTTTTTCCTTGCTTAAAATTAATTGTGAAAATTTTTGTGATACTTGGTATCGGATTATAAAATATAACATATTTACTGTGTAAATATGTTTCAAACTTATCATTTTAATTAATTCACTTGGATTTGTTGAACATTTAACAATGTTTAAAAATACATTTTTGTTATATTCAACTCGTCAAAAAATTAATTTAAATATAGTAAAAAGCGCAGTTGTCTAATCACTATTGTATTTGCATAGAAAACTACGTTAGGTCATAACATATACGTGATATTTGCTAGATTAGACAAAATTCATTTCTAACAAAAGTTCTGCATGGGTATCTACAACCGAACCATGCCCACAACCGAACTTCTTCTCCGATATTTTGGTGACGATGAGTAAAATTGTGAAATTATATTTAATTACTAACTCTTTTAGCAGAAACATGACTTGCTGAAGAAACTATAATATTCTAAAAGTATTAGAACCCAGAAGAGACTAATGAATATACTTCCTATGAATTAAATTGCAATGTGGGGAAAAGGGTTGACCACAAATAATTCAAATTATTGTTTACAAAATGGTTATTAATATATGTGTAATTTTTTAATTTACAATTATACAAATATTTTCATTTAAAAGAATGCACGATTTCGTGTAATCAGTGTGTGTTTTAAAAAAAATAATCTTTTTTTGAATATATCGAAATGTAAATTAATTTCATTTTCGTCATCTTCCAAATTAATTATTTCTAATTATAAAGTTAATGGTAGTATATTGTCCAGAGTGTCCATGATAAGTGACCTAGGAATTTTACTTAATGAAATTTTTTCGTACATTGACCACATCGTAAATATAGTTAACAAAGCTACTAGAGCTCTGGGTTTCGTCATGAGGAATGCAAAACAGTTCCATAGTTTGAGGGCCTTGCTAGCGCTGTATTTTGCACTGGTTAGGCCTATACTTGAATTTGCTTTTGCGTTGTGGAGACCTTGTCAAACATATTTAATAACGGATATTGAGAGAGTCCAAAATAGGTTTTTAAGATTTATAACTTGATTGCACTTGATTATCATAACCACGATTATACTGACTTAAGAGTATCACTCAAAATACCATCCATATCTCAGAGATTTCTGTATGCTGATTTACTATTTTTATTTAAAATTATTAACGGTTTTATCAATTGTCCTAGCTTATTGCGATTATTTAATTTTCATATTCCACAAAGACCTACGAGACATCCGCAATTGTTTAGCATTCAGTTTGCTAGAACCAATTATCTTGATAACTCAGTAATTTGTAGATTGCGAAGGGAGGCAAATGAGTTTAACGGTGTCATTGATTTTTTTGGTGTTTCAATCAATTCATTTATAACAAGTTTGCGAGCAATTATTTATGATAATAATAATAATGATGTAAATGCGGCCAACTAATTTTTTTTGTAATGAATTCTATCACACTTCTAATTATATTTAGTACAATGTACGAATGGGCAAAGCCCGTATATATATCCAAATAAATAAATAAATAAACTATTTTTATAAATAATTTGAAATTCGTAGGCCAAAGTGGTATAAAATTTTTGTATTTTTATAAATTCTCATATCTTTTTGCAGTAAACATTAATAATAAAAGTTAATCACTTAATTCAATTTTTTACAAGGTTTAAGAATATTATAAACAATTTGCAAAACATGAAATAGAATCCTGGGTCAAAATTTCTCAGAAATATCAATGTTGGTCGGGGGTCTTTTGATTTTTTTGAAAATGGGTATATCTTTAGTGTTAGAAAAGATGTGATTGTAGGTCAAAGGGTTTTCAAATTTTTTTAAAATTGTTAGAGTTACGGTGCTTTTAATTTTTAGGTTAGAGTTTCTTTGAAATGCGATATTTTTGACAAATTTTAATGAATCTTTTTCATTTTTTCAGGATGATCTTAGGATTTATAACCGTTTAAAATAAAAATTATAATTTTAAAAATTTCAAAAAATTTGCCCGGAAAGAAGTCAAAATTTTTTTTGAAATTAGTTTTACACTTATTTGGCCATGACCTAGCTTAATAAAACCACAATTTTTAGATTCCTTATGATTTCCCGCGTTTTTTCATTTAAAAAAATTGATGGAGGGTCTAAAACTATGGAAGTTATTTAAATTTTAGTCCGACGGTGCACATATAAGATGTGCTCACTATACGTCACGCGGTCCTCGCGCACAGACCTATTTAAGGTTTATTGAATATCTACTACTTTAAAGTCAGTTGAAGCAGAATATTCTTTACAAATAATTTTTGATTAACTTCCTTTAAATGTTAGAAAATTTTTATACAAGAAATATTGAGTTAAAAGTACGCGATTTCTGAATTGTTACGTACTTTACAACTTAATAACTCTGTTAAAGAAAAATTAAAAAAATTTGGCACTTTCACAACTTCTAAATAACAACGAAATCTATACACTCTTCTTGTATATTTAAAGGAAAAATTAAAAAAGTGATATGAAATTCTGAAAGTTCATAAAAAATACTCTATATTCGGTGAGTTTTTATTTAATTCAATAATTCCACCTTCTCGTAATTAATTGATAAAAACGTCAAAATTAGGTTATTTGGTGGATCGACTTTAAAAACCTTTTTTATCTATTATTTTTATATTTTTACTAGTTTTATTATTAAAGAATAATTGTTCAACTAATTTTAAACATGAATTAATAAATCTTTTGCACTTTGAAGAATTTATCAATACTTTTTTAAATATTTTCTAATTGCTAAAAAAGTGCCATTTTTTCTCACCTTCTCCACTTTACACTCATATTTAAAGAAAAGTAATAAATATTTAAATATAATTATTTTCATTTCGTTATTCAGAGTTCATACAGATTCAATTCTAAAAGTATCAATTTTTTTTAAAATGAGGCCGCAACGACTTTATTCGAAATATGATGGTTTGACCCATCTTTTTAAATATTATTAATTTTTATTTAAAAACTTTTAAAAACCGTAGAATCGTTGTAAAAAATTACAAGGAATCAATTTTCTAACATTTAAAGGACTTTTAACTTACATTTTTAAATAGAATAAAAAATTATTTGTAAAGAATATTCTGCTTCAACTGACTTTAAAGTAGTAGATATTCAATAAACCTTAAATAGGTCTGTGCGCGAGGACCGCGTGACGTATAGTGAGCACATCTTATATGTGCACCGTCGGACTAAAATTTAAATAACTTCCATAGTTTTAGACCCTCCATCAATTTTTTTAAATGAAAAAACGCGGGAAATCATAAGGAATCTAAAAATTGTGGTTTTATTAAGCTAGGTCATGGCCAAATAAGTGTAAAACTAATTTAAGATCATCCTGAAAAAATGAAAAAGATTCATTAAAATTTGTCAAAAATATCGCATTTCAAAGAAACTCTAACCTAAAAATTAAAAGCACCGTAACTCTAACAATTTAAAAAAATTTTGAAAACCCTTTGACCTACAATCACATCTTTTCTAACATTAAAGATATACCCATTTTCAAAAAAATCGAAAGACCCCCGACCAACATTGATATTTCTGAGAAATTTTGACCCTCCTATAAAAAATTATTTTTTGATTATTGACAAAATTTTTATTTAATTTCAGAAAATTCTTTTTTTTATCCAAATTGTTTATAAAAATGTAAAAAATGGTAAATAATTTCAGAGCAAGATTTTTATTTCAAATATCTATTCTGATGAAACACCAAGCAAAAAGTGAAAAACGTTTATTCTTCCATCGCTGAACTTTTTTTTTTCTATAAAAATTGTTTATAACATTTTTAAATATTGTTAAATAACGTGAAATGAAAGTTTGAACCATTAGCAACACTTTGATTGCAAGAGAACGTAATATAATCAAAAAATAATTTTTTTATAGGATTCTATTTCATGTTTTGCAAATTGTTTACAATATTCTAAAACCTTGTAAAAAATTTTGAATTAAGTGATTAACTTGTATTATTCAATTTTACTGCAAAAAAAATGAGAATCGATAAAAAAAAATTTTAAACCACTTTGGCCCACGAATTTCAAATTATTTATAAAAATTGTTTATAACATTTTAAAATATTGTTAAATAATATTAAATGAAAGTTCATCTTTTTAACAACGATTTGGATTAGAAGAGTGCAATATATAATAAAAAATGCTTTTTTTCTATTATGGTAATTCATATTTAACTAATTATTTATAAAAATTGATTATAACATTTATGAGGCATTCTCTGACATAAAAGCCACCCTAAAAAAATTTCTTTTTGGAAATGAAGTATGTTAAAGTATACATAAAAACAAGTATGTAAAGTAGGTTTTTAGGTCTGTGTAATGCGTGGTTGCCATGTTATCAGGGGCTCAATTTTTTTCAGTATAATTTTCAAATGGCAATATCTTTTACCCATATCAATGGGTTTTAAAGTTATATAAGTGTTTTTAGTAGAGAATTTTCCAAACTTTTGAATGAAATTACTAATTATTTAAAAAAAATGTAGTTTCATAAAAAAAAATTAAAAATTTTTTTTTTTAATTTCCCCCCTTTTTTCCCCCTTCAAATTTTTCCAAAAACCCTTAAAAATGTTCCTTATTTAATAAGCTTTCAACCCCTCAAATGCCATTTTGGGACATTGAAATGCGTACAAGCTACAGGTGATTTTGTAACCCGGTGCAACACATCAATTTTGCCTTTAATGTTCTCTTATTGTGTTTTTGTTTGTTTTTTATCTGCATTTGGCGTAACCCAGGATCAACGACGTGGACGTAGCAGATATTTGATCCCTTTATTTTTTTTATTTTTTTTTAGTTTTTATAATTTTTTTGTATTTTTTAAAAATTTTATAGTTTTTTTGGATTTTTTAAAAATTTTATAGTTTTTTTTGTATTTTAAAAAAATTTTATTGTTTTTGGTAGATAAGAAAATTGTTTTTAAGATTATATCAAGCTGTGGGATTTTGAAACTGATTTATATGCTCTTAAATTGTTTCTACGATGTGCTCTTACGTTTACGTCCACGGTTTGATGGGAAGACTGTATTTGATTCTGAAGAACTAAATGTCTCCTTCTTGAAGAGTTTGTTTTCTCAATGATAAATAGCTTGCTTGTTCTCGGGCTATAAAGTCATGTTGTCGTAACGAAATCAATTTATCGCATAAATCTTCTATAAATTTATTAGTTTCTTGAAGTCGAGTTATTAATGTTGATCGATCTGTACTTTCCCATATTTGATACTCGACTTTGTCAATACCTTCACCTTCAAAAAGCTCTACCAAGTGATTTTTAATAGTATCAATATTGTCTTGACAATGTTGACACTCTCCAAAGTAACATTTTGGTGTAGGGGCATCACAGACCAACATTTTTAGGAAATCTTTGTACGAGGTGAGCTTTAAATCTGCAGATTTTGTCAAAGAAGGTATGGAAGACCCATCAATCATTAAATGTACATTTTCATGATACGTACATACGCAGACTGAATGGGTTCCACTTGAACCCGCTAGGACGCAATGTTTAGGACGCAATCGAGCGAAAGTAGAGAATCCTATTTTGTAATTAGGATATTCTGTTTTGAAAAGGTTAAAAAGTTCTAAAAGATTGCATAAAACTAAACGCTTTTGTGTGTGCTTACGAGTTCCATCCGCTTGTTTGACCGATATAAAATCTTTTTTTCCCGGTAAAAGACGACTATTTACGTCATTTTCATAGAAGTTTATAACTGCATTTTTTACTTCTTCAGATAAAGTATGTCCCGAATTTCTATTTTCTATCCCTTGTCTTGCTTTCTTTACAAGTAAACAGGAACAATTAAATATTTTTGCAACCTTTCTTTCGCTCCATGAATCAGGCATAAGAATCAAAATTTCCTTTTTTTCAAATTGTTTGTTAGTGGATTGTGAAATAAATTTTTAAATTTCTCAACTAGTTTTTTAAAATGAAAAGCATTTCCGTCGTCGTCTATATCTATATCTTTTTCATCAGGAGACCAATCGCTTTCCAATTCGTTCTCTGATTCATATTGCGTATTCACTTCTGGAATTAAAACATTCGGAATTTCAGTGACAAAATCATCAGGCCAACCTTCACTGGAAACTTTTTTGCGACATTTATCGCACAAAAATATTTTTTCTGGTACGTTTTTACCATTAATTGTTGAACTATTAATTTTACGAACATTTCCCTTTTTATGGATTGCGAATTTGAATGGATTTAAACATTTATCGACTGGCATTATTTTTTACAAATAGATAAAAAACTGATATGTGCTACTAATTATCTGACACCTGAAAAAGCGGCGTTGTAAAAACCAAACCAAAATATAGATGCAGCGTAATAGGATGCAAGTGTAGGAAATGAGATTAATCAAGCAGAAAAGGGAAAGCAAGAGTGACTTTTTTTATGATATTCGAGTAATTAGTATTTGTTACAACTAACAGTAAAGTAAATATATTTATTTACTGTGTAAAAATCAACTAATATTAACAAAATTCTATAAAAGCAGTGATATTCTAATCACATGAATTGTTATGAATAAGTAAAATACTTATGGTGATTCAGTATTTTTTACAATAATTAAACATATATTTGAAGTCTAGAATTTTTTTTAAATAATGGATTTTTAATAGTACAAGGTGAAACACCTACTTCCCATGTTCTAAGCAATATATTTTACTAAAAATTCCTAATTGACAGTCACTGCACAACACCATGGTGCAACTCACCAATTTTTGATGAGTTGCACCGGGTTAAAAAATCACCTGTAGCTTGTACGCATTTCAATGTCCCAAAATGGCATTTGAGGGGTTGAAAGCTTATTAAATAAGGAACATTTTTAAGGGTTTTTGAACAAATTTGATGGGGGAAAAGAGGGGGGAAATTTAAAAAAAAAAATTTTAATTTTTTTTAATGAAACTACATTTTTTTAAATAATTAGTAATTTCATTCAAAAGTTTGGAAAATTCTCTACTAAAAACACTTATATAACTTTAAAATCCATTGATATGGGTAAAAGATATTGCCATTTGAAAATTATACTGAAAAAAATTGAGCCCCTGATAACATGGCAACCACGCATTACACAGACCTAAAAACCTACTTTACATACTTGTTTTTATGTATGCTTTAACATACTTCATTTCCAAAAAGAAATTTTTTTAGGGTGGCTTTTATGTTAGAGAATGCCTCTTATATAAATTGTTCACAAATTTTTTATAAGCATTAGATACTTTAGTTTCCTGTTAAATGACAAAAGAAAGCTAGTGGGATAGAAAAGAAGTTATTTTCTACTCTGAAAATATTTTTTTATAACAACTGTTTATAAAAATTTTTTATAACATTTTAAAATATTGTTAAATAATGTTAAATAAAAGTTTAAACAATTAGCAACACTTTGATTGCAAGAGAACGTAATATAATCAAAAAATAATTTTTTTCTAGGATTCTATTTCATGTTTTGCAAATTGTTTATAAACATTGTTTATAACATTCTTAAACATTGTAAAAAAGGTTTAAATTAAGTTATTAACTTTTATTATTCATTTTTACTGCAAAAAGAAATGAGAATTGATAAAAATAAAAATTTGTTTATCATTTTGGCCCACAGATTTTTAATTGTTTATAAAAAATGTTTAAATTATTGTTAAATAATATCAGATAACAATATTTTTTGTTGAAACGACATTTTTTTATTTAAATAAAGCATAAAAGTTCAAAAAAAATATTGTTAATATTTTTTAACATTATTTTTCCAAATTTCAATACTTTGGCGGCCGTTTTGGAGGGGCCATTTTGAAATTAGAACAAAAAAATTCGGCATTATGCCTATTTGATATTCCTAACATTTTGGACGCGATATTTTATTGTCCCGGATTTTTCCCAACCGAATTCGAGTAAATAATCTAATTTTAATGACAAAAAACACTTTTAAAAAACTGTTTTTTTGTTTAAACAATTACAACTTTTTATGATTAAATTTTAATTTAAATTTTCTTTCAAGATTCTAAAAGAGGACACTCAAATCTAAAAAAAAACCTATGTCTCGATTTTTTCCAAATTCGTAACTCGTAGGACGTCATTACAAAATTTAAGCAAGCTAGTTAGTCAATTTAGTCATATCGATAGTAAGGGTAAAGTCAGTAACAAAGCAGAGTTTTAAACCTTCGTAAGAAACTATATTCAAATAATAAATAAATACAAAAATAATAATTATCGAAGATGAATTTAAAATTAACTAAAAGAAAATTAACAATACATAATAAAAATAAATGACTCGATATAATGCAAAAGTTATATAAAAGAAATCAATTAAAACCTAATCTAACTAATAACAACTCAAAAATAACTAAACTAACTAAAATAGAATAGAAAGAAAATAAGTGAATTCCCAAAATGACAAATTCCTATCCGAGACCGACGCTCATTTTACGCGAGGGTAGACTCGAAGAATCTACCTGGTGCATTAACTCTGTGAAGGTCGAGTTGTACCTCTTCTTCACAGGGTTGGTTCACATTCTCATGTAGGAAATTCATTGCCTTGGTCTTACACGGCTGTACCCCTGCTTAGGGGGTAGGAGAGGCGAAGGGTGTTACTACTGCCCAGTTGTACCTGAGTCTTGAGTACAACTCCTTCTAGGATGTGCAAGCAAGCAGCCCCAGCTGTACCTGAGATACCGCCGGCTTGCATCAGGTAAGAAAGGAAGATCTCATTTCTTGTGAGAATCGTACCTCAACCTCGGCGTTAGATCGTAAAGGTAAGAAGGAGAAAGAGAAGAGAGAGCTGCTGTCGATCTGCCTCGGAGCAATCCCCGAGTCTGGTCGACGGCAAACTGAGGAAATTGTACGGGCAACCCACGTGATGCGCGGCAACGGGTGCGCTATCGGTACTCTCCACCTGTCCGCCGAGCAGTGAGCTCAGTAATATATATAGATATACTTCGCGTACAAAAATGAATGAATTTTACTCTTTCATAAACTTTGAAATTCTGACGTTAAAAATAATGGCATATCATTACAACTTTAGTATACGTGATAAAAATAAATAATATACCACAAAAATAAATTTCTTTTAAATTATTACATATTTTCGATATTTTTATTAAAAATAGATATTTTCATTCTCACTCGAAAACGACCAATTTGAATAAAATTTATATACCTTTTTAAAAGAATGTTTTAATACAATGTACCTACAGAGAAAAAATTCTGTAGGCGGTATTTAATTTGATTTCCTTTTGCTTGAAAATTAAATTATCTTTAATTTTATAATAGAAATATTTTTCTAAAATTCACATTTATCGGTATTTATAATTCACATAAAATCTCACCATTTGTGGCATCCAAAAAACAACGAATGAAATTGATAAAACTGCCATAAGATGAGAAAATGCTCGTTCTTCTGCTGTTGCAACTACTTCTTGTGTTTTACCAGTGACCGTTAAAAGTGGTTTTATTCTCGATGAAGATCGACAAATACGTCTTATGTTTCCGGTTCGACGTCCCATTCGATTGAGTGCACGGGAAACTGCCAAATTACACCACACAATAAAGAAGCAAAGAAGGGTGCCTACAGTAAAAGAAAAAGGAAATTAATTTTGTAAAAGAATTGTAAAATCCAGCCACACAATACAATTATTTTCGTAAATAAGAAAATTCTTCTCAAGATTAAAAAATAATTTCGTAAATAATATTATTCTTTAAAGGAATTAAATTATTTTCATAAATTATAAAATGTTTCGGAGGAAATAATATATTTTCAATACAATTTTTAAAAAATTTCTCCAAAAAATATTGCCAAACAATTAAATTATTTTTATAAATTGTAAAATTCTTGGCAAGAATCCAATTATCTTTGTAAATAATAAAATTATTCTGAGAAATTCAATTGAGAGGCTTGATGGTATACAATTCAATTATTTAAAAGAATGTGAATGAAATTCTTGAAATTAATTCAATTATTTTAAAATATTTTGATAAATACTTTGCAAGAATTTAATGATTTTCAGTACTTTCATTTAAAATTTAAAAACATTTAAAAATTATTTGAAAATTTAGGAAAGAAAAAAGCAAATAGCAACTAACTTCATACTGTGAAAATTTTATCAGAATACAACCATTATATCTTATATCCTATAATAAGATGTAAGATGGAAAAATAGTACCTTACATCTTAAAATAAGTACAGTAATAAAGATATTTATTTATTTAGGTATTTACAACATAAGTTCCTGTGATCCAAAGTGGATCATAAATGGGTAATGAAAAGTCGTACAATCTTATCATAGAATGTGTGGAATGATTAAACAATATTAGATTTTGCATATATTTGGCCGTCATACTCTCTAAATCTGAATATCGTCGGCTTATTAGAAAACTGTACCATTTCAAGAATTCGTTATAAACTATACCATTTCAAAAGTTTGTTATAAAACATACCATTTCGATGAAGATCTACAAGAGCGTTGCACTAAAGAATTTCTAACGATTAACAAGCAATTAATTTAAATTATTATAAATTTTCAATTAATCTATTGAAAACATGAACAAGAGTATATTTAAAATACCGTTTTTTTAAATGCATAAGCTTATTTTATGTCTAGCAGCAGTGTTGCCAAACTTGAAAAAAAACCAAAAAACTCTTTTTCTCGAAATGGTATGTTTTAAAAACATTTACCAAAATGGTCCAGTTTATAACGAATTCCTGAAATAAGACACTTTTCCACCAAGTCGATTTTTAACAAAATAGACATAAATTACTTTAAAAAAAGATTTGTGTGCAAAAATTTTAATTTTTTTAAAGAAAGACCCCAGGCAAATCGTAATTTTTCTGACGGAGTCTTACCCATTATTTTCTAATATTATAATATCAGATAGTCTGAAAAAATGACGATAGTTAAATAAAAAGATTATATAATAAAAAATAGTTGTAATAATTAAAAAATAGAATATTGGTTTTTAATGATTGTTCCCATAAAATTTTTAATATTTTACAACAGTTTTTAGTAGTATTAATAACTAAGTACTATTTTGAATAAATGTTAGGGGAGAGTGGGGCAAGACGGGGTACTTAAGGTTTAAAGTGAAAAAAACAAAAATTATCAAATATATTTTTTATTATTATTTTTAATTACCGTCTTTGGGAATCAGGCTTTCGTAATAAAGGCGTACAAAGGCCATCTGTTTCCTTATAAAGCATAAAAATAATGAGATGGAAAAAATTGCAAATCTCCCCATCTTGCCCAATCGGCGGGTAAGATGGGGTATCCTAAGGGGTAAGATGGGGTACTCAAGAAAGCAACCTATTTCTGTCGACAAATTTTACAAGTAAAGGTTGCATCTTTATCTTCGTTATCGACAACAGCACAACTGCAGTGAACCCATTGGCTGCAAACAGAACAACCAGCCATACAACCAGCCATACAAGCTTTCTTTTTTTTCACTCTTATTTTATTCAGTCTTGATTTAAGTAGTTTTCTTAACTTCTCTTATTTCTCTTTTCTTTTGCTTAATTTGTGAACCCCGTCTTGCACCACTCTCCCTTACCCCATCTTGACCGCACCTACGAAATTGAATAAAACGATTAATTACTACAATTTACGATTCAACAAAGAACAAAGATTCACCTTAAGGTTATGTTATTCAGTGGTCACGTGCCCCATTTACTTTATTATGGAAAAACTTCCCACTGAATAACATGACCTTAAACAGGGCTTTTTTGAGAAGATACGTTTATGTGGAGTCGGATAAGGTTTGGTATGTTCTAGTACCAACTTGCAAGTTAATTTCACTCCCTTTCTATATTAAAAAAAGAAAAGTTACACCGTTGTGATGTGAGAAGTTGATAGATTATTCACAAAACATCAAATTCATACTTTAAAATTCTGTTCGAAATAAACAAAAAAATCGCAAATTATTAGAGTCTCCAAAAAGCATCAGAAAATCTGAAGAGTAATCAGAATGTCTGATGTTTTGTCATGATTCCTTATTATTTTTTTAGTCATGCAATGAGCATTGCCCTAAGTAGCAACCCAGCTGAAAAAGTTCTATAGAATTTCACTAGAATCATTCTATAGAATCGTTCTATATGAATTCTAGTGAATATTCTATAGAATTTAACTAGAATGATTCTATAGAATTTCTACATAAATATATTAAATTTTGGTGATTTTTAATTAGAAAGACTTTAAATTTGTGAAATAATATTTTTCAACCAATTTTAGGCCAAAATAATAATTGGTTATATCCTTTAAGTATATAAAATTCATTGAACTTCGTAACCATACATAACTATAATGTTAACAAAATTATTTCACGAAATTTATATTCCTTCTAATTAAAAACCACTAAAATTTAGTAGAATTCTCGTAGAAATTCTATAGAATCATTCTATTGAAATCTATAGAATATTCTCTAGAATTTATATAGAATGATTCTAGTGAAATTCTATAGAACTTTTTCAGCTGGGAACTTTAGCATCTGCTTGGAAAAGTAAAAGGTTCAATTTGAGATGCAGAGTCTTATCTTAAGAACGCCAAGTATAGCCAAATAGGATGATCTTATTTGACATTGCCGGTGAAATTATTTGACCGAATTGAGCTTATGATTTTAAGTCAACGTTTTACTTGACTTATTAGTAATTACTTATTAGTGAATTTAAATTGGAAAATTTTTATAATTGAGGACGATAGTGATAATGAAGGTGGTCCAAAAAATATAAGACGTGCAAAAAGATACATTCGAGATGCAGAAAATCCTTTTTAAATTGATAAGTGGGATTTCTACTTATATTTCATTTTATCAAAAAAAACATCCTTGTAAGCAATCAACAATTATAAAAAACTTTACATGTAGTTTAAACCATTTTTTAAAAAAGAATTAATTTGTGTTCTTGGAAATTAAATAGAATTTGTATTTTTTACAGTTAAAAACAATTAACATAACGTCAAACTAAAAAGTAATGTTTTATCAGAACTGAAAATATATTAAAAATGGATTTTACCTTATATAAAACTACTTTAAAAAATTAACAAGTAGAATTGTAGCGAATACTTCAGAGAGTAAAATAAACTACTATTAAAAAAATAATCTACTATCTCAAGAATTGTCTTTCGTGTTGCTACGTTGCTTGCCAGCCTCATTAATTTATACATTAAAATTCCAACAACTGCTGATGCCCGAAATGAAAATCATCGGTTGTTCAACGTTTTAGGAAATTTTGATCGGTTTTTCAAAAAAGGCACATAACTTTTTTTGATGCTTTATTTGCAAAATACTCATAATAAGAAGTGCTTTAATGAAAAAAATAAAAGGAAAAAAAAATTTTTTTTGGCCGAAAAAAATTTCAAAAAAATTTTTGAATACAAATTTTGAAAAAAATATACCTTCGATTTCAAAATTCTTTTTGTAGATAATGTCAATAATGTAGAGAATACTTCCTGTAAATTTAATTATGGGACAGCAATAACTTTACGAGAAAAAAAATAAAATGTCTAGCGCGGCGTTCCGGGACTTGTACAGTATTCTCTTATGGCGCTGCGATAGTTTTGTTTCAAATTACTCTGCAGGTGACAATTCTTTACCAAAACGCTTTTTATTTTTGTAAAATCTTCGAAATTAAATTCACTATCGATATTTCGAGTCCTATTTTTTAATTTTTGTTATTAAACATTTTTTAAATAACAATAAGTTTTAAAAAATCATAAAATCGTAAAATATATTGTTGTCATATTTATTAATTATAAAAATTAATCAAAAAATCTGTTAAAAAATTAAAAATAATCAAGTTAATATTGTTTGAATAATTAATTATTGTTGTCTAAACAAAATTCTCAAATTGTGAAATTTTTATGTGTAATTGTACACTCACAATAAGAGTTGGCTGCTGTATCCAAATCGTTGGACTCTGGAGTCAGATCCAATAAATTGGTTAACACATCCAACTATTTGATACTGTATCTATGCGAAAAGGCACCTCAGCTATCGCAAAGATAATGCAGCTAAAAAGTTGGATGTATCAACTGAGCAAGAAAAATAGAGAGAGAATGTAAAACTTCTGTAGTCGGGATGAGTCACAAGCCTGTCTTTAACCAGGCATTTTGTTTCGAAAAGTCGTCGGCGCGATGCTTCTGCATATCACTCACATATTCAAATTTTTCTATGTGTATTTCACACATGATATGTTTTAAATTTGAGATTAATTTTAAAGTGCAATTGAGATACGACGTGTGTCAAAACACATTCATATATTATAAATTATTCAAGTGATTAGTAAAGTAAGAGTGTTATTTAGTGTTATTAAAATATTTATAAAATACCGACAACGTGATGTGTAAAAAGAATCAAGAAGAAAGATAAACACAACACTGAAAACCAACAACAATTTTTTCATATTGTATTTGCAGGTTAGATGTGCAAAAGTCTATTGTGGCGGAGACTTTTTTGAAAAAAAACGCCTGACCATAAAATAGCTGAGCAACTCAGCATTGCCATAACCCCATATACCGAAGTATTACTTCCTGTTTCTAGCATTCTTGCAACTGAGAAATAGTTGCTTCATCCAATTAATTGGATCGCGCTCCAGCAACTATCTAACTGGATTTAGCAGCTAACTATTTTTCTACATGTACTGGTGATAAAAAAATTATTTATTAAAACATTGTTTAAACAATTAATTGCTAAAATAAATGGTTATTATTTTTGTCATAAACTATACATATGGTTAGAAATTTATACTTTTGCTATATTGAGCATTTTTTTTAATTAAAATATTCAACTAAAAAGAGAATCTAATAATTATTTAACCATTGTTTAAACAATTTTGCTTCCCCGTGAGGAAGCTTTGTAGTCGTTTAATTTACAAAATTTTTAAAAATCCTTTTGACAAATTTTCTTCTATATGGGACTATGTTATATAAGACCCTGAACAATTGTCCGGATGTATGTATGTGTGTATGTGTGTATGTGTGTGTGTGTGTGGATCCCGTTTTTTGTGAACACGATAACTCGAAGAGGTTTCAACGAATTCGGCTGAAAATTGCTAGGAATATTTATCATAAAAATATCTCGAAATGGATTGATGGACATTAAAAAATCTATTAAAAAAATTTTTTTTTACTTTTTTCAAAAAAAAAAATTTTCAAAAAATTTTTTTAAATTGAATATTGAAGTTAATATACAATAAAATCTTCTTCTTTGCATCAAGACGAATCGATTGGTATATATAAAGTATAAATTGTATGAGAGTTTGTAGAGGTAATGACAATTAAAGCAAAAAAATTACCTTTTTTATCAAAAATTTAGTTCTTTCATCAAAATTATATTCCAGTACAATAAGATTTTACTCATTTTTTTCAATAATCTTATCCGTTGCATTAAAACGGATCGATTGGTATATATAAAGTATATATTTTATTTGAATTTATAGAATTAAACATAATTAAAACCAAAAATTCGCACTTTTATTATAAATTTATTTCCTTCTTAAAAATTATGTTGCTTTATAATAAAATGTTAATCTAGACTTAAAAACAAACTAAAAATCTTCATTTCATCAAGACGAATCGATTGATGTATAAAAAGAATATATTTTATTAGCATTAATAGAATTAAATAAAATGAAAAAATTCACTTTAAAGCAAATTTTTTGCTTATCGTAAAGAGGAAGCAAAATGTTCATGTAATGAACATCTTAATTCACAACTTGTTTTTCTAGCTTTTCAATTGATTGTATTTAGAAAATTCAGAAATTTCTATTCTAAATAAAATTTATGAAAAAATGGCAACAGTACATTGTTTAAACAGTTTTTAAATTAATCCTTTTGTTTGTTATCAATAGATGATTTATTTGAAAAAAATTTCATAATTTAGAAAAAATATAAATTTCTAACGCTAAGCACAATTTATGAAAAAAAACAGCATCAATTAATTGCTTTAGCAATGTTTCAATAAATAATTTTTTTATCATTAGTACAACATAAAAAAAACACATAAAAAATTTCACAATTTATTCTTTGCATATAAAGGAACACATTCAAAAAGTATTTTTAATATTGCTAAAATCATCCAAAATTCTTATGTTCACTTGGCGTTGAATTGCTCAAAATTAAAATGTTTTAGGTACAATGAAATTCAAATAAAAACGAGAATAATTGTTGAGCGAAGTTTTAGTGTGTGGAAGCGAAGATTTCCATGTTTGTCGAGGGGAAGGTCAACTAAACTTATTTGTTCAACAACAACTGTAGTAGTATGTGCTGTTTTGCATAATATGGCATTACGTTTCAATGACATATTACTAGAAGACGATGAGTTACATGAATATGAAGAAGTTCCTGTACCTTATGTAGAAAATGTTAATATGAATGGAGAAGTAGCTCGTCAACAACTAGTTCATCGTTTACTTAATGGATTATAA
Source organism: Leptopilina myrica (nomen nudum) (assembly GCA_032872475.1). Classification (NCBI taxonomy): domain Eukaryota; kingdom Metazoa; phylum Arthropoda; class Insecta; order Hymenoptera; family Figitidae; genus Leptopilina; species Leptopilina myrica (nomen nudum). The sequence goes on along the minus strand of CM065459.1, from coordinate 26,004,812 downwards.
AACTGGTTTACAGTGAAATTGTCAATCGAAATTTTTTTTCCATTAGTAAGTGTTTTTTGAGTAAGAAAATCATTATTTATATTTTTTCCCTTTTGCAATTTTGCTGTAACAGCAAACTATGCATTTTCGAGGCATGAAGTCACTTAAACTCAATTGCAAAAAAAGCGGCTGATTCAAATTTAATAAAACAGGCACCATTTTAAAGGTAATTAAATTACCTTTCTAACCATCGGCCAAAAAATAAAATCCGTTGAAAACTGTAGGAGTTACAGTCGATCAGGTTTTAAATTTTAAGCAAATGTTGATGATTTTCAGACCTTTGTCTAACTTCAGCTACTTTTTTATAAACCAAACAATAAAGAAACTTCAACTTCTAATTTTTTTAAATAGTTTATTTAATCACAAAAATTTAAAGCTCTTTTAGACTTTGATTGAATAAAAAATGAAAAATCTACACCATATTCAGCAATATTCAAGTCCTAGCTTATGTTGGAACTATGAATACCGCCTATAGATATACCAGCAAGGTAAAATTTATTTGTAATGTTGGTGGTAGGTTGCGCTTAAAGATGCCGTTTGCATACAATAGAGTTGGCCGGGCCTGGTTGAACAGGCGCGTTAAATACCTCAGCATAAAATAAAACTAAAAGGCACATAAGTCTTACAACGAAGAAAAAATGTTTTCAATTTTAGATAATTCCTCTTCTTTTGCAGAATTTTTTCTTCTTACAGTTGGGCACTAAATTTTTCTTTTCTTCTTGAGAGAATTTTCTACTTTTATACTTTTTATTAAACCCTACTTTTTAAACAGTTTGAAGCTGCGTTAAAAAAAATCAAAAACCAACATATAAATTTTCTTTCTAGTATAAATTTGTTTCAATTTGACAGAAATAATTTCAATTGAAGAAGAAAGATTAAAATTTATCTTTTAGTTACAAAACTGTCAACTATAAACAAAAATTTCTTATTTTTGTAGATAAATATTCGTATAATGAAAATAAAATGTCAAAGTAAGAAGGATTGTTAAGAAGAATTTTCATCTCACTTTAAGATTTTATTTGTTTCGGCCTACTAACCATGAGACTGGTGTGCACTGGAATCTTGCGTATCAAAATTTCTTGAGCAGATCCCTACTTTTTCAGAAACAGTTGCTGCCAGTGCCATAAACTTTACATGAGAAGGTAATGAAAAAAATACTGTCGGACTATTTATAGCTTTTTTCTAATACAGTTCCCGAATATCCGAATTCAATTTAAGGGATGGAAAAACTGAAAAAAATTATTCGTATATGTATAGTAAATCAACCAGTTGACTGATAATGTATCATATATAATTATTTACAATCAACCATTACAAAATTAGTAATGTAAAAACTTGAATAACTTCTACAAATTTTAATAGATTTTTATTCAACTTGGTAAAAAGAAGCTTTTAAGGTAGCTGATTAAGAATGTAAAATCGAATTTTCAAATTTCAAAATGGTGCATCTAATATGGCGGTCAAACATAAAATATTGTTAAAAATTGACCAAATTTTTTTGAATCTGGCTACTTCAGGGTTTTTGAAGTTGCTAAATACGAATTTAAAGTCAAATTTAAAATTTTGAAAATGGCGGATCCAATATGGCGGATGAACCTAAAAATATTTTAAAAAATTGATCAAATTTGGTTGAATCTGGCTACTCGAAGGTTTTTGAGGTCACTGAATACGAATCTGAAGTCAGATTTAACTTAAAGTTATTAAATGGCGGATTCAATACGGCGAAAGAGGTTTTTAAAAATTGATCAAATTTCGATGAATTTTGCTGCTCACTGACATTTAGAAAATACGAATATCAAAACAATCAATATGGTGTGAAATTTTTCCTCTTTATAAAACATTAATCTATAAACTTTCTAAAATTTTAATAATAATTTTTTTGAAAGGCTTAGAGAGACATTAATCTAATTGTAAGTAGCGAAAACTTTCGCTATTTCAACGAATACTTTTGCTATATTAGCGAAAGTTATCGCTGTTTCAGTTAAAGGTATTTTTCATGTAAAATTAGTATTAGAACGATTTTCCTATATTCAGTAGGGATCTTCAGTTTTAAGTGCACATTACAGGAAAAATATGTGCCTTGACGCGGTGAAAGGGACCTTACGCCTAAAAAAATTAATTTTTAGTTATTGATACCATTCTATCCAGATTTTTTCAATCGATATAATGGCATTAATAACTAAAAATTAATTTCTTTGGGCGTAAGGTTCCTTTCACCGCGTCAGGGCACATATAGCGAACAAGATTGGCCTACATATATGCGAAAGAGAAGGGAAAGAAATTAAATTTTTTTCGAAAAAATTGCAAAAAATGACCCTGTCCCCCCCTTAACTTCTACAAATCTCAACCTGGTGAGCTGAAATTCGGTAGGAATCTTCAGTATTAACCCTTTAACGACGAGATGTGCTGCTTTTCAACATGAATTTCAAACGCCTACAATTAGTAGAAAGAAGCCATAATATTTTTTAAAAGGCCATATCCTACTAATTTTGGGGTCACTTTTTCGAATGGCGTGGTCAAAATTTAAAAAAAATGATATTAAACCCTTCTTTTTCTAAAAAATACTTAAAAATGTCAAGTTTTTTAAACCCTTTAACGACGAGATGTGCTGCTTTTCAACATGAATTTCAAATGCCTACAATTAGAAAAAAGAAGCCATAAAATTTTTCAAAAGTCCATATCCTACTATTTTCGGGGTCGCTCTTTCGAATGGCGTAGTCAAAATTTTCAAAAAATGATATTAAACCCTTCTTTTTTCAAAAATACCTATAAATGTCAAGTTATTTTAAAGCAATTTTTTTAAAAGAATTTTTTTCTTCGCCATAACATTTTTTAAATAGAACAAAAATTATCTAAAACGTGTTCCCGATAGTTGTACTTGAAAAATATCCATTTCTAATTTTTATTTTTTTCGATTTTGAATTTAAAATGGCGCTTGAAAGACAAAAACATTTCCTAATTTTACATAAGATTACAAAATTTTTCAAAATTTCTCAAATCTTATTGAAGTTTGTTACTCGGGGGTTGTAGGGGTCGCTGATTACGAATCTGAAGTCAGATTCAAAAAATTCAAAATGGCGGATCTAAAATGGCGTCTTAATTTTTCAAAATTACTCAGATTTGCTTGAAATTTGTTTCTCGGGTGTTTTTTAGGTCGCTGATTACAAATATAAAGTCAGGTTCAAAAAATTCAAAATGGCGGATCCAAAATGACAGCTTAATTTTCCAAAATTATTGAGATTTGCATGAAATTTGTTACTCTGGGGTTTTCGGGGTCGATGATTTTGAATATGAAGTCGCCTTTAGTCTTTAAATAATTAAAGTTGCCCGATTCTCACCACGAGGAGGTAGGCGATATAGAGTATAATTTTTGTTTACTTTTTCAGTGATTTTTAATTTTTTTTTGTTTTTCCAATTTTATAATTTATTTCTTTTAACTTTTTATTAAAAACTATCCATTTGAATTATGCCTTTTTTTGAAGCAATTGTCACAGTAATATAACTTGCATGTTTTGCAGTATTTCCTTGTTCGGATTTTGCATTTTGAGGTGCAACAGTATCGAGGTAAATGCTGTTTTTCTGTCTCATGTACTGACGACTTTCCCGTTCTTACTTTGTTCAAATAATCTTTGCAGATGCACATAGCCAAAAATTTTGTACTTTCTTTTTCCGAACAAGGAAATACTGCAAAACATGCAGGTTATATTACTGTGACAACTGCTTCAAAAAAGCGCATAATACAAATTAATAGTTCTTAATAAAAAGTTGAAAGAAGTAAATTATAAAATTGAAAAAACAAAAAAATTAAAAAAATTAAAAATCACTGAAAATAGTAAAAAAAAATTATTCTGTATATCGTCTGCCTCCTCGTGGTGAGAATCGGGCAATCTTAATTATTTAAAGGCTAAATGCGACTTCATATTCAAAAGCAGCGACCCCCAAAACCACCGAATAACAAATTTCAAGCAAATCTGAGTTATTTTGAAAAATTAACCGCTATTTTGCATCCGCCATTTTGAATTTTTCTAGTCCCACTTTTTTTATTTAAATGTCCTTTTAGGAAAAAACTTCAGCTTTCGTTTTAGAAAAAATCGTATCTCTCCCCCCCCCCAAAAAATTGAAATTTATTTTTAATCTGGGACCGTCTCGAAAGTTAAGTTTCGTTTTAGTGTTTGAGTGGACACGAAACTAAATTAACGAAGTGACTTTAGTTTCAAGTCGACACGAAACTAAATTAACAAGCTGAGTTTAGTTTCGTGTCTTCCCGAAACTAAATTAACAAATTAGATTTAGTATCGTGTCGACTCAAAACAAAATATTGAAAAACATAATTATTTAGTGTCAATCAGAAAAATTGTTTCCCCTGACTTACGTAACTATAGTAACTTACATAATTAAAGGAAGTTACGTATGTTACATAACGATAGCAAAATAACGTAACTTACGTAAATGATATTATTTACGTAATTTTAGTAAATTTGACTATTCATGTAAGTTACTGTACGTATGTAACTTACATTAGTTTATTTAATTGCGTAAATTATTCTAGTTGTGTAGCTCACGTAAGTTTGACCATTTACGTAAGTTACGTAACTTACGCAATTAATCAACCGAACGCTATTAAATGAACTTACGTGAATGATCAAACTTACGTAAGTTACGTAAACAGAATAACTTACGCAATTGGATGTACTCACGTAAGTTACGTACCTACAGTAACTTACATAAATGGTCAAATTTACTTACATAACGTAAATAATCACATTTACGCAAGTTACGTAACTTACGTAAATTCACTTAATGTATTTATGTTATTATAGTTACGTAACTTACGTAAGTTCGTTTAATAGCGTGCGGTTGATTAATTGTGTATGTTTCGTAACTTACGTAAATGGTCAAACTTACGTAATATACACAACTAGAATAACTTACGCAATTAAATAAACTAATGTAAGTTACATACGAACAGTAACTTACATAAATAGTCAAATTTACTTAAATTACGTAAATAATCTCATTTACGAACGAAACTAAACTCAGTTTGTTAATTTAGTTTAGGGTCGGCACGAAACTAAACTCAGTTTGTTAATTTAGTTTCGTGTCGACTTGAAACTAAAGTCACTTCGTTAATTTAGTTTTGTGTCAACTCAAACACTAAAACGAAAGTAATTTTTTATTTAGTTTCGTTTTAGTAGCGGTCCCTGTTTTTAATTTTGATTTTTTTGGGTCAAAAATTTTTTTTTAAATGCTGATTTACAATCGAAAGAGCATAAAAAAACCTTTCCAAAATGTCTTTTGTCAAATTTGTGTGTTTAATTGTTTAAGAGTAAAAAATTATTAAAATAAACATTGCACCAAAAGACCCCTTGATCACTTGACGTGGAATCGCTCATGTATATCGAATATACCCCATATATATATAGGGCGTTCCACGTCAACCGGACCAAAGCTGTGTCCAAAATTCTATGCGATGAAAATAAACATATAATATGTCGAAATACTCGTAAACTCATGCCCTTTCAATTGCAAAGTGGAAAATTTGAAAATTAAAAATAGCGTCATTACTGTGTCACCTCAAAGACACTAAATTTCAAAATTTGAAAATATATCTATCAATTACTTTTAAAAAAAGGTTAAAAAATGATGACTCATGAAATATTTAAATGCTTTTGGGGTCGCTGATTACGAATTTGAAATCAGATTTTGAAAATTAAAAATGGCGGATCCAATATGGCGGACATTTTTCAAAAAATTTTTGAATTCGCTTGAAACTTATTACTCAGAGGTTTTCGGGGACGCTGATGACGAATCCGATGTCAGTTTTTCAAATTCAAAATGGCGGATCCAAAATGGCGACTGAAATTTCAAAAAATAATTGAATTCACATGAACTATGTTACTCGGGGGTATTTGAGGTCGCATATCACGAATATGATGTTAGAATTTTAAAAAAATTTAATGGTGGATTCAATGTTAAAGTTTGTAAGTCAGGGGATCCTTAGGTAGCTGATAGCAATTCTGATTTCAGTATTCTAAAAATTCAATAAGTGTTGACTATTCTTTTAACACTAGTCAGTAGTTTACGTAACGATCTCATCATGTTAGAATTTCTTTCCATTCATTTGTTTTTGTACTAACATTAGAGTGTTAGTTTTTCTTTTATCATTTATCATTCAATAGAGTCTTAAGATCTTAACTTGTTAGCCAAAGAGGTTAATTTTCTTTTAAAACATTCCATTTGTTGCGTCTAAGACTTCAACATGTTAAGTATGGTTCATCTTCATTTGTTTTTGTACTTAACATTTAACTGTTAGATTCTCTTTCGTCATATTTCATTTGTTTTCGTCTAAAACCTTAGTGGGTGAAGCTTGTTTCGTGTGTATTTGTTTTTGTAGTAACATTAAAGGGGTTGAATTTCTTTCGAAATTTTTCATTTGTTGCGTTTAAGACTTTAATGTGTTAAGTATGCTTCGTCTTTATTTGTTTTTGAAATAATATTCAAATGTTAGATTCTCCTTCATGATTAATTTATTTATAATTTGTTTCCTATAATATTAATGTGTTTAACTTTGTTAACCTGAGGAAACGATTAATAATGTTCAGGAGTTTTATGAGTGTGATCAAAATAGCCTTTTAATGCTGAGAAGAAAAGAAATTAGTGAAATTATTTGTAGTTCTTGGCAATCGACTGATAGGTGCACTCTGAAGAAAATGTTCTTTTCCTCAGAAGATTTTATAAGAGAAATGTCCACTCAGTTTAAGAAGCTTTTACCGCATCATTTTATTGCTAAAACCCCCAAGTGATAAGTTTCGAGCAAATCCAAAAAAATTTTTGAAAAATGTCTGCCATATTGGATCCGCCATTTTAAATTTTGAAAAACTGACATCAGATTTGCCATCAGCGACCCCGAAAACCACCGAGTGATAAGTTTCAAGCGAATACAAAAAATTTTTCGGATTTAAAACTGGCCAAAAGTGCTCTTGACGCATATATGCGCAACTTAAAAAAGATGGTTTAAAACTTCTTAAAAATCGCTGAAACTGGTTACTCGGGGGTTTTTGGGGTCGCTGAACACGACTCCGGCGTTAGTTTTTCAAAATTCAAAATGTCGGATCCAATATGGCCGACATCATTCTCAAAAATGGATCCGATTTGTCTAAAAATCTCTACTCGGGAGGTTTTCGGGTTAGCTGATTACGAATTCAAGGTCGGTTTTTCAAAATTCAAAATAGCGGATCCAATATGGCGGACAATCTTTTAAAACTGATCGGATTCGCTTGAAAATGGTTACGCGGGGGTTTTGGGGGTCGTTGAACACGAATCTGGCGTTAGTTTTCAAAATTTAAAATGGCGGATCTAATATGGCAAACAATATTTTGAAAAATTGATCCAATTTGCCTGAAAATCTTTACTCGGGGTGTTTTCGGGGTTACTGATTACGAATCCGAGGTTCGTTTTTCCAAATTCAAAATGGCGACTTCAATGTGATAGAATCATGGAGCAAAATTGTATGGATTTGCTTGGAACTAACTGCTCATCAGTTTTAAGCCTTTCTGATTAAAAATCTCAATTTACATTATCAAAATTGAAAATTAAACTGATACCCAATAAATTGAGTATCAATTTTAATTAAAATTTAAATTATATTATTTCTAGCCAATCCGCCTATTTTTAGTAATTTTGTACCGCCATTTTGATTTTTGAAAAACGGACGGCGGATTTTTAATCAGCGACCCCGAAAACACCCGAGTAATTATTTCAAGCGAAACCGATTAGTTTTAAAAAATTGTCCGTCATATTTAATCCGCCATTTTGAATTTTGAAAAACTAACGCCAGATTCGTGTTCAGCGACCCCAAAAACCCCCGAGTAACCATTTTCAAGCAAATCTGATTAGTTTTTAAAAATTGTCTGCCATATTTAATCTGCCATTTTGAATTTTGAAAAACTAACGCCAGATTCGTGTTCAGCGACCCCGAAAACCTCCGACTAACCATTTTCAAGCGAATCCGATCAGTTTAAAAAAAATTTCCGCCATATTAGTTCCGCCATTTTGAATTTTGAATAACCGACCTTGTATTCGTAATCAGCGATCCCTAAAACCTTAGGATCCAAGTTTCATAAAAATAAAAAAATAAAAATTTACAACACACTTTTGGCCAAAACAGTGGAAATCTTGTCAACAGCCAAGGGGTTAAAAAGTGTAAAAGTCGAATAAAACTCTCTGCAACGACTGATATAGTTTTAAATATAATTTAAATGCTAAAGAACACCACTTCGGTATAAGTGTTAAAATTTTTTTTATTTATTAGTGGTTGCAATGAAAGATAAAAATCGAAAATCAATTACTTCGCTTTTGAGAAAAGTCTCTTTTTAGACGAAATTTCAATTTATTTAATGTTTTCGCTTTATTAACGTTATTTTTTATTACATATTTGAAATGTTCAAGAAAAAACAAGTCATTTTCATATATTACATTATTTTTTATCTTTTGATATAAGAGAGAAAAATACGACATAATTAATAGAATAATTTTGAAGTACATATGAAAATTTGATATAACTGGATATTTTTATATCACGCGCGCGTAAGGTCAAGTTTTTTATTACATTTCTCCAAAACAATTTTCTTTCCCACTCTGCAATTTACATATATGATTGGAAGAAATCAAATAGCTCCATGCTATTGAATTTCCCGTTATTGATTCAATAACACATTTATTAATCGAACAGCATATTGCTTAAAACGAAAAAATGAAACTGTTTAAATTAAAAGTACGGTACTGTTAAATTAATGATATTCTACAAATTGTTTCTATAGTTCATCTATATATAGCAACAGAATAATTTATTGCTTCTTTGACATTATTCATTTGAAGCATCTAATAGATAAATTTGAAGAAAATGCGTGTAAATTTGAATCAAATGAAAAGTTGTTTGCTCCAAAGAAGCGCGCTTTTGAAAATGAAAGCATATGCTTTCGTTTCAATGAGTGGTGCTATAGCAGACTGCCTATAGCATATGCTATAAAAATAAGGACACTGTATTTGAGACATTGACAGGTGCTAAATTTATTGAAATACTTATCCACACTTATTTATATGTTTATTAAACCTGTCGTTTTTGAGATTCTTATATAAAAAACTATTATTTAAATTGTTTTAAAGAAGTAAGGACTATAGTTAAATATAAATTCCCTATATAAATTCCCTTATTAACGAGAAAAATCTCGCGCACGGTATTTAACTACAAAGTAACTGCTCAATGTAAGAAGCGAATGTATTACATTGCAGCGCGGCAGTTCTCGTCCATCACGAAAGTTAAGCACGTTTGGTCGCGGTTACTACATGGATGGGTGACCGATTGGGAACAGCGTATTTTTCAGACTCAAAAAAATATAAAGTGTGTTTGAATGTGTATGTATGTGTGCTTGTCGTTGGAAAAAATGAAAAAAAAATAAAGATATGTATGTTAGTGTGTAAATTTGAAAAAAAGATGTATATAAGAAGTGTTGTGTTAAAGGTGTGAGAATTAATTATAGTATATAAAAAATATGTGAACAAAAATTTCATTTTTTCAATTTATCGTTCGTATATCTTTAACTACATAAAAGAATTGACTTAACAGTATGGTGTTATTCAATCGATAGCAACAACTAAAAAAATTAAAAGTACAAATTTTTGAATCATAAAAATGATGCTTTTAAATTGAAAAACTATAGTCATTGACTCAAAAGCATATACTGTTAAATTAAAAAATTTTGATCGTTGATTCAAAAGGAATACCTTCAAATTAACATAGTATGCTGTCAATTTGAGATATATGCTTTTGTTTCAATGAAAGTGATACTATCGAATCATTAGAATCGGTGCTTTCAAAACAACAGCATATACGTTTGGCAGCCCGTTATGACACTATTCAATGAATCAAACTCATATGTCATTGATTCAACAGCATTTTTTTCTCCGTGTAAAAAAGGGGTCCAAACATTTTGTTGGTGAATGTTCTTGGAAAAGTTAAAAAGTACAATTTAAAAATTAAAAATTTTTTTTTAATACTTTGGGAATATGTTACTTTAATATAAGACAATAAATTACCGAATTATTAAATCAATCCCAGAACTTTTTGTTGGGGTGGTTCACTTTAAAAATGTTGCCCCATATACAATAGGCGAAATTTTGTTTTTAATTTTTAGGTAAGTTTTACGCTAAACATTTATTGAAGTGGGATACTTAAATCTTTAAACAATTTTCACTAAAATTTTCAAGTAAATACTTTGAAGTTCCCTAGTAAATCTTTAATAATTTTTTAGGAAAGTTTCGGTGCTGTGTGGGTTTTCTCAGCAAACTTACGACCAAACGAACATTTTGCTATTTGCTGCAAGTTTTCTGCAAACTTGCAATTAAAATTTTTGAATTTGGCGTTGGAAATTTGCTAAAAATTGTTGTGCTATGTGGGTGATGTGATATTGGATTGCAATATTTGGAAGAAGAGGCGAAAAAGATACAAACTTTGAAAATACGTCGAGAAAGTCATAATGTCCAAAACCTGAAAATCGATACTTTACTGTACTCTTTCTAAACCTGAATATGTAAAAATTCACTTATTTCTATAAGTTATAAGTCGCATTTTCGTTCAATAAGTGCATATACACTTGTAATAAAGTAGAAAATTCACTTATTTATAAGTGTATATGCACTTATTGATCGAGAAGATTAAGAGAAGTCAGTTTAGAAAAGTATAGCTCTATAGTTTTTTTATTTGCAATTAGTTTAATCTTACACTTATTCTTAAAAACCATTTCAAATAGTGTTTTTCACAAAAATAGCCCTGGTAAAAGTTTGGGACCTATGTTACTAATAATACCAAATAGTTTACTGGCATTTTTGTTCTACTTTAATGTTCCGACGGAAATTTAGACATACTATAACATCTACAAATAATTTCGAAGTATTAGGAAAATAACGTAGTGGTCTGCACGTTGAGACATGCTGTGGTACTTAGGTTGAATTAAAGTTTATTTTGAATCCACATTTTTCAAGTGTATTTTCTTGACCTGTAAAAGTTGCAAAGATGAAGATTTCGATTATTTTATTTTGCTTCCTCATAAAGGAAGCCTTATAGTGATGTCGATTTCCAAATTTTTTAAAATCAATTATTTTTACAAATTTTCAAGTGTAGTATATATAATTCGTCGAGAGGAACAAATGTCCGGATGTATGTGTGTATGTATGTGTGTGTGTATGTATGTATGTGTATGTGTATGTGTGTGTGTGTGTATTGCACCGATTCTTGTGGACAAATTTTCTCTTGCACATCTTGATGGATTTTGATAAGATTTTGTAGGTGTATTACGGTCATGAATAGCAAGAATCAGAAAGAAGGATTTTCAAAAATATATTTAAAAAAATTTTTTTTCAAAATTTTTTTAATTTTTGAAAAAATTAATTTTTTGATTTTTTGAAATAACTTTTTTCTATATTAAAATTTTTAATAATTCTTGTCAAAATTGCATTCCTGACATAAAAACGAATCGATTCATGTATATAAAGTATATATTTTATCAAAATTTATAGAATTATTAAATATTTTAATTTTTTACAAAAAATTAAAATTTTGTATTTTTTGAAATTTTATCATAACACTTTAAAATAATTATTCTATAATAAAAAATTGAATACTTAATATTTATTCAGGGTACTTTACCTGGTTTATTAATTATATTTAATATACTATTATAATTATTTAACTTTTAAAATTATATATAATAATATATATTGAGGAAGCTAAACGGTCATGAAGTGAACAACTTGTTTTTACTTATTTTTGTACATTTGTATACCCGCGGTCCTTCCAAACCAGTTTTGGGCATACATACAATCAGTAGGTATAGAAAAACATGTCACATTGAGAAAAAATATATATTAACTTATTGCTTTATCTTAGGCTTTCGATATACCTATCTACAATTTTTAAAAATTCTGAAATCTTGCAAAATGTTATGTCGAGGTTGACGTTTACATTTAAATAAATTTGATTTACGTGATATCAAGATACATATAGTGGATCCATGGTGATACAAAAACATCTTTGGCATGGCAAAGAATAAGAATGTATACCTTTTGTTTTACTTCGAATTTTGCAATAATATTTTAGGAGAGCATTCTTGACACTATAGAAAATCCGAAAATAAAAACAATAAAAATCGATTTTTTGACATTTTGAACTGGAATGTCCCTTAACGTGAGGTAAGACTAGTTCATCGATCATGTCGCAAAATTACAAAAAGGTCAGGATCGAAACAAATATTAGAAGGAGTATTATCCTTAAGCCAAGTTTTAATCAAGCAAAATATATCACAGAGTTCTATATCTTGAAAGTGTTTTACATCAAATGCTTTGGTAATTAAACCTCTTACATTTTGATAGTAGAGAGATACCTTACACACATTTAAGGATTGTTTTTGTGTTCGCTGGTGCTCGTTGACGGATCTGAAACACTATGATGGTAGGGGACGTTACGATGATGAGGGTCTCGTGCCGATGACGTATGTATAACCTCTTCTCTCCCTTCTCTTGACGTTTGCCCAACTCTTTTTTCACTTGAAGGAATTAAGTTTGTTGAAACGCCGTTCTGTCTGGCGCAATGCTGATAAGAGGTTAATTCTCGGGTAGTTGCCTTGATGTTTTGAGACGGACGAAGGTTCTCACAATGTTCATTGGCATATTGGGATCTGGTAGTTTCACTTTCAGCGGTCTTCGCTTGGTTCCATCCTGAAATTTTTTACCAATGTGTGTTAACGTGATTTCTTCAGGCAAGATTGTTTTTTAGAGAGAAAGCTAATAATACGAAGAATATTTTTCAGATCGACACTGTTTTCAGTGGAGATGTTCTCTTGCAGACCGAAGATAATATTATTGGCTTGATGAGATCGGTCATTTAATTCCGACACACATGCAGGAATAATATAAGATTCTAAGGTTTTACCTTCGGTATTTTCCCTGGCCATAACGTCAATATCATCGATACGTTGAAACGCATTTTGGATATTTGTTTCACAAATATAGAATCTTGTTGAGTTTCTTTTAAGATCCTTTGACAACGCACCAATAGATTTCTCAAGCTTCGATTGATTATTTGACATACACTTACACATAGATGAAAATTCATCCCGCATTAAATGACGAATATTTTCTAAGGTGACTGACGACTGATCAGCATGGGAGGATGTTGATGCATTGGTTATTAAATGTGACGGGGTACTACACCATTTTTTACAACCGACATTCGGTAATAAAACAGTCTTGGTAGCACATTTAGGGTGGTAAGCGACATTGTAACCGGGGCAATAAGATTTCTCTTTCACTACACGATATTTGCATAGTGGGCATACATTGTTAATATTGTGCATAGAGCATAATCTTAGATTGTTGAGAAATTGTTTTACACATTATAAAATGCACCAATTATATATATATATATATATATATATATATATATATATATGAGCGATTCCATCTCAAGTGATCAAGGTGGAGAAAAAATTTTCTCCAATCGTAGCAAAACTTTGGGCTTTTGTAGTACTCATAGATAGTAATTTTTCGTGAAAATATTTTTTTACCTAGTCCAATATTTTCCGAGGGGGAGGGGGTTAAATTTTTGTGTTTTTCAGTACAATGCTTATTTCAATAATTTTTTACTCTTAAACAATTAAACATACAAATTTGACAAAGTACATTTTGGAAAGGTTTTTTCATCCTCTTTCGATTGAAAATAAGCATTTTGAAAAAAAAAATTTTTGACCAAAAAAAATCAAAATTAAAAATAAATTTCAATTTTTGAGGGAGATGGATACGATTTTTTTTTTTTTTTAAACGAAAGCTGAGGTTCTTTCCTAAAAGGACATATAAATGATAAAGTGGGACTAGAACGTTTAAACATTGAAAAAAAGAGTTTTCTACTCGCCGGAGCGCTCTAAATCCGATTTTTAGCTCCGTTTTGGAGAAAATTCTTTTTTTCAATGTTTAAACATTCTAGTTCCACTTTATCATTTATATGTCCTTTTAGGAAAAAACCGCAGCTTTCGTTTAAAAAAAAAAGAAAATCGTATCCATCTCCCTCAAAAATTGAAATTTATTTTTAATTTTGATTGTTTTTGGTCAAAAAAATTTTTTTTCAAAATGCTCATTTCCAATCGAAAGAGGATGAAAAAACCTTTCCAAAATGTACTTTGTCAAATTTGTATGTTTAATTGTTTAAGAGTAAAAAATTATTGAAATAACCATTGTACTGAAAAACACAAAAATTTAACCCCCTCCCCCTCAGAAAATATTGGACTAGGTAAAAAAATATTTTCACGAAAAATTACTATCTATGAGTACTACAAAAGCCCAAAGTTTTGCTACGATTGGAGAAAAATTTTTCTCCACCTTGATCACTTGAGATGGAATCGCTCATATATATATATATATATATATATATATACATATATATACGCGTAGTGAAGAGTATGAGTATAAGCTGCGGTTTTTTCCTAAAAGGACATATAAATGATAAAGTGGAACTAGAATGTTTAAACATTGAAAAAAAGAATTTTCTCCAAAACGGAGCTAAAAATCGGATTTAGAGCGCTCCGGCGAGTAGAAAACTCTTTTTTTCAATGTTTAAACGTTCTAGTCCCACTTTATCATTTATATGTCCTTTTAGGAAAGAACCTCAGCTTTCGTTTAAAAAAAAAAAAAATCGTATCCATCTCCCTCAAAAATTGAAATTTATTTTTAATTTTGATTTTTTTTGGTCAAAAATTTTTTTTTTCAAAATGCTTATTTTCAATTGAAAGAGGATGAAAAAACCTTTCTAAAATGTACTTTGTCAAATTTCTATGTTTAATTGTTTAAGAGTAAAAAATTATTGAAATAACCATTGTACTGAAAAACACAAAAATTTAACCCCCTCCCCCTCGGAAAATATTGGACTAGGTAAAAAAATATTTTCACGAAAAATTACTATCTATGAGTACTACAAAAGCCCCAAGTTTTGCTACGATTGGAGAAAAATTTTTCTCCACCTTGATCACTTGAGATGGAATCGCTCATATATATATATATATATATATATATATACATATATATACGCGTAGTGAAGAGTATGTCACGAGAAAATATAATATAAACACCACTCACCGTGTATACAATACTAGTGCATATAGCAATAAGCTATAGTCACTTAAAATTATAATTGAATTGCGAATTTCGAAAAGGGCTTAACTCTGAAAATTGTAAGAGTCATTTTCACTGCCTTTTGTTATATAAAAATGACACTTACGGTTTTTAGAGTTGAGCCCTTTTCGAAATTCGCAATTAATCGCAAATATCTTGTTTCGGTTCTGTACACACACTCTTACGTTATATAATTAAAAACGTGATACGCGCATGTAAGTGGAAGTGCAGAATCAAAACACGATATTTGGCGCAATCTAACCACGCCTTCATAATCCCCCTAATTTGTCCTACCCCCGCTAATAATGTTGTTAGTACTTATCAACAAATACCTAAAGTCTGTATTCCGTTTAATGATTTTTATTATCAACTATCTAATATTTTTAAAAAATATAACTTACTTTCTATTCCTATTGTCGAAAAAAGCTTAAGCTCTGTAATAAAATTAGGAAAGGATTTGACGAAAAAGTGGGATCGGAATAATATTGTTTATAAATTTAATTGTAATAGTTGCCCTGCAACATATATTGGTGAATCAAAGCGCACTTAAAAAAAAGAATTAACGAGCATAAAAATAAAAACCTCGAATCTGTTGTGAATAAACATCAAACTGAATATAATCATTCTTTTAATTTTGACGATGCAGAAATTCTAGATTATGAAACTTCTTATAAAAAACGATTAATTTCTGAGATGATTTATATTAAATGCAATAATTTCACTATTAACAAGAAGGAAGATGTACAGTTTCTTAGTAATTCTTATTTTCCTTTGCTTAGTAAATTGAAATAATGGTTATAATTCATAATATTTCGATTGCGGGTCACTGACCTCATCGACTGTATATAACGCGAAAATTGTCACCGGCTCAGTCAGTTTGACTAATCACTCGTTTTAATATGTTTGTGATTTGTAAATTTAAATATTTTATATTTTTGTTATATTGTGTTTATTTATGGCTTTTAATTTATTGATGTGATGTTTATTTTATTGACTTTAACTAGGTAAAAATTTTTTTTTAAATTTTTGTTTACATGTAAAATTAATTTTTTTTTAAAATTATTTTGTATTATTATATTTAAAAAAAATTTTTATTAAAGTGACTTGATGATGGTGGCGAACCTGACCACCGAAACGTCGTCTATTTTATAAAAAAGTAAGAGTTTTTTTCTTTTACCTTTTACATACATCTTCCAAAAATCGAAAAAACTAATCTATTAAACTATTGTGGAAGAATTTATTAAATATTTAGTCATTTTTTAAAGTTGCGAAGTTTCGACAGTTTGGTTCACTGTCTTCATCAGGCTAAATGCACTAATGTTTCTTTTCCTATTTTCCTATCTATGTTGACATAGTTGTAATAGGAAAAAAACATTAGTGCATTTAGCCTGATGAAGACAAGACAGTGAACCAAACTGTCGAAACGTCGCAACTTTGAAAAATGACATGAATGTTATTTATTTTTTTAATATAGGGACAATTTCATGTCTCTAGCGTTTTTTAAGAAACAGATTGCACATATGGTAATGAATCCAACGTAAAAAAGTAACTCGGGTGATTACATACAAAAACCTATAGCCACTTTAATTTCTAGGATTAAATATTTTTTGTAAATGCAAATTTAAGAGCCAAATCGTCATGGTGAAGCCTGTCCCAAGGGTCAGTTACAGAACAAAAATAAATATTTCTAGTCAAATTCTCAAATAAAAATAATGATTGAATAGAGGGGCTGCGTCCCCCTGCGCGCTTCGCGCGCCAACCCCCCGTAATTTTTTATTTTAAATTCGTCCTTGGTTTTTAGTATTATTAACCTTTTTAGGATTTTATGATTTTGGCAAATCTGAAAATTTTAATTATCATATATAGTAAAGATTATTTAACATCTTTTTAAATTTGGTTTTTAGCCAAATTCTTTAAAACTTTAATTAAAAAATTAATTTTTAAATTCAAAAATTGAGTTTTAATGAATTTATACAATTAATTAAAAATTTAAGTTACATTTTTAAAAAATGTAACTGTTGTTTTGTAATAAACTTTAACCAATTTTAAAGTTTATTATACCTCCTCGTGGTGCAGCTTGGAAACAAATTCATTAAAACTCAATTTTAAAATAAATAAATGTACTTTTATGTATGCACTTACAATTTTTGAATTTTAAAATAAATTTTTAATTAAATTTCAAACACATAAGTATACTTGAATTTTAAAGAATTTAGCTAAAAACCAAATTAAAAAGATTTCTAATAATTTTCATTACATATGACAATTTAAAATTTCAGATTGGTTAATGTCATAAGATCGCATTTTTCCATCTTTGTCATCAATTTCGTAGTAACGTAACAGCCTTCAAGTAAAAAATTTGTCTTTGGCATAGGCTATTTGACGCTCCTCTTTGAGGGGGCAAGCTCTGACATGTAGGTAAAAAACAGGTCAAATTTTGACGTAATATAATGGCCCATATTGAGGCCCCTTTTAAAAACAGTAGCTCAAAAATAGGTAAAATTAAACATGAATTTTGACGTGATGTAAACTCAATTTTAAAATAAATAAATGTATGTATGCACTTACAATTTTTGAATTTTACACTTTTTAATCTATACGTAAAAAATAGGTCAAATTAGACATAGATTTTAACGTAATGTGAGGCCGTTATTTATCCTCTTTTTGACCTAAAGGTAAAAAATAGGTCAATTTTGACGTAGTTTATAACGTAATGTGAGGCCGTCATTTATCCTCTTTTTGACCTATAGGTAAAAAATAGGTCAAATTAAACATAGATTTTAACGTAATGTGAGGCCGTTATTTATCCTCTTTTTGACATATAGGTAAAAAAATAGGTCAAATTAGACATAGATTTTAACGTAATGTGAGGGGCGAACACATTCTCATCCGCGCTTCGCGCGCAAGAGGCTCGCTGCACTCGCAGGGTTTTTCGTTTGTTGTATATTATTTTTCGATCTTTTTCTTATTATATGTAAAACAAATTCCATTACCAAAATCTTTTAAAACAGTTAAGCTAACATATACTGACTCCTCGCCGAAACATCTTTCGTTGTGGTTCGACATCAATCTACTGAAACTACGTATCAAACACACATATCCTTTTCCAGCCTCTAAAATATTTATTTGTCTTAAAGTTACTACGACTTTAAGGTTTACATTCTCATCAAATATGTTTTGATTTGCAGATTATCATGACATTAATTCTACTTTCAACGAAAGAATAAAATTATATATATTAAATACATCACCAAGTCATACATGAAGAAGAAAATAAATAATAATAAAAACAGATTGCTACATTTTTTGAAAAAAAAATTTTTTATAATGCTATAATTGATGTTTTATTAAGGGGACATACCAGTTCAAAACAGGTAAAAAGAAGGCTCTTTAGTATATATTATTAAAATATAAATATTTCTTTAGGCGTGTACATAGAAAAAATGGAATTTTCTTCCCTCTCTTTTTTTGAGGTACATTTTTCCCAAAATATGCAAAAAATGTGTTTTTATTCAGAATTTCTAATTACGAATAAGTAATCAGATTTTTAACAATCAAAATTTTATTTCTAATATGTGATCAGCAACACCAAATACATTTTTGTTTGTCTTTTTTAAAAAATACAAATGAGAAAACATTTAAATCATTCGATTGCTTATCCGCATACAAAAACATCTTTGGCATGGCGAAGAATAAGAATGTATTACTTTTGTTTTACTTCGAATTTTGCGATAATATTTTAGGAAACTATTCTTGACACTATAAGATATCCGAAAAAAACAAAAAAAATCGATTTTGTTGACATTTTAAACTGGAATGTCCCCTTAATTGTCAAGTGGTCATATTGCATTATTTTGAACTGATTTAGATCATGTGCAGTAACGAAAAAAATAAACATCCTTTAAAAAAATGGATTAATTTGTTTAAAATAAAAAAATTATAAACAATTAATATCTCAGAAATCGTTCTCCTGGGATATCCACATTAATTTTAAACAAAAAACACTCAAATCGGTTAAAAATTGTAGGCTTTAGTCATTTTTGAACAGTACATTGAAAATTTCACGGTTTTTAATAAGATATTTAACTTTAAAATGAAAATTTTTTATAACAAAATTTGATAGAGCACGTGCTTAAAAATTAAAAATAAACATTATTTTATAAACAAATAATTTAAAAATTGTCAAGAAATTCCCAATGCAAATAAATTTGGTTCAGATGATTAGAACCCAAAATAATATTAATAAAGAAATTATAAAAAAAACTGAGACATGAACCTTCATTCTATTGCAAAATGACCCTAGTGGGAAAAAAATTTAAAAGAAAGATTAACTTTAATTAAGATTTATCAATACGTCAACAGGAACTCTGGAAAAATTTTATAATTTAACAATTGGCGAGACTGAAATGTAATAGATCAGAGGCGTAATGGATCACTTCAATTTATTGAAAAGTGGTAAATCAGACTAATTTCGGTTTTTGATCAAAATAATGTACTTGGCATACTGTAAGTTTGTGCCAAGTTTCATTGTTATTCATTTATTATTGTTAAAAATATGGTAGAAAAAGTGAATTTTGCTCTCGAAAGTAAAATTTTGGAATATATGTTTTTTGTTATCTATTTTTCAAAATTACTTGTAAAAAAATTTTGTTTAACAGGTTTGGGGCTTTAAACATTTTTTCTTACAGAACAATTGATAATTTTCGATTAATAGTTACAGTATTGATAAAAAAAATTTTTCATCAAACACCTCCACGGCGTAATGGATCCCTTCGTTTATTTTATTAAGAAAAATTTATTATATTTCAAATATTAATAAAATTATCCAGTCAAGCTTAATTTCTTTGCAATTTATATATGAATAAGTATCAACGATAACCTTTTATAAAAAATAACTGAAGAATAGATTTTTTAAGGAAATGGATTTTGGATTTCGCCACAACTTTTAAAAATTTTTAAATTTCATAAAAATAATTAAAGTTTAAATTAACTGTGTTCCATTCTCGATATTCATTGTTATAAATATACAATAAAAACTAAAATTGACAATACCGTAATAATTTTTTGTTGATCTAAATTATAATTTCATTGCTGATCCATTACGCCCCGCTTTTAAAATTAACAGGGATACATTAAAATCATGTAGAGAGTTAACAAAATTTTTTAATTTACAAATAACATTTTTAAGTTCCAGGTCAATTGTTCTAAATTTGGCATCTAAAAGAAAAAACAGAAGGTTTTTATATGTTTTTAATGTTTATTCATGTTTCGGCTAATGCTTCACTCACTATAAATCTCAATTTTTTGCACTTTTTTTATAATAACTTTTTTGTTTTTTGTTGTACAAAAAAGTGTTAAAATGAAAAGTTGTTTGTTTTTGCTCAAATTTTAAGAAAAAAAATTTAAAAAGTTTTTTTTTTAAATTGACAAAAAACAAAATTTTGAAAATTTCGAAATTTAAAAGAAATTCATAATTTTTTTGTTTTTTGTTGTACAAAAAAATGTTAAAAGGAAAAGTTGTTTGTTTTTGCTCATATTTTAAGAATAAAAATTGAAAATTGTAAAAAATACAAAATTTTGAAAATTTAAATATTTTGTATATTTGTTGTTTTTTAATGAGAATGTAAAAACTCAGGCTTCATTTTTATGGACAAAAAGAGAGTGTGCCAAATTTCAAGTCGATTCATTCAAATTTATTAGAGTTATTGTGGACACAAATTTTTCTACAGACAGACTACAGACAGACGAACAGACACTTTTCTAAAAACCATTTTTTAATCAGACGGTCATAAAACGTAAAGATTTAGTATAATTAGACAATGCTCAAAATCGCACAAATCCAAGACTTTCTCTTTTTGGATGAGAATGTAAAAACAAATTTTACGAAAAAAATTTTAAAAAAGTGCAAAATTTTGGGATATCTTGAGTTCCTTTTTGTTCATAATTTCGTATATTTACCTAAATTTGGCATCTAAAAGAAAAAACAGAAGGTTTTTATATGTTTTTAATGTTTCTTCATGTTTCGGCTAATGCTTTACTCACTATAAATCTCAATTTTTTGCACTTTTTTGATAATAACTTTTTTGTTTTTTGTTGTCCAAAAAAGTGTTGAAAGAAAAAGTTGTTTGTTTTTGCTCAAATTTGAAGGAAAAACATTAAAAAAACAAAACTTTGAAAATTTCGAAATTTAAAAAAAATTCATAACTTTTTATTTTGCGTCATGGTGAAGCTTTTTTTGTCTTTCATTGAACTTATGGTTTAAACAAGTGTATAATTACAACAATTTTTGTAATTGTTTCCAAATAAAATTAAACAAATAAAAGCTCATTCTGTGCATTTTGCTCATTCTGCGCATGAGCATGCGCTGGCATTACGCGTCTCTCGTGGTCTCCCGAATATTATGAATTTATATACATTTTACTAAATTATTAACTATGCTAATCGATATGTACTGTTGAGTATCCCTTTTGTGCAACTGTTTATGGTTTATAAACAACGTTTAAGGAAAGTTTCAGTGATACTAGTTGAATTATTTGTGTTCCTAACCTACAAGCGAAATGGCTGCTGTCAATAACTCTACGAGTGATAAATTGTGTAGAGGTTGTAACTTAGAAGTTCAAAGAGAGATTATTAGATGTGATAAGTGTTCTTTACCGTATCACCCTAGCTGCTATAAAAAATGCTGTTCGTCCAGATCTGCTTCTCCAAATCCTGCTGTACTGACTTTTTCAAAGTATGACCTTGCCAATATGATGACGGAGCAACTTCAGAATATAGCTCTTAAAATTGACCCGCTTAAGGTCACATTAGATGATGTCTCGGAACGTGTTGGGAAAATTGAAGCAGTAATCAATCGTGTTGATTCCCTTGAATTAGAGGTTAAAGGTATCAAAGATAATATTGACTCTCTTAATCAAAAATTTGATAATTTCTCTAACCAAATAATGTCACATTGCTTAAGACAATTAAGTGATCGCACCTCTCGTGCATCAAATATAGTTTTATTCAATGTGCCTGAAAAAATTGTGAATGCTAATGATTCAAATACCTTATCTGATTCTGATTCGTTTACCTAAGAAGTCAAGACGAGAAATCAACCTGCAACTTAAATTTGAGTGTTGGTAATGGTTTGAGTGAATTACTACGCCTTGGGGTGGTATTTGTGATCTCGCAACAAGTGTAATCCCTCCTACCTGCCAAATAGTTTCTAACACAAGTAAGGCCTCTCACACTGTACGCTCTGATGACATTTCAATTAATTATCAAAATGTGAGAGGCTTACGTACTAAATTATTTTCTTTACATGAAACTCTTAACATTTCTTATTATAAAATAATTATATTTACTGAAACTTGGCTTACACCTGCCTTTTGTTCTTTTGAACTAGGCTTGCGTAATTATGATGTTTTTCGGTGTGATAGGAACGCACAAAGTAGTGTCTTTTTACGAGAAGGTGGTGTTTTAATCGCTTGTGACACCTCATTATGTGCCTCGCGATTACCAAGCACTGTACATACTGTTGAACAAATTTTCATTACATTTTCTAAAAATTCTGTTACATATATTATGGGAACATTCTACATTCCTCCGAATTCTAAATTGGATATTTATTTTAAAGTGTGCTCAATACTTAAGGAATACTATAATTTATATCCAAATGTAGTTTTTTGTATCTTGGGAGATTTTAACTTACCCAATGTATTATGGAAAAAGGAGCTCTCTGACGAACCATCATGCGTTCCAAATGTAAACTCTACGAGACTTTGTAAAGAAATTGCTACATCATTGTCTAATTGCATTGACTTTATGGCTCTTTCACAGGTGAATAGTTTTGTAAATTCTCATGGCACTGTTTTAGAATTATTTTTTTTACAACTTGTTAAATTACTCGTTAATAGCATGTGATGACCTAATCTTGCCGGCGGATGGTTATCATCCTCCTTTGATTCTCACAATACATAATATTATGATCAATAGAGACATCCTCTTTTTAAATAAACATTTTTTTATGTATAATTTTGCAAAGGCGAATATTAATGAAATTTGTAAAATGCTTGCTGATATTGACTAGAATTTTGTTCTTGACACCCTAAATCTAGATGACGCTGTTTCTGTTTTTTATGACAAAATTAATCTAGCAATAAAATTTTTTGTACCACTTAAAAAAATTAGTGATGATAATTATCTTCCATAGTTTACTCACCAGCTTAAACGCCTTATATTTTATAAAAAGATATCACATAGAAATTTTAAAATGTCAAACAACTATCAGGATTATTTGGAATTTTCTAAGCTGCGAGCGGACTGTAAGGAATTGGCAAGGATAGCTCAAACTAATTTTATAAATAAAGTCGAAAATAATTTAATATCTAATCCAAAGCAATTTTGGGGTTATATTAATTCTCTTAAAAACGATAATCAAACTCCTAGGGAAGTTAAGTACGATAATGTTTCTGCGAATACTCCTAATGAAATTGCCAATCTTTTTGCAGATTATTTTAGCTCTGTTCACATTCTATCTTCAAGCGATGTTCCCGTTTTTAATTTCGGGAATAATTTAACTATTAATATTAATACAATATCTAAAGAAATGATTGCATTAAAGCTGAAAAACATAGAAGTAAACAAGGGTGCTGATCCAGACCAGATTCCACCTGCCCTCCTCAAGTCATGCAGTGAGGTATTAATAGAGCGTTTATTTATTTTTTTTAACCGTTCATTAATATGTGAAGTTTTTCCACTTGTTTGGAAAAGAGGTACATAGTGCCGGTTTATAAAGATTATGATAAAAAAATATAATTAATTACCATCCTATAACACTTTTAAGCTCATTGTCTAAAATTTTCGAAAGCCTAGTCTACGATATAATCTATAATCAGGTGGAGCATCTCATTATAAATGAGCAGCATGGCTTTATGAGGCGCAGGTCTGTAATGACTAATTTGGCTTTGTTTACTAACTTTGTGTCTACAAATCTTGATCGGGGGATTCAGGTTGACGCGATTTATACGGACTTTTCTAAGGCATTTGACAGGGTCGACCATGTAGTTTTACTAACTAAATTGGAAGCATTGGGATTTTCTAGTGAGTTTATTCTATGGATCAAAGATTATCTGAATAATTAATATTCGTCTGTTTGTGTTCAGCACGATTTTTCAGATCCTTTTCTAATAACTTCTGGTGTACCGCAGGGCTCGAATCTTGGACCACTCATTTTTTACTATTTATAAATGACATACCGATTTCAATAAATAACAGTTCATTTCTTTTATTTGCAGATGACCTCATTTTAAAAAAACTCGGACATATTAAAATATAATTACACTATAAGCAATAAAATTCTTACACGAGTCTACATGATTCGAGACCTGGGTGTTTTGCTTGATGCATAGCTGAATTTTAAATCTCATGTTTTATCAACTATTAATAAGGCAACCAGAATTTTGGGCTTTATTACTAGAAATATGACTTGCTTTAAAAACATACTAGAAATGAAAATTTTGTATTTCTCTTTGGTGAGATCGGTTATTGAATTTGCTTCAATCATATGGTCACCCTATCAAGATTATCGTTTAACAGGTTTGGAGAGAATACAAAACAAGTTTATGCGTTTTGTTGCGAGACAGACGGGAATGTCATTTGATTATTATAGACATGACTATTCTGAGTTAAGACGGATTTTGGGTATACCACTCTTAAGACATAGATTTCTTTTCTCAGACTTACTTTTTTGTTTAAAACAATCAACGGTATTATAAATTGCTCGCCTTTATTAGAGTTATTAAATTTTTCAGTTCCGTTCAACTCTTCTAGAAATCCTACGCTATTCAAAGAGTCATTTCATAAAACTAGTCTTTTAATGAATTCAGTAGTGGTTCGAGTAACTAGAGAGGCAAATGAGTATCACAATATTGTTGATTTTTATGGTGTACCTCTAGTTGCATTTATCAATAAATTGAGAAGTCATATTTTCACGACGCGACTGAGCAATTTATATGCCAGCGTTTGCAATTGAATGTAATTAATATTTTTAGGTTATAAGTACTTTTTGTACGAAAGAGATTTTTCCGTTTAAATAAATAAATAAATAAAAGTTACCTTGTTTAAACTATTATTTTAGTAAGTTGTGTCATTAATTACTTGATAAATTTTTATAAATTAAAGTACAAATTTTTGAATTTTACCAAGAATTTATTTTCATTTAAATTATGTTAATAAATTACGATAAATGATTTAAAATAATTTATGAAATTACAACATATATTTCCATAAATTTTTATACATTATAACATAAATTTACATAAATAACCCTATAAATTTCCATAAATTAAAAAAATTAGTTTTAAAAATTTTCTTTTATTTACTCAAAAAAATTTATTTAGGTACATCAAAAAATTTATAAATTACCGCATAAATTACTGGAAATTTCCTGTATTACTCTTTCTAATCTTGAATTATGTTTTGCAATAGTATTATAAATAACCTCACAATTTTTATAAATGACCGTATAAATTACCATAAATTTCTATAAATGACAATAATTTACTGCATAAATTTCCTGAAGTAGATTTTTAAATTATGAATTATACAAAAAACAATTCCTATAAGTTCAACTATTAATTTTGTTAGTATAACAAAACGATGGCAACTACTTATGTTGCATAGATGCGTGAACAGTTACTTTGTTTAAAAAATACAAAAATTACAAACAATTTGTCCGGCCCGTAACAGATATTTCATTCTTGACTATCATACTTAAAATTTACATTATGATTTTTATTTTTATTAAAAAAAAATTCTAAAATAACAATAACCAAATAATTGGTTTCATAGAGAATCACTCTTATATACATGGTGTGAGTCGGGTGGTCGGTCGTTCTCCAACTTAATATAATAAGAGAGATTAAATATTTATTATTTGTTAAAACATTAATGAATGAATTTATTTATATTGTTTTTAACGAATGTTAAAAATATTGCAATTATTATATTATAATTTTATATCAAGAAATTTAATTGAAATTTAAAACTATTCTTTCTTTAATTCAAATTTTTAAAATTCGCTTTAAAAACTCATTTCTTTATCCTTAATAACTAAAGTCAATTAACTTAAATGCATAAAAATACTGTTTTAGATTATATTTAAAAACATATTAATTAAATATATCTTACTAAAATTGTTGTGAAATATTGTTTTAAATAAAGAATTATAATTTTTTTCTTATTTCCATGCACTTCTTTAGTAAAGCTTATCCTACACAGCCAACTAGACATGCAGCGCCGCTACCGGCTTTGTTCGACATGCATGTCACTGTTACTATGGAAATCGTATACGCGTGTCAGCCCCGTGGAACATCTGTTCACCTGTCACATTTATCTTTATCACTTTTAGAATGCTAAATCGGGTCAATAAACGTGTAATCAAAAGATTTAAGAGGACAGAATTGAAGGTAATAAAGCTTAATAGACCATATCCCCCAATACGGTTTTTACTCGAAAACTTATTCACCGTATCACCGCCAATTCTTTTCGCTCACGGATAATTCTTCGCCTTTTTACAGGAATCTCTGAAAAAATTGAAAGCACACTTCTACTTTCAACGTGAGACAGCATCGCACCCTGTCATAGAAGATATCAGTTAACCGCAAAAAAGCATCTCTCTCTACAAAGTCAGCAGCTTGCTTTTAATTTTTTCAGTGAGGCTGATTCGAAAACCCATTCCTTCAATAATTGGGGCATAATGTATTATTTTTGATAAAAATTAATTTACAAACCACATATGAACCAAATGTACGCGTACACAATGTCACCAGTTTCTTCCGCTTCTCTATATCGACGGCATTTTCCATTTTGATAATATAGACCAAATCCAAAAAGTGGCAATGTTGTCAATACCGCTGCTCCCAGCCAAAGAATCAACATAAATCTCACAATTACCGGGAATGTCACATGCTGAAAAAATTCACATAATTATTTTAGGTAATTAAACCGGCACACAAAAAAAATTTGGTTTGCCATGACTGCCATGTAGTAGATTTTCTTCTTTCAGGTGTATCTAAAGAGAAGAACATTTTTCGACCTGAAAGTTAATTCGTGTTCTCTTTTTACAGTCTTGGTAGGGGGGAGTGAATTTTAAAAACTGATTTTTTTGGGAAGTTACTTAAATTATCAGATTTGCTTCTAACTTGTCACTCGGTGGTTTTTGGGGTCGCTGATTGTGAATCTACAGTTATATTGAACAAATTTTTAAAATTCAAAATGTCGTATTCAGTATACGTACAAGCAACAGACCATGTAGAAAAAGTATATTCACCAATGCACTTCTATTTAAGGTATTAAGGATCAAACTCGCTAGTGAAATAGATGAGGAGTTTCATATGAGATTGAGGGGCTCGCTACCTGCACTTCAATTTTTGACAATTTTTTTCTCAAAAACAAAAAATAACGTGTTCGCCAAATTTAGCATGTTATTTTGTAGTATAGTAAGCAATTTGTATCTTTTTTTCAGCTTGATTGAAGGCCGATAACAGGTTTAAATATCAAAAAACAAATTTATTTTTTAAATCAATTTATTAAAAAAGTTAATTTTTAATTAATTTTTTTTTCAAAAAATTTGATTCATTCTAAACAAAAAACATTCAGACAACTTTTTTCTATAAGCAAAAATAAAAAAGTTATTCAAGTTTAAAAAAAATATTTCAATTATTTGTTAATGCAAATATCTAACAAAATATTTAATATTTTTAATTAATATTTGGGATAATGACATAGGCAAACAAACTCTATTGAAAAATGAAATTTGAAAAAAATCCGAGAGTTGACCCCTCAATCTCATATGAAACTCCTCATCTATAATAAAGTTAATGTTTGCCACTTAGCGTACAACAGCGTAACTTAAAGACATAAGGCGGGAAATTCAAACAATGTAACCTTTGGTTCTCTCAGCTTCACATTAATTTGATATGTAGTTTAGTAATTTCACTTCTGAAATATTATGGTTAATTTAAGACTTTAAATTATGTCTAATACAATTTGTCAAAACCCACCCTTAACCACAAAAACTACCTCTTAAAAATTAAAATTGAAAAATTCTTACAATTTTTGTAACAAAAATATTTAACAATTCTTATGATCTTAGTAGCACTAAATTAAGTATTAAAAAACCTACCTTATTTTAAAAAGCTACCCCGATATTTAAAAGCCACCCCCTTTAACAGTGGTGAAAAATGTAGTTTATATTTTCAAATCACTCTACAGGTCACAATTTTTTACCAAAACGATGTTTCTTTTTTTCTAAATCTTCGTAATTAAATTCTGTATCGATATGTCCAATTTTAAATTTTTATTTTTGAACATTTTTTTAATAACAATAAGTATTTAAAAAATCATAAAATGGTAAATAATATTTTTTATTAGCTTCATTATTGAAGAAAATTAATGAAAAGACCTATTAAAATAGTGTTTAAGTGTTTCTGATTTATTAAAAAACAGTATAGCAATTTATTAAATTGTTTAAACAATTAATTGTTGTTTTTTTTAACAATACTTAGAGCTATAAATTTCTAGTTTTTTCTCAATATTTGTCATAAGTAAAATGTCTACTAATGATAAGAAATAAAAAATTAATTCATTTAACATTGTTTAAACAATTAATTATTATTTCTTTTTTTATAAATTTTGAAAATTTTTATATCTAACTGTAGATTCACAATTTTGAAAATTAAAATTTTTTTAATTCCAACTTTAGATTCGCAATCAGCGACTTCAAAAACCCCCGAGTAACAACTTTTAAGCAAATCTGACAATGTTTTTAAAATTTTGGTCGCCATATCAGATCCGCCATTTTTAATTTAAAAATTTTTTTAAATCAAACTTTAGATTTGCAATCAGCGACCCCAGAAACGTAAGAGAGGCTCAATGTCCAACAATTTACAATTATTTTCTGAAGCTAATTAATAAATTTGTTAGCTGGGTTAATACAAAAATTTGAAAAAGTGGTGCAGTAAGGAAGCCATTTTGAAATTTTGAATTCGCCACTTTTTATTCGAAAGAGTATAAGCTGTCGATTATTTAGAACCGTCATAAGTTGATTTTCGTTGATTAGAATTTTGGAAGGAGCTCTGGGCTGGTTGACGTGAAACGTCCTAGATGCACTTTAAAATGATAAATAAGATATATAGTTTTATAAACAACTTGCACAAAAATTCACTATTATTTATTTAGTATATTACTCATATTTTATTTCGCACATAACTTAAAACACAGACCTGAACTATATGGGACGTTGACAATTGTTGCACTTATATTTGAGGAATAATTTAATTGTTTGTAAAAACACTTAAATAAAAATTTTACACTTTATTTTTTCCTTCAGAAAAATAATTAACTCTTTATAAATGTATTTTTGTATCTTCAATATTAATATTGACCATTAAAAATATCAAATAATTTAAAAAAATTGTCCCAGTATGTAATATGTAAGAAGTGCTAGAGTTGAAAAATTATCCGAACAAAGAGAGCGGAAAAATAGGTTGGACGTGTCTGGAATAACTAATGAACATCAGTGTGACGCTGTATTGTAAATCACATTTATATTGAAAACATAATGTATTACTTATACATGAATGGACAACATCAACAAGACCATCTACTTGAATCACTGTGAAACATGTTTAATGTGTAATCACTAATCAACAAGGATATAATTATGTATCACCAATAATAATCTATCATCGTGTCAACTTTTAACAACTACTTCATAAATCTCTCTATATCTCTCTTATGTGAATGAAAAACACAACTTCCAAACTTAAATGTTTATTTAAAGTAAAAAAAAAGCACAAATAGCTACTAAGGGGGTACTTTTAATGACTGCATGCCTCTAAATGAAGAAAAACCAAAAAAAGTAAAAAAGAAACGAAAAATCAAAATGGCGGATCCAATATATGTCGGACGAATTAAAAAAAATTTTTTTAATTCATCGAAATCGCTTGAAAATCGTTACTCGTTTGATGTCGCTGATTACGAATCCGGTGTCAGTTTTTCAAAATTCAAAGTGGCGGATCCAATATGGCGGATGAATTTTTTTTAAATTCATCGAAAACGCTTGAAAATCGTTACTCGGGGGTTTTTGAGGTCGCTGATTACGAATCCGGTGTCGATTTTTCAAAATCCAAAATGGCGGATCTAATATGGCGGACGAATTTTTAAAAATTCATCGAAATCGCTTGAAAATCGTTACTCGGGGGTTTTTGGGGTCGCACCGACACCGGATTCGTAATCAGCGACCTCAAAAACCCCCGAGTAACGATTTTCAAGCGTTTTCGATGAATTTAAAAAAAATTCATCCGCCATATTGGATCCGCCACTTTGAATTTTGAAAAACTGACACCGGATTCGTAATCAGCGACATCAAACGAGTAACGATTTTCAAGCGATTTCGATGAATTAAAAAAATTTTTTTTAATTCGTCCGACATATATTGGATCCGCCATTTTGATTTTTCGTTTCTTTTATACTTTTTTTGGTTTTTCTTCATTTAGAGACATGCAGTCATTAAAAGTACCCCCTTAGAAGCTATTTGTGCTTTTTTTTACTTTAAATAAACATTTAAGTTTGGAAGTTGTGTTTTTCATTCACATAATGCGCCATTTTGAAAGCGCCATGTTGAATTTTCAAAAGTAACACATTGTATTTGATAGAGGGCATAAAGACGAAGATTTTAAGCCCTCAATCATTAAAATCGGTGCAATAGATTTTTGGACAGAGTCTTGTCGCGGTTGACGTGGAGTGTCCCATATATGAGCGATTCCATCTCAAGTGATCAAGGTGGAGAAAAATTTTTCTCCAATTGTAGCAAAACTTGGGGCTTTTGTAGTACTCATAGATAGCAATTTTTCACCAAAATATTTTTTTACCTAGTCCAATATTTTTCGAGGGGGAGGGGGTTAAATTTTTGGGTTTTTCAGTACAATGTTTATTTCAATAATTTTTTACTCTTAAACAATTAAACATACAAGTTTGACAAAGTACATTCTGGAAAGGTTTTTTCATCCTCTTTCGATTGAAAATAAGCATTTTGAAAAAAAAAAATTTTTGACCAAAAAAAATCAAAATTAAAAATAAATTTCAATTTTTGAGGGAGATGGATACGATTTTTTTTTTTTTTTTTTTTTTAAACGAAAGCTGAGGTTTTTTCCTAAAAGGACATATAAATGATAAAGTGGGACTAGAATGTTTAAACATTGAAAAAAAGAATTTTCTCCAAAACGGAGCTAAAAATCGGATTTAGAGCGCTCCGGCGAGTAGAAAACTCTTTTTTTCAATGTTTAAACGTTCTAGTCCCACTTTATCATTTATATGTCCTTTTAGGAAAAAACCTCAGCTTTCGTTAAAAAAAAAAAAAAAAAAAAAATCGTATCCATCTCCCTCAAAAATTGAAATTTATTTTTAATTTTGATTTTTTTTGGTCAAACAATTTTTTTTTTTCAAAATGCTTATTTTCAATCGAAAGAGGATGAAAAAACCTTTCCAAAATGTACTTTGTCAAACTTGTATGTTTAATTGTTTAAGAGTAAAAAATTATTGAAATAAACATTGTACTGAAAAACCCAAAAATTTAACCCCCTCCCCCTCGAAAAATATTGGACTAGGTAAAAAAATATTTTGGCGAAAAATTACTATCTATGAGTACTACAAAAGCCCCAAGTTTTGCTACGATTGGAGAAAAATTTTTCTCCACCTTGATCACTTGAGATGGAATCGCTCATATATACACTTCTGTCGGGAATCATCGGTACGGCTGCACGCGCACGGACAAAAAACACGCCAATCTTTAAATCAAAATTTTTTTGTAAATACAAATGTCTGAAAATGAACAATTATAATATTCAAAAGATTATTAAATTCTACATAATGATACAAAGATTGCAGCAATCAGAAAATTTGCCAAAAAAATTAAAAAAATAAAATTATTTTAAAAATGTTTCCAACTCTTGCACATTTTTTAAAAATTTCAGAAAAAATTTGAAACTTACAAAGGTGTGATCATTCAGGTGCCATCTTTAATTTAAGACCAAAAGAGTTGAAAAATCTTATTCGGTTTGTTTAAAATGGTGGGCCGTTTATAATAATACCTCGTAAACTGATTAAGATTATTTAACTCTTTTAGTCTTAAATTAAAGACAAGACTTGAATAATCACACGAACGTAAGTTTCATATTTTTCCTGTAATTTTTTAAAAATGTACAAAAGTTGGAAAAAATTCAAAGAACATTTTGTTTTTTTAATTTTTTTGTCATATTTGTCGATTGCTGCAATCTTTGAATAAATTATTAAAATTCTGAGTTATGTATCATTAATCGAAGAATTTAATAATCTTTTGAATGGTATATTTGTTAATTTTCTGACATTTGAATTTACAAACAAATCGTGATTAAAAGATTGTTATGTTTTGGCTCGTGCGTGTGCAGCCGTAACGATAATTCTCGACGGTACTGTAAATATAAATATTCACATATTGTCATTAGAAGAAAGGAAGTCAGTGTTTTAAAGTTAAAAATAGTATAGATCTAATATGGTTGAATTTTTTTTTCAAATGTTTCAGATTTATTTTAATCTTTTTCCTTGAATCGCTGATTATACAAATCTAAAGTCAATTTTAAAAAATTCAAAATGGTGGATTCAATGTGGTAAAAATTTTATAAAAATTCACTACATTTGTGACTAAAAAATATTAAATCCATTCTTAAAAAAGACTTTGCATGGAAAAGTCGAATATGTCGAAAACTACCCAGTGGGCACAGGGGCGTCTAAAAGACGTCCCTCTTTGTCCGCAGACATTTGGAGACAAAGATGGTAATGACTCTGAATCATCAAAAAGGCAACTAAAGGACGTTTACAAGACATCATACGTCTGGTCCAAAAGACATAAGAAAGGACGTCTAACGAACGTCTTTTGGTAGTCTAAAAGTCATAAAAAGGACGACTAAAGGACATCTTTTGGACGTCCTTTTCACATTCCTTATCAAGTCTAAAATCGACATTTCTTTTATAATATTTTCTAAGTTAAAACACAGTAATCTCTTTTTTTCTTTTCTTCTCGTCTCTATCTCTTCTCTATAATATTAAAATGTTTTCTTGTTCTTTTTTCGTTTCGTCGGATTCGTCGTTCGGCAACATATATAGATATACATCGGTTCGACGATCGGCAACATACATATAAATACATAAATACAGTAGTATACACATGTATACACACAACACATACACATGTATAATCACACATATGCACTAAACACATACACATGTATACTCACACATATACACACAATATATACACATATATACTCACACATATACACTAAACACATACACAAGTACACTGAGAAAACTGGAGAGTCAAATTCAGAGGTTCAAAAACTGCATGTTTGCTTTGCTTATGAAGAGAGTTAAATAGTCCTTCTAAAATATATTTTGAATTGATAATGGAAATCTACTTGTATATTCTCGCCCATTACATCTGAGAATTAAAAGTTGCGCAGAAAATGTGCACGATCTGATGCGCGCGAAATTATTTTTCTGACATTTTAAGTATTTAATTTAGGGGTTAGGTTGCCATATTTATTCATTTTGCGCCGGATAAGCAAGGGATTTCTTAAGATGGTTAATTTGTCCCTCTGTTATAAACTCATTTTCCGTCCAAAAGAAATGGCACGAATATCTGTCAATGGTGTATTTGAATATTGAGATTGTTATCCAATAGCTAACTCTTAAATATTAATAATTTGTCCGTCCAGATGTTTAGTCCAATACTCCAGTTTTCTCAGTGTATACTCGCATATTTAACCAAATAAATAAATTTACATATCTAAATCCGTTTAAATACTGAGAAATAAATCAAAAACCTTTTTTAACAAAAAATATATGTTTAATTTAAACATATTTTGTTATTGAATTAATTTTAATTTTTATCAAACGAAATTTACTATGCATTGTATCAAAATTCTTATGTTTAAATCAAATATAATTTTTGGTTGACTGTATGACTAAGATAATTATGTTTGATTTAAATATATTGTTTTCTCAGTGAAAATATTATTTTACTTTATTATAATAGTTATTGCTAAATGAATTTTTTTGCAACTTTTTAAACAAAATTTTATTTCTTCTAAATGAATAAACCGATTGAAATAAATTAAGCTTAAATATCTAGGGGATAAGATATACTTTCGTTTAAAATTAGAGACTTTTTAATCCCTTGACTGTCGCGGACGCATATATGCGCGGATTTAAAACTGGCCAAAAGTGCTCTTGACGCATATATGCGCAACTTAAAAAAGGTGGTTTAAAACTTCTTAAAAATCGCTGAAACCTGTTACTCGGGGGTTTTGGGGGTCGCTGAACACGAATCCGGCGTTAGTTTTTCAAAATTCAAAATGGCGGATCCAATATGGCCGACATCATTCTCAAAAATTGATCCGATTTGACGGAAAATCTCTACTCGGGGGGTTTTCGGGTTTGCTGATTACGAATTCGAGGTCGATTTTTCAAAATTCAAAATGTCGGATCCAATATGGCGGACAATTTTTTAAAACTGATCGGATTCGCTTGAAAATGGTTACGCGGGGGTTTTGGGGGTCGTTGAACACGAATCTGGCTTTAGTTTTTCAAAATTCAAAATGGCGGATCTAATATTTGGCAAACATTATTTTGAAAAATTCATCCAATTTACCTGAAAATCTTTATTCGGGATGTTTTCGGGGTTACTGATTACAAATCCGAGGTCCGTTTTTCAAAATTCAAAATGGCGACTTCAATGTGATAGTATCATGGAGCAAAATTGTATGGATTTGCTTGGAACTCACTGCTCATAATTTTTTAGCCTTTCTGATTAAACATCTGTAAAATTTTTTTTAGACTTGAGTGATTAGGCAGTTTGTTTGTTTCAAATTCATCTGTTTTTTTCATAAAGAACGTTCACATATTTTTGATTTTCCTATATTATCGATTTATTGTATTAAACGAATTTACTTTTTAACTTTTTGTTTAAAAAGATTATATCAATTGAAAATAAAAACAGTACGATTATGTAATAGTTAACTTTACTTCTTATCTCTATTTTAATGTAATTTTTTTGTTAATTTTGAATTCAAGATCAAGTCCAACTAATCACTAATTGAAAATGTTTGACTATTATAAAAATTGACCAGGAAGTACGTTTAAAAAAATGTAACAAGTTTTCAATTATTCAAAGCTATTTCAGCAAATAATAAATTAATAGAAGTTTCATTGTTACAAAGTTTTTTTGTTTTCGGTATAAAAATTGAAAACATGAATTCAGATTCTTAAGTACTGGTATTCAACATGAATTGTATTTTTAAAGCCTATTTATATGTTAAACTGCTAAATCACTCAAGTCTAAAACAAATTTTACAGAATTTTTAAATTAAATTATCCTTTAAAGAAAGTTAGATCTCAAAATGACATTAATTCAAAATTATCAGAAAATAAAAAAAGATGCTTGTAAATCTAAGTTCACAAAGCATATTATATTTTAATGTTTCTGTGTGTTTTGTTCAAAAAAGAGTCTTAAGTTCCTACATAGACCAGAAAGCACAATTATAATTTAATTTAAATTATAATTTACTGTTGAATCCCAATTTTTTTAAATAAACACAGTAAAATTTTTGTTCTAGAAAGAAAAATATGTTTGGTTACAAAATAACTCATCTTTCACTGTAATTAAAAATTGGAAGTAATTTTCAAAATTAAATACCAAAAAGATTATCATACACACTAAAAAAAAGTTTTACTTTCAGCCTCATTTTAAGGCTGAATTTAAGGTGTAAACGGAGTCAGCCCCGTTAAACAAGGACAGACTTATGTGAAAGTCATGGGCTGCATTTAAGGCGTAAACGGAGTCAGACCTTTTTTTCCTGTGTAATTATTATAACATTAGTAATAAAATAATAAATAAATCATTAAAAAAACTTTCGTTGGAGAAATACAAAAATGCTAAATAAAATGTTAAAAAACAACTAATCTGTCATTTCTATAACAAAAATGCGAACTAAAAGATAAAATGATATTTTACCAATTAACTAACTCGCGTATTTATAGTAAAACTTTTTATTTTGAAAATGCAAAAATTTTTCAATAAACCATACTGACCGCTGTCAATTAAGCTAGTGAGTTTTATTCTGCGTATACATAATACGGGTATACGGCCGCCAACGACTTTTAACATTCGCCATTTGTTAACTAATTGTTTAATTGAACTGTATCTTTCGGGAAAAACTTGTTTCGACCTTAATGAACAACTTTCTGGCTGGAAGTTTTTTGTTGCTCAAAATTTGCTCAACTTCCCCGCTTAGTGAAAATTTCAGTTTACGAATTTTGCAATATCTCAATAAAAAATTAATAACTTTTTTATTTATAATTAAAACATCATTTTTCTTTTTTAGTCACTCGTAGGATAAAATAACGCATATTTTCGTTCTTGTTTCATTAAGAAATTCGTAAAATTGACTGAGTAATCGCGAGTTGAAGTGAAAAAAAACAATAAAAATTTCGCTCTTTAAAGAAACAGTTTTTTCCTTATATTTCGAAAACGCTAATAGATACAATAAAAATTTAAAAGAAAAAAAAATGCGCAATGAAATTTCCTATAAGGATATATATTTTAAACATTTAAATTCAGAAGTTGAATTTTGGATGTCTATAGGGGACTTCGATTTCGCCCGAGAAAAATTTACGTGCCCTTCTACGATCCGGCGTCTCATTTATTGAAGATTGAACGCCAATCTTCAACAAGGACTGGAGCGCGAGACTTAAATAAGGGTGCAGTCTCATGCTGAGCACAAAACAGAATGCAAAGCAGAATTTCGTGAGTG
Source organism: Leptopilina myrica (nomen nudum) (assembly GCA_032872475.1). Lineage (NCBI taxonomy): Eukaryota > Metazoa > Arthropoda > Insecta > Hymenoptera > Figitidae > Leptopilina > Leptopilina myrica (nomen nudum). The sequence continues at coordinate 25,967,664 of CM065459.1, read as the reverse complement.
CAAGAGAGATAGTCAGATATCACTATCCTTTCCACTCTCATGAAATTCTGTTTTGCATTCTGTTTTCTGCTTAGCATGGGACTGCACCCTAAGTGTTACATTATGGCTAGAAGCAACCTTGCTTCCGCCGTCCCGCCAAGGCTTGATCAATATTGACCAATCCTCATCCAAACTTCAGTAAAGACTGAATCCAGCGTCAGTTCGCGCCTGGGAAGTTATAATTAAGAGAATTAAAAATATGAGAACTTATTTTTTTAATGAATTTTTGGTGTTTGTTTTTTATCTTTATATTATTATTAATTTTTGTGGAAGGACATTGTATACAAAGAATTATATAACAACACTCAAAAAAATTCGTTCGAAACAACTAAATTTTGGTTGAATCAACCAAATAAATGCATTGCTATACAGTCAACCAAACGTTTGATTGATTCAACCAAAAAATCTCTTCCAATACGTTTATTTGTATTAACCGAATGGTTATTACACTTAACGAAACATTTTTCTTAATATAACCAAAAAATTTGTTTATTTTAAAAGAAAAGATTTGTTTGATTCAAATACATAGTTTTAGTTAACGTATTTGGTTCATTTAAATAAATGTTTTTGTTTACTTAATTTTGTTATTTATTTTCCTGTAATAATGTTTGAATTTCCAAATTGAATATTTTCTAGTACATATTATTCGTTGATTTATAATTTATTATATAGTTATTGATATTTTAAAATTATATGTATACAATAAATCATAAATTAACCAATAATATGTATGGTAGAAAATATTAAATTAGGAAATTCAAAAATTATTAGAGGAAAATAAGTAACAATTAAATAAAATATTATATAATTGTTTCTTCATGTACACAAAATTACTTAATAATAAAAAACATTTAAAATATTACATTAAACATATTATACATGATTTCTTTTGGATAACCAAACAAATTTTACGTATTTATTAGAATGAACCAAATTTTTATTTAAATCAACGAAATTGTTTTATCGTAACAAATAAAATAGGTTAACTAAACAGTTTGGTTAAGTGAAATAAACTTTTTCTCTGAGTGAACATTTTTTCATTTTTTTGTAATATAAAGTTAATAGTTTAATTTTTACAATTACAAACTCATTGGTTTCTGATTAACTGGTCTTACAAATCCTTTTGCAAATATTCATTAAATAATTTAACAACAAATTATTTATTGAATAATTGTGGAAGAATTTACTAAATATTGACTTTTATTAAATTCTATGATCTTTTTGTGATAATTAAAGTTTTTAAATATAATAATAAAAATATTAATCATCAAAAACAAACTTAAAACACAAAAAATGTATTTAAACAAAAAATCCTTATATTTTGAATAGGAGCGACCGGGGCGTAATGGATCACTTCAATTTATTTAAAAGTGGTAAATGGGAAAGACTCCGTCAGAAAAATTACAATTTGCATGGGGTCTTTGGATTTAGCTGTAATTTGGTGAAATTGTAGTATTGGATACTATAAACTAGTGCGCCAAAATTTTTTTGAAAATTATGAAATTTGTTGAACTTACGCCATTTTGAATATTTTTGTTATAATTTTTTTAAATCTTAATATTTCCGATTGTTTTCGATGAAATTTAATAAAATTTGGAAAGCTTATACTTGAAATCATGTTTCTTCTGACCTTCACATAACAAAAAAAAGTCAAAAAATTTTTTTGAAACCGTTTTGCCCGAGCGGGACCGATTTTTGAGTTTTCTTGTCAATTAATAAAATATTCCTTATAATTTCACCTTTCATTTAAAAAAAAGAAATCCATGGAGACTCAAATAGTTTTCGAGATATTGCAATTATTGTGGAAGCGCGACCACGTTTCGGTGCCAGCGGTGTGTTAGTGCCCGGGACGCCTCGCACAGTAGGATTCTTACACTTTACTGTTGAAAATTGTTTAGAGCATACAAATTTTATCCGATTTTGATGTTCTTGGTCTTAAATGAAAAAAGATAAATTTCCTAAGAGTTTTTTCGAAACCGTTGTTTTAATTTTTAATTGTTTATATATTTTTTTGTTACTCAAAGTTAACAATTTACAAGAATTTTGAAAAAAATCGTGTTTATTTTTTATTTTTCTATTCCTCAAGATCGAAATCAATTTAAATTAGTCTAGTATAATTTAATAAACCTAAATTTGTCTGCAAAAAATACAATTTTTTTAAAGAAGGACCAGAGTTATCTATTTGTTAATTAACATTGTTTTTCAACCATTTAAATAAATGGAATCAAAATAATGTACTCGGTATACTGTAAGTTTGTACCAAGTTTCATTGTTATTCATTTATTACACCAACACAAAAAAAATTTGGATTGCCAGGACTGCCATGTGGAAGATTTTCTTCCTTAAGGTGTATCTAAAGAGAAAAACATTTTCCGACTTAAATACAGTATTTGGAAGAAACTGTGATTTTCACATTAAAATTTTATTCATGGCAATTATTATTTATGCTTTGTTTATTTTATTCATCAGAAAAATAATTTTTTTCAACACTAACCAGTTTTACACACTAAAAGCAGTGTGTAAAGTACTTCTTCTTATACCGGTGTGTAAAGTGTTACTTTACACACCGCTAGCAGTGCATAAAGTGAATTCCAGTGTGTAAAGTGATTTTCAGTGCGTAAAATGATTACTTTACACGTTCTTGTGACTGTTTGATGAGAAACGATGAAATAAAGCTTTTCAACAACAATTTACAATCACTACACCTGAATTTACAGTAATATTGGCAATAGTGCTGCAAGTTTAGTTTTTCTAGTGTTGCAAAAAATGTTGTATGACACTCGTGCATAAAGTTGATTATACTCGTTTGATTTGCATCACTCGCCTTCGGCTCAAGCTGCAAATGTCTCACTCGTAAAATCACTCACTTTACGAGTCGGTATCAAAACTACACAACATTTTTTATAAAAATGCTACATTTTACAAAAACAAAATAATGTTATTTTATCATTTAACTTTTTTGAAGGCGTTTGTTTAAACATTTATTTTTTATGAAATATGATTTTTTACATTAATAAAAAAAATGTAAAATTTAAATGTTATTTTGTACAAAATAAATTTCTGTCATTTTATTCATGTTATTTTTTACAAAATTTTTTGTTATATTGTGCAAAAAAATTTTGTTATTTTTTACATTTAAGGGCATCCGAGAAAAATTGCCCCAAAAAGTGTCACTTCTAAAGAATTAAAGATATTTTGTTCTGATTTATCAGGATAATTAGGGGAATTCGTGCTGATAGAATGTAGGTAGGATTTAATAATATTATAATACTTACAATTATTAGATTTAATTACATTACATTTAATATTTATAATTTATAAAATTATTTTGAGTAATAGAACGAATTATTTCCAAACAAATTTATTATTTTATTTCCCAGTGTTTTTCTTGTATGAGAATAAAATTACAAAATTATGGCTAGTTGCATCCCAGGATGCAAAACATCATATTACAATGATGATCGACAAACGAATAAATTAACTTTATTCACTTATGTGACATTTAAAGTTTTTTTATTTATAAAGTATATAATTAAAGTAAATTACAAATTCGTAAATATTATTTATTTACGAATTTTTCAACTGTTTCCACATAGAATAAAACACTTTGTAGTCAAGGAGGTGGCGCCAATTCTTGGTAGTAGCTGCGACTTGAACTACGAAAGTGTTTCCAGCCTCAAATCACTTCATTTTCAATCGAAAATAAAATAATTTTTTCGCAAAATTATTGCAAAAACGGAGAGGACCGCTCCTCAGTGAGTATTCTTTTATCACCTCTGCAAATATGAACCAGAAATATTTTATCCTCTCAAAATGAGACAGTGATACCAAACCGTTAAAACACCCATTTTTCCGTATGTTTTAACAATTTTTGAAAATTATTATTTATCAAAATTTTTCAAAATTTCGAAAGGGCCGCTAATCCCAAAGAATTAATCTATATTTACAAAAAATTCCCGACTCAAAATATTTTTTTTTTAAATGAGACGTCAATCACGAAAGCACTTTTTGGGGCAATTTTTCTTGGATGCCCTTAAATGTAAAAAATAACAAAATTTTTTTGCACAATATAACAAAAAATTTTGTAAAAAATAACATGAATAAAATAACAGAAATTTATTTTGTACAAAATAACATTTAAATTTTACATTTTTTTTATTAATGTAAAAAATCATATTTCATAAAAAATAAATGTTTAAACAAACGCCTTCAAGAAAGTTAAATGATAAAATAACTTATTTTGTTTTTGTAAAATGTAACATTTTTATGAAAAATGTTGTGTAGTTTTGATACCGACTCCACTTTACGCACTTGTATCATAAATAACTATTTTCTATCATTTTTTAAAAACAATGACAAAATTTACACATCTCATGAAACTTGGATTTTCAATTATTATTTTTAATTCTTCAAAGAAGAAAGTTAAAAGCATCTTCAATGTCAGATCATTTCTTACGAATTAGTGACTAATTTTAAGGAATGAAAAATTCACTGGACATTTTTTTTGTTTTTTAGGGTTCCGTACACCATAGGTATACTAACGGAACCCTTATGAAATCAATCGTGTGTCCGTCCCAGCCACGCAAAATAACCCTGCCCCCCCCTTAACTTCTACAAATCTCAACCTAGTGAGCTCAAATTCGGTAGGGATGTTCAGTTTTAAGTGCAGATTACAGGAAAAATGTAACGAACACGATTGGCCTACATATTTGCGAAAGGGACGGGAAAGAAATTAAATTTTTTCGAAAAAATTGCAAAAAAATGAATCTGCCCCCCTTGACTTCTACAAATCTCAACCTGGTGAGCTGAAATTCTGTAGGAATTTTTAGTTTTATGTTCAGATTACAGGAAAAATATAGCGAACACGATTGGCCTACATATTTGCGAAAGGGAAGGGAAAGAAATTAAATTTTTTCGAAAAAATTGCAAACAATGAATCTGCCCCCCCCCTTGACTTCTACAAATCTCAACCTGGTGAGCTGAAATTCGGTAGAAATTTTTAGTTTTAAGTGCAAATTACAGGGAAATTATAGCAAACACGAATGGCCTACATATTTGCGAAAGGGAAGGGAAAAAAATTAAATTTTTTCGAAAAAATTGCAAAAAATGACCCTTTCCCCGCTGTTAACTTCTACAAACTTCAACCTGGTGAGCTGAAATTCGGTAGGGATTTTCAGTATTAAGTGCAGAATATCGGAAAAATATAGCGAACCTGATTTGCCTATATATTTACGAAATGGAAGGAATATGGATTTTTATATTTTTTTGTTATCTACATGTAATAAAAATACGGATGTATATCGTATTTTAGCTCAATAGGTTAATATATGTTAACTTTTAATAAAGCATATATATATATATATATATATATATATATATATATATATATATATATATATATATATATATATATATATATATATATATATATATATATATATATATATATATATATATATGAGGCGTTATTTCTCAAACGTCCCAGTCCAAAATTATAAGTCTTTGGATTGTGTTGGTATTTTGGGAAATTGTTGCCCTATATGAAAGTAATAAATCTGTAAAATATTAGCTCTTTAAAAAAAAAATTGTAGAAAGTGGTGGGGGTTAAAGTTCTGACATTTTAAGTAACACTGCCATTTTCAAAACCATGTAACTTTTATAAAACTTTATCGATTTTAATTTGTTTATAATGGATTTAAAGCATTTTTTATCTACTTTCTAAAAATTTTACAAACAAATTTTTAAAAAAATTGTTAAACAATTTTTTTTCAAAAATTAAGTTTATTTTTTAATTTTGACCTTGATGGGTATTTTAAAAAAATTTTTTTTTTTTTTTTATTGGAAAGCTGACATTTTTCCGGAAAAAACCATATAAGTTTCATAGTGGGATGACCAGAAGTTTAGAAGATATTTGAAAGCAAAGTAAGCGGTGCGCCCGGGTTACTGTACGTTACGCCGGCGCTGCGCCGTTAAACGACATAAAAATCATTCTTTTATCTTCATCTGCTTCAGTAAAAGCTCTGCATTTAAACAGGGTTGATACTTCCTATGAATCTTTTTTAATAGTAGCTCTCTGCATTTAACAGGGTTGAGACTGTCATTAAAATAATGCCTGCATTACTTTTACCGAAAAAAATTTAAATATATAATTTTGAAAACGAATGTTTAAACTTTTATAAATTATAATTATTATCAATTAAAATGAGTAATTTTGAAAAAGAAAGATTAAAGTTTTAAAGGAACAATAATTATCATCAATTAAAATAATTAATTTTGAAAAAAATATTGATGTTTCGTAAGTTAAAATTATTGTTATTGGCAATTGGAAAATTTAATTTTGAGAAACAGAAATTTAAGTTGAATAGAAATTGAATATTTTAATAAGATTAATTTTTTAAATTTTAATGTTAAATAGTCATGAGATTCAATTTTTTTTATTAATTTAGGTCATTTGTTTTTAAATCTATTATTATTATTATTATTAAACAAATGACCTAAATTAATAAAAAAATTGAATCTCATGACTATTTAACATTAAATTTTAAAAAATTAATCTTATTAAAATATTCAATTTCTATTCAACTTAAATTTCTGTTTCTCAAAATTAAATTTTCCAATTGCTAATAACAATAATTTTAACTTACGAAACATCAATATTTTTTTCAAAATTAATTATTTTAATTGATGATAATTATTGTTCCTTTAAAACTTTAATCTTTCTTTTTCAAAATTACTCATTTTAATTGATAATAATTATAATTTATAAAAGTTTAAACATTCGTTTTCAAAATTATATATTTAAATTTTTTTCGGTAAAAGTAATGGAGGCATTATTTTAATGACAGTCTCAACCCTGTTAAATGCAGAGAGCTACTATTAAAAAAGATTCATAGGAAGTATCAACCCTGTTTAAATGCAGAGCTTTTACTGAAGCAGATGAAGATAAAAGAGTGATTTTTATGTCGTTTAACGGCGCAGCGCCGGCGTAACGTACAGTAACCCGGGCGCACCGCTTACTTTGCTTTCAAATATCTTCTAAACTTCTGGTCATCCCACTATGAAACTTATATGGTTTTTTCCGGAAAAATGTCAGCTTTCCAATAAAAATAAAAAAAAAATTTTTTAAAATACCCATCAAGGTCAAAATTAAAAAATAAACTTAATTTTTGAAAAAAAATTGTTTAAAAATTTTTTTAAAAATTTGTTTGTAAAATTTTTAGAAAGTAGATGAAAAATGCTTTAAATCCATTATAAACAAATTAAAATCGATAAAGTTTTATAAAAGTTACATGGTTTTGAAAATGGCAGTGTTACTTAAAATGTCAGAACTTTAACCCCCACCACTTTCTACAATTTTTTTTTTAAAGAGCTAATATTTTACAGATTTATTACTTTCATGTAGGGCAACAATTTCCCAAAATACCAACACAATCCAAAGACTTATAATTTTGGACTGGGACGTTTGAGAAATAACGCCTCATATATATATAAAATGAGTTTTGTTTTTGCGTACGGAACCCTCGATCTTAGTGCGAGTGCAACTCGCACTTGTCCGATTTTTTGTTCTCTTGCAATATAGGGTAGAAGTACCGTTTGTGGCCACTGCACCGGTTGTTGCCACTTTTGAATTAAAGTTGATATTATTAAATTTTCTAAAGTTGCTAGTGCATTGTAGATATATTCCTAGAATCTTGATATAAGTAGATGACACTCTGTAAATTTACTTTTGACAGAAATTTAGTTGGCTTAATTTAAAATGACAGTAAACTGTACGAATGTATTGACAGTGTCGAATAACTACAATTCTTAGTAAATTTGATGTAATATCACTGGTCAGTAAATGATTATTTTTCGATATTTTTGGCAATATTCTTATATTCTATCTCTTATATACTATATATATAGGAGTTAAATAACTATAAAAAATACGAATTTTAAAAGAATTAGGTCAAATATTTTTTAAAAAGCCCATGGCCACAAACGGTACAGCAAAAGTATCAAAACACCCTTTTTGGCCACACTACATTTCATACGTTAAATTGACATAATTTTAGTTTAACAACTCGTATAGTTTTAATATTACAATTTTTGAAATAAATTAATTCACTTTTAAGAATAATTGAAGTATAATATAGTATTTATTTTGACTCGACTGAATTAATGAGTGAATAAAAATAACAGTTATTTAATGTTTAAGTAATACATTTTTTGATGCAGCAATTTTTAATTATGTATCCTCTATAGCTCTAAAAAACAAATTAAATAACATTAAAGTTTATATTTTTTGTATAAAATAGAGTTTAAAATAAAAATTTTATTCATTATTATAATCAATAATAAATAAGCTTTGATTAATCATGTTAAAAAAAACATTTGTGATTTTAAGTAAAATATAAATTTATTGATTTTAATACTAAATTTTGTTCTTTAATAAATTTTTTTAATTGTTGTGCTTGATTGATTAATCAATTCTAATTATTTATTAAAAAATATAATTCACTTAATAATACCATAACAGTTTTTTCATACCTTAGGCACAAAATAGGCGCTTTTAGATAGCAGCCGACAGGAACTAAAAGCTATTCATTTGTCAACTTGAATGAAAATGGCGACTTTTTTTTCCCATGGGCAAAAAAACAGCTATGGTCCCATGCGTTATTTTGCTAATGGGAAAAAAAGGCCGCTATTTTCATGCAAGTCGAACAAGTGAATGACTTTTACTCCCTGTCGTCTGCTATCTGAAATCGCCACTTTTGGGCCTTTGGAATAAAAAATATCGTAAGTAACACGGGACTTAAAGGCTGCCAATTTATTTACGATGATTTTTGTGCCACTCGTTACGGTCTCAGGGCGCCTACGGCGCCCTCGACCTCCACTCGTGTCACAAAAATCACCGTAAATAAATGGCTACCTTTACGTACCTTGTTGCTTAATATACTATTTAAGCAGTGGCCAAAACTGGGACAAAGGGTGGCCACAAGGGGTGCTTGTGTGGCCACTACTGGTGAAAAAGGCTTTTTGAAGCAATTTCATTTTTTTTAAATAATAAATATAGTTAAATTATGTTTTAGATTATAAAAATTAAAATAATACAATTCGCTAGATATAATATAAAAATATAATAATGAAATTAGTGCTTCAATAAATTGATTTTCTTAATGAAAGACGACACACCGCTTAAAGTAGCCACAACTGGTACATCTACCCTATTGCAAATATATATCGAAAATTTTTAATTTATTTCAGTTTTTTGAAAAATTGGTTTTGGGGGTAAGAAAGTTAGGACGAAAGTCAAAGAAACAATAAATTATTCTGTTGCTATATATAGATGAACTATATAAACAATTAGTAGAATATCATTAATTTAACAGTACCGTACTTTTAATTTAAACAGTTTCATTTTTTCGTTTTAAGCAATACGCTGTTCGATAAATAAATGTGTCATTGAATCAATAACGGGAAATTCAATAGCATGGAGCTATTTGATTCAACAGCACTTTTTTTCAGTGTATGATTAAACTTTTGCATAAGAGTTGATTTAGATGGATTATACGTTTTCTAAGAAGCAGCACATTTGTATGTCCAAAGATTTAATATAGAAATATGCAGAGGTGTCTTACTAAGAAATAATTAATTGACTATGTGTTTTCTGAGACGCTGCACATATAATGTCTCTAAAAAATATGGATACACAAAGGTGTAATTAAACATGTGCATAAGAAAAAATTAATTAACTATGCGTTCTCTAAGAAGCTGCGCATCTGTGTCAATTAATTAAAAAATGGTTTGAGATATTATGTCCAGAGGTTTACAAGACTTGTGCATTCACTTCAATTTTGCGACGACACGAATTACGAAAATACTAAGTGGAATCTATTCCTACAGAGGTATGGCTAACGTGCATATAAAATAGACCAAGATAAATTAAGTGAAAATACTACAGATTTATATAGAAAAGAATATATTCTATTGCGGGGCCTTAGCTGGATGGACCCGCAAATATATATATATACTAGGGGGGCTCCGCCCCCCTGCGCGCTTCGCGCACCAACCCCCTAACTACTAATTTTCACATCATGTTCTCTTAATATAAAAGCATGGTAATAAGTTAGAGTAAATTATATCAGGCGATACTAAAAGTAATCACTTTAAAAGAATTTTACTTTACGAACATGATTATGATCTCATAGTGCCCTTATAGATACTTCTTTATACCTAAAGGTAAAAAAATTAGTTAAATTTGGCATACATTTTGCAGTATCATCAAAGGCATTATTTATGCCCTTTTTACTTGCAGCTTTAACAATAAATCAAATCTGACATAAATTTTGACATAAATTAATGGCCATTATTTGGTAATTTATGACATGTAGGTAAAAGAAGAATTTAAAATTACATGTAGATTTCGACGTAATGTAAGAGACGCTTGTGGGCCTCTTTTTACCCGTAGGTCAAAACTGCCCTAAAATTGACCTTAATTTTGAGGGTAGCAAAAATTCTTTGACATTTAAGTCAAAACTGCCCTCAAAATTAACATAAATTTTGAGGGTAGCAGAAATTGTTTCTCCAATTTTGACGTTTAGGTCAAAACTGCCCTCAAAATTGACCGAAATTTTGAGGGTAGCGGGAATTGTTTGTCAAATTTTGACGTTTAGCTCAAAACTGCCCTCAAAATTGACCTAAATTTTGAGGGTAGCGGAAATTGTTTCTCAAATTTTGACGTTTAGGTCAAAAATGCCATCAGATTGACCTAAATTTTGAGGGTTGCGGGAATTGTTTGTCAAATTTTGACGTTTAGCTCAAAACTGCCCTCAAAATTGACCTAAATTTTGAGGGTAGCGGAAATTGTTTCTCAAATTTTGACGTTTAGGTCAAAAATGCCATCAAATTGACCTAAATTTTGAGGGTTGCGGGAATTGTTTGTCAAACTTTGACGTGTAGGTCAAAACTGCCCTCAAAATTGACCTAAATTTTGAGGGTAGCGGAAATTGTTTCTCAAATTTTGACGGTTAGGTCAAAAATGCCCTCAAAATTGACCTAAATTTTGAGGGTTGCGGGAATTGTTTGTCAAATTTTGACGTTTTGTTCAAAACTGCCTTCAAAATCGACCTAAATTTTGAGAGTAAATGTGAGACCGTTATTTATCCTCTTTTTGACCTATAGGTCAAAAAATAGGTCAAATTTGACGTAAGTTTTGACCGCCTCTTGGAAAAGGGCACCCTTAGAACTTTCTGAAACAGCGGCGGCGGCGATATGATTTTATATTAATAGGGATATATATATATATATATATATAAATAAATAAATATTTTTGACATTCCATGTCAAGTGATCCAGATGGAGAAAAATTTTTCTCCAATCGTAGCAAAACTTGGGGCTTTTGTAGTGCTAATAGATAGTAATTTTTCGTGAAAATATTTTTTTACCTAGTCCAATATTTTCCGAGGGGGAGGGGGTTAAATTTTTCGGTTTTTCAGTACAATGCTTATTTCGATAATTTTTTACTCTTAAACTATTAAACCTAAACATTTGGCAAGGTACATTTTGGAAAGGTTTTTTCGTGCTCTTTCGATTGAAAATAAGCATTTCAAAAAAAAAAATTTTGACCCAAAAAAATCAAAATTAAGAATAAATTTTAATTTTTTGGAAAAAAGGTCCCATTTTTTTTTAACGAAAGCTGAGGTTTTTTCCTAAAAGGACATATAAATGAAAAAGTGGAACAAGAATGTTTAAACATTGAAAAATTCCAAAATGTACCTTGCCAAATTTTTTGGTTTAATAGTTTAAGAATAAAAAATTATCAAAATAAGCATTACACAGTAAGATACCTGGATCACTTGACATGGAATATATATATATATAAATAAATAAATATATATATATATATATATATATGGGCAATTCCACGTGAGATTTAAGTCGACCTCTTAAAATCGGCGAAAAATATTTTTTTTATATTCTGTATCGAAAAAAAAACAGATACGTATTTTTTTATTTATGTTTAATTGTTCAAATTTTTGAGTTATGAATTTTCGAAAATTTGGACTTTTACCCGGGTAGAAAATTGTACTGGCGCTTTATAGACCCAGTCTAACTTCCCTAGATACTATACTGGCGCGAAATAATTTATATACATAGTAACTAGACGAAAATGTAACACTTGTATACACTAGTTACTAGATAGTTTGTACAAATCGGCGCTAGATTGTTTCGCTAGTAAAATTTAGTATAACTAGCGAAACTTTCTAGCGCCGATCGAGTTCTTCTCATATTATACATGAGAAAGCTACGTATAAAAAAAGTGGGTTGAAAAAAAATCTTTAGAGAAATTGATTATAAATAATATAGAGTAAAATCTCTAAATATTTTAATGAACAATAACAAAATAAATTTTTAAATTTTATTACAATTTTTTTAATATTTTGAAAACATTTTTAACAATTTGAACAGCTTAACGAACGATATGACCCCAAAGTTTTCGATTTAATTATTTTCAAGTATAACTGTATACTTTTTTTTGGAATTCATAGACAATTCTAGACTGTTCCAATAAAACATAAATATTTATAGCAGCGTGTGGAAAAAACTTAAGCTAGCCTTAAACAAGGATCTAGGAAACTAAATAGATTCTAGATCGCGCCAACTTAGCAGTACTATAAACATCAGCGTGCGACAAAATCTATACTGGTCTTCAATCAAATCTAGAAAGTCTACATAGATTTTAGATCGCGCCCGCTTAGCATTACTATAAACAGTAAAGCGTGAGAAAACCTATACTAACTTTTAAACAAATCGAGAAAGATTATATAGATTTTAGATCGCGCCAGCCTATCATTACTATAAACAGTAGCGCGTGAGAAAATTTATATTTGCCTTTAAACAAATCTAGAAAGACTATATAGATTTTAGGTCGCACCAGCCTAGCATAACTATAAACAGCAGCGCGTGCGAAAAGCTATATAAGATTTATAGGAATAGCTACAAAACTATATAGAACCAATGTCGCGCCAGCCTAGAATCACTATAAATAGCAGCGCGTGACAAAAACTATACTGGGGCAATGTATATTCTAGACTGACTTGATAATTTTCTACCCGGGTAAATCTAGACCTTTATTCAGTAGCTTATAAGTCCGAAAATATTGAGTTTAGGAAAAAGTTCTTACAGAATAAAAGTTTAAGTTTTCTTTCGACTTTTAAGAAATGTAAACAAAAATATTTTCAAAAAATGTTTTATTAAAAAAAAATTTTTTTTTTATAAACAAATTAATTTTTTTTAACTTTGAGCCGGATTTTTTTTGTTTTTTTTTAAATTTCTTTGTACCTTATAATATAGAGAAGATTTTCCAAAAAGTCCTGAAATGGGCCTAATGTGTTAAATGAGTTTTAAAATATTTTCAAAAATCACTTGGAAGCATCACAGTGGGATTTTTTTACAATTAACTTTCTAAAACTGTCTACAAGGTATAATTTTTAATATATTTGAGAGTTCTTTGTTTTAAATTACAGGTCTGCGCTGTAAACAGTTTTAAAAAGTTAAATGTAAAAAAATCCCACTGTGATGCTTCCAAGTGATTTTTGAAAATATTTTAAAACTCATTTAACACATCAGGCCCATTTCGGGACTTTTTGGAAAATCTTCTCTTTATTATAAGGTACAAAGAAATAAAAAAAAATAAAAAAAATCCGGCCCAAAGTTAAAAAAAATTAATTTGTTTATAAAAAAAAAATTTTTTTTAATAAAAAATTTTTTAAAAATATTTTTGTTTACATTTCTTAAAAGTCGAAAGAAAACTAAAACTTTTATTCTTTAAGAACTTTTTTCTAAACTCAATATTTTCGGACTTATAAGCTACTGAATAGAGGTCTACAATTAAAAGTCCAAATTTTCGAAAATTCATAACTCAAAAATTTGAACAATTAAACATAAATAAAAAAATACGTATCTGTTTTTTTTCGATACAGAATACAAAAAAAATATTTTTCGCCGATTTTAAGAGGTCGACTTAAATCTCACGTGGAATTGCCCATATATATATATATATACGGAGAAAAATGGATTATAAGTGATATAATCCAGATTATATGTACATCTTATAATATTTTTATATTGTATATAGGACAGTTAACCAGAATTATAAAATTGAATATCTAAGTATTACCATTTTCAAATTATTGATCATATTAATTTAGATTATAAAACTTGCATCAATATAATTGGTCTTTACGTTATTTTAAATAAATAAAATTTTGACAAATCAGAACTAACCCATAAATTAAAAAAATTAATTTGATATTTAACCCCTTGACTGTCGCGGACGCATATATGCGCGGATTTAAAACTGGCCAAAAGTGCTCTTGAGGCATATATGCGCAACTTAAAAAAGGTGGTTTAAAACTTCTTAAAAATCGCTGAAACCTGTTACTCGGGGTTTTTTGGGGTCGCTGAACACGAATCCGGCGTTAGTTTTTCAAAATTCAAAATGGCGGATCCAATATGGCAGACAATTTTTTAAAACTGATCGGATTCGCTTGAAAATGGTTACGCGGGGCTTTTGGGGGTCGTTGAACACGAATCTGGCTTTAGTTTTTCAAAATTCAAAATTGCGGATCTAATATTTGGCAAACATTATTTTGAAAAATTCATCCAATTTACCTGAAAATCTTTATTCGGGGTGTTTTCGGGGTTACTGATTACAAATCCGAGGTCCGTTTTTCAAAATTAAAAATGGTGACTTCAATGTGATAGAATTATGGATCAAAATTGTATGGATTTGCTTGGATCTCACTGCTCATCAGTTTTTAGCCTTTCTGATTAAACATTTCAATTTACATTATCAAAATTGAAAATTAAGCTGCTACCCAATAAATTGAGTATTAATTTTAATTAAAATTTAAATTACTTTATTTCTAGCCAATCCGCCTATTTTTAGTAATTTTGAACCGTCATTTTGAATTTTGAAGAACGAACCGCGAATTTGTAATCAGCGACCCCGAAAACCCCCGATTCAAAATGACGGATCCAATATGGCGGACGAGTTTTTTAACTGCAGATAAATTAAACCTTTTTTATTTATAAAGCCTGAATATAAGGTTAAAAATTAGCAACATTAAAAACCCCTAGTTATGCAATTACAAGAAAATCTATTAATTTTATTGCCTATCGTTTACCTTCTTGAAACCGCCAGAATAAATTTTTCAAATCTGACATTAAATTCGTAATCAGCGACCCCGAAAACCCCCGAGTAACGAGTTTTAATTGGATCTGATGAATTTTTAATAAAGACATCCGCCATATTGGATCCGCCATTTTGAATTTTTAAAAACGAATAATGGATTCGTAATCAGCGACCCCGAAAACCCCCGAGTAACGAGTTTCAAGTGGATCTGATGAATTTTTAATAAAGTCGTCCGCCATATTGGATCCGCCATTTTGGATTTTTAAAAACTAATAATGGATTCGTAATCAGCGACACCAAAAAACTCCGAGTAACAAGTTTCAGGCCATTTGAAATATAAATTGACTTTTGGCCATCGAACAGGTTCTCCTGGCCCTCTGTGCAGGTCATAGCCAGATATACATGGCTCAACGCCAATATAAGTGCCAACGTTAAAACTTAAAACTAAAACTGTGTTGTGAAAGGTTAGAAACATCCACTTGCTTCGACCTCGTGTTTTTACACAAAAAATTTGTTTGTTGAATAAAAAATCATTATTTCATAAAAAAATCATCAAATTAATATCAGTAAGTAAATAATGTACTTTATTAGTATTGTTTATTACGTATTTGACTTAGATTTCAATATATATTTGTGAATATTGCAAACAAAAACACGAGTAACCTCAAAATTTTACTTTGAAAAAGAAACTTTTACTTTAACCACTTTAACATTAAATAATTGTAATATAATTTTCAAAAAAAACTATTAATATATAATTATAAAAAAACAATTTTTATAAATTGAGATTATTTTATTATTATAATAATTGTATATTAAATGTTTTTATAATTTCTACACAAATCGTTGTATGAATGTAAATCTACATTTCACAAATGTATATTTATTGTGAAATATATTTTTTTTTATAATTATATATTAATAGTTTTTTTGAAAATTATATTACAATTATTTAATGTTAAAGTGGTTAAAGTAAAAGTTTCTTTTTCAAAGTAAAATTTTGAGGTTACTCGTGTTTTTGTTTACAATATTCACAAATTTATATTAAAATCTAAGTCAAATACGTAATAAACAATACTAATAACCCATTACTGGTGTTAAAAACGTCCCATTGCTGGGCCAATGATGGCGCCGATGGTCAGATTTTCGAAATATTTAAGACTGGACCAGCTCTCGGCACTATAATGGCACATTCACGGCAAAGTTGATCAATCTTTAATGGCAAAAGACATTTGCCAGTGATGTACCGACTATCGGTCCATTAATGGCTCATTATTAGCACATTAATGGCAAAGATTTTGTATCTTTGATGGCAAATTATAATTGCCAGTATTAACGCGTAGCTTGGCCCAATAACGGCACATTATTAGCAAAGTTGATAAATCTTTAATGGAAAAATTCAATTGCCAATGATGTGACAAAGATCGGCCCATTAAAGGCACAGTAGTGGCACTTTAATGGCAAACATTTTGTATCTTTGAAGGCAAATTATAATTGGGGTGTAGCTTGGCTCATTAATGGCACATTCACGGCAAAGTTGATCAATCTTTAATGGCAAAAGACATTTGCCAGTGATGTGCCGACAATCGGTCCAGTTATAGCTCATTATTGGCACATTAATGGCAAACATTTTGTATCTTTGATGGCAAATTATAATTGCCAGTATTGAGGCGTAGCTTGGCTCAATAACGGCACGTTATTGTCAAAATTGATTAATCTTTAATGGCATAATTCAATTTCCAGTGAAGTAATGACGATCGGCCCATTTAAGGTACATTAATGGCATTTTAATTTGATAAAATTTTTTTTTTGAGAATTCAATTTTTATAAACATTCAGTTATTCAATAAATTATGTATTTTAAATTTAAATAATTGAAAAAGTTTAAAAAGGATTCAAATTAAAATATTTGAAAATTTGTATTTTCTATATTTTCAACTGGCAATTTTGGAAAATTAATATTCTTGAAAAAGTTTAATTATATAGTTATTTAAAAAAAGTTATTGATGTTTTTAAATAATGTAACAGAACATTTTATTCAATAAAATCTTTTCCTTTAATTTTCTAAAAATTCAAAAATTTTCAGTTTCATTTTCAATTAAATTTTCTAATTGACAAATAGAATTAATAAACATTTTTTTCCTTTATTCTTAAAAATCTTTGAATTTTTCTTAAAGCAATTGTAGTTAAGAAATAGAAATAATGCAAATTATTTCCTTATGAAAATTGAGAATTTTCTACAAAAATATTGTGAAAATTTATTAAATAAATATATATTAATTTTAAAATTTAATTCTCATAATTGAATTTTAAGAAACATTTAGTTATTCAATAAATTATTTACTTTTGTATTAAAATAATTGAATTCTCGTAGAATTTTCCAATGAAAATTGATTTCAAAATGGAGTCTAGTTATATTTTTAGAAAAGAATTAAATATTAAAAACATAGCATGAATTTTTATATTAAAATTTTTTATAATTCAATTTTATTGCCAATGATGTGACGAAGATCGGCCCATTAAAGGCACATTAGTGGCACTTTAATGGCAAAAATTTTGTATATGTGGTGGCAAATTATAATTGCCAGAATTAGGGCGTAGCTTGGCTCAATAACGGCACAATATTGACAAAGTTGATCAATCTTTAATGTCCAAATTAAATTACCAGTGATGTGACGAAGATCGGCCCATTAATGGCACGTTAGTGACATTTTAATGGCAAAAATTTTGTATATTTGATGGCAAATTATAATTGCCAGAATGAGGGCGTAGCTTGGCCCAGAAAAATTCAATAGCTGAAAAATCATTAAAATGGTTATTAATGTAGAAAATAATGGAAAACATAATCGCATAATTGCGTTTTTGACAAAAGGAGACCAGCATAATAACATAACTGCATTCAGTTTAAAAAACAATTGACATAATTAAAAATAAAAATAACCTTTAAGGATAAAAACAATAAGAATTTTGTAATGAAATATTTTTAGTAAAATACATTTTTTGTACTTTAAATTAAATATATTTATTTTAATAAAACTAAAACAAATTTTTTATAACATAAATTGTGTCAAAAATAAATTGACAAATTCAGTACACGGAGAGAAGGGCGTAGTCAGATTAACTACTTGCGCAGTTAAATATACTAAACAGAATAGTCGATTTTGG
Organism: Leptopilina myrica (nomen nudum); assembly: GCA_032872475.1. Lineage (NCBI taxonomy): Eukaryota > Metazoa > Arthropoda > Insecta > Hymenoptera > Figitidae > Leptopilina > Leptopilina myrica (nomen nudum). Next base: position 25,949,283 of record CM065459.1, on the reverse strand, counting down.
ACTGACTAAACTAGTAGTAGGATTTACTAAACAGGCGTTTAGTCATTGTGACTACTCAGCAAACAGTTAATTCAACTGCACAGAAAGTCAAATAGACTAAACTGTTCAGTATAGAATATTAAAATATTGTTTTCTACATTTAATTTTGCAATAATTTCAATAGTTGTAGAAAGTCAACGTGGAATTTTTATATTTCAACAGAAAACAAAAACAATTATTACAAAAATTTTAAGCAGTTAATTTGCATATTTTTAAAAGGTTAGGTTTTCTGCGAATGATACAAAATACAGAAAAAGGATACAAATATTATTAGCAATATTCACCAGTAGTTTTCATTTAATTTTATTCTGTAAATTTCAATTTTTGTAATGTTCACTATTTACTTATATATAAATATAAAAATTTTGAGGTTAGAAAATTTGGTTTTGAGCAATCTTATTTGCAGTTATTTGATTTTTTTTATGAAACGTTCCTTGAAATTTTTCATTAGGATTAGATTCGAAAACGTTTGCTCCTTGTCGTTATTCCCTTTAAAAGGGGAATATTTCGTACTGCGAAAATCCCCAATTACACAATAATTCCTTGACGTTCATTTCCTAACCAATTATCACTTTTCACAATTCCGACATTTTAAAAAAACAGTGTACTGCGCAGTGTTCAGTGACTTTAACTAAACATTCAGTGTCTTCGACAACACTGTTTAGTAAAATCGACAAAACGAAACTAAACGATGTTTTTTAAATGTAACTAAATATTCAGTTATTATTACTAAATACTGACTTACTAAACGTGTTAAGTAGAATTAACTACAACTTTTCTCTCCGTGTGAAGTACATTTCTTTTCTCGTTTTAATAAATTAAAAACATTTTATAAAAAAATAAACTCATATAATTTTTTCTAACGAATTAATAGTTTAATTTGTGTTTGTGTGAACAAATCTTATTATTATGACAAATCAAAGCAAAATAAATTGTGACATTAAAAGTGTCTGAAGTTGGACTCATATACAAACTGAACTTGCATAACCGCATAAGTGCAATAAAACTCATGATTCTGATGAAAAATTATAAAAATTTATACCATATCGTGTGTTTGATTAAATGTTATAAACGAATTTTGAATATATATTAAATAATAATACTAAATGCAAAAGACCGAACAAATCTGTTGATTTTCTGAATTGACAGAAGTGAGAGAACATTAAAATTAATTTATCTCGAAATCATGACAAATGCAGTTATGCTGCCAAGTCTCGATGCCAGCTTTGCCATTAATGGGCCAATGTTGGGCCGCGTTGGTTTTCGCACTTGGGAAAGTACCTTATTTACTTACCGATATTAGTTTGATGATTTTTTTATAAAATAATGATTTTTCATTCAACAAACAAATTTTTTGTGTAAAAACACGAGGTCGAGGCAAGTGGATGTTTCTAACCTTTCACAACACAGCTGCAGACAGATAGTTTGCGCAGACGCGAATATATGCCCGCGCGAGCATAAATATAATACTTGGTGTAAACTCTCTCTATATTCCTAATTGTATAATCCATTTTTCTCCGTACATATATATCTAATACTCGACGAGAAAGCATTAGAAGAAAGTTCCAATAGCCGAGGTGGCGTACATTGGAAGGAGAAAAAGAAAATATTCAGCAGCCAACTGCTTACTATTGTAGGCTCTGGACGCTTCCTACTCCTTCAAACTGCTTGGTTCTCCGTATAGGGTGCATGGCTCTCCACACACGTTCGTCTCAGCAGTGTATTTGTACTTTGCCAAATTTTTATGTTTAATTGTTTAAGAGTAAAAAATTATTGAAATAAGCATTGTACTGAAAAACACAAAAATTTAACACCCTCCCTCTAGGAAAATATTGGACTTAATAAAAATATATTTTCACGAAAAATTACTATCTATTAGTACTACAAAAGCCCTAAGTTTTGCTACGATTGGAGAAAAATTTTTGTCCACCTTGATCACCTGACATGAAATCGCTCATATATGTATTGTTATATTTGATTAAATAAAAGGCTATAACATCTGAACCCTAACAAGTTGGTAAATAACAACAATAATTTGTTTAAAAATTGTTTAAATAATAATTGAGGGGCTGGATGCTATAATGTGTTACGCGCCATGTTAAGTAAATGGCGCGTAACACATTATAGCATCCAGCCCCTCAATTGAATTTTTATTCTTTGTTTCTAATCATAGAGTTTAGTAAATTGCAAAATTAGAAACAAACTGCAACTTTCTACTATATCTAAATCAGAATAAGTGAAATTATTACTTTTTTCATGAGTGAACCTTTTTATCACTTATTTACCACATCACTGGCAGAGCGTTTCAAATGACGTTCGTCGCTCCGAGATCTAGACTGAAAAAAAGGAAATGGTGTTTCTAAAAAAACTGTATATATTACTATAAAATTAATATTATAATATAATTTTTTTAACTATTATAATAATGCATATAAATATCTCTTTTTAATAAAAATGTGAGTTATATTGCATAAAAAATAAAAAAAAGTGGAACGCCATTTCTTGAAAAGTATAGAAAATGGACCATTTCAACGTTCAAAAAAACATTGAAAACTCCGAAAACTGAAAATTTTATTGTGATAATGTTGTTCCCTGTTGTCTAAACTATAGAAATATTGATTTGTAGTAGATATAAGTACTGTACACACTTTAAAAATAAAGTTTTATTAGGAACGCCATTTCGTTGTTTTTGACAGTCTGGGATTTGGCGCGTGGAACGCCATTCCGAATGCCCTACCAGTGAAGTGGTTAATAAATAGAATCTACTTATACATAAGTAAAATATTCACTTTTTTATATGTGAATTTATTTTCACTTACCTTTAAGTGAAATCCGTACTTATGTATAAGAGCGATTCCATCTCAAGTGATCAAGGTGGAGAAAAATTTTCCTCCAATCGTAGCAAAACTTGGGGCTTTTGTAGTACTCATAGATAGTAATTTTTCGTGAAAATATTTTTTTACCTAGTCCAATATTTTCCGAGGGGGAGGGGGTTAAATTTTTGTGTTTTTCAGTACAATGCTTATTTCAATAATTTTTTACTCTTAAACAATTAAACATACAAATTTGACAAAGTACATTTTGGAAAGGTTTTTTTATCCCCTTTCGATTGGAAATAAGAATTTTGAAAAAAAAAATTTTTGACCAAAAAAAATCAAAATTAAAAATAAATTTCAATTTTTCAGGGAGATGGATACGATTTTTTTTTTTTTTTTTTTTAAACGAAAGCTGAGGTTTTTTCTTAAAAGGACATATAAATGATAAAGTGGGACTAAAATGTTTAAACATTGAAAAAAAGAATTTTCTCCAAAACGGAGCTAAAAATCGGATTTAGAGCGCTCCGGCGAGTAGAAAACTCTTTTTTTCAATGTTTAAACGTTCTAGTCCCACTTTATCATTTATATGTCCTTTTAGAAAAAAACCTCAGCTTTCGTTTAAAAAAAAAAAAAAAAAAAAAATTGAGGATATACTTATTTTATAATTGAATGTTCGCCAATTCATAAGTATGTATGTACTTATTTTATAAGTGAATATAACCTATTTATTTCATGTGTGAATATTCACTTATTCTACGTGGAAGTGTTTTAGAACATGGAATAAGTGAATATTCACTTAAGATATGTGAAATGTTACTTATTTTGTGTAAACAAAATAAGTTTGTGTTATTTTGTGTGTTAGAGAGATAGGTATTTTTTGTAAAAAGTTGGTAAATAATAACAATCATTTATTTAAACAAATAACAAAATTAATTGTAACATCAAAATATAATGTTACTTATTGACATAAGACAATTTTCCTGTAACACTTTGAGGATTTTATTTATATTTTTTGGCAATATACAAAATAAATACTTGGGAAATTGTTAGTTGTCTCGTACATACTTTTTTAATTGCTATAAACATACAAGAAAAAATGTAAAAAAAATTATTTTCTTGATTTTTTGAAAGTAGATAAAATGTTGTTCATTGATTTAAAATCGCTATTCGATTGATGCCAAAGTCTAGCAGATTAAAAATATTTTTCATTGCTTTATAATCCCGGGTGATCGCTTGGGAGCGCAAATGTTAAATATGATACACAATCGAAAAAAAATGGAGATTTCGATGTAAGTAGGTACGTAAATGTTATAAATATATAGTTTTATCCAATATGGATCCAATTTTCTAAATTAACTCTTTATACCTATCTATCATTAATATATTGTTTGATATGTTCATGCTGAGGTAATTAGTATCATCAGACATCACAATGAGACATAATTGAACTAATACTATATTTACTGTGCTATTTTTATTTTCAGGTTACTTTCATTCATTTGATAGATATTAGACAGTGTCAAGTATAGATTTAATTTTTTTAATCAAATATGCTCAATATACTGTTATTTTTACTGCAAATAAAATTATTATTTATTTACAATTATTTACTAATAATTAATCCATATTATAAATATTTTTTTTGCAAAAATTGTCATATTATTTTTTTTAATTTTTGATTCCCTTCACCCTTTTTTCACGGATTTTTTCGTTCATTCTACCCCTAAAATGAAACGTAATTTATAAACGAAGCCTAATAATTGATACTAATAATAATTAGCATTAATAATTAAAATGTTTTTATTTTGTACTGAATTATAACAAGATTTTTTTCAATTCCATAAAAATATATATTTTTTAAAGTAGATTATCTTTTTTAAAGCTTTAAACTTTTTTTTAAATAAATGGTAATAATACTTTAGTATAGTATGCAGTGGAAAGAAAAAGTCACATTTTTTACTTTTTACACTATACAAAATGAGAACTTTTAGATTTTCTTTTTAAATTTCTAATTAGTGCTGAAAGTTTAGTTATTAAGTTTTAAAAACTTTGTTGCACAGAGAGAAAGTGCCCCGGGCGCCAACTTTATAGGGGCGCCAAAATTGCTTCTGTTATATGGAAAAATATTAATATATTAAGAAAAAACAAATTTTTTGTTTCCTTATTTTAGTGAACAACTATGAATAGACATTAAGGGCATGTCCAAGTTGTGAAATGTAAACAAACCGAGCACAAAAATCACATTTTTCAAACAGACTTTTTTCTCACAAAAATTAACATTTTTAAACTTTCTTCAAAAATGCTATTTTACAGGTGATTTTATTTATTTATTTTACTAGGGGAGATTCGGGTAGCCCCGGAAACTTTAGCATTTTGATAAATAATTTGTTTTTATATTTTTAGAATGTTAATTAAATTTTTTCATATCAAACAGAATACTTCTTTTAATCTTTAGCATAAATTCATTTGTAAAATAATCAAACCTTTTAGGAAAAAAATAAGGGAAAATATGAGTATTAAAATTCTAACCTTTAACAATTTGTCGGGTAGCCCCGGACATGCGCGAAAATATTTTATATTTTAATTATTAAACTTGATAAACTAACGTCAAATTATATTTACAACAATGAAAATAAACCATGTAATAGAAATAGATTGAAAAACCTATTTAATGTTCAGAAAAAGTCAATATAAAAAAGATTTTATAAGACATTCAATGAGACGTACATACATTTTCTAAAGTGTCCGGATACTTTTAGATTTTTTAGAAAATTCAATTTTTTAATAAAAGAAAATGAAAAAACTGAGTTAATTTTTTTTAAAATAAAAGTTAAACTGTATTGCAAATCATTTGTAATTTATTTCAATAGTAATAACACATTATTCTATTAGAAATTAAAAGTGTCCGGGACTACCCACTGTCCGGGGTTACCCGAATCTCCCCTAATTGCTTTTTATTGCTTATAGTCAAAAATTATGAAATTGAAAACTTTGACACTATAATTTACCATTTCCCTTAAGCAAGTATAAAAATGTTAATTTTTGTGAGAAAAAAGTCTGTTTGAAAAAAGTGATTTTAGTGCTCGGTTTGTTTACATTTCACAACTTGGACTTGCCCTTAATGTATTACTATATTTAATGTTTATTACTTCAAATATATTTAAATACTTAATTTGAAATATAATGCTTTTAATATAGCCCTTTAACAATAAAATACACAATGGGTTTAATTTCAACTATATTTTAAATTTGATTTAATAAGTAAAATATCATTTTAATGATTAAAGAAAAAGGCGACGAATTGCATCCCTGCCCCCTCCCCTATAAAAATTTCTAGATCCGGCACTGCTATCTAGATAGTAACCGTTACCATCAATATTATGCGGAGTAACATCTTAGTAGTACGGGGTAGCATAACTATATTTTTTTATCATCTGTGATGGTAGCTAGTAGCATAATGATACTATCGTGTAACATAATGTTTTTAAAATCAAAATCTTACTATCCATTTTTCTCAGTGTGGACATTTTTTGTATTTCTTAAAAGAACTGAATTATGAGAGTTTTACAAAAGCACTGCAAGTGGCTTTTTTGACCCACCTAGTATGGGATTTTCTTTCAGAGTAGAAAAACTTTTTTTTGTTCTTAAAATTAAATTTTCTTTTATTCATATAAAGTGAATAAATTTATTTATTTCGGAAATTAAAAAGCAAGTTTATTAAAATTAATTCTCACTAAATATAAAATAGTAGTTTTTTTACTAATTAGAAAGTACGGATAAATTCATAGTTTACTAATTAAATAATGAGGGTTTTACGAATTTTTAGTACAAACTACAAATTTATAAAAAAATATCTACTAATTTAAATAGCAAAGTGTTCACTATTTGCATTAATATATATATATATATATATATATATATATATATATATATATATATATATTAATTAGTATTTATTTAACATGGTTAATATAAATTTAATTTCTGATTATAGTAATCAGGATCATGGTTGACACTGAAATTGTGGATGTGATTGTAAAGCTAAAATAGGCAACTATGTATCTTTGATTAAGAGGTTAAAAATATATATTATTTTATCTTCTTTTTTTAAAGTTCATTTTCATAATATTTATAAATAATATAGTCCATTCTTTGTTGGCAGAAAAATAATTTTTAAAGTCGTCAAAAATATATAGGTTACATGAAATCATTTATCACATTAATCCCATTAATCTAATTAATTATCAACAATACTGTCAATGAAATAAGTAAAACGACTTCCATCAACAACACATACATTCACTTTTATTTTACCCAGTTTTGGTAATAAGAGAAAAGACGAAAAAACATAAAATACTTTAAAATAGAAACTTGACGAGAGCATTCTACGTTGTGTTAAAAGTGAAACTATAGCAGAAAGTATAATGACGTACTGCGCCTGCTCCCGACTACTGAAATCTAACATAACTGCCTGGTTATTACAACTAGGCGTTTTTAGTTAAAAAACAAATTGAAAACAAAGTAAGCCGTGCGCTCGGGTTCTGTACGTTACGCCGGCGCTACGCCGTTGAACGACATAAATTTTATTTTTATAAATCCAAAAACAATTATAGCATTATGCATAAATATGATCAATAATTTAAAAGTGGTAATGCTTAGACATTTAATTTTATAATTCTGGTTAACTGTCCTATATGGTTCAAAATAAGAAAATCGACAATATTTGCCTAACTTTTTAAAAGGAAATAAAATCTTTGAAATGTTGAAGAAAATTGTTTGTTTTGTTTGTTATGTTCTAAAATATGTCAAAAATCATAAAATGCAAGATTAAGGAAGACTTATTAGCTTATTAATATTTTTTTGAGTAATCACATATTTAACCTAATTCAATTTGATGAAATTACAAAAAAAAGTTTATAGTATTAATTAATTTTTTATTTTTAGTTAGTTTAATTATTTAATTACTGAATTTACCTGTTAAATTATAATAATAACATATTATTCAGCGTGTTATTCGTTTGAATATGAATTACTGAAACTATTTTTTGATATCTAACCAAACAGATTATAGAAATTTTCTTTCTATCTATGTAACGTCTGACTTCACTCCTAAAAAAAGATATGTCGGACGCGACACGATGACAAAAAATAATAAACATTAATTTTTATTTTTGTTATTATTCGAAAACTTGAATTTAGTTTTAATTGTGTATTTACACAAATAATATAAATTGTAATGTGGCGTTACGAATTCTCCCGCGTCTGCTACGAATTGGGCGATTGAATCCGGAAAACGGCCGAAGGGCCTCGAGGGTGTCAATCGCCAAATTCGCGGACAGACGCGACACTTGTTGTTTCACCATTGAAGAGTGACTTAATCGTTGATTCCGGTGTGTGTGGTTTCTGTTTGTGCCAACCTCGGCTGTAATTCGGATTACTCGATCTTTGAAACGATCTACGTACAAGTAAGTTTAATAAACTCCATATATTTTAATTAATTTGTCTCTTCATTTCCCTATCCTTCTCCCTTTTCCCTAAAATATAATTAGTATCACGGGCAGCTAATTTTTCAAAAATGTTTTTAAAAAAATTTGGACCCCATTTTTTTAAAAAATAAAGTTTATTTTTTAATTTAGGCCATAATGGGTATTTTAAAAAAAATTTATTGGAAAGTTGACATTTTTTCCGAAAAAATCATACAAGTTTGATAGTGGGATGACCAGATCTTTAGAAGAAAATTGAAAACAAAGTAAACCGTGCGCTCGGGTTCTGTACGTTACGCCGTTGAACGACATAAATATCACTATTTTATCTTATTTTTTTTTCAATAAAAGAAAGAAAGAAGTTTTACAAGGAACAATCATTATTATCGAATAAAATAATTCATTTTGGAAAAAAATATTGATGTTTCATAAGTTCTTATTTAACCTTCGGAGAACACACCTCTTTTTTAGGTCATTTTTCAATGCTCAACCAATTTTGAACTGTTCATCTGCTTAACCTACGGATTTTTTGAAAATATAGTTTAAACTCTATAAAATAAGTCTGTGTACTTTAAAATCCTTATAAAAAATATTAAACAATAGATAAAAAGCTTTTCGCAAAAAATCGTGGGGTCAAAATGACCCCATGTGTTCTCCGAGGGTTAATATTTAAATGTTCCTTTGGTTTTAAATATTACCGCGTTTATTAGTTCCTCGAGTTCTCTCTAGAGTCTAAATGGTTGTGATATTTTTACATTGTATATGGGTTAAAATAAAAAAATCGTTAAATTCTTGTCCTGGATAAATAATAATTTAGTTGTTAAAAATTCATGATTTTAAATAAAAACATCTTACAGAGTATAATTTTATCTACAATATCTGGTTATTTAATTAAATTTTTTATTGACACAAAAGGTACAAAATAGTAGAATTATGTCTAAAATGTCATCGTGTCCCGTGTCCCTATATACATTTTACGATATAAAAAAATTTTTAATTCAATTTTTTATTATATAAAATAAAATTTCTCTTCGTGTACGTATTCTCTAATGTATAAAGTGTAATATAGGAAAGTGGTGAGAATTTTTATAACACGAAATGTGAAATTTAAAGAATTTTTAACGTGTCCCTACATTTGAAATTTTTTAATGTCATCCTGAATTTTCCGCTAGGCTATTCTCTAAAAATTCCTTAAGTTCCTCTTGTCGTTTGTCCCAGTTGGCTCGTACATATTTTCTCCCGTTGGCTGATGTTCACAATAACCTGCTCTTGCCTTCAGGTTCCTTTTATTGCAGAATTCATCGTGTAGAATGTAGTGAGATTTCCATATTTTTCTCTTACAAAATCTGCATGGCCAAATATTTTTTGGCCATGCAATTTTTAATTTGGTTCTTTGTCGTTTTTTTTGTTATTTTATCTTTACTTGTTTTTTCTTGTTTTGTCTTTTATGTTTTGTTTGTTGTTGTTTTATATATTTTATTTATTTGTTACTATTTTTATTCTTATATTTATTTATTTTAAAACTAAAGAGAAGAGTTAGGTAAATTTTGTTATTTTATTTATTTATTCGTTTCCTTTTGAAAATAGATAAAGGTTTTAAGTAAAATTTATCTTTTTTTTATTGTGTTTTATTTTATTTCGTTAAGTACACACATTGTTTTGTTAAGTATATAAAGTTTTAATTAATTATTTCCTCTAAAGAGGTGGGATATATGACGAAAATATAAATTGTTTCCTTTGAATGTAAGGAGAGAAATGAAAAGAAAAGAAAAGTGGATTCTGGTTTTTGAGGAGAAACAAAAATAAAAATGTTAGATTTGTTTTTTTGTTTTTGTGAGCAAATGGTTTTCGAATTTTATTTTTGTTGTTTTTTCTTTTGCATCTCTTTTAGAAATTCTTGCATTTCTCTTTCGCCATTCTGCCGAAACTCCATCCATTCCACTTCCTGTTGCCTCCTTTCCTCCGTGTTTTTTTCTAGAATTGCTCGTCTGTCGCATCTCCAGCGTAACATCCCTAGAAATGTTTCCCTTTCTTTTTCATAGGTTTAGTCATACTTCTCGAAATCCAGCTCCTCCACGGGTTTTGTTTCCTCCTTTCGTTCTTCTTCCTCAGGTTTTTTTTCTATGTCGTCCTCTCCCATTCCCTCGTCTAGTATTTCTTCTTCGGGTTTTTCCTCCTTCTTTACTAGTATGACCGTCTCTGGTTCCGAACTTAAATCTTCCTCATCACTTTCTTCGTTTGTTTTTTGTTGTGTATTTAATTTCCAGATTTCTAATCTTGTTACTTGTTCTTTTAATGTTTCGCGTTGTTCTGCCATTTTATTCCATTTGTCCTTATATTTTTCCATTTTTATAGATATTTTGTTTATTTTCTCTTTCATTTTTTTAACTCGTTGTTAATTCCTTCTAGTGTTGTTCTTCCTTCGATTTTCTCGTTGTTCGGGTTCATTTTCTGCAAGGTTAAATTTTTATTTTTAGTTCACATTCATTTAATGTAAAAAAAATAAAAATAATTGCCTGTTTTGTCTTATTTTCCTACAATTTTCAGTCCAACTTTCTTACAATTTTCTACGAGTTTCCTACATTTTCCTGGAAATTTTCTCTAATTTTCATTTTCCACGAATTTTCGCAAATCATTTATGTTCCACGATCCTATCGATTTACCACGAATTTTTCCTAATTCGTACATTGTGGGGGAAATTTTTCGAATGATTTTATATGGGCCTTCGAAATCTTTTTTCAATTTTCGCGCAATTCCTAGATCTTTGCTGGAAAGAGATTTGTCTTTTTTCCAGACTAGATCACCTACTTCAAATTCTATTTTCCGCCTACGTAAATTGTAATACTTCGCTTGATTTTCGTTCGCTTTGTCTAAATTTCGCTTAACTTCGTCCTATATGATTTGTAAACGTCTCAGTCGTTCTGTCCACTTGTCAACTTCCTGAAATTCGATTTCATCCGGGTTTTCAAAATCTTTTTTCAGTGTTTGAAAGGGTTGAAGTTCACGACCTAAGATTAATAAAGCTGGGGTGGATTTTGTTGACGAATGTTTTGCTGTATTTAGAGCAAATTGCAAATCTTCGATATCTTTATCCCAAAGATTTTGCTCTTTGTCTAAATAAGCTTTTATTGCCGTTTTAATCGATCTGTTCGTTCTTTCGGTGGGATTCGCTTGCGGGTAGTACTTAGGGTGAATGAATGCCTGATTCCTAATTTTTCCGACATTTCTCTGATAACTTTGTTGGCATATTCGGTGCCATTATCTCAAATTAAAATTCCGGGAGTTCCCCATCGCGAGATAATTTTCTTGTGGAATTCAGCCTCAATCGTTTTTCCGTCCGCTTTTTTTATTGGTATGATTTCTACCCATTTCTTGAATAGATCGGTGAAAACTAAAATGTATTTGTTTCGGTTTTTTGATAGGGGTAATGGGCCTATTATGTCCGAAGCAACCATCGTCCATGGTTCTTCTACGATTCTTTTACCCATCGGTCCTATTTTCCGTTTATTATTTGCTTTCGTTTGTTGGCAAATTTTACATTTTCGTATATATTTCACAATATCAGTGTACATTCCTGGTCAGAAAAAATTTTCGGAAATTCGATGAAAAGTTTTTTTTACACCTAAGTGTCCTGTCTGTACATTATCGTGATTTTCTGTTAAAACTTGTTTTCGCAAATTTTCCGGAATAACTAATTTTCAAGGATTTTCATCTTTAAGGAGGGGAGATTTTAACGGATCGGGTCTATGAAAATATAATTGTTTGTCTCGAATTCGCCAATTTTCGTGTTCGTGAGGTTTTGATTTTACTAATCTCATTTTCGTTTTATACCACGTATCTTCTGTTTAATTTTCGTTTATTTCGATTTTTAGTATTTCGGAATTTTCTTGTTTTTCCTCGAATACTCTTGACAATGCGTCAGGGACTACATTCGCTGAACCTTTTCTATAAATTATTTCAAAATCATGTTCTGAAAGTTCTAACGCCCATCTTGCAAAGCGTCCTGTGGGGTTTTTCAAATTGTGTAACCTTTTTAAGGCAATGTGATCAGTTATTACCTTAAAATGACTACCTTCTAGATATTGTCGAAATTTCCCTATAAACGTTTTTACGGCCAGACATTCTTTTTCTGTCGTTGAATATTTTCTCTTAGTTTCGCTTAGATTTTTACTACCATATGCCACTACACGTTTTTTCCGTCAATGTCTTGTGTCAAAACTGCGCCTAGACCTGTGTCACTTGCGTCAGTTTCTAGTATGAAAGTGTGTTGAAAATCAGGGGGGTTTAAGATCGGAGCTGTCGTCAACAACTCGATCAGTTTTAATTTTGCTTTTTCCTAATTTTCGTTCCACGTCCATTTTACATTTTTCCGTAATATTTTTTGCAACGGTTCAATTATTTCAGCGAAATGTGGAATAAATCGTCGGTACCAGCTTACCATTCCTATAAAACGTTGTAACTGTTTAATAGTTTTAGGGGTCGGAAATTCTCGAATAGGTTTGACTTTGTTGTCATCGATTTGCAGTCCTTTTTCGTTAACTACGAAACCTAGGTATTTTACCTCCGCACAACCGAATTCACTTTTTTCGAAATTCACTGTTAACCCTGCTGCTTTTAATTTTCCTAATACTATTTCCAGATATTTCATGTGTTCGTCGAAAGTTGTTGAAACTATAATAATAACGTCGAGATAACAGAAGACCTTCGGTTTAAGGTCAGGCGTAATAATTTTGTCCATTAACCGCTGGAACATTGCGGTAGCGTTACAAAGTCCAAACGGCATTCGTTTGTATTGGAACATTCCAAAACCAGGAACTACGAAAGCCGTTTTTTCCTTGGACTCTTTACTCAATGGGATTTGATTATACGCCCACTTTAAATCGACCTTGTAAACTTATTTCGCGGCTCTGAGCATATCTAAAATTTATGCCATCAATGGGACTGGATACAGATCTTTTTTTGTGACTGCGTTGACTTTCCGAAAGTCTAGGCACAATCTGTATGTTCCATTAGCTTTCTTGATCATAACAATTGGGTTCGACCAATTGCTATTACTCGGCTCGATGATACCTTCGCGTAACATTCTTTTAATTTCTTTAATAATTTCCTCTTTAATTTTCGGCGAAACATAGTAATATCTTTGTTTTACCAGAGCTGTACCCTGCGTGTCAATTACGTGTTCTGTTAAATGAGTAGCTTTTAAAATTTCCTTGGGGGGCGGTAATCTAACTTTTAAAAATTTATTCAAGAATTCTTGTTCTTCTTCGGAACATTCAACAAGTCCTGAACATAATTCGGTTTCCTTTAAACAATTTGATTTTCGCAATATTTTTTCTTGAATATTGTTGTTTATTATCGCGTTGTTTTTAAAATTAATCCATTTCGTATTTAACGGTTTACGAAATTTATTTCCAGTTGTCATACAATTTTTTGATCCTAAATTTTCGGCTTTTACATTTTCCGATTTATTTTCCTTTTCTACTTTTTGCGAATTTTCTCGTTTTCGCCAATTTTCCGAACATTTTTCGCGTTCGTTAATTTTTCGATTCAATTCCGCTTATTTATACCAATTTTTCTTACGAGGGTTGTCGATTGGGAAAAGAAATGGTTCGTCAGTCTCGTCCAGACCTGAATACGTTTCTAAATTATCAAATCTGTTTGATAATGGGATATCCATTAATTTAGGAGGGAATTTCCGGGGTTTTGGGATTGGCTTTTGGGGAGGTACGTTCGACTGTTGTAAAGATTGTTTTAGTATAATTTTTGGAATTTTCCTATCATTTCTCGGGTCGACCCTTGGAAAAATTTTCGTATTTTTCCCACAATTTTCCGTATCGATGACTTTCGATTTTCCTAATTCGAATTTTTTCTCGAATTTTCCTGAGTTTTCTTTTTTATTCGTAATTCTTGGTTGCAAACTTTTCTCGGGTTTCAACCTAATTATTTCGGGTTTTTGCGTTTCAACCATTCTTTGGTTTTCTCTTTGTGTGCTCGACCATTCGCTTTGTGATCCTACTTCACGTATTTTGGGTTCGATTTTATTCATTTTTTCTGTTTTCTTATCTGACTTATTTCCGATTTTGTATAGGGATCTGAAATACTGCGATACGCATTCTGGTGCCAGAAAATTTAACTAACACAACGGGGTCGATTTTGACATTTTACATGGAATAATTTCTAAATTCGCAAGTTTTATATTTAAAAATCCTAAAATATAGCATGATATTTAATAATTATATTAATTTGTAAAAAAGAAAATACTACGAAGCAGTCACATTCAGTAAAAAAGATAATATTGCTTAATATTTTCAGATATTCATAAGCAAAGTGTGAAAGCACTAATCTCACTTTATTTCGTCACAATAAATACTTTATTAAAATATGTTTAATTAATTGTATTCTCAGTTAATCAAGATTTTTAATTAAAAGTAGTTTATAATTATTATTTTTTTGTTACAATGTGTCTCCAACAACATATTTATTTAATGTTTTCAGATTGGTATAAACAAGAGACACAACATAACCTAAAACATAACCTTAAAACTATTCTTTAACTCGATTTATCCTTACTTTTCTTGAAAAGGACACTGTATTTCCACTTTAAATTTTAATTAAATATTTAGAGTAGATATTTTTTAACTTTTTATTCAAGTAAATAATGTTTTTCGTTATGAAAACAATTCTTTTATTGACAGGTGCATTTACTTATGCGATTTATTTTACTGAATATATTAAATATTTGGAGCGTATTGCATTTTATAATTTTTTAAAACATGTGAATAAACAAACTGAAACAACTTTTAGCCCCTCAATTAATTCTATTCAACTTTTTATATAAAAAATAATTCAAAAGAAGTCTGAAACATGTGTGTTTGTTAAAATTTGACCCCGTTGTCGACCGCCATGTTTGTTTGTGACGTCATGATTTCAGATCCCTATAGTATGTTAGGTAAATCTTTTAATGACCATGTGTTCGTTTCGAAGTCTAATTTCATTCCTAATTTGCGTAACATATCTATTCCTAAATTTCCGTAACCTTTTAATTCTGGAACTATTCTGAATGTTAGATTTTTGTTATATTACCAATTTCTACTGGTATTGTAACTTTACCTATTATTTGTAAACTTTCACCGTTTGCTGCTGTCACGAGTTTATTTTTTACTGGTTCTAAGTTTACACCGTATAACTGTAAATATACCCAGTTTTTATGACCAAAAAATGAACTTGTAGCGCCTGTATCGAATAAAGTTTTAAAAGTTACTTCTTTGTACTTGATATCTGTGAAAAATCTTAAGTCCTTTATTAACGTATCGCAATTTTCTGGTAATTCGATATTTTTAGAGGATACTGGATTTTTCAGTAGGGGAGACCGGGGCTAAACCGGACAAATCAATTCTTCTTTTATTTATTTGTAGATAGTTCTATACAAAGAATATAATATAATATGTAAAATCGGTAATAATTATAATATAAAATGAATTACAGTTTTCAGGCTTGTCTGTTTGTAGCAACTCGCTTGCGAATTCGAGTTTTAAAATAAATTTGTTATTTATTTATTTATAAAGTGGTTCTAAGCAAAGAATATAATATAAGATAGTTAATTAATATAAAATAAATTAATGAATTCAAAGATTTGGTTGTTTTTAATCACGATGAATCAGAATTCAGCCCCACATCGTCATCTAATAATTAACCTGCAATATATTTTTTCATCCTAATGTTTTCCATTAAACTTTTTTTCTACTAAACTCAGTACACCTTGAGCTAAAAGAAAAATGGCCGTATGATATTTGCACTTTAATTTTAACGATAAAAACCCAAAAAAATGAAAAAATTTTTTTTTTACTTTTACCACAAGAAATGACATTTTCACATATTAACGGCAACTATTATTACAAGAAAATTGACACGTCCCTAAAACCTCATGCAGCATATGCATCACGAAATTGTGCGTTCATAGGTTATTTACACGTTTTGAAATTCTTCACGGTTTCGGAAATATTTGACTTGTCCGGTTTAGCCCCGTGTCCAATTTAGCCCCGGTCTCCCCTACCCCCTTTACTCGTTTCCCTGTTTCTCTGATCTACAATCTCTACGCAAATGACCTACTTTTCCGCAACCGTAACATTTTTTCGGTGAGTTAGAGAAATTCTTCTGATTTTGATTCGTCTTGGCAGAATTTCCATTCCCTGCAGAAGAATGGTTTGGTAATGCCACTTGAAGACTATTTTCTGGATTCAAATTATCGGAAGAATTTTCCATTATTTTCTGACCGTTACTACCGTTTGTAGCTGTGTCAGGTGGAAAAGTTACTCTTGGTTGGCCATTTGACCAATTTTTTGAGGATAATTTCCAGAAGACCTTGAATGGAATTTCCAACTTTCACCAAATCTTCTAGAATTTTCCTTATTTCCTTGATTCGAGTATTGTTTTGGTTTATCACTAAAGCGAGTTTTCTTTCTTATCTGATGTGATAGTAAATTTTTGTCCGCGAATTTTCGATTTATTTCTTTCGATTTCGAATTCTTTACCTAAACTTTCTAATTCCTCGAAGTTTTTAAAATCATTTCTCTGTATATACATTTTATATTCTATTCGCATATTTTCGTAAGCGCGACGTAGCTTACAGTGTAAACCTTTTTGCGGGTATAGTTTCCGAATAATTGTCGTATTCCAATCAGAAAAGTTTGAATTTCTTCTCCCTCTTTCTGATTGTAATATTTTATTTTCGTGTTAATTTCCTCATAGAATTTTTCGTCTAAAAATATTCTTTCAAATTCTTCACGAAAATCTTGTAAAGAATACCAATTTCTTCTAACCGTCCTACACCATTCAAGGGCTTCGTCCGCTAATACTGCGTCAATATTTTCTAATACACGATTTTCCGGGATTTCATAACCTCGCATAAATCTGAACAATTCTTCTAAGAATAAAATTTAACTGGCCAATTTGACATGATTTGAAAAGGTGTTTGCAACATGCCAAAAGGAAAGTAGTTAATGAATTTTCCAAAATGTCGATTGTTGTCGACTTGGGCAATTGGATTCTCAATTTCCGTGAAATTTTCTTCGAAATTCGGATTTTTACTTTTCGCTAAATTTTCCATCGCAATTTTCATTCGGTCTAATTCTAATCTAAGTTGGTTTAATTCTTTGTCACGTATCGAAATTTCGTTTTTTAATTGATTCGAATCAGATGATTGTTCCTTTAAGTCCTGATAAAAACTGATTTGTGTTGGTCGCAAAAATTCTTTTCGAAAACTTTTCTCTGTTTTTTTTGCTTCCGAATTTTTGGGTTCGTTCACAATTTCGATTTCACTATCGTTGGACCACTCATAATTAAATTCTCTATTTTTACTGTAATATTCTCTAAAATGAACATTTTGTCTTTTTTCTTTATTTTCGCGTTTCTCCTGATCGAAGTATCGATCTAATTTTGTTCGAAAACTATTTTCCGAATCGCTATCTATTTAATTATTTTTATTTGCCGAACTGTGTGCTGAAGGTTTATATTTTTCCTGCACTATTTTTCTATGTTCGAGTTCTAACTGTTTTTGTTTTTTGCGAAATTTTTCCCTTTCGTTTCTCAGCATTTCATCGTATGCTGTCAATTCGTTCCTATTTTTAATCATTTGACTATTTGTCCCTAAAAACGAATTAATATCAAAAGTTCCGTCTTTTGATTTATCCGAAAAATTTTCCGTTGTATTTTCCGGTAATTTTTCTATCAAATTTTCCGTGACATTTTCCTCCGTTTTTCCTACATTTTCAGCGGTTTTTCTAATTGTTCCTAAGTACTGCTGTAGGATCGAATTTGGTTTTGGGGCGTTGACTTGACTACTCGGCCTGGGCATAGGCAGAGATGTGTTCGCTATGACTTGTTTCGTTCCTGGGGGGAGGGGCAAAGATGAATTCAAATTAAATAATTTCAATTTTTCTAGGGGCGTGATTTCCATGAAAGCCCGAAGCATTGCTTCTTTGCCTGTGGATTGTGGCTTCCAAAGTGTGTGATCTGTTTTGTGCATAATTTTGGAGGGGGGTATTTTGCCTGATAGGGGAGTCAGCTTCGCTCGCTGTTTCCGTTTCGCTATCCGTAACATTTTCTGTTTCTTTGATTTCCTGCATTTTTCTCGTTTTTGATCGTAAAACACGTCTCGAAAAAAACTAAAACACTAAAAAGTTTAAATTGATACTTTTGACACACCCTGTAAAAGTCGCAAAAAATTTTAATTTTCTTCCTAATTGTCTAATCTTACCAACGAAAGAAAAATAAAAATAAAAGAAAATTATTCCACTTATTTTCAACAATTAATTCTCATTTATTACCCGAAATTAAATTTATTAATTAATTGTTATAGATTTTCTCTATCTGGATGTATTTTCTATCCCACGACTTGTTCGAAATGTGTCACCCGGTATAAGTTGGTCACTGTGTCTCTATACTCTTAAGTTTTTTTGGTTGCTACTTTGCACTACACTATACGCGACCTTGACAATGGAAACAAACCTACTAGGTTTGAACACGATTCGATAAATAGTTTATGAGAAATTCCATTTGTTAACTAAAAACATAATTTTTAAAATGGAATTTCTACATTTTGGCCGGATGAAAATAAATTTTTTTTGTTGGGTTCTCTTCATTAAATGCCAATCTATCAATCACAATTTGCAGCGAATTGAATTTTAACAAGAAAACTGGTTTTTGAGGTGGAGAAATTTTTGGCTTATAAACAAATGAACACAACATAAACAATTTTTATATTAACAATTTAGCATAAACGCCATTTGATTACTTATTCTTTCCTGAAAATATTGCAAAAAAAAATTTTGATCTAGGTCAAAAGGGGGGGAAGATAATTTTTTTTCAAAAAATTCCTGAGCCTTTAATTATTAATATTTTTTATTATATTTTTTTAGTTGATAAGTCATACTAATTATAAAAAAATCAATCTAAACATCTATGCACTTCTTGTTCGTTAAAATATTTTTCAAAAGTATGCATCGTTTGAATGCAACGTTTGAACAGCCTAGCTGCTCTAGGATGCATAGTGGGGGACATCATCAGTCGCTCGCGCTATGAAAAAAAAACAAAAAAAATTTTTTTTTTAATATTAATATTTTGACATTATTTATAAATTTTTCAAAAAACAAATAGAAAATTTGAATTCCTGAAAAAATTTTAGCCCAGTTTAAAAAAAATGATCAAAATTCGTCAATTTGTATGAATGTTATGACAACTTTTACGAATTTGAAAGTTTGAATTCAACTTTAGCGCGAGCGACTGATGATGTCCCCCACTATGCATCCTAGAGCAGTTAATTTGTTAACTTTTGTTCAAGTTATTAAACAAATAAGAAAGTGCCATTTTTAGTGGTTTAAATTCATTTGCAAGTAAACAAATGGACCAATTTTAACATATGACCCATCATTTTAAAGGTATTTTTGAGCTCTATAACTTTCATTTATAACTTTTTTCCCTATAATTTGATGGGAAAGAACGGTCATCAAAAAAGTGTTTTTCGGCACCTTCAAAATTGTTTATAACGCGCAGCATGAGAAATCTCGAGTGGGAAACATAAACATATTCATACTACCACTTCACACTATATGAATCCACAATCAGGCTTCAGGTATCAATTTTGGCACGAAATGACCACTTTTTTCACAGGGCGACTGGACTATACCGGCGTTTATCTATTACGAAAAATTTCAAAAAAATAATCGATAAATTCACTTTTTCTTCTTAATTTTCGATTTTATTTTACGTTATTTTCATTAATTTCGCTAATTTTCACGAATTTAGTCACGTTTTCAATAAATTTTCCACGATTAATTTTTCACCGGCTTTTTCGCGCACTTGTTTTCACACAATTTTCTGTCATTGTCTGCGTCAGTCACATAAAAATTTGTCACATTTGTCAAAAATATTCAATACAACAATGTAAAATAACAATAAAATTCAATAATTTTCATGTACAAAATATAAATATATTCATATAAATATGGGAAACAGGAAAAAAGATTTGGTTTGGGGGTTAGGTGGCCACGTGGTGACAGGTGAAATTTTTTCTCTTAATTTTCTACTAATTTCCACAATTAAAAAATGAAACAGAAAAGAAAGATTGATTTTCTGGAAGTTTTCTTTGGGGATTTTCTGTACAGAAGGGAAAGTGAAGGTGGATTTTTTCGTGGGGCGCCAATTTATAATTAGCTGCCCGTGATACTAATTATATTTTAGGGAAAAGGGAGAAGGATAGGGAAATGAAGAGACAAATTAATTAAAATATATGGAGTTTATTAAACTTACTTGTACGTAGATCGTTTCAAAGATCGAGTAATCCGAATTACAGCCGAGGTTGGCACTCACAGAAACCACAAACACCGGAATCAACGATTAAGTCACTCTTCAATGGTGAAACAACAAGTGTCGCGTCTGTCCGCGAATTTGGCGATTGACACCCTCGAGGCCCTTTGGCCGTTTTCCGGATTCAATCGCCCAATTCGTAGCAGACGCAGGAGAATTCGTAACGCCACGTTACAATTTATATTATTTGTGTAAATACACAATTAAAACTAAATTCAAGTTTTCGAATAATAACAAAAATAAAAATTAATGTTTATTATTTTTTGTCATCGTATCCCGTCCGACATATCTTTTTTTAGGAGTGAAGTCAGACGTTACATAGATAGAAAGAAAATTTCTATAATCTGTTTGGTTAGATATCAAAAAACAGTTTCAGAAATTCATATTCAAACGAATAACACGCTAAATAATGTGTTATTATTATTATTTAACAGGTAAATTCAGTAATTAAATAATTAAACTAACTAAAAATAAAAAATTAATTAATACTATAAACTTTTTTTGTAATTTCATCAAATTGAATTAGGTTAAATATGTGATTACTCAAAAAAATATTAATAAGCTAATAAGTCTTCCTTAATCTTGCATTTTATGATTTTTGACATATTTTAGAACATAACAAACAAAACAGACAATTTTCTTCAACATTTCAAAGATTTTATTTCCTTTTAAAAAGTTAGGCAAATATTGTCGATTTTCTTATTTTGAACCATATAGGACAGTTAACCAGAATTATAAAATTAAATGTCTAAGCATTACCACTTTTAAATTATTGATCATATTTATGCATAATGCTATAATTGTTTTTGGATTTATAAAAATAAAATTTATGTCGTTCAACGGCGTAGCGCCGGCGTAACGTACAGAACCCGAGCGCACGGCTTACTTTGTTTTCAATTTTCTTCTAAAGATCTGGTCATCCCACTATCAAACTTATATGATTTTTGCGGAAAAAATGTCAGCTTTTCAATAAAATTTTTTTAAAATACCCATTATGGCCAAAATTAAAAAATGAACTTTATTTTAAAAAAATGGGGTTCAAATTTTTTTTAAAAATATTTTTGAAAAATTGTTAGAAAGTAGATAAAAAATGCTTTAAATTAATTACAGCTATACATTAAAATCGATAAAGTTTTATAGAAGTTATATGGTTTTGAAAATGGCAGTGTTACTTATAATGTCAAAAGTTTAACCCCCACTACTTTCTACAATTTTTTATTTAAAGAGCTGATATTTTACAAATTTATTACTTTCATATAGGACAACAATTTCCTAAAATATCAAGCCAATTCTAAGACTTTCAAATTTGGGCTAGGACGTTTGGGAAATAACGCCTCATATTGGCAATTCAAACAGCTCAACTAGCGCATCTGGTGGCCGACTTGGAACTGCCGCTGGTGTGACTCTGTGTATTACAATACGGTGAACTCCATGAGTTCATAATTTCTGCGTTTCTCAGTGCTCTACATTCAAAAATAATAAAAACCATCTTCACAGAATACAACTTAATATTTGAAGACGCAAACAATTTAATTTAGCAATAAAAACAGGGCCAAGTGAATGATAATATTATTTTTACAGCAATTATTTCAAACCTTTATGATTATATCACAAGTCTTAAGTTTATACTCAAAGTTTCAGGTTATGTCACTTTACAAGGTATATATATATATATATATATATATATAGACTTTTATTTTTTTTTAAATGCCATATCCGTACAGGTGTACAGGGTTTGAGGTCCAATTTAAAAAAAAACTATTGTGCCATCCCGAAATTTGCCCACACGGTTGTGATGAAATAATTATACAATTTTTACGAGAAGTCGAGTATTGTGTCTAATTCTATATTTTTTGGAGCGCTCAAACCGAAAAAACTACCACTTCCACGTTGTTGTTCCTAGGTTGCGCTAAGTGTAGTAAAATAAATATCTTTTCGATTTTATAGGTGCGTATTTGTGTAATCATGGGTCGACTTTTCGTAAAAATTGTAATTCCAACCCCCTCCCAGGGGGTTGTAGGTGGCTAAGGGAGGGAAGTATTTGTTTTCAGACGACTTTTTTGGATTCAGCGCCACAAAAAAATAGGAATAGACACCTCAAAAATTTTTCATGGTCATATTCGGTTTCAGCGACCTCAAAAACATAGTTGTAGGGGGTTGTGTCCTTCAGGTCACGACTTTTTTTTGTGTGCCTGTGATATCGTTCAAACTCGAAAGTTTTAATTTGATAATTCTTCCTATTTAAATAATAATATTTTTAAAGAATTAAAAAATAACACGGTGTGTGACACATAGAAATAGGCTGCTAAGATTGCAGAATTTTTTTCAATGCCTTTTACCGCTCTCTGAAGGTGCATGCCTGAAATTTTTCTATGAAAGCATCGAAATTTTCGGTGCGTGCACCGAAAAATCCCGAGCCAACACGTCCTTTCTTGGTTCTCTACACTGTATTCTAACCTGTCAATCTGTACACCGTGAATATAGGTGAAACCATCTTTCAGTGCTGGGTAGCTCCATGCCTAAAAAATCAAAGTTGTACACTAGTTCTTCGATTTGGTTGAAACTTCGAAATTTTGAAGTGGAATGTATGCCAGTAAAAAGCCTCAATTCGATTTTGAAAAATTTTCGATTTACGAGGTTTTTAAATTTTTTTTTAATTTTGAAAATGGTATATCTCTAAGGAAAATAAATGAAATTTAATGAAATTTTCAGGGAATGCTTATTAATAACATACAATTTAAGAAAATTTTTTAGAAGAAAAATTTTCAAACAAATTATTAAAAAAATAGTTTTTAAATGAACAATTTTTTGAAAAGTGACATTTTTATTTTTTTTAATAATAATGATTCGATTCCCACTTATTTCACGAGTAGTTTCCAAAAGAAAAATCGATGGAGGGTCTGAAACTTTAGGAGATATTAAATTTTTTGTCCTTGCGCGACACCATAAAAAGCGCATTTTCCGGCTATACTCTACATTTAGTTTTCGCCTGAAGTTCGCAGGGAGTTTGCAATGCGAACTCTCGAACTTCGCATTGCGAACTCCCTGTGAACTTCAGGCGAAATGTTGTGTTATGTGGGTGGATCATAAATTTTTTCTTTTGGGTTAGGATTATACGTATTATTTTAAAAATATTATTCTTTTCTCCATTTTGTTTAACTAATCCAACAAATATAATAATTTATTTTTATAAATAGGAATTCGAATGTCAGCCTCGCCGTCTGTCGTTCCAAATGCGCGGCGATATATCAGTAGTATTCTAAACTTCACGCACTATAGCATATGAGGTCGAACACCGCTAGAGAAAATCTGCTTTGTTGTGTAATTTTGATAGTTACCCATACTGTTTGCATTTAATTAAAGTTTTAATAATTATTAATAAATTAGTATTATAATCAACAAAAATTAATTTATTTAACAATTCTTTATTAATATTAAGTGTTTTCTTTGTAGGTTCATATTTATTTACTTTAAAAATTGACTAAAATAAAAGAAAAAAAGTGATACGCATTACTACACTGTTATGTTTGTTATTTATTGTTTATTACTTTATTTATTGTATAAATCTACTCTATATCTATCTATTTTATAGTATTTATGCATAGTTCGTACTTTTCTACTCAAATTAACAAGTATTTTATGAGAGAACCGAAAGGGTTCACTTTCGGTTAATCAAATCTGCAACTATAATATTGATCTATACATATTTGCCTGTAAGCAGAATTATGGTCCAAAAATAGTATATTACCATACTAGGCCAGTAAGTTGGATGTTCTGACCGGCGTGATATATAAGGCCGAGGCTTTATATATCACGCTCGCCAAGGTATTCAAAATTCTGGCTGTAATGATGTCAGATCCACGGATCTTTCGAAGGCGAGGGGCGGCGATGCTAATCGTCTCCTCTCGGAAAGGCGCTCGGTCTTCTAATCGTCGTTTTGGTTTGAACAGCGTTATAACGACAATTTTTCCATTCCCGCTCCCCTGCGGAGCGATGGTATTTAGGAGGCTCGCTGAATCAATGCCATCTCTCTATGATGCGCGGTGTCTTTCGCTGAAGGGTAAATATATATGCTATAACATCGGGAGTATAGTCCTATACCGACCAAGGTATCCTTGCTGACCCAGTCGGCACAGCGCAAACTTACCCGCCGACTTTTGCAAAGTCGAGACTTAGCTAGTTGGGGCGGGCATGAAAAATAATAAAATAGCGAAAGTATTCGTTAAAATAGCTGCGTATTTTACCACACGGCTCGCCTACGAGCGTAACGGGGAGAGATTACGCTCTCCAACGGCGAAGATCACAAAGTGTCCATCTGCCGATACCGCAATGTTTAGTAAGAACATTTGCGATCCCTCGGTGAGGGGAGGGACCCTTACAATCCCTGGTCTCTCTGCAGGTAACCACCCGAGTTGACACCACAACTCACATGTCACGACGTTAGTACTAAGGCCAATGCCAAAGCTTCGATCTTTTCCCAACGCTTCTAGCCTCAAGCGATGTAGGCTGTTAAGACCAACGCACAATTGGTTCGCGAACGCAATGCATGGGTTAGAAAAGGACAGAGATATAGCTGAGTCCTTTTCTAACTCATACCTTGCGTTCCCAAAGCAGTTGTGCATAGGCCTTTACCTCTGCCACCACGAGTCCAACCCAAAGACCGGCTGGAAACAAGTCTTTGAAAAGTCTCCGCGGGCATCCGGTCCCCATGGTACCGTTCAGTACTCTGGTATGAGTCCCGATTAAGGGTCTTACCACCCTTGCTGCGGCAAGTGAGGTTGTAGGTCAATAATTAGACTTGCCAGAACGATGTCGCACTGCCCATCATAATCGCAATGCTACTGCTTTGCAAGAAAGCATGGGCGAACCGAGACTAACCGCAAGCAGTAACTATAGTCGGAGTCTGTTTTAGTAGCCTTTTACGACATGCACCTATTCTGCACCTGGATCTCCCACGGGAGTATAAATTAAGGACATGGCTTAGTCGTTATTACGTACAGCACCTCCGCATACGCGTTATAAATTACGGACATCGCCTAGTTGTTTAACGTGCAACACCTCCGCATACGCGTATTTCTCCACATGGCTCGCCTACGAACGTAAGGGTCGACTGTTCCGCAAGACCAGACGACGACGAATCGACTTTCTTGTTTCCATTCGCCAATTTCCAAGGGTTTTTGTTTTCAAAGACTTAAGAAGAAAATAGAGAACTAATAGTTGTGTTTCCTATAATTCTCTAACTCCCTGCTAGATGACTAGGAGTAGTTCTCTCATGCACAACTTGTCTCGAACAGAGTATAAGTATATGTCCCAAGAATAGATATTAAGATAATAATCTGAATTTATAATATTAAGGGGGAAAACCACATACGAAGGCTCATTTCTATTAATTTTGAAAGATTTTTTTAGGGAAATGATTAATTAAAATTCAATGACATTTGGGGGCCTTTTTAATAGTGTGTTGAACCATGTTTATAAATTGATTGTCATTCTTCAATAAGTGTCATTTTTTGAGTGTCGTAGCGAAATAAACGCACTCAATATACGACCATCATGGATGTCATTTTTTCCGTAAGGGACGAACATTACCCCCGCAGCACCAAAACTTTCCTAAAAATTTAGTAAATATTTACTTGCAATATTCGGCATATTTAACTGAAAAGTTTAGTGAAAATTGTGTAAAGATTTAAATGTCTCTATTAAATAAATTTTTACCGCGAAACTTTCCTGAACATTTTAATGAAATTTTCGCATAATTATAATTATAATTATTATTAGGCAAAGATTTCATTGAAATGTTCAGGAAAGTATAACGCTAAACATTTATTCAAGTGGTAAATTTAAATCTTTACACAACTTTCAATAAACATTGCAATTAAATATTCCGAATATTGCAAATAAATATTTAATAAATTTTTAGGAAAGTTTCGGTGCTGTTGGGAAACCTACAATTCTTTTGCATCTTAGGTACCTTTCTTGAGAGAGCGTCACACATATTTAAATAAATAAATGAAAGATACACCCCGAATATACTGGGATTAAACAATAGATTGTAAATGTTCTAAATGGTTAACTTAATTAAAATTAATACAAAATAAAAATCGTAATGCAGAATTTAATGAAGAATAATCGTTAAATATTACCTTTTGATAGACGAATGGTCTGGTTAGGGCAAGCCATCTTTCTGCTGCCATAACAATGGCAACACATCCACTGAAAAGTCCAAAAAGTCTCCAAATCACACGAAATGAACAAGCCACTTGAGATGTTTGCATGTTACTAACATAAATTGTCATGTACATTTGAATCAACATTCCTAATAATGCCACCAAATCGTTAGTAGCGAGACACCGAAGCATCAAAAGATGCTTTGGATTTCTTCTCTGAAAAAAAATAAAATCACTAATTTGTTGAATTTATAATAAATAAATAATATACTTAGGGGAGAAGTAGGTATAATTATGTGTGGAAATTTACCCAAAGTTGACCAAACTGAAATTGGGTGCTAAATTGGGCCCGACTGGGGTTCTCAAAGTTTGAAAAATGATATAATAAAATAATTTAGTTAATTAAATTATTATTTAAATAATATGCTGGACAAATATGGATAAATAAATTTAATGTAAAGTTCTTAGTTAATAATTTATAAAACTAAGCTAATTATAATAATAACGTGTTAACGTTAACGTCGTGTTCGAGTTAAATTAAACACAATAGTAAATTAAAAGAAATTTAAGAATATAATTTTTGAATAAATAATAAGTATAAGTAAATTTGTACGTAGAAAAAAACTGAAAACTAAACTTTTTTTCCCAAACTAAACGACTATTTGATCATGAAAGTTTGTAAAATGATAACTTATATATATATATATATATATATATATATATCAGAGTCAGGGTTTTTAAGGGCCCCCTATAGTAAGGGCCGTCAAAACTTATGTCAAAATTGACCTATTTTTCGACCTTTAGGTCAAAAAGAGGATAAATAACGGCCTCACATTACGTCAAAATCTATGTATAATTGGACCTATTTTTCGACCTATAGGCCAAAAAAAGGATAAATAACGGCCTCACATTACGTCAAAATCTATGTATAATTAGATCTATTTTTCGTCCTATAGGTTAAAAAGTGGTTTCCATGTGGGCCCTTACATTATGTCAAAATCCATGTTTAATTTTATCTATTTTTTGAGTTACGGTTTTTAAAAAGGACAAAGATTTAAAATCACTTGACGTGGAATCGCTCATATATATATAATAATTAACTTTGACAATTATCAAATTTTTAATGAATATTGAATCTATAGTTAAAAAAACTTAAAAAGGGCTTTCGAACAATCCAAGAGCAAAGTTTCTAGCATTTATCAATGATAAAAACACGAATGTTTTGAAGAATTAGGTTTTTTTGTGCTGAATGGAAGAACGAGAGACGATTCACCATCTCAGTATACTTTTGTAAGAGATAAGAGCTGTTCTATTATTGATTTTGCTTAAACGAATTTAATTGGTGCACATGTTTTTGATAATTTTAAAGTTTTAAATATTATAACTAAATCGGACCATTTCCCTGTTTTTGTAAAGCTAGTTTTTCTGTTAAATCAAATAAAGAATTTTCAAAATCAGTTGATATTACGAGAGGAGTTCTACAAGAAGAGGTTTTAAGCTCAATATTGTTTGTGCTCTTTATTACAGATTTTGAGGACTTTTTGAAATCAGAAGAAATAAAAGGCGTATCAATTGACCGCAAAACATTAATTTCGCTTTTAGCATATGCGGATGATATATCTATACTAAAAAAATGCTCTTGGCTCTTCAAGAGTATTGTAAAATGAATACTAGAAGTTAATATAAAGAATACAAAAATTGTAATATTTAGAAAAAGAGTTTATTGCCATAATAAGAATCTAGAGAATTTTAAATATAATAATTCTACAGTTAAAATTGTAAGATCATATATATATATATATATATATATATATATATGAGACGTGACCGTTTCAACGCGGCAATGCTGAGAAACGTTGTCTTGGATGCTCAGAAGCGGAAGAGAAGCGATCCTGAGTTTACGAAGGATCCAAAAAGGAAGAAGGAGGAGAGACCTCCCAAAAAGACTGCAGGCAAGGGGACCAAAACGGTACCAAAGCCAGTTCCAGAAAAGAAGGGAAGAGCCACAGTCATCGTCAAAGTGTCCGAAGGAAATACTTTCGCCGACGTACTGGCGAAAGTTCGAAGAGAAGGTGACCTTAAGGCCAGCCAGACAAGGGTTGTGGGAGCTTTACCCACTAAAAATGGAGACCTTCTCATTAAAATTGGAAGGTCTTCAAACAAGAAGCTGTTCACCGAGGGGGTGACTAAGGTGATCGGTGACCTTGGTAAGATGCATATGGCGGACCGGCAAACTACGCTGGAAATCCGCGATATGGACAGCCTTACTGAGAAAGAAGACGTCTTGGGTGCCTTGGAGCAAGTTTCTACGGTACCAGCAGGAAGCAGGAAGGTGACGGTCCTCGGACCAAATAAGCGAGGTATGAAGCTCGCTGTCGTGGTCACCACTCAGGAGGACGCTGCCAGATTGGAGAAGATGGGGCACATCAAGGTCGGTTTTGTGTCCTGCAGAGTCAGCAGGAGAGTTATGGTCACAAGTGCCTTGACTATGGCCATATAGGCAGAGATTGCCAAGCAGTAGATACGTCGGCTGCGTGCTTCAAGTGCGGAGAAGCTGGCCATAAGGCAGCAGGTTGTAAGAAGAGCCCATGCTGCTTCTTATGCAAGGCGAAGTTCGGCGAGAAGGAGAACATCCTTCATGTTGCTGGATCAGGAGTATGCAAGGTCTTCAGAACTGCCCTAGAGGAAGCTAAGAAGACCCTGTCAAGAACAAGAAGGAAATAGGCCAGAACAAGAGCGGCACGGAAGAGTCGCGTCAGCGACTAAACGGGACCATTCATCTACGAAGTCTGAAGCCATTAGGTAGTTCCGTAGATGGATAATAGGTTCGAAACCCAGGGGATCAAGAAGTTTTTTTAGTCGGTATCCGTGACTGCCTAAAGCAGGTATGCAAGGTTTACTTTTTTACCCTTGCATTTTGTGCGTGAGTCCGACATACCCCAGGCAAGTGGGATCTTCCTGGACATGCAAAAATGCATTTTTTTGTCTTCTCCCCCGTGAATAAAAAAAAAAATTTTTGTCCAACGCCTTCGTGGAAATAGAACTATTGTAGGCTAGGCACCAATGAAGGAATGTAGTATATTTCCCCACTGGTGGTTTGGCCAGTGAAAAAATGAAGTCATTTCCTCAATGGTGCAGAACAGCGATTTTTGCTCGCTCGGGAGAAATCGCCCTTGTTCTCCACTCGTTGCAAAATCTACTGTAGGCGTTTCGTTTACTCAGTGTTCTCTTTTTCTGTCTGCAAAGGATGGGGAGATTAACAAATCTAACTTGGCTATTAATTCTACGATATCATTGATAAACAAAATAAAACTTGATTCTTTTGAGTCTGAAACACATATTTATAACAGTCTTGTAATTAGTGTACTGTGTTATGCAGCAATAATTTGGAGTTTACGTTTTTAAAATCTATTGAGAAAGTCTAATCCAATTTTTTAGAAGGAATTTTTAATTTACCAATAAACACAGCAGGATGCGCGATAAGCTTATAAACAGGTAGAAGTCTTCTGGCATGTGAGATATTTAAATTAGTTCTTAATTGCATCGAAAATATATTAGACATGACGGATGACCGCTGCCCAAAAAATGTGTTTTTAAAATTAAAGAGTTAGACTGTAGGGAATCGGACAATTTGGAGTGCTGACAGTGGTTGCCAAACGACTGTTTTGCATGTACGTATAAAGAAAAAAGTTTTTTTTGAAGAACTAGCAATATATACACTACCGTCCGAAATTGTGCGAACGCTAAACATCTCGAGCTATTAAAAAACACACCCGCACAGAAACAGTGATAACTCGGTTAAAAATGAAGCTAGATGCTTTTTTCAAATTGCATTGGAAAGCTTATTAAATTTCCAATGAAATGCTACTGTGTTAAGTTGTATTGCATAAATAGGAAGCGAGATATCATGTTATAAAGACAAAAAAATAATTATATTTTTTTCGGAATTTCTTACTCTGACTTTGACTCCCGGCACAGTTTAGCAAAGTTTATGAAAAAAATTGTTACTTTTACAGACAATTCCTTGTAACCAAAGCTTTAAATAGAGACCAAGAATAGCAAAAAATATTTACGGGTTCCCGAGATATTACAAAAATAGTACGACCGTGCAAAGCAGAATTTTCAATCATCGATTTCTCTAATTCGCCGTTGAGTCAATTACTTGTCTATGAAAAAAGTGTCGAAAATTAATTTTACCAAGTACATTCTTACTGGGATCCACTTTTTAAATATCGATATATAATAAATTAAATTAAAAAATGGATCTCAGTAAGAATGTACTTGGTAAAATTAATTTTCGACACTTTTTTCACAGACAAGTAATTGACTCAACGGCGAATTAGAGAAATCGATGATTGAAAATTCTGCTTTGCACGGTCCGACTCTTTTTTTAATATCTCGCGAACCCGTAAATATTTTTTGCTGTTCTTGGTCTCTATTTAAAGCTTAGGTTACAAGGAATTGTCTGTAAAAGTAACAATTTTTTCATAAACTTTGCTAAACTGTGCCGGGAGTCAAAGTCAGAGTAAGAAATTCCGAAAAAAATATAATTATTTTTTTGTCTTTATAACATGATATCTCGCTTCCTATTTATGCAATACAACTTAACGCAGTAGCATTTCATTGGAAATTTAATAAGCTTTCCAATGCAATTTAAAAAAAGCATCTAGCTTCATTTTTAACCGAGTTATCACTGTTTCTGTGCGGGTGTGTTTTTTAATAGCTCGAGATGTTAGCGTTCGCACAATTTCGGACGGTAGTGTATCTCGCTCGCTAAGGCTCGCTCGATCACGTATGCATTTATTGATATTTATTTAATTATTTAATTTTTTAGAATTGATATTAATGATATAAATTTCGTTCACATAAAATTTTTTAAAACATAACATGAATCATAATACAAAATAATAGCATAACAACTGATAATTTTTAATTTCAAATTAATTAATTCGATTTCTTGAGACTATAAAATATAATTTTATTTCTACAAATTGAAGTATAATTATTATTATTATTAAATATTTTTATTTAAATAATACTATTCCTATACTACTATTAGGAAGACATTTTACTTGTTTATTTCCACTTATATAAATGTTATTAAATGCCGAGTAATATTTAAAATGTCTCGAGCAATTAATATTTTGAGCGAAGCAACTTTTATTATATATCAGAGCAATTATTACTACTTTGTATAGATTTTTAGTTTTTACTCGAAAAAGCAAACGCTATGAAACAAAATATCAGTTACACGCATATATTCCTTTCCCATATATAAACGTAACATTACAGTAATATTATGGTCATATTAAATATGTCTGATGGGTAATATTATCCATTAATATTACTGTAACATGACAGTAACATTACATTAATATTACACGCTTATGGAAAAATTTCAAAACAGTTCCTAAGCAGCACGTAAGGTTATAGTGACATCACTGTAATATTACACTGGAGATTCGTAATTTTCACTGTAATATTACAGTGATCTTACTGGAATATCAAAATGTCCGCCTGGAGGTAATATTAATGGGAATATTAAGGTAATGTTACCTCACAATGTTAAGGTAATGTTACCTCACAATGTTAAGGTAATATTACACTGTAATATTAACGTAATGTTAATATAATATACAGATAAAATTAGAATATTTTTATATTTTAGAAATAAAACATTTCACCAAGTCTGAACTCGAACACTGAACCTTGTTATCTTACAAATGAATACTGAACCTTGTGTTCAGTAAGGTCAAGTAAGATTGGTTCACTTGTAAAACTCTAGTTTGCTGTACACAAGGTTCAGGGTTCGAGTCCAGCTTGGTAAAATGTTATTTTCTAAATTATAAAATTATTCTAATTTTATCTTAATATTATTCTGCAATATTACCTTAATAGAAAACGTAATAATTTTTCAAAAATTAACATTCATTATAATAATAAGGGACATTATATTTAATTTAAAATTATTTATTTCAATTATTAGATTATTATTCTTACATTTCTTATTCTTATTTTGTACAAAATAAAAAATAATTATTTCAATAAATGTTATAAATAATTTAATGTAAAACTAAAATAGCACATTTTGAAATATAGAACTTTAGGAGTATTAGCATAAATGATTATTATAACAATATATAACATTAATATATTACGATCGCTGCGCATGACAGTAGTAACGTGGTCACACACTCAGGTGTGCGTGGTAGCGGTACGGATTACTACTTTTTCGAGCAAAAAGTTAAAAAGTAAAACATTAAAATTTCTACAAGTAATATTTACAACATACTGAATGTAAAAAGTAATACAAACTTTAATGAAAATTACAATGACGATGTAAAAATTTAAATTCTTAATGCAATTTTTGAAAGTGAATACAGCAATAATTACCATTAGTATTTTTCACTTCAAAAATAGTAATAGTTGGATAGTTCAACAATCGAATAAAGAAAATAAATAATTTTCAAAACTAATCGGATTTGCTTGAAATGGTTACTCGGGGGTTTTCGGGGACGCTGATTACAAATCCGCGGTCCGTTTTTCAAAATTCAAAATGGCGGTTCAAAATTACTAAAAATAGGCGGATTGGCTAGAAAAAATATAATTTAAATTTTAATTAAAATTGATACTCAATTTATTGGGTATCAGCTTAATTTTCAATTTTGATAATGTAAATTGAGATGTTTAATCAGAAAGGCTAAAAACTGATGAGCAGTGAGTTCCAAGCAAATCCATAAAATTTTGCTGCATGATTCTATCACATTGAAGTCGCCATATTGAATTTTGAAAAACGGACCTCGGATTTGTAATCAGTAACCCCGAAAACACCCCGAATAAAGATTTTCAGGTAAATTGGATCAATTTTTCAAAGTAATGTTTGCCATATTAGATCCGCCATTTTTAATTTTGAAAAACTAACGCCAGATTCGTATTCAACGACCCCCACGACCCCCACGTAACCATTTTCAAGCGAATCCGATCAGTTTTTAAAAATTGTCCGCCATATTGGATACGCCATTTTGAATTTTGAAAAACCGACCTCGAATTTGTAATCATCAAACCCGAAAACCTACCGAGTAGAGATTTTCAGGCAAATCGGATGAATTTTTGAGAATGATGTCGGCCATATTGAATCCGACATTTTGAATTTTGAAAAACTAACGCCGGAGTCGTGATCAGCGATCCCAAAAACCTCCGAGTAACCAGTTTTAGCGATTTTTAAGAAGTTTTAAACCATCTTTTTTAAGTTGCGCATATATGCGTCAAGACCACTTTTGGCCAGTTTTAAATCCGCGCATATATGCGTCCGCGACAGTCAAGGGGTTAAGGCCGGATAAAAAAAAATATTTTTTCTCAAAAAATAGCATTTTTAATGTACAATAAAACCACTTGTTAGTGAAAATGGGATCTGCACATTTTAAAGGTCAAATTTAATTTTTTCCTCATCGAAAATTATTTAATAAATTATATTTTATTAAATTTAACCTTAAAAATTGATTAATCCCATTTTTTCTTATATATATATATATATATATATATATATATATATAGATTTAAAGCACATAAAAAACTATCTTCTTATACGCGAAAAATATTTTTTAGTCTTTTTAGTTTAAAAAACGGGAAATATAATTTATTAAATAATTTTCGATGAGGAAAAAATTAAATTTGACCTTTAAAATGTGCAGATCCTATTTTCACTAACAAGTGGTTTTATTGTACATTAAAAATGCTATTTTTTGAGAAAAAATATTTTTTTTTATCCGGCCTTAAGAGAAGAAAATTGAATTTTTTCCCTTAAATTTAAAATAAGACCCTTTTTTATAAAAATATTTTAAATTTGATTTTATATTATTAAAGTATAGAAAAAAACCTTTTCAAAAATATATAATAAAAGTTTAATCGGTTCAGATTTGTTAAAGTTATTTAAAGACGAAGTTTTATGATAATGCGTGAAAGTAAAAAATTCGAACTCCTGTATCTTCGAAACGCATAGTTATAAGGTCTCACTGTTAAGTAATTGAGTGTAGGTCTATTAGGACTACTTTTTTGGTGAATATCAACCTGATCCCAAAACTTTTTTTTTAGGTGTGAACAGTTGAGGAATTTTGCCCCATATATTGGATTCGATTTTCTTTGGCATGTGAGTAAGAATTTCTAAAACGTGCCACCTAAATTTCAAAAAATTTATTTTTCATCAAAATATTTTTTCTCCTAGTCTTTTATATAAAAACACTGTTTCAAAGGATTTGCCAAAAAAAATTTTTGCTATTATTGTAAACAACTAAAGTTTTTAGACACTCTTTTTTTAAAATTAATTTTAAAACATTTGTAATCCGATTTTAATGATTCAATATGCATTTTTTCGTTTGAGTCAAAGTTTTAAATAAACTTTTTTTCATAAAAAAATATTGAAGTTTAATAAATAAACAAACTATTTGTTTATAAAAAATTAGAAATAAACCATGTTCGCAATCGAATTTTAAAATGAAAAAATTGTACATATTCTTTGATTATTTCTGAAAAATATCATCATCATTTTTAATAGCTTCGGAAATGATAACAAAGTGGTGATGAGATATTTTATTCTCTTTTTTATAATATATCATGTTAGGATAAATCGTGACTGCCTCATTGGACCAATGATGTGCCTGTACAGAATCTTGTATAACAAAGCTATAATTTTCTGAAAAATCGAGTGTTACAATAAATTCCCTTTCTTAACCCATTAACGCCCAAATGACCACAATTTGAACCTAAACTTCAACACACGATTTAATGTATTTTCACGTAATGAATTATAGCAGCAATGAGGTATAGGGGGTTTTGGGGGTCGCTATTCAAGATTCTGAGGTCAAAATAGCGATTCGATCTACACAAAATATAATATAACGGATTTTTTTGAAAAAAACACCCAAAAAATCACGGATATTTTTTATATATTTTTTTAGAACAAAAAATTTTTTTAAAACCTTTGTAAAGTATACTATTGGTGGGCAAAATAGTTTTACTTTAAAAATGTAAAATAGAGAAACTTTGATTTCAAGATGGCGGAATCGAAATTTTGAAAAAGTGAATGCATTATAGTAAAAAAAATTAAATTTTACATCAATACTCAAAAAGTATCCAAATTCGATTCAAAATGTATACTCGGGGGTTTTCGGGGTCGCTGATAACGAATCCCATGTCAGTTTTTAAAAATTCAAAATTGCGGATCCAATATGGCGGCCATTTTTTTGAAAAATTTCTTGGATTTACTTGAAACTTGTCACTCGGGACATATGACGAATCCAATAATAGTTTTTCAAAATTGAAAATGGCGGATCCAATAAAGCGGACATTTTTGAAAAATGTTTTGCATTCATTTAAAAATTGTCACTCGGGAGTTTTTGAGGTCGCAAATAACGAATTCAATGATAGTTTTTCAAAATTAAAAATGGCAGATCTAATTTGGCGGACTTTTTTATGAAAAATTTCTTGGATTCACTTGAAACTTGTCACTCGGGGGTTTTGAAGGTCGCTGCTGACAAATTCAATGATAGTTTTTCAAAATTAAAAATGGCAGATCCAATTTGGCGGACTTTTTTTTGAAAAATTTCTTGGATTTACTTGAAACTTGTCACTCGGGGCATATGACGAATCCAATGATAGTTTTTCAAAATTGAAAATGGCGGATCCAATAAAGCGGACATTTTTTGAAAAATTTCTTGCATTCATTTAAAAATTGTCACTCGGGGGTTTTCCAGGTCGCAAATAACGAATTGAATGATAGTTTTTCAAAATTAAAAATGGCAGATCCAATTTGGCGGACTTTTTTTTGAAAAATTTCTTGGATTTACTTGAAACTTGTCACTCGGGGCATATGACGAATCCAATGATAGTTTTTCAAAATTGAAAATGTCGACTTCAATGTGATAGAATCTTGAAGCAAAATTGTATGGATTTGCTTGGAACTCACTGCTCATCAGTTTTTAGCCTTTCTGATTAAAAATGTCAAATTACATTATCAAAATTGAAAATTAAGCTGATACCCAATAAATTGAGTATCAATTTTAATTATAATTTTAATTATAATTTTAATTATAATTTAAATTATATTATTTCTAGCCAATCCTCCTATTTTTAGTCATTTTAAACCGCCATTTTAAAATTAACGCCAGATTCGTGTTCAGCGACCCCGAAAACCCCCGAGTAACCATTTTCAAGCGAATCCGATCAGTTTAAAAATTATCCGCCATATTGGCCATTTTTGGCCAAAACAGTGGAAATCTTGTCGACAGCCAAGGGGTTAATGGGTTAATGAGTATTTCTTGCTCCTTTTAGATAATTTTCCTGTGATTTTGCAATATATTCATGTTTTAAAAGTAACTGTAATTTCATTTTTAACCCCTTCAAAAATTCGACCTTTTTTCTGAGATTCATCCACCAATTGACATCTAAATAATAATAATAATAAATTAAAACTGTAATAAATAATATAATATTTACGTAAATTATAATGTACAATAATTGTTGTAAATTAGTTATATAGGGTAAATGTGCCATCTACTGCGATTTTCAGATTTAGCAGCCTTTGAAATAATAAACTCGACCCCGAGGATTGAGCGGATTTACCAAGGAAAATTGTGATTTTAAAATTCGGTATATGTATGTATTAAAATTTTTCCCTAAGTAAAAGTAAGAAAGATAAATTAAAAATTCTTTTTTATTTTGTTGGTAGAAATCATAAGCTTTCAGATTACATAAATTAACTTGAATTTAGAGAATAATTTCCTAGGTTTTTACCGTTCTAAAAAAAGTGAGCGGGTTTACCCCAGTCTCCCCTACTTTAAATGTGTTTCTTTACGCACAATGGTATTGAGTAAGGTCGAAAATAATTTTTTCAAACATTTCTAAATATTAAATTATTCTATAATAGTAAAATAATTTTATTATACAAAAATCCCAGTAATTGGTGCAATCCTAGTAATAGGTGCAT
Organism: Leptopilina myrica (nomen nudum); assembly: GCA_032872475.1. Lineage (NCBI taxonomy): Eukaryota > Metazoa > Arthropoda > Insecta > Hymenoptera > Figitidae > Leptopilina > Leptopilina myrica (nomen nudum). Next base: position 25,911,434 of record CM065459.1, on the reverse strand, counting down.
TTACCCTAAATTTGTAAACGTTTAGGTATCAAAACTTTTTTTAATTACAATTTTATACATAATTTTTAAATTCTGTAAACTAAAGAGATGCAAGTAAAGTTATTATTTTATTATAAAATTAATTTGTCCGATGTTATACTCATTTAATACTTGCTCGAGCACACTTACAAGTTGGGTTGCTTCAGGACAATTTTGACATTCTAATAAGAAGCACTTGGAACACGAATTGTCACAGATCATTGTTTTAAGAACCTCTGAGGTTGAGTCCACAACAGACAGCGTTAAGGAGATTTAGCTACTTAACACCTTAGAAATCAATGGTCTTAAATAGCTAAATCTCCTTAACGCTGTCTGTTGTGGACTCAACCTGATATTTTGCAATTACATTGAGTGGAAATTTTTTCGTTTAAGGGGATCCCACTTACCGACAATGCAGATCTAAAATGGTTAAAAATTTACAACGACCGTTTCTTTGAAAATATAAGATATTTTGACATTAAACATTTGGGAAATTTTATTTTGTAGGAAAATACAAAAGATGAGACTCATTTGCTATTCAGAAATCAATAAAAAAAATTTTTTCGTAAGGTGTGTAAGTGACAGCTGTTTGGTGGCACATGATAGTTAATTTACTGACAATAATTTTTCGTTAACAATATAAACAAAATAAATGTCTCACATTGTGTATTTTTCATCGCTAATGAATTTCCACCCACAAAAAAGTAATTATATTTTATTATTGCACAGGCCTGCAAATTTTGGCTTAGTTCTGTTACAGAAAAATTGAAAGGTGATTCTTATAGCTTTTTTGACGTAGAATACGAATCCGACTTGCAAAATAGACCATCACGTCAAGATTTCTTGTAATACTGCCTTAAATGTCCAAAAATGGCTATTTTTCGGAATTTTGTTTGGTTAACCAAAACTATTTTTTTCAATTTGCAAACTTGTATCGTATAGTACTATGTATAAGCTTTAAACGCCATTTTTCAAAATTGCTTTACAATTTTTTTTAAAGTTACATAGATGTGAAATTTTGCACTTAGGCAAATGTGGGTATAAGAGAAATTCATCAAAATGTCATTGTGTTTGCATTCAGGTATTTATTAAGTGATAAAAGTTAAATCCTTCCACAGTTTAATTGTTAGTAGTAAAATAAATGATCATGAGAAGAAGAATTGAAAAATTTAATGTATCGTTAAAATTGCGACGTTTCGTTGGCTCAGGTTTGCCAACCTCATCTGGCTAAATTTATTTAACCCATTTAGTCTGAAATGTCCGTAATTCTTAGTACAAGTTCGAACTCTCCGTTCTACGAGCTACGATTTTCAAAAAAATCGGGAATGAAGTTTTTTTTAATGGTTTGAGTGTCCTCTTTCAGAATCTGAAAGAAAATTTCAAATTTATAGTAAAAAGTTATAATTGTTTAAACAAAAAAAATGCCGTTTTTTCAAGTGTTTTTTTTCTTTAAAATCAGATTATTCAATCGAAATCGGTTTAGAAAAAATCCGGGATGTGAAAATATCGCGTCCAAAATAATGGGACTATCAAATAGGCGTGATGCCGAAATTTTTTTTTTAATTTCAAAATGGCGCCTCAAAAATGTCCGCCAAAATATTCAAATTTGGAAAAATATTTTTCAAAAATGCTAAAATTATTTTTTTAAATTTTTTATGCTTCATTTAAATAAAATAATGTTGCTTCAACAAAAAAATTGTTATCTGATGTTAATTAACAATATTATAAACAATTTTTATAAACAATTTGCAAAACATTAAATGAATTCGTAGGGGAAAAAATTATTTTTTAATTACTTTACGCTCTCTTGTAATCCGAATGTTGCTAAAGGTTCAAACTTTAATTTGACATTATTTAACAATATTTAAAAATGTTATAAACAATTTGCAAAACATGAAATAAATTCGTAGAAAAAAAATTATTTTTTAATTACTTTACGCTCTCTTGTAATCCGAATGTTGCTAATGGTTCAAATTTTAATTTAACATTATTTAACAAGATTTAAAAATGTTATAAACAATTTTCATAAAAAAAGAATTTTAGAGTGAAAAGAAATGTTTTTTTCACATTTTGCTTGGTTTGTCATTAGAATAAAAATGTATGCAGAACTATCACTTTCATTGGAACTGCAATCTGACTCACTCTCATCTAATTGATCTAAATTAATCAAAACATCAGCATAATTATCATTTTCAATAATTTCCAAGTCAGATTGTAACGACGTCCCAGTTGACCTTTTTCTTTTTGGCATTTTAAATTTACAATAAAAGTTAATACTTAACTAAAATACCATAACATGTGAAAGTGTATATAATACTATGAAAAAATAAAAATTGCAATCAAGTTCAATGTTGCCGAACAGTATAAAAACAAAAGAAATTTAAAACTATAGAAAACTATATAATACTATGAGAAAATAAAAATTACAATCAAATTCAATGTTGCCGAACAGTATAAAAAATAAAAGAAATTTGAAACTATAGAAATCGCTAAGACACAAAAAGTAGGAATGATAAGAAAAAGCGAGTATGGGACAGTGGTAGGAACCCTGTTTACTGCTCATGCGTTGTAAGAGATCCTACGCACGCGCAAAGACTGTAGTTCCCATCACTTCCAGGAAAGCACTAAAATGGGACAAAAGTGAAATTTTAATGGACTAAAGTACTTTTTCTTTTCAATTTATTTACAAAAAAATGTTTTTAACAATTATAAAAAATTGTTTACAACATTTTTATAAGTTTCTAAATAATGATAAATGCCAAATTTTATCTTTCATAAAGGTATTGATTACAAGAATGCATTCTATAATTATAAAATGCTTTTTATCTATGACGGTACTTGATATTTAGCGAATTGTTTGTTACATTTGTTTATAACATTTTTAAAAACTTTATAAATTTTGGATAAACGGTTGATACATTAATTCCATTGTAATGTTGTTACTCGGTTGTTTTAAATATTAAACATTGAATTTAAAGATCATTCCGAGTCGGGTGTATAAAATAAGACAACATCAGTCAAAAACATTCGGATTACAAGAGAGCGTAAAGTAATTGAAAAATAATTTTTTTTCTACAAATTCATTTCATGTTTTGCAAATTGTTTATAATAATTCTTTATAACATTTTTAAATATTATTAAATAATGTCAAATTAAAGTTTGAACCTTTAGCAACATTCGGATTACAAGAGAGCGTAAAGTAATTAAAAAATAATTTTTTCCCCAAAGAATTCATTTCATTTTTTGCAAATTGTTTGTAAAAATTGTTTATAATATTGTTAATTAACATCAGATAACAATTTTTTTGTTGAAGCAACATTATTTTATTTAAATGAAGCATAAAAAATTTAAACAAATAATTTTAGCATTTTTGAAAAATATTTTTTATCCTACCTGCACGGAAAGAATGTCATTTCGGGCACTTAAGGTTGGCGCAAAGTAGCACATTCTGCCCAAGAATATGGGAAGCGGGCGGAAAATACTTTACCGCCCGCTTGCGTGACGTCAGCGGGCGGTAAAGTATTTTCCGCCCGCTCTGAAAGTATTTTACGCCCGCATGTTAATTCCTTGTTTGTTTCTGTAGATAAATTAATAAAAATAAAGCTTTTTGCTAAAAATAAAAAATAATATAACCAGATACCGTCTCCAAAGTTTAGTTTCGTTTCAGTTTCTGAGTCGCCACGAAACTAAATTGACAAACTGAATTTAGTTTCGAGTCGACACAAAACCAAACTAACTAAATTATCACGTCCTGGCACTTTTTCAGGAGACTTGTCATCCTGACACCTAGACAGCCTGCACTAGGTAAATCACTAGGTGTCACTAGGTTTATCATTATAGACTTCAAAGAGTCAACATTTATATAGAGTTTAATTTTGAACTAAAATGAGCGTTTAATCGTGCGTGCCCTCAATGCCATACTTTCCCTGCAGTTTGGACAAAAAATTGTGTTTGCATTATGGGCGCAATCACCTATTTTGCGCCCTTGATACAAGAATAACTATTTCCAAATTTGAATATTTTGGCGGACATTTTTGAGGCGCCACTTTAAAATAAAAAAAAAAAATTTCGGCATCATGCCTATTTGATAGTCCTATTATTTTGTACGCGATATTTTCACATCCCGGATTTTTTCTAAACTGATTTCGATTAAATAATCTGATTTTAAAGAAAAAACACTTGAAAAAGCGGCATTTTTTTTGTTTAAACAATTATAACTTTTTACTATAAATTTGAAATTGAAATTTTCTTTCAGATTCTGAAAGAGGACACTCAAACCATTAAAAAAACTTAATTCCCGATTTTTTTGAAAATCGTAGCTCGTAGAACGGAGAGTTCGAACTTGTACTAAGAATTACGGACATTTGGCACTAAATGGGTTAAACTGAAAAACACTTTAACATTTATAAAGGTCTAAAAACAATATTATACACTATACTGAAAATATGTTTAAGAATGTCCTACCAGATTCGTTAAAACTTAAAAATCGCGTTCTAACTTGTCAATATAAAAAATATTTAAACGAAAAAAATATAACAATTTCCACGTATGTCAAAATTAGAAATGAAAAATTTCTTTATATGAAAGGAAGATATTTCAGCACACTAGTTCAGTGTCAACTCAAATAAATTAAAATTTGCTATTTCAAGAAAGTCAAGAGAATCAAGATAAAAAAAAAGTCAATGAACTGTATGCAAACACAACTTTATTATAGAGGGGGCAATTTGTGTTATTGTTATGTCATAGACAAGAGTCTAAACGTCTGATTGTGAGAAGAGAATAAAAGTTCTGTTTAGAGTAAAAATATTTTCTTTTCTATTAATAGTGAAATGATTTGTTTTTATATAGATCATTTCAGATATTCGTCGTTTTATAAAATTTAGTTCATTGTCCAAAATTTTGGTATTTTCCTAATTAAAGTCATGATTACAATTAATTCGATGGCGGTAAACTACAGAGTTATCATTTACTTTTTTTAAGTTCATTTATGAGAGTTACCAATGACCGTTTTGTTTCCCCTATATATGTTGCAGGACAATCTTTACAGTCAAACTTGTATACAACATTTGTTCTGTCCCATTTTTTAGATGCATCTTTACCAAGTCTAATTATAGAATTGAAGTTTTTATTAATAAGTGAAATCGCAGTACAATGAAACTCCTTGAGAATATTTGACAACTTAAAGAAACATTTTTCATTTAACGGTAAACAAATCTTCGGGATTTGACTGTAAATATTAATTTTATTTGGATTATTATTATTCTTATTAACATGAGAAAATTTTATATAGTTTGTACGAATTTTTATATGTTATCAATTATAAAATCTCAAGGATAGTTATTGTTTTTTAAGATGGATCTTATCTTCTTTAAGTTATCAAAATGAAACTCTTTGTTGGACAATGAAATCGCTCTATCAAAAAGATTGTATAAAATATTCTTTTTTTGTTGGATTGGATGATCTAAAAAATAATTAATGAGTCTGTCCGATGAAGTCGGCTTTTGATACCAATTTGTGCCAATTTTGTTGGTTTTTCTTAAGTTTTAAGTAAAGAAAATTAATTTAATTATCGTTTTCTTTCTCATTTGTAAATTGTAATTTTTGATTGTATGCATTAAAAGTATAGATGACTAAATTGACATGTTCTTCATTCACAGCTAATATTGTGTCATCGACATATCTAAAATAAAAAAGGGGGACACAATTGTGCTCCTCCTTTAATTTTGTTAAACAATCAGTTTCCAGATTATCCACGACAATGTCTGAGACGATGGCTGAAATTGGTGAACGCATCGGTGTACCATAAATTTATGAAAAAAAATTTTCACTAAGAGAAAAATAGGTGTTGTTAAATACAAATTTAGTACAGTCGATAATATCTGAGAAACAAATCTTACGTTACTGTCTTATAGAATGAATACGTCGCAATTTAGACGATACATCGAATTTTTCAATTCTTCACCTTCCCATGATCATTTATTTTACTACTGACAATCAAACAGGTATTTACTTATTTTTCGTATAGAATTCGAAAAAATTGCTATAACACAAAAATCGTTAATGCACATTTTCAATACCCCACACGTATGCGTGTATTTAATGTTATAATATTATAATAATGTTGAAACATATACGTGTAGATTGACAGACCGAGGGAAGTATATATATCTATATATTTTCCTTTATTTTGATTTAAAAGCCCACTGTACGGTATACTTCTGAAAACCCACGTGTTTCTAATATGAGAAATATCTTATACAGGTGTATTAAATATTTCTTATTCTTATGTAACCTGAATAGAAAGAATGTCTTTGTTTAAATTTAAAGGGACATTGTTTTCAAAATTTAAAGATCCTCTAACAATGAGGCACGCGTCAAACTGTATCAACTGATAAGATTATATTTTGACAATACATTAAATTTATACATGAAATAAAATGATCTTATTTTCCCTTTAATTTAATATTATATTTTCTTTTATAGAAAATTTGTTGCTTTATTACTAAATTAGAGGAAATTGTTCCAGTAATTATTCAGTAATGCAGCTTTTTATTCTTTCTAAATTATCCACTACTTGATTAGATAATTTTGTTATCTTTCTTTCGTAGAATAATTGTTTAAAAATATAATTAATAATAAATTAAAATTTAAATAATAATTAAAATTTATTAATTATTAAATCTTTTCGTATGATACAATTTTGTTAATTTAAAAAATTAATTTTGTAAGTTCGGTTGCTATAGTCTGTGTGAATTGACTCGGTATTAATAAAATAAAATAAATGATAAGTTTCATTCACCTTGAAGAGTATTCTCCTTTTCACTCAAATTTTATAATAATCCCAACAGTTCAATTATCGCCCAAAAATCGATTCTACAAAATAAAATTAAATAAAATTTTAATATTTAAATTTTGCAAACCATACCTACGAGGTCAAGTTTTTCCTATTCCCTAAATTAACTATTTTCTACTCAAATAAATATTCTTTAATAATGTAAATTTCATAAACTTTGATTTATTTTAGATATGATAATAATTTTTATAATATCAAAAAATGCTCAAAATTACGTTATTTTACTTAGAAAAATCTATTTATTTCTCTGTAAAATTGACTAAATAATTAATTCAAGTGAATTAATTATTTCCTACTTTAAATAACAATTTTGGGATGACAGGGTTCAATATTTATTGAATCTTTCAAACTGCCACATCGATATAGCCTATTGCTATATGAACACAGCTCATAAGAATATTCAATAAACTTACGATTTGCTTTTGTTACCCCTTTAGGAATCAAAACTGAGGTTGAAAGTTAAATAGAATTTAACGAGCTCCTCAAATTCTTTTTCCAGGGCTTGACTTTGTAGAATAATTTTTAAATTAATAGTTATAAGTTGTAAAACAACGAATTTCTTATTAATTTTTACGATTTGTTAAGTGAATATGTTTAGCTGTAATTATAACTTTAAATAACAGGTTGAAAGTTGTAAAACAACGAGCTCCTGAATATTTAAAGTATGTAGTGTAATGTATTGTGATTGAGTAAGAGTGTGTACTTGCTTACCGTTTCGAGTAATGACAGAAAATTGAGAGAGCGAAGCCTTCAATTTCGCTGCTTATATACCCTTCGCAGACGCTATCAAATATTCTAGAATGTTCTAGTCGTTTCTACTCGCCCTTATTTCTTTCCGGTTTATACGAAAAATCCACGCGACTTCCGTTTCGCGAGACTATCGTTCTCTCTATTGACGGAAATTCATAGCGCGTCATTTTCGTCGCTCCAATGATATTTAAATTTCTTGAGTAGAAACAAAACTATATTTTCTCTCTCTCTAGTCTCCAACGTGTCTACCGTATTTTGATAACAATACTCTTTTCTCTTATATTAGATTTATTTCTTTCAAATTAAATAATTCCTTAAATAACAAATTTTCCATTATTTTACTTTTTTATAATAATATCTACTAATTTTTATTTATTTTTTTATATAAATTTTACTATTAATTTATTTATCCAAATTAAATAATTGAATAATTTTAATTAATAAAATTCCTACTATTTTTTCTTTTTAATAAAATAAATTGTAAAATTCAAATAAAATAAATTAAGGTTATATTAAATAAAATAATTTACTTTTATAATGTTCATTCTGATTCTATATTAATTTTATACTTTTGAAATATTAAATTCTCTTTCTTAACCTTGGCCTTGAATCAGCTGGGCCTTTTTCTTATATATTTTCGTGTATTAGTACGTTTGCACTTGGTTGACCTTATTTTGATTTCTCTTATTTTTCAAATTTAACGAAATCATATTTCTCATTATCTAAATGTTAATCTTCATTTATTTTTTCTATTAAATAATTATTTTATAATTTACTTTTATTTAAGTATTTTTTTAATAATTTTAATTTTGACTATTGAAATACCATTTCAATGCCCCACTAAACTAATCATTCCTTTTAGAAGAAAAGATGATTTGTTTAAAAAAATTACGAAATTTTTAATAGGCAAAATTTTGAAATAGTGAAAAAAATTTCTTTTAAAGTTTTAAACAACATTTTTTTGTTAGGGTTAGAGACCCAATGCCCCACTAAACCAATAAATTTCTTTTAATTTATAAATTAAATTTATTTGTTTATAGTCACAAAAAAAAATTTTTTTACAATCTTGTTGAACCAAATAACAGAGAAAAAAAAATTTATAACTATTTCTTTAAGCACCCTGTGGTCTATGTTGAGGAAAAATATCTCTATCTTCCAGAACTCTTAGATATTCTCTAATAACATTTTCCTCATTTTCACCATCATTCTCATTCAATATTTCCTCCTCTGGGTCCTCAATAACCTCATCATAATTTAAGTACCTTTTATTGTTATCAGGAGCTAATCTCGCGATTCCTTCATCAATTAACCAGTCATCCAAAGACCACGAATTATTTATTTTACCACAGCCCATATGACGATCTTCTTGAATTTCTTTAACATAAAATGAAAATGTTCGGTTTTTCATAAATGTTCTGAATTTATGTATTGATACACTATCCCATGAGTTATTTCTTTTTGGTATAATGTCAGTTAATGCGATATTTATTAAATTCTTTTCCCTCATTAATGTCTTATAATTTATATAAAAAATATTATTTTTGTGTATATGGTAATGGGTGTGTTCGTCAACATCATATGTTAACACCACATTATTCATACCCGTATTAATTAACATAATGTTTCCCCTTGCGTATTTTTCTTCATTTATTTTAAATACCACTGGTAAACCCGATAATTCCACATTTTCATCATTGAAATCTACTCTCAATTGATCTTTATTTATTTCATAATAATTTTTCATTTGTTCGATGAATTTTTCATAATTTCTTTGATTTCCTATTATTTTGATTCTGATAAATGATGGACTAAAAGGATCGATAACTTTAACCTCATGTCTTCCATATCTTAGAATTTCTCCTGAATAGTTCATATGATTTTTTACAAGATCTCCCTGTCTTATGATGATTGGCTGCAGAGACATTCTTTAAAAAAAACGTAAAAAAAAAAAATTTTTTTTTTTTATTTAAACAATCTAAAAAAAAATTAATGAAATCACTTTGAACATATAATCATCATTTTACTATTTTAATTGTTTTCATATAAATTTATAAACACGAGAAAAAAGAAAAAAAAAAAAAAAAAAAACAATTATTATATTCTCAAACAATATTTATTTAGCAAAACTCTCTTCAATCTTTTTGAACAACTTCTGAATATTTTCATCCGTTTTTGTTAAAATTTTAACCTTAGTTTTTAAAATTTGAGTATTTACAATCATTGGTTTGTGAATGATTTTGTAAGGTTTTGGTATTAAGCATTTATCACTATTACTCTGGTTTTTTGCATATTTACTAGTTTGAGTAATAGCATTTTTGGTTTCAATTTGTTTCTTATCATTGACCGTAGAGTAATTAACTCTATCCAAAGCAATTTTAGCTTCATCCTTCAAATGGAATTCGTTACTTGGATATAACTTAATAATTTTCTCCACCGCATTTATCCCAATATCACTCTTAACAATTTCCATCTAATAAAAAAAAATGTTTATTTTATAAAAAAAAAATTTATTTTAAATACCTTACTTTTTTAAATTATCCAAAATGAACACGACACTTAACTGTTAATCACCTGACAAACACAGTTATAGTAATTTCTTATTTTAAAATTTTGACACTTTCCCCTCAAAATTATAGAAAGCATTGAAAATTGAAATTAAATATTTTCACTTTTAGTATATTTGAAAGTCATTTATGAAAATACCCTTAAAATAAACAAATGAAAGATAGTTGAAAAATTCAAAATTTTATCAATTCATACCTTATATGCTAGTTTCTTATTTACAATCTTTATAAGAAATTTTCATATTTTTTTTTTATATATAATTGCATGCTTTTATTTTATTTTTTTATATAAATTTTACTATTAATTTATTTATCCAAATTAAATAATTGAATAATTTTAATTAATAAAATTCCTACTATTTTTTCTTTTTAATAAAATAAATTGTAAAATTCAAATAAAATAAATTAAGGTTATATTAAATAAAATAATTTACTTTTATAATGTTCATTCTGATTCTATATTAATTTTATACTTTTGAAATATTAAATTCTCTTTCTTAACCTTGGCCTTGAATCAGCTGGGCCTTTTTCTTATATATTTTCGTGTATTAGTACGTTTGCACTTGGTTGACCTTATTTTGATTTCTCTTATTTTTCAAATTTAACGAAATCATATTTCTCATTATCTAAATGTTAATCTTCATTTATTTTTTCTATTAAATAATTATTTTATAATTTACTTTTATTTAAGTATTTTTTTAATAATTTTAATTTTGACTATTGAAATACCATTTCAATGTCGAACTGCTAAAAATAATTGTAAGAAAATTTTCGATTTCACCGACAAAATTTCATAGGCGTTTTGTGGGTGCTGGCTATTGTTTGCAACAATTTTATTTGTTTAGCTTTTGAAAATTTATCACAGATATATAAGCGTCATTCTCTAGAAAGGAACAAATTTAGAATTTAAATTTCATTTTTAAAAAAGTTAAAAAATAACTTTTATCATTAGTCCTATGGCAAAAGAAGGATCTTAATAAACCTGTAAAATACGTGGTTACAATCTTTATTAACATTATTATTAAAAATTAATGTTTTTTATTCAGAAGTTTTGTTAAACATTTATCGCAGCTAAAATTGTTTAAAAATTGAATGAAATTGCTTGAATCTTGCTACTTGGGGTTTTTCGCAGTCGTTGATTACGAACCCGATATCAGTTTTTTAAATCAAAAATGGCGGATCCAACATGGCGGACACTTTCATGAAAAATTCATCATATTTGCATAAAACTCGTTACTCGGGGGTTTATTAGTTTATAAGTTATTACTTTATTTCGTATTATTGTTTTCACTTGACAAAGAAATAGTATAATTTTTTATTTAAAGCGTTTTAAAAGACGTTGTAATATGAACGGAAATCTTTATCGAAAACGGACTGTCCTTTTTTATTAAAGTTTGGAATAGAGAGAACTTTAACTATATCTTTTTTTCTATAATCGAAATGATTTCATTTATAGGAAACATAAATGCTTGTAATCTCTTTATTTACTTTTTATGCTATATAAACAAAAGGATGTTTTAATATTTAAAACTTTACGATTTAATTTTCATTTTAAGCAAATCTGATAAATGTCAATAAATGATCATGTTATATTTTTTCTTTCCTTTTTTTTCAAAAAAATGACATAAAAATCGTAATTAGCGACCCCGAAAACCACCGAATAACGAGTTTCAAGCAAATTTGATGAATCATTTAAAAAATTATCCGCCATATTGGATACAACAACATTTTCGTAAATGAATTGAAATTTACAGTTTTTTTAAGAAATTGGTTAATTGAAGTATTCAATTTGGTATCTATACCTAGTAAAACTGAAAGTATGTGAAAATAAGTGAGTTTCAAAGTAAAACAAAATGTGTCTTCCTGCATGCTTTCTTGGCACGGTCTGCGCGTGCGCGGAGAGCAATCGTCTGACATCGCGAAAAATTTAAGTGTTTGACTATATCAACCGCACGGACGATGAAGAAGTTTTTACCCTTTCTCCTTGTAATTTCATGGAGGAAAGGGAAAAATTTCCCTTTCCACATGTTGAAGGTTCAATCGCTGATATGTGACTTCTTCATCGTCAGTGCTGTTGATATACTCAAACAGTTTATTTTTCGCGACGCGTAAAAAATGCTATTTTACAGGTCATTTTAATTAGTTATTTTACTAATTACTATTTATTCATCAAACTCAAAAATGATTTTTTTTGAAACTTTGACACTCTAATTTATCATTTTTCTAAAAAAAAGTGTTCTAATATTAATTTTTGTGAGAGAAAAAAATGTATAAAAACTAAATTTACTTCGGTAACGGAGGGGAGTTTTTATTATGTCGATGAACATGGACACACTTAAGATCCTTTTAAAACTGATTGTTTTATTTTTATTTTATTATTAGGACATAAAAGTTTTGTAAAATTATTATTATTATACTTATTTTAAAAAATCTAATTTACGTGTCATTTGTCTCGATCGTGAGAATGAAATGGTTTTCTTATCCCTCAGATTTTTTTATATCGAATTTTCTTAAAAAATTACTGTTCACTTTTTTTAATCGAATAATTTAAGTGGAAACCATAAATGTTTAAAAAACGCATGTTCGAGTTCAAGATGAAATGTCAACCTCCCACCCTCTTAATAGGGTTGGGGGGCTGAACCTAAAAATTTATATATTAACTAGTACATACTAGGGTAACATATTTCTGAAGTATAAAGAAAATCCAATATCTTTCTTTTTTTCTGGGGCAGTTCAGAAATAAAGCCTTTATTTATAATTAATAACTAGCGTTATATTCCTCACTCGCTAACGCTCGCTCGGATGACAGTTTACTTATTTCTACTTACATATAAATTTATTATTTTACAATATTATTATAATATTTTAATTTTTATTATTCATTTAATAGCATCTTTATTGTTAATATATAATATAAGTATAGTACATGCACCTTAATATGAATTTTCTACAAAATGCGTATATTAAATTAATAATTTTAAATAAATAATGAAAATTATTAATTATTAAATAAAAGACTATTTATATTTGACTTATAATTAATACACATATGTTATAATAATTAATTAATCTTAAAATTTAAATTTTTAGAAAGTGTATTTGGTCATCTCAATATAATTAATACATTGATTTATTTTTCTGTATTTTCCGACAAAACTTTTCAAAAATTAAAAATTCCCTTTTTTGATAAATAATGAAAGCATTACTCCGCCAGTAGACTAAATTAAGAAATTGAATTAATTTTGAAATATTTAAGTACAATTTTTCATTAAATCATTTATTTATTTTATGATATTTTTTCAATAATTAAGATATTTGAAAATAATTATTGTTAGAAATAGAAAAATTTAAAAGTTTCATATTAGAATTCGTGGTAAATCAGATTTTTTTTGTTTTCAAACAAATTTTACTTTTTAAAAAAAGTATAATTTACTTCGAGGAATCTAAATTTTATTAAAAGCCGAGTATTATTTAAAATGTTCGGAGCAATTAATACTCTAAGCGAAGCAACTTTTATTATGTTGTTATTATTTATTATACTTTTATTTTTAGTTTTTACTCGAAAAAGCATTTGCTTTTCGATTTTGGAACAAGATTTCAGTTACACGCATATTTTTTTTTTTTTAAACGAAAGCTGAGGTTTTTTCCTAAAAGGACATATAAATGGTAAAGTGGGACTAGAATGTTTAAACATTGAAAAAATGAGTTTTCTACTCGCCGGAGCGCTCAAAACCCAGTTTTAAGCTCCGTTTAGGAGAAAATTCTTTTTTTCAATGTTTAAACATTCTAGTCCTACTTTACCATTTATATGTCCTTTTAGGAAAAAACCTCAGCTTTCGTTTAAAAAAAAAAAAAAATTGGGTCTTTCTCCCCCAAAAATTAAAATTTATTTTTAATTTTGATTTTTTTGGGTCAAAAATTTTTTTTTTCAAAATGCTTATTTCCAGTCAAAAGAGCATGAAAAAACCTTTCCAAAATGTACTTTGTCAAATTTGTATGTTTAATTGTTTAAGAGTAAAAAAATATTGAAATAAGCATTGTACTGAAAAACACAAAAGTTTAACCCCCTTCCCCTCGGAAAATATTGGACTAGGTAAAAAATATTTTCACGAAAAATTACTATCTATGAGTACTACAAAAACCCCAAGTTTTGCTACGATTGGAGAAAAATTTTTCTCCACCTTGATCACTTGACATGAAATGCCCCATATATCCCTTTCCCATATAGAACGTAACATTACAGTAATATGTGGTAATATTACTGTAACATTACTTTAGAAAAATTAACTGTAAGATTACTGTAAGGTTATACTAAAATATTACAATAATAGTACGGTAACGATAATAATAATAACAATAACGGACAGTATATTTAATTTAAAATTACTTATGTTATTTATTAAATTATTACAGTACTGGACAACATTGTCAGTCTAGCAATTTGTAACGAAAAGAAAAAAGATTTTTAACATAAAATTTATAAAAACTAATGTTTTTGGTACAAGTTTTGTAAGGTGATATAATTTTCAAAAGAATAAGACCTTTTGGAAGACATGTGTCCAGTAATTAAGCTTAAGCTTATTTTAAAGGTAACTTTCTATAGACTTGTAAAGGGTCTTATTATTTTTAAAATTATATCATCTTACAAAACCTGCACTGCTAAAATTGCCCATTTTATAGGGAGGCACCACCCCCAACTTTGACCCCTTTAAATTTGAATTATTAAACTAAGTTATATTTTTCTTCCTGCACCATTTTTAATTCTAAAATATATAGGATAGTCAAAAATTTGAAATTTTAATTTTGAAGATGTTAGAATTTTTTATCTTTGAACTAATTGCATATTTTTGCAAATCGATGCGAGAGGTTGTTTAAAACTAAAATAAGCTTAGAAAAAACTTTGCGTTAAATAATATTGAAAATTGTAAGGGAAGATTAATTTTGAATGTTTAAATTTTACAACTTTGACATTTTTTCAAAGTCCTAGAGCAATAATCTTCTTGAGAATAAGAGTGTTTACAAAAATTTATTCATTGAATACAAAAATTGTGTCAAATAACTTATTTACACTGAGAAAAATGGATATTGAGCTTTAATATCTAGATATTAAAGGTCAATATCTGTGACAGGCAAATACATAAACATTTTAGATGTTTAAATTTAATATCCACAGATATTGCAAAATAGGAAATTAGTTCAATGATAAAAATTCTATCCTCTTCAAAACTTAAAATTGCAAAGTTTTGACCATCCAATATATTTTAGAGTTAAAAATGGTGCAGGAACAAAAATATAACCTACATTAATAATTCAAATGTAAAGGGGTCAAAGTTGGGGGTAGTGCCTCCCCTAAATATAAAAAGTTTGGAATTATTAGCATAAATGATTATTAATACTATATAACCTTCATGACTTTGACGTCAGGCTACGATCGCTGCGTATGACAGTAGTGACGTGATCACAAACTCAGGTATGGTGGTAGCGGTACGGATTACTACTTATTCGAGTAAAAGTTTCGCTTTTGTTTCTTGCAGAAGTAATCTTTATTTTCCGAGTATTAAATATTCAAATTTCTTCGAGCAATATTTACAACATATTGAATGTAAAAAGTAATACAAAATTTAATTAAAATTACAATGACGATGTAAAAATTAAAATTCGTAAAGCAATTTTTAAAAGTGAATACTGCAATAATAACCACGGTGTCCAAGATGATCCCCCTGAGTAGTAGAGCTACACGGGTTTTGGCCCAGTTACCGACCGAGGTCGGTAAGGTAGATTTCTCAATAGCTTACTTTCAAGTGGGTTAGAAGGGGTGTTCTACATTACCGACCGAGTACCGGATACCACCGTCAGATGGCGCCACCGCTCAATTCAACCCCCCTTGGCGGGAAATTTAAATTTAAATTTTTGAATTTTCAAGTGCGTTAGAAGGGTATTTTGAATTTCCCACGCAATTTACCTACCTTTTTAGTACCGGCTGCCACCGTTAGATAGCGCCAATTTTTTCCCCCTCAATTCAAACCCCCTTGGCGGGGTATTTAAATTTTATATTTTTTTTTGAATTTCAAGTGGGTTAGAGGGGGTGTTCTACTTTACCAACCGAGTTTTTTAGTACCGGCTGCCACCGAGAGATGGTGCTGATTTACTTTTTTGTTAAATTGAAACCCCTTGGTGGGGTATTTAAATTTTTTATTTTTTTTAATGCAAGTGGGTCAGAAGGGCTGTTCTGTTTTACCAACACTTTTTGACACTGCTTTTGGCGTCGTTAAAAAATTATCAAATAATTTAAAGTCGCTTGGTGGGAAATTTAAATTTCAAATTGTTTTCAAGCGTTTTAAATTTTCCAGCCCAATCTTCCAACACCGTTTATTTGGGCTATGTTCTATAGATAACACTATTAAAAATATCGATCAATTCAAACCTTCTTGAAAGTAAAGTTGAATTTAATTTATTCATTTTAAGTGACTTGGTTTGGGTGATCTGTTTTACCAACTACTGAACTCAGGTTGCCACTGACAGATGGCGCCCAAAATTGTTTGTTAAATTAAAAATTCATAGTGGGTGTTTAAACTTTTCATTTAGCCAAGTTCAAGTCGTTTCACGAATGTTTAAATATACTCACGCTTTCTTTTAAAAATTTTAAAGTAACCTTTCGAAAATTATTATTATTATTATTATATAATGTACTTAAAGCCTAATTAATTAAACCATCTCTTTTCTTTCATATTTAAACAATTTAAACTTATAAATATATAGGGTGATGAAAAGGAGAATCATCCACCAAACTGCGATTGTTGCTTTTGCAGGATTATATGTGAGAAAATTAATTTGCCAATGGACCTTTCAAAAACAACTTGGGAAAATCACATAGTTAAGGTTAATTTTTAATTGTGATTATCTATTTTAACACAACCTCACATTATGTATTTTAACATAACCTCACAGCATCTAGTCCTCTTAATTAAAATTATTATAAGTTATTTAAATTTTTTTATATTTAATTATTAATTAAAATGATTATAAGTTATTTTAAATTATTTTTTTATATTTAATTATTTTAATTAATGAACTAATTTTATACAAAAATGTCCATGTAAAATAATCTGTTTTTTTACAGGTATATCCACTTTCTAGGCAACCTCATGTTCAACCGATGAATGTCAGATATCCAACACCTCAAGTTCAACCGATGAATGTCAGATATCCAACACCTCAAGTTCAACCGATGAATGCCAGATATCCAACACCTCATGTTCAACCGATGAATGTCAGATATCCAGCACCTCAAGTTCAACCGATGAATGCCAGGTATCCAACACCTCATGTTCAACCGATAAATATCAGATATCCGACGAATGGTAGATATCCAATACCTTTTATTCAGCCAAGGAATGGTATATATCTATCATCTGTGCCATCAACAACCGTGCAACAACCTAAATTTGCTGCACAGCCAACGAGTTCTTCCACATCTTTTAATCGTCCAAGAATCAGTAGATGGAATTCTCCATCTTCATCTTTAGAATTATATTCTCCAACTCCTTTGGAAACTATTGAAGAACGTCAAATAGAATCTGATTATCATCCAACACCGAAAGAGCAACTAATAAATCCTTTAACTACAACTTCAGAAAAATCTAAAAAAGAAAAACAAAAAGAGAAGTGTAAATCCTCTTCGAGCAGTTCAGATTCATCATCTTCGTCTTCTTCGAGTTCCTCGAGCGATTCTTCTGACTCTTCATCATCATCCTCTAAGTCAATCGAAGAAATTTCTAAAATAAAAAGCGATCAACCTTCAGAAACTAAAAAATAGAATCATGATCAACCTCTAAAAACTACAAAACAGAATGATGATCAACCTCCAAAAACATTAAAACAGAAAGATGATCAACGTGTAGAAATTTTCAAAAAGAATCATGATGAACCTCCAGAAACATTAAAACAGAAAGATGATCAATATGTAGAAATTTTCAAAAAGAAAAAACAAAACCAGGCTTTAGTCCAAGCATCGTCATCATCTGAAAAAATTAAATTTTTAAAAAGAAAATTTGATCCTCGTGAAGAAGCAATAAAGTTGGATAATCCTCAACAAAAAATACAAAAATCAATGCCTTCTATTTCCAAAGATATACCAAAAGCAGTGTCTTCAACTTCCAAGGAAATATCAAAAGCAGTGCCTTCAACTTCCAAGGAAATATCAAAAGCAGTGCCTTCAACTTCCAAGGAAATATCAAAAGCAGTGCCTTTAACTCCCAAGGAAATACTGAAACCAGATCCTTCAACTGGCAACATCACTCTGGATGACTTATTAAATCCTTTCATCAGGAAGCCAACAAGACCGCAAAAAAAACCTAAATCTATAAAAAAGGATAGAGAAAATTCCAATCAACAAGGGTGAAAACCAATGAGAACAAGTGATCATTATTAGTGAGAAATATTTTCGTTTACATGTCACCAGAATTAAGAGACATAATTTTCTTTTAATAATGGAAATTTAAATTGTTTTTTTGCGGTCTTCGTAGCACAG
Organism: Leptopilina myrica (nomen nudum); assembly: GCA_032872475.1. NCBI lineage: Eukaryota > Metazoa > Arthropoda > Insecta > Hymenoptera > Figitidae > Leptopilina > Leptopilina myrica (nomen nudum). The sequence goes on along the minus strand of CM065459.1, from coordinate 25,892,719 downwards.
TGCCAGTTTCGTTAAATTGCTCAATGTTCAAAAAGTATTTTGTTTTTGTTTTATCAGAAAGTGACAATTTGAATTAATCACCTAATTTTCGAAAAGTGGTTTTTGTTTTAACAGAAGAGTAAGAATTTCGTTTAATCGATAATTTTTGAAAAGTGTTTTAAGGTGAATAATAATTTCGTTGAATGACTTAATTTTCAACAGTGTTTTTGTATGTCAACGAATAGTCTCGTTAATCACATTATTTTGTATTTCAACGATTATTTCGTTTAATTAACCAATGTTTAAAAGTGTTTTAATTATAAAACTTTGAAGAGAGTTTTATTATATAATTTTGAATACTAGCGATAATTTAATCGCATAATTTTCGAATTTTTTTTGTTTAATTTACATGTCAGCGATTATTTAATCGCGTAATTTTCGAAATGTATTTTTGTTCAATTTCAACATTCTGTGTGACATTTATAATCTCACTTTACACTTTATGATTTATTAAGAATTTACTGGTTTTACTGGTTATCCTTTACTAAAGTATTAATAAAAGTATACAACTTATTTTAAAATATAGGTTGTGATTAAACTTAATGTTGAAAGGTTAGAATCTCTAATTTAAGTAAAATGTTTTATATTTAAATATTCTAAAATAAGTTTATTTTTCCTTAAAAATAAAAGTTTAATAAAAACTTTATATATTTTGTTAAAGAATAATATAATTTTTACAAATTAATAATAAAGGAAGTTGAGTACAATTTTATTCTTTTACTGTATTAATTATTTAATCCGTATCCTTTATTTCTTTTACAGTTCTAACTTTAAAAAATATTTTTTAATTAAAATAATTATTTTTAAGGTGAATTGAACTTGAAAATTTGATGTTAGAATTTCAGTTAATTTAAAAAAATACTTTCTTAAATTTTAAATATTTATTTATATGCAATTCTTAAACATATATGTCATTTTAGAATATTTTGAATTTCACAGTTATATTTGAATTAAATATTTTAAAGAAAAGTCAGTAAGTATAATTGCTTTTAACAATTTATTATTTTAATATTGATATATTTATTATTATCAACAATATATATTCAAAATTTCGCTCGTATCGAAAGTTGTTATGGAGAGCTACCGCATGGAGATGTTACTTTCACTCCACTAGCGATGCCTAGTGGGGAGCGCTGTGGTGGGGATCACTGCTATAGACTGCGGTGCGCCGGCCACCACACTCATTCTTCTTTCAGCTTCCATCCTTCTAGGAAAATCTTTCTCTTCTCCAGGTCTTGCTTTCCTCCAGGTTTATCTCTCTAAGTTTTTTTTCTTTCTTTCCTCCAGGTCTATCTCTCTAAGTTTATTTTCTTCCCTCCAGGTCTATCTCTTTAAGTTTTCTTTCTTTCTCTTCACCAAGTCTTTCTTTCTTTTTTTCCTCCAGGTCTATCTCTTTAAGTTTTTTTTCTTTCTCTTCACCAGGTCTGTCTTTCTTTCTTTCCTCCAGGTCTTTCTCTAAATTTTTTCTCATTCTTTTCACCAGGTCTTTATTTCTAAATTCATTTTTCTTTCTCTTCACCAGGTCTTTCTTTCATTCACGTCTTTCTTTTCACCAGGTCTTTTACTCTAAATTTTTTCTCATTCTCTTCACCAGGTCTTTCTCTTTAACTTTTTTTTTCTCTTCACCAGGTCTTTTTTCTCTAAATTTTTTCTCATTCTTTTCACCAGGTCTTTATTTCTAAATTCATTTTACATTCTTTTCATTCACGTCTTTCTTTTCACCAGGTCTTTCTCTAATGTTTTCTCATTCTTTTCACCAGGTCTTTATTGATCATCATCATCTTTTTATTATTATTATTATTATTATTATTATTATTATTATTATTATTATTATTATTATTATTATTATTATTATTATTATTATGATGATGATGATGATGATGATGATGATGATGATGATGATGATGATGATGATGATGATGATGATGATGATGATGATGATGATGATGATGATGTGTAAAAAATTGGTTAAAGTAACTGACATACCTTTTGAGAATTTTAAAAAAGAAAAAGTTAAAAAGGAGGAAAATGATTTTTCTTTCTCAACTGCTGCTGATGAGGAAGAAGAATTTGATAAAACACTACTAAATGACACTGTACTTGATAAGAGTGCTAACTTTGAAGAAAAAGAACTTAATTATGAAAAATTGACAAATAAATTTATCCTATTATTGAATAAAAACAGAAAACTTTTTTTAGATATGGTTTATGGAGTACGTAAGCTTCCTAATGGTATTCTTATGATTGGAGATACAGCAGTTGATTTAGAAGGTCCTCATATCTGACTTGTTGGAAAGAAAAAATATTTAAAAACTGCTGGGTTGCTAGAACTCTTATTTACACAAAAACCTAATCAAGCATTAATAAGTCCAGATGATTTAGAAAATTATAAAGAAATTCTTGAAGCTACAAATGCACATCGAAAGAATTATAGTTCCAGTGAACCTTTGAACATAAACAGGAGTTCTAAATATGTTGATGTAATTGCAAGACTTTTTAAGAGTACACCAAAAAAGGGTAAAGGTATTTTAAAAGGGAAGAAGAAGAAGTTTGGAAAAATATTACCTCAATTTATGATTACAAAGAAAAAATTTCAACCAGACTACATCTATTGGGATGATCCAAATGAGCTAGTTGACCGATTACGCCTGCTCGTAGCATCACAGCAAGCTGGTAATCCGAGCCATAATAATGAAATTATGTCAATCATCGAAGAACTACGCGAAGCTCACATTATATATTAGAAGAGTACAAGCAATTTAGAGCTCAGTATTAAAATGAGCATTGATGTGTTTGGACACCCCTTGTCACGGCCTCTTGGAAGTCGTGGACTTCCTGGACCTTCTGGAATTGGATTTAAAGTTACTTCAAGTGGACAATACGATATTGATAACAAAAGACTTTGTAACGTTCAAGACGCTGAAGAGCAACACGATGCTGTAAATTTAAGACAAGTAGCAAAAATTGTTAAAAACGAAATAAAAACCGTCTTTGCAGTTACATCATCTTCAAGGTCAGCTATTGATGACTTGACTATTCTTATTCAATCTATTGAAGAAAGAATTAACGAAAAACTTAAGCAATTTGAAACTGATTTACAACTTGAATTACCTCTTCAAAACGCTAAATATATTGATAAATTGGATTCACGTTTAACCAATCTTGAAAATGGACGGTGAAAAATCAACAGTTGTTAAAGAATTGCATAGGCAAGCTAGAAAAAATTATCCTCGTCGAAAAGTTCAAATGCGTGGCATCGATGAAACCTGGCAAGCAGATTTGGTTGAAATGATACCTTATTCTTATTCTAATAATAATAATTCTAATAATTTAAGAGTTTAATGCAAGAATTTAACATTAATCTCTACTCTACCTATAGTAATTTAAAAGCCTCAATTGTTGAAAGATTTAACCGCACTCTAAAAAATATGATGTGGCCTGAATTTAGCTTGCAAGGCAATTATAAATGGATTAATCTTTTACCAACTCTCATGTCAAAGTACAATAATAAAAAGCATCGTACTATTGGCATGAAACCCAATGATGTCACCGAAGAAGATACAAGAGAACTGCTGAGACGCATTCGTAAACTACGTAGAATTCCGCAGAAAAGATCAAAATTCAAAGTTGGAGACAGAGTTCGAGTTAGCAAGTATAAAAACATCTTTGAGAAAGGATACACCCCCAACTGGACAACTGAAATATTCACCGTGGATAAGGTTAAATCAACAAAACCAGTTACATACAAGCTGAAAGATTACCAAAATCAACTCATCGAAGGTGGTTTCTACGAAGAAGAATTGCTGAAAGTCCAATATCCAGATGTTTACCTTGTAGAAAAAGTTCTCAAGACTCGCGGTAATGATGTATACGTGAAATGGCTTAGATTCGATAGCTCACATAATAGTTGGATAAAAAAATCTGATATGTAATATAGTTAAAGTAATGTTAAATTATAGTTAAAATAAGTTAGAATATAGTTTAAAAAAAGTTAAAATATAGTTAAAAAAGTTAAAATAAGTTAGAATATAGTTGAAAGAAGTTAAAATATTGTTAAAATAAGTTAATGTAACTAGATTAAAGTTTTTTAAAATAAAGTAGACAAAAAATAAAATAAACAAGTTGTTCATTTCATGACCATTTAGCTTCCTCAATATATATTATTATATATAATTTTAAAAGTTAAATAATTATAATAGTTTATTAAATATAATTAATAAACCGGGTAAACTACCCTGAATAAATATTAATTATTTAATTTTTTATTATAGAATAATTATTTTAAAGTGTTATGATAAAATGTCAAAAAATACAAAATTTTAATTTTTTGTGAAAAATTATAATATTTATTAATTCCATAAATTTTCATGAAATATATACTTTATATACATGAATCGATTCGTTTTCATGCCAGGAATATAATGCTGAGAAAAATTAATAAAAATTTTAATAAATAAAGAAGTTATTTCAAAAAATAAAAAAATTAATTTTTTTCGAAAATTAAAAAATTGCTAAAAAATTTTTATTTTTAGATATTTTTGAAAATCCTTCTGTCTGATTCAAGATATTCGTGACCGTAATACACCTACAAAATTTTATCAAAATCCATCAAGATGTGTAAGAGAAAATTTGTCCACAAGAATCGGTGACATACACACACACACCCACACACACACCCACACACACATACACACACACATACATACACACATACATCCGGACATTTGTTCCTCTCGATGAATTATATATACTACACTTGAAAATTTGTAAAAATAATTGATTTTAAAAAATTCGGAAATCGACATCACTATAAGGCTTCCTTTATGAGGAAGCAAAATGAAACATCTTTTTATTCAAACAACTATTTCTTTCTCCTCTCTATAACAAATATAAGGACTTAACGCTATTTTCGTTTGTTTCAAAGTTTGTACTTTGTGAAGATTCGATCTAATAGTATACTGAGTTCTAGATTGCATTTTAACATTTCGAAGACAATAAACATAATCATCAAAGTCGATATTTTTCTTGACAACTCCTGCTTTGACACCTTTAGCCTTTTTTATGAAATCTTTCTCTTCTACGCGAACACTGTACATCTTACTCCGCAAGCCAACAAATTCTGTTACAATTTTACCGCAACATTCATCTTTCATGAGCCCTAGAACTTTTTTGTTGGCTTGCGGAATATTGTACACGTTATTAACTGGATAATCAGAAGTGTCGAATTTGTGAACGTCTTGCTTCATATCAGCGTAAATGTCTGAGCACTTGATTTCATAAATAAGGCTATCGGTGTCAGTGTATAACAATTTAAGGCTTTTCTCGTCATACTTATTTAACATGTAATCATAGTGAAAGTCGTAGATCAAAGTTTTTGATACATCCAACACAGTCAAACCAACATACACCGGCTTGTTCATTAATACCTCCATTTTCCTAAGTTCCACAGCTACCAAATTCTCATTAAAGATGGCCCTGCTGTGGAAGTTAGGTTTGGCGATCAATGCTTCAGCTCCATACCTACCCTCCCACTTTGTCACTAATTTAATGTCTACATGTTTTCGCACGTTCTCCATTGTTTTGCCAAATACCGCGTTGTTCATCAATTTAAACAAGTTTTTCTCAAATTCGTTACTGGCGTTTGTCCTTCGCATGGTATTAAAGTCAATGTAACTTTTCAACCATGTCGATTGTTCGAATTTTAAGACGCGGTGAATTTTAACTAACACGAGACCGTTGGCAATTGCTTGTTTTAAGGCACGATAATGGAGAACGTGCTTTCGTTTCGGTAGGAGGGTAGTTAGGAGCTTCTCCTGTTTTGACCCTGGTGGCTTCGAGCGTTCAGGGCAAAACGGAAAGTCACTATGTTTATCGTGAAGATGATCTGGATAATCCAAATCGACTTCCAATATGTAACCTGTAGGCGCATCGTCTGATACATTAAAGTCAAAACTATTATCAACATTCTCTACCCACTTGAAGCCACCATAGGGAAGCGGTTGAATCATTGCCCATCCGTATACATTATTTGCGTCAAAGTATACGATGTAAGACGTGTCCTCATTTTCATTAAACTTTTCCATGTAAGGATTGTTAGCTTTTGCATATCGATTTGAACATTGACTTACACCACCTCTTATTCCTCGTTCAATAAACATTACCATGTCAATGTCTGTCAAGAGTTCAAGTCTTACATTCGTATACTTTAGCATTGCATCCCAAGTCAAACCTGGCGTAGTATAATAATGCGCTGCATCTAGACCGTACGCGATTAAACACTGGTTTTTGAAATTTTCGAAAATGTCCGCGAGTAACAATATATCGGTTTGCATGTACAAGTATACATAATCACCAAGATTTTGAAAATTAAATTTACTCCACACTTTCTGCGCATGAGCATAGTCTTCATCACAAACATTCGAATCGTTTAATGTGCTGTAGAATTTATCTTTCGGCGGTAACTCTGTTTCGTCGAGTTTTTCCCTTGAATCAATGTATTCATAAGGAAAAACTCCTTTTCGCGTCAACAATTGAATTTTATCGTCGCTGTAATTCGAAAAAACGGAATTTACAATTTTGTATTCATCGAGATAGGATGCTAACTTATCCAGAGATGATGCCATAAACTTGAAAGAATCAATAAAACGAAATTTTAGAAAACCACCTTTTACATTTTTAGTAAAACTAATGTACTTTTCTTTGTTAATGGGAAGTAGATTAACAGTACCATCAAATTCTGTAGCAATAGCTTCAATAATGAAATGTGCATCATAGCCACTTAGGTTATGGAAAACAACAGGTATGATCTGAGATTCATGGTAATTAATATTACAATCTTGATGAGCGGGTCAGCGGTACTTCCCTGTTAAATGGCAATGGTCTCGTACTTTCACATCCCCATACGCGATATTCTTTTTACAAATATGACAAGTCATATCATTTCGAAAAGCTGTCAACTGCTGTGGGCTTAATGTTTCCATGGGTACTGGATTCTTAAATAGGGAATCTAGATTGTCAGCCAAGTTCTTTAATTCTAAAGAAAACCATTTAGCTGGATTCTCCTTATCTCTAGGTGATGCTTTGTACACTGACAAAGAGTCATCGAAACTACACTTTAATTAATAACCAATACTGAGAGTTTTATGGTTTTGAAACACCTCAGTATTTTTTGGTTCTTGGGGTGCTGCCGAGGGAATAAACAAACTTTCACAATCGGCATAAATGATAAAGGGTACACGTTCCTTATTTTGAAAATTTTTAAACTCAACTGTATTTTGACCTTTTTGGGGTAATTTAATCTTTGTGTCGTTCATTTTTCGACAATGCTCTTCATGTTGAGTGAGCTTTTCTTGATTCAGAAAATAATGCAAGCAACGATCGCAAATGAATTTTTTATTTTTCTGCTTTGATAAGTCTGAACTAACAAGTCTCGACAAGTCCTTTATCCAGACATAATGGTAGTTAAACGATATGAGAGGTATATCTGTTTCATCATCATCATCGTCTTCACTTAGATTTTCATCTATGTAGTGATCTTCAATTCGAAGAAGATTAACGTGATTCATCTTCTTTTGAGAAGAAAGATGAAGAGGTGAAACTGTAAACTTCTCATCTCTTTTAACAAGACCATACAAGTTGACGGAAATGTTGTTTAGGGTTTCAAATTTAGAAATGTCTTTAAGAGAAACAGGAAATTCGATACCACTAAAATTGAGTGTATCTTCATAGGGTCTGTATTTTGAAACTCGATCTGCGTGTTTGTCTGCTGGGTACAGTGCTGACAATATTGCCCATTTGAAGCACTGATTATCAGCATTTTGGACATTAATGCAGGCATGCTTTCGATTGATAGAAGTTGACAAATTGATATAAGAACTTGCGCGCATAGGATTGTACTTGTTAATGTTAACCTCCAACCTTTCAATAGAATGAAGTCTCCAATTAGAATCTTTCTCTTGGAATTCCTCCATTCTTTTTAAGGTTACTTGTTTAACATGAACATTGTACCAGTCATCTAATGGAGTTGTCTCTAAAATGTCACCGGTTTTCGTGATAAATGTCTTTAAATCTGATATTTCTTGTGTTTTACCGTCAATGGAATCTTTAACAAATTTCGCGAACAATACGGTGTAAACTTTTAGCGGACCAAACCTGTTTAAAGCTTTTTCAATGTTAACTTTAAATAAACTAAAGGCATCATCAAGGAATTCATTAATATCCTTGTAATCTAAATTCATTACAGCATTATTTTGTAAACGACCCTCAAACGCTTCTTCAAAATCCACCCATTTCATTCTTTCATTTACTACTTCAACACCCGCACCACGTTTCATTAGAGCATCAAAATGGCAACGCAAGTATTCTATTTTTTGTCTTAAATTTAAGCACCTAGATCTTTGAGATGAAGAAATATCAGACTCACGTAAAAAGTTTCGGAAAATGTTTATATACCGTTGACACTTGTTCTGCCATTCGAATGCTGTAATCATTTTCTCCTCACCAGTCATAGCCATCATTAAAATGAGCTGACGTTCCGCTGTTTTAATAAAGTTGTCAGATTCCTGACAGAATTCATTGTATTCGTCAATGTCAATACGTTGACGAGATATCTTTGTTGATTTGCACTTTGGCATCTTAATAGCTAAATGTGAAAATAAGCTGAAACAAATACGTCTAAGACTAAGAAAACCTGAAAAATGCAACAAAAAAAATCCTAAAAAAATTCACCTAAAACTAAGAACTCTGGAAAGAAACTCTGAAAAGAAACTCTGGAACCCTGAAAACCTGGAAGAAGTTTGCTGCACCATTCAAGATGCAACTGATGCTTGTGGCCCGCGCGCCGTCACTTATACCCCAATCCCCACTATACTCACCTCCCACTACGCTGAGCCCCACTACTCCAGAGCCGCGCGCATCACCCCACTACTCGAGCGTCGCACGCATCACCCCACTACGCCGCGCCCCACTACTCGAGCATCGTGCGCATCACCCTACCACAGACCACCAAGATGAGACCCGCTACTCCTTAGTCGCACTCGCGACTCCACTCCAACTGCATGACTAGTGGAGTGAGCGAAAATATAGGTTAGGAAGAATACCAAGGAAATTTACTTCGACAAAGTGGCGCCATCTAACGGAGGCAGCCAGTACTAAAAAAGTCGGTAAATTGAGCGGTAAAATTTAATACCCCTAGAAAGTTTAAAAATTTAAATTTCCCGCCAAGAGGTTCTTGAGTGGCGCCATCTAGGGGTGGCAGCTGGAACTCGGTCGGTAAGGTAGAACACCCCCTCTAACCCATTTTAAAGTTTTAAAAATTCCCGCCAAGGGGGTTGAATTGAGCAGTGGCGCCATCTAGCGGTGGCAGCCGATCGGTAAAACAGAACACCCCTTCTAACCCACTTGAAAGTAAGCTATTGAGAAATATACCTTACCAACCTCGGTCGGTAACTGGGCCAGAACCCGTGTAGCTCTACTACTCCCCTGGTATGGGCAAGATGATCCGTAGGTTTATATTAGCCCATTTATTGGAAAAGGAGACTAAATTGAAGGAATAACGTGTATCAATATTAAATATGCATTATTTAGGCCATAAATGCTTTTGAACACTCACCACGTTTCGTTTTCCTATTTTATAATTACGTGACATTTTTTACATCAAGAAAATTAATATAATAGATGTAGATTTCAACTTTTTGTATTAAATAAGTTAGTTTCCATAACAAGAATATATAAGAAGCTAGAAAAATTGAATTTTTAATTCATATTAAAAAATTCAGTTTGAGGTGAGATAAAATACATGGGAATCAGGGGCATCATCTTGTACACCCATTGAGGGATCATCTTGTCCCAAATGACACTAATTTTAAATTTGTTCGTAACTTAACCTATAAGCTTTGGTAGTCCAAAGTAACAATCAGAACACTTAATTGAAGATATACTGAAGCTATAAGTACAAGGAACTTTGGATTCCAGCTTCTGCAACAAAAGTTACTTAAGTTCAAAGTTTAGCTTTCTTTTTATCAAAACTATGAAATTTTAATTTTTTCCAATAAATTTTTTTTAATGACGTGTGTTATCATGACAGTTTGACTGATTCATACACGGAAAAAAGAATAGCTCAAGAGATAAAAATGGGATGACATAAAAAGTTCTAATATGTCTTTAAAGAAGCTCAAACTTTTATCTTTAACCCCTTGGTTGTCGACGAGATTTCCACTGTTTTGGACAAAAGTGTGTTGTAAATTTTTTTATTTTTATTTTTATGAAACTTGGTATCCTAAGGTTTTAGGGATCGCTGATTACGAATCCAAGGTCGGTTTTTTAAAATTCAAAATGGCGGATCCAATATGGCGGACAATTTTTTTAAACTGATCAGATTCGCTTGAAAATGGTTACTCGGGGGTTTTTGGGGTCGCTGATTACAAATTCGCAGTTCGTTCTTCAAAATTCAAACTGACGGTTCAAAATTACTAAAAATAGGCGGATTGGCTAGAAATAAAGTAATTTAAATTTTAATTAAAATTAATACTCAATTTATTGGGTAGCAGTTTAATTTTCAATTTTAATAATGTAAATTGAGATGTTTAATCAGAAAGGCTAAAAACTGATGAGCAGTGAGTTCCAAGCAAATCCATACAATTTTGCTCCATGATTCTATCACATTGAAGTCGCCATTTTGAATTCTTTCTTATAATTATGTTGTTGGTAGGGGTCACTTTTCTTAAACTCATTTTCCCAAAGTAGATTTTTCCCAAAATCTACTAGAATCTGAGAAGTCCGCGCGCCACACACTATAATGACGTCATCCGCAAAGCCAACCGTTATCGTATCTTCAGGTAACTCAATTCTAAGAAAGTCATCGTACATGACATTTCATATGAATGGACCTACCTTTGATCCTTGGGGAGCTCCGCATGTCATTTCATGTTTTAGATGACATGCATCGCTCTTGTATTCAACCCATCTGTCGCTGAGATAGTTGTCTATCATTCGCAACAGATAGGTTGGTACCCCTTTACGACGCATGGCTTTGATGCAATTGTCTTACTTTGCGGAGTTAAATGCATTACGTATGTCGATGGAAATAAGCGCGCAGAATCCCTTCTTCTTGTCCTCTTTGACTTTCTTTGCATGGTTTACAACAGTAAGTATTGCGTCCACTGTTGACCGGCCTTTACGAAAGCCAAATTGATTCTCCAATAGGTTATTTTCGCCTATCAGGATTTCCTGAAGTCTCTGCAGAACCATTCCCTCTAGAAATTTGCCCATCGTATCCAATAAACAAATTGGTCTGAACGATGTTACCTTATTTTAGAGGTTTATCGCCTTTCCTGAGAAGGACCAACCTCTGCGTTTTCCAGTCACCGAAGAACTCTCCGGCTGTCAAGCACGTATTAAAGACGTCAAGAAGCCATGTTTCCTGCAGCTGGAGGTTTCCCTTCGAATGGGTAAACTGCCTCCTTGCTGCGTGGCATTCTCTCTTAAGGCAGGCCAATTCTTCATTCAGGGTGGCCACTATTTTTAAATTTTTCGTCTCCCGGTTTTCTCCCGGTCCTCCCGGTGAAAATGAGCTGTTTCTCCCGGTTTTTAATTATAATTTTACTGTGAGCAGAACATTACCTTTATGTAATATGTAGTTGTAAATGATATAAATTCGGCCAAAAACACTAAAAACAGGGCTCAGATCGTCTTTAAGACTAAAAAAAGTATCTTTAGTCGAATAAATTCACAACAAAAGTCACGAAAAGTTGCATAAAATTTTCGAAAAAGTCGGAAAAAAGTCGAATGAAATTTTAGGAAAAAAACGCCGAAAAGGAAACAGAAAATTGTAAAAAAATCACATTTCTCGCCAAAACATATACTTTAACATCAAACAATCTGGAATAATATTTAATAAAATTTAATAAAATTAATGCATGGCAAAATTTTAATTAGGTATTTTTAACATTTTTTTAAAAATCTGTTCAAAATTTCAATTATTTTTATAAATAATAAAATTCTTTTCCAAAATTCGATTATTTAAAAAAATTCAATAAAATGCCTCTCATAATTTGAATTATCTTTATAAATAATAAAATTCTTTTCTGAAATTAATTTATTTTCAAAAATAATAAAATTCTTCGCAAAAATTTAATTACATTTAAAAATTTTATTTTTGAATGTTATATCAAAATGTTATAAATAATAAAATTCATCATGGAAATTCAATTATTTTCAAAAGTAATAAAATACTCCGCAGAATTTCAATTATTTTCAAATTTTTTTAAATTTCTTGTCAAATTATCATTATCTTCAAAAAATAAGAAATTTCATCATGGAAATTTAATTATTTTCAAAAGTTCAGATAACATACTTCGCAGAAATTCAATTATTTTCAAAACTTTTTTAAAATTTTCAAAATTTCAATTATCTTTGTAAATATCAAAATTCATTTACTTTTATCAGAAAATTTTATTGAGTAAAACTTTTTCCTTTAACTTTAATTGTCTGAAATCTTTAAATGTAAAATTTTAGTCCCGGTTTTTTCTCGATTAAAATTTCTGTCCCGGCTTTTTCCCGGTTTTCTCCCGATTGATTTTTCTCCCGGGTTTTTCCCGGTTCTCCCGGTTCTCCCGGTTGGGTGGCCACCCTGATATTAGATCCGCCATTTTGAATTTTAAAAAACTAACGCCAGATTCGTGTTCAACGACCCCCAAAACCCCCGTGTAACCATTTTTAAGCGAATCCGATCAGTTTTAAAAAATTGTTCGCCATATTGGATCCGACATTTTGAATTTTGAAAAACCGACCTCGAATTCGTAATCAGCAAACCCGAAAACCCCCCGAGTAGAGATTTTCCGGCAAATCGGATCAATTTTTGAGAATGATGTCGGCCATATTGGATCCGCTATTTTAAATTTTGAAAAACTAACGCCGGATTCGTGTTCAGCGACCCCAAAAACCCCAGAGTAACAGGTTTCAGCGATTTTTAAGAAGTTTTAAACCACCTTTTTTAAGTTGCGCATATATGCGTCAAGAGCACTTTTGGCCAGTTTTAAATCCGCGCATATATGCGTTCGCGACAGTCAAAGGGTTAACAATATTTAAAAATGTTATAAACCATTTTTATAAATAATTTGAAATTCGTGGTCCAAAGTGGTATAAAATTTTTGTATTTTTATCAATACTCATTTCTTTTTGCAGTAAAAATGAATAATAAAAGTTAATCACTTAATTCAATTTTTTTCAAGGTTTAAGAATATTATAAACAATTTGCAAAACGTGAAATAGAATCCTATAAAAAAATTATTTTTTGATTATTGACAAAATTTTTAAATTAATTTCATAGAATTCTTTTCTTTATCCAAATTGTTTATAAAAATGTAAAAAATGGTAAATAATTTCAGACGAAGATTTTTATTTCAAATATCTATTCTGATGAAACACCAAGCAAAAAGTAAACAAGTTGTGAATTAAGATGTTCATTACATGAACATTTTGCTTCCTCTTTACGATAAGCAAAAAATTTGCTTTAAAGTGAATTTTTTCATTTTATTTAATTCTATTAATGCTAATAAAATATATTCTTTTTATACATCAATCGATTCGTCTTGATGAAATGAAAATTTTAAGTTTGTTTTTAAGTCTAGATTAACATTTTATTATAAAGCAACATAATTTTTAAGAAGGAAATAAATTTCTAATAAAAGTGCGAATTTTTGGTTTTAATTATGTTTAATTCTATAAATTCAAATAAAATATATAATTTATATATACCAATCGATCCGTTTTAATGCAACGGATAAGATTATTGAAAAAAATGAGTAAAATCTTATTGTACTGGAATATAATTTTGATGAAAGAACTAAATTTTTGATAAAAAAAAGGTAATTTTTTTGCTTTAATTGTCATTACCTCTATAAACTCTCATACAATTTATACTTTATATATACCAATCGATTCGTCTTGATGCAAAGAAGAAGATTTTATTGTATATTAACTTCAATATTCAATTTGAAAAATTTTTTTTTTGAAAAAAGTAAAAAAAAAATTTTTTAATAGATTTTTTAATGTCCATCAATCCATTTCGAGATATTTTTATGATAAATATTCCTAGCAATTTTCAGCCGAATTCGTTGAAACCTCTTCGAGTTATCGTGTTCACAAAAATCGGGATCCACACACACACATACACACACACATACATACATCCGGACAATTGTTCAGGGTCTTATATAACATAGTCCCATATAGAAGAAAATTTGTCAAAAGGATTTTTAAAAATTTTGTAAATTAAACGACTACAAAGCTTCCTCACGAGGAAGCAAAAAACGTTTATTCTTCCATCCCTGAACTTTTTTTCTATAAAAATTGTTTATAACATTTTTAAGTATTGTTAAATGAAAGTTTAAACCATTAGCAACACTTTGATTGCAAGAGAACGTATTATAATCAAAAAATAATTTTTTTATAGGATTCTATTTCATGTTTTGCAAATTGTTTACAATATTCTTAAACCTTGTAAAAAATTTTGAATCAAGTGATTAACTTTCATTATTCATTTTTACTGCAAAAAGAAATGAGAATCGATAAAAATAAAAAAAATTTATACCACTTTGGCCTACGAATTTCAAATTATTTATAAAAATTGTTTATAACATTTTTAAATATTGTTAAATAATATTAAATGAAAGTTTATCTTGTAACAAAGATTTGGATTAGAAGAGTGCAATATATAATAAAAAAATGCGTTTTTTCTATCATGGTAATTCATATTTAACTTATTATTTATAAAAATTGTTTATAACATTTATATAAATTGTTCACAAATTTTTTATAAGCATTAGATACTTTAGTTTCCTGTTTAATGACAAAAGAAAGCTTGTGGGATAGAAAAGAAGTTATTTTCCACTCTGAAAATATTTTTTTATAACAATTGTTTATAAAAATTGTTTATAACATATTAAAATATTGTTCAATAATGTTAAATGAAAGTTTGAACCATTAGCAAGAGAACGTAATATAATCAAAAAATAATTTTCTTATAGGATTCTATTTCACGTTTTGCAAATTGTTTATAAAAATTATTTATAACATTCTTAAACATTGTAAAAAAGTTTAAATTAAGTTATTAACTTTTATAAAAATAAAAATTTGTTTACCATTTTGGCCCACAGATTTTTAATTGTTTATAAAAAATGTTTAAATTATTGCTAAATAATATCAGATAACAATATTTTTTGTTAAATTGAAATTTTCTTTCAGATTCTAAAAGAGGACACTCAAATCTAAAAAAAACCTATGTCTTGATTTTTTCCAAATTCGTAACTCGTAGAACAGAAAGCTTAAACTTGTACAAAGAAATACAAAGAAATACAATTTTTGATTGCCCGTTTCGGGTTATACGGCTTGCCCAGCAGCGGTCGCAAACAGTTATCATACGGCATGCCGTATGGCCCAAACCGAGCAATCAAAAATTCAAAACTGAATTTCTCGAAAATATCAAAAAACACATCTTCACAAGTATAAACAAAATCTGAGATTCAAAAGTTCTTCCAGCTATAGAACGCCCCAAAATGAAAAAAATGTTTAGTCGTGAGTACCCGGGTATGAACACAAGGGTTAATAACAATATTTAACATACACATAAAATTTTGTTCCATAACGATGGCTCTTTCGAGTAAAAACTAAAAATAAAAGTATAATAAATATACTAAAAAAAATTTATTTGATTCAAATAACCGATTATTTGACTTATCAAATAAATATTTACTTAAATCAAATAATTTTTATTTCAATCAATTAAATAATATTTGCTTTAAATACTGAAATATTTGATTCAAATACAGTTTATTTGATTCAAATAAAAATTATTTGATTTAAGTGAATATTTATTTGATAATAGTCAAATAATCGGTTATTTGAATCAAATAAATTTTTTTTCAGTGTAATAACAACATCACTGCAAAAAATAGCGTCTAAAAATAAGACGTTTAGAGACGTTTATAAACGCCTTATGTAAATAAATGTCTTATTTGAGCGTCTTAAATGAAAACCATAACCTCTAAATACTTGCATTTTAGAAGGCAAATAAGACGCTTATAAACGTCTAAGAAGTGACCACGTGAACGTCTTAAACCAAGACGCTCTTTTTTTACAGTAATAATAAAAGTTGTTTCGTTCAGAGTATTAATTTCTCGGGACATTTCAAATATTACTCGGCTTTTATAATAAAATTTAGATTCCTTGAAGTAAATTAGACTTTTTTTAAATAGTAACATTTGTTTGAAAACAAAGAAAAACTTATTTAGGGCTACTGGTGGAGTAATGCTTTCATCATTCATCAAGAAAAGGGGAATTTTTAATTTTTAAAACGTTTTGTCAGAAAATTCAGAAAAATCAATTAATCAATTATATTGAGATGACCAAATACACTTTTTAAAAATGTAAATTTTAAGATTAATTAATTATTATAATATATGTATAATAATTATAAATCAAATATAAATAGTCTTTTATTTAATAATTAATAATTTTCATTATTTATTTAAAGTGTAAAGAAGTAAAATTCACCATTGGAAAGAGCATGAAAAAACCTTTCAGAAACACACACAACAAAATTTTTCGCATTACAAGTATGTACAGAAAAAATTGAAAAAGTAGACGGGGTTTAACAAAAATAGTAAAATTGAGTGTATGAGTATACATGGGTATGTATTGAGTGTATATGCGTAAGTATACATGTGTATGTATTGAGTGTATATGTGTGAGTATACATGTGTATGTATTGAGTGTATAAGTGTGAGTATACATGTGTATGTGTAGTGTGCATATGTATGAGTATTCTAAAATATAGTTAGATATATACACTTGGTGTAAGTCCGACCCTAACAGTATTTTAGAATACTCATATATATATGCACACTACACATGCACATATATACTTACACATATACACTTAATACATACAGTGCCGCTCAACAGGATTTGCCCACCCTTTCACAGTTAAGGGCGTTACAAAAAGTTTTATATTTTGATATCTATAGTAAAGATATCGGTGTTTTCAAGGGCTGTTTTCGGCGTTCACCCGGTGTTAACACCGAGTTAACGAGAGTCCAATCAATAATATTTATAAATATTCTGTTGGAACTAACCAAACAGAATTAACTCGGTGTTATCACCGGGTGAACGCCGAAAACAGCCAAGGTCTCATTTTAAAGCTTACGTCTTCTACTTTAACAATTTTAAAAAAATTATTTAAGTAAATATGTTTTTTCACGGTTTTATTACTGTTAAGAAAAAACAAAAATTTCAATTTTATTTGCCGATTTCAAACAATTGTAGTTTTTTAACAAGTCGTCGCAAAATAATGTTATATAACACATTTTAAAGCTTATTTTGTCACCTTTAAAATGCTTTTTTAAAAATTATTGTACGATATTTTTTCAGAAAGTTATTACAATTTCTTTAAAAAAACAGCCCTTTTTTTGAATAATTATTATTTTGAAAACCGTTCATTTTTTTAGAAAAAGTTGAAGACAAAAAATGTTCATTTCTGTATGTGGATGTAAGAAAAAAATATATAAAACCCCGATATCTTTAGTAGATATCAAAATATAAAACTTTTTGTAACACCCTTAACTGTGAAAGGGTGGGTAAATCCTGTTGAACGGCACTGTACTCATGTATACTCACACATATACACTCAATACATACACATGTATACTCACACATATACATACATCACATACACATGTATATTATTATTAGCAATAAAAAGTATGAAAATCATAAGATATATTCTTCTGTTATTTAAATTAGTTTTTGAAATTGATTATAGCAATACAGGTTATTTAAAATATGTAAAAACAGTTAGTGTTATAGATTAAAAAAAAAAATTTTTAATGAGGTAAATTTATTAGTTCTTCTTAATGGAGAAAGCTTTGTAGACCATTAATTTACAAAATTTTTAAAAATCCTTGAAACAAATATTCTTCATATAGGACTATGTTATTTAAGTCCCTAAGCAATTGTCTGGATGTATGTAATTTTGTATACGTGTGTGTGTAGATCTCGTTTTTGTGAACACGATATCTTTAAGACATTTCAACGAATTTATTTAAATATTGCTAGATATATTTATCATAATAATATCTCAAAATGAATTGATAGAATTTAAAAAATCCTCAAAAGAAAAATTGGTATATATTAACATTACATTGCATTTGAATTTATAGAATTAATTTCAATAAAGAAAAATTAAAAATATCTTTTAACTTTTATTAAAAATCATTTTCTTTCTTATAATTATGTTGTTGGTAGGGGTCACTTTTCTTAAACTCATTTTCCCAAAGTAGATTTTTCCCAAAATCTACTAGAATCTGAGAAGTCCGCGCGCCACACACTATAATGACGTCATCCGCAAAGCCAACCGTTATCGTATCTTCAGGTAACTCAATTCTAAGAAAGTCATCGTACATGACATTTCATATGAATGGACCTACCTTTGATCCTTGGGGAGCTCCGCATGTCATTTCATGTTTTAGATGACATGCATCGCTCTTGTATTCAACCCATCTGTCGCTGAGATAGTTGTCTATCATTCGCAACAGATAGGTTGGTACCCCTTTACGACGCATGGCTTTGATGCAATTGTCTTACTTTGCGGAGTTAAATGCATTACGTATGTCGATGGAAATAAGCGCGCAGAATCCCTTCTTCTTGTCCTCTTTGACTTTCTTTGCATGGTTTACAACAGTAAGTATTGCGTCCACTGTTGACCGGCCTTTACGAAAGCCAAATTGATTCTCCAATAGGTTATTTTCGCCTATCAGGATTTCCTGAAGTCTCTGCAGAACCATTCCCTCTAGAAATTTGCCCATCGTATCCAATAAACAAATTGGTCTGAACGATGTTACCTTATTTTAGAGGTTTATCGCCTTTCCTGAGAAGGACCAACCTCTGCGTTTTCCAGTCACCGAAGAACTCTCCGGCTGTCAAGCACGTATTAAAGACGTCAAGAAGCCATGTTTCCTGCAGCTGGAGGTTTCCCTTCGAATGGGTAAACTGTCTCCTTGCTGCGTGGCATTCTCTCTTAAGGCAGGCCAATTCTTCATTCCACCAGTACATAGATCCCTTTCCTGTTTTTCTTTTCTGCCGGCGAGGCATAGAGATATTGCAAGCTTGAACGATCACCCGCCTCGCCTCTCGCACTATACCTTTTAAAGAAGCTGGTTTCCTCACCCAGTTTGATTTGCGAATAAGTCGCGACTCTTCTAGGGATTCCGCCAGCTTCTCCTTGTTTAGTCTCCTGAGGTTTCAAGAGGTGCTACCATTTTTAGGTGCTGTACGTCCTCCAAGTTTTTCCTCAGAGACTAAAAACTCTATGTACTGGTGGTCACTCAATGTTTCCTCGTCCAGTACCCTCCATTCTCATATTTTGCGGGCTAGGCGGGGAGATGCGATTGTTAAATCAAGGATAGATCCTGATTCTACCCTCCTGAACGTGAACTCGTGGCCCCGGTTTAACACCACCAGCCCATTCGCTGCTAGCATGTCGGAAACCAAGATTCCTCTCCTGTTCTGGCGAGTCTCTCCCCATTCCGGCGACTTACTATTGAAATCTCCCGCAATGAGGACATCCCCGTCGAAAGTTCTCAGGCTTTCTTCAAGAGAGCGAATCTCGGTGTCAAATTTTCCAAGTGGGTCGTTGGGCGAGAAATAACAGCTGTATATGCGAATACTCGCCATCTTCACCCAAACAAACCCCTTGTCCGTACCCAGGAATGAACCGGTGGCGATATCCGGATTGCATATATATATTGTCGATCTACCTGATGAGTCTTGAAACCAGTTTGAGAATCCTTGCTTCTTATACTGCTCACTAATGAGCAGTATATCCACTCCTTTCTCTCTGGCAGACTGCATCAGGAGATTTTGGGCAACATTTCCCTTTCTGAGGTTGACTTGAAGAAATCTTACCTCTTCTGCTTCAGCTTCTTCAGTTCGTCCCTATAGACGGGGCAGGACCCGCTTCCAGGAGCGTGATTTGTCTCCTTTATCCCCTTGTCCTCACAAGTTGTGCAATGGGATTGCCCTTCACAGTTCTTGTGAGAATGGTCTATGGAGCCACACTTCCAGCAAGCTTTGCTCCTATCGGGTCCTTTGCAGACCCTTGCGATATGCCCATAGCTAAGGCATTTGTGGCATCTGTCCACTTCCACCCTGCTACGGATCCTGCAGTTTATCCAACCTACCTTAACTTTACCGGCAGTAAGCAGAGCATCCGCGTCTGCTTTTGGTAGTTGGATAACTGCCATCTTTACTGCTCCATGCAGGGTGAAGAGTCTGCAAGACACCTCTTAATCGGTCCTGCCTTTTTTATACATATATTTATATATATATATATATGAGCCGCCGGATAGTATAACCACGCATAAAATTTTGATGGACATTTTAGTTGGCCTTTGTCACGCACAAATAAACTTAGAAAATTTTTAAAAAAATTTAATTACATTATTTTAAGTTTCTGTAAGACAGAAATTCAAGAAAAAAGTTTTTTTTAAATTGTATTTGTGTACTTCATAGGCCAACTAAAATAACCATCAAAATTTTATGCGTGGTTTTACCATCCGGCGGCTCATATATATATATATATATATATATATATATATATATATATTCCCTATATTTTGTAAGTCTGAAAATATTGAGTTCAGGAAAAAGTTGGCAATGAATGAATAATTAAGTTAAATGTTAAATTAAAATGTTATTAATAAAATTAATAAATGTTAATAAAAGCCGAGTAATATTTATAATGTCTCGAGCAATTAATATTTTGAGCGAAGCAACTTTTATTATATAGGGGAGACTGGGGTAAACCCGCTCACTTTTTTTCAGAACGGTAAAAACCTAGTAAATTATTCTCTAAATCGAAGTTCATTTATATAATTTAAAAGCTTAGGATTTGTACTAACAAAATAAAAAAAATTGTTGATTTATCTGTTTTAGTTTTACTTAGGGAAAATTTTTAATACACATATACCAAATTTCAAAATGACAATTTTCCAGGGTAAATACGCTCACCCCTCGGGGTAAACCCGATCACTTGATTTTTTTTTTAAATTTAAGGTAATCCCGACAGTTTCATTTTGTATATATTAAATTTCTCCTTATTTCCGTCTTCAGTATGATTTATTAATGATAAATTATGAGTTCTATAAACAATAAATATTGGTTTATTAAATAATAAGTATAGGTTTTATGATTCGCAACTGTGAATTTAAATAATATTTTATTTAGAAAAACTTAAAATGTAGATACAATTTTGGATGTAATAAGTTATAGATTTTATTATTGATAAAAAATAACAAATGAAATTCAAAATTTTAAATTTAAAAATAAACAATGACAGAGACAAATTTTGATTATGTTATGTTAACCGTTATGACCTAATAATCACTAATAATGACTGATATAGACATGATTCCGCTCAATGTGGCCAACAAATATTGATAGTTCGGCGCCATCTACTGAAAAAAATCGCCACAAATCGCGAAATGCGGGACATTCAAAATGTTAAATATTCAACTAATTACCCAATAATTCAATAACATTGTTAGGAAATGAATATTATTTATCTTTTAATAAATATTTTTAATATTAAAAATTTTAAGATCGCCAAAAAAAACTCAAATGCTGTTAATACTGATTCGGCTTCCTACACAAATTTAATAAGTGAGCGGCTTTACCCCGAATGTATTTCTCACATTTTAGAATAAATTTAAATAAATCTTTTTGAAATCAAACAAAACTACATATATATTTCGAAAAAGGACATCCAACAGCATAAAAAAAATTGGTCGAATAAATTAAGTCTCAAAAATATAGTAATCGAAAAACTTAAAAATCCGAAGTTCATTTTTTTTATTTTGCACTTCTAAAAACAATTGACCGCCTCTGATTCTATGACAAATTCATGAAACTAAACAAAAGTTCGTTAACATTAGTTGTATGTTAAGTACTATTCACAGTACAATCTACGTAGTTGTTTACATGTAGATTACTTGGTAATTTACGTCAAGAGTTCTCTACGTAATTTACTTTAATGTATTTTGTCACGTGATATAACCTGAAAAGCAAACTTTTCAAGAGATTATGTTATGTTTTTTAGTCTTTTAATGGCCGCAATCTTGAAAATGTAAATTACATGGGTTTTCTACGTTGTCTACGTAAATTACTTATTCTACGTAATCTACATCAGAAACCAAAAATGACGCGTCATTTTCCAAGCCTGCTAGTGAGTGGGTTTCCCTTTTGCGCGGGTTTACCCCAGTCTCCCCTATTAGAGCAATTATTACTACTTTGTACAGATTTTTAATTTTTACTCGAAAAAGAAAACGCTATGAAATAAAATTTCCGTTACACGCAAATAACCTTTTCCCATATATAAACGTAACATTACAGTAATATTATAGTCATATTAAATATCTGTCTAAGGGTAATATTATCTATCTATATTAATAAAATCAGACTTTTGTCTGTACATTGCACGAAATTAATTTTTTCTAGCATAATTTATTTATTTGAGCAACGGAGATTCCAAAAATGGTAATAGAAAATTTCCTGTCTGTATTGAAAACGTCTTGACCGATTAAAATAAAATTTGTCAATCTTTTAGGTATTGGTCTAACTTAAAATATTAGCTATATTTGATGAAAAAATATTAAGCTGAACAAAAGTTATAATTTTTTCAATATATTAAAAAAAAATTTTATTTTTTTAGATTGACATAAATTTTTAAATTTAGTAATAATATAAATGATTTTAAAGATACATAATAATAATAAATATTACATGTTATGTAGTCATATTTTAGCATAATTTTAAAATAAATACTGTCCTATAACTATATCTATAAGATGGAAGTAAGTATAAAAATGTTTTTAATATCAAAAAACTGAAAAATTATAATTGGCAGACCAATTACTATCAAGCTTAATTCAGTAGTATTTTTGGGGTCTCTGATAAACTTTTGACGTCAAAATAATGGAATCTAGAATTATTTGTTTATCTAATTAATCAAACATTTTTTAATTGCAAAACTTCGAAAATATTAAAAATGGTAAATGATATTGAAAAACATTAATTCATAGCATTAAAATTATGTTTCAATTATTAAAAATGGAGACCTGTATGATACGATACTTGCATTATGCTATTGGGAAAAAACTTTGGTAGTAAAATGTTTTGTTATTTTAATTTCAGATTTAACTTTTAGGGATGTTTTGAGCATTGTAAAGGGAAAAGTTAAACAGGGTGTCTATTATTATTTTTGTTAAACAAACTATCCGGTTATTCCCAGCTTTGTCAAAATTTTGCAAGGTGTATCTTTTCTTATCAAACATAATTTTTTTTAATAAGTAATAACGATAAATAAAACTACACATGGCTACAAAAATTCACTTATTTTATAAAAATACTCTTCGACAGGTTTTTGTTTTTACTAATACTTTTAACAGGGGTTCTACCAACTGGTAAATAACGGGAAATATGCAGGAATTTAATTTAATCGGGAAAAACTGTGAATTCAGCTTGTAATATAGGTATTATTTTAGATTTTAGCAATTATGATACAATTAGTTCGAATTCGACTTTAGTATAACTCCAAAAATTAGTGGAAATTTTGGATTAACTTATGATACTATAATTAAATTTCTACAAATAATTGACAAACATTGTTTTATGCATTTTAATTAATTAAAAATAAATTATTTGATTATTAAAAGTCAATCACTGATTTAAAATAATAATATTTTACTAATGAAATAGTTAATGTTAGCTAATTATTATTTTTTCCGGTCAAATTAAATTCCTTACTATTTCCGATTTTTGGAGACTGGTAGACACTCTATTCAATGTATTTAAAGAAACTAAAACCCGTCGAAGACGGGTATGACAGCTAGTCCATTAATATTACTGTAACATGACAGTAACATTACTTTAATATTACACGCTTATGGAAAAATTGCAAAACAGTTCCCAAGCAGCACGTAAGGTTATAGTGACATCACTGTCATACTAAACTTGAGATTCGTTATCTCCACTGTAATATTACAGTGATCTTACTGAGATATCAAAATGTCCGCCTGGAGGTACTATTATGTTGTACTATTACGGTAAATTAATGGGAATATTAAGGTAATATTACCTCACAATGTTAAGGTAATATTACACTGTAATATTGGCGTAATGTTAATATAATATACAGATAAAATTGGAATAATTTTATATTTTAGAAAAAAAAACATTTCACCAATTCTGGACTCGAACCCTAAACCTTGTGTTCAGTAAGTTCAAGTAAGATTGGCTCACTGGTAAAACTCTTGCTTACTGTTCACAAGGTTCAGGGTTCGAGTCCAGCTTGGTGAAATGTTATTTTCTAAATTATAAAATTATTCTAATTTTATCTTAACATTACTCTGTAATATTACCTTAATACAAAAACGTAAAACTACCTCCAGACGGACATTTTGATATCCCAGTAAGATCACTGTAATATTGCAGTGGAAATTACGAATCTCCAGTGTAATATTACAGTGATGTTACTATAAGCTTACGTTCTGCTTGGAAATTTTGTTTCTAATGATAAAATATGAATAAAATTCTTGTTTATTCATTAAGTTATTTTTATTTACTTTACATGTTCGAGTAATAGTACTGGAATGTTAAATTAATTTTGCTTTAAAAAATTTACTGTAAGATTACTGTAATAATAATAATAATAATAAAAATAATAATAAGGGACAGTATATTTAATTACAAATTATTTATTTTAATTACTAAATTATTAGATTATTATTCTTACATTTCTTATTCTTATTTTGTACAAAATAAAAAAGAATTATTTTAATAAATGTTCTAAATGATTTAATGTAAAACTAAAATTGCACATTTTGAAATATAGAACATTAGGAGTATTAGCATAAATGATTATTATAACAATATAACCTTAATATGTTACGATATGTGTGAGTATACATGTGTATGTATTGAGTGTATATGTGTGAATATATACATGTGTATGAGTAGTGTGTATATGTGTGAGTATACATGTGTATGTGTTGAGTGTATATGAGTGAGTATACATGTGTATGTATTAAGTGTATATGTGTGAATATACATGTGTATGTATTAAGTGTATATGTGTGAATATACATGTGTATGTGTTGAGTGTATATGTGTGAGTATACATGTGTATGTATTGAGTGTATATGTATGAATATACATGTGTATGTGTTTAGTATATATGTGTGAGTATACATATGTATGTATTGAGTGTATATGTGTGAGTATACATGTGTATGTGTTGAGTGTATATGTGTGAGTATACATATGTATGTATTGAGTGTATATGTGTGAGTATACATGTGTATGTTTTGAGTGTATATATGTGAGTATACATGTGAATGTGTTTAGCGTATATGTGCGAGTATACATGTGTATGTGTTGAGTGTATATGTGTGAGTATACATGTATATGTATTGAGTGTATATGTGTGAGTATACATGTGTATGTGTTTAGTATATATGTGTGAGTATATACATGTGTTTTTGTTAAAAGGTGAAATGAACGAATTTTTTTGCATGAACTTGTTACTTTATTTCCCTAGAAAAATTCTATGAGATACAAAAAAATATTGATGAACCTGAATCGCCTAAAACTGACTGTTTACATTTACCCTGAGATTTTGAAAATTTTCTAAAATTCGGGGTAAATGTAAACACCAATGTAGTTAAGCGAGGTTTAAGATACAAGTTATTTCATGTATACTACTGTTTTAAGGGATGGAAAACGTGAAAAAAGTTCAACCTGTTGACTGATAATGTATCATATAAAATAAACAATCAACCATTACAAAATTAGTTATGTAAAACTTGAATAACGTAAACAAATTTTAATAGATTTTTATTCAACTTTAAAAAAAAAGGTTTTAAGGTTGCTGAATCAGAATCTAAAATTTTAAATTTCATAATGGCAGATCTAATAATTTATTAAATTATTAGTTTTTTAATGTAGTTGAAGTTCTGTTTACATTTACCCGAGTTTTCGAATTCTCAGGGTAAATGTAAACACCTAATTATTTATTAAATAAATCGACGAAAATCAAAAATCATATTTAACTTTTTTTAAGGCATTAATAAGGAAGAATTACAAACTTTAGTTTGATTTTTTAATTTATTTTTTTGCAAATGCGAAACAATATATTGAAACAAATTTGCGCTGTGCCGATCGGGTCGGCAGGGATACCTGGGCCCATTAAGGGCTATACTCCCGATGGTAATGCTAGTATCCACTTTCAGCGAAAGACACTGCACTTCATAGAGAGATGGCATTGATTCAGCGAGCCTCCTCAATACCATCGCTCCGGAGGGGAACGGGGATCGAAAAATTGTCGTTATAAGGCTGTTTGAGCCAAAACGACGACTAGAAGACCGAGCGCAACTTAAAAAAGGTGGTTTAAAACTTCTTAAAAATCGCTGAAACTGGTTATTCGGGGGTTTTTGGGGTCGCTGAACACGAATCTGGCGTTAGTTTTTCAAAATTAAAAATGGCGAATCCAATATGGCCGACATCATTCTCAAAAATTGATCTGATTTGCCTGAAAATCTCTACTCGAGGGGTTTTCGAGTGTGCTGATTACAAATTAGAGGTCGGTTTTTCAAAATTCAAAGTGTCGGATCCAATATGGCGAACAATTTTTTAAAACTGATCGGATTCGCTTAAAAATGGTTACGCGGGGGTTTTGGGGGTCGTTGAACACGAATCTGGCGTTAGTTTTTTAAAATTCAAAATGGCGGATCTAATATAGCAAACATTATTTTGAAAAATTGATCCAATTTACCTGAAAATCTTTACTCGGGGTGTTTTCGGAGTTACTGATTACGAATCCGAGGTTCGTTTTTCAAAATTCAAAATGGCGACTTCAATGTGGTAGAATCATGGAGCAAAACTGTATGGATTTGCTTGGAACTCACTGCTCATCAGTTTTTAGCCTTTCTGATTAAAAATCTCAATTTACATTATCAAAATTAAAAATTAAGCTGATACCCAATAAATTGAGTATCAATTTTAATTAAAATTTAAATGACATTATTTCTATCCAATCCGCCTATTTTTAGTAATTTTGAACCTTCATTTTGTATTTTAAAAAACGGACCGCGGATTTGTAATCAGCGACCGCGAAAACCTCAGAGTGACCATTTTCAAGCGAATCCGATTAGTTTTGAAAAATTGTCCGCCATATTTAATCCGCCATTTTGAATTTTGAAAAACTAACGCCAGATTCGTGTTCAGCGACCCCGAAAACTCCCGAGTAACCATTTTTAAGCGAATCCGATCAGTTTAAAAAAATTGTCCGCCATATTGGATCCGCCATTTTGAATTTCAAAAAACCGACCTTGGATTCGTAATCAGCGATTCCTAAAACCTTAGGATACCAAGTTTCATAAAAATAAAAAAAAAATTACAACACACTTTTCGCCAAAACAGTGGAAATCTCGTCGACAGCCAAGGGGTTAAAGAATTTTTACTTCAATTTAAAACTTCACTAATCACTTCATATATTCCAAATTCAATTGAAAACTTTCACTAAAAGTTATTTGAATGATAGCACTTTCAATTAAACTTTGAAAGATAAGTTTTGTAAACAAAACAATATTTGCAGATGTTACTATTTTAATTATAAATATTAATAATAGAAGTTTATAAATACAACTAGAAATTTTACACGAAAAACGTTGTATACAATTTGAAATTATTTTATAATTTACTAAAATTTTTAATTCTGAATAATAATTTCAATTTCTAAAAAATTTTACATTTAAAATTAATTGAAATCATAAAAATATATACTATTCTCAAATTGATAAATAGTAGAAAAAATTTACATTTTTTAATTAAAATATGTTGCCTCATAAAATTAAAAAAAATTCACTGATTTATCCAAATCATAGAAAAGAAACACTGCAAAAAATGGCGTCTAAAAATAAGACGTTTATAAACGTCTTATGTAAATATGCGACTTATTTGAGCGTCTTAAATGAAAAACATAACCTCCAAATACATGCATTTTAGAAGGCAAATAAGACGCTTATAAACGTCTTAGAAGTGACCACGTAAACGTCTTAAACCAAGACGCTCTTTTTTTACAGTGAAATAAATTTAAATTTATTTTAAAACTCGAATTCGCAAGAGAGTTGCTACAAACCGACAAGCTTGAAAACTGTAATTCATTTTATATTACACTACCGTCCGAAATTGTGCGAACGCTAACAGCTCGAGCTATTAAAAAACACACCCGCACAGAAACAGTGATAACTCGGTTAAAAATGAAGCTAGATGCTTTTTTTAAATTGCATTGGAAAGCTTATTAAATTTCCAATGAAATCCTACTATGTTAAGTTGTATTGCATAAATAGGAAGCGAGATATCATGTTATAAAGACAAAAAAATAATTCTATTTTTTTCGGAATTTCTTACTCTGACTTTGACTCCTGGCAAAGTTTAGAAAAGTTTATGAAAAAAACTGTTACTTTTACAAACAATTCCTTGTAACCAAAGCTCTAAATAGAGACCAAGAACAGCAAAAAATATTTACGGGTTTCCGAAATATTACAAAAAGAGTCGGAACGTGCAAAGCAGAATTTTCAATCATCGATTTCTCTAATTCGCCGTTGAGTCAATTACTTGTCTGTGAAAAAAGCGTCGAAAATTAATTTTACCAAGTACATTCTTACTGGGATCCATTTGATTTAAATTTACAAGCAATTTTTTTCAAATTTATCTATTTGATGCTTCAAATGAATAATGTCAAAGAAACAATAAATTATTCTTTGTAGAATAATAAAAAGGCTTAAATACGGTTTTTTGGTGTTTATTTAAAGTCCCAACTAGTTTCGAACCATATATGGTTCTTTATCAGGGGATGAACAATTTAGATAAAGTTTACTATAATTTAATTATTTCTTTTAAAACATAATTTAAAAAGTTTAACAACATAGAAATCTACTTTATCAGATATACCTGCACCCTACTAAAAAAACAACCCAACCTTTCTGTCAAAACTCTCTGTTCATAGAAGCACATTTTTAGAAAAAAATGTGTTTCTACAAAATCTTTAAGATTGGTTAAATTATTATATAAAATAATGTTTTTTCTAAAAAAAATTTTTGAAAATTTTTTTTTTCTTTTTTATACTTATACTTATAATGCTCTTCTGACAGGTAAGAAACTTTTTCATTTCATTTAAAACATAACCTTATAATACCTGTCTAAATTAAAATTCAAACAATTTCTAATTTTCTCTTTCAGATATTTAATCCTCTTTGATTTCTTTTTATAATGTTTCCAATTTGGAAAATATATATGTAAAATTGTTCATCCCCTGATGAGGAACCATATATGGTTCAAAACTAGTTAGGACTTTAAATAACCCTGTCGGATGGGGTTATCGTAAATCTACCCAAGTTATGGTAGATTTAAGGTAGGTTTAAGATAGACTAATAAAATTGTTATTATTTGATGTAATAATGCCAAAAAACTATTGAAAATGATAAAGGAATATCTAAGGATGAAATTTATATATTTTTTAGGATAAATTAACGTTAAATTAATGAGAAATTAATGTTTAAAGTAGGAAATGTCGGTGTTAGTGTAAGATGTATGTGTGTGTAAGATCGATATTGGAATAAACTGTTGATATGTCGAAGCGCATTTTGCGCGACAAATGGCGGAGATGACATTTATCCATGGCTTTATATTACTTGCTCCTTCATAGAGAAAGATATTTTTTTATTTGTAGGTAGATTTAAATAAAATGGAGAAAAAAATTATATTTGAAAAATAAAACATAATTTCAACCCTCAAAAGAAATAATGGATGTTTTAGACCAATAAAAATAAAGTTGAAACTCCTCCTTCATTATGAAAGCTATTTTTTTATTTGTTGGTCAAGTTACACAAAATGGAAACAAAATTTATATTTGAAAAATAATAAAACATATCATTTCAACCCACAAAAGAAATAATGGATATTTTAGACCAATAAAAAAATAAACAAACTCCTACTTATAAAATAAATTTTTCTATTTGTTGGTAGATTTAAACAAAATGGAAAAAAAGTTATATTTGAAAAATAAAACATTCCAAGTGCGAAAACCAACGCGGCCCAGCATTGGCCCAGTATTGGCAAAGCTGGCATCGAGACTTGGCAGACAATATTGGTCCGACTTTGCGCCGACTCTTGTGGTGTTCACCACGGTTGGACGTCGGCAGCCACATCTCGGCAGACATTAAAGGATTATTATTGGCTGCCAGATCTCAGCCGACATTAGTGGCCCAATATTGGCTGCCATTACTTCCCCAGTGTTAACAAAATAAAAAAATTTTTTTTTTATTTAATTAAATAATTAATTGATAATATTTATACGGCTTATTTCCCTAAGTTAAACGAAAACTTACAAATATTTGAAAAATTCTTACCGCTCGCGGGGATCGATACCTGAACCTGATGCACCATAGCCTAACACTCTGACCATTCGGCTACTCTGACGTGAAATCGAGGAATCAAATACTGTGCCATTATTGGGCCGAGCTACGTCCCGATATTGGCAATTATAATTTGCCATCATAGATACAAAATGTTAGACATTAATGTGCCATTTCTGGGCCAAGCTACGCCCAAATTCTGGCAATTATAATTTGCCATCAAATATACAAACTTTTTGCTATTAAAGTGCCATTAATAGGCCGATCTTCGTCACATCACTGGTAATTTAATTTGGACATTAAAGATTGATCAACTTTGCCAATATTGTGCCGTTATTGAGCCAAGCTACGCCCCAATAGTGAAAATTATAATTTTCCTTCAAGGATACAAAATTTTTGCCATTAAAGTGCCACTAATGTGCCTTTAATGGGCCGATCTTCGTCACATCATTAGCAATAAAATTGAACTTTACAAAATTTTAATATGAAAATTCATGCTATGTGTTTAATATTTCATTCTTTTCTAAAAATTTAACTAGACTCCATTTAGAAATCAATTTTCATTAGAAAATTTTACGAGAATGCAATTATTTTAATACAAAAATAAATAATGTATTGAATAACTAAATGTTTCTTAAAAATTAATTATGAGAATTAAATTTTTAAAAATAACATTTATTTATTCAATAAGTTTTCTTAATATTTTTGTAGAATATTCTCAATTTTCGTAAGGAAATAATTTGGCATCATTACTATTTCTTAATTACAATTGCTTTAAGAAAACTTCAAAGATTTTTAAGAATAAAGGGAAAAAAATGTTTATAAATTCTAATTGTCAATTAGAAAATTTAATTGAAAATGAAACTGAAAATTTTTGAATTTTTAGAAAATAAAGGAAAAGATTTTATTGAATAAAATGTTCTGTTACATTTATTTATGAATTTAATTGTAAAATTATTTAAAAACATCAATAACTTATTTTTTAAATAACTATTTAATTAAACTTTTTCAAAAAAATTAATTCTTAAAAATTGCCAGTTGAAAATATAGAAAATACACCGACGGAATATCTTAGTTGGTTGGAGCTCCTGCTTTGCAGGTGGTGCGAGCGAGGTTCGCGCCCTCCGTCAGCCGGGGATTTTTTCCGACAGGTGAGATATTCCGAGCGGGAGGTTTGACGTCTAGGTGCGACGGTATGCATTGTCGATTATTGTTCGATGCCTACCGCCGAAACTAGACTGTCGATAAACCGGTTGTACTCAGAAGAGGTTTTTCTACAGTTTCCCTCTTCTCTGGCGAAAAAACACAATTACGGGTGGTCCAGGCAAATGCGAGTACTCCTATCTTTGAAAGCCGCGCTGTAGGCGCACTAGGTTAAATAAAGTTGCTAATATTTGTAGAAATGGTTATGCTTAATCCTTAAAAGTATCAGCAGGGACTCTTGTCGAGAGCGTAAGGCCAATAGGGCAGGAGTATAAACGACAAAAAAAAATATAGAAAATACAAATTATTAAATATTTTAATTTGAATTGTTTTTAAACTTAATCAATTATTTAAATACAAAATAAATAATTTATCGAATAACTGAATGTTTCTTAAAATTGAGTTCTCAAAAAAAAATTTATCAAATTAAAATGTCATTAATGTACCTTTAATGGTCCAATCGTTATTACTTCACTGGCATTTGAATTTTGCCATTAAAGATTGATCAACTTTGACAATAACGTTCCGTTATTGGGCCAAGCTACGCCTGAATACTGGCAATTATAATTTGCCATCAAAGATACAAAATCTTTGCCATTAATGTGCCAATAATAAGCCATTAATGGACCGATAGTCGGCACATCACTGGCAAATGTCTTTTGCCATTAAAGATTGATCAACTATGCCGTGAATGTGCCATTATAGGGTCGAGAGCTGGCCCAATCTTAAAAATTTCGAAAATCTGACAATCGGCGCCATCATTGGCCCAGCAATGGGACGTTTTTAACACCAGTAATGGCCCAGTAACTATTGCCAATTCTCGGCAGACATTACTGGACCAATAAACTCCTTCAATATGAAAGCTATTTTTTTATATGTTGGTTAAGTTGCACAAAATGAAAAAAAATTAAATTTGAAAAATAAGACATATTATTTAAACCCTCAAAAGAAATAATGAATGTTCTAGACCAATAAAAATAAAGCTGAAACTCCTCCTTCATTAAGAAAGCTATTTTTTTATTTGTTGGTCAAGTTACACAAAATAAAGAAAAAATAAAAAAAATATATGAGGCATTCCATTTCAAAACGACCCCCCTTTATAAACAATTGCCATTGTAAGGCAATTTTTAAATAATTATTTCTTCTATGTATTGGATTCAAACTTTATTTACTATTAGTGTTTTTAAAAGAAAAAGTTCTCAACTTTACAATATTATAAATTTCTTATTAAAAAATAATATTATTTATGAAAAAAATTAAGTTTGAAAGATAACCTTTTAAATATCTCAAAACACGTTATATCCGATTTTCTTGAAAGTTATGTCAAAATAAAGCTTAAATATTCTAGTTTCATTTCCTGCCAACATTGTAATGGACAATTTAGGGGAATTTAAGATTTTAATTAAATTGTACAAATATATCAGAGGTTAAATGGTGCAAAACTTAAAAAAAACAAATTCCGCTCAGTAAATACATTATAACCTTTGAAATTCTTATAGAAATAAATTAATTTTATAAAATCCCCTGAATTGTCCATTATGATGTTGACAGGAAATGAAACTAGAATATTTAAGCTTTATTTTGACATAACTTTCAAGAAAATCGGATATAACGTGTTTTGAGATATTTAAAAGGTTATCTTTCAAACTTAATTTTTTTCATAAATAATATTATTTTTTAATAAGAATTTTATACTATTGTAAGGTTGAGAAATTTTTCTTTTAAAAATACTAATAGTAAATAAAGTTTGAATCCAATACATAGGAGAAATAATTATTTGAAAATTGCCTTACAATAGCAATTGTTTATAAAGGGGGTCGTTTTGAAATGGAATGCCTCATATATAGTTCCAACCCCCGAAAACAAAAAATGAATATTATAGAGCAATAAAAAAAACAAACTCCTCCTACTTTTAAAATAAATTTTTCTATTTGTTGGTAGAATTAAACAAAATAGAGAAAAAAGTTATATTTGAAAAATAAAACATATAATTTCAACCCTCAAAAAAAATAATGGATGATTTAGACCAATATAAATAAAGCTGAAACTCCTCCTTCATTAAGAAAGCATTTTTTTATTTGTTGGTCAAGTTACACAAAATGGAAAAAAAATTTATATTTAAAAAAACATGTATAGTTTCAACCCCCGAAAACAAAAAATGAATATTATAGACCAATAAAAAAACAAACAAACTCCTCCTACTTTTAAAATAAATTTTTCTATTTGTTGGTAGATTTAAACAAAATGAAGAAAAAACGTGGTTTATTTTTTTATTGGTCTAAAACATCTATTATTTCTTTTGAGGGTTGAAATAATAGGTCTTATTTTTCAAATTTAATTTTTTTTATTTTGTGTAACTTAAGCAAGAAATAAAAAAAAGCTTTCTTATTGAAGGAAGAGTTTCAACATTATTTGTATTTGTCTAAGTCATTTATTTTTTTTAGGGTTGGAATTATGTTTTATTTTTCAAATATAACTTTTTTCTCCATTTTGTTTGAATCTACCTACAAATAAAAAAATAGCTTTCTTTCTGAAGGAGCATGTAATATAAAGCCATGGACACACACACATACATCCTACACTAAAACTGACATTTCCTACTTTAAACATTAATTTCTCATTAATTTAACGTTAATTTATCCTAAAAATATATCAATTTCATCCTTAGATATTCCTTTATCATTTCCAATAGTTTTTTTTGGCATTATTACTTCAAATAATAATAATTTTATTAGTATATCCTAAACCTACCTTAAATCTACCATAACTTGGGTAGATTTACGATAGCCCCATTCGACAGGAAAACACCAAAAAAACCGTATTTAGGCCTTTTCATTATTCTACAAATTATATAATACAGTCAAACAAACAAAAATTACTAATAAATTATTCTGTTGCTATATATAGATGAACTGTAGAAACAATTTGTAGAATATTATTAATTTAACAGTACCGTACTTTTAATTTAAACAGTTTCATTTTTTCGTTTCAAGCAATACGCTGTTCGATTAATAAATGTGTCATTGAATCAATAACGGGAAATTCAATAACATTGAGCTATTTGATTCAACAGCACTTTTTTTCAGTGTATAAAAGTAAAAGTTAATCGAATTGTAATTTGATTTGATATACTAATAAGAATATTGAAGCGTTGCGTTCAAGAAGGGCGTTAAAAAGTTACAGTGAAGATTTGTTTAGTGTTTGTTTTATTTAATTTCCTCCAGCTATTCAAAAGTTATTTTTTGAAATTTTACTGGAGACAAATAACTATTTATTTCAAGCAGTTTTAATTAAAAATTAAAAAAAGTACAACTTTGTTTTTTAGTATCTAGCTTGGTTATATGTGGACGTCCACATGAAAAGGGCCCATTTTGTCGGTTCTAGTTTTCGAGTTATTTGCAATTTAATACTTTTTTGAGAAAAACCTTAATTTTTTTAAATTTTTTAATATCAATCTACATGTTTTGACAAGTCAAATCATGAGGTTTTCATTAATTTATTGTTAATGTAAGTGTTTAACTTTATTGGTTCTTTAGAAAGAGAAAAAGGCCCATTTTGTCGGTCCTTTGTAAAAATATTCCGTATTTTTGAAATGGAGGGTCAAAAAAATTAAAACCTCTTGATTTGTCATCTTTAAAGTACCCTGAACTCAAAACAGTTATTATCTGAATAACTTCCGAGAAGAACCAGAGATATTAATGTTAGAGTCATTGATTACGTAGTCGGAGATGTAAAAAATGTCGATTTTTCGTCAAAATTTCATAATAAAACCTGTTAAATTTTTTTTAATAAGTTTAATTTCTATTCTTTACCTTCAAATGACACAATAAAATTGTTCCCAATCATCAATCTTGAACAAAAATGGTTTATTAATAAGAAAATCGTCTTTTTTAGAAAAGGGCCCATTTTGTCGGTTTTTCGTATTTTCAAACAGAAATTTAAATTTTAAAAATTTTAAACCTATTGGTTTTTCATCTTTATGGTGCCCTGGACTGACAACAATTATTATCTGAATAACTTCCCAGAAGAACCAGAGATATGGATGTTAGAGTCTTTGATTACGTAGTCGTAGAAGTGAAAATTTCGATATTACGTCAAGTTATTCATAATAGAGACTTTTAAAAAATTTTAAATAAGTTCAATTTATATTATTTATCTTCAAATGACACAATAAAATCGTTTCCAAACATAAACCTTGTAAAAAATGGTTTATTAATAAGAAAATCGTCTATTTTAGAAAAGGGCCTATTTTGTCGGTTTTATGTATTTTCAAAATTAAGGGG
The DNA here is from genome assembly GCA_032872475.1 of Leptopilina myrica (nomen nudum). NCBI lineage: Eukaryota > Metazoa > Arthropoda > Insecta > Hymenoptera > Figitidae > Leptopilina > Leptopilina myrica (nomen nudum). Next base: position 25,856,670 of record CM065459.1, on the reverse strand, counting down.
GGCGGGTTGTTTTAAAAATTTGAAACCTAATGGTTTTTCATCTTTAAGGTGCCCTGGACTGAAAACAATTATTATCTGAATAACTTCCCAGAAGAACCAGAGATATCACAATTAATAGGTATCACAACCATTAATTCCGTTTTTCTCGAAATGAGGTATTTGTCACTTTAAACTTTCAAATTCTGTAACTCATCGAATTTTTGACCAAAAAACTTGTATAACGACTCAAAATTTTCGTAATTTTGCAAAGAATTCGCCCATATAGATAAGTCCAATAGTGCCAAAATAGGCCCTTTTCATGTGGACGTCGACATATGAGCAAATGATAAAACAATAAATTGTTCTTAATTACAGCAGGTTGGAGAAAATTGATATTATAGTTGTCACATTTGAACCCTTCTCGAAATTAACGAACAAAATTTAATCGTTTAAAAAGTGCCTCAGATGAAACTTTTCTTTTAAGAAAACGACTTATGAATAATTATGTAATAATGCAAAAAAGTGAAATTTAAAAAAAAACTGAGTTGAGTCCATTTCGAAATTCACGATTTAATTAGAATGTTTAATTAAATAAAAATAAAATAAATAGAGATCGAACTATACAAAGTAGAATAATTAGTATCAAATCAAATTGTATATAGTACTATGAGTATTAAACCGAAATATTACCATTTCTAACATGGGGTCGTTCACAAACTACGTCACACGCTTAGAGGTGGGGGTGGGAGTAAACGATTTTGTGATGTTATGTGATGCAGGGGGGGAGGGACTAAGAGAAAATGCGACGTAACACATATTGTTTAAATTAAAATAAATTTATCCTTTCTCGAAATGTATGTCTTTAAATTAATATACTAAATAATTATATTTAATAAGTAAATAATCTAAATCCTATAATGAAATAAATTTGAATTACACTGCAAAATCAAGTGTCTCTGTTTGAGACGTTTTGTCCCCATATTTAAAACAGATATGGGTCCTATTTTAAGATGTTTAAAGTATCTTACACATTTAGCAATGCATTTTGAGACACGTTATGTGTTTCGAGTATCCGTCTCACAGTTAGGACTCTGCTGGAAGTGAAGGGATAAAAATCCTACCACGTTGAATATTTTTTTATCTCAGAGAAATAAATCTTTTTTAGTGTTACGTCTCAAAATATGAAACTAAACATAATCATAATTTACATACTTAATTCGGCCGGCATCGGTGATTCAACCTGATTTATTCACAGAGCATAAAACTCTGATTTTAAGGGACAGGTTTTAAGAAAGAGTAACTGGTTAATTGATGTTAAATTACTAGAATATTTATTTGAATCCTTTACAATTAGAATCAGAGAGAAAGAGTAGATCCAGATGTCTTCAAGGACTCTGAAACAAATTATCACTTGTAGAAGAAATCGAGAATTTAAATGGGGACAATATTTTTAGAATATTAGTTACTTACCTTTTAAAATTATTCTTAGAGTCGTAGACCCAACATGTGAAAACCATATTCACAATGAAGTCGAAGAAATGACGTTGTCTAGCAGAAACAGAGAATGCAAAATTTTCCCTTTGAATTGTTTTCGGGCCAGCAAAACGTACGGTCCGGAGTTCAGGTGTGGAATGTAAATTAGGCGTGCACCCCTCAGCTAAAGAGTGACCGAATTATTTATATTCAGTCGATGTCGATATAATGCAGTCTTCAGAAAATTGGAAATGTGCCTCGTAGTTGCTTGACTTATACCACTTGACCGCGGTTGCTTGACTTATACGAAGAAGACACACGGGGATAGAACACGACTGGTTAACTTGGTGGCGATTTTTAGACTAACGTGAAGAACGTAATTTGATATTTCGAGGGTGACTAGTATACTAGTGAAGTTGAAGGCGTTTCCTGGACTGAAGAATTTGGCGAGGATGGCATTTTTTATACCTTTGCTTCCAATGGAAAGAAATGATAATGCCACCCACTTAATAGCCCTTTGGATCCGTTCTCTTATATTGATTAAATTAGGCGTCTTATTTTAGACTAGTGAGTCACCTTATACCAGGGTGGCTTTCGTGGATGACCATATATGGTAAAGGTCGTTCAGGTGTCTGATAATTGGATCGATTTGTTTGGGTTACAAGAAAAAAGAGAGGATTCACATTCCAGCATTACAAATATCAAAACAAGTACGTCGCGATGACGTGACATCAGTAACCTTTATTTCATCTCTTTTAATACTTTCAATATCCACACGTATCTCTTCTTATCTCTAATTCCATCTAAGAATATATACTTATCTCTTTTAATAATCTTGTTTCTATACTAGATCCCTTTTTTATTCCCATCAATCTCTTTCTATCTTCCCTTTTTATTCAATCTCTTTTAATAACCCTTACTTTATCGTCTTTTATTCTCTTACTATTCACTTCTTTCCCTTCCCACCCCTATTTAATTCTATACCCATTTTTATTACAACTATCGCTTTTTATCTTCTCTTCTTCTCAATCTTTTTAAATAACATTTGTCTTATTATCTTCTTTAATACTTTTTCTGTCTACTTTTTTCCCTTTCCGGCGCTGCTTTAATCTATTTAATTTTTAAACTTAAATCCAAGAACACACTGATCCCTGCTTATGACCTTCCTTTATCCCATGCTTTTCCTTTTTTAATCCTTTCAATCTCTTTTTATCTCATATTTTTTCTTAATCTCTTCTAATAACCCTTATTTCATCCTTCTACTATTTACTTTATTCTCTTTCTATCCTCATTTGAATCTTAGTATTTACATTTTTCCTTATCTTTATAAATAACATTAGTTTTATACCGTTCTATTCTTTTTATCCTTGTACTTCTCTCTTTTTATCCACATTTTAATCTTAGTACACACTCATCACAATTTACACCTTAGGTTTAATTTTAGTCTATCACCTCTCGATTCTATTCAATCTCTTTCCATCACCTACTTTTGCTCAATCTCTTTTAATAACCTTTACTTTATCTCTATTTGAATTCTTTTACTATTTACTTTCTTTTCTTTTTATCCTAACTTTATTCTAATGCCATACTTTTTTCTTTTTATCCCCTCGATTCTATATCAGTCTATTTCTTTCCAATTCGATTGAAAAAGGCCTTTTCTTCTCTTATCCTAATAATTTTGTTATTTATTATGCTCCTTTTAGCCCTTATACTATTCTCTTCTTTTGCTTTCTAATCTCAATTAAAAGTTTTAAAAGGAGATCAACTGAGAATTAAACAGAAATAGAGTAAAAGATAAAAAGAGATCAATACAGACCCAAAAGTGAAAAGGTAGTTCAAGAAAAATATCTTACAAGCCAGCGTGGTTGAGTGACATGTGTATTCGACTTGCGTTCTTAAGGTTCAGGGTTCGAGCCCTCCTGCGTGCGAGATTTTTCAAATTTGGTTTTAAGTGTTGTGTATAATGTTGGTTAATAATGTGAAATGAAATATAGATATAAACAATAAATAATAATTCCATGACAAATGAATAAATAACTTGATTTGTTAAAAAAAAGATTATAAATACAAGTACGAAAACTCTAAAAATATTTTTTTAAATAATAAATTCAATTGAAATTGTAATACTTCATAAAGTTTTTAATATTGTTAATAATATTGGTTAATTAATTCTTTATATAATAAAAAGGATACAAATTTACAGAAAAGAGAAATAAAAAGAGATAAAAGTACATAGGTATAAAAAGAGATAGATAGGAGATAATAGGATATAAAAAGAGATAGAAATTTGGAGATAAAAAAGTATAATATTTCCTATCCAAAAGTCAAGTACTTTCAAGGAATGATTCACGTACTTTTTTCCGTGTGGCTATTTTAAAGGGATAGAAAAAACTTTATCTCTTTCTATCCCCAAAATTCAATCTCTTTCTATCATTTTACTTCTAGTAGGGCAAACATGATACGTGTCTTATACGAATTGAGTTACGTTAAATGTTTCAAAATAAGACACGCTGTAAAATTAAATGTCTCAATATAAAACAGATTTTGTATCTCAATGGTGTAAACCATTAAAGCAACTCATTTTGAGAGACTTGTGAGATAACAGTTTTGCAGTGTAGGGGGGCTTATGAGATATGTGACGTCACGCCTAAGGAGGTCTTGTAGCGTGTGATAAATATGTGATATTGGGGAGGGGGGTAAAAAAAGTGTCTAAAATAGCGTAACGTAGTTTATGAACGACCCCCATTCTAATTAAATTTTTCTGTTTTAATAAAAAAATTAATTATAGTGAAATCGAATCGTATGTTGTAGAATTAGTATTTACACAAATTAGAATTCGAATTTCTAATTGAATTGAATAAACAATAAATTAGAATTATTAGAACTGAATTAGAGATGAAATTGATATTATATAAAAGTAAAGTAAAAGTTAACCGAATTGTAATTGGATTTGATATACTAATAAGAATATTGAAGCGTTGGGTTCAAGAAGGGCGTTATAAAGTCACAACGAAGATTTGTTTAGTGTTTGTTTTATTTTATTTCCTCCAACTATTCAAAAGTTAATTTTACTAACGTCTCAAGCATTGTGTTGTTACACGTATGGTTGGGTGCAAAGGGGACGTATAAATTGATTCTGAAAAACAATATTATTTAATAGTTAATTCCGACTTTCCTTTAATTTTACACTTGAATTTTATAACTTAAGGATTGTCCAACGAGTGGTTAGGGGCAAGAGGATTATTCCGATTACTCCAATGTAAAATATTGAATGTTTGCAACATGGAGTATAGACTTAAGGAGATCAATCTTATATACATGTACTTCAAAAGGCGCAGCATTTTGTCGAAAGTACATCAGTACACGGAAAAAAAGTCCACGGATCTCTCGTAAAATAGTTTATCACTTTTGGATGGGACACAAAATTTCAAAATTTCCATTCACTTTTGATTAGAAATGGCAAACGTCAACGAATAGCTGAAACAAAGTTAATGAATTTTTGATGAACTGTTAAGGATGAGTAGTTCGTCAAAAGTAGAGGTACAAGTTGACGAAAAAACCGTGAACTCGACAGTTTCAGCAATGAAATGCAATGCAATGCAATGCGCATCAAATATGGCTGATCAAGCATTCATCATTCAGTCGGTGTCATCTATGTTTACATTCGAGCAAATTCTTTGATAAAAGTTATTATTTAGAATCAGTGTTTTCTATTATTTAGAGAATATTTTTGTGTGCTAATTTTTTTTGTGAAACAAATAATTCATAAAATAAATTAAAGGTTACGACAAGGGTCATTTTCTACTTTGCACGGTCCTGAGTTTGACAGCAGACAAAGCTAATCGTGTCGTTTGCAGAATTAATGTGTATGTAGATTTAGCAGTAGTGGTTAGTTGGTAGAAATATTATGTCATAGGGTATAGGGTACTAGGTTCGAATCCCCTGAAGCGAATTACGAATTTTAATGGCGATAAAATGGTGTATTCTGTGTAGTTTAGGTGCGTATAGGCGCCAAGTTATCAAATTAAGTGAATTGCTATAAAAAAGTAGTATCTGGAAATTATTTTTTCTTGTTTTTAGGATTTTTTAAAAGTTTGCGAATTTTTCGTTAACTTTGACGAAAAGTTCGGAAACCGTACTATGTTTCTAGTGAAGGAGTTGATGGAATTTTGACAAACTGTGTTTGTTGATTTTCAAGAATTTTGTGTCCTATCCAAAAGTGATATACTAGTTCACGAGAGATCCGTGAACTTTTTTTTCCGTGTAGTACGTGTACATCCTGTAGATGGGAAACGATCCCATACATAGTCGCTTGATTAAGTCCTAACCCTCCTAACCTTATTTTTGCTGTATTTAGAAATTGAAAATAATTTCAAATATAAAATAATATAAAAGCTATAACTCTGTCCTTTGAAACATTCTTTACAATTACGTTTGTTAAATTTTGTTTAAAACATTTTGTTCAAGAGTTAATAAACAAATGAAATGAAAAAAATTTCTTTAATAACTTTTGAAAAAAATTCAACTAGTGTAAATGTAGAGAATGTTTCAAAGAGCAAAATGAGCTATAATTTAACAAAATTGGTTGAAAATTTTAATTGATTACTGACCATTACAGAAAAATCCCAAAATGTTTAAATAATTATTATTTTTGGATATAGTTCCGAAAAGTTCCCCTGCCCAAATTAACTGAAATTATACCATACCTATTTGGGGCGCTGATTACGAAAATCTTATTGAAAATTGGGTAAAATTTGGTTTTCATGGTAAAAACCATAAAAAACGCCATAAAAATCTGGTTTTTTGCATTTAACTCGTGAAAACGCAAAATTTCAAAAAATGTTTCATACAAAAGATATAGATTTTAAAAAATACACATTTTTTGTATCCACTATTTTTTTCTAAAATTAATAATTTTCGAGAAAAATGCAAAAAATCATAAAATTCCATAAAATGTGGTTAAAACATACTCTCACCTAAAAGGACATCTAATAATAACAAAATAAAGTTTTATGATGTATTTTGTTACGCTAATGACGAAAATCATAGTCAAAATTGTCAACTAGGTCAGCTTGATAGTAAAAACCATAAACCAATCTATATTAAAATGTGCGAGGAAATTAGGTGCGGCGGGCATCGCCAGCCTCTGAGTGGTGCCTTTTCAGGGCACCTATAAAGAAGGATTTTTTTTAATGATGGAGGGGAATTGGTTCTGGGTTGGGTACCTTCTAGTACCAACTGGGAAGTCAATTTGACTCCCATTCTACATTAAAACGTGTGAGGAAATTAGATGCGGTAGGCTTCGCCCGCCTCTGAGAAGTGTCTTTTCAGTTCACCTTAAATAAAGGTTTTTTTTAAACGTTGGAGAGAGGATTGGTTATGGGTAGGGTATCTTCTAGTACCAACTAGAAAGTCAATTTGACTCCTTTTCTCTATATTAAAATTTTGCGTTTTCCACAAGTTGAACGCAAAAATCCATAATTTTATGGTGTTTTTTATGGTTTTTACCAATAAATTCGAAACTACACCAATTTTTATAATCACTTATGTGATCCGAGATTCAAAATACTTAAAAGAATGTATTCTATCAATATTTGATGTCCTTTTAGGTGAGAGTATATTTTAAACACATTTTATGGAATTTTATGGTTTTTTGTATTTTTCTCGAAAACTATTAATTATAGAAAAAAATTATGAATACAAAAAATGTGTATTTTTTTAAAATCTATATCTTTTAAAAATTTTTTTGAAATTTTGCGTTTTTCACGAGTTAAATGAAAAAAAAACCAGATTTTTATAGTGTTTTTACCATGAAAACCAAATTTGCACCAATTTTCTATATGATTTTCGTAATCAGCGCACCAAAATACGTAGGTATGGTATAATTTCAGTTAATTTGGGCAGGGGAAATATTCGGAACTACACCCTTATTTTTTAACAAATTTTGGTCCAACCTAATATTTTTTTGATAATTTTAGAACTGGATCTTTCAGAATTTGATGAAATCATTTGAATTATGGTTTCAGTTGCTTTTAAAAATTACTTTTTAGTTTAAGGTTACGTTAAGCGGTCGACACTACTGAGTCAAAAAAATCTGCAAAAAGTCGATTAGCCGCATTTTTTCACAAAAAAGTCGCACAATCCGAGACCTATGATATGGACTTTGTATTTTTATTTTATTATATTGTATTTGTAATTTAAATATATATAGTATATACGGGGCGTTTTACGCCAAATCGGACAGTGTTTGACTTTTGCATCTCAGATTTTTTTCAAATAATTTTTTTCTTTTAGTGCTCATTGAAATAAGCTACTATAATTTTTTTAAAACTTTTTCATCAAGCCATTAAAGAGATACAGGTTTTTTAAAAATCACGTTTTCTATGAAAAAGTTTTTTTGAAATGGTTATTACTCGGTGAAAAATTGACCAAATTTGACGTTCTATATATGAAAATTTTTGTTTTTACGCATAGTTTTTGATAAAAATATAAAAAAAACTTTTTTTTTGAATTTACGAAAAAAAATTTAATTTTTAAAATAAAACTTTATTTTTAAAAATATATGTTTTGATCGATTTTTTTCAAAATTTTTTGTAAGAAACTAGGACTAAATTAACAACTTTTAGGCGTTGTCTGATTGTGGGCAAACGATGAGATCTATTTATTTCGAATTTTTTAATTTTTATAAACGCAGTGAAAACGGGTACTGTCGGTAATCTTCTCTTGCCAAAACTTTACCGACAGCAGATTATCTAATATTCACGGTCGGTAAAGTAGAAGGTATTTATTTATTTATTTAAGAAACATAACGGGACATGCCCTTTCGTACAAAAGTACTCCTAAATCTAATATAACAATGAATTTTTAACTTAAATCTAGGTTGAAACTTTATATGTGCAAATTAAATAATCTCAATTTCTATTAAACATTATGTTACGCAATGCCGTTGTGAACCTTGTAATATTATTATCAAAGAAGTTTATTTCATTAGAAATTAAATTAGCTTCTCTAGTGAGTCGATCAATTAATAAATTATTACCATAGTTCGTTCTATGAAATGCCACTGTGAATAACGTATAACGTCTAGTAAACATTCTAGGAACAGATAAATTTACCATAGATAAAAGTGAGGGACAATAGATAGCTCCGTTCATCAGTCTGTACAAAAAAGACATATCAGAAAAATGAAATCTGGATGTCAAAAGAGGAATATTCATTAAAGTTTTTAAATTTTCATAATCATGCGTACGATAATCAAATGGAATATTAAGTATTCTTGCAGCAAATCTAAGAAATTTATTTTGAACACGTTCAATTCTGATTATGTGGAAGACATAAAAAGGAGACCAGATTATACATGCGTATTCAATTATTGATCTGACAAGCGTCAAGTATAATATTCTAATTGTTGCAAGACCACGAAATACAGAAGCACACCTCATTATAAACCCTAAGGATTTCGAGGTTCTCTTTTTCTTAATATTTATACATAGATGATTTTTACCACACCATTTTTGTAATCTCTTCAGATCCTTTTGCAGATCTGAAGTGTCTTTTTCTGCTGAAAGTGAATTAATTATTTTGTAACACTTAAGGTCATCTGCATAGAGCAAAAAGTAGGAATGCCTGAAAACAGGTTTTACATCATTCATATACAAGATAAACATTAAAGGACCAAGACGCGATCCCTGAGATACCCCAGAGGTCGCTAAAAACGGTTCACTATATTCGCCATCAACTTTTACAACTTGATATCTGTCAGTCAGATAACTTTTAAAAAATGAAACCATATTGTCAGAAATGCCTAGTAAATTTAATTTACTTCATAGTATATTATGGTCTACCTTATCAAATGCCTTCGACACATCAGCATAAATAGTGTCTATTTAAAGACCCTTTTCAATATTCCTAGTTAAAAAAGTAGTAAAAATACCAAGATTAGTCAGTGTGGATCTTCCCCTTACAAATCCATGCTGTTCATCGATTATAATTCCTGAGACCGAAGCATAAAAGTTATCAAAAATAATACTTTCAAAGATTTTAGCAAATGAACTTAATATTGTTATAGGTCTATAATTTTGAGTATTATTTTTATCGTCAGACTTATGAACAGGAACTATCACACCCTTTTTCCACTCAAAAGGAAAAATGCATGATTTTAACGATTTATTAAAAATAATAAATAGTGGTTCAATAAATGAGTAACCACATAATTTTATAATAGAGGGAGGTAATGTATCCGCCGCTGAACCCTTATTTATATCCAAATTCTTTATTTTTTCAAAGATATCGTTCCTAGAAATTGTTATAAAATTTAGACTCACATCTGCATTGCGATTAAAGGACAAATCTGGGACTTCTAATGACGGTAGAGTATAAACAGCTTTAAAATGTTTAGCAAAAAGATTAGAGATTTCAAGAGGAGTGTCACCAGATTCATCCTTATAAAACATATGCGTCGGAATATTGTGTTCTCGTCGAGTAGAATTTACATAATTCCAAAAATGCTTCGGATAAGTCAATATTGACTTTTTAGTATTAGAAATGTAATCATTATAACAAACCTTTGAGAGTTTTTTACACTCACTTCTTAATTTAGAAAATTGTGTATAATTGAATTCAGTTTTATTTTTAATGTAATTTACATGAGCGGTTTTTTTAGAATAAACAAGATGTTTTAATTCATTAGTGAACCAGGGTGGGAATTTCGATGAATTGACATATTTCAATGGCACGCATTTATCAAAAATACTATACAAAAGATCATGAAAAACAGCAACATCATCATTAACATTTTCATTAGATAACAATAAATTCCAATCAATAGAATTCAATAGGGTAACTATACCAGCAATATTAGCATTTTTAAAATCAAATACCATATTAACATTCTGCAAACAGTCGGAATTATAAATATTTCGACTGTTAGAGAGAAAGTTAATGAGTAATGAAGGATGATATTTATCCAATGGCAGTATGCTGTCATTTAACAATTCAGATGTGAAAAAATCACTATTACAAAAAACTAAGTCCAAGATAGAGCCATGTGTATTAATATTTTTATTTATTTGCGATAAACCAACGAAGTCTATTGTATCAAGCAATAAGAAGGCAATTTGTATCTGATTATTTGTTAAACATTTATTTAAATCAATTTGTGAAACTAAGTCACTAAAAAATTGTGTTAAAAATGGTAAATTCAAATCCTCAAGGATTAAAAAAATAGCATTAGTATAATTATCATGGACTTCTTCAATAATGTTGCAAACATCAGAAAAAACTTTAAGAGACGAATTAGGAGGAATGTAAAAACACCCAATAATATAAAGATTTTTATTAGCTCTAAATTTAACAAAAACATGCTCAACAGTATTTAATGAAGTTTCAATTTGAGAGCTTCGTAAATTTCTACAGACAGCTCTCAGTTTATCACTAGTAACACTATTTCTATCAAACCGAAAAATTTCATAATTAATAAAGCCTAATTCCTGAGAACGTACACTATCATTTAGCCAAGTCTCAGTTAAAATGTATATTTATAAATTGAAACCCTTTGTCGAAGCTCGTGAGTTTTTGTGCGTAAACCTCTAACATTCTGATAGTACGCTTGAATGAAAGAAAACGATTGAGAGGAAGGGATACCACTCAACACATAATAGGGAGGAGTCACTTCTGAATCACAGATGGGCCAGCCCCCACCTGCAAAGTTAAGGTTGCCGTGCGTTTTCTTGGGGGAATTTTGATGATGGTGGGAACTCCACAACGATATACCATCGTTAAGTGTTTTCGGCAAATGCTCGGATTATACTCCAGATTACGTCAGTGGTGCTCACTTTAATTTTTGAATATGTTTTCTATTACTGTTTAAGTAACACGTTGTAAATGGTTACTTCAGTAAGCTCTTAATTTTCATTGGTTTAAATATTGTGAATTTTCACAATGTATGAAATTTCTGTCAGCTTCTAGAAAAATTCCTTCAAAACCCAACCTCCTGTTTGGTAATTTCCTTCCATTCCTTAGAAAAAATGTTACTAAATGAACCAGGGTGTAATCGGAATTCTAAGTGAGAGCACAATCTGGTTTATCAGGTAACATTTTTCTAGGGAATTTCAAGGAAATTACCAAACGGAAGGTTGGGTTTTAAAACAATTTTTCTAGAACCTAAGGGACATTTCACAGATTGTGACATTTCATAATATTTGAACGAATGAAAATTAAGAGCTTACCGAAGTAACCAATTACAACGTGTTACTTAAACAATAATAGCAGACATATTCAAAAATTAAAGTGAGCACCACTGACGTAATCTGGAGTATAATCCGAGCATTTGCCGAAAACACCCCTGATGTTGGTTTCTCCCTCCTGTCGTCGCACTGCCAGCTGCTCCTGTACGTCCCGAATTTCCACTCTCTGCCTGACTGTCATGTCTCGCGTCATAGTTAAATTTCTCAACTTCAAGGACTGAGTTAAATCTCGTTTTGCTGTTACAAAAGCCCTTAGTATCTCCTGCGCCTTCTCCTCCGTCACACAGACTATCTTCACAGGTCGAGGCTTGTGAGAGACCTGCGCATTTGAACCAAGTCTAAATATCCCACAACTGTCTATATTCGAAATTTTAGTGCATTCTTTTAGTTTGTTAGCTACTAATGTTTTTAAATTGTCAGAGGATGTATTGTTAGTGTTATCAGTGTTGTCAGTGATATTTTCTGGAAAACCAAATAGAACAAGATTCTTCTTTCTTTCAAATCTATCACTAATTTCCTTACAAACATTAGTACCAAGTTTGCGACCAATGTTTTCGGGAAGATTAGTCTCACACCTGTCAAGTCTCCCCTCCACAACTTCTAAACGATTCGACAAACTAGTCACCCTACCTTCAATATTTCCAAGTCTTCCCAGAGCATCATCTAATTTGTTGTTCACATTATAAAAATTCTCCTCCATGCCGACTCTCAAAGCATTCATGCTATCCCTTATAGCATTTAAGGCAGTCATCACAACATCTAGGTCAGACGTAGATTCAGAGTTCAATGAACTCGCAGATAGACACAGCGGCTAGACGCCGACAATTTATGTGCAAAAAAACAGCAAAAAAGTCTAAAACACAGACCGGAAACCAAAAAGGCACTCCGAATATATACAATCCTCGTTCTCTTATTAAAAAGAATAACTTAATACAGTAGAAATACTGAATATTATAGACAAGTAACGTATAAGCGTTTGCACAAAGTAGCCACCTAGCGGCGAATGAGTAGTGTCATAGTTTTATGCCATTACAAGTTTTGGTCTTTACAATTTGTGCTGCAATCCGTTAAAATTAGAAAAGCACAAAAATGAAAATGGATTGCGACGTGCTTCAATTAATCATCAAAATTTGTATAATTTAAGCAATTCTGATTATCTATGCACTTCGTGTAGAAAATTTTTGGATGCAAAAATATAATCCTGATTCTCTTGTTGTCTTCGATAACGAAAGTAACGAATCTTTAAAAAATGACAAGATTGTCTGTATTAATTCGTCAATATCAGAAGGTTAGCTTTTCTCAACTAAACATAGGGACAGTTTTGCCTATTGTGAATAATGCAATTGGATTATTAACCAAAAATGGGACGCTTTTTAAGCGAATTAAATTTTTATGGTCAATGTTTTAAAATTAAGACTGTTAATATGTATAATTTTGGTAGAGATTTGAATATTAACTATAAAATATTAAATACAAAGAACAAATTCTAAGTAAGTAGATAATTATAAAACCACATTTCCTATAGTGTAAAAATAATGCAGAATAATGAAAATTTTGTTTTATAATAGTGAGAAAATTATGAAATCGTTCAAAAATTGGTGACTTTATCTTACGGCTAAAAAATAATATAATCATGATTATTTTTTTGCATCCAAAGATTTTCTACACGAAGTGCATTGATAATCAGAATTGCTTAAATTATACAAATTTTGATAATTAATTGAAGCACGTCGCAATCCATTTTTTAACTTTGTGCTTTTCTAATTTGAACGGATTGCAGCACAAATTGTAAATATCAAAACTTGGCATGGCATAAAACTATGACACTACTAACAACACCCCTACAGCACCGAAATTTTCCTAAATATTTATTAAATATTTACTTGCAATATTCGGCATATTTAACTGAAAAGTTTAGTGAAAATTGTGTAAAGATTTATATGTCCCGATTAAATAAGTGTTTAGTGTGAACATTTCCTGAAGATTTTCGCCTAATTATAATTATAATTAGGCGAAGATTTCATTGAAATGTTCAGGAAAGTTTCGCGCTAAACACTTATTTAATCGGGACATATAAATCTTTACACAATTTTCACTAAACTTTTCTGTTAAATATGTCGAATATTGCAAGTAAATATTTAATAAATATTTAGGAAAGTTTCGGTGCTGTGGGGGGATATGAAATTATTTACAGATATGATGTTCTTTAAATCATGATAAATACCTTCTACTTTACCGACCGTGAATATTAGATAATCTGCTGTCGGTAAAGTTTTGGCAAGAGAAGGTGATAGACAGTATCCGTTTTCACTGCGTTTATAAAAATTAAAAAATTAAAAATAAATAGATCTCATCGTTTGCCCACAATCAGACAACGCCTAAAAGTTGTTAATTTAGTCCTAGTTTCTTACAAAAAATTTTGAAAAAATCGATCAAAACATATATTTTTAAAAATAAAGTTTTATTTTAAAAATTAAATTTTTTTTCGTAAATTCAAAAAAAAAGTTTTTTTTATATTTTTATCAAAAACTACGCGTAAAAACAAAAATTTTCATATATAGAACGTCAAATTTGGTCAATTTTTCACCAAGTTATAACCATTTCAAAAAAACTTTTTCGTAAAAAACGTGATTTTTCAAAAACCTGTATCTCTTTAATGGCTTGATGAAAAAGTTTAAAAAAAATTATAGTAGCTTATTTCAATGAGCACTAAAAGAAAAAAATTATTTGAAAAAAATCTGAGATGCAAAAGTCAAACACTGTCCGATTTGGCGTGGAACGCTCCATACATAAATTAGTAAACTTATAGAAATCCATGTTCATTTAAAAACTTCAGCACAAGAAGACTAGAGACAGGAGCTAAAACTTCGGTAAAACTTCCAAGTATGGAATCAAAAGCAGAGACCGAGTGAGTCCACAAATCTTGCCTAAATTATGAAGCTTTCTTTATATAAAAACTTACTAAAATTAAGTGCAATTTCTTGATCTGGATAAAAGATTAAACTATCAATATTGAATACGTCAAAATCAAACTAAGGAGTTTTTTTAATAATAAATGTTTTAAGAGCAGGTCTCTGGGCTGCAAGAAAGGGGCAATGTTTAAGTAAATGTTTATAAGTTTTCAAATTGTCAAAACTTGATTAAAAAATGATCTGACTTAAACTTTCCTCAAAATCTGGTTTCCGTAGGTTAAACAGAAGCCCCATAAGAACTGCCTAAAGTTCCATAGGTCAAAACTTATGTCAAATTTGATAAATTTTTTAACCTACACGTAAAAAAGCAACTTGATTAGGATCCGTTAAGGAATCTTTCCCTTACATCAAAATTTAGATCCAATTTGACCACATTTTTGACCTACAGGTTAAAAGATAAGTCAAATTTGACATAAGTTTTAATCAAAAAAAGTTGTTATAAACTGAGATCTATTTTTTTTAAAATCTATTAAAATTAATCATTTAAATAAATTTAAATACATTTTAAATTACCTATCAAGAAAGCTAAAAAATAAGGGGTTGGCGAAATGAAGCACGCAGGGGGGCGAAGCCCCTAGTATATATATTATATTTAGAATTAGGTCCAATTTCCCTTTAGTATATAAAATAGTAAAAATAATTTAATGAATAAACATATTTTTTTCATTTCATTAGTGACTAGTTTTCATTAATAATTACTAAATTATTCAGAAGATATTTATATTTTCTTTTCCAAACAGAAAATATATTTTTACAAAAATCGTTTTTTTAATTTTTTTATATACAAACAATACCACATGCGTATACTATCTTTGTCGGGAAAAATGTTCTTTATAACGTTTCGTAAAGTGTCATTTTTACAAGTCCATTAATTTCAATCTGAATTCTTGACTCGTTTTTTCTTTACTAAATGAAGATAGTGATGAATACTGTCTATAGGATGTATTTTAATGGTTCATTGAACAATAAACAAGGACGAATTTAGATTAGAGTAAATTTAATATGAAACATAATCAATATTGGAAATTAAATATTAATGAGTATAATCTAATAATCAACTTTTTATTTACTTAGAGAATAATAATTATATCAGAATAATCTTGAACAATACGTTAAAGTAGAATACAATAAATTAACTCTTTATGAGTAGCAACTAATAATTTTCTATAAGTATAAGGCAACATATTAAGAGGCATTGTAGTGTTTCTCGTTGATTATCAAAGTTAAGTGACATTGCGTGCGGTTAATGTTAGGATGGGTGACCGTTTGGGGATTTAGCTTAAAAAATGTTAAAAATTTATAGGTTTATAAGTTTCAGATTGATAATGAGAAGAGAAGGGAGTGTTAAATAGTTGATAGTAAATTAATTTTTTTTATATAATACTAAAACTAATTTTTGCTCGCCACGCGCGCTTATTTTGTGCTTTTCAACTTAAACTACTATTATGAATGAAATAGTCATACCATCTATTACAACCATTGTGATGATTAAATATTTTAAAATAACCGAATTTTCTTAACCTGTTTCTTATTTTATATTTCAATATTTAATAACATATAATACCTGACAATTTTAAAACGTCTGTTCTTACTACTAACTTTAATTATTATATATGAAGAATTCCACGTTAGATTTACCTATGACCTGAGCAATTCCACGGGTAGTGATCTGAAGAATTTTTGATGATCTCACCGATTTCAACAAAACTTTCTGGATTAGTTCTTTGTTATGTGTAGGATTTATATACGAAAAACATTTTCCTAAATTTTTTGAGATAACTCTAATTTAAAATTTTTTCAAATTTTTTTATTTTATTCGATTGAGACCGGGTTTTCTCTAAAATAATCACAATAAGACACAGTTTAAAGAAAAAAATAGTTCATAAAAAAATTTGAATTAATTTTTTGAAAACACTACCATCTCTTCTTCAAAATTTTTTTATAGTTGTAGGCTATTATCTTACGAACAATTGCATATATAAGTTTTATAATGGGCCAACAATAACTTTACGAGAAAAAAAATAAATTCCTCAGAGCGGCATCGCGGCGTGTATCGCCCCACAATGGGGCAAAAGTGGGTTGTCGTGGACAAATTAGTCTAGAGATTACAAATATTATTCGATTTGAATAACTTTTCATTTTAATGAAAGCTTGTAAAATTACTCATCGATATTTATCGTAGAATTTTGAACATTGTTAACAATTGAGCTTCCGTATCAAAAGACTCGATTTGCGCGAGAACGCACACGCTAATACCGGTCGGGTGGTAGTGAGCGCCTCTGGGCCTCTCACTGCTACCCGACTGGTATTCGCTCGGGCGCAAATCGAGTCTTTTAATCCGGGGGCTCAAATTTGTTTATTTAACAATAAATATGAAAAAAAGGAAAAAAATTGTATTCAAGTATATTTTCTATTAAAATGCATTTTTCATTTTTATGCATATGTTAATTAATTTTGTTTAAATAATAATATTGGAATCTGACAGAAAATACCCATAAAATGTATTTCAAATTACTTTAGTTTATACGTAAATAATATTAATTAAAACGAACTCTTTATCTTTCAAATTGACAGTTTTACGCATTTGTTAATTAATTATTGTTTATATAATTATTAAATAATTATTTCTTACGAATGGTACTTATATATAATGAGATCCTTGTATTTTCTCAAAAAACATTGTGTTCAAAACATAAAAACTTTCATTTGTCTCAAAAAAATTTGTTTCGTAAATTTATTTGTTTATAACTAATTAAATAAATTTTGTAATTTTTGTTAAATAAAAAAATTTTAGCCCCCGGATTAAAAGACTCGATTATATGTTATTAAATATTGAAATATAAAATAAGAAACAGGTTAAGAAAATTCGGTTATTTTAAAATATTTAATCATCACAATGGTTGTAATAGATGGTATGACTATTTCATTCATAATAGTAGTTTAAGTTGAAAAGCACAAAATAAGCGCGCGTGGCGAGCAAAAATTAGTTTTAGTATTATATAAAAAAAATTAATTTACTATCAACTATTTAACACTCCCTTCTCTTCTCATTATCAATCTGAAACTTATAAACCAATAAATTTTTAACATTTTTTAAGCTAAATCCCCAAACGGTCACCCATCCTAACATTAACCGCACGCAATGTCACTTA
The DNA here is from genome assembly GCA_032872475.1 of Leptopilina myrica (nomen nudum). Taxonomy (NCBI): domain Eukaryota; kingdom Metazoa; phylum Arthropoda; class Insecta; order Hymenoptera; family Figitidae; genus Leptopilina; species Leptopilina myrica (nomen nudum). The sequence goes on along the minus strand of CM065459.1, from coordinate 25,838,850 downwards.
ACTTTGATAATCAACGAGAAACACTACAATGCCTCTTAATATGTTGCCTTATACTTATAGAAAATTATTAGGTGCTACTCATAAAGAGTTAATTTATTGTATTCTACTTTAACGTATTGTTCAAGATTATTCTGATATAATTATTATTCTCTAAGTAAATAAAAAGTTGATTATTAGATTATACTCATTAATATTTAATTTCCAATATTGATTATGTTTCATATTAAATTTACTCTAATCTAAATTCGTCCTTGTTTATTGTTCAATGAACCATTAAAATACATCCTATAGACAGTATTCATCACTATCTTCATTTAGTAAAGAAAAAACGAGTCAAGAATTCAGATTGAAATTAATGGACTTGTAAAAATGACACTTTACGAAACGTTATAAAGAACATTTTTCCCGACAAAGATAGTATACGCATGTGGTATTGTTTGTATATAAAAAAATTAAAAAAACGATTTTTGTAAAAATATATTTTCTGTTTGGAAAAGAAAATATAAATATCTTCTGAATAATTTAGTAATTATTAATGAAAACTAGTCACTAATGAAATGAAAAAAATATGTTTATTCATTAAATTATTTTTACTATTTTATATACTAAAGGGAAATTGGACCTAATTCTAAATATAATATATATACTACACGGAGAAAAAATGCTGTTGAATCAATGACATATGAGTTTGATTCATTGAATAGTGTCATAACGGACTGCCAAACGTATATGCTGTTGTTTTGAAAGCACCGATTCTAATGATTCGATAGTATCACTTTCATTGAAACAAAAGCATATTTCTCAAATTGACAGCATACTATGTTAATTTGAAGGTATTCCTTTTGAATCAACGATCAAAAGTTTTTAATTTAACAGTATATGCTTTTGAGTCAATGACTATAGTTTTTCAATTTAAAAGCATCATTTTTATGATTCAAAAATTTGTACTTTTAATTTTTTTAGTTGTTGCTATCGATTGAATAACACCATACTGTTAAGTCAATTCTTTTATGTAGTTAAAGATATACGAACGATAAATTGAAAAAATGAAATTTTTGTTCACATATTTTTTATATACTATAATTAATCTCACACCTTTAACACAACACTTCTTATACACATCTTTTTTTCAAATTTACACACTAACATACATATCTTTATTATTTTTTCAATTTTCTCCAACGACAAACACACATACATACACATTCAAACACACTTTATATTTTTTTGAGTCTGAAAAATACGCTGTTCGCAATCGGTCACCCATCCATGTAGTAACCGCGACCAAACGTGCTTAACTTTCGTGATGGACGAGAACTGCCGCGCTGCATTGTAATACATTCGCTTCTTACATTGAGCAGTTACTTTGTAGTTAAATACCGTGCGCGAGATTATTCTCGTAAATAAGGGAATTTATATAGGGAATTTATATTTAACTATAGTCCTTACTTTTTTAAAACAATTTAAATAATAGTTTTTTATATAAGAATCTCAAAAACGACAGGTTTAATAAACATATAAATAAGTGTGGATAAGTATTTCAATAAATTTAGCACCTGTCAATGTCTCAAATACATAGTGTCCTTATTTTTATAGCATATGCTATAGGCAGTCCGCTATAGCACCACTCATTGAAACGAAAGCATATGCTTTCATTTTCAAAAGCGCGCTTCTTTGGAGCAAACAACTTTTCATTTGATTCAAATTTACACGCATTTTCTTCAAATTTATCTATTAGATGCTTCAAATGAATAATGTCAAAGAAGCAATAAATTATTCTATTGCTATATATAGATGAACTATAGAAACAATTTGTAGAATATCATTAATTTAACAGTACCGTACTTTTAATTTAAACAGTTTCATTTTTTCGTTTTAAGCAATATGCTGTTCGATTAATAAATGTATTATTGAATCAATAACGGGAAATTCAATAGCATGGAGCTATTTGATTCAACAGCACTTTTTTTCAGTGTAGGGGCTTCGTCCCCCTGCGTGCTTCATTTCGCCAACCCCTTATTTTTTAGCTTTCTTGATAGGTAATTTAAAATGTATTTAAATTTATTTAAATGATTAATTTTAATAGATTTAAAAAAAATAGATATCAGTTTATAACAACTTTTTTTGATTAAAACTTATGTCAAATTTGACTTATCTTTTAACCTGTAGGTCAAAAATGTGGTCAAATTGGATCTAAATTTTGATGTAAGGGAAAGATTCCTTAACGGATCCTAATCAAGTTGCTTTTTTACGTGTAGGTTTATCAAATTTGACATAAGTTATGACCTATGGAACTTTAGGCAGTTCCCATTTGCGAAAAGTTGGTCGGACCATGGTCGCGCCGACCTTGGCAGCCAGAGGTCGACCGAACTAGCGAATTGTAACATCGGCCGTCCAGTGGCTAACATGGTCGGGCCGACAACACTAAACGCAATCTTACACATACCCAGGTGCGAATTTCGGTCGGCAGCCAGAGTCGGAAGGTCGGGCCATCTATGGCTGCCAATAGGTCGGTAGCCAAAGTCGGGCAGCCCGACTATGGCAGCCAGAGGGTACAAAACCTATTTTAAATTGGTCGGGCCGACTCTGGACTGAGTCGGCCCGATGGTCGGTAAGACTATGGCAGCCAGAGTGCAAAAAACCTAATTTCAGCTGGTCGGGCCGTCTCTGGCCTGAGTCGGCCCGATGGTCGGTAAGACTATGGCAGCCAGAGTGTAAAAAACCAAAATTCAGTTGGTCGGGCCGACTCTGGCCTGAGTCGGCCCGATGGTCGGTAAGACTATGGCAGCCAGAGTGCAAAAAACCTAATTTCAGCTGGTCGGGCCGTCTCTGGCCTGAGTCGGCCCGATGGTCGGTAAGACTATGGCAGCCAGAGTGTAAAAAACCAAAATTCAGTTGGTCGGGCCGCCCCTGGCCAGAGCCGGCCCGACCGTCTTATGAACAATTTCTATACTGACATGGTAAAAAAAAATTTTTTGTGTTAATTATTTTATTTATAATGAATTAACCAAAACTCAGGCCAGAGTCGGCCCGACCAACTGAAAATAGGTTTTGTACACTCTGGCTGCCATAGTCTTGCCGACCAGCGGGCCGACGCAGGCCAGAGTAGACCCGTCCAACTGAAATTAGGTTTTGTACACTCTGGCTGCCATAGTTTTACCAACCATCGGGCCGACTCAGGCCAGAGTCGGCCCGACCAACTGAATTTTGGTTTTTTACACTCTGGCTGCCATAGTTTTACCAACCATCGGGCCGACTCAGTCCAGAGTCGGCCCGACCAATTTAAAATAGGTTTTGTACCCTCTGGCTGCCATAGTCGGGCTAACTTTGGGTGGAAACAGTAACCAAAGTCGGCCCGACTTTGGCTGCCGACCTATTGGCAGCCATAGATGGCCCGACCTGGGCCCGACCTACCGACTCTGGCAGCCGACCAAAATTCGCACCTGGGTTCTTATGGGACTTCTGTTTAACCTACGGAAACCAGATTTTGAGGAAAGTTTAAGTCAGATCATTTATTAATCAAGTTTTGACAATTTGAAAACTTTTAAACATTTACTTAAACATTGCCCCTTTCGTGCAGCCTAGAGACCTGCTCTTAAAACATTTATTATTAAAAAAAACTCCTTAGTTTGATTTTGACGTATTCAATATTGATAGTTTAATCTTTTATCCAGATCAAGAAATTGCACTTAATTTTAGTAAGTTTTTATATGAAGAAAGCTTCATAATTTAGGCAAGATTTGTGGACTCACTCGGCCCCTGCTTTTGATTCCATACTTGGAAGTTTTACCGAAGTTTTAGCTCCTGTCTCTAGTCTTCTTGTGCTGAAGTTTTTAAATGAACATGGATTTCTATAAGTTTACTAATTTATGTATATATGTACTATATATATTTAAATTACAAATACAATATAATAATATAAAAATACAAAGTCCATATCATAGGGCTCGGATTGTGCGACTTTTTTGTGAAAAAATGCGGCTAATCGACTTTTTGCAGATTTTTTTGACTCAGTAGTGTCGATCGCTTAACATAACCTTAAACTAAAAAGTGATTTTTAAATGCAACTTAACCATAATTCAAATGATTTCATCAAATTATGAAAGATCCAGTTGTACAATTATCAAAAAAAATATTTGATATAAATTTTCATTATTTTTCATCGGAATCATGAGTTTTATCGAACTGATACGGTTATACAAGTTTAGTTAGTATATGAGTCCTACTTCAGACTCTTTTAATTTCACAATTTAATTTGGTGTGATTTGTCATAATAATAAGATTTGTTCACACAAACACAAATGAAACTATTAATTTGTTAGAAAAAATTATAAGACTTTATTTAGTTATGAACTTTATTTTTCTATAAAATGTTCTTAATTTATTGCAACGAGAAAAAAATTTTACTTTACTGTTCAACTTGAAGAATTTTTCAATTTATTTTTTAAAATACCAAAACTTTTTAGAATAAAAATACCCTTAACAATAAGTACATAATTAAATGCACAATCTATGTTATAAAAAATTTGCTCCAGTTTTATTAAAATGAATATATTTAATTTAAAGTACAAGAAATGTATTTTAATAAAAACATTGTATTACAAAATTCTTATTGTTTTTATTCTTAAAGATTATTTTCATTTTTAATAATGACAACTTTTTTTAAACTTAATGCAGTTATGTTATTATGCTGGTCTCCTTTTGTCAAAAACGCAATTGTGCGATTATGTTTTCCACTATTTTCTACATTAATAACCATTTTACTGATTTTTCAGCTATTGAACTTTGAAGAGCAATATTGAATGTATAGAAATATGATGTTATCTCAAATTTGACAAAAATATTAGTTATGCTGTTATGCATTTCTTCCACAGAATTATTACTACTTTGTATACCCCGTGTAGAGAAATTTCGTGAAGCTAGGCAGGAACCACGCTAGTGTTCCATTGCACTGTAATGGCGCTACTAGCATTTCAAATACCTTTGTCGTCTCGCGCCGTCCTCGCAATCGGCTCGCAGTGCGAGATTGCAAACATAACTTCATCTGTCAAAACTTTTTCTTTCGCGAATTTAAAAATTAATAATTAAAAAAAATAAATAATTAACAAAAAAGAAATACGGCTAGCTGACCGGAGAAATTTTTTTTTTTACAAAAAGTGTGTTTAAATTGTTTATATATGTGTATATACAAAAATAGAATAATATATTTCTACTATAAATGTAAAACATATTTATTGGTTTATTAATTAATCAATTAATTCAGGTAATTTCAAAGTTAACAATTTACAAAAAATAGAATTTTCAAGGTTAGTTGTTTCAGCAGAAAAAATTTTTTAACCAAAATTTTCTTTAGCTAAATTTATATTAAGACAAATTTGCGTCCGATCGAAATTTTACTAGCCCGAATTTTCATTTAACAAAATTGTCATTCGCTCAAAATTTTACCAACCTGAATTTTTATATAATCAAATTTTCGTCATGCAGAATATTTACCTAACCGAATTATCCTTTGATTGAATTTTTATTTTTTTAAAATATAACATTCAATCGTCTTAACTATTTTTTATTGAACCGAATTTTTCTTTGGGTCAAATACGAAAAGAAAAAATGCATACAATTGTGATTTTTTACCTCATAGGTATTCCTAGAAATTAGGAAATATAACAAATTCACGAATGAAATATGCTTATTATGTAATTGAGAAAAAGTCGAAGATGCATTAAAAACAATATTTATATAGAAAATATATATTTATTTATGGAAACTTTTAACATTTAATTTTAAAAAATATAGAATAAACTACGATTTATGCGATAAAAATCAAAGAATTTAACATATTTTTCACGTTTTGACACTTTATGCCGGAGAAATTGGAGGTTATGTACATACATTTATCCCTTACCATATTATAAACGTAACATTACAGTAATATTATAGTAATATTAAATATCTGTCTGATGGGTAAGATTATCCATTAATGTTACTGTAACATGCCAGTAACATTAATTTAATATTACACTCTTATGGAAAAATTTCAAAACAGTTCCCAAGCAGCACGTAACGTTATCATCACTGCAATATTACACTGGAGATTCGTAATCTCCACTGTAATATTACAGTCATCTTACTGGGATATTAAAATGTCCGCCTGGAGGTAATATTATGTCGTACTATTACGGTAAATTAATGGAAATATTAAGGTAATATAACCTCACAATGTTAAGGTAATATTACACTGTGATCTTAACGTAATGTTAATATAATATACAGATAAAATTAGAAGTTCAAGTAAGATTGGCTCACTCGTAAGACTCTTGCTTGCTGTACACAAGGTTCAGGGTTCGAGTCCAGCTTGGTGAAATGTTATTTTCTAAATTATAAAATTATTCTAATTTTATCTTAACATTACTCTGTAATATTATCTTAATAGAAAACGTAAAACTACCTCCAGGCGGACATTTTGATATCCCAGTAAGATCACTGTAATATTGCAGTGGATATTACGAATCTCCAGTGTAATATTACAGTGATGTCACTATAAGCTTACGTGCTGCTTAGGAATTTTGTTTCTAATGATAAAATATTAATAAAATTCTTGTTTATTCATTAAGGAGGAATCAGACATAGAATATGACAAAAAGTTAAAATGACATTTAGATAAAATCTCTATTTTTAAATTAACGCTATGTAGAAAAGTGTAAATATTAAAAAACAAAGATGGTAACTAATTATGACTGAAAAACATTAATTACATTAAAATAATATTGTTTTTTAAAAGATATTAACATTTTTTATCAGTACTAAACCAAACTTTTAGAAGTGATTGTACTAAGATTTATGTGAAATTCAAAAAATCTTGTTTTTCTACTTTTTAAATTATTTTCTTTGTAATTTAGTCTGTAAGTATCTAAAAGTTTAATTATATATTGAAGCTAGCATATTGAACTTCAATATATATTTGAGACAAAAAATGTTGACATCTGGAAATATCATTTTTGTTTGATAAGAACCGAGTATTTAAATTTTCCATAAGAGGCAATGTTAAATTAATAAATTTATAACTTTTAAACTATTCAGACAAAAATTTTTAAACTTTGTAAGCTGTTTTATAATATTATTAGAAACTCATCCCCAAAATTTGAAGAGTTTCTGACATTTTGTAACGAGTCTCCCATTCCTCCTTAAATATACACTTTTACATTATTTTTATTTACTTTACATGCTCGAGTTATAGTACTAAGATGTTAAAATAATTTTGCTTTGAAAAATTTACTGTAAGATTACTGTAATTTTTTACTAAATTATTACAATAATATTGCTGTAATAATAATAATAAGGGACAGTATACTTTTTCGAGAAAAAAGTTGAAAAGTAAAACTTTAAAATTTCTACAAGTAATATTTACAACATACTGAATGTTAAAAGTAATACAAAGTTTAATGAAAATTACAATGACGATATAAAAATTAAAATTCATAATGCAATTTTTAAAAGTGAATACTGTAATAATTATACACTGAAAAAAAGTGCTGTTGAATCAAATAGCTCCATGCTATTGAATTTCCCGTTATTAATTCAATAACACATTTATTAATCGAACAGCATATTGCTTAAAACGAAAAAATGAAACTGTTTAAATTAAAAGTACGGTACTGTTAAATTAATTATATTCTACAAATTGTTTCTATAGTTCATCTATATATAGCAACAGAATAATTTATTGCTTCTTTGACATTATTCATTTGAAACATCTAATAGATAAATTTGAAGAAAATGCGTGTAAATTTGAATCAAATGAAAAGTTGTTTGCTCCAAAGAAGTGTTGTGTTAAAGGTGTGAGAATTAATTATAGTATATAAAAAATATGTGAACAAAAATTTCATTTTTTCAATTTATCGTTCGTATATCTTTAACCACATAAAAGAATTGACTTAACAGTATGGTGTTATTCAATCGATAGCAACAACTAAAAAAATTAAAAGTGCAAATTTTTGAATCATAAAAATGATGCTTTTAAATTGAAAAACTATAGTCATTGACTCAAAAGCATATACTGTTAAATTAAAAAATTTTGATCGTTGATTCAAAAGGAATACCTTCAAATTAACATAGTATGCTGTCAATTTAAGAAATATGCTTTAGTTTCAATGAAAGTGATACTATCGAATCATTAGAATCGGTGCTTTCAAAACAACAGCGTATACGTTTGGCAGCCCGTTATGACACTATTCAATGAATCAAACTCATATGTCATTGATTCAACAGCATTTTTTTCTCCGTGTACTATTAGTATTTTTCACTACAAAATCGAAATGCTGAAAAAACATTTCTATTTAACTTTAGGAATGTGTTTACCAAAAAACAGAAATAAAAATATTTTTTTATAAGAGTTACGGCAAAATAAATTCTTTGCAGGCTTTTAAACAAAATTATTTATTTCTCCTAAATGAATGAACTCTTCTTTAAGAGTTTATTTTTGAATAATTATTATTTAATAAATTTTATATATAAAAATAATTTTTTTGATGTTCTGCGTCTTTTAAAATTTTTTTAAATTCCAACATAAAATTAAAACTATAAGAAATCAAAATTCGATGAGATTTATGAGCAACAATTTTTAAAAAGTTACAATCAAAATTATTATAGAGCGGAGATGCGAGTTTGATGTTTTTCTCAATTAAAACATTGTTTGCATTTACGAAATAAACAAAATACTGTCGAATTAACATTTATGGGTTAAAATAAAAAAATCGTTGAAATCTTGTCCTGGATAAATAATAATTTGGTTGTCAAAAATTCATGATTTTAAATACAAACATCTTACAGAGTATAATTTTAACTACAATATCTGGTTATTTAATTTAATTTTTTATTGACACAAAAGGTACAAAATAGTAAAAATATGTCTAAAATGTCATCGTGTCTCGTGTCCCTATATACATTTTACGATATAAAAAAATTTTTAATTCAATTTTTTATTATATATAAAATAAAATTTCTCTTCGTGTACGTATTCTCTAATGTATAAAGTGTAATATAGGAAAGTGGTGACAATTTTTATAACACGAAATGCGAAATTTAAAGAATTTTTAACGTGTCCCCATATTTTAAATTTGTTAATGTCATCGTGTCCTCACACACATATTTACCGGTTTTAAAATTGGGATCACAATTAAAAGTTGTAAAACTATGAAATAAATGAAGTACGATATAAATTTGATAATACGTGAGCATAAAGAAATGTCAAAATCAGTAAAATGATATTTTGATATTAATAAGAAAAGAGTACATCTTCTTTTTGTCATCGTGTCCACAAGTTTTTTTTGAAGGCGAACATTTTTAAATGGTAATTAATATATAAACAAAATTTCTAGTATATTTATATTATTTGTGTAAATACATAATTAAAACTAAATTCAAGTTTTCGAATAATAAGAAAAATAAAAATTCATGTTTATTATTTTTTTGTCATCGTGTCCCGTCCGACATATCTTTTTTTAGGAGTGAAGTCAGACGTTACATAGATAGAAAGAAAATTTCTATAATTTGTTTGGTTAGATATCAAAAAATAGTTTCAGAAATTCATATTAAAACGATTAACACGCTAAATAATATGTTATTATTATTTAACAGGTAAATTCAGTAATTAAATAATTAAACTAACTAAAAATAAAAAATTAATTATTACTATAAACTTTGTTTTGTAATTTCATCAAATTGAAATAGGTTAAATATGTGATTACTAAAAAAAATATTAATAAGCTAATAAGTATTCCTTGATCTTGCATTTTATGATTGTTGACATATTTTAGAACATAACAAACAAAACAGACAATTTTCTTCAACATTTCAAAGATTTTATTTCCTTTTAAAAAGTTAGGCACATATTGTCGATTTTTTTATTTTGACCCTTATATAACCCTAACGTTAATCAAAAACTAAGTATAGTCTTGTTGCACTACACAGAAAAAAACCCGACTTATTTTTGTTGCAACTCATTTGGAAGTCGGTCTCGGAATGAGTAATCGACAACTTCAAGTGACTCAAAATGAGTATAATAACAATATTCTAGTTACTTTCTTTTGTCTTTCACATGTTTCGTGTTCCATGGTTGCCAATCCCTGTTTGTCAATTGACAAATGTCTAACCTAAAAAATTTTTTCCATTTCTCATAAAAACAATAAATCGACTGCAAGTATTAATGTTTTGACAAGTGCAACGTGTTTATTAGTTATAAACAATTATTTTAGTTCATATTTTTATAAATTATTCTTAGCTTTTCCAATGTGATTGTAATTTTATCGTAAAGAAAAAATGATACCCCTTAAGACTCATTTTGAGTCTTTTCCTTAGAAACTCAGAATGAGTCGAAGGGGTATCATTATTGTTGCAGTTCAAAATTAGTCTCATATGCGACTCATTTTGAGTCCGGTTTTTTTCTGTGTATACATTTTGATTTCTAATAGTTTTAATTATGTAAAAATTTTTTTTCAAATTTTTCAAAGGTGCAGACAATTAAAAAAAATTTGTTTATAACAAATTTGTTAAATAATTATTCAAAAATAAACTCTTTAAAAGGTCTCTACTTCTAAACGAAAGTATATCTTAGCCCCTTAATATTCAAGCTTGATTTATTTCAATCGGTTTATTCATTTAGAAGAAATAAAATTTTGTTTAAAAAGTATATGTGTGAGTATACATGTGTATGTATTGAGTGTATATGTGTGAGTATACATTTGTATGTGTTTAGTGTATATGTGTGACTATACATGTGTATGTGTTTAGTGTATATGGGCGAGTATACATGTGTATACTACTGTATTTATGTATTTGAAGGGTGGCATGACAAAAAGGGTCAAGCAACAATTTCATGATTTTACAGGAAACAAAAATAAAACATTAAAAAATTTTCCTGGTCATTTAACAAAAATCTAAAAAAAACAGTTTCGAGATATTATTTCGCTTTACCAGTGGAAATACAATTTATGGAGATAAACCTACAGATTAGTGAGAAAAATAAGTAAAAGTGGATCATTTTGGGGTTACGTCAAATGCCCATATTTTTTTTAAAATTAATTGTTAAAAAAATATACAGTGTAAGGAAAAACTGGAAAAATAGTTTGTTAATTTTGAATTGATGAATTAAATGCAAAACAGTTTGATTCAAAGAAGTTGTTTGTTTTCAAGAAAAATATAAATTAAATACTTATTTTTAAAAGTAAACAGTAACGAAATTTTCAAATGCAATCTACAATCAAGAATATTTAAAAATTAACTGAAGAATAATATTTAGGTTGTTGAAAATTAAATGATGGATAAAACTATTTCTAAATAGACATAAAATCTTCTAGCAAAATTTAATATTTTATTTAATAATATTAAAAGTAAGGAATATTTTCAACTATATTAACCTATTCATAATAGTATTCATTTCTTTTGTTTTTTAACTGAATTGCATTGTAAGTTAAAATTTAGGCTATTTTTTTAGTCTTATTTTCATTAAAAACGAGTTTAAAAAAAAATTTACAAGAAAATCCTTTTACAGAAATGTGTAAAAGAATTTACTTGATTTGTTTATAAAAAAATCTCAATTTCGAAAAATTGTGGCTTGACCCCTTTTGTCATGCCACCCTTCATTTATATATATGTTGCCGATTGACGAACCGATTTATATCTATATATGTGACACAGACAGTTAAAAGGGACCTACGACCCGAAAAAAAGATTTCGAGAAAAACGACTTCGAAGTTTACCAAGTTAGTTTTTTGCACTGTTTTTTGTCAAAGTACCTAACTTTGTAGTGAAATTATGAGAAAAGTAATGCAGCTAGAAAGCTGCGGTTTATTGCGTTGGAAAGAGCGGCTTATTTACTATAAGAATAGATAAAAAAAAGTGAAAATCGATTTTTTCGGATCGTAGGTCCCTCAACTGTCCGTGTCACATATGTTGCCGAACGGCGAATCCGACGAAACGACAAAACGACTAGGAAACATTTTAATATTATAGAGATTAGTTATTTTGTCATTCATGCAAGTTCTAATTTACAATTATTTATAATTATTTATTTACAGTTGTATAATTATTAAGTAAACTACTAACCTTATCTTCATGAAAAAGTATTGTTAACGCCGAAACATTGCCAACAACACCCGCAATGTATACCATAGTTAGCAATATTTGTGCAGCCAAACTCACATGGGGCACAGTTTTATCATTTGTAGCAATTATCATACTTAAATGGTCAAATGTTGTTGTATATTCCATGACTTTGCTCTCTCTCTCTCTCTATTCCTTTTTATAACCCCTATTTCATTCAACCAATTAATGTCAATCGATAACTGGTCAAAAATAAGTTTCCTTTTCTTTCCTTATACACTCCAATTAAAATATATCTTTATTTTTTCTCTGTACGCAAACATTTAATTTCCCTGCAATTCTATCTTATTTTCTAGACTATTTTAAAACCTTTATGTTATCACGAATATTCGTCATTGATGATACATTGGTACTTAGGAGAAAATTCTCATTCTTCTAATTCCATTATCTTTGCGTAATACTAGCGTCAAACTGATTAAGAATTTTTTGTTTAGTTGCTAGAGTTAAAAAAATGTTTACTGTCAATAAAATATACAGGTGTGTTGGATTCATTTAAAAGTTAAATAATTCATTAAATTTCTGTACAGGAAGTGAATTTTTATTATTCAGATGAGAATTGAGGAAGGATTCTAGAGAATCTTTAGATGTTTAGAGTGTTTTTTCCGAATTTTTTACAGTTTTTTTAAATTGTTCAGATTTTTATTTCTTTAAAAAAACAAAATATTATGAGAGTATTTTTGTTTTTCTTTTATTGATATGAAAGTCCTTTAAAGATGAAAATCTTTTTTTCTCAATGAACCGGTTTATTTTTGGGTTTAAACTTCTTTTCATATCTTGAACATTTGTTTCTTCGAATATAATTTTCACAATCTGGCAACATTGTCAAAATCCCTTCTCTGATATGTTTCTACCTGTGGCCAGAAGTAATTTTTTGATGATTATAGTTCTCAATTATTTATCTCAAAACACACTGCGGATAAAAATCTCAAATATTCAATATATGACTACAATACAAAAATATTTTCTAATTCACTTTTTTATGAGTGGATAATACAAAAAAATTATCAAAAACTTAAAAAACTTTTTTTAAATGACTAAATGCAACACAATCACTTTTTTGTAGAAACTTTTTTTTCTCAAAAGTTTATTGTTGAATGAAAATACATTCAGCTTTTAAAATTAAAAATTTTGTCAATTGATTTTTATTTATTTTTTCTCTTTTCCTTAGAGAAAAATGACTGCGGAATTGATAGAATTAGGGAAAAATGTAGAGAATATTTCCAATAAGACAGTTGCCGCCTCACTGATCAAAAACACGAGGTCTTAGCGGTTTTGTTTATAGAGAACATTGCTGATAATATTATGGGTCACCGCGCAACAATTTGCGCATCTTCGCAAATCTTCTTGGTGATAATTCAATGAACTTTTTCTTCTCCTTGATGTTGTTCTTTTTTTAAATTTTACTTTCAATAAATGTATACATAAGTATCTTATCCGCAATTATTGACGACACAATTTTACTTGAATGCTTTAACACAGCGATTAAAAAAAAGTGAAATTCTAAATTCGATATTTACATTCAAAATTTAATTATATTCTTTATAGAAAATATTGTATACTCTCTAAATTTGAATATGGCAGTTTTCACGTCAAATGTCCATATATAAAATAAAAAAGTTGATTAACCAATCCCAAATTTTTTTTATGAGTTCTCCTATAAGTTAGTAATTGATATTCCAAATATTTTTGAATTTTATAAAAAAGTATAAGAAGAGGAGGGGGTAAAAGTTTTGACTTTTGATGCGACACGCACTACTTTGTTTTGCGTATATGGGTTTTTTTTAATTTTTTCATCTCTTTTATTTTATTTTTATTGGAAAGCTGAGGTTCTTTCCCAAACAATACTTAATTTCCAGAAAACCGAATTTTTTTGTTTTCGAGAAATTAAATACTGAATATAGCGCGTCACGTACTGTAGCTGCGCCGCTGTACTGTACGGTGCATAATTGGCGATAGGTGCGTAAAGATTATAAAAGTTATAACAGGTAATTCAAACTACTCTCTGCATTTTACAGGGTTGAGACTGTCATTAAAATAGTATAATGCATGCATTATTGTTCTTTTTTTTATTATATATTTTTTTTGTAATTTTTAATATATTTTTAATTTTTTAAATTTCTTTTTTATTTTCTTTTTATTATTTTTTTGTTATTGTATGATGCTTGCCTTATTGTTTTTATTTTTTTTATTTAATTTTTTTGTAATTTTAAATATATTTTTAATTTTTTTACATTTTTTTGTTTTTTTATTTCTTCTTAAAATTTAACATTAAATGAAAAGGTTGCAAAATCATGTATTCATCATTTTTATTTAGATTTTGCCATTGACTATTTTCTGGTTTCTTTTTGAACTTTTTTATTTGAACCCTTTATTGAACCACTTTTTGAAACTTTTTTCTTAGCAACCTTTGATTCTGCAAACACATCATATTTTGTCTCTAATGAAGTTTTCTTTAGAAGTAATTTACCATCTTTCGTAGGTATAAAGGCATGATATTGTTTTGTTCATTAGAGACAAAATATGATGTGTTTGCGGAATCAAAGATTGTTAAGAAAAAAGTTCCAAAAAGTGGTTCAATAAAGGGTTCAAATATAAAAGTTCAAAAAGAAACCAGAAAATAGTCAAAGGCAAAATAAAAATAAAAATGATGAATACATGATTTTGCACCCTTTTCATTTAATGTTAAATTTTAAGAAGAAATAAAAAAACAAAAAAGGGTAAAAAAATGTGAAAATATATTAAAAATTACAAAAAAGAAAAAAACAATAATGCAAGCATCATACATTAACAAAAGATTAATAAAAAGAAAATTAAAAATATATTAAAAATTACACAAAAAATATAAAATAAAAAAAAATTGGTCAAGTGCGAGTTGCACTCGCACTAAGATCAAGAGTGAGACAGACTTATGCGATCCCCATACTTTCCTATGACTGACCGATAGCTTTTCTTACTGTATATAGGGGAGAGTGGGGCAAACCGGACCCCCTAACGGTTTTTTGACTCTTGTAACTAAACGAATCAACCGATTTCATTTTTCGAGGGCTTGTTTGAAAGATCATTTAATTGCGCAACTTTTTCTCAAAGACACCTATACTTCATTTTTTATTGTTTAGTTGCTGTGTTAACTTTAAAAAAATTTGCAAACGGTCCGGTTTGCCCCACCCCCTGGGGTAAACCGGACCGTTTGGTTTTTTATTTATAATATTGCATTTACATTTTCTATAATAATAAAAGAACATAAAGAATCGTGTAAACAATGGTTGTAGTAATGAAAATAATAATTCGGGATTGAATTTAGTTAAATAAAGATTTTTTTAAATAAAAAAATTAAAATGTTTTCCATTATCAGAGAAACAATATTAAAGGGTCCAATTCTCATTGGAAGACAATTATTTTTCATTGTAAGTAAATATTTTAATGAAAGAAACATTTTATTTAAAAATAATTTTTATGAAACTTTAATTGAATGGAAATATCTTATGGCCGGTTTTCCCCACCGTAAATGGTCCGGTTATCCTCACAGGCCCCCATTTTGAGAATAAATGTTTGTTAAAAAGAAAACGGTTTGCAAATTCTTCAATGTTTTTAAAGGTAAATATTCCTGAGGTGTGTACCTTTAAAACCCAAGACCTAATACTTGGAAATATGACACGATTTCCTTAAAATTTCCTTAAGAAAAAATTCGTAAAACTGTAGAAAAAAACTAAAAAAAACTTTTGCTCCCCGCGTTGCACAAACAAAAGTAAAAATGTCAAATTGAAAAAATAAAGTATACCAGACATGGTTATTTCAAATTTCTAAATAGCACTTTTGACAATTTCGCCAATTCGGAAATATTGAGAGGGGTCCGGTTTACCCACCGGTCCGGTTTGCCCCACTCTCCCCTATATATATATATATATATATATATATATATATATATATATATATATATATATATATATATATATATATATATATATGAGCGATTCCACGTGAAGTGATCAAAAGAAGTAATTAATTCTCTGATGAATTTTAATTAAAAATTTTAATCATTGTTTTTTTCCAAAACGTTAAAAATAATTATAAAATTATATTATTTTTGTATGATATATTTGAATTTTCGGAAATTTGTTATTGAAAATAATTAAAATATTGAATTTTAAAAAAATAGAAGTTAATTTTCTATTATTTGCACTTTTTAATTTACATTTAAACATTTTTTGTTAAAATGTTTCATTATTCAATTATTTTAAAAATTTGTCATTCAAATTCTTCGAAAGATCATTTTCCAAGATTGTAACAAAATACTTGAAAAAAGTTAATTATATTCAAATAAATCAGGGCTGATAAAAATCATAATTTTTACAAAAAAATCAGATTTTTTTATTTAAATATTTAAAAAATTTAATTAAAAAAAAAATGATTTAAAAATAATTTTTGAAAGATTTGTTTACAATTATTTTTGCATTATAAAGACCGTGGTTATTCACTGACTCAGTTTTAAAGAGCACTTTTAAATTAAATTATATGTTCAATACTACTTACCATTTTCCTTTAAAAGGTAACATAAAATGTTTTTGTCACTTGGTCGACTAATTAATTCGCCTGTTACACTCTCAACTACAGCATTAATTATTTGATAATTTTCTTGATTTGACATTTTTATATGCAACACAAGAACAAAATAAATGTGAAAATAACTGTATACCACGTGCACTTTCGAAACGCTTGTAATGAGTAAAGTCAGGTAAGGTTGTACATATTAGAAATTAAAGCCCTGTTCACAGGCACACATTCTCGCATTGAAATACAAATCGAGTGAGCGCCACTGCTGACTCTAGAGTTAACTCAGGGCGAATGCCGAAAACAATGTGTACTGAGTTTAATAGAAAAAAAGTTTAATGGAAAACATTAAGATGAAAAAATATATTGCAGGTTAATTATTAGATGACGGTGTGGGGCTGAATCAGACATCGTGATTAAAAACAACCAAATCTTTGAATTCTTTAATTTATTTTATATTAATTAACTATTTTATATTATATTCTTTGCTTAGAACCACTTTATAAATAAATAAATAAAGAATTTATTTTAAAACTTGAATTCGCAAGCGACTTGCTACAAACAGACAAGCCTGAAAACTGTTATTCATTTTATATTATAATTATTACCGATTTTACATATTACATTATATTCTTTGTATAGAACTATCTACAAATAAATAGAAGAATTGATTTGACTTTTTTACAAAAAAAGAAACTTTGTATCTCATTCTTTAATTAATTGGCCGTCGCATGTAGAAATTTCCCTACTTGTCCCTACCAAATGTTGGATTCTGATTAGAACCATCATAGAAAATCTAGTCTAGAAAAATCTGACTAGAACCTGTTTAGATTCTTGTGAGGAAATTCGGACTAGAAATCTCTAGTTAGATTCCGCATAAAATCTAGAGAGATAATTCAGATTAGAAATCACTGCTTAGACCCTTGCTAAATTCTGATCAAAGATGCCCGGAGTCGGACTCAGACTATTTTTTAGTGTTTTTGATTATGTTATTTTTCTAAATATGAGAATAATGTCTAAAAAGACGCAAATATTGTTAAAATGTTTGTATAATAAAATAATCCATTTTGGTGTTATTTTTTACTATGAATAACATTTTACTTCAAATCAAAACCAAGTCAACGAATTTCCCCATTTGTCCCTATATCTCTAGTAGGGCTCGCGATAGATTCTGACTAGAATCTCTAGTGTACAAAAACTAGTCGGGTTCCAATCAAATTATAGTTAAAGAATTATAATTAATTGATATTATTATTTTAATATTTTAAGCAATTTAAATAATTTTATAATTTTATAATTTAAATTATTATTAGATTATAAAGAATTATTATTAATTGAAATTATTAGATAATTCAGACTAGAAAAACTCACTAGGACCTTATTGATTTCCAACTAGACAAACTAGTGTACAAGTAATATATATTTAAATTGTCTTTCTATAAATAAATATTTTTATGAATTGTCAAAAACATTTTAAAGTATAATTGCACTTACATATATTTTTAAATATTTATTTTTACGGATAATATTACACTATTTAGGTAATAAAAATTAATTATACTCACATAATTAATATTTATTTGTGTCTTATTCTTTTAATTTACTTATTAAATAAAAGATTTTTATTTAATAAAATTGTTTTTTTGGAATTTTATGAAAGAATGTTCTACAATATTCAAAATTAGGTTTCAAATATGTTAAAAAATGAAATAGTTAAATATTATGCAAAATTTTTAAAAAAATAATGATGGTAAGAATTATCTAACTAGAATTTGATTGGAACTCGACTAGTTTTTCTAGACTAGAGATTCTAGTTAGAATCTAGCGAGAGCCCTACTAAAGAAAGGGGCAAATGGTGAATTGCTATACGGGATGTAATTTAAGCGGGGGTGCTTCCTAGCTATCACGGCCGTGAAGTATGTGTATCCGACTGGAGCCCCCAAAGGTCCAAGGTTCGATCCCCCGTGGGCACGAGATTTTTCAACTCAAGTTTCAGGTTCTTCGTGTACAACATTCATTAATAATGTTAATATGAATGAAGAATTCAATTATAAATAGGTTAAGTTGAAAAATAATAATTTTTAAAAGTCAACTAAAAATTCTAGTCGGGGCCCTATCATCACTCAACTAGTTTTACTAACTAATTCCCGACTAAATATTCTAGTCTAGTACCCCATCTGCCGACCGTTATGAAAGTAGATGGGTTCTAACGATTTTCTCTAATTAGTTCCCCACTACAGATAGGGAATTCTGGCTAGGACCCCATAAAATTCTAATCTCAAATTCTGCATGGGGTGTCCGATTTAGCCCCACCAATTTTCGGATTTTCGTTTTTGAGGTATCACCTTCGAAGCAATATATCTTTAAAGCTATTGTACTTTTTTTAAATCGAACAAGTGCGATTTGTAGGTGAAAGTACAAGCTTCAAAACGGTATATTACACTTTAGCAAAAAGTATGTTTTTGTATGAGTTTTTTTTTCCCTTTCGCAAATATGTAGGCCAATCGTGTTTGCTATATTTTTCTTGTAATCTGTACTTAAGACTGAACACCCCTACCGAATTTCAGCTTACCAGATTAAGATTTGTTGAAATTAAGGGGGGGACAGCCCATTTTGCGTGGCTAGGACGGACACACGAGTCATTTCATAAGGGTTCCGTCAGTGCACCTACGGTGTACGGAACCCTAAAAAAGGACAATAATGCATGCATTATACTATTTTAATGCCAGTTTCAACCCTGTAAAATGCAGTGAGGAGTTTGAATTACCTGTTATAACTTTTATAATCTTTACGCACCTATCGCCAAATATGCACCGTACAGTACAGCGGCGCAGCTTCAGTACGTGACGCGCTATATTCAGTATTTAATTTCTCAAAAACAAAAAAATTCGGTTTTCTGGAAATTAAGTATTTTTTGGGAAAGAACCTCAGCTTTCCAATAAAAATAAAATAAAAGAGCCCTAATACAAAGTTTGCAGCAATTGACAAATTTTTACATTAATTTTTACAATTGAGGGGTTGGATGTTGTAAGAGGATACGCGTGAAAGTACATGTCCCCGCGTACAGCGAGACAGCTGCTGCGCGAGGTGACAACAAAAATATACGCGTCTCCTTATTGCATCCAATCAATCAATTCAAATTTTTCAAAAAATACGAAATGGATAAAAATTTCCTAAAATATATAACCAGATTTTAACTCAATTGATAATATTCTAGAATATCTCACATACACTACCGGCAGAAATTGTCGGTACGAACGACGGGCGAGCTAAGAAAAGTTGCTGACGAAATTAAATTAACATATTTTAGTATTTAATTTTTGTGCACCATGTTTGTGTGGCTGCACATTCTAGAAAAATTCAGAGAAAAATTTTAAACTCTTGCAACATAATCTTTAAAGTCTCAGCTTTTATTTAATCCTTGGAAACTGAAAATCCGTACAACAGTTTTTGAAATATCTAAAAAAATATTCAAGCTTGTTTTTCTATAATTTAGGCGGTGATACACACTTATTGCACTCTCGCTGCTCACCTGGTTTGTTGCGGCATGGCCGAATAGGCGGCATATAGAGTGGATCATATTTGGAGCCCTTTTTAAGTTTTTTTAACTTTAAATTTAATATTCATTAAAAATTTGATAATTGTCAAAGTTAATTATTATATATGAACTTCCAGTAGAATAAAAAATTAGTAACATGTAATAAAAAAATAAAAAAGCCGATACTATATATTCTAAAGTGTCATTGAATACTGTTATGTAAGAAAAATTACAATTTTTTGGGGGTCTTTGGATTAAACTGCAATTTAGTGAAATTGTAGTATTGGATTATAGAAATTAGTGTACCAAAGATTTTTTTTTAATTTTCAAAATTGTTGAAGTTACGCCATTTTAAATTTTTTTGTTGATATTTTTTTAATGCTTAATATTTCCGAAAGTTTTTGATGAAACTCAAAAAAATTTGAATACTTCAAATCATGTATCTTCTGACTATCACATAAGCAAAAACAAAACAAAAATTTTACCAAAAAAAAGTCAAACAAAATTTTTTGAATTCTTTTTGCACGAGCGGGACCGATTTTGGAGTTTTCTTGTTAATTAATAAAATATTCCTTATAATTTCACCTTCATTGCACAGCGGGATTCTTACACTAACACAGAAAGACCCTACTAATAACATTCAAAGGAGTATAAACTGTTTAATTGGAGACCTCTTATTTAAGGGATATATAAATTGACCAACATCAAAATTCCTTTAGAGCTATAATTCGGTTGCACCTAAGTTCTATGGGTTGCCTAAAATACATAAGGAAGGTGTACCCATGCGACCAGTAACCTCGTTTTGTGGTTCTCCATTATCTTCCTTATCCAGGTTTATCAGTATTCCTATTAAAAAAATCATCAGAAATACCAATGCTTACGTTAAAAATAGTTGGGATTTTGTAGAAAAAATTAAAGATAAACACGTTCCCGATATTTATCATCTTGTCTCTCTTGACGCAAAATCTTTGTTTACAAATATTCCTAAAGATCTTGTTTTAAAATGCATAAAGTTAAAATGGAAAAATATTACAGAAAATACAAACACTTCAGATAAGGAATGTCGGGATTTAGTTAGTTTTTGCTTTGATAATTCCTATTGTGTTTTTTAGGGTGAATTTTTTAAACAAATTTTTGGTACACCAATGGGGTCTCTCCTTTCTGGTGTTATTGCTGATTTAGTCATGGAAAAGTTGGAAGCAGATATTTTACAAAAACTAAATTTTTAATATATTTTTTATACCTCAGTCATAAAAACGGCGTTTTTGGTACTCTGGAGATAAGTAGAAAACTGCTTTTTCTTGAACAGAGCGTCATACGAGCTCTTATTCGTACGGAGTGCAAATGTGACTACCCCAGAGTACGAAAAAGAAAAATAATGTAACGACTGCGATGAACCAAGTGAGAAGGACAGATTGAGTCAATGTTTTTAACGACTGTAGTAGCTATAGTAGCACAATACCCGTCTACACACTTTTGCGCATGCTTTATTTTCTCGCATTTCTCGTAATTTTATTGCATTAATCAGTTAATATTTAATTTCGTAAATTATATATTTTATTAATTAATATCGTGGACTACAACAATAATAGGTTAAATTTAAAGTTTTAAACTTTCGTCTGTAATATTTGGTGCTAGATTGGAAGGTAAGTGTTTTACTAAAATTCAATGTTACTCAATTTACATAGATTATAACCTAAAATTATTAATCTAAACTTTATATTCTTTAATTTCACGCTTAATTTATAATTAAAATATGAGTAATTGCTAAATAAAGATATTTTATTTTTACTTGAGATTTTTTTATTGTATTTTCATTATTTAATGCATTTTAGAATTTTTAGGTTATGATATGAAATATTCATTACAAAAAATCTTAAAACAGAATTGTTTTATAATTAAAATAAGTATTATATTAAATTAATAATTAATCTTCAACAAAATATGATCTTTTTTTAGAAAGTTTCGGATGATGAGGAAAATTGCACTCCGCCTGAAAGGCGCAAAGCAGCAAAGGTTTCAAAGGATTTATTGCCAAAAGATTCCAAAGAAGCCTAAGAAGAAACATACGAAAAGTTTGTGCTATGGAAAAGCGCGAACAAAGCTATTACTTCCGAAAACTGCTTACAAGTTTACTTTAAGACACTTATATAAAAAAATATAAACCGACTACGATTTGGTCCATCCATTCCAAATTAAAAAAAAAACAATCAAAATTCATGAAAACATTTGCATCGACAATTTTAAGGAACTGGCAGCACTAATTAGTCAAAATTCACGCGGTTATCATGTCAAAAAATAAAAAATTTTCACGTCGGAACAAATAAATCAGTGTTTAGAAACTGCACTGGATGAAATTTTTCTCGCTTATAAGGTAAATACTATTTTAGTTTAAAAAACTATAAACTATGTTTAAAAATTTCGTTCGGAAAATAATATATATGCACTACACTTTTTTAATTGATTTTTAAATTGCCGTCGATTTTGGTGTGAGTAGATGTTGTCGCAAAGGAAAAATTTATTCAGTAAAAGTCGATCATGTTAAGAAGCAAGGAGAACTTTTTGAAGTTGTCGTGCCCGACACTAAAAACAAAGTTCCTCGAAAGTTTATAATTGATTCAAGATTTGTACCACTGGTAGAAAAATACCAAGCGCTGCGTCCTTCAAAGGCAAAGAGGGACAATTTTTTGTACAGTATCTTAAAGGCAAGTGCAGCAACCAAGTAATTGGTATCAAGACCATCGGTAGCATGTCGAAAAAATTGCTGAGTTCCTAAAGTTCGAAAATCCGGAAAATTTCACAGGGCACTCGTTTCGTAGGACTTCCACTACCGTTTATGCTGACACCGGAGCTACGTCCTTAGACTTACAGCGACACTTATTAAACGACTACAAAGCTTCCTCACGAGGAAGCAATATTATTGTTATTATTTTTATTCATATTATATGTGTGTATAAATTAAATTGCAATATACTATTAGAACAATTATATTATTTTAATGTAAATAATATATTACTAAAAATAAATTTAATTTGAAATAGTAACATTAAAACAATAATTTTATCAAAAAAGATCATTTTTCTGTTAATCGGTACATTTTTTTCTTGATTTTTTAACAGACTTTTAATATTATTTACATTGTGACGTGGCACAATTTTATCTTCAAATTTTATTTAAGAAATGAGAAATAGTGGTTTTATTTTGTTTTGCTATCTTTTTGATTATTAATTTTTTTTGAGGGAGCGAGAATTTCCCGCCCATTGTTTATACAAGTCACGTGGACTGCTACACACGCGCAATGTCGCCTCCCTCCTTACCTCGTCACGATGAAACAACAACACGACCCAAAACCCCTAAGAAAATTGATAGTTACCATTTTCCCTTTACACCTAAATCTTATTGTCAAAGTTATCGTTTTTAACCTCCTTGCCTTTAATAATTGGCTTGCGCTATTTTGAATTTACCTTAGCTTGGATGGTTAATTTTGTATCGAAAATTGTAGAAATAGTAATTCGACAATTCACTATAGTAGTGTCGACAACCTGTTGCTCAGGCCCGGGTTAATTTTATCTTTTTTTGGCCTTGATTCACACCTTTTGATTTTTAAGAAATCAGAATCAAGGGAGCCGAAATTATTAATAATTTATTGTTAATAAACGACAATTAAATTAAGGAGGTAAAGCGGGAAATATAGGATGTGGAAAACCAGCAAAAATTTATGTTTATCATAACCTCTTTTGCTAATAACTACGCTCCTGTATTTCACTTCGTGTTGGCGGAGTAATACAAGTTCTTGGTGGCTACCGGCAGGGGCAAGTGGGGGAAAAAGCAGAATCTACGGCGTGCTACGGATCTCGTGTTCGCTCTTTTGTCCCATCGAACTTCTGTGGTAGACGGTGCACTGTCTTTTCTTCTTAATTTTGGAGGTTAGTGGAAGAGGATTTGGAAAACTGTGGATGTCTCAAGAGTGCACTGTCTTTTCTTCTTAATTTTGGAGGAGGTTAATAGAAGAGGACTTGGAAAACTGTGGATGTCTCAAGCCCTGGATTCTTCCTTTTGGAAAAGTGAGTAATTGTAATCTATCCCTTTAATTAAATAATGGAAGTTTCGTTTTCTTTTCCTTCTTTTTTTTTGTTTGATTTATTTCTTCCTGTTAAAATGGTCATTCAACCTCGTGTCTCGCGAAAAATTATAAAACCAATTTTGATTTCGATTTTAATGATCTAAGATAATAAAATATTGACACAGATCGGGATTACAATGATAGATCAAACCATATTAACTATCGTTCATCTCACCATCAGGCACCTCGTGACCATGAATCACCTTCTCACAGAAATTATACTAATACTGCTGCACAAGCATATCATATAATGCGTAAGTGGGATTTAAAGTTCTCCGGTTCACGCAATGAAGACCCTGACTTGTTCCTGAAAAGAATATCAACTGGCAGATCACTGATGTATATAGGTGATGAAGATCTATTAAATTTGTTACCCTTTTTCCTGTCAGGTATAGCTGCCCGCTGGTACGAAGTGCATAGAGACCGATAGTTATCATTCGAGAGTTTCTCGATAGATTGTAGAATCCGCTTCAGTGACCCAGATTTTCAATTTGAACTGATGCAGGACATACACAGAAGAACTCAAGGCGAATACGAGCCTGTAGCAGATTTTCTCACTTGTATGCTGTCAATGTTTGATCGCCTGTCCCCTCGACTTCCAGAATATGAAGAGATCAATTTCGTACACCGAAATTTATTACCTCGCTTTCACCTAACTATTCCCAGATCATCGATTCGAAATTTTGCACAGTTTGAACAAATAGCCGTTGCGACAGAAAAGTCATTCCGCGTTGTAAGAGCATATCGTCCCCCTCCAAGACCAGAAGGTTCTCTGTTACCTGACCTTGCATATCGCAGCCCTACTGGTAAAATACACTCTAGAAGAAGAGATAATTTAAACCTTATAGAAGAAGATGAATCTGAGGAAGCGAATACGGAAGAAGTTAATACAGAAGATTTATTAATGATCAGTCAGTCACCGAACATCAAATCATCAAGAAGTAAGGATGAAAATAATCAGCAAAATAAAATTAAAACAGTTGTTAGAAATGAACCTACATCGGGAAATATCCCTCAATCTAAAGAATCCAAAAGGTATACTGAAATAACTTGTTGGAATTGCGACGAAATCGGACACCGTCATAATGATTGCAAAAAAGATAAAATAATATTTTGTTATGGTTGTGGCCAAAAGGGAGTTACAAAACCAAAATGCCCAAAGTGTGCGGGAAAAGCCAACCAGGGTCGTTAAAAGAGGTTAAGACGATCCTGATATCAACCGAACAACCTCAACATGGTTACCGAGAATCTTCTTCCGTAACAATTGAATCAAATGATTTCGACAAACTTACATCTGATAAGCAAAAGATTCCAGTGACCCATTCCCCCAATGACCAACCCTCAAATAAAGAACAGAAATCAACTATGACTAATAAGAGAATTAATCCTTTGAATAAAATAGAAATCGAATATAGAGACTTGGATACTGATATTTCAGAAATCACCGGTGTTTATAGTCCTAAGGATCTTGATATTTTCATATTTTTCGAAAATAACAAATATTTTATTTATGAAAAAGACTTACATGAGATTGAAGGTAATAGAAATTTCGTTATCAAGAATGAAATTGTAAATTCTACTCACAATGAATCTCCCTTATTCGTGACCCTTCCCCAAGAACAAAGTAAAATTATACAGAATGATGATAAAATTAATCATTCCTGTGACTCAACTGATGCCTGTTTCAATTTTTTTGACCTTAGTTACCCTCCCTCCACGTCATCCAATACAGAACCCTTGCTTTATGTTACCGTTATTATTCAAAATTATGCAGTCAAAGCTTTAGTAGACAGTGGAGCTACTCGGACTTTCATTGGGCCCCTTTGCCTCGAATTAATTAAGGATTTAAATCTCCCAATAGAGAGAAATAAAGGTTCAGTTCGGTTAGCTAATGGTGAAATATGTACTGTATCCAAGGAAGTGACCTTACCTGTGGAATTAAATGGACGATTTAAACAATTAAAAGCGCGAGTCATAGATTCGTTAACGGAGCCTTTGGTTTTAGGGCTAGATTTCCTAAAATTGTATAAAATTCAAGCAGATTTCTCGACTAGTACTTGGTCGTTCAAGAACAAAATGAAAAGGATTTATAAGTTCGAAAATAAACATGTGACCCGTGAAACTTGTGCAGGATTGATGGAATTAGACTCCACACAAAGAGATCGATTGGAACAATTTCTAAAAGAACATCTACCAGAAATACCTGACAAACCTGGATTAACAAACCTAACCCAACACGTTATTGATGTCGGAGACAATAAGCCAGTCAAACAGCGATGTTATATTGTTTCGCCTAAAGTAATGGAAGCTACGATACAAGAATTAGAACAAATGCTAGATGATGATGTCATAGAACTTTCTGATAGTGATTGGAGTAATCAAATTGTAATGGTCAAGAAGCCCAATGGGGAATATAGATTTTGTTTGGATTTTCGAAAGTTAAACTCCTTAACAAAAAAGGATGCTTATCCCCTCCCTCAAATGGATCTTATTTTAAGTAAATTACGAAGAGCCCGATACATATCGAAAATCGATTTACATAAAGGTTTTTGGCAGATACCACTCTCAGAGGAAAGCAAAAAGAAAACAGCTTTCGCAATTCCTGGAAGAGGCTTATTCCACTTCAAGCGAATGCCGTTTGGATTGACCAATGCACCGGCCACCTTTCAACGCTTAATAGATTGTCTTATTGGACCTGAACTCGAGCCATATTGTTTTGCGTACTTAGATGACATCATTATTGTGACCGAAACCTTCGAGGAGCATCTGAAATGGTTGTCTGTTGTTCTCGAAAGATTGAAAATTGCTGGCTTAAAAATTAATCCGAATAAGTGTGAATTTGTCGTTCCCCAAGTACAATACCTTGGATTCGTTGTTAATGAGAAAGGCTTGCTAGTTGACCCTAGTAAAGTAGCTTCCATCCAAAGTTACCCAACCCCTACAAATCTTAAAGAATTGCGCCGCTTTTTAGGTATGTCTAGCTGGTATCGCCGCTTCATTCCCCATTATGCAACCTTAGCTTCACCCTTAAATAAATTGTTGAGCAAGAAACAGCGCTGGCAATGGACGAACTTACAACAAGATGCGTTTGAGAAATTACGAAATTGCCTAACAGAAGCCCCTGTTTTAGCAAGACCAAATTTTGATTACCCTTTCGAACTACAGACAGATGCCAGTAACATTGGCTTAGGAGTAGTGCTAACTCAGAGAATTGAGGAAATCGAGTATGTTGTATCTTATGCGAGCAGGACCTTAACTGCCGCTGAACGTTTGTATACCACTACGGAAAAGAAGTGCCTCGCCGTAATTTGGGGAATACAAAAGTTTCGAGCATACTTGGAAGGATACCACTTCACAGTCATTACAGACCATAGCAGTCTCCGCTGGCTTCACAACCTACGAAATCCAACAGGCCGATTGGCCAGATGGGCATTATCTCTATTGGAGTACGATATGGAAATCGTACACAGGAAAGGAGCTTTGCATCATGTGCCTGATGCACTGTCCAGAATCCCCGTGACCAATAGTGACAATCCACAAAATGACCTTGAAGAAAATCTTTATACTGTGGAAGAGATAGATGACTCTTGGTATACTCGACGATTCCTTTTAGTGACCGAATTCCCTAAACGTTTCCCTAATTGGCGTATAACCGATGGAAAACTATATTATCATAGGCCTGACCCAATTATTTCAACATTCACCGAAGATTTAACAGCTTGGAAACTCGTCCTAAGTGAAAAAGAAAGAGGAGAATTACTACAAGAAGCTCACAACGAACCCCAAGCTGGCCACCTAGGAACAGAGAAAACATACATGAGAATTGCTGGAAAATATTACTGGCCCGGATGTTATAGAGAAGTGGCAAAGTTCGTTCGAAATTGTTCTACGTGTCAAGCCTGTAAAGTCGAACAATTAGCACCGCCTGGTCTTATGGGCCAACGCATAGTAGAGACGCCCTGGACTGTTATTGCAGCCGACATCATGGGACCATTCCCACCAAGTCGATCTAGTTTCAAATATATTCTAGTGATACAGGATGTATTTACAAAAATGATCGAAATTAAAGCACTCAGAAATGCAACAGGCAGATTAATATCCGAATCTTTTAGAGAATTGATCCTTAATCGCTGGGGAGCCCCTAGAGTGTTATTAACGGACAATGGCACTGAATTCATAAACAACAACTTACGTTCGTTGGCCCAGGAATATGGCATACATCATTCTACCACACCTCCTTATCACCCTCAGTCCAACCCCGTTGAAAGAGTCAACCGTGTCCTTAAGACTATGATAGTCTCTTTCATAGATCGAGACCACCGAGATTGGGACAAATATTTAAGTGAATTCCGTTTTGCATACAATACCGCTCACCATGACACCCTGAAAATGTCACCAGCCTTTTTAAATCACGGACACGACCTAAAACCTATAAATGAGATAAGAAATAAAGGTAAAGGACCTCTCACCATCGAAATGCAAGATGCCATTAAATGGGGAGAAATAATGAAGAAATTGCAAATAATGAAAGATTGGATTATTGAAAACTCTGATAAGGCTTTTCAAAAACAATCTCGTTACTATAATAAGCACCACAGAGATGTTACATATTGTATAGGAGATCTTGTTCTTTCTCGTTGTAGAATTTTGTCCTCAAAGTCGAAAAATATCGCATCAAAACTAAATCCAAAATATGTCGGCCCATATAAAGTTACCCGTATCCTCTCCCCAACAGTAGTTGAACTTTGTGACCTATCCCTCAATAAGTTAGGAAAGTTTCATGTTCAAGATATTAAACCTTATTTGATAACTGAATAAATTACTTGTTTCTCTTTTTTTAGAATAACTCCACGTTTTGAAAATGGAACAAAGCTTCGAGTTTGTCGAAGCCCAAGAAGATTCCGACTTTGAAGTCATCGAGGACCCTGAAGTCCTGCCGCCTTCTACCTCAATTGGACCCTCGATTAAAACATCTGAGTCTATTACGATCGATCGAGAGGAAGCAGACCTTCAATGTGTTGACACGATTAATGAGAGAATACCACAAGATGATGTATCCAGAATTTATAACGCATTATTTTAGCAAGAAAATACTATCGGAGTTTTGGAAAAGGAACTCGAAGCAGCTGTACTCGCAATTCATTCTATTCCCCAAGTGTCTCAGGACACGAAAGACGAATCTCTTTCACCTAATGACCGATACCAGGAAAATGACAATGCGCAATTATTGTTACGATCAGATACGTCAGCAGAGACAGCAAGCAGAAATCAAAAAAATATTCCAGCTGATCTAAATTGGACTGAAGAGGACTTATATATGCTGTTAAACAAGTTCTTCGCGTCGAACGACGTCGTTTTCTAGATCTCGAACAAAAGAATCTAGAACTACACGCTGAAAATATCGCAGACATCGTCGAAGTAGAGACTGGAGTGACAGACAATGTCAGTATACCCTCCACTTCAACGTCATCTCAATCATCCGATCATGAAATCCGCAGAGTCTCCCCTAAAATAGATTCAACAGTTCAAACTGTAGACAAATCAATACAAACCGAAGATTTCTATTCCGTTCCGTCACCCGTATTAGAAATCATGATCTCAGACGAAGAACTCGAAAATATTGAAATTAAAAGAAAACTTCCAGTGAAAAGTGACCAACATTCTCCAAAGCCTGAAACACCGTTATTACTCGAAGAAATGACCCCAACAATATCTATTCCGAAATTCGAACCGAAATTCGACTATCACCCTATATTGAAAGAGAATTTTGTTTACAACAAAAAGGTATCTCCCAAAAATCATTCTCTATTATCGCTTAAGAAAATTCCGCAATTAAAAGACTCACAACCTACAATTAAGCCAAAATTACCAAGTTCGGCTTCAGTAGAGGAACCCCACACTCCCCAAAGTTTAGAAGTTACCAAAAAAGTATTGAAATCCTATGTGGTTCGTCCACAAAAACAAGAAGAATTGACTGCTCTTCCTCACTCAATACAAAAACATGGACAATCCGAACAGACCCGTTCAATAAATCGTCACCAGTCACCAATCCCCTCTACTTCTTATTGTCATCAACAATCGCCAACTTATTCCCGATCTTCGCGTCAACGAAGATCATCAAGTCGACGACGATCACCAAGCTATTCACGATCTTCTCGTCAACAAAGATCTTCAAGTCACCGACGATCGCCAAGTTGTTCACGGTCTCATCGTCAAGGAAGATCATCAAGTCGCCGACGATCACCAAGCTATTCACGATCCTCTCGCCATCGAAGATCAACTAGCCGGCAACGATCGCCAAGCTAACTTCAATCATCTCGTCATAACGATTCCTCTAGTCATCGACGCTCACCCAGTTACTATCGACCTTCACGACAAAGGCGATCACTAAGTTATTCCCGATCATCTCGTGACCTACAATCCCCTGCACGTTCTAGATCATATCGTAGTAAAAGATCACCTAGTCATTCCCGATCCGATCGTAGTCGACGATCAACAAGCCCTTCTCAGTAATCACGTCGGTGGAAATCACCTAATTATTCTCGTTCGCCTCAGGAATACCGACCAAATAATTCTCGTTTACCACTCCATTCCCCGTTAATGAATCGACAGGATTTACCTTAGAATCATCAGGCAGTAGCTGAACCGATTCCATCTTTATTGAATATATCTGTGAATGAACCAGCTGGAATACCATCACATCTTTTAGAGTGGTTAAGACGAAGCTGCAAAAAAGGATGCTGGAATTGTGGCCAGCCAGGTCACCAAAACAAGGAGTGTCCTAAAGAAAAAGTATTTAACCAGCAGTTTTGTGGAAAATGCGGTGACGTAATGATTATAGGTGAGGACTGTCGAAATTGTTATTTGACCTATTTATTAACTGGTCATTACTAAAATAATATTACTGAAAGACTAAACAAAAAAAACAAAAAAATTAGTTTATTTCCTTTAAACGATATCTTATCGTTAAGTCAAATTCAGTATTCATTCCTTACAAGTTATGTTTTCTTTAATTTCTTATTACAATCACTAAAGTTAAGAATACTACAAGAAACTGAACCAAAAGTGAAGATTTAAGTTTGTATTACGAAGATATTATTTTTTTTTGTCTTATGACATTCGATTATTATTGTCTAAGTTAGTATTCATATTTTATTATTTTTCTTTATTATCAAACTCCACTGGATTTTGAAAATATATTTTCTTATAACAAAATATTCACGTTTTGATTTCTTACCCTAATTTATCAGTTACCTTTTCCCTATTAAAGGAATTAACCAAGAGGAATTCAGAATTTTGTCAGTACAACTTAAAAATTATTTTGCCTACTGTAGTTATGAGTTCGGAAACATAGTAATGGAATCTCGACGTTCTTGTTGTTTTAAAACGTAGACCTTCGACCTTAAGAGTTTCGAATTCCAAAATTATTTTTTTTGCTTGCTTTCGCAAGAGGCCGTATACGGCCTATCTTAGGAGAGGAGTGTTGTGACGTGGCACAATTTTATCTTCAAATTTTATTTAAGAAATGAGAAATAGTGGTTTTATTTTGTTTTGCTATCTTTTTGATTATTAATTTTTTTTGAGGGAGCGAGAATTTCCGTATACGGCCTATCTTAGGAGAGGAGTGTTGTGACGTGGCACAATTTTATCTTCAAATTTTATTTAAGAAATGAGAAATAGTGGTTTTATTTTGTTTTGCTATCTTTTTGATTATTAATTTTTTTTGAGGGAGCGAGAATTTCCCGCCCATTGTTTATTCAAGTCACGTGGACTGCTACACACGCGCAATGTCGCCTCCCTCCTTACCTCGTCACGATGAAACAACAACACGACCCAAAACCCCTAAGAAAATTGATAGTTACCATTTTCCCTTTACACCTAAATCTTATTGTCAAAGTTATCGTTTTTAACCTCCTTGCCTTTAATAATTGGCTTGCGCTATTTTGAATTTACCTTAGCTTGGATGGTTAATTTTGTATCGAAAATTGTAGAAATAGTAATTCGACAATTAACTATAGTAGTGTCGACAATCTGTTGCTCAGGCCCGGGTTAATTTTATCTTTTTTTGGCCTTGATTCACACCTTTTGATTTTTAAGAAATCAGAATCAAGGGAGCCGAAATTATTAATAATTTATTGTTAATAAACGACAATTAAATTAAGGAGGTAAAGCGGGAAATATAGGATGTGGAAAACCAGCAAAAATTTATGTTTATCATAACCTCTTTTGCTAATAACTACGCTCCTGTATTTCACTTCGTGTTGGCGGAGTAATACAAGTTCTTGGTGGCTACCGGCAGGGGCAAGTGGGTGAAAAAGCAGAATCTACGGCGTGCTACGGATCTCGTGTTCGCTCTTTTATCCCATCGAACCATTGCACTGTCTTTTCTTCTTAATTTTGGAGGAGGTTAATAGAAGAGGACTTGGAAAACTGTGGATGTCTCAAGCCCTGGATTCTTCCTTTTGGAAAAGTGAGTAATTGTAATATATCCCTTTAATTAAATAATGGAAGTTTCGTTTTCTTTTCCTTCTTTTTTTTTTGTTTGATTAATTTCTTCCTGTTAAAATGGTCATTCAACCTCGTGTCTCGCGATAAATTATAAAACCAATTTTGATTTCGATTTTAATGATCTAAGATAATAAAATATTGTTTACCTAAGTTTATATTATCTAAAAATTAAGGTTCGTTATTTAAAATTTCTCTCAAAACTTTCCATTAATTTATAATGCTGTTGCCTCTAACGTCCACTCCTTTTGTGACCTATGTCACCTAATTTTCCCCAGTTTAACGATGTGATTTACGACCCAAGTTACCTACTCTTTCCCAGTTTAACGATGTGATTTACGACCCAAGTTACCTACTGTTTCCCAGTCTAATAATGTGATTTACGACCCCAGTTACCTACTCTTTCCCAGTTTAATAATGTGATTTACGACTCAAGTTACCTACTGTTTCCCAGTTTAATAATGTGATTTACGACCCCAGTTACCTACTGTTTCCCAGTTTAACGATGTGATTTACGACCCAAGTTACCTACTCTTTCCCAGTTTAATAATGTGATTTACGACCCCAGTTACCTACTCTTTCCCAGTTTAATAATGTGATTTACGACCCCAGTTACCTACTGTTTCCCAGTTTAATCATGCGATTTACGACCCAAGTTACTCAATTTTGTCCTAATTAGCTCATTGACAACTCTGTTATCACACTTAGACCCGCTTCGTGATCATGTTACCTTTTTTACGTCTCTTTTATCGATATTGTGATCCCTATTATAATAATAATTTTTGAAACTTGTGATATTCGGTTAAAGAATAAATTAGTGAATTAAAATTTCGATTTCGATCTGAAAGAATCGCTTAAAATATGTAGTTTTGTTATTATAGTCTATTTCTTAAATTGTTGAAAATGTAGAGCAAATTAAAAATTTGGTTAATAAATCGTTTGATGTTTAAACTGAATTTCATGAGTATAATTTTCTCGAACTACGACACTCTACCCTTTTGATCAAATGATCTTGAGTAGCTAGCCAAACATTTCTATCCCTATGAAGTCTTTTCTTTGATTCTATAATTTTGTGGATATCATTTTGTTATGTAATTTCTTTTAAATTCCGGGTTTTGAAGAATATTTTTATCTTTTGTTGTTGATTATCGCAGGATTAGCCTGGTGGCCTGGTTTTCTGGATAATGGACAGTACCTTAAAACTTTAGTTTTAAATATTTTCTCTTTTTCTTTTTGTCCCACGAAAGGACTGGCGCCCAACCTATCTGAGTTTAGCATCACTACGTTGTAGAAATAAAAAGAATAGACTTCTCCCCTTAATCCTTCATCAATTATTTTGGACTTAAAGACTTTGGCATAATTAAAGTAGAATTATCTTATTTCTCTTATTGGCAATATTGTTATTTGTTTATTTGCTAAACAAAAAAAGTTATTTGGTTATTATTATTAATAACAAGAATAGTAAATATTTACTTGTCTTTTAGAAACAAATAGTTTTTAAAATATGATAATAAGGTAGTGTCTTATTTACTTTCGTAAATTACTTTCCAATTTTTTTTGTTGTTGTTAAAAAGTCCATTATAACATATTCACATTTTTCATTCACAACACAAAATTTTATTATTTTATATATCGCTTAGAAACGAAAACTGAAAAATATTCGATCGCATGTGGGATCGAACACCCCCGACGCATACCCGACAACCCTATAAACACACCTTATTTAAATCGCACGGCCAACGAAGGTGGGAAGGGATCCTGCTTAATCTACTATATCAATGCCAGAGCCGTATATTCTGTATAAACTGTAACTCAACATTGATTCAGCATGGGACACCAATGTTCGCCCCATGCTCGATTCAAGACTCGGTCAATCTTCGTGAGCGAAGATACAATATTCCAGGCCTGCACACGGTAGCAGCTCGGGAGCACGAGGCGAGGAGAACCGCCCCCCACCATGCGGGCTCTCCTCCTTTCTCTTTACCTCTCTACCCGCTAATACGACAATCGCCTATGGTGCTGTTTCGCCTTATACTTCTCGCATTTTTTGCTACGATTTTTATATTTCTTACTATTTACTATTTTTAAATATATAGGACTTTCTGGAATAATATTTTTATTCTTTTTTAATAAAATAAGAGTCTTAAAAAAGACTAATTAAATATTATTTCAATTACTTTCTAATTAAATAAAAGTCTTGAAAAAGACTAATTGAATTTTTTTTAATTGTTTATACTTCTGCCCTATTGGCCTTACGCATCTGACAAGAGTCCCCGAGGAATACTTTTTTGGATTAAGCATAACCATTCTACTCATGAAGTTTCTATATATTAACCTAATTAGCGTCTACAGCCGGCTTTATTAGGAGTACTCGCATTCGACAGGACCACCTGTTAATTAGATTTTCTCATCAGAGGAGAGAGAAACTGTAGGAAACCTTTCTTGAGGACAACCGGTTTTCTCGACAGTCAAGTTCTAATGGTGTGTACCGGACAATAATCGACAGTGCACATCATTATACCTTCACGTCAAACCTCCCGCTTGATAAATCACGAAAGTAGTGAGAAAAACACAGGGCTATAGCGGGCTCCAAGGCGGTCACTCATCCAAGTACTAACCGCACTGAATGTTGCTTAACCCCGGTGATCGCAAGCCACAGAGTCTCACCACTGTGATTTACCATCGGTCGACTAATTGAATATTATTTCTATTCTTTTTTTTCAGAAAATGTTATTTAATTAAACAAGTTGTGAATTAAGATGTTCATTACCTGAACATTTTGCTTCCTCTTTACAATAAGCAAAAAATTTGCTTTAAAGTGAATTTTTTCATTTTATTTAATTCTATTAATGCTAATAAAATATATTTTTTTATACATCAATCGATTCGTCTTGATGAAATGAAGATTTTTAGTTTGTTTTCAAGTCTAGATTAACATTTTATTATAAAGCAACATAATTTTTAAGAAGGAAATAAATTTCTAATAAAAGTGCGAATTTTTGGTTTTAATTATGTTTAATTCTATAAATTCAAATTAAATATATACTTTATATATACCAATCGATCCGTTTTAATGCAACGGATAAGATTATTGAAAAAATGAGTAAATTTTAATTGTACTGGAATATAATTTTGATGAAAGAACTGAATTTTTGATAAAAAAGGTAATTTTTCTGCTTTAATTGTCATTAACTCTATAAACTCTCATACAATTTATACTTTATTTATACCAATCGATTCGTCTTGATGCAAAGAAGAAGATTTGATTGTATATTAACTTCAATATTCAATTTAAAAAAATTTTTTTTTGAAAAAAGTAAAAAAAAAATTTTTAATAGATTTTTTAATGTCTATCAATCCATTTCGAGATATTTTTATGATAAATATTCCTATAAATTTTCAGCCGAATTCGTTGAAACCTCTTCGAGTTATCGTGTTCACAAAAAACGGGATCCACACACACACATACATACATCCGGACCATTGTTCAGGGGTTTAAATAACATAGTCCTATATAGACGAAAATTTATTTGAAGGATTTTTAAAAATTTTATAAATTAAACGACTACAAAGCTTCCTCACGAGGAAGCAAATAGAATAAAAATAATATTGAATCAGTCCTTTTCAGGACTTTTAATTTATTAGAAAATAATTGAAATAATATTTAACTAGCCTTTTTTAAGACTTTTATTTTATTAGAATAGAATAAAAATATTATTCCGGAAAGTCCTATATATTTAATAATAGTAAATAGTAAGAAATATAAAAAAACGTAGCTGAAAATGTGAGAAGCCTCGTGCTCCCGAGCTGCTCCCGTGTGCAGGCCTAATGTTTTTTTACTTTATCAACCACACGTATTCTGTCAATTGTTTTTTTTTAAATATTTCCAAAGTAAACAATAATTATGCATTGTTTAAACAAATTTAATTAACAAATGCGTAGTTTGGACATTTTTGGATAAAAATCTTTCGTCTTTTTTGTAAAATTAATTATTTGTGAACCAGCTACTTATAAATACATGCTGAGTTGCTTTTTTAAAATAATTGTTTATTTTTTAAACAAATTTTTAAAAAAATTCAATGTTTACGCATTTTTTAAATCTTTTTTGTACAGTCAAGCATAGTTTAATTTCTTAGTTTAACCCTTTAACGACGAGATGTGCTGCTTTTTAACATGAATTTCAAACGCCTACAATTAGTAGAAAGAAGCCATAAAATTTTTCAAAAGTCCACATCCTACTATTTTTGGGGTCGCTCTTTCGAATAGCGTGGTCAAAATTTTCAAAAAATGATATTGTTACGGTCTAATTTATTAAATAGACACAATTTATTCACTTCAGAGAGTGACAATTTATTAATGAAATTAATAATACACTTCAAAGGCAGAAATAAGACTGAGTTGCAAATACGTTTTGCAGCTCATGTCGAATATGAAACAATACAGGTGGGGATATATAGTTTTACTGACTATAACATCCCTCTAGCTAGATAGGGTTTAGTCCCTAAAACCCAAGTTTTACATTTTTTTTAAATAAGGTTTAATATGTAATTCTGAGATTTTATGTGGTTGTTTTTCGTAGGATATAACGACGTCAACATTACTCATTTTGTTGTTAGAGATTTTTGTCATAATTTTTCTACTCAAAGATTTACATATTGTTTTAAACAATTAATTTAAATGTATGATTTTCACTTTCATTTATGTCGAGTATCAAATCGTAGCTTACATTTTGTGTTCATTCTATCTAGTTTAGGAATACAGTTGAGAGATACAATTTCGGTTTTTTCTAACAGTGTATTACATAAAAAATCTTGTGTTAACCTAGTGTGTATGATGTAATAGTATTATTTGTCGTCGTAAATACTGTCTTGTATTATTTGTCTGTAGCTTTAGTTAACCATTTTTCGTGATTCTCTTTCCATTGATAGATTAATTTTGGGTACTTCTGAATTGGTGAAATCAGTTTCTTATCTATAACTTCTTTAACTTGATCTTCAAAATATTTTAACCAGTTTTCTTTTTTGAATTGGGGTAAATCTTTTGTTATCCTTGTTTTGCATAATTTTCTTTGAGTGTTAGGTTTTATTGTAAGATGAACAGTTTCTTTATTCTTCTTCCATTTTACAAAATTTTGTGTTAGAACATCTGTTTCATCGTATTGTTTGGTTTTAATATAATTTTCATTATTTCTCGGCTGTGGAATGTTATCAAACCTCTGTATATCAGGTGACATGTATTCTTCTTCTTTCGTTGAACTAAGTTCATTGTCTTCTGAATTTTCTGCTGGTGTGGCTTTTTCACTCTTCTCGTCTTGTATTGGAAATAGCCTTGAAAGACAGTCAGCTGCCTTATTTTCTTTTCCTTTAACATATTCTATATCATATTCAAACTCTTCTAAGCGTAATCTCCACCTTAATAATTTTGAACTAAGATCTTTTACATTATGTAACCAAATTAGTGCTTTATGATCTTTCTAAATAGTAAACGTCCTTCCCAATAAATATTGCCTTAGTCTTTTTGTAGCCCACACGATTGCTAATAATTCCTTTTCTGCTGTATTGTAATTTTGATCTGCTTTATTTAATAGTCTTGAAATATAGCAACAAGGATGTCCATCTTGAAAAAGAACAGCTCCGATTCCTACATTACTGGCGTCTGTTGTCAAAACAAATCTTTTATTAAAATCTAGATATTTTGCTTTTCCTAACTGTGAAAGAACGTCTTCAATCACTGGTAAGGAATATACTTCTTGATCTGTATTTTCATTTAATTTTCTAAAGTCATTGATTATTTTTCCAGTTTTTAATACAATTTTGTTACTAGTCGAATTTGTGCAGGAAATTTCGTCGTTATCTGGGGTAAAATTACTGTGATAGTTTTCGATTATTCTCCAAAGATCTTCTTTTGTATTTTTATCCAAATGAGATAATCTAGTTTTATTTTTTAAATCAATTAATCGTTCAGATAGTTCTTCAGCTTTTAATTTTGTTTTATTTTTGAGTGTTTTATCGTTTGTGATGTCGTAATCATTTTTCTCTATATGTATTCCTTCAATTATGTTTGGCACTTTTAAAGGTTGATTAGAATAATTATAAACAGGTGCCTTTATAATTCCGTTTTGTATTTTATAAACCCCTGTGGGAATATTTGGATGAACTTCTATTAAAATATCACCATCTTCTTTATTCATTATGATGTTACAAATCCGCATTTGATTTTGTTCTACAAAATATCCATCTTCATGTAAAGGTGTCTTCCATTTTTCTATGATAAGGAATTTTGGAGTAATAGCGTAGTTTTCATATTTCTGCAAAAATGGTAATCCAATTATTCCATCCTCGGGTAATGGGAAGTTTTCATCGACAATGTGAAATAATTGTTGTCTGCCGAAATAATTTAAAAGAACAACATATTCTGATTGATACTTATCTTTACCCATATAAAAATTCTTTTTCACTTTAAAAGTCGTGTACACTGAAACCTCCATCGAGGGATATTCGATCGAGTGACGTCTCTATTTTTTTCGGTGACGCGGCAGGGAAGGGACGTAAGAGGGAAGACTTTGAGTGGCGTGCGTGTCTGTCAGTAACGTATCTATTGAGGGAGATATGTTCTCGTTTTTAATATAATGCTATATATTATTGATATTTTATACTTGTTCATTTTTATTTTATCATTATTAATGTTTTCTAATTTTTATTTTTCTAATTTGTTATTTCTTCAAATTCACAAACTTATTGACAAATAGGAAATATTACACAATATCTAAGCGTTGGTATTTATTAAGTTTGAACGGCCCTGTCTGTTTTCGTTTTCGAGCAAGGTGACCTTGTTCGATCGAGTAGACACCACTCCCGAGCAGTGGACTCAATGGAGGTTTCAGTGTAATTGTTTTTAGGTATTTTATTTTCTTTTATTATGTTAACTGATGCTCCTGAGTCTATTAATAATCTGTATTTTTGTTCGTTATCAGCTCTTCCGTATACTGATTGT
The DNA here is from genome assembly GCA_032872475.1 of Leptopilina myrica (nomen nudum). Taxonomy (NCBI): domain Eukaryota; kingdom Metazoa; phylum Arthropoda; class Insecta; order Hymenoptera; family Figitidae; genus Leptopilina; species Leptopilina myrica (nomen nudum). Next base: position 25,798,987 of record CM065459.1, on the reverse strand, counting down.
AATCGTCCACACAAGGTTGATATTCGACCTTCTTTTCGTATTGCTCGTGGCGTTGAATTTCTTCCTCGGTCATTGCCTGAAAGTCTAAAAATTCTTGGTCTTCGCGTGTCATTTTGATTAATTCCGGTGGTCTTTTCGGCAACAAGCCGTCGCGAAAATTTGCTGATTTACTACATTATTTTGTCATATGTCCCATCTTTCCACAATTGTAACATGATACCTGCTTTATCTGTGATGGAACTTGCACTGCAGGTGCATTTACATGTATCGTATTGCTCTTTCTGCGTTTCCAGTAATTTTTTCAGAAATTATAAAATCTAATAATAGGTCTGGTTGGTAACATTGTCCTTTTGCTCTTTTAACGTTTTTAATAAAATCTTTAACTCCACAATCGTCTTGTCCCGTTAAAGTTTTGATTGTTCTGATTATATCTTTTGCTGTGCTTTTTCCTAAATTTTGATTTTGTAACGTGTTTTGGTTATTTATTCTATTTGTTTGTTGCTGAACATCGGATTGCGATTTGTTATCACCGAAATGACTTTCGTTATGGGATGCATTTTCTGATTCGTTATCTGTTTCTTCCGTAGAATTCAACCCTTATTCTCTGCCTAATTGTACTATCTCATCTTTTCTGTTATTATTTTCATGAACTAAACTCGAAACTCCTACATTTAATCTTGAAAGTTGATTTACAATAGATGAAAGAATCTGCACCGTGTTTGGCGTTGTTAATGTTCCAGGTGGATTAAGGGTAGTTTTTGATTCGTTCTCCATATTTAAATTTTCGTCAGTCGAGTCAGAGTTTGTGTCAGATGTATAGTTTATGTGTTTAAAATACCTATATGTGTAATATGTCAGAATGCTAAATTTTAATTTACTTTTGTCGGGTGTTTCGCGTAACAAAAGTTATGTGTTTTTAATTCTCTTCACTTGTTCAAGTGGCTGCACACTTACAACAAGGTTATTCAGAAAAATAGTTTATTTTATTAAGGAAACTAAGACTTACTAACACGCGTAGTCTAGTTACCATTCAATTAATCAAACATTCAAATGTAGTTTACTCGTTGAATAAATCTTACGTATTTCTGCTTCTTCTGAACCCTGGTGATGTGTGAAGAGTAGCCGTAGTCACTGCTGCAAAGCACCCCCAAGTATGCGGCTGACGTATCTGCCTGGATCTCCAAATGGATGAAATTTCTCCAGAAGTCGTCTTCTTCTGAGTCTTATTGTCTAGGTCGACAAGCTCAAGTAGTTCAATTAATATCAATATTTTTCTCAAAAGTATCCATAGAACTCCCACGGAGCCTTTTCTCCATTGATTGAACTCGAATATTTTCCGTAGAAAAACAGGTTCACACTCGAAGATAGCACAGTTTGACGAATAATTTTTACGTCGTTTGTTGCTATCATGGCAGGATCGCCAAAATGTTACGGTCTAATTTATTAAATAGACACAATTTATTCACTTTAGAGAGTGACAATTTATTAATGAAATTAATAATACACTTCAAAGGCAGAAATAAGACTGAGTTGCAAATACGTTTTGCAGCTCTTGTCGAAAATGAAACAATACAGGTGGGGATATATAGTTTTGCTGATTATAACAATATTAAACCCTTCTTTTAAAAAAAAAACTTAAAAATGTCAAGTTTTTTAAATGCAATTTTTTTAAAAGAATTTTTTTCTCCGCCATAACATTTTTTAAATAGAACAAAAAGTATTAAAAACGTGTTCCCGATAGTTGTACTTGAAAAATATCCATTTCTAATTTTTATTTTTTTCGATTTTGAATTTAAAATGGAGCTTGAAGGACAAAAAAATTTCCTAATTTTACGTAAGATTACAAACTTTTTCAAAATTGCTCAAATTTAATTGAAATTTGTTACTCGGGGGTTTTGGTGGTCGCTGATGACGAATCTAAAGTCAGATTCAAAAAATTCAAAATGGAGTTATATATTACTGTGACAATTGCTTCCAAAAAGCTTATAATACAAATTAATAGTTTTTAATAAAATGTTAGAAGAAGTAAATCATAAAATTAAAAAAACAAAAAAAAATTCTAAAACAAAAAAATTAAAAATCACTGAAAAAGTAAAAAAAAAATTCTCTATATCGCCTACCTCCTCGCGGTAAGAATCGGAAAACTTTAATTATTTAAAGGATATAGGCTACTTCATATTTAAAATCAGCGACCCTGAAAATCCCAGAGTAACAGCTTTTATGCAAATCTCAGTAATTTTGGAAAATTAAGCTGCCATTTTAGATCTATCATTTTGAATTTTTTGAATCTGACTTCATACTTGTAATCAGCGACCTAAAAAACCCCCGAGTAACAAATTTTAAGCAAATCTCAATAATTTGAACAATTAAGTCGCCATTTTGCATCCACCATTTTGAATTTTTTGAATCGGACTTCAGATTCGTGATCAGCGACCCCAAAAACCTCCTAGTAACGAGTTTCAACTGAATTCAATAAGTATCACAAAATTCGACCGCCATATTGGATACTCCATTTTGAATTTTTTGAATCTGACTTTAGATTCGTCATCAGCGACCACCAAAACCCCCGAGTAACAAATTTTAATTAAATTTGAGCAATTTTGAAAAAGTTTGTAATCTTACGTAAAATTAGGAAATTTTTTTGTCCTTCAAGTTCCATTTTAAATTCAAAATCGAAAAAAATAAAAATTAGAAATGGATATTTTTCAAGTACAACTATCGGGAACACGTTTTTAATACTTTTTGTTCTATTTAAAAAATGTTATGGCGGAGAAAAAAATTCTTTTAAAAAAAATTGCATTTAAAAAACTTGACATTTTTAAGTTTTTTTTAAAAAAAGAAGGGTTTAATATCATTTTTTGAAAATTTTGACCACGCCATTCGAAAGAGCGACCCCAAAAATAGTAGGATATGGACTTTTGAAAAATTTTATGGCTTCTTTCTACTAATTGTAGGCGTTTAAAATTCATGTTAAAAAGCAGCACATCTCGTCGTTAAAGGGTTAATATACTACAATTTTGCCCTGAAATAAATGCTGGTTTAAAAGAAATTATTTATTGTTTAATAAAAGTTAATAAAACGATTCGTCTCAATAATGAATTAATAACTGAATTTATTTCAGGGCAAAATTGACTTTACAAAAAAGATTGAAAAATGCGTAAACATTGCATTTGTTTTTTAAATTTGTTTAAAAAATAAACAATTATTTTAAAAAAAATTTAATACACATATACCAAATTTCAAAATTACAATTTTCTAGGGTAAATCCGCTCACCCCTCGGGGTAAACCCGATCACTTGATTATTTTAAGAATTTAAGGTAACCCCGACAGTTTTCTTTTGTATATATTAAATTTCTTCTTATTTCCGTCTTCAGTATGATTTATTAATGATAAATTATGAGTTATATAAACAATAAATATTGGTTTATTTAATAATAAGTATAGGTTTCATGATTTGCAACTGTGAATTCAAATCCTATTTTATTAAGAGAAAATTAAAATGTAGATACAATTTTAGATGTTACAAGTTATAGATTTTATTATTGATTACAAATAACAAATGAAATTCAAAATTTTAAATTTTTAAATATACAATGATAAAACGTGAACTTAACGAAGACAACAAACTAGATTTATGTCTTTTTTTAGCCGAAAAAGACCTAATAATCACTAATAATGACAAGAAATATTGATAGTTCGGCGCCATCTATTAAAAAAATCGACACAAATAGGGAAATGCGGGACATTCAAAATGTTAAATATTCAACTAATTACCCAATAATTCAATTACATTGTTAAGAAATGAATATTATTTATCTTTTAATAAATATTTTTAATATTAAAAATTTTTAAATTGCAAAAAAACGCAAATACTGTTAATACTGATTTGGCTTCCTACACAAATTTAATAAGTGATCGGCTTTACCCCGACTTTATGTGAGCGACTTTACCCCGAATGTGTTTCTCACATATCAGAATAAATTTAAATAAATCTTTTTGAAATCAAACAAAACTACATATTGTAACACGTTATGGTTGATTATAAAACATCAATTTATTTATTGTTATTTAATTATTAACCGACCGAAAATGTGTCAACAATTTATACCAATCGGCACAAATCTTCTGTCAACTGGCAACCACCTGTCATAGATGTTAGGTCTGTTATCATGCTGCTGAGGCGAACCCATGGTGCGTATGACCTATATACTGGACCGAAGCAGGATGCCAATTTACCTAATTTCGACAGTTCGTGCCTGGCTGCCGATTGTATCTTACGGTGACACCGCGGTTGGCAATTCCAATTATTAAAATAGTGAAAAATGGATTTCCGTGCTCGTCTGGACCGGATCAAAGGTTAGTGTCCAGAATCCATCTTCCTCGTTGTCTTGGAAATATCACCTGTGCACGGTGTGAACGAGATATCACACCTAAAAGGAAGACCGCATGGCAAGCCGATAGGACGTCGCCATTTTCGGTCGAACAACGCAATCACCGGCGTATGGAAGTTCTCAGTTCTCTTCACAAAAGTTAAAGTTAAAAATAAAAGAAGAGTGATTTTAAAGAAAATAATATGGTTGTGTAGTTTAATAATTTTCTTTATTCAACCGTTTTATTTGTGTGTTAAATTCATTGTGTCTGTCTCTCTTCTCTGTGTGCGGTACTCACGCGCTATTATTTCAATATAAAAGTAACTTCGCATAAATAAAATATTGAGCTCGGTTAGAGCTAGTCCGGGAAAGTTCTCTGTTTTATTTCCACATCGTGATCCGGGAAGTTTACCTACCTGGCTCCGGGGAAGTTCCCTAAAACGGTTCATTAGTGGTATATTTTAAGTTCGAAGTGTGGAATTTATAATTCGGTTACCGGAAAATCGGTAGTTGACATTTTTGCAACGATTGATGGGTAAAACCAGTAAGTAAAAGCAAATATCGTTGCAATATATATTTCGAAAAAGGACATCCAATAGCATCAAAAAAAATTTGTCGAACAAATTAAGTCTCAAAAATAATAATCGAAAAACTTAAAAATCCGAAGATAATTTTTTCTTTTTTGCACTTCTGAAAACAATTGACCGCTTCTAATTCTATGACGAATTCATGAAACTAAACGAAAGTTTGTTAACATTAGTTGTATGTTAAATACTATTTACAGTACAAATATCTCCATCTTAAGTTGAGTTTATAGCGTCAAATCGCTAGTGGAAAATTTATTCATTTGTTTATAAAATTGTTATAAACAACTGTCAATTATTGCTCTAATTGTTAAGAATTATAGAAGACTAGCTGTATATGCGCTCAAACCCCGGTTTTTAGCTCGGTTTAGGAAAAAAAATTTTTTTCAATGTTTAAACATTCTAGTCCCAGTTTATCATTTATATGTCCTTTTAGGAAAGAACCTCAGCTTTCGTTTAAAAAAATCGTACCTTTCTCCCCCAAAAATTGAAATTTATTTTTAATTTTGATTTTTTTGGGTCAAAAAAATTTTTTTTTCAAAATGCTTATTTCCAATCGAAAGAGCATGAAAAAACCTTTCCAAAATGTACTTTGTCAAATTTGTATGTTTAATTGTTTAAGAGTAAAAAATTATTGAAATAAGCATTGTACTGAAAATCCCAAAAATTTAACCCCCTCCCCCTCGGAAAATATTGGACTAGGTAAAAAAATATTTTCTCAAAAATTTTTATCTATTAGTACTACAAAAGCCCTAAATTTTGCTACGATTGGAGAAAAATGTTTCTCCACCTTGATCACTTGACATGAAATGCCCCATATATACATTTGAAATATGTACACGTTCTTAAATATATTATTCAGAGGAAATCAGTATTTTTTAGAAGAGTGCACACACAAAAATAAAAAAGATTGAAGTCCGCAAAAACCACTAGTGAACACACAATTTTTAAACAACACAACACTTTACGCTGATCTTTCAGGGGGGGTATCAATTTTCTTAATCTTTATAAGTTCTCACAGAACCACTGATTGAAAATCTCAATTTCTACTAAGCAAAAGAAAAAGAAATTGATGTTAACACACTCTCTCTTTTATCTCCTACATCGGAATTGCCAACAAATTAAAAACTTCTCTAAAGAATCACACTCAGATTCATGAAAATTCAATGACATAAAGATTAGACTCTACTCAAAGACCACATAATCCTTACCACTCTCAGTACTACAGAACTGTCTTCCTCTTGTGAACCACGATCGGGACAGTTTTACTCAAAAACTCTTTATACCCCTGACAGAACAAAAAATCAGGAAAAATAATTATAATTCGTTATCTCTAAATTTCCACAGACAAATAATTATCGAGATAATTATTTCTTCCCGCAACACATATTTCTGAGGGAAAAATAACTATCTGAAAGAAACTCAAATTCCCTCTTTCACCAAACACATGAATTAGGATTAATTATTTTTCCCAGAACACATTAATCAGGGAAAACTCTCTTAATCCACTGGAAACTCCAATTCCACATTTTAAACCACAATTTTCTCACATGACGCCTTCTATTTGGTGGCTTGACCCACGCGGGTGAATTCCCGCTCCAAATTTTTCCCTCCATCCTCAAGGGAGATAATGCGTTAACAATCACGCCACGCTGGAAAATAGACAATGCGGACTTTTGCAGCACTGATCTCGAATTAATAATTAACGACAAAAGAAAAATTATTTCCGTTTAAACTCCATACACTGGAAAATATTCGTACAGATAAAGACGCCAATGCACTGCACGAGTGACTCACATTGCCGCCAAAATCCGCCCTCCTGATGACGCGTCGCATTTAAGTACGCGTCCACAAACAAAATCGTTAAAAACATACTCTCGTCTCCAAAAGCAAAATACGGTACACAAAATAGATCTCGTACGAAAAACAAGAATTTGTAGGACGCTGACCTTTACTAGTCTTGATTATTTGGACGCTGGTCAACACGAACGAAACATACACTATCTTCCCTCTCAGAACCACACATTTACAAAAAGTTCGTTGGTTTGAAAATCCTGACATGGCCCATTGTAACGCTAACATTGCGAAGATCGTCTTCGGCTTGATCTCAGCATGGTTCATTTGTAACAATACACTGAAAGAATTTTGGGCAGGCTGGAGGCTTTGTATGAGTGCCGTTAGAGCACGTTGCCTCAAGCTCGCAGTTAACATAAAAAAAATTCAAAACATTTGCATTGAATCCCGTACAAAAAATACTCTAATATCGCTTTCCTCAATAATCCACACAATCTCATCAAGGAGTTCCTCCAACACGATGCCGTGATGCAAAACGTTTCTCTGGACAACGACCAACCAAACGAAATTTTTATCACGACCGTTAAGACCCTACAACTCTCCTCTACTCGCTGGTACTCTCTTTCGGTCCACAATTCACGCAAAACACACAACTAATAAAAACAACTCAAATCTAATTAACAAACTACAAAATAATGAAATTCTATAATCCTCTCAATTTTGACACTCTTCAAAATTACGTCTCGACTTCTCGGAAACCCGCAAGCAAGTGTCGAACCATCTGATTGTCCCCAGTCTTAATATCAAATCGTTTCCTTGTTTTTTCTTCATAATTTTCGGAAGAACCCTTCTTCCTTATCCCCACTAAACGGCACCTGAAAGAGACTGGAAAGGATCGCTGACCATGTGACGTACGCTGACAATTAATCATGCGCAAAATCATTCAAATTCTGATTTCACGAAAACCACAGCTCTTTACACGCTGATACGAAAGAAAAATACAAGAGACTTGACAAGAAACGAATTGAACAAACGACTTTCTATACACTAAAAATGCTTTTCCCACACAAGACAAAATAGACAGAGTAAATAACGAAACACTTCGTTACAATTTTAATTATAAATGTACTAATTTTGACTGTTTTCACTCTAGTAAGGGTATGTACTTGAATTCTGACCATTCATAATTTTTTTTTCACTGTGGTCGCGCTTCCACAAA